>BPLT01000032.1:1236534-2473068 GCA_019656295.1 Rhododendron mucronatum var. ripense | reverse complement strand
TCCAGCATTGAGGTTTTCATTTTTCCAATCTCTTCGTTTCAAATTTCTCTCTCTCTCTCTCTCTCTCTCTCTCCTCTCTCTCTCATTCACTGCACCCACTCTTCTCTCTCTTAAATCTCTCTCTCTCTCTCTCTCTCTCTCTCTCTCTCTCTCTTTTCCTTCACTGCACCCACTCTTCTTCTTCTTTTTTTTTTTTTTATATTTATGATTTGTTCAGAAGAGAACGGCCATTTGTTGTTGGTGTACATTTATTTTGAGAGATACTTCTTCTAAATCAAAATTTAGGGTGTGTTTCACTTACTAAAATGAGTATTTATTTTTTAAATTAAAGATGATGTATTGTGAGAGAATGACATGTCTCATAAAACAGAAAATAAGTACTTAAAAAATAAGAATCTTAACGGAACGTTGCAAACTCCTCTGAAAAAAAGAAAAAAACAACTACTCGCATTCGCATACTCACATAGTGATGTATGAAAATATGAAAAATATACATGTATATATATATACTGTATACACAGAACTCACTAATTTAAAAAACTTCAATGAAAAAATTAACCATTTTTAAAGTCAGGTTTGTATTTTTTCAAGTTGGTCCATAATATTTCTTTTTTCAATTTATCATTAAATATAGAACAATGATCAAAATAAGAAAATAAAAAAATGAAAGTTAAAATAAATAGAAACCGATCATATTTTTTTCTTTGAATCGAATCATGCTAAATCATAAAACACCATAACCCAAATTCCATTCTAATTTTAATTTTTTGATAGAATTCCAACTAAAAGCACATTGTGACCCTGATTTTTTTGCCTTGTATTTTTTAAAATTTTTATGACTTAATAATAAGTGGGCAACCAAGCTTGACGTCGGGCTTGGGCAACCCAAACGTCGGGGCCGGCACTGCGTAGCACCCTCGAAGTATATGTATGTAGCTGAGGTGTTAGTTGTTGGAGTAACTTCCCCAGCTGGTGAGTGGTGGTTTAATCATCCATCTGGTCGCCCATATCGCAAAAGCTGCTGGTGGTTGAATCATTTCTCATCATTATCAGGGAAAAAAAAAAATCAAAATACATTTCTCATCTGTCTTTGCTAAGCAACCGAATTTTTTTATCATTTAATTATTCAGGTCATGTTACGCGCACTTAAAAGATTTCAGATTTTGAAAACTTACGAATGAGCAAACCCCTTGTTAAAACAAGAGCCTACACATGTAAATCTAGATTCCTAGACCCTAGTTGGTTAAAAGCACCTCCATTATTTGCATAAACAGCAACAGTAGTCCATTCATAATCGCTTACCCCACCATACCAAACTGAAGAAATCATAATTTCTTATTATTGTTTGGGAGTTGGGGAAAATCATTAATCCAGTACTCTAGCTCAAATTCATAAACAAAATTTTCTCTCAAATACTTTTCCACTATTGAGAATACAAAGTTCTAGCTGAATTCATTATCCTGTCGAAAAAATTACTACTATGTTGTAGCATGAGGACCGCCGCATTGATCATCTCCAGAAATCTGCACTTACAATCAACCACATCAAACCGTCAGAGGCATAAATCTGATCATCCGCTTAAACCCGAATCATCGAAAAGCAAAAAAGGCTCACCCGTGCCTGATATTATAAAGTGAAATATCAAGGCCAAAATTGTAAGATGTGATCAACGTAAGTTCTAGAGACGGACAAAAACAGAGGTGGTTTTTGGACCATGAACCACCCAGGTAAAACCGAGGCTTCCAGTACTGAGCTTTGTATTCATCTAATGTTTACGTTTTAATTTTCCCGTGAAAAAGGGACTTTTCCTTGGCCCGCGTAAGGTTAAATTAAGGGAAAATGACGGCACATGATGTGTTTTGATAATTAATATTTGTCAAAGACATTTTTAGAATTAATAAATGTTCTCAACATATCCTTGACGGATAGTATTAATTATCAAAACACGTTATTGACCGCCATTTTCCCTTAGGCCTCGTTTTTTGTTAATCTCTTTCGGCCTTGGGATTAGACTGATAATCTCAAGGGATTACTGATCCTTTATTTGTTTTCACAATGAATGTGTGGACTATTAGTCCCACGGGCATGTGAATCCCCTTAGTGGGGATATTACCAATACATTGGGAGACTTGGTATTAACAATCCAATCCCCTCCTTGCCCATGCACAAAAACAAAAATAGCCTTCACCAATCTCATCTCCTTACCAATCCTATCCCATGTGAAGGGCAAAAACGAAAATATATACTATCAATCCAATCCTATCCCATGTGAAACAAATATGATATTAATAATCTCATCATCTAATCTCATGTCAAACAAACACACTCATCACCAATCTCATCTCCTTACCAATCTCTTCTCATTATCAATTTCAATCACAATTCTATTTTCTTACGAATCTCACCACCCTTCTAATACTTTTATCAAACGAACAAACATAAAAGTGGCTAAACAAACATAAAAGTGTTTGTTTTGTAGTAGTGGGGGCTATGGCCCCGCCATGCCGCAGTGTCACCCAACTGCAGGACAAGTACTCCCCGTGAAGGATCTTAAAGAACCATCACTAGTTTACAAGTGTTTCTATGCGCGCAGCACTTTCTACGTGGTGTGTTCGTTATTTGGTTGGTTATCGGTCAGTTTTTTGTGGATGAGTTCGTAGCCAGTGGAACCATTGTTTGCAGTCTATCATTCTCTATTTACATGCACATCTCCGATGAGTTTCAACAATATCAATGTTCGCTGGCGTATTTGTTTATCTTCTTTTTTTTTTCCCCCTGAGTTGAGTATCGACATAGATTTTGGGAAAACAAAGTCAATAACACAAGAAGGGCAATGCGGCTTGTCTCAAGGTGAATTCATGGTTTTCCGCTGTATTTTAGGACTTCGTCAGACGTGAAGTGACAATTGAATCAAATGCGAAGTTGATAGCAAGAACAAAATTGAAGACTAATTAAAGAGATTCTTCTATTAATCTTCAATCGGTGATGCAAGGCAAACACCAATCTTAACGAAATCGATACCTAGGATTCTAAGTTAGTCGACTCCTACTCCTAATTATAACCCAAAAGTCGGGTTAGTAAGACAAAAAATTGAAAGACAAATAAAGATAGATTCTTTGATTTGTTAGGGAGACTTTACAATGAAGACTAAAAAGGGGCTATTTATAGGAACCAAAAAAGTGTAGGAAATAACTTTGATTAACTGCTTTTGATCTTTTTCAATCATTTGCTTTCACTTGTCTAAATAACATCTCTTCAACTTCCAAGTGTAGGACAATACCATGTCTTTTCAACCTCGAAATGAATAGAGTTAAGGCAAGTGTACTGCACATGTAATAAAAATACTAACACTAATTATAATATTAATAGCATTTCCATAATTGTCGCCTTTAGGTCAATATCGACAGACAACTAAAATATGGCGTAAACAGTATTTAGGGTTCTCCCATCATATTTTCTATAGTCGGTGTTTTTTTTTTCCCCCATACGTTGTGCGTACCATAGACATTTGTGTTCTTGCTGTATTAGATGCACACGGTGAATTTGTGTTTGTAATCTTCTTTTTATTAATTGCTCTTCCTAAAATTAAAAAAAAAAAAAGAGAAATTTAATTTGGGCTAGGTTTTAGCCAATGCCTTTTTTTTTTTTGAACGAAGGCACCAGTTGGATGACATAAATTTGAACGACAATGGAAATGTGACAATGAATCCCTATAGTTCTATGTTAGGAATATTGTTGAATGAAATTTCCAATGTTACAAAAGAAAACTAAGCAAGAAGTGTACATCAAACTTGCTAAAGTGGGGCCAACGAAAATGTATTGTTCGGTTTAGATTTTGAGAGATTTTTGCGAGTAATGAGTGGAAAGAGAAAAATAGAGAAAATTTATACGAGACCATGCGCAGAGATTTCGAGAACCAAAACAAACAAGAAAATGTCTAGTTAGCCACCCTTATATAACCTCAACCCCAAAGATTTAAAAAAAAAAAAACTCAATGTCCGACTAAATAGACCCGACCATTACTTATTAATCCTTCATTTGGTGGTTTATTTCTTCCCTGTTATAGCACTCTCACGCCACAAACAGTAAAGGAAACCAAGATCCTAAAGCACAATAAAGGAAACCAAGGGTCCAAAGCAATGTCTCGCTTTCTCATGCCACAAACAGTGTCCCAGATCTCCAATTATCAGGTTCTTATTAGTAACTACTAGTAGTACAGTAACCAAGCATTGATGCAAGAGCAAACATCTCCAAAGAAAAGGATTCTCTATGAAACACAAATTCAAATTTTCTTTGGATACTTGGAAACAAATCAACGGAAGGTTTGTCTATAAGGTTGGAATCCCAATTTTCCGAGCTAGAAAACTACCCATAACCATCATTTTACGGTCAGGCCGACGACCATGATTGAAAATCAAGATACTGGCATGTACTTGACTGGAATCATGGAGATTCGGAGAAACCAAAGGGGAAAGGACATTGAATCACTACGCAAAATCGGGGCATCAAACTACTGCACTCGAAGCTTATCATCAGTAGTAGGAGTAATATAAAGTGATATAAACAGAAAAAAAAAAAAAAAAGACGGGGTTATACTAATCTGAAATCATTGAATCATAAATATGACATGGTCTGCTGAGGGCATCCCACATTTTTTTTTGGCACCAAAAAGACATCTTCTGCACCTTCTCGCAAAGAATATCTCACCAAAAAGAGTCAAAATTAGCAATAGCATAAGCAATAGAAAATAAACGAATAGAAGATAAAGGGGGCCGGAGAAGGGGGAAACAAAGTCCGTGGTGCTCACAAGGGTTGAATAATCAACTACTCATTCACATAAAGCAAGAGATAACTATACATTTCGGATTTGGGCAGCATAAAGAAGCTAACGTGAGAAGGGTAAAATTCATACAACAGACTAAATGTAACTAAATACTAATCGGAAAATAGAAGAAACCTATTCATAGCACGGCTGAACTCAGGTCTCCACCGCAGGTGACCATTCAAATTTGGTTAGTTGGCTTTTCTTGGCAATGTTGTCCAAGCACCTCCTGACATATTTGTGGTTCATTTCAAAGATGAAACTCATCCCCCTTATCTACATATTCATCATTTGTGGTAAGTTAGTTGCATAGTCAAATCCAGATACATCCATGCAAACACTACAATACAGAGAGTAATGCAAGCCAAATATACATCTAGTTTTTGCTCCATACGTGCTATTACCATTGTCATGCTTTCACCGCAATACCAAAGACATCAAGAATTTCAAGATGGTGGAATGGTTTGGGTAAAGCACTACTACAAAGGCCATGCAAGAGTATCCACCTTTCTTACTAGACCACAACGTTGTCATTGCGACGGAATTAATATTGCAGATAGGGAAACATGCAAAAATTAGTGCCACTACAACTACGTCCCAAGTAATCAGAACAGACTGGCATGGTCTGCTCAGCTGTACCATTAAAACAAGCTGTCACTGCATCAGAAATGAATGTGCCGGTGACTATTTTTGGTTGATAAAAGTAGCAAAACAAAATATGCATGTCCACTTTCAAGTTCTAAGAGGGAAACAAGATACCCAATAACGGGGAAAGTCGCATACCTCAATCAAACAACTTGAAGTTAGACCCAACGACTGTCCCGTAGCAACTGCTTTACCATTTACAGAAATTGAAGTCTTCCCCAGATTTTTCAAAAAGAAAGATCCATCTGTCTCCATCTTGATAAGTGCCTGACCACATAGAATGAACATTATCCATTTTCAAAGTCCCAAAAACTCAAAATCAGTAGGATGCCTTGCTCAGAACAAAACGCTTGATTAGGCTAAATTTTGGAAAGAGATGTGTCATTTGAATTCTGGTGTGTGTCACCAACTTGTTACTTGAACTTTTCCCACAGAGCCACCGACTCACTATACCTCTTAACAAATGATTCTGAAGGACTGAGATTACCACTTGGAAAGTTCAGTGTTTCCCAAGTGGGTATAGAAGAAATAATATTTCTTCCTTCATTGTTTTTTCCCTGGAACCCCAAACCCAATTTTGTTTAAACAGTCTTTTTGTTGTTGGCCGATTCATGGGTTAGTATTGTGCTGTAGAACGTTGTTTGTATGATAAACAATAGGTAACAGAAGAATACAGCAGATTATGTAATGCAAACATATACAAGTTGTTAGCATTTCTTCCATTAAGAGAGTGCTTCAACCACCAGCTGAAAAGACCATGATGATTTAGTCCAATAGGCCATATCATGTTAAATCTGTCAACCCACTCTTGACATAACATGTTTGTCAAAAGTTAAAACTAGATTGAACCCCATGGAAACAAAGTCAAATTCGGTTGCTCAAGAAATGTGACTAAAGTAAGTGAAAAATCAAGGATGTGCTGGGGAACTTTGCAAGGAGACCATGCAATTTGACCTACTTAAGAATACTACTAGACATTGATGGCCAAAAGTACTTAACAATATCACTCTGCTGGATGCCCAAGTCAATTGATTATTTTTTGCCTTTATATTCTTATTGAGGCAAGTATCTATGAATATGAGGTAATCAATCTTAGCGAATAAATTTCAAGTGTATGAAAGCTGACACTCATACTCGTCCCCATAGATCAAAATAAACACAACAGTATCACAAAAGGTCTTTAAATAATCTAACCTGCCGTCTGGATATCTTGTTAGCACGCCCTTCTTTCCCTAAGTCAATATCTACAGCAATTTCCTCTGTTGATCTTCCTAGTATGACCTATAAAAATAAAATGGTTGTTCCATGAGAACAACTGTCAGCAGAAAAGAAAAGGTTGGATGATCATTGCGAGTTCATGAATCACACCCAATAGATCCGTCTATTTTAAACAAGGGGCTTTTATCTTCCCACTCTAATTACAGGGGAATTATTGTTTTCAAGGGGGATAACATGTGATTACCCCAAAAAGTAATGGACAAAAACAAAAATCTTAGGTTGGCAAAAAGAAAGTTTGACATATTAAATATCCAACAAACCATGGCCAAAAGTGAGGTCACTCAATGAATTGCACTTCAGAGCCAACAAAAATAGTTCAAAGAACAAAATTTCAGTAAGTACCTCAGTTTCCCTGATATAATACTTCAAACGACGGCCATACAATATTGCCAGTGCACCTTGAGATGCAATGGCTCTTTGCAGAGAAGATTGAGCACACTGTTCCAACCGTCTGATTTTCCTCTTAGAATCTTCGTGTTGGTACCTTGAGACTGGAACAGGTGACAAAACGAACTCAAACTGACTACACTAAACCACCAAGATGGATGTAGCATCAAGAATGAAAAGTAAGAACTTAATTTACTCTGTTTGAATTAGTTTCTCTTTACTTGGGTAACAAAAGTATAAATACACGGCATTTAATCAATAAAGCATATTTGACATCATAACTTAGTTATCGAAATTAGTTCTCACTTACATCTTAGCTAAATTTTTAGCCGTTAAGGTCATTGAACCTATCACCTAGGCACTTAACAGACCAAAGAGAATATACTTTCCCAGTAATGCTGCTTTTATCGAAGATTAATCAATAAGCATATCTGCCATCATAACTTAGCTATTGCAATCAGTTACCACTGACATGTTAATTAAATGTTAAGTCATGGAACCTATCACGTAGGTACTTAACGAACTAAAGGTGATAGACTTTATAAGTAAGGCCACTTTTATCGAAGATTAATCCTCTGTACATGAAAGAGTGCACGCGAGATGAAACATGAGCAGAGCATAAGCACTCAATTTATCAGTTAATGATAGCTCTAAGAAATTACCTAGAGTCGTAAAATATGTATCCTCCTCATGTGAACATAATTCCATTTCAAGGATCTGGAAGAAAGAAAAAAAAATTCATCAAGAAGCAGAAAAGCAAAATCTCGTAACAAGCTCAAATAACTTAGAGAATATAGTCAGACAAAAGAAAAAAACAAAAAGTCTGAAGATTTACCATTGCTTCAATATCGGAAAAGTAAGGCACATCATTGTCACTCTCCGGTTCTTCATGATCAGATGTCGAGGGATTTACTACTGATTCTGGAAGGGTTATTTCAATAGGACCTGCTGCTGCATGTAATGGAATTTCCCTGAAAGTACCCGGGGTGTCTACTACCTGTTTACAGCAAATACCAGGGTTAGAGAAGATAGGAACGTAATCACAACACTTAATGAGCTGCTTTAGGATAGTGGCAGTAGTTGCTATCATAAAAAAGAATACCGCAAGTTCAACTTTTGGAACAATGCTCTCCAGCTTTCCATCCACAGCAGCATTTGGAATTGTGAGTGCTGCTTTGCATTGAGAATCTCCAAAGGCCTTGTTAGCGTGTCTGGGAGCCACAGCCATACGGCTAGTATCAGGCAACTCAGATTTAACAGTGCATCCAACAAGTGCGTGTTTTGGACACTGCGCCAGCAACATGTGTGGTCCAACCATCTGTGATGGCACACAAGATTGTGCCAGATCTTCTCCTTTCTTCAATAAATTGAGTCCTAGTCCAGCATCCTTTACATCAGCAGACAATGAAGGGTCAATATCAATTCTGACAGTTGGTCTTGTTGCAGGAAATGCAAATGACGTAGCTGGATGGATAAGCAAGAAAATGTCATCATTGCACGGGATTTCTGGGTCTTCAGTGTTCAATGTGCAGTTGGTATTCCCAAGATTAAGTTCAAGAGGCTTGGAAGTTAAGACTGATGTAGATGGCCGTGAACGAGAAACACTTCGTTGATCACCACGAACAGAGAGCAGTTGGGAAGTGGGAACTTCTGAATCTGCTGGATATGCAATGCCAGCAGTTGCAAGGCCAGTGTTTGAAACAATCATTTCCTTAGGTTCAACTTTGGGCGCATCCCCTCCAATGGCATCCATAGGAGAACTCACCAGATCCACATCCATGAAGAGACTCCCCTCGTTTGAAAAGTCCAAAAGTGTCTCTGAAAGATCTGCAAATTCACTATCTGATAAAGCAGCTGAATTGATAAAATCATCACCATTTTGTTGCTCTATCAGCGAGGGCACTGAATGAAGATCGCCAGGGCATGATGAACCTTTTCTCTCATTATCAGCATTATCAGGAAGTGCGGAAACAGCTTCTGCACCCGGATTTTTATCTATGAGGCTCATATCAACCAGCATAGCAGGTGCTGACATATCCTCCATTGTCTTCCAGAGATGAGGTAACTGTGGTGAAAATCCCATTGTATGGAATGAAGCACTACCATCTGGATTGGGGGAGCTCAAGTGTTGTGCCCCTCCCAATTCAGAGCAGGGGTTATGGAGGTTATTACTAGTTGGATCAAAGGTAGCCAACGGTTTTGCCTCTGAATCATCAGTTTCAAATGGTCTTGTACCCGGGAAAGGTTGTGATGACCCCATTCCCTCAACATTTGAGCATTTCCCAGCTTCAAGACTAAGGGGCAAACGTTTGTGCGCAAGATTACGCTGAAGAGACTCTGCTTCAACATTTCTCAGCGAATCTTGGGCTGAAAAGGAGGAGACATCTTCAGGAAATTCGTGTAAGCAGTCATTCCTTGCAACTCTACTTATATGGTTGTCTACAAGTGGATCTGGGCCTTCAGAATGAAATTCATCACCAATGTTACCCAGAACATTAGTGGGAGCTACATCCGTCATTGTGTGTGGGAAAGCATGACGCAGGATACCGAAATTTGATTCCTGGAGGCCAAAGTGATTTGGCGTGAAATTGCCAACAGGAGGCCCATTATCAAGTGTGACATGCTCATGAAAGTCACCCCCATTACCACTACAATTGTGAAGATTGGGCTCATCCAGAAAACCTAGATCAACAGAGCTAAAAAACTCACTTCGAATTCTCTTTCGCATGGCATAATACTGCTTCCGAATGCTTCCAATTTTTCTCTTTTCGTGAACCATTTTGCTTTGTGCAGCCTTGTCTGATCTATTGAACTCTGACGAGGGATTGGAAGCAGAACCTTGAAGCTCACTCATGCAAGCAGAAGCTTGAGCTGCAATATCAGGATCATAAAGTAAAGAATGCCATCGATCTTGCAGTTCTTGAAAGGTGAATCTGCGAGAAAACTGCACTGCCCCCTTAGCAAGTGCTTCCAAAGAAGCGCCTGCCTGCAAAACGAGAATGAACAAATGTACGATAGATGCAAGGCATTATTAGGTAACACACAGCACAATTGGATCATAAAACACAACTTATTGTGCTTCGAGAAATCCCAAAGAAAGAGGACCAAGAAAACTTTTGGGAAAACTGCAATACATGCATTCTCCCTCCCTCTCTATCTTGCCTACTACACCAGAAAATCAACTAACTACCCCAACAGTGTATGATGACAGACACACACCAATATTAACCAAAGAACTGGCAAAGTGTAAACTGTAAAGTGTAAACTAAATGTAAAATGCAGAATTCAAGTACAAAGATGACTAAAAAGGGAGAAAATTTGAACTCTCTTTTCCTAACACCTCCTCCAAAGAAATAATTGTCATTTAGAGAAGTAGCACTTTAAATTTGCGCAGAGGGCATATTGAATTACAGCAATCTCAGATACAAAAGTGAAGATGGATGTGCAATAATACAGGCTTACCAAAACTAGCTATGGAGTTTTGGTGAGCAGCAATCTCAGTTTCCCTCACTTTGCTGCTCACCAAAACTATATATCCAGCCATGATGTAAACACCACATAAACCAATCAAACATTAAAAACAAGGGCAACCAGTCTCAGTGTTTTGCTAAAAGGAATTACAACGCCGAGTCGTAGTTTGGTAGTTGAACTATCAAAGAGTTAATTAAGTATAGTGCCCTAAGTCACATAATCCTCCAACAAGACACTTCGCTCCCACTCTCAATCCTCACCCTAAGCTTCCGCTCTCAATTCTCGCTCTCGTGAATTTTAATAGTTAGCAATAGTTTCGAAAGATGCTTCCACGCACGCGCATTATGTGACTTCAATAATTACTACTAGTATACTACGCACAATATGAATAGTCTGAGTTAGAAGAAGGTTCATTAAATTTCGGCCAAATTGCAATGTACGTATAGGAAATCAACTCCTAAATAAGAGAGAGAGAGGTTCAATTTCTGCGTACCTCGACGGCGTTCTTCAACAAGAGGTCGTCCTCGGGGATCCACGGAGGGGTGAGAGCAAGGGCTGCCATCGCCAATCACTTCCTAAAACCCTAGAATAGTGTATGCGAATGACGCTATACGTACGATTCTCGAAATCGGAGAGAGAAGAGTCTCTCAATTGATTGCAGAACCATTTGGATAAACAGGAATCGAGAGATTTTCGAAGGTGTGAGATTTTGGTGGTTTTTGAGAGAGAGAGAGAGAGAGATTAATTCATCGGCGCGGGTAACTGCTCGCTCGCGGAGTCCCCTGGAGAGAGAAAATACTTTCCTGTGGTAGAATGGTATTGGTGAGAACGACGTCGTGCGTTGCGTTCCCGAATATCGTCCGTGGACTTTCTTTTGACTCTCTTTCTCCATGGAATTTGTACAGACTATAATTAAAAACAGAAATTCTGTTGCAAAGCAAAGAACCAAATCACTTTTACATGGGATTAAAGATTGAGAAATTTTGTTTACGAAGTAGCCATGATTATATTTTACGGCACTTAATTGCGCACGACGGTCCGAATTTTTTTTAAAAAAAACGCTAGAAGAGTTTAACTCTTCGTTGGAAGAGATTTTTTTAAAATCGAAATCATTGATTGTTGAAACAACGGACGACTGAAATTGTACAGAATCGTGAATATCTGCCGTGAATAAATTTCTCTCTTAAAGATTTGGGGAATGTTTCTCGCTTAAAGATTTGGGGAATCAAATTAACTGTGAAATTCATAAAATCGAACCAATTCAAATTAATGAACTATGGTTCGTTTTCGATATTCAATCACAATGCATTTTAAGTTGGAGATACTTGATTTAATATAGAACACTTTGAATTTACATGGAGTTAAAAATTAGAAAATATACACTATATTATTTTGGCTATGTTCGTTTGGAAATTTGAAAGTGTTTTTATTTTGTTTTTCAATCATTACCCTACTTCTTTTTCCAATTATTACCCTATTTCTCCAATTAATACTTTCTCATCTCTCTCTATCTCTCTCCAATCATTACCCCTATTTCCAATCATTACCCTATTTCTCTCTCCACCCACTACCAAAACTAAACTAAACTAAACTCTCAAACGAACATTTTTTCTACTAAAACACGTGCAATTTTTTTTTGGATATCTTCACGCCTAACTCAAAATCGAATGATGCAAGGCATAGATAATCCGAACGTAGTGCACCTCCGTACTTCACTATGCAGTGCGACCGATTCGGCCGTCTATTTTGAAACGAACGGCCTTAGATCGGTCACACTACACCGTGTATTACGGAGCAAAAATGATATATGTACCGACGAGTTTGTAGGGAAATCGTACCGACCGGCCGCGCCATAGACACATCGGATGCCGTAGATTCCCGGGTGGGCCCCTCGGTTTTTTTTTTATAGAATTTTTGGACGGCTCGGATCGGCGGTCCGATGGCCGGAGACTGCCCGGCGCGGCCGGTCGGTACGATTTCCCTACAAACTCATCGGTACACATAGCATGACTCATTACGGAGAGGGGCACTACACCACTCCCAAATCCATAGGATAATCTCTTACCACTACTTTGTATGTTTACATGTACGTACTCCCCTAACTAAGCAATTATTTAGTTAAGAAGAACCACTCCACAACTACACATTCTGGTGGAATTCACAATTCAGTGTATACACCCTACGTAAATATGTACTTGTGAAATGGTCCACACAGTGCCTCATGACATGACGGTGCTCTCGAACTATTATATAATTTCACCAAGGAGTAGGTCTTATGCAATAGTTAATGGTAAAGAGTCTTATGCACTAGTTAATTTCACCAAAGAGCCTTATGCACTAGTTAATGGCAATTTAATTATGAGTACGAACTTTTCAAAAAAATAAAAATAAAAATTTGAGCACAAAAATCATTTTGCTGTAGATAGCTGTCAAACTTCTGTTGTTTTCGAAAGTAGAACGGTACGGAGCCATCAAATAGTGTCAGGTTTAACCAACTAATATGAAACGTCAAAATTTTTTATGAAAAGATTTTGTGCGCGCGCCAATCTGGGAGCGGGGCTAGAACTAAATGTTCAATTCAAATGGAAAATGAAGCAAAACGAAGCGCAGCTAGCTCTGTGCAAGCGCACTTGAACGTACGCCCTAATCAATCAATGCCGCGCGTTTTTCAACCAGAAGAGCAAGAGCTAGCTATTTATTTGCGAGGACAATCGGAGAATGGATTATAACTTCCTCAAGATTGAAGTTCATCCCGAATTAACGAGATAGGTGCACCAACAATATATAGCAGACACCATGATAAACGAGATACTACTACAATTGTTATGCCATCAAGAGTAGCCATTGCTTATACATATCGCCAAAAGCAGTAGTACTTCTGGAATATAGGATTTTAGGACATTGCAGATTGTAAGGGAAATGCGAGCTCCGATGGTACCAATCCAATCAAGCGAGGCGTAGATCGTGGGATCCGAATCCCCCTCCGTGGTGATCAAGGTGGTGATTGTGTTGCGAACGGTAAGCATATAAATTCGAGACCCCATTTCCTAACGCAACGCTGCAGTCGTAGCCTCCGTCGTCGTTATCCACTAACCCATAGTGTGGATCTTCGAATTTGGGCTCCTAGAGTAAAAATCCAAGGAATTAAAAATTAGCCCTTATTTTAAATCACTAACACAAACATTTATCCAATACAGTTATGTGCAAACAACTACTACTCTTTTTTATTTAAAAAAAAAAAAAAAGAGTACAAAATTCCTTAAAGCTCACTCAACTTCTAAATTCAAATTTACAAACCTATTTGGTAACCCTTGCATATTCTCTATTGAAAAATCAATGAATCAAATCTTACTGAAAGCAAGAATTAATCATTACTTCCCCGGTCCGTATAGGAGTCCTTTTATTTCATGAGTTAAATTCGCATTTTTTGCGAAGCTCGCGTGATTGGCGTAATCTATGACTAAATTTTATGACTTGGATTCAAGATGCTTACAAAGCCCACTAGGAGAGTTCCATGCCTTTCCTCCAAGTTCTTTACCTGCAAATATATAGTAGTAGCAGTTTTTGGCAATGGAAAAAAACAAAAAAGTTGGTCTTGTGATAATAAGAAGGGCATGGACCAAATTTCAACTAAAAAAAAATGTTTAGAATGAAGATACACTGACCTTCTTCCTATAGGTATCTGTTGAAGTTTTGATCACATGATACTGTCACGAAACATACAAATTTTAAGCGTCATTTCGTTAGCTGAAACAATCTATTCGATACAGTAATACAGGAAAATAAAGACATTAATTGAGAAGTGAATAAAAATAAAAAAAATTATCATTTGAAGATGGTCCGCAGGAAAAAAAAAAATAACCGAAACACACGGTCGATTACACACATAATTGTTGAGCATTGAAGGGAAATAATGAGGGGAAAAAAAACAGAACTACACAACGCTGAGAAAATTAGTTTTAACGCGATTTTCTCAATATGTAGCAATGCATGCACTTCCACGAAGGTCTATACGCATTTTTCTGATATCGATGCCTTATTTGTACATCAACCACTACGCAGCGGATTGTAGTTAGCATTTTCGAAATGGAAAAATGAAAGATCAAAGGAAAACAACACAAGAAATATGAATGACATGCATTAGATCTAGACTTTGGCTATGATCTACAACCTTTCGATCGCGGATATTTGTCAAAGACTCTGCCATTTCTTGCTCAAGACTGTGTAGTTCGTGGATTCTCAGACCCTGCAAATCCTCACCCATTCTTTGCCTGTGAAACCAAACCCTAGCGAAATTAGTTTACGCCGACAAAAAAAAAAAAAAGAGAGAGGAGAAAAAGTGCCCCTTGTTAGTTTTGTTCCTAAAGATTTAACCAATTCTTTATTTTTTTTTCATCTTTGCCTCTATGTAACCACTTGTTTGATTCAACAAATAATACTAGCTGTGATCCATGAAAAGAAGCCCTTTTTTATCGGCAAGAAGTATATATTTATAACAATTTAATCACTCTTCGATCTCTTGCCAGACGACAGGATGTGAAGAAAAATTAGATTATTATAGCAGGCCAACATCATTCATCAACTTGAACATGAGACATCGCACACTTGGCACCTAGGTTTCCTGTCACGGCCGCTTGAGCTATAGCCCTGGGCCAATTTAGGTCCTGTTTCATTAAGGTTCTTACTTTTTAAAAACATACTGTATTTTTCGATTTACGAGTCATTCTTATCACAATAAATTACTCTTATTTAAAAAATAATTACTTATTTTAGTGAGCCAGGGCCTTAATCCCATCTCACCTAGCAAAAATAAGTGAAGTAAATTTTTTTCCGTAATTGCCTATTCGTCAAGTTTGTACCTGATCTCTCTCCTTAGTCTGTTGTTGATCTCCTTCAGTTTTCTCAAGTGCTCTTGCATTCTCTATGCAAATCAGCATTACAGATCAGTAACCTAAATACACACACACAGAGAGAGAGAGAGAGAGAGAGAGAGAGAGAGAGAGAGAGAATACCTCGTAGTGGGTTTTCCATAGATCGATGCCAAGAGCCTTCTGGTAGTCATCGTAGATCTTTTTGGTCCTAATTCACAACAGGTAATTAAGCGATGATGAATCTCAATGGATCATGACAACAAAGTCTTTAATTCAAAGGTACGAAACTGGCGAAGTAGATAAAGAAAATGCAAGAATACGTATTGTATGTGAGACGTACGAGACGGAGGGACTGATGTACTCGTGGAATTTTCCGGTGGTGGAGAACATGATGAGGGAGACCTTGGCATCACATAGAACGGACAGCTCCTGGGCTTTCTTGAAAATCCCATTCCTTCTCTTCGAATAAGTCACCTGTCTGTTGGTTGCGTTCTCTATCCTCCTGATCTCAATCTTTCCACGCCCCATCTCTCTCTCTCTCTCTCTCTCTCTCTCTCTCTCTCTCTCTGTGGGTAGTTGAACTTGAAACAAGGCTTTGGTTTTGTAGAGGAAGAAGAAGGGGCGAAATGGTAAAAGATAATGATTACGACACAACTATTTGGACACACGTCCATTCACATAATTAAGTGTCTAAAGCCGTCTTATGCGTGTGGATCAAGATTCTAAACTTGTATCGATTCGCGTGTCTTCCGATGCTCTTACGCTATCATGTACAAGTGAGATGAGAAATTACGTGTGTATCGATTGACTTTCATAAACGTATTGGTTTGTTTCTGATTCATACACACCGACTCATGGTCTTTGCTGCCTCTATGGCTAATTAAGCCCCTGATCTAAAGAATCTTTCTGTTAAAAATGATTTTTAAGAACTCGCGGCCATGACAATTGATTCTCAATACGTATCTTTCAATACTCACGCGATATCGTTACACTACAATTGCTATTATTATACATGTTTCCAATATCGTTACTTAAACCATCGCATGCGTATGTATCTTTCAATACGCATGATGTGGTTACACCACAATTGATTGCTATCGTTACGTGTAAAATCTCACTCGGATCGCATGGAATCGACTTACATTATTGTGTCTGCTCAATTAGAAAGAAGAAAAGGGAGTGGGTTTAGTAGATGCCTATAAGCGGAAAAGTGGAGGGAAAAGGGCTATTGTTGCGTAACTAAAGTAAAGTGTGTTGCCAAATTCGTGAAAGGGGCCTTTGTTTTGCATGTCGACACTGTTTATTGTTGCTGCTGATGCTCTCGAGGAACGTGTCAATGTCTGGCCATTTTGATCTTGACAGGACATGCACACACCACAACCCCATCATCTCTCTCTCGAGAGAGAGAGAGTGAAGAACATGCTCATGTTAATTAGCTACTCCGTATTATGACTGAAACTGAACACATAATTCGTAGGCGCGAATGAGAGCGTGAAAATGTTTTCGAAATATGTCTCAACTTAATTAATAAGAATCAAGCGATCATTAAGAGCGGGGCGCAGAGCACCTTGAAAGATCATGATATGGGATTTAGGTCTGGAATAAAAAGATACAGAGAGGATTGGTGATTAATTGTTTTCTTTTGATCAGAGGATTGGTTTATTGCCCTGCTGTTACTGTTTTATACATAAAAGCAACCAACACCTCTTGAGGGAGGACACATAGGTCTAGCCGTCAAGGGAACCGACGAGGGGCTGGAGAGCTGCCCCGTTTTCCTGAAAAAGTTCTTTTAAAATTCAGACCATTAATTATCAAGACGGATAATGAAATTGGGCATTGCTGAATGTTACTGTTTATAAAGGCATGTACTTATTTTTTAAATTAAAAATAATATATTATAAAAGAATAATCTATCTCTTAAATTAAAAAATGAACATGTTAACTGAACCGGACCGTGGTAGCCGATCAGGAAAAAAGATCCAAAATGGTACCTCAATAGTTTACGTCAAGTGGGCCCTATACGCTCAACTCTCAAGGGCTGTGAACTGGGCGGATCTAAGATTGAAGATTCGGTGGCAATGGAAAGCTGAGCATGGCCACTTTAGCTGAATCTAGAAGCTAGTATATCATGATGGGGGGAGTATCATCTCTAAGATTAGAGGCCTAATTAAGGGCGGTAATTATGGTCTTGAGTGAGACGTGATGGAGAGAGTTCGATGATAATTAACGTTGTCGAGATCAGTCCTAGGTTGGGTCACATCTCTCTAAATACACCCATCACAGCTCGCCTTTCAAGGTTTAGCCGCCTCCCACAAAATCTCCCCTTTTTAATCATGCTCCTTAAAAAGCTGCTTATTGCCTACCTTTGAAAACAAATGTGCCCCCCTCCTCTCTCTCTCTCTAGTCAAACAATTCCACGCCAAAAGAGAGGGGGGGACTTGAGATTGGGAGACGCAGCCTACCGCTTAGCAGTCTATTCGGCCATTCATTTCGATAGTTGACGGTTTGAATTTTGATTGAGTAATAGATAGTTCAGATTTTTATGCGCTTAGATTTAATCCGACCAGAGTGTTGAGCATCATTCCTGAGTCTGCGCGCGAGAGAAGGGGGGATCGTGAAATTCGGCAGGGGGGCAATGCACATTAAATGCGTGCAAGAATGGCTAGAGGCGAGTGGTGGGTTTTTTTGGGAGGATTTAGGGGTCCTTCGGCTAAAAAAGCCATTTGGCTTCTTTTTTTTTTGTCCTTATTCAATTTTTTTCGCATTTGTTAGTTTTTCGTTAATTTTTTTGGAATTATTGTTTCGTTATGACAAGAGAAATCTAAAAAATAAAAAATTACAATCGAAATCCTTTTTTTTTTTTGAATAAACAAGAAAAAAAATTAGCTTATTGGTTTATTTTCATCTTTATTCAAAAAAAATTAGATTTCGATTGTAATTTTTTTAGTTTTTAGATTTCTCTCGTCATGTCGAAGTAATAATCTTCAAAAAATCGACGAAAAACCAACAAATGCGAAAAAAATTAAATAAAGACAAAAAAATAAACCAAATGACTTTTTAACCGAAGGACCCATTAGTGGGACATGAAATTTTACACTCCCTCCCCAAGCTATATATATATAAATTAAAAAGTTTGGACCAGCCAAAAATTATCTCAAAAATTGCTTCCCTTTACATAGGCAAGGCCCAAAACAAATCAGAACCAAATACCAAGCTAGCTGGGTAATTAGTTGTGAGCCCACTGGATCTCATTGCTTCGTTATGATAGAGTTTCACCTAACTAGTAATGGTGTCCATGATGGCCCCTTGCCGACGAAGTGAAGGAACTCAACTTGCAGCAGATTTTAGTGTGGGACTCCGAAATGCATTCCATACTCTTATCAAATGTATATAGACCAGAGCGTGGGATGTATTTCGGGGTCTTACACCGACGACCGGAGCCGTTTGATTCGTCTATAACACCATTTTAACGGTTCCTGCAAAAAATTACGTAGTTTTATTTGAATTTCGTTAAGAGCTTAATTAATCGACTCATTAATTTTTATCCCTGCAGGTTCAAGGATGAAAATCGATGAAGCCCTCACCGAAGCTCGAATGAGCTTATTTCTCACGCGAAATATTAAAAATATGTTTTAAACAAATTGAACGATTTTAATCATTTTATGTGAGACCCTGAGGGGATCCCACACAATCTGGTATACGAAAAAATGGTGTACCCATGGTCTTTTTTGGGTGTACCATTATTATTTCAAAATTATTTTTGTAAAGCGGTAGGAGAATATAAAGTATAAGAATTACATGAAAACTGAAAATAACTTCAAATCACTGTGAGGCAACCAAACTACTAGCCTCATCATGGGGAGAAAACAATCCCCCATCACGTATAAGCCAAATCCACCTACAAGAGAACCACTTCTAATGAAGTTGGTTGCTCATCTCCCTCCCTCCAGTGGTGACCAGGGGGAGGCGGAGCTTTGGGAGCCAGGGCTATAGATAGCCTCTGGACCCTGTACACGTACAAGCCCCATTGGAGAAGAAATAATTTCAACAAATACGAACGAGAGACTTTTTAAATTTCTTTTTAACCCTAGAAAATAGCAATTTTATTCCGAAATTGCAGATGGGCCAGAGGCCCAACATCAAATAGAGCTAGGTCGGACAGCCATGGGGGAAATTATCCCTTAGACTTTCCTTCCTAATATCTGACAGAGAATGCTTAACCAATAAATGAACAACTCTGTCACAATCACATTCGACGTGACGAAAAGAGCAAAACAAGAAAAGAAACGCTTTCTTGTGAGATGCGGAAGCCCTAATCGATTGGGTTAACCCTTAACCTAATTGGTTCGTCTTCAGACTCTTCACCATTATTGTTCAAGAATTTATTGTGCGTGCTCTGTTTTCAATATTACCTGCAAACCCTACAGTAATAATCAAAGCCAAAATT
Source organism: Rhododendron mucronatum var. ripense (assembly GCA_019656295.1). NCBI lineage: Eukaryota > Viridiplantae > Streptophyta > Magnoliopsida > Ericales > Ericaceae > Rhododendron > Rhododendron mucronatum. Next base: position 2,453,147 of record BPLT01000032.1, on the reverse strand, counting down.
AATGGAATGGACCCATCCAGTAGGACCAGTGCCCAGCAAAATCTGACATTTTGGAACAGTGCGTAAGAAACATGAAGTTGCGATCCTATTTGGTTTGGATTTTTATGGAGATTTTTGAAAATAATGAGTGTAAAGAGATAGATCGAGAGAGTTTATTGGAGACTATGCTCAAGAGTTTTGAGACCCCAAAACGAATTCACAGTAACAAGGTCAGTATAGGCGTACAACCACACATGCTTCTACAGTCAATAGATATATTGATGCAAACTCATTTTTACATGTGTTTGAAATCGTTCGATAGGTCTTGCAAGATGCACGTATGCAAAACCGACTCGTATCAAACAGTTTCGAGACATTTTTGTCCGAATTTGTGTCTAGTCATCTAAGCCTAAGTGTTATGAAATGCAAATCCTTCAAGCGTATTTCAGTTAGTTTTCAATGTAGCAGTGTTTTGGTCACACACATGTATAGATGAAGAAGGCCACTAACTACTCCCTCCGTTCCAATTGTTTACCCAAGACAAAAACTCTAAATACTTTCGTCAGTTTCGTGCATAAGTTTTGAAATTTTTTCGCACCAAATTAAATAATTCATCAAGTACTTTAATTTGGTGCAAAAAAATTTTAGAAAATGATGCACAAAAATACTTTAGTATGTTGATTAAAAATACTCATCCTTTCGTAGCTAAGTTTCGCTAAGGATTTTTCAGAATTTTTGGGCTTTTTCTAGTTTTGTTTTTGTTCAAATTTTTTTTCACATTTGTTAGTTTTACACCGGGCTTTTGGAGCTTTATCTTGAATTTTTTCTAAAAAATATTTGGGTATAAGTCAATTTTTTACTTTTTCAATTCATCTCTGATGAAATGAATCAATAATCCACAAAAGTAGACGCGAAACTAATAAACAAAAAAAAAACTTGAAAATTGATAAAACAAAAAAAACTCAAAAATCTTAGCATAATTTATGACGGAGGTAGGTAGCAGTATAATAGTACATTGACAGCTACTTTAGAACAACCAGTGCTTGATTTTGACCGATATGGTTTGCTGTTCAATGCCAATATGAAATGATAAAAAGCTAGAGAGAAGGTAGGTGATGGCATTTATTGTTTGCAAACGACCTTCGATGACCCACAGAGAGCTGATCAGTGGAAACTGGACTCTTTCAAAGTTTCGTTTAAAAAAAAAAAAAAATACTATCGTGCCAACTTCGTGTGATGCGATATAAAACTCTCGCAACAGTTTCTTGACGATCATGATCTAAGTCGTTCATTCCGAAAGTTTAGACGCGTTTATCTTCATGCAAAAAAATTAAAATAAAATGGTTGATCGGACATTGATAAGGTCTTAAGAGAAATGAGCGAACGGTCAGCCACGTGTCGTATGTTTCTCTTGTAAGGATTTTGTTTCGTTGAGGTCGATATTGATGTTTCGGGTAATCTGATTTTTCGAGGAATGATGAATAGTGAATACCTCAAGGCCTAATTTGTGCAAGTGCTAATGAGACAATTGAACATATGTTGTTCCACTGCCCATGGGTTACAGCTGTGTGGTTTGGTAGTGGCAAAGCTTTTTGGGTGCACCAAAAGGAAATTGTTGCAGTAGACAAATGGCTAGAAGATTTGCTGCGTGGGTGTCTATCAAAAGAATCTTCAAGAGAAGATGTGGGGCTTATCTTTCAAATCTGTTGGGCAATCTGGAAGGAAAGAAATAGGTGTGTCTTTACTGACAAGAACCCAAGACCAGAAGTGGTGATTGAACAGGCACGAGGAGCTAATGTGGACTACTTACAAGCTGTTTGCGAAAAAGTGCAGAGAGCCTCTACTATTCGACCACGGGTGGTAAGGTGGTCCCCGCCTCCTCCATCGGTGTTGAAAATTAATTGTGATGGAGCATTTAAATCCTCCCGCAGCCTTGCTGCCTTTGGCATAATTGCTAGAGATAGTGGTGGATCAGCTCACGATTGGCGGTGCGGCAGGGTTATGGTATCTTCGGCTTTGATGATTGAAGCTTGGGCTCTTAGAATTGCCTGCTGTATGGCAAAGGAACAAAGCATCCCTAAGGTGATCTTTGAATCTGATTGTAAGACTCTTATCAACTGCTTCAACAATCCCACAGTAAAATGTCCATGGGAAATCGATACAATTGTAGCAGACATCAAAGGTTGGGCTAAATCAAGGAACTGGTCTTTTTGCTGGAAAAGTCGTGTTTCGAACAGGGCTGCTCACTGGATTGCGTCGCGATGCATAGATAGGAAGATTTTGTTCAATACGGGTTGTATTCCGCCCGATTTACATTCTATCTTGTACTCTGATTTGAGCTAAGTTTTAAATCAAAGTGACGTATTCAAAAAAAAAGAAAAAAGGCCTAGGAAATGAGCGATTCGAAAAATCAAGTAACCACCGAGATGGTACCTTTTTTTTGTCACACATCTACAGACATAGTAGTAGTAAAGGATACTTTCCAGGTGCACCGTTCCATCGGGAAAAAAATTTCAGTATCGAGCGGGTATCACGTGATGTCCGCTCGCGCATTCGAGCCGTTCATTTTGTTTTTGAACGGCTCAGATTTTGGAGAGAGAAAAGGAGAGAGAAAGTGTTGAAGTGAGAGGAGAGAGAGAATTTCAATTCAAACTGTCCAAAAATGTATCAGACGGCTCGAATGCACCGAACAAGTACTACGTCGGATATACCCAATTGGCACTGAAAAATCTCTCGTTGCATTGAATGCATGGGCCTCACATTCGTATCTCCAGTACAGATATTTCAAGACGCAACCGGAAATTTGATGCAACATTTTTTTGTTGGAATGTGTAACCATATAGTAGGAGAATGCGTTTTGTCCGAAGGAGGTGAAAATCATGGGATTTTTGCCACAGTCTATTGTGGCTCTATCGGGCTTTTACTACGAAAAATCAGTTCTGTTCCTGACCGTCTACTTTATAAATCAAAATTTAATCTTTTGATATAACTATTAATGTCCGACGAAATTGATTTGGACTCTCAACTTTGACATGGTCAAGAGTTTTTGTTGAGCAAGAATGGGGCAGCAAGTCACGTCGGTTATCAGAAACAGTGGGAAAAGAACAACCCCTGATAGGATTATCTCCAATGACACCCCTTCAACTATCACGTTTTGTCAATATGATTTCCTCATGTTTAAAACTCATCAACCTCACCCCTTCATTTATCAAAACTCAACTTCTCCCCCTCCCCTCATTTCCGTTTAAAACTTGGACGGAAACACACAAAAAGACTAAGTTATCCTTTCAGAAATCCACAAGTTCAAAACTTCTCCTTCCTTCTTCTAGTTCAAGTTCGAAGATAGAGAGAGGAGGAGGAGGAGGAGGTCAGACCCATCATCGCCACCGCCGTCGGAGACCACCTCCACCGAAGCTCGTTCAATTCGTGAAAATCGACATTGGGGCAAAAAATATAGAAAACTAAGCACAAATTGATAGGATAATCGTAGAAAATAATTTAATTTCTTTTTCTTCAGCGGAATGAAGAGTAAATATGCTTTGCAAAATAGAACCCAAAATCTTCATGGCTTTTTGAATATTTTCAAGTTTTCAGCACGATCGAAAGAGTTAATCGATAAATTAATCTACGAAAACACCTCGTTCAAAACCAATGATGGAGAATCAAAGTACTCAGTCTTTAATTGATAAATTAATGCCACACCTAGTTCACGGTGGTCCCCACCCCCTCGTTCAAAACCACCATGGCGAAAATCCTCATCAATCAATCGGAGTATTCCGCAGAGGTGTTCTTCACCCTAATTTTTTAGGGGTCCCCAAATTTTGGAACCCTAAGATGGAGAATTGAAGGCTCATTGACGAGAGAGAGAGAGACCTGGTCCAAGTTCGAACTCGTCATCGTGGTGGTGCGGTGGTGGTGGTCGCCAGAGGCCCAGGAGTGGTGGAGTAGGCGGTAGTGGTTGAGAGGTTTTTTTTTTTCTGGGGTTGATTGGAGAGAGATATGGAGAGAGCAGTATGGTTAAGGAGCCCAAGGGAAGGGCATTTTAGACTTTAAAATGTTTTTTCCGTCCAAATCAATGATTTTTTGTTAACATTTCTTAACCTAATTGGACGGAAGGGGTGATGTTGATGCGCTTTGATAGATGAGAGGAGGAAATTGATAAGTTTTAAACATAAAGGAGTCATATTGTTAAAGAGGGTCCTTGAAAATAACCCAAGAATATTATAGGGCGCGGCTATTCGCAGCCACGTATTTTCTCCCACAGCCCGTTAAAAATTTTCAATTAGACTCGACAGCTAGTTACCGAAATTAAGATACATTTTCAACATCAAATTACCGAAATATGATATTTTTTTCAACAGCTATTTACCGAAAATGCATGTTTGACAGTTGTCTACCGAAAGTTAAATATATTTTCGACATGTAGTTACCGAAATATAATCTTATTTTCAACAGCTATTTACCGAAATGTTATTTATGATTTTCAACAACCACTTACCGAAATAGAGTAGATTATGAGAGAAAATACGTGGCTGCGAATAGCCCGGCCTATATTATACCACCCTTGTGCTCTACTAGTTTTGGAGTCTGTACTCCATAAAGTTGGTGAGAGAGAGTGGAGACTGGAGAGATGGAGGCTATGGAGGGAGGTGAGGAGGGAATTGGGAGGAGTTTGGGTGAGTTGAGACAAGCTTTCAAGAGCGGAAGAACAAGAAGCGTTGGATGGAGGAAATCCCAGCTCCAAGCGATCCTCAAGTTGATGGATGAAAAAGAGGATCAAATCTTCAAAGCTCTTCAACAAGATCTTGGGAAGCACCCTGTTGAAGCTTACCGCGATGAAGTCAGTCCTCTCTCTCTCTCTCTCTCCATATAAATTTCCAAGAGAAAAATTATAAGTTTGGCATGTGTAGTAAATAAAGTTTTTCATTGTATCATTGGGTTATGGTTTGGTTGAAATTAAATAAATTAGCTAAGAGAATCTTGGTGAATTAAAGCTTGAAGAACAATTAAACAATCAAATGGTGAAAAAAATAAAATCTGGGCAGGGCAATATGAAGTTTGATTTGAGGAAAAGTTAAACGCTTTGTAGTAGCGTTGGATCGAATACAAATCCGCTCGAACTCTTGATGCTGATGCCTGGTAGATTTCATATAAAAACCATGGCATATAATCGAAGATTTGCCTGGCGTTAGATCAATCATGTTGTTTTATCATGCTAAGAACGAACACGACACTTCTAGTAAGGGATCCGCACGCTTTTTGCGTGCAGACTTCTCGACGGCCAAGATTAGAAGTCCGCATGCCGGGTCCGTCTGTTTGACAGAACTAATAGTAAAAAAGAATATGTAATCCTAATTCTATAGGATATGTAATCACATCCAATTGCCAACTATGGAATTAATAATACTACACAGTGTAACACACACGCCATAGTATCGTATACAGCATACTTGGTGGATTATGTATTCGATGCATGTTCGATCAAACGAGAATTTAATCTAAAATTTGGATATGTAGCATTCCACTCAATTCGATGCTCATATCCGGTCAATAAAATGGTAAGGTTTTATTCCATCGATCCTTCCCTGTGTGTGGTGGCTTTTTCTCCGTCTATTTTCCAATGGAAGTTATAATCATTGGCCCTATTTTGTGTTTGTGGTTGTACGTTGTCAGTCTTAATTTTTCAGAAGTTGTGAACGGTTAATGTAGTTCTTACGATAGCAATAAAAAGTACTCCGCTAGATCATTCGATAACTCTTCAGTTTGCTCTATTGTAGATCGGCGTTGTGAAGAAATCAGCCAGCTATTCTCTGAGTTGTGTTGGGAAATGGATGGCCCCGACGAAGGTTCATATTTTTTTTTTTTGCTTTCACCAAATACCCATTGACCCCTCTGTTTATCGCATTGAAACTAGTCAATTATGTTTGGCACACTGTTGAAGGTCCTTTTGTAAAGGTAATGGAAAGTATGGGGAATCGTAGACGAGCCCTGAGAAATTCAGGAGTGCAGAGGAATATGTACTCGTTGTATTGGAACAATTTGAGCTAGTTCTTTGTTCTTCTTCTTCGACAACTTAGGCCTAGCGCATCAAGATACTGGAAGTAACAAAGGGGCAATCAAGTTATGCAGGCTATGTAGGTGGAGTTAACTCGCTTGACAGAAGTCATGAGAATCTGAGGCTAGTGAAATCACCTAATACTTGAAAGAAAGTAATAACTGGAAGAAAAAAATAAAAGAAAAGAAAGAACCAAGGCTTGTTTGGATCTTGAATTTATGGACGATATACCAAGGGAAACTGAAAAAATGAACTCAGCTTCTTCTCTTTGTTATCTTCTTAGTTTGTTTTAGCTGCTGAAGACTGTTTTCTGGCCAGGCCCGGATGCCGTTACTTTTCTTCCCAGCAAGTGGAGAAGTGTTGCCAGAACCACTTGGCCTGGCACTGATTTTTGTTTCGTGGAACTTCCCTATCGGTGAGTCTTATTAACTAGCCAAATTTTGTTCTCCTGATTTCTGACATTTCTCAGCTAGCTAATCATGAATTATTGCACTGCTAACATGACACTTTTGATCACCAAGAAATTTTCATATCTATGCCCTTTTTGGATAAACCTAACTACTGGAAAAATATAGGTAAACAATGTCGATCATTTCATCTACATCAAGTTGCATCTCTTTGTATATGCAGTACTGGCATTGGATCCATTGATAGGGGCGATATCCGCTGGAAACGCTGTTGTCCTAAAACCTTCAGAGCTAGCCCCAGCATGTTCTTCTTTTCTTGCCAACACCATTCCTCTTTACTTGGACTCCAATGCCATTAAAGTCGTTGAAGGGGGAGCAGATATTGCTGAACAGCTACTGCAGCAGAAATGGGACAAGATATTCTTCACCGGTATTGCCTTATGCCTCATCGAACCATCAATCCTATGCCTTGGATAATAGGACCAAACACTTGGATTAATTCCAACAGTACATTTATTTTGTTTATTATGTCAGTGTTTGTGTGGATTTGACAACTGATTTCCAGATTATGACAAAGGAAGCACAAGAAAGATGGCGAAGTGAAGAAGCTAAATTTGTTCTTTGGTTTCCCCTTTGTTATCTTTTTTTCTTTTTCATAAATCCCCCGAATCCCATGATCTTGACATTCCGTAGTAGCTCAAATGATGAGTAATGTAGGGCTTGTCTTAAGTCACTTCTATTTCAGGGAGTCAACGAGTAGGAAAGATCGTCTTGTCTGCAGCTGCAAAGCATTTAACACCGGTCACTCTAGAGCTGGGCGGGAAGTGCCCCATCATTCTCGACTCCCTCTCCAACCCTTCTGATATCAAGGTTTTATGCTCTATTGCCGTACAATGATTTAACGAAGAGAAGCTTTTAAGCTTTATAATGGTCAGATTGTAAGTATTTTCTGATGCTGAGTGTATGTTAAGGTGGCTGCCAAAAGAATAGCAGGAGCGAAGTGGGGGCCCTGCTCTGGACAAGCATGTATAGCAATAGATTATGTGCTAGTGGAACATAAATTTGCATCTACTCTGGTAAAAATGATACCGTTCGTGATTCTAATTCTGCGTAATGTGTTGGTCTAATGTGCAATAGATTATCCAGTATTTTTTTTTTTTTTTTCAGATTGAATATCTGAAGAAAACGATCAATAGATTTTACGGTGAAAACCCGGAAACCTTGAAGAACCTCTCCAAAATCATAAACAAACACCAATTCGAAAGACTACGCAACATTATTGAAGATCCTGCTGTTGCAGCTTCAGTTGTTCATGGTGGTTCACTGGATGAAAAGAACTTGTGATACTTTTTCCCCCTACTCCAATTCTGAGTTCGTAATTACAAAATAATCATCTTGGATTTTACTTCTGAAGTATCCAATAAATTTTTACAGGATCATCGAGCCAACAATCTTGTTGAATCCTCCACTGGATTCTGAGATCATGACCGAAGAAATATTTGGGCCATTGCTTCCAATTATTACAGTTAAATACAATGCACCCCCTCATTTTTCTTAGTTAGAACACAACTGTTCACTTAAATTGTGTTGCTATGTTTTGTACAGTTGACAAACATTCAAGACAGCATTGAGTTCATAAACTCGAGGCCAAAACCTCTTGCCCTTTATGCATTCACCAAAAATGAAGCATTCAAGCAGCGGATTTTGACAGAAACATCGTCAGGAAGTTTGACCTTCAACGATGCCATGCCTCAGGTGATGTCCTCTTTTCTTTCTGATGTATTCTATTTTTGGGGATCCGCAAAGGAAAATGATCGACAAGCAGAATTCTATCCATCCAGAATGATTTGGGATTGACAATTTTCAATTATGTAGCCTTAATTGTGGCATGAGATTATGATTTTTGTCACTTCATAGTTCATCCCCTCAATACAACTAAATGGAATTCAAAGGAATCGAAAGCCTTCTTTTACAGGCTTCGATCACTTGGTTACTACAGACACCCCATGAATGCAATGATGACGCCATGCATGTTGAAGGGCATGTCCCGGTAGGATATAGATTGATTCAAGGGCACATTTCTCGAAGGATCTTTAAGTGGGAAAACACTTATTTGAAGATCCTTCATGTGGAAACGTGTCAAAATCCCTTGAAATCACGAAAGTAGCACCAAAGACCACATCATACAAAATTCTAGGAAAATTTATATATCGTGTTTTCTTGTTGTACTCTGCAGTTTGTTTGTGATTCGTTACCGTTTGGAGGCGTGGGGCAAAGCGGTTTCGGGAGGTACCACGGGAAGTACTCGTTCGATACGTTCAGCCACGAAAAGGCAGTTCTGCACAGAAGCTTCTTCCTAGAACTAGAGGCCCGGTATCCTCCATGGAATGACTTCAAGTTGCAGTTCATCAGATTTGCCTACAAGTTTGATTACTTGGGACTTGTCCTGCTCTTGATGCGCCATAAGCTGAAGGGCATCTTCACCTCAGGCCACCAAGATTAGAAGGACTTTGCATCAAAATGCCCTTTGTTTCTGTGCAAAGCATTTTGTCGTACCAAAACTATAATAACCTGTCTACCCAGGATCCTCTGAAATGCTTGGGTGCTTATGTAATATTTGTTTCTGTGTGCTATTGATTTATGTGTCGAGGTTCGCCTTCTATCCGTGTGCTATTGATTTATGTGTCGGGCTAGAGGTGGCAAACGGGCGGGTTTGGGCAGGTTGAAATGGGTCGCGGGTCAAATATGGGTCAAAAGACAAGCGGGTTGAAACGGGTCGGGTCAAATATGGGTCAAGTCAAACCCAAACCCACCCGATCCGACCCATTTCCTCTCTTCTTTCCCCCCCCCCCCCCCCCCCCCCTCTCTAATTTGTCTGGAGATATTATGGATGATCGAGAGCAAAACACGTTTTTGGATATTAAATACAAGATTTTATTCTCAACTGTTTTTTTATTTAAACTTTTGCCACGTCAAACTCAAATCCTGGCTCCGGCCCACCTTGCGTATATGTCTGTATTTTTCTGGGAGTTGTGCCATCTTTTTAGAATAAAAAATAAAACACTTTTGTATATAATTTTGGTAATTAGTTTTTTTTTTTTTAGAAATGGCAATAGTTATGAGAGGGAGAATATGTAATTTTGCGGCCATTCGAAAGAGTTCCAACAGTTTAGAGGGGTTATATTCCTTGGCTTCAAAGAAAGAAGTCTAACGTTTGAGTTTATGCCTTTATGGAGAGATTTCGAACCTACTTTTATGGCCAATCCTACTGATTCCCCTCAAATCCCTACTGATGGAGTTGTCTGGGAGGCGAATTGTACAGTTTCGGTCTTCGTTGCGTTCGCCGAAGCCACCTCTTAGGTTTGGATTAAAAAGTCAAATGACTCTTTTTTTTTGTCTATATTCAAATTTTTTTGTATTTGTTTGTTTTGCGACAAACTTTTTATCCCTATTTGTTTGTTTTGCGACAAACTTTTTGTTAAATAAGGACAAAACAAAAAAAAGCCCAAAAATGGGGAGGAGCTCAAGAGATTTGGTCTTGTAATTATATTATTTTCGTCTTTTTGAAAAAAATTATGAGTTTCGATTAAAAAAAATTATTTTTTCGATTCCTCTCGTCCAAACGAATCATTAAGTCACAAAAGTTTAATGTAAAATTAACAAATGCAAAAAAAATCAAATAAGGACAAAAATAAGTCACTTATTTTTTAAAATTCAAATCACCCTAAATCTTTTTTTATTTTTTTGCGTTACTTTTTGAGTGTTTGACTTTGGCAGAAGCAGTTAGAGAGAGCGAGAGAGAAAGAGAGAGAGATGGGTGAAACGAATTTTTCTGGTGCCAAAATCAAAGAAGACGCCAGAGAGTGCGGGTGAAAAAAAAAAAGGGGTGTTGGATCATTTGTAATTATAACCCATATTAAACCCACTTTCAACCCATCTAAACCCATAAAAATATGGGTTGATATGGGTTTAACCCATATCAACCCATTACACAATACGGGCGGGTTGGGTTGGGTTATAAGTGGGCGAATTTGGACGGGTTAAGAAATATGAGTTGGAATTGCCACCTCTATGTCGGGCTAATCGAATAGAGGGTTTTGGTTTGGCTTAAATATCTGCGTTGGGTTAGCAGTTAGCACTCCTCTAAAGTATTGACTTTCATGTCGACTAGTAACTCTGTAGAATCGTAAATTTATAGAGTTTGTTGAGCATTTTGTTTTTACAAAAATTCAAATTGATTTAGTATTGATGGTCACTTTATCGGATAACAAGTGTTGTTAGTATGATTAAAAGAATGAGCACTACGAGAAATTTATCTCGATCATGTGAATTTGAATGTTGTTTGTCAAAAAAAATGTGACTTTGAATGCTGGATTAACGGGTTTCTGAAAAATATAAATAAAAATTTATTAGTGAACTGTATACGCTTTGTTCGGCATCCAATTTAGTTTCAGTTTTAGTTTTGATTCCAATCATTACTCTACTTTTTTTTCCAATCATTACCCTATTTATCCAATTATTACTTTCTCATCTCTCTCAATCTCTCTCCAATCATTACCCCTATTTTCAATCATTACCCTATTTCTCTCTCTACCCACTACCAAAACTAAACTAAACTAAACTCTCAACCAAACACTACCATAAAATGAATGATTTGGCTCATGGTGATGAAATTGCAAAGGACTCCACCAAAGTAGACTATATTCCCATAGTGCACTACAAGGACCCAGGTCTTTGAGTATTATGGAAATGTTAAATAGTACTAGTGATTCCATGTGTCTCTTTATGGAGTACATACGGGAATTGTCTCGTGGTTGTGGTTGTCTAGTGCTTTTCACACTTAAGGCTGATAAACGAATTAAGCTACTTAAATTCAAATTTTTTTACTCGTACTCTATTAGTTAGAGCTCATTCCATATCTATTTGGTATCTACACAAATCAATCTTAGAACATTCCTTGAAACGTTTTAAGTTTTCGATTCAAAGTGACTACTTAGCTTACATTAAAACTCGTTTGATATCGATTCGCCTAATAAAAAAATTCATTAAAATTTCAAAAAATACTTCAACCATCCGCTACTTGAAGTATTATTTAAAGAATTAAAATGCACTTTAATTATGAGCTTTTCACAAATATACCATCGTGAGACATCATCTCTATAACAGCGTAATTCTTCAAAATGCTCAGCGCTCTTATACTATATCCTCGCATTGCACTTGCATCTCAATTCTCGATATCGCAAATATTACTGCTCTTTCATGTTTCAGTTAACGCACCCGCACGCGGAACATGTGACTTGGGTTTTCCCTCGATCTACGATGGGAGTGCGTGGCCTCCTGCTCGTGCTTGTCGTTCCATGGGTCTGAAAACAGTCCCACGTTCGTTCCCGTTTGGCTTCTACAAAACGACCTCGTATCACCGCATCTCACCGTCGTCAGCCAATGCCATGAGAGATCACCTGTCTCTCACCAGAATCGCAACGAACAGAATCCAAATCCAGCTCCGCCGCGCACGATCTCACCGTCCGCGGCTCCTTTCTGTTGACGCATCGAAAGGCCCCATGGCCGACGAAGCCGATAAGGGTACCAAATCAGGCGACGACGAATCGTCAGCGTTGAAGGGCGGGAAGAAAGAGGAGGAGGAGGAGAAGGTGGTGTTGCCGACGCCGCCGGAGAAGCCGTTGCCGGGGGACTGTTGCGGCAGCGGGTGCGTTCGGTGCGTGTGGGATATTTACTACGAAGAGCTTGAGGATTACAACAAACTGGTCTCCGAAATCAAAAGTAAAAGCGATTCTGGTTCTAAGCAATAACAGGCTGAACCCTAGGGTTAATAAAAGTTGAGGTGTGAAATTCATTGACGACTTTCATGATTAAAGGTCTTTTCTTTTTTCTGTTAATTGTATACAGGACCTGGTTTATATTGTATTTTGGATGATTATTTAATGGAATGGATTGGTTGTTCGTGATACCTTTTTTTTTTTTTTTTGCGAGATTTGTGGGTGAGTGGGTACGGATCAAAGAATTTGAGACAATTGTGATAAGTTTGTAGTATTGGCTATGTATCAATAGCTTTGCACTACATCATTGCACAACGGTTTACTACGTTGGAAGTAGGGCTGCTAACGATTAACCGAGTTCTTCGCGAGCAGTTCAAGGCTTAGCTCGTTGTTGGTTCGGTTCTAGTGAGCTTGAGCTCGAGTTTTGAGCTCGTTTTGTAAACAAATTGAGCTCGAGTTAGTTGCACCACGGCTCCTTCACACGAATTCGGATTGTTTGTAGCGGTTCGGTATGCTCGTTGAAGAAAAGAACCGAGCTTGAACACCTTGATACTAAACGAGCCAAGTTCAAGCTCAATTATTTGGGCTCAACTCGAGCTCGAGCTAGGTTAATTTTGAACGAGTGAGCTCAGACACTTCAAAGCTCGGCCAGGCTCGTTTGTAACTTTGAAGCAGGGGATTGGCAGCTAGATTGTTAAACTGGTAGCAGGAATGTTAGTTAGATCAGGGTCATAAAAGTGGGGAATAGAGAAGCCAAATGGGTGGAATTTGTTTTGTAGGTTTCTCATGTTTGGGATCAGTAAATTTAGGAGCATGCTAAGTTTTTGGAAGTCCAGTTGGTATGGTATAGGGTTAACACAACCGTTGGTTTGATAATCTGGTTAGATACTGACTTAGAAGATACCTCTATAACCCTATTTAGTATTTACTCAAACAGCATTCTTAGTTTCTAGTCCTTCAAACTGCATTCCTGTTTTTCCCATTCTAGTATGTTTAAAGTTTTTTTTATGAGAAAAAATTGACTGGTCAGGCTTGCCAAAGCATGATGTTTCTACAAAATACTCGGAGATGATAACTCCATACCACTATGTTTTCTTAAATGAAATCGGTTCCATCTTCCAGATGTGATATCTACTCATACTCGTGGATAATCTGCCTGAATCGGAATCAAGTAGCATGCTGGTTTTCAGGAAAGAAATCATAAAATTGCCAAAGAGACCGTCTCTTCATGCATGCTGTTCTGCTATATCATTCAAAAAATGCTGATGTCATTAATTTTTGCTGCTTGGAATACGTTGTGCTAGGTTTTACTACCAGTGCAGCACTGCATAAGTACATTTCTTCATGATTTACTTTTCTTATTGGTATACTTATGCATGAATTGCTGGAAAATCATGCACATTGTCCTTGGATCTGAATGTTGACTTGCTGTGACTCGATTTAATCCAATCTTATGGAGTGCAAGGAAAAGGAAGGATTAAAAATGGGTGCAAGTCTGTATTGCGCAATATAAGATTCAGGGGAAATATTCGCCAAAAAGGTACTACAAGCTTTTAACTGATTGCATTACACCAATCCTTACAGCTATTATTAGACAACCTACTGACAAGTATGTTTATCCTGCAGTATTTCAGCAGACAAACTCTACGTGTCCGAGATACCAGAACACTACAACACTAGCTATTGAAATATCGCGCCTTGCTTACAGACTGTCCAAGAGGTCCTTATATTGTTAACCGTATGATGTTATCTCCAAATCAAGAACGTGCTGCATATGAATCTGGTCGCCACTCTGACTTCTGTGCACTAAGTATTCCTTCCTGGTTTTTGGAGAAGGTTAAATGAACCTCCCAGTGCAATGACTTCAACAAGTTCTCAACTTCCCCAATTGTGCTTGACTCATCACGGACAATCAACTTACCTCCTGGCCTGACTATTCTGTCAATCTCTGCCATCACTGGTTCAATTTTGCACCTGCCAAAGACAAATAAGGTACTGATACTCATCTCATGGATTATGAGAAAAGAAGTGAAAAAGATGACAATGAAATATTAATTCAACAACCTAACTTGCCTACCTCTTTTTCAGCTTTGAAAAAAGATGGTCCGCATGAAGGAGATCGTAGGATCGGGGGTACGTGCTGAAGGATTCACACCAGTCATGATATATCCCAAAGAGACCCCTTTCATATATTATGGGCAATGTATCTGGAGAGTCTATGTTCACTACATTCATGACCCACACCTTAAGGTCCTTCAAAGCCGCAGCAAACCTGTGAGCATGGTTGTTAGAATAGTGCCACTCAGGATTCTATTCTGCGCTTGATACTAGATTCAACCAATTCAATTTGAAACTTGCTATTGAAACGGTGATTAAGGGAATGTTGCAACTCCATTTTTGATTCACAATGATTCGGTATGATTCAGTTTGCTTTCTATTTGTTATTTGCATAATGCATATAACGATGTCGTCTTCACTCTCTATCAGGAGAAAGCGAGAAATCAATTACTTATATGATTGTTTATCTTAGTATGAGTGTAAAGATTTTGATATTACTTTATTGTAAACAGTATTTTATTTCCAGATGCATATACAATATCAAGCTAAATATCATATCCAATGCCCGTAAGTGTTCGTTAGGTACCATATGGGGTGACATCGTAGTAGCAATCACTTGGGGGGAAGAGATTATTTACCCGCCATAAACAGCTCTCATGTCCATGACATTTCTCACGTTGTCCCAACTGATACCCAATCCACTGAGATATGTCTTGCTCACCATTCGGCCCCAGTGTTCGCTGTCTCTCGCAAAATCGTCTGGAGCTGGTTTACCGTAAATTCCCATCTGGGATTTGTTTAACCAGTATGGAGGTGTCTGTAGTCGTTGGGGCCAATTTTGAGGCCATCGCGACCCTCTCTCAACCTCACCCTCTGGCACACGGTGCATGCAGGACTGCAGAGCTACATACCTGAATATGTAACAACAGATTATATATAGTTCCACCTTGAAGTAAAAGGACTGTATATAGTTTGCACGATGTCTGCAAAATTATCAATTTCCTTAATGAAGCATTGCCAACATTCAGGACGCTACTACATTGTGCTTTTATGATAAACAATTGAGTTATCTGTTGAAATTCAGCCAGGTTAATGCATGCATCAGTCTGTAAGGAAAACTACCAGGCAGCGTTTGGATCATCATCACTTTTGCACATTGGAGTTGCATTTTGCTTTCTTTGGTCATAACATTCATTGGATGTTGGTTTGTGGTAGATGGCAGCACCAACAGAGTTTAGTTTATCCTTCTTGATGGTAACAAGCTCCCAACACATGGATTTTGTTAGTGCAGACATTTCTGAAAACAAACTACATGTCAGTTTTTTTGGGAAAAATACTAAACCTATCGCAGTTCAGAGTAGAAACAAAAAGTTCGGAATATTACCTTTCCAGATCTCTACGTCTTCCTCAAGTGTCTGGTACACAGGTGTGGCTGACCAGACAAAGAAACCCCCGGGTCGTAGAACACGATTCAATTCCAAAAGAAGTCGGCCACCTGCATGGGAAGCAATCCAATTTTCTCATGGAAAGCTGAGTAACAGAGATATAAGATCTGACCTAAGATACTGGAACTTGGGAGTTGAGAGAACCTTCTTCGTGCCAGGGAACTCGACAACGCGCACAATGCACAATATCAAAGACCCTGCTTGGAAATGGTAGCCTCTGAGAGCCCATCACAGCAGATATTGCAGGTATTCCTCTTTCAAGTGCAAACTGAACTTGAGCCTCGTGTTCGTCTTTTGGTGCTAGAGACATTGCGAGAACATCTCTTTCAAATAGGAACCCCCCAAAGCTTGCTACTCCACAGCCAACGTCCAGTATGACTCGGGTGCGCTTCCCCCATGCAATGTCGGGTACTGCCTGCATTCATCAGGATGTCATGTTCAATTCTGTCAAAACTGTACTGCATGAATTCAATAGTATAACCATTCACAAGCTAGGAGCAATAATATCTAGATGGTTTACACATGTGCTTCCTAATCAGGAGATGATCCCTTAGTTGTATGCCCCAACTAACATTCAGACTGGCACTTTAGGCTGTGGGTGCATCGAGAGTTTATTTAGTTACTGACCGCATACCTTGCTAATTCTATACAGGGACACTGTTGTCCTATCACTCTGTTACAAATCAATAAAAATATCCCGAATCATAAGGCCAGGTTTGGTTACCTTTGTGGTAAAAACACTTACAGTTTTATCTATGGGACCAGAGCATTATATTACATATTCTACGAGTAGTGGAACACAGATAGTAAACCATGATGATCATTGTCGTCGTATGCTGTATATGTGTATTCATTAGTATGTTTTAATTTTTATTGCAATTTCTGTCCACTAGGCGGTGAGACAACATTTAACATTAGGGCACTATTAGATTTTGCATAAATATGATCTGATACAAAATTGTGGGCACTGCCAGAAGAAACGATTCAGTGGGGTGTCTGATAATGGGAAAACTCACCTCTTCAATGAAATCAATATAGTGTAGAGCACCGTGTATGAACTGGGTGCCACCACCCGGAAAAGTGAGGAACTCCCCTGAAACCTTTACCCAATTCTGGTGCCCTTTCACCTCTGCTAGCTTCGTGTGAGGAACATTATGGTACCATATCTGCCAACACCCAAAAATTTCTTATTAAAGACATTCATGCATTAATCAATGGTCAAATTGTTTAGTTAAGACCATACCTTATCTCTGCTTGTAGGCCACTCGATAGGCCTTTTGTAACCATCTGGGGGAGGGACCAGACAGGTGGGAGCCTCCTCTGGACAATGCCTTTCGCGATGCTCAAAATGCCTTGTAGTGCGCAACTTCTTCAATGCTTTCTCATTGTCCAAACAGGGTATGTAGTCTGTACCTGCAGTTACGTTACACAGCTGCCATGTGTACCCATAGATGCTCCCATCTTGATCGTCCGGACCATTCTTACGTCTCTCCTTTTGGTTCTCGGATTGGTCTGCTTGAGTCGACCAGGATTTCTTCGACTCTTTGGACTCTTTTGGTATGCCTGAACTCTCTCCCCCTAATAAAGATCCATCCGGATTTAATTGAGTTGGCTTTTCTTCCTTCTTGTTGTCTATTTTTGAGTGGCTCTCATGTTGATCGTTGCTATTTTGTGTTTCTGAACTCCCGGTTTTGGTTCGTCTGGGGCTAGGTTTTGCTTGAGGCCTATGATTGTCATTCTTATTAGAGGACAGCAAGGGCACTGCTTCATCATGTTCTATTTGGTCATGGCTTGTTCCCTCTTCAAGCCCATGTTGTCCTTTTTGTTGATGATGTTCTTGCTTTTGCGCTTCTTCCTGTTTCTTACGTTGATCATTCATTTGCATCTCCTCTTGAATTTGTTGTTTTTCGTTACTTTCTTGATTGTTCATTCTTCTTTCTTCTTGTTGGTTCTGTGTCAATGAACTTTCCTCGGACACCTGATTTTCGTGCTCTTTTTGCTTTTCTTGTTCTTCAACAGACACTTTCCCTTGTAACCCTTGAGGGTTCTCTTCAACACCCGATCCAGGTTTCCTCGGTACACTCTCTTCATCATTCTTGCTTTCGTCTCTACTATCTTTTTCAGATTCCTGGTTATTACTCTCCGCAACATGAATTTCGTGTTCCATCTGAGACCTTTCATTGTCATTAGTTTCCTTCAATTGTGTAGGATTTTCATTGCCGTTTGTTTCCTTCAATTGTGTAGTATCATCGGATTTGATGGCTTCGTCAGGGAGCTGACCCGGATTATCTTCAAAAGCCTCGGAGATTTTCTTGTCGGTGAGTTCGATTGGCTGGGAGTTTTTGTTGGCCGAAGAGAAGTCAGCAGTGGCAGCAGAGGTGGACTCGTCGGAGGTGGTGGTGGTGCGAGAGGTGGTTTGTGGTGGTATGACAGAGTTGGAGGTCAGCATCCACACACCGAGAACACATAATGCAACAAAGACTATGGTGGTTGCTGTTGACGTATAGGAAGAGCCTGATGACCGCTGCTTGTTTCGTGCCTTACCGGAAGCCATGTTGGTTAGTTCACCTGGGTCTTGTTTGCATGCATGTGTATGAGAGAGAGAGAGAGAGAGAGAGAGAGAGAGAGAGAGAGAGGAATGTTAAACAGGGTCAAAATGGAATGTAGGGGATGGTAGTAACCAGAGAGAGGATTCAGTTACATTTGTGGAGGAAGATGAGAGCTAGAGAGAGAGAGAGAGAGAGAGAGAGAGAGAGAGACATTCCAAAGTTGGACATTCCAAAGTTGGAATGTCTCAAGATCCAAAGGAGTCGGAAGAGGGAATTTGTTGGACAATTTTTCCATTTATGAACGAAGGTCCCTTCTCCATGCAGTAAGACTCTCTCTCTCTCTCTCTCTCTCTCTCTCTCTCTCTCTCTCTCTCTCTCTCTCTCTCTCTCTCTCTCTCTCTCTCTCTCTCTCTCTCTCTGTGTGTGTGTGTGTGTGTGTGTGTTAAGAGGGTAAAGTTGCTATGGTATTAAGGCTTGAAAATAAATTGTTGGTGAATCGAAACATGATCTTTTACATTTTGCAGAAAGATAAACCTATATTGGATTAACTTGGTCCAAGTTATAAATACTATGTTTGATGCATGTCTAAAATATGTTTTGATACTTACCCAAAATTTTTTTTTTTTATGTTTTGATAATCAGGTTACCTTTGTTGATCTAAAACTAATCTTAGTATAGGTTCTGTTCCATCAAGATTATTATTTTTTAAGTACTTATTTTTCATTTTACGAGATAGGTCATTCACCCGCAATACATTACTTTTAATTTAAAAAATATGTACTATTTGAAATATAAGTATTACTACTTGTTTTAGTTAGTAGAATACACTCTTATTGAACAGTAGAGTCCATAGTTTGGAGTAATTATTTGGTGCCATTGGGGCCTCACGTAGTGCCCAGAGCCTTCTAATACCAGATTCATCACTTGGTCATGGGGTCCGTACAACTATGTAGTATTGGAAAGCTCTGAGGCATCACAGGGCAGTCAATAATTTTTCCACATGTGGATCAAAATAATAATAGCTCGGCTCGTGGCTCGGTTTGTTTACTAAATGAGTAGATCCGAGCTCGAGTTTTCAATTCGTTTGGTAAAAATTTGGCTCGTTAAGCTCGGCTTCACTGATTTGCAGCCCTTCCATCCTTGGAGGCTGGCATTTTTAGCTCCTGTATACTTGGGCCAGGACAGCCGAAAGAAACCCAAGCCCAGTCTGAAAATTTGTAAGAGCTTGGCAACGTAAATTGAAGAACTTGCAAGGCCGCAAGGGTCAGGGTAGCATGAAATTTGATATGGAAGTATTTTTCGCCGGAGGTGAAAAGATATCATACCTGCATTAAAAAAATAAACTTGATATGGACGAAGGTTGTTAATGAATAATAGGGTTGACTACAAATGGTAGCAATTTGAAAGGATCATTTAGATTTGATTCGCTGCAAGTTTTGCATTACGCAACAAAATCACCTAAAATATGCAAAATCTCATCACCTTTACGTGGGATTAATAAAAAAAAACCACAACCCTCTACTTCTCCATCACAATCCAAAGGGTGTGTTGACGTTAAAGATGCAATTGAGGAGACCCCAATGGCACGGCGGTTAATGCGTCTGACTCTGTGTTTGTTTATTCTTAAAGTCTCACGTTTGGAATTTCTTAAGGGTAATTAATTCTCGTGAGGCCAGTTCATACAGAACTATGCTTCGATCTTAAATGGCCTCCCCACTAGTGGACAGTAAAATTAATCCCAAGATTAATTGAGATGCACGTATATATGCTAGGATCAAACACCTTGAGATATCCCAAAAAAGAAGAAGATGCAATTGAGGAATTTTATTATTAAGGCCACGTTTCGGTAAGGAAAATAATTATTTATTTTTTTAATAAGTATTTATTTTTTGAATTAAGAGTGATGTATTGTGAAAGAATTATCTGTCTCGTAAAACGAACAAAATTTAAAAAAATTTAAATCTTAGCAGAACGGAACTCGTTAAAAATATTTATCACGCCAAATTTCAGAGGTGTTCGGCTAAAAAAGCCATTGGCTTGCCCGTCAAAAATGAGCCAAATAAAGCCACAAAAAAATGAAAATAAGCCAATAAGCCAATTGTTTCGTCTTTATTAAAAAATGGATTTTGGTCAAAAAATTTTACTTTTTAGATTCCTCTTGTCATGAGAATGTAATAATCAAAAAATTGACAATAAGCCAAGTGATACGAAAAAAATTTGAATAAGGACAAAAAATAAGCCACTTTAGCTTATTTATCCAAACAACCCCAAACACCCGGACAGAGGGAGTGTGCTGTGCAGCTCCGTGCTGCACAGCGTGCTGCGCCGGCTCCGGCGCAGTTTTGCCGGTATCGGTTCGACGATCGGAGACGTCCACCGCGTAGAGCTCGTCGAATACTACAAGTGTGTCAAAAATCAACCCGATCAAATATCGTTAAGTACTTCATCAGAATACATATAACTTGAAAAAAAATGAATCCTAATGGATACGAAACACTGGATCAAAACCACTGAATCCATTTCTTTTTGAATTATATGCGTTCCAATGAGACACTTAACGATATTTGATCGGATTGATTTTTGGTACACTTGTAGTATTCGACGAGCTCTACGCAGTGGACGTCTCCGATCGTCAGACCGATGCCAGCAAGGCACCGCCGGAGGCTGCGCAGCACGTTGCGCAGTATAGAACTGCGCAGTACACTCCCCGGGTCCCAAACACCCAGGACGGAGTTCGAATCCTAACTTTGGGTTGACAGAGGCAAGAGTTAACCATCTGGAGGAGGAGCCATTGGCACTTGAAGGCCAAGTTGAAAGATTACTGGTTAAAAGAATCTTTATACTTTTTGGCGTTCTATCGAATCAAAACCCTTCCACTGAAGCACTCCCCCACATGGCTTCCACCATTTATCGAATCAAAACCGTCGGATCGAACGAGGCCTGCGAAAGCGAAACCCAGGGGAATTACAGGCGTCGTGCTCTCCTCGATCCCTCGCCATGATTCGATTTTGTCCGTTGCTTTCTTCCCAGACCAACTAGAGAGAGAGAGACAGAGTGATAGTGAGAGAGAGAGAGAGAGAGAAGGGGATACATTTATATATCGGATGGAGGAGCTCCAAATCAAGGTGGCCCAGGCTGTTCACGTCCTGAACCATGATTCCCAGTCGTGCAACCGCGTCGCCGCGAACCAGTGGCTGGTTCAGTTCCAGCAGACCGATTCCGCCTGGGAAGTCGCCACCTCGATTCTCACCTCCGATCATCGCTCTTTCCGTACCGATTTTGAAGTCGAGTTCTTCGCCGCTCAAATCCTCAAACGGAAGGTCCGTTAACCTAGTTGTAGCTATATACCCTCTCTCTTTTTTTTCCCCCCCCTCTCAGTATAGCGCTATTGCTGTAACCTCAGTCACATGGTACTTTCAGTAGTACCCTCCTCCGCTCCCGCTCTCAATCCTGATTCTAAGCTCGCACTCTCAATCTTCGGTCTCGCGTAAGAGTTTGGTTCTGGGGCTCGCGACGCATTATGTGACTTTGGTTAAGGAAGAATGGAACGAGCTTATTGAGCTGATATGACCTAAGTTACCGTTCGCTGGGTCGGAAGTGGCCCGGAACGTTGTCAAATTTGCTATAGTTATGTGGAAGAAAAAAAATTCGAGTAAGAACTTAGTTAAAACTCGCTCATACCAGATTTTCAGATGAAGGGAGACTCAAAACTGTACTCAAACTTCATTGGAAGCGATTGTGCTCTCTGAAATTTATAACTGTTTCGTTAATGTAGATTTTACTTGGATATATGGTGAGGTTTGTCTTTACCATTGGAGTGCTTCAGATGGATTTGGGGCAGGTCCTGCAGGGGTGCCAACCGTCCAAAACAGTGCCCTTTTTTGCTCAAGAAACCATTCCCTTTGGTCCGTGTTTGGTGCCCAATAAATAGGCATGATGTTGTTGATTTATTGATTTTATGTGGGACTTGTTTCGGGTCCCAAAACTATGATTCAAACCACTCATTATTCTTAATATATTCTTTATGGGTTCTTGCAAAAAAATGGCTCAATTCAGAGTTCGCTCGGGCGCCTTACGAATTTTGAAAAAGCCCTTACCGATATCAGATTGACCTTTATTTTGGTAGGAACCAATAAAATAACATTTTAGTAATAATAAGCGGTTTGAATCATTTTTGTGGGACCAAACTCAATTTTATATTAATGATTTATTGATTTTCAAATGGGCCCTACAAAGATGATTCAAGTCGCTCATTATTTTTAATTTATTTTTTTTATGGGTTCTTGCAAAAAATTAGCTCAAGCCGATATTTGGTTTTATGCTATCTTGCTCATTTAATGGGCACCAAACAGGGATCAAAGGGAGTGGTTTCTTGTGCCAAAAAGGGCACCATTTTGGACTTTTGGCACCTTTGCTGGCCCTGCCTCCCAGCAGGGTCCCCCACTTCGCTTCGGCTGAAAGGAAGCCTGGACTTTTTACTTGACTTGGGGATCAAGTTAAAGTAGGAGTAAGGGTTGAAGATGGTCTAGCCGATAAAGCTTGATACTATGATATAATGTATTGATTTTTGTGAAAATACATGGATGGAAACGAGCTTATTGTGCTGATATAACCTAAGTTATGTGGAAGGAGGGTAGCTCAAAATATGAATAGAAGTCCCTTGAAACTCACTCTACTCCCTCATCGTATCTTCTCAAATGTTTTTGCTTCATCATATCTCCATTTCTTTCTTGCAATTTCTCAAGTGTTTTTTCTGCTTTCCACATTGTCATCTCTTTGTTTCTTCATTATGATCACTTTTACAAACCTATTAGAAGTTGCATCCCATTCATTAGTTTTACCCCAGAGGATCTTGTTTTGTCCTGCCGCCCTGGTATATCTAGGAGCCGTAGTCATGTGAAGAAGATAACTGTACCAGAACTCTAATATGTTCCATCTTAATATAGAAGCCTCAGTTTAATAACAATAATGATTTACTGGACATTATGAATCGAATAGGCTGTGTTAGAAAGTTTGCACACCGCCGTAGTGTGTAGCACAGCTAGATTTGGAGTTCCTCCTTTACAGACAAGAAGTAATCTTTATAGCTTTTATTATGGGCTCTATAAATTTATGCATCACCGCATAAACGGTTGTGCTATATAGCTCTAGCGAAGTCAAAACAATGTACTAGTGAATTTTAAAACCTTCAAAATAATCAGGACTAGAATTAGTTTGCGAGCTTTCATACAGTTTTTTCTTTTGGCTAGGTTTGCATTCATTTGACAACTTTTTTTGTTTGTTGAAAATACCATATGTTTTCATCGAACCGCACTTTGGCAGCCTGTGGCACAGTATTACGTACATGTTCATTTGGTCATCCACATGCATGATACGTGAATTAAACCTCCAATCTATGAACCCATCTACAGATTCAAAATGAAGGATATTATTTGCAGTTGGGCGCTAAAGATGCTTTGCTAAATGCCCTTCTTATAGCTGCTAAAAGATTTAGTTCTGGCCCCCCACAGGTAGCTCAACTTATTCATTCTGTTTGGAATTGCTAGCGTTCTAATGCTTCAAACAGATTATGGATGAATTGGGTTTTCTCAGAACAAGTATCTCACTGAATGTCGGTTTATGTTTGTGACAGCTCTTAACACAGATCTGTCTTGCGCTCTCTGCCCTCATGCTACATGCTGTTGAGCATAGCAAACCTATAGAGCAACTTTTTTACAGTCTCCAAAATCTGCAAACCCAGGATGATGGAAATATTGCTGTTTTGGAGATGCTCACTGTCCTGCCAGAAGTGATTGAAGATCAGAGTGCGGATTGTAACATAAGTTCAGCTCGCCGTGGCGAGTACGGACGTGAGGTTTAAGGCATTCTCTTTATTTTGACACATTTGTGTACTTTTAATCCCTCTTGACCTTTACTTCTTTTTTCTTTTCTTTGGCTGTAACGTATGTATTTTCATATTGGAAGCAGCTTCTTTCGCGCACTCCTATGGTTCTTGACTTTCTACTGCAGCAATATGAGAAAAGTCTTGATGGTGGTATACGACTACATGAGAGAAACAGAAAGATATTGCGTTGCTTACTGAGTTGGGTAAGAAAATTGTAAGAAAACATGACTTCCCTTGCCTGCTGAATTAGTTACTAGAACTTATTTTATTCTTGGCAACTGTGATTTTCTTTTCTGATTCTTCGACATGGTTTTTTTAATGGTAGATTTTGTTCATGCTCCAGTAGTTTAAATTTGATGCATCCAGGTACATTCAACAAAAGTCACAAAATAGCACAATGTAAACTTGCCATTTAGAATAGAGCAGTTTTGATATTTTCTGAGTTTACTATGTTTCTGCCTGTCTAAGCCATCCTGCATTCAGGTTCGAGCTGGGTGCTTCTCAGAGATTCCCCCCAGCTCATTGCCAACCCATCCACTTCTTAGTTTCGTGTTCAACTCTTTGCAGGTGATCTTTCATACTCATATCAATGGTCGTCTGAATTATTCTTATTGAAATGTTCATGCAATCCAGTACTTTGTGGTGATGTAGGTTGCTTTGTCATTTGATCTAGCTATTGAAGTTCTCGTTGAGCTTGTGAGTCGATATGAGGTATGGACATGCTATATAACAACAATAGTAAACATCTGCCTTGTTTGCTGCAATCCTAGATCTAACATAACTGATCTCGTATAAATTTATCAAGTTCCATTTGGAAGAACCTAAACATTTCCATTTTAAGTTAATATAAACCGGGACTGTTTCAAAAAAGAGTATCGGAATATGTAGGTGATATGTCCATGTATCGGTCAATATCGGTCAAAATTTTGGCTGGTATTGGCGGTATATTTGGTTAACATAGGCATCAGAGGTCTAAAATCCTGATATGTATTAACTGATGTGCTGATATCTAAAACATTGATATGACCTCACTTGGTTCACCTTATCTTACGAAGTTGTCTCCACTTCCTTAGGGCGTACCACAGGTTTTGTTATGCAGAATAGGATATCTTAAAGAAGTACTTCTATTACCAGCTCTTACAAATGGAGATGAGAAAGTGATTGGTGGTCTGGCGTGTTTGATGTCCGAAATTGGTCAGGCGGTAAGTATTTGAAGTTCTAGTTCAGTTATGAGCTTTCATTGCATCTTTGAATCAAAACTAAATGTTGAACTCTTTTAAAAGTGAAAAATTGATGTCCCCACACGAATCCCAACAATCAATTGTTTGGGTCTTCATCAAACATTATTGTGTCCTTAGAAGGGGCTCGTACTTGTGCACTACCACCCATCTTTGAATACCTTGCTGGTACGAGAAGTTCCCAGTGGTGATCGAGCACCAGCTCTTCCGTAGATGGACCGAAAGTTCTGCGTATTACAGTGTTCTAAAGGGATTTATAACTTTTGCATATGACCGTGGTGTGGATATTTCTGTCTTAGAGGCGTCTTTAGAACTTACGAGAAATTTATCTTGGTCGAACTATTATTTCCAGTTGCTTTACTTATTTTCTTGTTGTGAGCTAGGCACCATCTTTGATCGTAGAAGCAAGTTCTGAAGCACTTGCAATGGCGGATGCACTTCTGAGGTCAGATTTCATTTCTAGCTTTTTACCGAAAACTTGGCTTCAAAAGTCATTGTAGGATATGTTTGTTGGACATGGTCACTCTGCATGCTCGACTACATGTGCATTTAGGTGCTTGCAGTGTCCTCCTAACAATCTTCTCGAGGCCAAGTGTGTAAGTGGTAATTATGTGGACATTTAATTATTGGGAATTAGATCTTTAAGCAATGTAAATTGTGTCCATCCACTGTGAGTATGGATAAAGAGCTAATGTTGCTTTAGGGGACCATCAAGCATGCATGAGCATATTGTGATAAGTGGACTCATAGTTATGCATAGGCTAAGTCTTCCAAAACTATAAATTACTCTTTTCAGCCACTTTTGTCTCAGGTTTGTACGCATCTCCATTTGACATGTTAACTATGCTGGCAGTTGTGTAGCTTATCCAAGTGGAGACTGGGAAATAGCAGACTCAACTTTGCAGTTCTGGTACTTTTTCTTTTGTGTTCTATTTGTATGATCTATTTTGCCACCTTATTAGATCTTTGGCTGTTCCATGAAGTATAAAGATTAGTTGCTATAGGATTTTGTTGTGGGGTGGACCATATTTGATTGGTCCTGGCAAATGAATTATCCTGGATGGCATGGATGATTTTGTGAACCAAAGGCTTACAATCTACTACCCTTATGGGTTGACATGCTTGTGTGTACTCCCAGCATATTTTATCCAAGTTTTACAAAGTGTTAGAGCTAGATCCAAGTTCTGCATCATGTTACGACTTATAGTATCCACTGTGCACGACCGTGAGTGGTCAGGGTTGCAATTTTGGCCATTGAAGATTATTAATCTTTGTTTGCCAAGATGGAGATGTTTAGTGTGGTTTTTGCAAGGTATATGTAGTTAGAAACTTCTGTTAGTGTTCTATCAGCTATCAATTTGAAGCACTGCAACCCTGAGCTTTTTCATCTTCTCTATTTCCCAGGATTAGTCTTGCCAGCTACATTCTTGGTCTTGATGCGGACTCTGGGAGAAAAAGGAAACATGTGGAAGACATGTTCTTTTCAGTATTCTCAGCATTACTTGATGCTCTTCTGTTGCGTGCTCAGGTATTTCACTATCCTATCAGTTGGTTTATGGCACTAGTCTCTTGTCTCTCTCTCTTTCTCTCCCTCTCTGGTTTATTCTGCTTAAGGTTGCACATTCTTGTAGATAGAAGCCATGTTCATTGTTTATCTGACTAATCTTTGTGCTCTCATAATTGAATAGATCAACTTATTATTGGATTGAAGAAGTTATTGGCAACAAATTTTATCATTAAGCGAGCGAGGACTCTGGCTTTCAAACAGTTTTGTTCTGGTAATGGGGAGGGGGGAGAAAATAATGGCTGAAAACTTGGTGTTTCCTGAAGTGGCATTTATACTTGGCTAGAGTCTGTTTGGTCTACTTCATCGCCCAATCATCTCCAGTAGTTCCTACCCCCTCTTTGTTTGGGTCTCTTTCTCTGCATCTGTGTGTTTTTGAACAACTTTGTTCTTTGTTTGGTTATGGGGTTTTTCCCCATCATACATCTTGCAAACTTGAGCAAATGACAACACAATCTTCTCGGCATTCCCCTTTCGTAAAATAAGGTCTTGGTTATGTCCCTGCTACTATCTCATATGAGTTCACACCATTCAAAAAATAATAATCTGAGACCTCTTTTTCCCTTTAATTGACTGTAAACCATGCCCTGCATTAAGGAATTAGCATTTAAGGTCTAAGCTAAGCATTTAAAGCCAGGGGAAAAACGAAAACTATCAGAATTCCTTGCAGAAGGCCAAACCGCCAAAGTCCTCTCGATTTGGCCCAGTTCATTGAGATTTTATAATTACTTAATGAGGATTTGTGTAGATTACACTACAGGACCTTCCCTGATAAACACAGCATGATGTAAACAAAACATCATTCTGAAACTACGTTGTATGAGAGATTTCTATTTCACAAAGTAGCCGTCGTTTCAAGGTTCTAATCTTTCTAGTGGTTATATACAGGTGGATGACTCTACGATTAATGATGATAAAGGGGGACTTGACCTGCCTGATGGTCTTGCACAATTTAGGGTGAACTTGGTGGAGCTTTTGGTTGATATTTGTCAGCTTTTAAGATCTGCTACGTTTATACAAAAGGTGCTTGTCATAGGATCTTTTTTATGCTTATACAAGTATTAAGTGTCCTAAGTAACTACAAACAAAAAAATTAAATTTGTGTTGCTGTTGAGTATAAATTTTGCTTATACAAGTATTAAGTGTCAGCTTAGACTATTGGCTTGTTCTTTGCTCTGTTTTCCTGTATGCGTGATCTTTGTTTCCTTTAGATTTCGGGTTATTTGACACATACAAAATGTGCATGTCCTCACTTTGAGCGGCTTCTTCATTTCATAGGCATGAGTCATAGATTGTAAGTTCGTCAAGTAGCTAAGAGCCTCTAAAGCTTTAACGAGTAAGTCAACTGTTAAGTGTGGAGGAAGGTTAGGCAATTAAATTCAGTGTTGTTCGTAGAAGAAAAATCGACCATCACTTAGTGATGGTGATGGCAAAACACTAATTAGGCAACTGAGTGTCGTGGTAGAGTTGGCAACACGGTCGACACACCCAATTTATTCTCGTGACAGATAAGGAAGTTGAGTGTCATTCTGTGGTGGTAGAGTTGGCAACACAAAAATATGCTTATTTGGCAACACATAGAACACCAGCCTACAACCACCTTTCATCTTTTCTTGACGTTGTCCAGAGCTAAGATGGAGAGCACGTAGATGGAGCTTTACTTTTAACTATTAATGTGCCTTTTAATACAGCCAATTGGAGGAAATGGATTTGTAGCCAATCCCAAGAAATGAACAAGGACTTGTGGGCTCGAGGTGCAATTTGATATCTTCCCCAAAATAGCGTCTAGTGTTTGGGATTCTTATATTCCTGTAAAAGTATCTTTGTCTGGATTGCAACAAGACGTTTTGTGTTTAGCAGTTGCATGTGCTCACGAAGGGTAGCTAGGCAGATGACCCTGTTAGTCCAGTCTTGCAAGAGAGGGGTCTTTCTTTCTATTTTTTCAAATAGGATTTCCCCCCGCTTGATGGAATCATTTGCTACCAATCTTATTGCTTCTCATCTTAAAATCAAGTGAGCAGATTTTCACCATAACTCCCAAAAAAAATGCCAACTTGTCCGTGTTTTATTATTAGAATTGCTAATTGTTTTTTTTTTTTTCCCCTTTTATGTGAACTTGCAGTTCACTTTTTGATCTTACTTATAATAAATCAGACCGAAGGAAACAACCTTGATCAGAAACTTGATATTCACTCCTTTTCTCCAATAGAAAACAATTAAAGGAAACAACCCTGTTGAAAAACCTTCTTCCATGAAGCTGTTCTTTGTGTTTTTCTCTTTGGTCTGTGTTGTTTGCTTAAAGTTTCTTCAGGTTATTATTGCGTTGCTGTTTCCCTTGCTATATTACTTGAAACGATGACACCCATGACAATTCACAGTTATTCTTTCCTTTGTGCTGAAATTCTTATCACAGTTAGCTGACACTTTTGGTTTTCAAACATAACTCAGATATTCTTTGGTGGTTGGATGACTTCCAACGAAGAAATTTCTTGGAAGGAGGTGGAAACTAAAATGTTTGCACTTAATGTGGTGAGTACACTTTACTGATTTAGCTGACATAGTTTCTTTCTACAAGCCTTCTGATAATAGCTACTGCGTGTTCAGACCCTGGGTCTAGAAGTTTTTAATGACTACAACCCACCACATATCGAGCATTAAGAATGAGAACAACTTTCCTGTAATTGTCTTACCCCAATCAGCCTGAATGTGGAACTTTGTTTTATTATACTCCCTCTGCACCCATTTGTTGGTCCTTTTGGCACTTTTTGCTGTCCCAAATCTATTGTCCCAGTTCAGAAGTTGACGAGTTTACTCTTTTACCCTTCCCTTTTCAAATTAATTACTAGCAACAAGAAAAGGCATAGATAATTTTCCTAAAATACTTGAAGGGTAAAAAGAGAGTGAAAATATGACAAGTGCAATGATGATGTTTCTTTAGTAAGTTGGAACCCCCAAAAGGGACCTTGAAATGGGGACAGATGGAGTATTAGACATGGTGATGTAAAAACTCTTACTTGCTTTGTTGGACTTTGTGTTCTTGTTGAATTGCTTGTGATACTATTCACAGCATTCTGTTTTTCCAATGTAATGTAAGACTTGGAACTTTGTAAGATGACAGATTGGTCATTGCAGCTAATGATTAGCATATACAAGCTTGATCCTTGTTTAGGAAATTGACTCTGTGCAAGTCTTATTTTACAGGTTGCTGAAGTGGTACTGCAGGAAGGCCAAACCTTTGACTTTTCTGTGATCATGCACTTGGTGACAATTTTGTCCAGTAGGGCGTCTAATGAACTAAAAGGATTTGTGTGCATTGTAGGTCATGCATTCCTCTTCAGTTTTTTCATCCGCCGTTATGCTGCATTTACATGAACTACATTTTGACTCGACCAATAGAATAGCCAATTTAGCAGATAATGATCTGTTATGAGCTGGCCATTCATCTCATGTATTGTATTCCTTCTCTGTGACTTCCAGGTGTATAGATCAGTTGCAGATGTTGTTGGTTCCTATTCCAAGTGGTTATCTGCCTTCCAAACCAATGCCAGACCCTTATTGTAAGAGCGAACTATATGGACATGCATATAGTATGTGCACTCGGGCATTTGTTTGTACCTTGGATTGTATAAGCACTTTCTTGGGCATCCTTTCTAAATATGATGTTTATTTTAGTTCCTAAAATTTTGCAATTCTCGGTTCATGGACATTTTGACCAGGCTCCCAGAACTTCTTAATCATTTGCACCAATCCTACATTTTTTTTCTGGCATTCACCTGATTTGGTGCTTTCAGATTATTTCTTGCTGCTGGGATTTCACAACCTCAATCTTCCACTGCTTGTGCTTCTGCTTTGCGTAAACTTTGTGAAGATGCTTCGGCAGTAGTGTATGAACCCTCAAATTTGGAAATTTTAATCTGGATAGGGGAGGTAAGGATAAAGGTCTTATTGTTTTAGTTTCTCTGTACGTTAGAACTGTTAGTCAAAAATAGATGTCTTCACCTATAATGTACTCTCTCTGTCCAATTTTTTGTGGCGTGGATTGTTGGACATGCATCCTTTAATAGCAAGGAATTTTGAATAGAAAGTTTGCAAAAATGTAATTTCTTGTATCAGATTAACTGGTTTTTTGAGATTGTGATTACGATAAGATATCTATCTAGGAAAAGGTGATATGGGAAAGGGATGTGGAGGAATTATTCTTGGCTTTTAATTTCCTTTTTCCAGCTAGGCAGAAACTTGCGTGTTGTTTGAGCAATTTGTTCTGGAGTGTTTAGTTTCAAAAATTCCATCAAAATGTTCAAAACTTTTGTTCAAAGAGAGTTCTATAAGAACCAAGAGACAACAAGTATCAAGGGGCATTCCCTCTTGCTTTAAAGCAAAGAAAAGATAGAAGGCTAAAGAGTCTAGTGATGTGAGAGTCAAGTACATATAGAGGAATATGCCTCTTCCTACAGAAAAGCAAATGTAGAGGCTAGTGGTTCTAACATATCTAAACTGAGTCTGCTTTTTTTATATCAAATTTGATTTGATTAAGCAAGTAATTAGGAGATGCAGAGATCTGTTTTAAGCTTCTGCTATTCCTTCATACGTATCAAACTAAAGCTGCCCTAGCTAACGAACATTTTGAAAGGATTTTCCACTGAACTTTCGGGTGATCAATATCATCTCCTGGTGCCAAGAAGGAAAAACCTTAATAGATATTGTCGAGAACAGCAACCTGGTGCCGGATTGCCTTGGAAATAGAACAGTTAAAAGCAGATAAGAGTGGTATTCCTCTTGATTACAAAGCAAAGAGTTAGAGTTGTCTGTGATTCCCCACTTGTTGGGTT
The DNA here is from genome assembly GCA_019656295.1 of Rhododendron mucronatum var. ripense. NCBI lineage: Eukaryota > Viridiplantae > Streptophyta > Magnoliopsida > Ericales > Ericaceae > Rhododendron > Rhododendron mucronatum. The sequence goes on along the minus strand of BPLT01000032.1, from coordinate 2,421,362 downwards.
TGTGTTTGGTTCTGATTTTCCCTCTGATAGCCATCCACAAAATAAAATTGCGGGGGAATTCGCTTTGGAAACCAAATGAGTTTGTGAGAACTCAAATTAGGACGATGGGCTCATAGAGCATTCCAGTTGGAAGCTGCAATGTATTAAGGAGTGGTAAAGATAAGGCAATCAGTTTAGCAGTTCTCAGTTAGGAAGAGAGGGTGGGATCCAAGCTGAGTCAGAAGGTCAAGCAAACTGGTTGTTCTTATAATTGCTGAAACCTTTGCAGTGAAGGGAATATCCTGAATCAGGGGCAAATCCGGGCCAAAATAGACCATTGAGGAACCTAAGGGGTGCCAGTTGTCATGCCAGAATGAAGTATCATAGCCACTGCCACAATGATTTGTTTTTGTTGACTATGCACTCATGCATAAATAAGCATTTGCTGTCTTGGGCAATTTTTTAGTTATGAAGGCTTCATGTTTCTTTATGGTATATTTGATGCATTTTCTTTGAGGATGTTATGTGATTTGGATGTTTTATTGCATATGGTACACTTTCTTCTTAGTCCCGTCAGCTTGAGAACTTGTCTTTGTTGGTGGACTAGTAGAGCATTTGGAAATGTTAATTCTCCTGCTCTATATTTTTTTGTTGGCTTTTGTATTATCCAAACTTTACATATCTCAGGGATTGGAGAAAAGGCATATGCCTTTGGAAGAGGAGGATGAAGTTGTCAGTGCAATTACTCTACTACTTGGCTTTGTTCCTAGCAAGGAGATAAGGAATAACATGTTAGCTAGATTGCTTTGTCCCAGTTATGAATCTATCGGGAAACTTGTAAGCTTTCCTGTTTCTTTCTATTAACGTTATTCACATGATTGTGATGATACCAATATTTCGTTACAGCTATATGGTTAATGCTCCTTTACATATTGTTATGGTCATATATAAAGGACATCTATTGGAACAGCAAATTCAGGTCATTCTTTTAATTTCATTTGGTTTGTTAGTCCTCAGGTTTGGTTCTTAGTTTCATTGGCTCTCAAAGAAAAGATGAAAATAAAGAAAAGTGCACCAATGTTATTCACATACACTAAGAACATAAAAGGAAAATATTCTAAGAAGTGCATCTAATTGGGTAGTCAAGTTATTGGTTTTTTAGGGACTAACCAGATGAAGTGAATCAAAAAGCTACTTATTTTTATTGAAATTGTCGAAAATGTGGCCTTTCTAACTGAATGGACCAATTGGGGCTAGCTCAGTTGGCTAGGAATCTTGTATCTCACTAGGAGATGAGTTCGAGTCTCCCCACCTGCGTGGTGGTGTTCTTCCCTTAGATGGCTTTTTCTTTCTTTCTTTCTTTGTTTCTCTACCCTATAATGAGTTTATTTCTTTTATTGGTTGAGTTGTTGGGCTTGGTTGCCTCGTGGACTCTCACAATTGATGTAGTGTCCCGGGTTTGTACTTTGTACTTCATATCTGATGTAAAATGATCTCTTCTATCGATTGAAAAAAAAAAAAAAAACTGAATGGAGCTTGACTTGATTCTGCATTTTGCTTCTTAAGTCCTATCCTATTGCCTGGGCATTTCATGGTACCTGGGTCACTTCGACTAAAATGTGTGCTGATAGGGATCAGGCAGTCTCTTGTTTTTGTGCCCCTTAAATGCTGTATTGTATAGTTTTCATTAGGGGTGTTGGCAAGGATTTTGGTCCATAATTGTCTGAAGTTCATAGCTGTTCTAGGTATATGAGAAAAGCCATCAAAAGATCAGAAGAAAGTTATGAGATGAGAAGGGGGTATAAAGTCTCGGTTTCACCCCAACTTGCCTGAAACACATACCCCTTTGTTAGATAGCTTGATATACATTGTTGGGCCCATTTCCTGACAGCTTAAGCTTTTGGGACTACTGGTACCTTAACATGGTATCAGTGAGGGTGCAAGAGGTCTTGGGTTCAAGTCTTCTTGTTTGTATTTGTTCCCTGTTTGCATTCTGCTTCTTGCTTTCACATTCTGTTTCGCTTTATCTATGAAAATTTGCATCTTTACTTGCAAGACGCGGTTGCACGTGAGGAAGGGTGTTAGATAGCTTGATATACATTATTGGGCCCATTTCCTCATTGCTTAAGCTTTTGGGACTATTGGTAACTTAACACCCTAACATTCTATTTTGCAAACAAATATCTTTACCCTGATAAATTAAGTGCAAACCCTGTGGTGCTTGCCAGTTATGGTTAGCTTATTTTGAGAAATAAAGAGTGTGAAAGTTTGTGACTGCAACTCATCAAGCTTAATGAGCAATTGAACTAAGAGTTAATATGTTGACTTCAATCTTAACAATGTGAAACCAAGAGTTAATCCCATGAATCACTGTCAGTTATTCATTAATTTTAATCCAGCTGAGCTAAAAATATATGTTTATCTTTCTTAGATTGATGATGATCATGGGCATTCTTTAAGGCATAATCCAGCTACTTATACACAGATACTAAACTCTGCAGTAAGAGGACTGTACAGGTTTGTTCTCATCTAGATTTGGTTTAATTGCTCTTCTGTGAACTAAATTATGTCCGCAAAAGGCTTGACTTTCTTCATTGGCAGACATGGAACACGACAATTTTTTGTCACAGGAAACTTGTCAAATCTATCCGCTTGAAATTTGCTTTCCCTTCTACTTGCCATACTAAACATTTGATTTGGTAAAGATGGTGCTTCTAATTTATTTTTCGATGATGTCATCTTGACCATGATGGAGCCCTACCTCGCTTAGGAAAAAATTGCCTCCTTGCAAAAACTTCTCCCTCAGACCCATATGCTTGGTCTTTAACTTTGATTCCAACTTTTAAAGGGGAAATGCAATTGATGTATTAGAGTTCATATCAATGGCATTTGCCCCCATTTTTTTCCACTTTCATACATTTCTAGCTATTTATGATGGATGGTTTGGGAACGTTGTAAACAGTTTGCTTTCACTTTTCAAAGTTGACATACATTTTGGGACATCCCCAAATCGAATAGAGGACTAGCAATATGGGTTGGAGGGAGTGTATACTTGCAATTGATCTTGCTCCATTTCTTGCCACCTCCTTCCAGGATAGGAACTATATTCAGTCATTTGGCAGCACCTCTATCAAGTGGTCCTGCTGCGGATGATCCCACCCTTGTGCTGCTGGGGGTTTTCTGTCCGGTCCTTGAAAAACTTTTGAGGTCAGATCACATGGAAAATGGAAGTTTATCCGTGGCAGCTTGCAGGGCTCTTTCACAAGCAATTCATTCCTCTGGTATTGGTGTTTCTATTTGCTGATTTATTTTCCTATTGAGAATTCATATTTGTAGTTTTCTTGCTTGAGCTGGAACGTGCTGGCAACTTGCTTCTCATGCAATTTGCATACCTTATTTGCAGGCCAGCACTTTGTAACACTATTGCCCAAAGCATTAGATTGTCTGTCGACAAATTTTCTGGCATTCCAAAGTCATGATTGCTTTATTAGAACTGGTAAGATGTTTACATTGTACTGAGCACCACACGATGAGTGATGCAGGTAGCATCTTGAGTTTCATTTGGGCAGATTATATTTCTTCCATCAGAGCTACAATGTACATTGCATGACGTCGTGATTTCTAGCTTTTTACGAGTCTTATTCGGTTACAGGAAACATGATGTTTGAGTTGTCCATCTTAACATGGGTCAGGAAGTCGCATTTTTATCCAAAATTGTCCTTGTAAAAGATGCTAGGGGCACAATTGAAACAACTGATCCATATGTTGCAGGCATTTGTATCATATTATGCAATTTTATTGTGTGCGTGGTTTGTTTTTCTTTTCTTTTCTTTTTATCAGCACTTATTCTGTGCATGGTTGGCTGGAGGATTATAGTTTACAGCATATCGTATGGTTGGCCAATTATTGGATTGTATTTTGTTCAACTGTTTACTCCTGCTTTTGTCTTATTACACCTTCCGCTGCTGGAATGAATCATATTGTTACTTTGGTTTGATTCTTCCTTCCCATTTTATCTATCCTTTGCAGCTTCCGTCGTCATTGAGGAATTTGGTAGCAAGGAGGACTATGGACCTCTATTCATCAGTACTTTCCAAAGATTTACGTATGCAGCATCCATAATGGCTCTTACCTCTTCATATATATGCGACCAAGAACCAGATCTTGTGGAGGCATACTCTAATTTTGCATCTACCTTTGTGTGTGGCTGTCCTAAGGTTCAGTATGTCTTTCATTTAGTCTCTCTCTCTCTCTCTCTCTCTCTCTCTCTCTCTCTCTCTCTCTCTCTCTCTCTCTCTCTCTCGTACATGCTCTTAAAGACTTTGGGAGGTACTGTTTTCCATGCTTCCCTTAGCATTATTGTTTTTTAAGCCGTGGATACAGCGAAACAAGTTGAGTTACTTGACCGGCATTGTGACATGTTTCAGGAAGTGCTAACTGCCTCTGGTACCCTTCTTGAAGCATCCCTTCAGAAGGCAGCTATATGCTGTACAGCTATGCATCGTGGAGCAGCACTGGCAGCAATGTCATATATGTCATGTAAGTATGGTAGAACATATCCACTTTTCATATGACTCATATCAAAGATGGACAAATGTTCACTCAAGTAGACTATGTCAAACTATTGCATTTTGGCCCGTAATACTTGCTTCCACATACAACCACATGTAGTGCAAATCCTCAGCTAACCATTGAACAATTTTGGCATAGCTTGCTATAAAAGATATCTTCAGCTTACTCAACATTCTGATGCCAACATGAACTCTTCTGTTTTAGTAATTACATGTGACATGGTTACATTGCTTGATCGCTTCAAAGGCACTCTTCAACAAGCAAAATGCAAGATTTTTTCTTTTTTCTTTGAGCGAGGATTGGAGGGGAGGGATCTCTGTAACATCATGGCTCCCTCAGTCAAGGGGCCAGCACTGATCTGAAATACATGAAGCTGACTTTTATATAGAAAATTTTAGTTGCCCAATGAGCACAAAATAAAAATGAGGGGGAGAGAGAGAGAGAGAGAGAGAGAGAGAGAGAGAGGTAGATAACATGAAGCAGAACTTGAACTTTAAGTTGCGGTTTAGTGCTGAGAGTACTCACCTAGATATTAGTGAATCTACATGCATATGAGGACCAACCTCTTCAAGGAAGGGCAACTCTGGGTAATATTTATCATTCTAATATATAAATGTGTAACATGTGTAATTTTAGGGCTTGGGCTTATGGTCTCTTTTTTCTTGTCCACCACTTGTACATGATGAAGAAGGCAACTTGTTATGATGGTCCATCATTGTGGTGGAATGAGGTGGCCAAACATAATTGCAACACTCAAGTTGTACGAAACTCGTGTTTCTCAATAGCGGTGAAGAAGAAGATCCCATTGAAGAAAAGCTTCTAGCCACTTACATGGATGAGAGATTGAAATCTCCTTTTTCTGCCCAAAAACCATTTCATATCAAGAACATTCCTATTTATTTCTGCACCTTATGTCAGCATGGACTATGTTTAAATGTTTCGGTGATCCCATTATATAGTGAAGAAAAGCTTCTAGCCAGTTACTTGGATGAGAGATTGAAATCTCCTTTTTCCCCAAAATGCCATTTAAGATCAAGCACATTCCTAATTAATTTCTGCACCTTGTGTCAGATATCATCCAACATGGACTATAGTTAAATGTTTTGGTGTCCAGGTGCCCGTATCGAACTTGTTGATTTATAACCTTGCAGACGCCTGGTACAATCTTACACCCGATGCTCTTAGTTGAGTCCACCGTAGATAGAAGACGATTACAGTATTTAAAATTAGAGGCAGTTACTTTTAAATATACCCCAAGAACAAATTAATTGAAGGACTCGTTACAGTTTTTAAAGGGTAGAAAGAAAAGAGAATGAGTTGGAAAATGAGTCACTCTCAAGAAAGCCGACTCATACATTTATTCACAATATACCGTCCATTGTGGTAGTTAAAAATTGCACCCATTCCATGTGACATACTGGAAATGTTGTAAGTGACAGCATTTCTCCTCAAGAATTGCATTCTCCAGTGCACTTTGCGGGGGGGAACCAGAGATATTACCTTGCTTGATTTAGATTTTAATTCTCTGATGGATTTATGTTGGACATAACCTGATTACATAAGCATCTTTTTGTCTTACCTTATGCCTTTGTCTTACCTAATTGTGTAAGCATCATTTCGTCATTGTGTTGGTGTTTCTATGTTGATTGCACATGTCAACACAACTTTTAGGTTTCTTGGAAGTTGGGCTCGCATCTTTGTTGGAATCAACGACTTGTGTCTCGGAAAGATCATTTGATGCCATGGCAATTCAGGTCGTATCTCATAGTGGCGAGGGGATTGTATCTAATGTGGTGTACGCTTTACTTGGCGTTTCAGCGATGTCAAGGGTAAATTCAAGATCCATTTTTTAAAGGACTGTAATTACTAAACAAAAGAAAATGACTTGTAGTGTATGGAGTGGTGGATTTCCAAAAAATTTAGGTAATTGTTGAAGTTTGTCTCACATCGGTTAATTATCTCCTCCAAAAGTAGTATATGAGCCTAGGAGGCTGCTCCACTCATTGCCAATTGGTATTGAGTTGGATACTTTCACATGGTATCAGAATTCAGAGCTAAGGTCTTTGGAAAATTTGCTCCCCTTGTTTGTGCCTTAAGTGTACCTTTGTTTGTTGGGACATATGGATCGTTTGTTTACCTCTCCATGTGCAGGTCGGAGGTCACACATTTGGGGGAGTGTTGGAGTTTTTTTTTTGTCGACAAAAGTAACATTTTATTAGGGAAAGGGGGAAAGTGAATCCAAATATACAATAAACAGCTCAAACAAACCCATAAAGGCCTACAAACCTGGCCCACCAAAGTGGGCTAACCCCAGTCCAAGAAAACCCAAAACCTAAAACTCCCCATCAAGAGATATTCAGCCACCGCCCGCCACCATGATCAGACAGTCACAACCTACCACCACCAGATCGCCACCTCCAAACACCACCAAGCCACCATTGGCAAACCCACGGAGATATGAAACGACTGCCAAACACCCCAACTGCCGCGAATGCTCACCGTAGCCGTTAGCGTCCAACAACGCAAACACGGCGGGAGCCACGCTGATCAGCCTCCCCCGATTGCTTACCCCCATGCTGTTAGGCAAAATCCGGTTACCCAACAGAAAGCCAGACGGAAGAAAACAGGGATAGGCTAAATAGATCGCTAAAACAGAGACGGAAAATGGACCAGTGAAGAGGAATATCACTGAGAAGCAGACTAGGGGGTCGGAAAATAAAAGGAGGAGGGGGAGAGAGACAAACGAAACCGAAGACCTTACTGACATAGACCCCGTCGCCGTCTGGAGACCCCAAAAGCGATTGCCGAGAAACCATCGATTCGGCCCCCATAAACAATCTGGAGAAGACACATCCGTCGAGATCCATAACACCGGCAACACCACCAGCACCGCCGCCTTCCACCGTCTCGTTACCCGCCAATGTTGAAGATTGTCCCACATCAGTTAATTATCTCCTCCAAAACTAGTATATGAGCCTAGGAGGCCCTCCACTCATTGCCAATTGGTATTGAGTTGGATGCTTTAACAGTAATGAACATGATGATTAATATCCTTCCCCAAGTGATTGGGACACAAGGCTTAGTTTAGTTTGGTTTAGTTTAATTGTTAATCTACGTCAATCTATAATTTTTACTACAAATTGGAAGTCATAAGAACGTGAAAAAACTATGCAAATTAATAAGGAAAAGTATTTGGCATGGTAACTGTTTTAGTCTCCAGTTCATTTCATCACTCTCCAACTTCGTCCAATCTAGGATAGGGTTAATTTTGTGAGAGTCCTGTTTCTCTTCTATTTTTCTTGTATTTCTCCATTCCCATTAGAGATGATTCTAGTCTACGTTTTTCTTCTGTCTGGTAATTTTTTTTGAATCCATGGGCCCCTCCATCCTTTTTTTTTCCTTTTTTCCGCCGAACAATATGAGGAACAAGAATATAAGATGAATAATGGATTATATTAAGCTTAATGGGTAAAAGGTAAAAACCAATTGTTTGTAAACACAATGAACCAATTTAATGATTTAATCTCCGCGTCTGATCCTAAATACACCATATTCATAAGTTGTTTCCTTCCCTCCATCGCTGATTTTTATTTTTTTGATATCTATTGTACTTTTACATTTTGAAATATGTGTACATTTACATAACGCTAAGAAAATATTATTCCTCTATCCCTTGTAGGTTCACAAGTCCGCTACTATTTTGCAACAATTAGCTACAATGTGCAGTTTAAGCGAGAGAACAAAGTGGAACACTATGCTTTCTTGGGAATCTTTGCATGGATGGCTTCGCTCTGCTGTCAGCTCTCTCTCTCTCTCTCTCTCTCTCTCTCTCTCTCTCTCTCTCTGTCTCTCTGTATGTCTGTGGATGCTCTATGTTTGAGCTGAAGTTTGCGTTCTTCATGGACAGCTTGTCAACTTCTTGGTGACCCTAGTTTTACCAGCACTATTTAGCTGGGGAACTGGTTTTATGTTTTTTGGAAGGCTATCTTCTTGTATCCAGTTTGTTCTTTAGGGTTAAATTTTCTTTCTGGGACTATATTTTGAGTCTCAATTTGCAGCAAACACATCCCAGCCTAGGTTGGTAAAATTAGACGTGCAACCATTATTGTCTATACACATCTGTCGCTTTACCAGTTGATTGTATGTGCTCACTGCTGCTTAGACAACTATTTGGCCATGGCCTTATGGAATCTGTTCCAGTGTTTCTGTTTTACGTGACTTCACTACTTGAATGATTACCAGGTACACACCCTACCAATTGAGTATCTAAAACAAGGGGAGGCAGAAGCTTTAGTACCCGTTTGGCTGAAAGCTCTTGCTGGAGCAGCCACAGATTATGTCGAGAGCAAACGCTGTGACGGAGGAAAGAACAGTTACGGGCATATGCAAGGGAAAGGGGGAAGAATTCTGAAGCGCTTAATCAGAGAATTTGCAGATAGTCATCGCAGTATTCCGAATCCGAGTTGATGGTCATCGAGACTGTTGATAGGCATGACCTGAAACACTTGTTGCAACATTTTGAAGTCTGGCTGATCTCGGAGTCGACCATCTAGTTTAAGCTCCCCAAATTCAACTAATGAGCGACCAAGTAGCCTACAATTTTGTGTACAGTATTCCCAATTTTGTCAGACTCTCATAGTGTCAAGTTATTTTCTCCATTTTTTGGCTCGTTTTTGCCATGAGTAAAGGTGGCTAGGAGAAGGATCCAATTAGTACAAACAAATTAAATAAGTGAATATTTACGCCATTCTTATATTATGGGTCGTTAAAGTTGATTTTCGTGCAATATTTAGCTCAGTTTGAACTGTGTAGTGTGTGATTTGGGAATCAGATTTAAAAGACGAAAAACTTCCCAACCCTCTTGCCATACTTTTTTCTCGGAATGGGGATGCTGTCGAGCATCTCCCACTCTATACCATCCATTACAAGATAAACGGTCAGATCGGCTGCTCTATATGAAGATGCTCGGCAGCATCTCCTATTCCTACCCCCTATCTCATCGTCCGTGGCCCTTGAGTTCCACGATCCCTCGAAAATGTACCAAAAAAGGGTCATACAAAGATTATCCCTGAATTCCATAATCCAATAACTGAACGTTTACCAAAATTGGTGCGTACACCGAGTTTTCGTTACAAAGAAACCTGACCCCAACTATTTCTCCCTAGAATTCAAGTGAATTTTCGGCTGAGTTTTTGGACTTTAACATTTTGTGATTCTACTATTTTCATTCTTTATGATGTTTTTGAAGCTTCTGATTTAGACTTTTAAGGCCCCGTTTCAGAAACCTTCTTAAAAAATAAGTAGCTTATTTCACATTTTCAAACTCAAAAATAATGTTAATGAAAAATAATTTTTCAATTTTTTTTGAATCGTATAAAAGATCTCAATGAGATGTTTCAAACAAGATCCATATTTCATATTTTTATATTTTAACAAACCCATAATTTTTGAGTTTGAAATTGTCTTCTTAAAAAATAAGGACTTTTTTTCCGTTTTGGAACGGGGCCTAACTCTTCAGATTTAACTTGACAATAGGTATTGGAAGAATGAAAAATTATGGATTCATCTTGAGAATTATTCAAAAAGACAAAAGACCACTGAAATAAAATCGAAATCGTTACAAATTTTAGTGGAATTTATAAACAAAATCCTTTTTCGTTTTTTTATTAGTTCAAAAACCAAGAATTTTCTTTAGAGGGGTGATTTTCGCACTCCTCTTTTTAATACACTTTTCTTTTCTTTTCTTTTTTAAGTGTTGAAAGTGTGTGTTTTATTGCTAAAAGACAAAAAAAAAAAAGTATGAATATAAAAGAAAATGAAGCCGGAAAATTATTTTCCTTTTCTTTATTGAGATAAAAAATAATTAATAAATTCTTTACACCCGGTGTAAACATTTATTTCTTCTAAATCAATTATATTGTGTCACGTCGTTATATTCTATTGATTGAAATCACCTATTGTGCGATGTGACGTGATGTAAAGAATTTATTCCGTAGAAGATACTACTAATAAACTTCCGAATAAATATTCAGGAAAAAGACCAAAACGCAAAGTCCAGATACAAACACTGCCGCTCATTGGCCGAGGAGGATCCTCTCTCTCTCTCTCTCTCTCTCTCACTCATCCGCATTCCGCAGCAGCATTCCCCGCCAAAGACGATCCCGATTACATTCTAAGACATCATTAGCAGAGCAGAGGGGGAAGGAAGACCTAACGATGATGTCGTTTGCTTTGTCTTCTTCACTGTCCTCCTCCTCCATAAAGCCCTCGTTGGTTTCCGTTAGGGCTACGACCCCCTCCCTCCTCCGCTTTCCCCCTCCTCCTTTTCTTTCCTCCTCCACCCCTCTTCGCTGTAGCGTTGCTTCCTCAAGAATCGGCCCCGTTCGATGCGTATCTGGTATGTCTCTTTCTTCTCCTCTACTTCATCGCTGTTTTACTATGATATAGGAGTATTTACTAGATGGTTTCGTCACTGGTGCTCGTGAATCATTGATTACGTTGAGTTAATTGTGATTCCTTTCGCTCTAATTACATCTTGTTTGGAGGTTCTGCCTTGATTGCCCTTGTGTTGTTGAATTCCCGCAGTTGGGACAATATGAGTAAATTACTCTAGATTGCGGTGTTCAAGCTCGGCCCGAGCTTTTTTGAGCCGGGCCCAGCATTGGAGTGTTTAGCTCGGCTCGTTTACTACACGACCTTAAAATTTGAGCTCACGTTCGTCAGCCTTGGCTCGATTACTGAACGAAGGAGCCGAGCCTCGAGCTGCGCGTGAGCAGTTCGATCCTTTTGCAGCCCTTTCCTAACGAGCCCCTTTCAATTGTGGGGAAGTAAGGTAAAAGAAAAGAAAGGATAAGCCTATCATTTGTTTTGATAACTCAAAGAGCTTGGAAATGGTAAGAAATGTATTTTTTTTTTTATGGGTCTATTTTTGTTTCTCACCAAACCTTACAAAAGAAAGGTTTCATCATACTGATAAAGGAGATGTCACAAAAAGCCACAAGTGTTCAATCTATACACCCGGGCTTCTGTCATGTACGTGAAAGCCCCGCCTCAAGGCATACTGCCTGGAATGTTAAACTTAGGGTGAGCCAACATTTGAAAGTGAAATAACTCTTGGAGCAGTTCTCCCTTGCCGTGGGTATCTCATGCTTAAAGCATGTTACTTGGGCATCAGGCATCAAAAGGATGTAAATATTCGTTCTTTTCTTCGCTTCCGTGACATTGATCGTGCAGCCGTACAATATGAGTATGTGACCACACGATCATTCTCAACACAAGTGTTGCTTTCTTTATAGCTCAGGGTGTCTGCGCCGAACTTACCAAAGCAAGCAATGTTTACCATCTCTCCGTGAATCGTTAAGTTGTTCATCAAAGTGCTTGATTTATTTGTAGCTTCCAGCCCTTCAAAGAAGAAATGATAAACCATGATTACTAAATTCTATGCATGTGAATATTGATGAGTTGTGATTGTGCAGCATTAACTCCTGAGTTGAAGACCACTCTGGATAAAGTTGTTACATCACACAAGGTGGTTCTTTTCATGAAAGGGAATAAGGATTTTCCACAATGTGGTTTCTCTCACACTGTTGTCCAGATATTGAAGTCTCTCAATGTACCTTTTGAAACAGTAAACATACTAGAAAATGACATGGTGCGTCAGGGACTTAAGGAGTATTCGAACTGGCCAACCTTTCCTCAACTCTACATTGATGGGGAGTTCTTTGGTGGGTGTGACATTGCTGTAGGTGAGTTCATGGTACTGCTATTTTGATATATTTGCACATTCTTTTCTGTAGTTGTTGATAGCGTCACTGCCCATATGGTGAGATTTTTGAAAAGTTATTCGTGTTGATCTGTGAGATTTCTCGAATACTTGAAAGAGTTTGGTTAAGTTTTCAAGTGCATTTCACGTTAGAGGAAGTAGCTGAATTCCTAATAGATAAATAAGACCGTAGTGCGATAGCGTCAGACAATGGGGAAAAATTTATGGAATATGGCAAAATTAAAGGTGCCCAGTTGTTACGGATAGAGCCAGGAAATTGCTTCCGAGGGTATCCATTCATATAAAAAATTATGCCGAATGTGCCAAACAAGTTCAACAATGTAAAAAGTAAATTTAATTGAAAAGTCATAGTTTGAAAAATAAGTGTAGGGATAATCACAAGGACCTTAACCGAGGTTTCTATCTATCACATGGTCCTCATTGCAGTTTCTTAAAATATGCTGTCCTCCGTTTCTTCTTCTGATAATACAGACCTCCCCTACTTCACTGTAAGAGAGTTAACGAAGGGTTGTGATTGCAAAGACAGGAGTTCCATTGTCTTGCATTCAATACCTTCAGACATCAATCTTGTAGAACCAATGCCATGACCAAGTAGTATGTATCTTCTATCATCTCATTGTTGGTCTTTATAGCTTATCGAAGTTCGCAATCGTCATTGGGAGGCATGGCAAACTTGACTAGTGATTTTCTTTTATGGCAAGACTTCTGAAATTGAAACTGATTCTGTTACAGAGGCATATAAGAATGGGCAGCTGCAGGAACTGTTGGAGAAGGCACTCTGCTCTTGATGAATCAGAGTTTAGGAAGTTTGGCGAAGGTTTCATTTGCACCAGCACTCACTCCGCCACAAGAATGTTGTATTGATTATGTGTCAGTTTGTTGGATTGCAGAAACTTCAGTTGTACTCTGTATACTTATTCTTGGATACAAATTGATACTAATCAAAATGGATTCTTTTCAATAAAGAAACCAGTGGGTCTCAATTGTAGAACAGTGAGGACTGAGGAGTATTTGTAAACCCAATAAAAAGATTGTTGCACAGATATCTGGTGTTTGGTACGTGTTTCTATATGGTATTCATGGATGATGCAGAGAATGGTGGATGGATAATGATGATCCCGTCTTCCTGCTTGAGAGTGATGGTCTCCTCGTAGAAAAGAGACCTAATGGATTGTCAAAGCTCTTCCGGCTTGATAAACAATAAAAGATGGATAGTTCTTGTCCAATGCTTTATCCATTTCAGTTTAAGGTTGTTACAGATCTAAAATGCAGGAGATAAACATTGTGTACAGATTTTACATCGTCATATCGTTCAGGGGGGGCGTGGCCTGTCACTGCCTTCGAATATATTCCTTGTCAGAATATACATGCAAACAAGCAAAGAAAATGGTAGCAAAAACAGAGTTACAGAGAGAAAAGGAAACAAAGGGGAAAAATAAGCAACAAGGGTTTCATAATGGGAGGAACTTTGCCAGGCTCACAAATACACAATGTAGGAGGAAAATATGGATATCCCTATTTTCAGAAGTTTAAGCAAATGGAAACCAACTTGCATTATTATACAAGCAATAGATAACATGATTATTGAGTAAAAGGGAGCTGAAACCACGAAAATCCCTAATCCATGTTGCTTCTCATATTTGTAAGCAGGCAAGAATGCCGCAAGATATTTCTTGAGCGCAGGGCTAACCCAAAATATTTGTTGCTGATTTCTCTGTACTCAAATTTTGGAATTTCCAAGTGCAATGAGCTGATCAACCACAGCTGGTTCAGCAAGTGTGCTTGTGTCCCCAAGCTCATCCAACTGCCTGGAAGCAATTTTCCGCAAAATCCTCCTCATTATCTTCCCGCTTCTTGTCTTTGGAAGAGCAGGTGCCCAATGTATTGTGTCAGGAGCTGCAAATGCACCAATCTGAAATGCAAAGAGCAAAGCATTAAGGATACAAAGCACAAACATACTCCTTGTATGGAAACTAATTTGGACGGTGTAAAGATCCTCCATTAATGTATATGCATGACAAATGGTATCAACAAGGCCCGTAAACCATGCATGTGAAATGTTCCTTGGTAAACAAGAAAGGCAACAACTTACCTGATTTCTCACAGCATTTACAAGACTTTTTCGGAGTTCTTCGCTGTAAGGAACACCCTCGACCAGAGTAACAAATGCATAAATGCCCTGTCCTTTGATCTAACATGATACACAAACACAGTTACCAATATTGGCTGATCTTATCGAAACATTCTTATTAGACACGGATGTACTAGGTTAGAAAGGTACCTCATGCTCAACACCAACAACAGCAGCTTCAGCACATTGGGGATGTGAAACTAGAGCAGATTCCACTTCTGCTGTGCCAATACGATGTCCACTGCGTGTATGGATGATAAACCGTTGACATCAACCAAGAAAAAGGAAAAATCACTTACCGTTCAAGAAAAATATTTGGACTTTTCAAATGGGGCTATGCCTGTACAAGATTTCCCAAGATTGGAAGGGATGATAAAGGAACAGCTGATAAAATTCTGTAAGTACCTGACATTGATGACATCATCAACTCTTCCAGTGAGCCAATGGTACCCATCCTTATCCCTGAAATGAAATTGTTAGTAGCCTATAAGGAAGAAAAACATTAGGCACCCAGCACATAGTACATGTTACTGGACAAACAGTATTCAATAGCAATGACAGTCTTTTGGGTCTGTATGTAATAGAATGGAAGAGGTGGTGAAGAGGAGAAGAGAAGAGATAACAAGATAGGAGTTTCAAAACTAAACTACGTTAGGTAGCTACCTATAGTTCTCTTACGAGCATGCTAAAATACTTCGTCTTTAGCAGTAGCCTTTTGGGGGCCCAAGAGATTTTCCCGAAATTGCTAGATTTCCCTTATTTTCTCTACTTTTCAGTTGGATCAAAGCGTGAAAAAGAAAGATTTAAAAATGCTCATATTCTTGTCTCTTCTTTCCTCCTAACCAAATGTTGTGCTAAGAATCAAATACTGTGTTAGGAAATACTGTCATTGACTGAGCAATTTACGGCAATAAATTACCTACTTCAGCACAGGGGAGAAAAAAGTGTACCTGCTGCAGCCATCACCGGTAAAATAATAGCCCGGAAAAGGCTTGAAGTACGTAGTTTCATATCTTTCATGATCTCCGTAAAGAGTTCTGAATGCCCCAGGCCATGAGCCTTTCACACACAAATATCCACTGCACTCACCTTCAATCTCAGTACCCTTCTCATCTACTATTACAGGCTGGAGTAACATCAAAAGCACAACCATGTAAGCAAGAAAGTACCAACTTATGAATTGCTAAAGCATCACAACAGGGTGGCAAAGACCTGAACTCCAAAGAAAGGGAAAGTGGCAGAACCAGGCTTCTGTGGCCACGCACCAGGTAAAGGAGTAATCTGCAAGCAAACGCCCAAATTAAACATGTTACAATTACAACAATTGTCAGTCCAGATATGAATTAAAACCTTATTCGCTTCTGCAGTGTATTTCTTAGTTCAAGACCCTTTAAAAGTCTTAACATGGGATATTAGTACATCTGTCTGGCTCAAAGTGGGGCGGACAAAGGTTGTTAAATAATATGATGTGGCATTCCGTTAATTCCATGATTCTAAGTTCATTGCAGCCGAGTGATATGAACTTCCACCTTGCCGGGAGACCATGCAGGGCATACCTAGCAGCATAAGAGCCGACTCGGCATCAACGGCTTTGTGGCGCACTGGGGTGATCCAATAGAGTAAGTTCGGTCCCCATATAAAGCATGAAACTCCAGATAAATTGCAAACCAGAGAAGAGAAATTGTTTCAAGAGTGGGAAGATATATTGAGGAAGGAGGGAAACATACCATAAAGCCACCGGTTTCTGTTTGCCACCACGTGTCAGATATGGGGCATCTTGAATCCCCAACTACATTGTAGTACCACCTGTTAAGATCGAAATTGAGTTAATATGCATCTTCACTTCAAAGTATGTGCATCAAACAGCAAAAGTAGAGTGTGTAACCTCCATGCACTAGGATTTATTGGCTCCCCTACACTACCAAGGACTCGTAGGGATTTGCGCGAATAGCGGGTGACATACTGCATGGTCAAAGAATAGTTGAAATCAGAAGGGGCATATATCTTAACATGACAAATTCTCCTTAAATGCCAGATATCGTAACCATGACAAGAACTCTCTCCCCTCCCCTCCCCTCTCCCTCCCTCTCTCTTGTCCCCATATCAGCCCCCGCCCCCCCCCCCCCCCCCCCCCCCCCCCCCTAAAAGGCAAAGAAATAAATAATTGCACAAATAGTAGGGTACAAATAATCAACTCTAATTAGAAGAGATAAGGTGAACAAGTAAATTGAACGACCAAGGCCATAAGAGGTTGTGCAGACAATTTTTACACTATATGTAAAGACGGCAAAAATCGGTGAAAAAAATCAAACGAGAACCATGTGTACACAAATATAACTTCAACTAGTTGTCAGTTGTTTGTATATCAACGACAAATCTGTACATAATGTTAGAGAAATTTCTTGCCTCATCTCCATCACGCATCAGAGAGCGCACCAGCGTAGGGGCCGTATAAAATATTGTCACATTATATTTGTCAACAATGTCCCAACATCGTCCAGAATCTGGATAATTTGGAGCCTGCAGGAAATATACATATTACAGATGTTTGCCAAGGATGTAGGTTCACATCAATAACAGCCCTTGCAATTAAAAGCCATAACTGGATATCCAAGCAGATTGAACAATACCATCTAAAATGTAATGCATTGGATTTTATCAATAAATTTCTCATACCTAATATCCTTTAATTTTGTGATCAGCAAATAAGTAATATCCTTGACGTGGCAGCACCATCTCCTCAAACCTCTCCAATAAACTTGTTATCTTGGCAGAAACTTGCCTTTATAAGATGACTAAATTGAGGGTAATGTGGGACGAATGAGGTTAAAACTAAAACCCCATGAAATCCTCAATGATCTGCCAGTTGTGAGACATATAGACATACCTCAAAATGAGGCCTAAAGCCTCTAAGATCCGAATCATGCTAAGCCTCTTACGAAAGAACACGAGAAGAAAGAGGAGGTGCTTCGTGAGGTGAAGGATGGAACATAAGATGAATGGAGGTATGTTCCCCTAAATGAAGGCAAGGGAATTAATATTTCAGCTCCAGTGGTCTACTCCGCTCAAGGGAATTTTTCCATTCAAGTCTAGTGATTTGGTTCCACCATCCAACTACTTTGATGTGCTTGATTGCTGTGCTATAAGAGATGGGTTTACAAAAGGATATGAATCTAATGTGCCTTCTCAAGGTAGCAAATGCAAAAATGGAGGATAATGTGGTCCCTCCAAGAAAGCCCACTCAGTGCAAGAAAAGGAGCAGAAGCATTGAGAGTGTAGGTAATGGCAAGAATCACAAGATCTGAAATAATTACCCCTTCAAATACTACAACTGTTGCTCCATTAAGCAGAGGCCCATAGGAAACATAGCTGTGTCCAGTAATCCAACCACAGTCGGCCGTACACCTAAAAGAACGAAAAAAAAAGTTCAATCCTGTTATTCACAATGACTGTTCATTTAATCAACACAGATGAAAATTTGATGATGTGCTGAATTCAATTTCCAAGAGTACCAGTATATGTCTGATGGCTTGTAGTCAAATGCATACTTGAATGTTGTCGCAGTCCATATCATGTATCCCCCAGTTGTATGCAGAACACCCTTTTCATTAACCAACAGACTATATTAGATCAAAAGAAACTTGCAGAAAAACGTAATTATTCAAGGAACCTTGTAGACCTTAGGCTTTCCGGTGCTGCCGCTTGTATACAGCAGAAAAAGTGGATCCTCTGCATCAACCCACTCAACAGAACATGTAGTTGGGTATGTAGGAACAACATCCTGCAACATTGAGGCACCAAAGAAAAAGATGTCAAACATAATTCTTACAAGGAGGACATCATTATCAGCTCGCAATTACGCACAGTACATTTGAAAGCCCTAAAACAAAAGTTTATTGCGCAAAAAACTACTTGTCACAGATTGCAAGAAAGGAATGACTAGGTGTGGAAATTAATGGGGTAACACAAATACTTGTACCTAGAAGGTAAAACATCATAAGTGTTGAAAAAAAATTCAAACTGATGATTTGGGGGAAACTAGGGGATGATTGCATTCAGAGATGCCTGATTGTGGCCACAGTTGCAAATGACGTTGGTAAAGACTCCTATTAAATGGAAATACAAAGATCAAACTGATTATACACACAGAGACACAAGAAAATAAATAGAGCTTGTGCAATGAAAAAAATTAAAATGAAGTATATTGACATAGGTAATCTAAGTTTTTAGCCTACAATGATTTCAAAATTCTTAGTTTTTCGCATATAATTATTCAACACACACTAACAGCATAGAGTGAAGGCAATATTCTCTACCAACCTGCCACCAGACATCTCTTCCCTCGTACCACTTAGTAGCTTCCCTCTTCATGGCCAATTGATTTTCAAAGACCAAGCATGTATCTGCTAGGGAAGGAAAGTAAATTCAATGAGCCTAAATACCACACAAATACGAAGTAGATTAAGAAGAAAATTTTCAGTAAAAATGTCACAGTGGATGGTGGTTGCTCGTGCATACAAGTTTTAATGCATACCCGTGCCTGCACGCAAACTAGATAAATTACACTTCCAATTCAGATGAAGATACATATTGTAATCCTAAGTAATAATAGCCTATTGTAAATGTCGTATTTTGCTCCCTTATATTGAACTTGTACATGCTCCTTTTTGCAAGTGTTCTTACCTTGCATAAGTGCATCTATTCTTACATACATAGTCTTAGCATTTTTACCTATAATTTTTTTTTTTTGTTAAGTAAAAGATTATATTACCAAAAAGGCATTAAGGGAATGCCGCCGGTATACAATAGAAGGCCACAAGATAAAAAGGCCATATACACTTGCACTCCTATTCGACTGAAAAAGCTAAAACCCATCTAAAAATTGGTCAAGAGACGGAAATCAATCATTTGAAATCTTGTCCCAACTATACAAGCTATTTAACAAAAAAACTTTACCCTAGAACTGCTACCCTACAATCATCATAGAACCTTAGACCGTTCCGGAGTTCTGTCATCTATCCAATCGTCACAGAATCGTGGCCAAATAAGCACTGAATATTATTTCGACATATTTTAGTTCACCATAACTACCAGCAAGGCGCTTTTCCCCACTTCAACACTAGTGGGATATATCATATAGTCCTTCCATCCAATTAGTTGAATCTATGTTAGGCTAACCATTACATCTGGCAGGTAATACTGTCATGTATGCCTCAAATACCTAGGTCATGTATCGCTTTTTTTGCTTTTTAACAGAAACCATTTTAAGGCTTACTAAAATTTAGCAACTTATCAACGTGAGGTTGCAATAGTTGACTGGAACACACACAAACTTCAACTACCCAGTAAAACATACATATACAAGCAATATTGTATTATTTGCTTGCACATGTCGCATATTATTTAAATGGCAGAGTAACAAATTGGAACTTGAAACAACCACCAATGCGAGTGAGGCAAAGCAATAAATATCAAATCACATTTTAACATAAGTTTTTCACCATTGAAGAATAAGGCAAGTCATATGTTGTCGTAAAGCAAAAAATTAGCACAGGAATTTCATAAATGCGACAAAACAGATATGAATATATAGCTACTAAGCCTAAAGTTCTATTCTTGTAATTCCAAACATAATCCTAATTCCAAAGAAGCACAACCTAATCAAGGAAACAAATGCTATATTAGTGCATTCAAGGCAGAAAACATAGAGTTCAGTATCACATGCACCTATAGAGATCCCATTTCCGGTTGATTCTGTGAGGGCTTTATCAACTATATCTTTTAGATAGATAATCTTAGACCCTCTCATAACAGCATTGCAAGTAAGCACCACCTTCGGTTTGCAATCTACGATCCTTTGGGCAAGAGACTCTGCAGAGAATCCGGCAAAAACAACCTGAATGGACAGAACACATTGTGATCATTCAACACTTAATGTTTGCTAGATACATGAAAATGCAAGGATAAGGACAAGGACAAGGCATATTTACAATACCGAGTGGACAGCACCAATGCGAGCACAAGCAAGCATTGCAATTGGCAATTCCATAAGCATTGGTAAATAAATCACAACTGCATCACCCTTTCTAACACCAATATCTTTCATGTAATTTGCAAGCTGTTGGCCATGAAAACATCATTTTACACATTTGGTTCTTGTTAAACAAAGAGAAGGTATGAAGGTGTGGAACATGGGTGGAGGACGCAAAGTTCAACCTGGCAAACTCTTTCCAGCAGCTGCCTGTAAGTTAAACTTCCATCAACACCGGGCTCATTTCCTTCCCAATAGAGGGCAATTTTGTCGCCGATTCCAGATTCGACATTCCTGTCTAAGCAGTTGTAGCAAATGTTGGTCATACCACCCTTGAACCACTGCACGGGAACACAGTGACAAATGACATATACAATTGGAAGTCAGAATAAGAAGGCAATCAAGTCTTATTACTTCTTTTGATTTCTATAATCTCAAGTGGATTTTCAAGCAAGAAAGAATTCCCACAAGAACGAAGGAAAGCACAAAACAAACCAATAATAGTACTATGGTTTCTAGAAGAGAGAACATATGAATGGGATATAAAAAGACCTCGATGCTGATATTCCCGTTTCTGACATCCATATTCTCGGAATAGACTTCTTGGCCCCATTTCTGCTTCCAGTAGAACTCCGACGCGACATCCGACCAAAAACCAGCAGGGTCCTCAATTGACCTTCTATACATCTCTAAATACTGCCACACCCAAACACATTACTGAAAACTAGAAAAATAGAGAGGAAAAGAACCATAAAAGCAAAGTTGCAATAACCTAAGACAATAAAAATGTGCTTTGTTTGGAAACAAGCATATGATGGGAAAATTACTGAGTCATGAAATATCAGGAAGAACAAAACCACGGCAAGGTGCCTGTTGGATTGTGAAAATGGTACCAACAACACCCAAAAAACCATAACTGAAAATTAGTGAAATGAAGAGGGAAAAACCATACAAGGCAAAGTTGCAATAACTAATAAGACAAAAGAAATGTGCTTCGTTTGGAAACACGCATACGACGGAAAATCAGTAAGTAATGACAAAACAGAAGAACACATCCATAGCAAGGTGCCCTTTGGATTGTGAGAAGTGGAGGAATATTGAAAACACCAAAATAAACAAAAGACCATCACTGAAAATTAGAAAGATGGGGAGGAAAAGAACCATAAAAGCATAACAAATAAGACAAAAATCAGTGAGTAACGAAGAGTCATGAAGACTGAAGAGTCACGAAGAAGTCCAAGGTCACATAAGTACACATCAAAGCTTCTTTTCTTACCAAAAGTGCTACACACAACGGTTGTGTAAAACACAACACACAACCAATCTCTAGCCATCCATTGCTGTAATGAATGGTCAGGATTTGCTTAAACACTTCCCCATAAAAGTTAAACTGATCCTTGGAAGAGTTTATTTAAAATCTAGACCATCCAAATATATCTGGACGGTCAGAATTACACACACAACCAACACAACGGTTGTAAAAGTAGCATTTTTCTTTACCGCAATGAATTGCTAGAGATTAGTTGTGCGTTGTGTTTTACACAACCGTTGTGAGTGTAACACTTTTCGCAACAAAAATGCTACTTGCACAACCATTATGTGTGTAGCACTTTTGATATTCAAACTCCTAAAATTAGATGTCTCGCTATCTCCAGAAAAGTTAGAGCGAGGATGAAGGGGGAGTGGAGGTCCCCCTGTCCTACTCAAGGATAGGATTAAGTGACCAAGAATACAGACACAAAAATAAGTACTGTGATTTCTCATCAAATCCCACTAAACAAAAATGACCAATAAAAATCCCATCTTTTTTCTTCATTTCTCACTACTTTTCACTCCCCTTCCTATTCTTTCCCCACCCTTCCTCACAATCCAAAGGGGTGAACAAAAATCAGGGAGAGAAGTTATTAGCCCCTTTGAATTGACAGAAATGGTGTGATAAAAAAAGAGAAAGGAGCCAATCAAAAAATATAATCTTTGTACTTTTCTCTCCATTTCTCATCAAATTACTCAATCCAAATGAGTCATTTGGCAAGAAACTCCGATCCTCCCTTCTCTTTTCTAAGCAAATCTCTCAATCCAAAGTGGCAGTTAATCAGACCTTTTGAGGAGAAGGGATTAAAGCCTGCGAGGAGAACTCGTCATTGGGGCAAATAACATCATCTTCTTCAGAAGCAAGTGAATCACCAAGTATAACAGCATTCAATCTGGGGATTTTCCCTGCTCCAGAAGGCATGGTCGCCATCGACTCCACGTGCCGGAGGTGATCCAATGTCCTCCCATTCCTCTTGCCATTAGAATTGTAAATAGCTACATCCTCCATTTTCTTCACCACAACACCTCCTGCTCTTGAACAATTATTGAAAATTCTGGGTTCTCCCAGTTGTTGACGAATCCGGGGATTCCTTGGTTGAAATTTGGATACCCTTCGGTGGATTTGAGAAGAAGAAGAAGAAGAGGGAGAGGGAGAGATACAGTTGACCCTCGATGTTCGGATTTTGGGTTTATTAATGGGGGTAGGCAAGATCTGAGTTGAATTTGGGGAAGCTTCATGCGGAAATTTGGTAGGTATTTTATTATACGACGACGGAGGAGGAGGAAGGGCCATCCTTTCTTGACTATTTTTAATCATGCATGAATCATGACCAAATACCTCCCCTCCCCTAGTTCCAAATTTGGGAGTATATTTTAGTGTGGGTTATGGGTGCAAGGTTTTTTCTAATTAATTGGATGTGCGGACCAATTTGCGTTCATCTCAATTAATTTCAGAGTACTAAAGTTTAACGTCCTATCAAATTCTCCAACAGTTCTAAGGTTTAGTCTCTATAAAATTCTAATATGGGATCTCATATCTACTTAGCCAAACCGTTGGTTAGGGAGGCAAGGTGATGGAATAGGTGGAGTGGGTTTTTCAGCAAAGTCAGCTGCAGATCTTATGGTCCCCAGCTCCCATCTGACAATTTCTTTTACTCAAACTGAACTACACGAGGCAAAAAAAATACTCCCTCCGTTCCATATTGATAGTCCACCATGAAAAGTCGTGCCATTTTTCAAATCAAAAAATCAACTACTTCTGTGTATAAGTTTTTGAATTTTTTCGCACCAAATTAAAGTACTAATTGAGATCTTTAATACGGTGCGAAAAAATTTGAAAAATTATACACGAAAGTAGTTAATTTTTTGATTTGAAAAGAGGCAAGAGAGAGACAGTGAGACTGTCATTTCGGAACGGAGGGAGTACTGAATTTTGCACTTGTCAAATTGTTAATTGCGCTTTTAAGGCGATTTTTGCACTCTTTAAATTGTTAATTTTGGAAGAGCGGTAAACAAATTAAAAAGTGCGAAAATCACTTCCCAAGACAAAATTGTGAAAATTATTGAATGTGTGTCACATGGTACTCTTCTTTATCCAATTAAAAAGTATAAAAGAGTTGAATGCTCTTGAATATGCGACACATGGTACTTTTAAAAAATTCATGAGAGCAATAGCGTGTGTACGTGAGCAGTGAGCACGAAAATAGCGTCAAAAACTCTTTGAAAAACATTTAAAATTTATGAAAGCAATGATCGGGAGTTTGGATGACAATGAGTCCTATCAAAGGATTATATGATCTGGGGTACCCCATGCGTATGGTGATATGTAAATACTGTGAGATTTATGTATATTGTGTTGATGATTTTTTCAGTGAGGAATAAAAAATTATTAACTGAAATGTTATTGTTTTTAACCTTGGTTCATGTCGAATTGAAATTTAATTTAGCTGTTGTAGGGTTTCAGTGAGGAATAAAAATTTATTTACTGAAATGTTATTGTTTTTAACATTGGTTCATGTCGAATTCAAATTTTAGCTCTTGCACCTTACAACATATCATCTCATGCCCAAAACAGGTGAAAACACTTGCTTTAAGGCTCACCACTCTTCAAGCTAAAGGAAGACCCTATGGCACAAAATTCTCCGTTAAGATTCTCCGCTTTCAATTCTCGCTCTATGTGCCTTCTCCTTTTGATAGTTTGAGATGGTAAACAAAGGGTACATTTCACTGACCTCTTGTCAGGTTTTTGATAAATGACCTAACTTGCCCTTGGTTTGAAAATTTTCTCTAACCTCCCTTACTTCTGAAACTATTATTCAAACACCACCTTTTGTTTAGATTTGTTAAGTAAAAGTCGACCTGTTTTGCTTATGTCATCCATATTTATTTTTCAAATGCCTAGATTACCCCTAACCCCTGCAAAACATCAAGCCCCTGACTTTTTTATTTACTATCGCTTTATACATGTTAACTACTCTTAAATTTTTTTAACTCCTAAGAACACTTATAAGCACTTGAATAAGTAAAAAAAATATCACTTTCTTAAATCAACATAACAAAACTATTTATCTTTCCAATGTTTGAATTAAAGGTGATGTATTGTGAGAGAATGATCTATCTCGTAAAGTGAAAAAATAAATATTACAAAAATTAAGAATCTTAGTGAAACGAGGCCTAATTTTCGTTCTATCTTTCTTTTTTTTTGCTTCTACAAGTTCAAGATTTAACCATCCAAAATTTATTTTTCTTTCAAAATCACTAGGTAGCTCTTTAATTCAACAAAACTTAGTTTGGAATATCTAAAATACTGATTTAGATCTTAATTTGTTGTTTTTCTTTAATTTGAATTCTAGGACACTTTTAGTCTTTTCGCTCTCAAAATCAACAATGTTAGACCTCATTTGAGGAGAAAAGATAATATTGATAATATCTTCAAAAGTTACGGAAGTTAGAGTAATTTCTCAAACCAAATGAGAGGTCAGTGTATTTATCATAAACCTCAGTTGAGCTCAATGCAAAAAAGTAATTAAAAATGAAACAGGAACACAATACATATATAGACTTGAACACGCTTATATCACGAATGATGTGTGGAACAGACCGCACATAGATTCAGACACATTTATGTCACTCATGATGCACTATATATGTGTGTCACATCTATTGTGTGAACACATATGAATCAGATAATTTTAGACACATCCATATTGAATAAAAGTGCACTTCCGTCAGCATCCATAGCTTCGCTTAAAAACAATTGATTTTTACATCTTTTTTTTGTACTTTTTTTTCTTCTCTATCCATGTAATATACATTAATTAATGTCACATCAGATATTAAAAATAAACACAAAAATCAATGGCAGCTAATTTTGTCACTCCCTATTTGTTAATGTCACTCTCTTTTTTGTTTTTATTAGGATGAATTTACTAAAACACCATTGCATTTGGAAAGTGAGAAAAAAACTAGCATCATAAAGTCCACCATTGCATTTGGAAAGTGAGAAAAAAACCAGCATCATAAAGTCCAAGAGTGTTTTAGTAAATTCATCATAATAAAAACAAAAAGGGAAGTGACATTAACAAATAGGGGAGTGGCATAATCATTAGCCAAATCAATAGTATATGTTTATAATAATAAAAATAAAAAAATATTGAGAAAATAAATTAAGAGAATGTGAAAATTATTGTCAATAAAAGATAACCTAAAAAAATAATAAAATAGATGAGTGTTTTGGAGACGACACAACAAGCCCTGTTGTGAGGCACAAGTGAACCCTATTTCGAGTCGAAATAAGAGCTTTAAATCATTTACTTTGTTTGCTCATCGAATTGATCATATGACCTGGGGTACTCTATGTTTAAGAGCTAACAAAAGAAAAATTCTTAAAATGTCCATAAACGAATTTTATAATGTGTAAATTCTTTGAATTGAGTATGCAATGTGTAAGTATTCAAAGTGTTGGGCCAGTCCTGATTGGAGAATAAAATTTTGTGAGTTTTTTTCTGGTTAAATAAATAATAAAAAAAGAAGTTAGCACATAAAATTCTCTAATTGCCATTTTTCGTTTGTTATTTAACTGCAGTGGCCGAAATTTTCAAACAAGTAGGACAAGGATCTATTCGCTCCACAATAAAAAGTTTTGATAAGCCAAAAAGAAAGAAAAAAAAAAAGAAAAGGTAATAAAAAAATGTCCGGAAAAAGACAAAATACATAGATTCACACACGTTTATGTCACGAATGATGTGCATGTATAGTTTCACGTCTATTGTGTGGATTCATGCGCATCATATGATCTTGGACTCGTCTATATCTAACTGGATCGTGCACTATAGTCTGCATCCATAGCTTCGCTTAAAAATAATTGATTTTCAAATATTTTTTTTATTTTGTGCTTTTTTCCATCTCTATTCACGTAATATAAATTAATGTCACATCATATATATAAAACAAACACAAAAAATTGTAATATAATAATTTGGATTATGTAAATAACAATAAAAAGAGATTGCGATTATGAATTAAGGGTGTGTGAAAATCACTATCAAATAAAAGATATAACTAAAAACATAAGAAAATAGACGCGCGAGTATTTTGGAGACAGCATGATGACAAGCCCTGTTGTGAGTCGCAAGGGAACTATTTATGTTTTTAGTCGAAAAAAGTGTTTTGAATTGTTCATTTTATTTCAGAGGCAGCTGAAAGATGGAGATGGATATTTTTCGAGTCAAAGCCTTTGTTCGCATTTCTTCGAATAACTACCACTTGGAAGCTTCCCTGAAGATTTTCCGAATCAGAGATGTTACTAGTACACGCTTTTGTCTTGGAATTAGACCAACTGGTCAACGTTTTCAGAAGGGAAAATGACGGCTCAGGATCTGTTTTGATAATTAATACCCGCTAACGATATTTTCAGCATTAACAAATGTTCTCAGTATGTTCTTAGCGGGTATTAATTCTCAAAACACGTCCTTTACTGTCATTTTCCCTTTTCGGAATAGTTGGGGCCGGCAAAAGAAATTAAAGAGTAGTCTCCCTCATCAAATAATTAAATTGTATGTGCAAAAAATTATACTGAGCAAATTCAAAAATTTGCTCAATATAATTCAACGGATATTTGATTGATGAAAAAAAAATCCAAAATGCACATGTTTGATGTTTTGCTCGTGGTTGTACTGATGTTCGAAGGCAAAATAGACAAATCAGATTAGACATGCTACCCGCATGGACGTACACAAGTTATGCCTTGGAATAAAAGAGATCCTCCTTGTTTACTAACAAAGAACACGTATGTATTTTCACGTACACACCAAGCCACCAACCTCAATGACCCGACCCGAGCAAGATAGAAGGTGTGGATTCCTTTTCTGGATCCAAATAACAGCCATTTTTTACTCCTATTCACAGCAGCAACCCTAGGGATTCGTAAATTTATTTGTTTTAACCAAAATCGAAAATTTTGATTACTCAAGATCCGCCAAAAGGGCTTCTAATCCCAAACTGGAGCCCCTTCGATGGGAACAAACCCACGATAATCAGGCTATCCACGCCACATGATTTGGATGAGAATACACTGGATACGGAAAAAACCTACCCAGTAGAAATGAAACAATACCCATAGAGGGTAAAGAAAGTTTCACACAAGGAACAGAGATCTCGGAGATAAACAAGAAAAAAATTAGAAATTTAAGATATTCAGAAGTGCATTGTAAGTAGTTGTTATTGCAAAGAGATCGAACTGCCACAATTAAAATTGACTTTTTATTGTGTTGGCACCTATACCTGGTATAATTAAAAAGGTTATCTTTTCCTTTGAATATTTCTTATGACAAGATGTGTCAGCAAGGATTATTATTTTTAATTTACAGATTTGTTGACCGGCCATCTAAAAATAATTCTTTTAGAAAATCTATACCATGTATTGGTTAAGTCAACCCACAATGTCTGATACTATAAAAGAGAAATTGAAGTTTGTTCGTTTTATATATATCCTATGTTCCATTTGGATCAATTTATTTACACTATAGGTTAATCAGAAGGAGAACAAATCCAATAAGAATTTTGAAACAAGTTTAACGGTTGAATTCCTACTTGTCACCCACCCAATAATAACTCAAATTTATTAAACAAAATTATATTTTCACGCAGTCTAAAGCCTAAACACATGGAGGGAAAAGTCTCACCCGCGCGGTGAAAAAACATAAGAAAATCGGCCAAAACAGGTTCAACGTGCGCATGCATCGAGTGTGTCCTTGGGCATAAAAAGGCGGCATGCAAGATTTGGAAGGGCGATGCATAAGGGTCGTCGTTTTACCTGCAACCCTGAAGACTGCCTGGCCCATCGGGCTTTTGCCTGACCCAAGCCGGTCTGTCGGACGGGTTAGCTCAGCCCAAATAAGGATGGCTTGGCATGGGCATAAGGCTGAGGCAGGGCCCATCTACCAACCCAGCCTGGAAGCCCAATTAGCCCGTGAAGCAAGAAGATGAATGGACAAACCTTGGGGAAGTGTAATTTAACAAAACAATCCTAATTCCCTTTATCACTTTTGGAAATTTCACATTGTTATAAGGCCGAATGGGGCAAGTAATTAGGTAGAGGTGACAATCTCAATTCATGTTTTTTGAATCCGTTCAATTCGCCCATTTATAGTCCAACTCAATCCGCCCATGTTACATAATGGGTTGATATGGGTTCAACCCATATACACCCATATTTATATGAGTTTAGATGGGTTCAATATGATTTGAATTAAAAAACTCATTATGCACAAGAGTTATTTTACTCCTGAAATCCCATAACTTGCTTTCCGAAAATTTGTTCACAACCTCTTACCTCACACTTGAAGTGTGGGCATTCGACTCTCTCTCTCTCTCTCAATTGATTTGGAAAACCGCAAGCAAGTTAATTAATTACTTGAATAATTAGACAGAGTTCTAAACACAAAATTTGACCCAAATACGCTAATAATTGGAGTTGTTTAATTTGTTTAAAATATGTTTGTAAGAAATTCTTATTGAAAAATTAACTCACTCAAATATCGATAAGGACTTAATCAATTCATTCAGTTTTTATTAATTTGTCTTATCGAGAAGAATCGAAAAGTAAAAAAAAAAAAATGATCGACACTCATAATTTTTTTGGTTTTATTCAAAAAATTATGAGTTTCGATCATTATTTTTTACTTTCCTGATTCCTCCCAACGAGACGAATAAATAAGTCACAATAGTTTGACGCAAAACAAACAAATTCAAACAAAATTTAATAGAAAACAAGAAAAAAGTCACTTAACTTGGCGATGCTGTAGTGGGACCTAGGGGTACCGTAGTACACCCCCGCAGCTAATCCGGCTACACTCATATGCCGCTTTTTTAAAAGAAAAGAGAGATTAGATCATACGTTTACTAATTCCAACACCCGTTCAAAATTTTGATTAGGATTTTTTGAGGTTAACCTTATATACAAGGGCGGAACCACACTATGGCAAGCGGGGTCACGTGACCCCGCTGAGTTCCAAAATACCCTTAAGAGCAGGTATAGTTTTGAGGAGGATTTCGTAATTTTGCCCCAAAAGATAATATTTTTGCCCTTAAGATCCCAAAAAATTATGTGTGGTAGATATTTGACCCCACTGCAACCAAATCCTGGATCCGCCCCTGCTTATACTACTAGTATATAGGAGTATATATTTTTTAGAATTTTGACATTTTCAAGCCAACTCGGCTCATTGCTATTTGTAATCTGTGTTGCCTTTTGAAATATTCACAAAGTGGACTCATATTCAATCCATACCGGAGGAAGAATATAGGAGAAGAAAGGGGAAAAAGAAGGAAAGGAATTTTTAAAGGGAAGAAAATGGGTTGGGTCGCCCCGATTTGGGTATGCATTGACCCATATTTGACTCGAACCGTTTCAACACATTTACTATTTGACCCGCTCATATTCGACCCGTGTCCCGTTTCAATCCGCTCAAACCCGATCCAACATGCCCATTTGGCACCTCTATCTATAGGTGATAAACTAATTTGGATGTACATATTCTAAAGTCATTGAATCTCACCTTACTTTTGTTTTTGGCAATTATTTGTACACAACAATAAAAAGGTCTTTTACCAAAGGCCATTGATAATGCCACTCCTTTTTTTACCAATGACACCCTTCTTCTGTCTTTTAGTTAGGTAAATTTACTAATTTATCTCTCAATGGAATAAACTTTCACCAAATGTATATACTATTGTGTAAATTCATACAGTACAAGACAAAAAGGGGAATGACATTGGTAAAAAGGGAAGTAGCATTATTATTCCCCTCGGTGATATAAAATGCATATAATGCCAAACAAATTAGAAGTTCAATGCATTTTTCTAACCATATACTACTTTTCAAGAAAATGAATATATTATCCTGAAAATGACTGCATTTTCTTTGAGATATTGGTAAAAGACAGTGAGAAATAAGTGATTTAGGAAAATGAACTTTGGAAATTTATTGGGTGGTTCTGGGGCAACACATGTGGTGTCCGAGAACGTCCTTAATACAGTACATTTACGTGGAGATTCCAAAATTATGTAGTGCTGAGAGGTGTTCGACATCATGTGGCGTTCTCCCAGAATCATTTCTCTTGAACTCGGGTTCCAATTGAATGTTGCATATGGCAAGTGAATTACTCCGTAACTCGTCCAATAATTCTAGCCCCTTTTGATTAGGGATGGCAATCTCGGCCGCCCCGTTCGAACCCGCCCCGTTTCCCGCCCCGAAAATCCCCGAACTTCGGGGACCCGTTTGGGGATTGGGTAGGGTATGGGGAATTTTTTTAAAAAAATTCGGGGATCGGGTAGGAGTCGGGGATAGGTATGTCCCCGCCCCGAACCCTACCCGTCCCCGTTCCCCGTTCGTTACCCGCCCGGCCCCGTCCCCGAATCCCCGAAATTTACATATTTATATATAAAAATAAATAAATATATACTATATTATATATACCTCTTCAGTAGTATGTTTTTTTAGGGTTCTTATAATCTCATTCTTTTCCATTCATGTCGTTTGTTTTTTTCGACTAACTTTTTGGCACAGTCAATTTTTTCATCCCGTGATACTGTGGCGGGAGGGGATTAATAATTTTCACAGAGAAGTTTGTTTCCTTAGCCCTTTTCCCTAGAAAAAAAATACAAAACAATCCAAGTCCTTTCGGCTTTCAAATGCTAGTATATGCTGTTAGGTGCTGAAATTGAGAAATACAAGTGCCCGATCCCGAATCCCCAAATCCCCGTTTTGGATCCCCGTTCCCCCTTCGGGTCGGGGATGGAGGAAAAAAACAAATCCCCGTTGGGGATCGGGTCGGGGATGGGGATGAGGCAGGGGGTAATGGGTAGGGGGTGGAGGTAGTACCCCCCGTCCCCGACCCGTCCCCATTGCCATCCCTACTTTTGATGCCAAATTTGTAAGACCCGGGCAAGGCATAAAATAGTAAGGGCGGGTCATCATCCCCTCTCCTCACCTTATCCCTTCAAAAATACTATGGTAGTGTTCAGTTGAGAGTTTAGTTTAATTTAGTTTTGGTAGTAGGTAGAGAGAGAAATAGAGTAATGATTGAAAATAGGGGTAATGATTGGAGAGAGATAGAGAGAGATGAGAAAGTAATAATTGAAGAAATAGAGTAATGATTGGAGAAAGAAATAGGGTAATAATTGAAATCAAAACTGAAACTAAAACTAAATTGGAAGCCGAACAAAGTATATATTACTATCTTAATGCCCCTAAACTCATCGCATCCAATCGAGTCTATAAGGTTTTTTTTTTTATATCATTCGTTAATCATAATTTATACTCTTATTTTAGGGAATTTGGGGAAGGAGAGAGGACATACGGAAATTAAACCTTACTTATATGTATGAGAAATGTAAAGAGAATAAATTATTTACACTGCCGGTGTAAATATTTATTTTTTCAAAATTAATTGCATTGTGCCACGTCGCCTTATTTTATTAATCGGGACCACTATTTTGACACGTATCACAATACAAATTATTTGAAAAAAATAAATATTTACACTAACGATATAAAGAATTTATTCTCATACACAAAAGGGAGGTCTAGTGCACTCCACTCCACTGCCACTTGCGGCTGGGGTTTAGGACAGCTCAAATCAAGGGAATCTTGAGAATCTTGTCTCAAGCCACGGGGACTTGGTAAAGTTGACTAGGGTTTTCGCGAACCCAGCGATAACATTTCTGGACACAAATCCGAGAGAGAGAGAGAGAGAGAGAGGGAGGGAAATTGACGATGGGGGCGAGCAGCGATCCGAACCAAGACGGCA
Organism: Rhododendron mucronatum var. ripense; assembly: GCA_019656295.1. Lineage (NCBI taxonomy): Eukaryota > Viridiplantae > Streptophyta > Magnoliopsida > Ericales > Ericaceae > Rhododendron > Rhododendron mucronatum. Next base: position 2,388,744 of record BPLT01000032.1, on the reverse strand, counting down.
ACTCCGACGAGCAACAGCGCCGGTCGGAGATCTATACGTACGAGGCCCCGTGGCACGTATACGCCATGAACTGGAGCGTCCGTCGCGACAAGAAGTACCGCCTCGCCATCGCCAGCCTCCTCGAGCAGTACTCCAACCGGGTCGAGATCGTCCAGCTCGACGACTCCAACGGCGAGATCCGACCCGACCCCAACCTCTCCTTCGAGCATCCCTACCCTCCCACCAAGGCCATCTTCATCCCCGACAAAGAATGCCAAAAACCCGACCTCCTCGCCACCTCCAGCGACTTCCTCCGCATCTGGCGCATCTCCGACGACACCGAAGCCGCCTCCGGTGGTGTGGAAATGAAGAGCATACTGAACAACAACCGGAACAGCGAGTATTGCGGGCCTCTGACGTCGTTCGATTGGAACGAGGCGGAGCCGAAGCGGATCGGGACGTCGAGCATCGACTCGACGTGTACGATTTGGGATATCGAGAGGGAGACGGTGGATACGCAGCTGATTGCGCATGATAAGGAGGTTTATGACATTGCATGGGGTGGGGTTGGGGTTTTCGCGTCGGTTTCGGCGGATGGGTCGGTTAGGGTTTTTGATCTCCGTGATAAGGAGCATTCGACGATTATTTATGAGAGTTCGGAGCCTGATACGCCGTTGGTGCGCTTGGGTTGGAACAAGCAGGACCCCAGGTATTCGGAGTTTTGCTAAAATTATAACGTTGTTATAGCAGATTTTGTTCAAGATGTTTTGAAATTATGTTGGCTCGCCCTAAGTTACAAAATGCGCCCGCGCCAGCCGAAAGCAGCCTTTCTAAAATATCCCAAAGTGCAGAGTGAGGATTGGGAGCGCTAGTGGATAACACAACTGAAGGATTATGGACTAAGGGCTCGCCTAAGTCACATAATGCGTGTGTGAGCAAAAGCGGTAGCAAGGGTGTGGAAGCGCCTATTGAAAACATCTTAAGTTTAGTAAAATTTGTGAGAGCGGGGTGTGAGCGTAGAGCAAGATTTGATAGTGGGATAGTAGTGCTACCAATGGATTACGTGACCTAGGGCTCGCCGGAAGTTTCTCCATATATCTCAAAGTATACAGGCTTGCTCTAAGTCATATAATGCGCGAGGGAAAGCAGGAAAACTCCTTTGGGAAACATACCAAGTTACTAAAATTTGTGAGAGGGAGGTTCGAGAGCGGAAGCGTTTGAGTGAAAATTGAGAGTGAAAGTGTAGAGAGGGAATTGAGAGCGGGAGCGGTGAGTGCTACTGAGCGATTATGTGACCTAGGGCTCACCATACAGTATAAAATGTTTGTCACAAATTTTTGTAGTGCATATACATTTGTTAACCTAAAATTGAAATTAGAAATTATGCGTCCTTTCCTATCAGGTATATGGCCACCATCATCATGGACAGTGCGAAGGTGGTGGTGCTCGATATACGATTCCCAACGCTGCCTGTGGTGGAACTGCAGAGGCACCAGGCTAGCGTCAATGCCATTGCCTGGGCTCCACACAGCTCCTGCCACATATGCACTGCCGGGGACGACTCTCAGGCACTGATATGGGACTTGTCATCCATGGGGCAGCCGATAGAGGGCGGATTGGATCCGATACTGGCATATACAGCTGGGGCTGAAATCGAGCAGTTGCAGTGGTCTTCGTCCCAGCCTGATTGGGTTGCGATTGCCTTCTCAACCAAACTTCAGATACTGAGGGTATGATTGTGACTGTTTGTATCTTCTTCTTTTTTTTAATTTTTAGATTATGGAAAGAAGGATTTGGTTTAGCATCTCTGTGGCACTTGATACACAGCAATTGATGGTCCTTTTAACTCAACTCTTTGAGAAAAACGTTCAATTTATACTGTTCAACTGTTACTTCTCTTTCTGTTTTGGTGACGATGATACTTGTGCGTTGTTAACTGATTGTGGGAGATGCATAGTTAGAGTCGTCTTGACTAAAGCATGCTAGTGATTTAAGGATGTATTGGATTGTGTTGGCCTTTGTACGAAGGTATATCTGTCATAAAAAAGTATTAGAAAGAGCTTATCAAGGATTATAAGTTGCTTTTCTAGTTCTAAGCAGGGTCTCTAGCCTCCGAGAGTTCTCCATGGATATCATCTTTTGCTATCTTCTGATAAATTGAGGATGCTGCAGCTGTTTGGTTTCACCTTGTTGATCATTGTGAGAAATGTCAAATGTTAATAGATTAAGTCTTCGTGAGGAAAATAACCGATAGTCTTTCTTCATAATTGCTGCTTTCGTTTACATAGAAGGAAGTAGAAACAAAAATCTCATTTAGTAGTGGACTACAAAAAGGCTTGCTGATTCATCCTTAAACCAGGCATTCAGTCATAGTTAGAAGTTCACAGGAAGTAAAACATTCCTTTCGCAATTCTTTTCGTTTGAATGCTCACATCACATCACATCCAGTGGTATTCTCATCACTGAAGTAGTCACCAGCCTTTGCTTCCGGCATCTGGACTGATGGTTGACACACTGGCCCTCCATAGTAGCTGTGTTCTTGTCTGCAGCACGGTGGAGAGAGAGTAGGCACTTGGTATGGATGTACTGCATAATAGGGTAAGGCAATTGTGTAAGGTTCAACCATGTAGCAATAATGTGCGTCGGTCCTGACTTTACCCTTATCATACAACATGCTTGGATGTATGATGCAAGTTACTTCTTGCTGAGCGGGAAGAGTTTTTTCTATTTTGATGTCTTCAGGGCTAGAGGTCTTGGACTTGCAGTTTTTATCCTTCTGATCCCTCTTGGATGATTTGTTGATGCCTCCCTCCCCGACATATGCACTCTCTTTGATCTTATTAGCATCAGTGGCGCTTATGTCGAAGCATTTTGCCTGCTCGCTCTCAGGTTTTGATTTTTCTCTGTCTTGCTCTCTTGCTATCACGGCTTCTAATTCTTTCTTCTCTTTTGCCGCATTCTGGTTCTCGTGTCTCCATATCTCTGCTTGTTTTCCTAGTGTTAGTAATTTCTTTATCAAAGTCTGTGGCTCCACGTTCCCGACAACTGTCACTTTGGGCTGCACTGGGTCAATTTCTGTCTTGTAAACCCCTGACATTCGCAAATGTATGACAAATTAGCCAGAGGATAGGGAGCTTAAGATTGAAATAAGTGGACTTGAAAGAAGTACGGCTCTGCTTTGATTACCTTCAATGCTTCGTAGTACCTTTTTAACTTTCTTCTTACACCCATCACAACAATCAACTGTAACTTTCAATTCAATCTTCTGGAACAGAGGGAATAATTTGGTTTCAGACTAGCACATGAGAAAAGTTGCATAAAGAAAAGACATGGAAAGATAGAGGAGCTGAGAAAGGGGAATTATCAGTGTGGGCAACCTTTAAGTCCACTTCCTTGGCCATGTATCTTGATTCCGATCTATAGCAGAAGTAAAAAAGGCACGAAGTAGAAACCAGAAAGAGCAGAACGCACAAAGAGAGGTAGAGAGGGAGAGAGAGAACTTTTGCAGCTACTCGTTTGTTTGTTTGCCCGTATATATACACCAGAAAATGTAAGTATAAAATAGCCTAGGAGGCAGGTCAGACTTGGAATTCAGGAGAGTGTTTAATGGCCTTTGCTTTTAGGACAAAGTGTGTTGCTTTTGATATTGTTCAAAGCAAGGAGAATATAGAGAGACAGCTTTCTCTGTAAGCGAAAGTAAGCAATTTTGCCCTTCCTTGAACGTTCACAAATGTTCTTATGCCTTTTTTCGTGGAAGCCCCAAGCTTGACCATAAGACTAAAAGTGACCCTCTAGGCTATAAATGTTACAGCAACAATCATAGGCCTTGATTTGCGTGCAATTTTACCACACGACTCGGTCTCATGGAACATTCAGCGCTTCGTCTCAGTAGTTTGGCCTGTTTTGTTCATACTTTTGATATGATTGTTGCAGCTCCAGGTGAAATGTCAGTGCGGGGTCATGGGTTGCACCAAATTTGAACCCAGTACCCCATACTCGTATCGATTTGGCTCAGTTTACATGTAATTAGCATTTCAATATTGGTGTACATAATTATAAACTAGCCATCGTCTGTATGTTGACATGATTAGTTAAAGGAAAAGACTTCTGGTATTTAAAGGAAAAGACTTCTGGAGCCACATTGTATTATCCCAGTGGTCTCTCGGGTGAGAATCCTCTCATAACGGAATCAAACGCTTGAATTATTCATTTTGTATGGCTCGATGGTAGATTATATATATATATGTGTGTGTGTGTGTGTAAAAAAAGGGGCTGATTGGACATTAATGTGCATTTGGATAAAGAGGATAAATTAGAATTAAGTTTTCCCCTACCCAATAAAAACAAGCCAAACTCACCCCATAAGTGGGGCAACCAGCTTTATACCTAACCATCTAACTAAACCACGGTTGGGTATTGGTTAATCGTGATGATTTGCATATTCCAGCTTGTTTTTATTTGGTAGGGGGAAACTTGTTTCTACACGGACCCTCTGCGTAGAATTTATTCTCTTGGATAAATCGTGTTTTCCTTGAGAGAACTGTACCGATTTTTGTATGCAGACAAAATATGACTCGACTGAGCTCTTATCCATATCCGATTGACGTGATTATCCCATTGACGTTCAGCACATCGATGCCTACCGGGGGGAAAAAAATTACAATAAAAAAACAAAAAAGGCTCCCGTTGACAAATGAAGTTGGAATGGATTTTACTTCTCTGCTCAAGATATTCTTCTAATAGTAGTACTACTACTTACTACGGCTAAAATACATGCATTCGGATGTGGAAGAACAATCTTTCTTTGTTGGGCACTTTTCTTCTGTTCGGTCTTCCAATTCTCTTTTTTTGTGGTCTTTCCAATGACTTCAAAATTCCATATTCTTGGTTGGTTGCATAGTTTAAAAGGAAGCCTACTTTAAGCTCTTTATTTTGCTGTTAAATTAAGACTATGTATTAGTACAGTATTATTACTTCCACATAAACCTCTGTTTCTTCTTTTCTATAGAATAGATGCATATATAAATGGCCGTAGTTTACCAAAAAAAAATAATAATATGTAAATGGCTGTAGATCAAGATGCCATCTTTTTCAAAAGATAGTACTACTAATATCTGGAAAAGTTCCTCGTCGAACTGCGTATAAATGCCTAATACAATTTATGTACACAAAACTTGATTATTTAAAGATGTACAATTGGGAATTTTCCATTAAGATTAGACTGGATGGTTGTGTGTGTGTGTGTGTGTGTTTTTCCCTTTCTTTTTGGGGAAACAAAACATAAATATCTTTAAGGGAAATGATGGCTAAGGATGTGTTTTGACAATTAATATCCGTTAAAGACATTTTGTTCATTAGTAAATGTTCTTAGCATGTATTTAAAAGGTATTAATTATCAAAACATATCATGTGCCGTCATTTTCCCATATCTTTAAATTTGAGTAGTACATTTAGCTAGAATATCATAATCTACTCTCAGAATTTTAAGGAACAAAAGCTGATTTTTTAAGAAGCTACGACTTATTAGGGGGAGTTTTCCAAATTTAGCTCAAGCATAATTTGTATAGCAAAAAGCCCATTTGTAGCATTTTGGGAAATAACTACAATGTTTTTAAAAGGTGCTTTTATAGATTTTGAGAAGTTGTGATTAATGTAAAGAAAAAAAAATTCCTTTCCATTTTAACAATTATCCATTGATCACTTTCAAAAAAAATTATCCATTGATCAAGGACAAAATAGACTAATTCACAACAAAAAGCTTATTTTGCAGCTTTTACAACACATAGGAGTACTACTCTTCAGATTATGTATCATTTTAATCTTAAATCCAAAACTATGGCAAACATTGTTCATAGTTTTCTCTAGAATCTGAAATCTAGAATATAAAGCAAATTAATAATTTAAAAAATTTACTACAATCTAAGAAAAAGTTATTGCAAACACCCCATGAATCTTCATCCTTTGTATTAGACCCTAACCGTTCGTAGGTGGTTCAAAGCTCGACTCATAATTTGTTCGAAACTGAACTCGGTGAAGCTTGTTGACTCATTCAAGTTTGATTCTTCCTCTAAACAAACCGAACCCGAGCTCCAACTTTAGGATGGATTAAAAAACATATTAAACCTAAACTCAACAATATTCGACTCAATTTGGCTCGTGTACAGTCTAGTTCCAAAGTTCCAAGTTCAAACAATGGGACGCGGGGGCTCTGCTGTGCGGGGGCACAATACCCCTTGCCCACATCCCAAAATGTAACCGTTTTTGGGAAAAAAAATTTGCTTAAACTATTTGCAATTTTATAGAGCAGAAACGTGATTATAAGAGACTTAGAGATAAAATTTAACTATGTCTCTTTAGAATAATATGATCAGAATAATAAGATTTTCACACTGGTTCAAACGGATTAAAAATTGGAGCAGATAATTTTTTAACTGTAATTTTAATATATAAACCATCTAAAACATTAAGTACTCCAATTTTTAACCCGTTTAAAAAAGTTCGAATATCTTATTATTCTGAACATATTATTCTAAAGGATCATAATTAACTTTTGTCTCTAGAACTCTCATAATTAAGTATTTGTTTTTTATTTAGGATCCTATAGAGCAGAGACATGATTATTACAACCTTAAAGACAAAAGTTAATTATGATCTTTCAGAATAATATGTTCTGAATAATAAGATATTTACAGTTGTTTAAACGGATTAAACATTGTAGCACTTAATTTTTGTTTGTAAACTGTTTTTCTGCTCCAATTTTCAAACCATTTGAACCAGTGTGAAGATCTTATTATTCTGATCATATTATTCTAAAGATACATAATTAAATTTTATCTCTAAAACTCCTATAATCACGTTTCTCCTCCATAAGATTGCAAATAGTTTGGATAAATTTTTTTTTTTTTCCCAAAAACGGTGCCGTCTTTTGGGTGTGGGCAGGGGTAACTGTGCCCCCGGCACAGGGGCACAGCAGAGCCCCCGCGTCCCAAACAGTGGGAGGCCAAAGAAGAGCACAATACCCAAAACACAGAGAGCGGATAAGGGGAAAACAATGGCGGCTGCAGCTTCAAGAACCTTCTTCCATGGCTGCCATTGCTTCTTCCACACCCAAAGACTCCTCCTTTCTCTCTCCTCCTCTCCCTCCTTCCTCACAAACCTACCCACTCTCCTACTCCCCCACACTCGCCGCCTTCGTCCCTTTTCATCGTCCTCATCTTCTTCTTCTTCCGTTAACGAAACCATACCCATCCACGAACCGGGAAAAGAATCCCTTCTCCGACGGCGTTTCAACGTGGTCGAAATCCTCGAGCAAAGGGGCTTACTTGAATCCCTAACCAGCGACAACCTCAAGTCCGCTTGCTCCGATCCGAACCTCCCTCCCCTTAGGGTTTACTGCGGCTTCGACCCGACCGCGGAGAGCTTGCACCTGGGGAACCTTCTTGGTATTGTTGTGCTTTCGTGGTTCCTCCGGTGCGGTCACAAGGCCGTTGCTTTAGTGGGTGGCGCCACCGGCCGGGTCGGTGATCCGTCCGGAAAGAGCCTGGAGAGACCCGAGCTTGATGCTTTAACTCTAGAGAAGAATGCCGCCGGCATTGCCTATACCGTTCGCCGGATTCTCGGTCAAAATGCCACTGAAGGTAAAGAGTTCATCGGTTCTGCAACTTTTTTGATTGTAAGTTAGGGAGAGAAAAGAAAGAGTAAAGATTGGTTTCTCAAATCAAAACGAACGTTGAAATAGTGGGGGCCAATTTGGTGAGAAACAAAAAATGGACGAACAAGAGCAAGTCCCACCCATTGGCAATTACCATTTAGGATCACCTTGTTCAGCAAATTCCAAGTCCACTTTGCTCAAACCTCGTTTCTTCAAAAACAAGGTCAATACAAAAAAATGGCAAATTCCAATTCCACCCATTTCCATTTGTTGATGCCTAAAAATGGCAAATTTGGCACCCAAGGTGCTACTGCCATTTCTCCCACATCATTCAAGCCATTTTATTTGCATTGCCAATGGTCTAGATTTGAGATTGTGACAGAATAGCACCAAACCGCCACAACAGCATTGCTATTTTTTGACACTCTAGCAAACCAAAAAATGGCTCCGGCAGAGTGATTTTAGGACCAATGGGTGGACTTGCTCTAAAAGCCCATTTTTTGGGTGTCATTTCTCGTTTTCCTTCATCATTTCTAACCTCTTTTCAGCATTGCAAACAAGTTGATTCTCCCCCATGAAAGTGAGTGAGTGAGAGAGGGAGGCACTTCTATTTTGTTACTTTGATTTGAGATCATACAATGAGAATGCGGAACTTAACAATAAACTAACTGCCTCTGCTATCAAACTTAAAATTAAAAGTCACTCACCCCCAAACTGAACTAACTCCTAAACTAACCCTATACAGAAGGTTCTTTCGTGGTCCTCGACAATTATGATTGGTGGAAGGACTTTAGGTTATTGGATTTCCTCAAGCAAGTGGGGAGATATGCGAGGGTGGGGACGATGCTGTCGAAGGAGAGTGTAAGGCGGAGGGTGGAGTCAGAGCAAGGGATGAGCTTCACTGAGTTTACCTACCAGCTTCTTCAGGGCTACGACTTTGTGTACCTGTTCGAAAAGGAAGGCGTTAATGTCCAGATTGGCGGCAGTGATCAGTGGGGTAATATAACAGCCGGCACTGACCTAATTCGCAAGATTTTGCAAGCTGATGGAGCCTATGGGCTCACTTTCCCCCTGTTGTTGAAGAGCGATGGGACCAAGTTCGGAAAATCAGAAGAGGGTGCTATCTGGCTCTCCCCCTCATTGCTGTCTCCCTACAAGTTCTATCAACATTTCTTTTCCGTTCCAGATGCGGATGTAAGCAGATTCCTAAAGACTCTGACGTTCTTGTCCTTGGAGGAGATAGCGGAACTGGAGAGGGAAATGAAGAGACCGGATTATGTGCCTAATACGGCGCAAAAGAGGCTGGCAGAGGAAGTTACTCGATTCGTCCATGGGGAAGAAGGCTTGCAGGAGGCACTCAAGGCTACTGAGGCCCTGAGGCCAGGAGCTGAGACTAGATTAGACTGGGAGACCATTGAGAGGCTTGCAGAGGATGTACCATCCTGCTCTATGCCTTACCACGAGGTCTTGGACCTTTCTCTTGTTGATCTTTCGGTTTCGACTGGTCTTCTCGACACCAAATCGGCTGCCCGTCGCCTGTTGAAGCAAGGGGGGTTATATCTTAATAACAGCAGAGTCGATAGTGAGGGCAAGAAGGTTGAAGCTGAGGACATAGTAGACGGGAAAATTCTCCTGTTATCAGCTGGAAAGAAGAACAAATTGGTTGTAAGAATAAGTTGATAGCTCTAAATTACGGTTTGATTGTTGTTTCTTTTTAGGTAATACTCCATTATTTAGTGAAAGTACTTGTGTCCTACAGAAATTCTTTGTTTTATTTTCATTTTCTCGTGAAGAAGAGCCAATTATGAGAAATTTGGGGAATGCTAATGGCCCATTTAGCTGGTCTGTTGGAAATGCTTTGATTCTTGTAGCCGTAGCTATTGCTTAAAAGTGTAACATTTAGACAGCTTTGTTTTTTTGATACTTCGAAATATTAACATTTGTTTTTTTGTATCCATTAGGTCAACTAAGGGGTTTTGCAGTTGTCAAAAACCAGAATTTTAAGACATGTATATTTGAGCTATGCTCTATTGTGTGCTCTATGACAAAAACCTTATGGTGGTTTCCTTTGTTGTCTTCCAATTCAAGATCTTTGTCACTGCCCTTAAATCTGGAACCCTAGTTTAAATCTAGTGGCAGAGTGGAGAAAGTCATATGCAGATTCCAACTGTAAGTTTTCATTGTAAGATTTATTTCGTTTCCTGTTTTGGATGCAAATCTGTTCTCGTGGTTATGCGGTACATGGATTATTTCTTTGTTTACCTTTCAATCTTTTAGTGTAGAAAAGACAGTGACAGTTGAACATAAGCTCCTGCGTCATATTCTGGGAACTTTTGGCTGCTTTCGTTTACACCAAGGAGAGTTAGTTATGGTCCCGATTACCTGCATCATTAAGCCACTGTTTTGTTACCTACCATCATCTTCTCATTTGCTTCTCACGATTACGAAACAGTTACTGTAACTATTGTTATGTGTTAATTATTAGTTGGAAATGAGAAGCAAATGTTATATCCTATTGGGATTAGTTACCTTATTCAGTTATTCTCTTTCATTTTTTTGGATAGCTTACTGAAATCATGTAGCATTAGAGTTCTGTTTTATATTTTTTTAAAAGCCTTTCATTTGGTCTGGTGAAGCATATTTCAGTATCATTACAACTGCATGTGATGATGAACCTAATTGGGTTTGGAATTGTTAGCAGAATATTAGAGTTACATCCAGATGATTCATTCTTGCCATGCGACATCCTCCGTTACCATTTGAAAGGAATGGTGGCTATGGAAGATGGTTAGTCGATCATTCAACTGGTAATTACTTGTGACTCACCAAGGGAATTTAACTGTCGAAACAAAGAGATATATCGGGTAGGGTTCTGCCATTTCATAACAAGAAGTAATTTGTATCCTTAAACTATTAGTTTGAAAAAACATGATGCTAATGTGGATCGGATGTATGTCACTTTTCATGGTGCTCTAAAGATCTTAAAATTCTAAAATCACACTGAATGCTGCTCATATCTGAAATTGAGTATTTAGCTGATGGCTTATTCTTTCGTAGAATCAGTGAAGTTGGAATAGTACCTTGTTTTGACCCTTGATTTGCCAAGTTTGGATGTCTACAAGAACAGAGTCCACCTGTGGATTCCGGCTCGAAGTCCAGGTGCTCCCAATAGTGTGGTTTTAGGGCATTGGTGTAATTTTGCCCGTGCCCGGAGATCTTTGTACCCATCTTTAAGAGGTAGTTGTGTAATGTCCATTTGTGCCGGATTAGTGTCAGCCAAATCAGAGCTATTATCTTTGAAGTTCTAAATAACGGATCTTTGAAGCTTTGTTCACCTTCTGGCTCATGGAATACTCGAGTATACATTGTCACGGACGTATATTGATGCATTGCTTATTCTTATCATGTTTTTATAGCCTGGAACCTTGGGTTTATCCGTTTATGGGCTCTTGGTTTGAGTTGCTTTTGGAGAATCTTTGGGTTGATGACTTGTCGGATTTGGGACTACCCCGCCTTTCCCTCATTGCCGGTTTCATAAGGTTTGCTAGGCTCATGACTTTTCAATAGAGGTGTAGTATATGCTCTTTGTCCCTTGTTCATCATTTTTTACCAAGATCTGAGGGTTCTAAAATCCTTGCAGGAGTATGTTGTGTTTCTTTTTGCCGAAGTGAGGTTCATGTGGAGTCGTCACAACACGTCAACAGCTGCAATGAACTCGGTGTTTCATCCAACCCTTTTTAGTTATTTTCTCGTTATGGACCTTATGATTGTGTTCTTGTTTTTGTCCTTACAGTTGCCAAATAACTGGAGGTCTCACCGTGTCCGTTCCTACACCTGCGCACCTTCAGATTTTCGTTGCCGATGAGATCCATGGTTCAGGGTTTTTTTTTTTTTTTTTCATGGTGGTTATGGATGGAACGAGACACACGCAACCCCTTTTTGGGAATTAGCACCATCATTGTGTCGGTGGTAATGGCTGTCGGTGTTGGGGGCTTGCTTGGAGCAGAGTTTGGTTCTTGCCAAAGAAAACCTACCGATCAATGTCTGGTTTGTGCTAGTGTGGCTAGGATAGTAGGATTCCTGATCTTTAGCATATTTATCCGGACTATTATTGTGACGAGCTTCTGTGATATGATGTGATCTTATTGAGGTGTGATAAGTTCTGCAATTTTTCATTTATCAGACCGAGCTTGTGTGTTTTTCTTTGCCAACAAAGTGTCACTGCTGGCATGCTGTTAAAGAGTTTCTTTAAAATAAAATTGGCATCTGTTTTACTTCTTTGAAAACTTCGCAACCAGAGCCTTTACTTCAACCAAAATCAGACCGAGTATACTCGATACACGTGTTTAATTCATGATGTTTTCCGATAACCAGCCGAAAGGAGAACAATGTACTTTTATTTACACTGGATACAATCCAAAAGTTTGACGTATGTCATACAACATAATAATCAATTTCTGTCGTAAAAGAATAAACCAATAGTGTTGATTGTTTCGGTATCATCACAGTGGAAATCGTACTAAATGCGATGGAGTGTGCAATGTATGTACCAAAGGTATACCAGATTGTAAAATTTCTGCAGAATATACATGGCATAGAAACCATAGCAAACATTTTCCCTCTAAAACAACCAGTGTTTCTTCCTCGGCTTATGTTGTATGGGAGCATCTGCACGGTGGGAAACGATCATTTCCATGAGTTACAAAATGAACTCCTCTTTCTCAATTTGAGGAGCCCAGGTTATCAAACAGAATTTACCAAAACAAAAAACGAACCTCGAAGTTCATAGAGTGAATTGTAATGCACCTCAGACCAAAAACTTAGCCACAGCTCTGCATCACGAACATAGAGAGAGAGAGAGAGAGAGAGAGAGAGAGAGAGGTGATTTTTTTAAGCATACTACTGACAACTCAGTGAACCTAATACTGAATAGTAACCAAAATTTATACCGTACCTTGTTTAGGAGCCTGATATTGTGGAACAATTTCAATGAAACAAGTATCTCTGAATGAAGTCAGAAGGCATATCTTTGCAGCAAACTGCAGACACCCAAGAAACAGAAACAAGGTAGTAGCATTGGATTAATTGTTTGATGCAATGATGCTCAAGCACAATGATTTAGTAGGCAAACAGAATCACAAAATACAGAACAGACGAACAGAGCATTTGATTCTCTTTCTCTCATGTTGTGTGCAAGAACAAACTTATGGCACTATGCCGCTGCACACAAAACAAGACTGAACTGGTTCACCTGCAATAAACTCTTACAATCCCCAGACAGATATAGCGACAACATGAGAGAGAGAGACAGAGGGAGAGAGAGATCCTCCTGTGTTGTGGTCGATTAGAAAGTGCATTTTCAATTAGTTTCACAAAGTTAATTTTGTTGCTTAATCTAATATGACAAATCATGGCTCAATTTGATGACAGCACGGATAGTATTACCCTACTGGGTAATCTTCAGTTAGCTTAGAAGTCAAGTTATAACCATAATTGCCAGACAAAAATTCCTAGGAAGCTCGGGCAGGCGGGCACATCTTACTCCTTAAATAAGCATACTGAAGTATTACTCTCTAATCACAACTAAAACAAAAGTATATAATATTCAGTTCACGGGCACATCTTATCAGCCTCAATGCCACCCAAACAACCAGAGTGTTGAAACTTAGAAGGGGAAATTCAAAAACAACACCAGCCTCACACCAATGTTTCCAAACTTCATTAATTTACTTCTGTCCTGGGATAAATATAAGCCACCTATGCAATGAGTAACCAGGGCACTGATATAACCAGTGAGCAGCAATAGTAGCAATATCCAGGGTCCAAAGTGAAGAGACCCAACTAGACTGAGAGCAGCAGCTACTCCCGCCACTGCCCTCCGTACAAATGCATTTACTCTGTTCACTACATGTATTGTCTTTCTGACCATACAAGAGTTGAGTAGAACCACATAATCAATCTTTGCATTGCATTATCCTCGACTGAACTACTTTCATCCATGTTTATTTCATTTTGTGAGTCTTTAAATACAAGCAACATCGACCTCCAGTAGTTTTGAAAATTCAATTGATGATAACTAGCCATCAGAACGTCGCAGTGGCTTCAAGGTCACAAGCCAACAGTCTTGCTCCCACAAGATACACGAATTTCATAAGGAAACATTGACGGAATCATTGCTGGGAATTTTCTCCAATAAATGATGCAAGTATGTTTTACTCCTTAACATATCCCAGGGAAGATATAAACAAAGATATGCAAAACCACATATTAACCAGTGCTTGCACAATGATCAGAATTATCTACAAGCTTGATTGAGACATCTTCTCGAATTTCTTCCAGATATAGACGCGATCATTTTCTAATAGAAGAAAATTACAAATGAACATCGCCTAGAGCCAATGATTATCAAAGCACATCAAATGAAGAGACACTTGATGAAAAGATATCTGACAGAAGCAGCATTATAAATATAGCTGCAAAGCATACAATACCTTATCAGCTGCCGCTTGTAAGGTAACATGGTCCCCCCATTCACCATGTCTGCATCACATTAGAATTATAAACACACTTCATCAGAAAAATAGTTCAGTACTACTGAAGCATCACGTACAAAGCAGCCAATAGCAGACATAGTGAATTTCAAGAAAGTACCCTACTTAGCCATTTTCTTGTAATAGCGTTTATAGTTCATCGGGACATGGCCTTCATACAGAGAACAGTAGTCCATAAGCTGGAGAATAAAAAATCACATATCAGCAAGACAAAGAGGTCTTTTAGGTTAAGCATGCAATGCAATGGCAACTGTACCTCCAAAACTGAGGGTGCTTTCTAGCAAGCAAGACATTTTACGTGTGCGGGTGGTGGTGCTTCATGGCCAACAAGACTTGAGAGTCCACCGTACCTCTTTTCAGTCTTTTTTATGAAGTGTAAGCATGCTATAATGGTGTCACTCATGAATCTTAGAATGATGGTGGCTGTGATCAAGAGCCTAAAGGTTGCTTTTTAAACTCCTTTCTTGAGAGGTACTAAGTTCCTTATGTTTACTTAAAGACTACCATTAAATTTGGGAAGGACTCTAGTCGCTCCCGGGCTAGAAAATAAAGCAAGACAATTATAAGGGTCACAAATGCTATTCTGACCCCGCAAAATGCATCCATCGAAAAGTATTTGGCTATTTACAACGGTAATCATAACAACCTGTTTCACAACATCTTTTCGAACATGCTTGTGATACTCAGGCGATTTATACATCTGGTCTGAAAGAGCACGAAACTGCAAAAGGAAGAAGAAATTAATAGATCTCCAAGACATAACACAGAGTTGCTTCATAATTGAACAAACCTGACAATTGCCATCCCCAGAGACCTTCACCTCATACAAACCATAAACATTTAGCCTGGAAAAAGTGATAAAGGCAAGTTAGTAGTACCTCATTTCAAGATTGAGGATAGGATGACGATGATGACAATAAGCACAACATATTTTAATAGTTTTGGAGCATGTCCCATTTGGTTAATTATCATGTGAGCCTCGGCAGTCTCTCCATTCATAGGATCATAGCCAAATGGTTTTGAGTTAGGTGCAAAAAAATGGAATGAGAGCTATCACTAGACTTATAAGGGCTTTAACATGGTATCTCCGCTAGGCTTTCAAAGACTCTTGGACTAAACTCTTATATTGATTCCCCCTTCGCTCGTGCCATAAGTGATAACATTCTACGTTGAATCATGATTTGATGTACTTTTTAGGAGTTAACAGTATGGACACCTTGTATACAAGTTTGGGGACTCAGTCCTGCACTAGTGAATTCGAGTACCTTTGTGCAAGAAATGGAGTAAAGGCACAAAGCCTAGACTGAAGCCTAACGAACAATCTATGGCTCTCTGGCCATAACTCCTTGCACTAAAAAAATGATGACGAGACTACCACCATTAGAAAGTAGACAGCCAAGAAGATTTAAGCACCTATCGCCTGAAGAAGGAGTGAAGCCAAGCCCCACAACTTCTGTGTACAATTCGTATGAAGGCAATGTGTAGTATATAAGCACGAAGGAAGTCTCAAGTCTCACCTCTAGAGCTAGCTTTTGAAATTTGAGTTCTACTCAAGACCGTGTAAGTGTAAGTTGTAACATAGATTACATCAAAATTTTGATATTTTGGAACCATTAGGATGGTAAAACCCACGGTTCATGTAAAAACAAAGAGCAAAAAATTGCGTTGAATGAAGTCAGTAAGAAATCCTAAACCCACTCAAAATTTCCCAAAAATGGGACCTACATACGGTGCCATTAGAATCATGCATCTAGATTCATAGATTCATTGCACTCCAAATTTGTTTCTAGACAAAAAGAAATCCAAGATCCTACAAGTTTGGAGCTCAGTTGATGATATTTCGAATTTAGTTATCTTTCATCTATCTGTACTTTCAACAAAAAGAAATGCATTTAGTACTAGAGAATTTCATTTTTGGATGAGTGCTTTGCTTCGGGTCAGGGCTCTCCAACTTGGACATAAAGAGAAGCTTTACAATAGCCATGTGCGAATAAAAGAAAAAAGACATACCTCTGCAGCAACCGTTGGTGATCCAAACTGGCATCATTTATATTGGGGATGAAAGTATTTATTCGTGGAATATGCTGAAAATTTTAAATTACCAATGTTAATATACAGGCTTTATAAAATTTAGTAAACAAATAGGGTAAGAGTTCATTGAATTTGACACTTGATGAAAGTACATTGAACAAGAGATTTGAATGATTCTTTTCTGTGACAAATATGCCTACATAATGCTAACAAGAAATCGGTTCGCATAACAGGCTTATTACGATGAAGCGTAGAAGCCCATATGTTACGACACTCATGAAAGGTTAGAACATCAGAATGAGGGTGTTTGCTGACCAACAATGACACCCAAAAAGTAACTTTCTCGAGGAGTAGACTTGAATGTTAGTATATTTTGATTTAACATACTGTAATAAAAGCAGCAATTGTTGTTGACTTTAATTTACGAAGAATTAAGAAGGATGAAATAAAGGTCAATCTAAGTCCAGACATTTGAACTTCTCATATTGTTATACTTACAAAACCCCCCCCCCCCCCCCCCCAAAAAAAAAAGAAGAAGAAAAAAACCTTCTCATATTGATTTCATTTCTCTCTACCGTGTCAGCTCCCTTTTGTGGACTTAAAAACCGAGGATAACCCAAATTCATTTTTTTTGCCGATTTCTAGCGGGTACTCTTCAAATCACGTTCTGCACGCATTGAGCGGCTCGGATCATCAAAATTTGATTGGGAACTATGAGATTGAGATTTGGAGTGTTTTTTAGATGTTTGTTCCGGGGACATCTATAAAAACATTTAAAAAAACACCCCAAATCTCAATCTCATAGTTCCCGATCAAATTTTTAAGATATGAACCGTTCAATGTGTGCAGAATATGATTTTAAGGGTGCTCATGAGAAATTAGCAAACAATATGACTGGGAAGTGCTTGTTTTGAACAGTTTTTAATTAACCGTTCATCAAATCTGAGTCAGATCAAGCCCTTTTCGTTCATTTTTTTTGCTGATTTCTTGAGGGTACCCTTAAAATCACGTTTTGATCACATTGAGCGGTTCGGATCATCAAAATTTGATTGGGAACTATGAGATGTTTTTTTAGATGTTTTTATAGATGTCCCCAGAACCGCCCCACATTAGTAATGGTCTATATACCTAATTTCCACACTCTGGAGTCGATGAATGGAATTGAGAAAGAAAACAATAACCCCATGGAAGAACTAGTGCACAGGCAAGCGAAAAAAAAAAAAAAAAAGACTTAGTTCTGTTTCCATCTGGTTCATTTGATGAACCAGCCAGTACAAGGAAACATGACAAGTCCTGCTCCAAAGTCTCATCCACTTTTCAAATACTCGCTAGTGACTGATGAAGTCTTGATCTGACCTTTTGCAGCATGAACTTTTAAGCTCTCTTCCATTCATCCAGCATCCTTTTCCAGTATACAAAACTTGGTGTAAAAATACAAGAAGTCTAGTGGGCTTTAAGCACTCAAAAGAATTAACTAATTGTCCTGGCAAACAGCAAAATATAGCCTTGTCTGCTAGAACTCTACAAAAGGCTATTTCTTAGCCAAGCCATTGAGTCCAAAACTTCAATCTTTCACAAGTCCAGCTGTATAACAGTCTCTAATGAAAAGGAAGAAATGGACAAAGTGACGAAAGCACAAGGGCATGAGAAACCTAGATGTTCATTTTACAAATGCTTTTCTTTTCTATCCACACCCAAAAAGGATAGGCAATTACTATATCAGTAGTCATAGTATTACATAAATGAAATGCCACCAAGCTATTTCCCTTCTCTGCTATATTATGACTTCTGCCAATGGGACATCACAGTAGTTCTTATTATTCTACTCCAATATGTCATTGTCAAGTAATGTAGTGGAGTGTCCCCTTTTCCTCCAAGTGCTGCACTTGTGAGTTTTACTCTTTTCAGCAAAAAAGTAAAAGAATACCAACCAAAACCTTTAATTCAAAAAAAGAGAGGAAGAAATAGTTGCCCAAAGCACACACTAAAATCTGATATCTCTCTGTTTTATATGGTCACCTAAAACAGTGAAGTACCCATTTTTTGGCATGACAATCCCAGGGAGCTAATTTTAATTCTACCCATGAATATATAAGACACACTTGTTCATGATTACATATCAACATTCTTAGGCGATGCATCTGTGACAACCTTGTCACGCAGCCACTCTATAGTTGATGAAAAAAGGTCAGAGAATTCAAAATCTAGCTGCTTTGTATGTCTTAAGGTCTGAAGTTCATCCCAATCTAAAGAAATCCTTAGCTTAATAACCTGATTGACTGGGCATTTATCTTACCGCAACTGGTGCTAGGTTGGATAGGCGTCGACCAACTGCACCATCTAACTGAGCATACTCTTCAGATAGTACTACAGCAATCATCCGGTCATCAACATCTTGCTGGCTGCTTAATGAAGTCGAGCTAGAACCTTCGTCCACATACCGAGTATCATTATTCATAATGTAACAGGGCACCCCAACTTTTAGCTTCTTCACGCAGTGAACAACCACAAAACGAAAGTCAGCTGCAAATGGAATAAGATTACTGATTAAATGCAATTCCTGCCACGAGAATCAATTTTAACACAGTATGGAAAGATACCCATCCTATCCTATCCACGACCCAATTCGATTTAAAGGCCGCCAGAACAAAAAAGGGTATAATAGTGAAAATAACTCAAACTATCACAATTTCTATGGGATTGCCACACAAATATCATTTCTATACACACACAACTAAGATTACAATCATATCAGAAACAGCATTAGCTAGCCTAGAAACAAATTGAAACGATACCATTAATCGCACAGGCATTCCCCACGAATAACAAGGCAAACAAATAACATTAATCGAGGAAAATCTATATCAAGCATGGACATCATCCACATTGTTTAACTGCATTGGTGAAGAGTCAAAATTTAGCAACATAAGAAATTAGTGCAGATTTTTTACAAGGCATCACAGCAAAGTAACTGACCACAATTGGATAACAAGACCCTTTTCCAGACAAAGAACAAGTAGACATAGACAATTAAGAAATCAAGACCAGGTTAAGTTAAGAATTAGAAAATCCAAAAAGGGTGATATTGATGCAACGGCCTAGTTTAGGTTTGTTTTTTGTTTTTGGTTTTGTCCTTATTCAAAGTTTTTTTCGCAACGTCAAACTTTTGTAGATTGTTGGTTCATCTCGACAAAAAAGAATCGGATAACTAAAAAATTATGACTTTTACTCCATTTTTTTGGAAGTATCCAAATTTGAGCACTTTTGGGGAAAAGCTCCCGGTTCTCAAAATGAGCTAATGTATGAACCCAAGAAACACTAATCAGACATTATAGTAGAAACCCTAGGATCAGAACAACAGGACCCACAAAAACCGGTCCAAACCTTTTTCAGCAATCCTAAATCCACTGGGTTCCAATCAGTTAGGCAAATACAACTAAACATTTAACCGATCATGAATGTGAAGTAAAGGAATTGAAGAATAAAACCGTTTTGATTACCTCGCGGATTGCGATCCGGGAAAATTTAGTTTCAAATTCTGATGAAAGATGATCGTCGGTGGAGAAGAAACAGAGACGCAGGAGGACGCAAGCATATGCTTAAATTCTCTGCATTGGTTCACGCGTGATGTGACTTCTTCGTGGTCGTTGGTGCCTGGTGGTTGGACGGTCGGATATTTATAGTAATTAATGTATGTGGTAAATTTCGCCTTTAGTCCCTGTAGCTTGGTTTTTTTTTATTTTTTATATTCCGTTAAGATTTTTATTTTTTAATTTATTTTTCACTTTAATAGACATGTCATATATATATTTTTTATAATATACCACTTTTGAATCAAAAGATAGGGCAAAGTACGGATTACCCCCCTATGGTTTAGCCATTTTGCAGATGACCTCCCTGTGTTTCATAAACGATCAATTTGCCTCCCTATGGTTTTGGACTTATTTGCAACTCAAACTCTGTTAACGGAAAACATCAATTTACTTTAATGCCCTTATAGCCTTTTTTTTGGTTTTGTGTTAGTTATTCCTTTATAGCTTTCATCTCTCTCTCCAAATACTCCGTATATCATACACACACCAGCACACTTGAACTTGAATTAACGATTATTTTTTCTATCTTTTAGTCCAATTATTTTTAGATCCAATTGAATTAAAATGGTGTAGTAGTTCAATTTTGACCAAAAATTACGGTATTGGGTAAATTACAAATACCTTCCTCAACTTGGGTTTTCTGTTCAACGCTAAAATCTCATTCGCAAAAAAGAGAAACCCAGAATATAGCCTAGGTAGTTTCTATTAATTCCCCACCAAAAATTCCGGCAACTACTTGTTCAATTCCAAAGCAATGAATGTCCCTTCGTGTTCGCATAAACTAAAATGCAAAATAGAACTTAAATCCATCTTGTACAAGTGGATTTCATTTGCCAGACAAAAGTTTCCCACAAAACAACACCATGCATACAGTAACTAGGTTTCTCATTCTCGGCGACGGGGTTCGACCGGCGGCCATCGCCGTGGCAAAATCACGGAGGGGGGAGGAGAGAGAAAGAGAACCGAGAGAGAGAGAGAGAGAGAGAGACTTAAAGAGAGATTTTGGCGGAGAGAAAAGAGAGGGCTTGGATGGCAGCCAAAGGCCCAACTCGCGGACACCCATGGTTGCCCGGTGAGTACTGTACTACTGTGGGTGTGTGCATGTTATACTCCATGGGTTGTGTGGGTGTGCTCTATATATGTACGCGTGTATAGATCTATATATACGTTCATATGTTGTATAAATGCACAATGGAAAGAAAGAGGGAGAGACGGTTGAGAGATTAGAGAGGGAGAGAGATTACAGAGAGGGGAGAGAGAACCAGTTGAGGGAAGAAAAAATCCTGCTGGGTTTACATTTTTTTCAATTTTCTTTTGTGTTTTCCTAGTGATTTGGGGTAGATGACAAACCAAGGGTATAATCGTCTTATTATCATACTACTTTTGATTTGAAGTACAACTTTTCATCCATACACGCAGTTGAAGCGCGTGTGACACACACACCGTTACTTTGGACGGAATATGTAACGGTTGCACTTTACCCCAAAACCATAGGGAGGTAAATTGGTCGTTTATAAAACACAGGGAGGTCATCTGCAAAACGGTTAAACCATAGGGGGGTAATCTGTACTTTGCCCCAAAAGATAAGTAATTATTTAAAATATAAGTATTTATTTTTCTTAGCGGAACGAGACCTTGGTAGCTACAGTAATACTCTGTATTTTGTAAGTTGAAACCCTGTAGTTTTAAACCGGTTTCAATGTAATTACCCTGTCAATTCGAGTTGGCAGTTAGGACGGGTCTATCTCTTTTGATCATATTTGAAGGTTTATATACGTCTTCTTGTCTTACGAGTCATCTTGCCCTCATTGGTAATTTGGTGCAATTTGTTGCAAGTAATACTCTTTAGTTGTCGTGTCAAATTTAAAAGATTATAAGATTCGTGTGAGATTCTCTTCAATATCGTTGGGTTTTTTAAAATTGGACAAAGAAAGTAAGATGGTTTTTTTGAAACTTGCTAATAAACGATGATGCTTCTGCTTGGACAAAATTATGAAGATTAATTAGCAGTGTGTATTGGCTGAAAAATGGTGGAACTTATAACTTTATGCTGTGTTTGGATAAGTTTTTGAGAAATTTTTTATGAGAGTAATGATTGGCAGTGAGGGTAATGAGTGGAGAAAGATAGAGAGAGAGAGAAATGAGAATAATAATTGGAAATAGAAGTAATAAAGGGAGAGTAATGATTGTAAGCAGGGGTAATGAGTATTTTTTGAGTTGAAATTTTTTTTCTTTCAAAAAAGGAAACAAACAAGGCTTAACAATTCAAAAAGGCTCACATGAGCAGCCTATGCTCAATTTTTGTCCAAATTGTTAGTGGGTAGTGACGAGGTAGCTACATTAAACCCAATTTGAAACTGAAAGATTTTTATTTGTGTGAATTGGGACTATAGAGACCAAAGTGTAACTTAAACAAACACATGATGCATTAGTGAGATTTACCAAAAAAGTTGGTCTAGCCTTACATATAAAATAAATTACACTATGAGCCTATACAATACTATTTCTCAATTCTGACCCAGTCTTTTGAACTTCAAGTTCTCACTTCGATCCTTTAAAGTATTGATTTTTCTATCAAGGGAAATTTACACGTGCACTCCAATTATAGATTTGTAGCTATTAAAAAAAAAAAAAACTCTAATGAGATTTTTGACCCAAAAGTCCTTTTCACAAATATGTATCCAAAGTTACCCTCTAGATTTGGTACATTCGTCATTTCTCTTCAGCATTTCAATGGATATTATAGCTTTTATGTTTGTCATGGCTTTTAAAAAAAAGAAATATTCGTCTTAACATATAATTAGTTAGGGTTATCACAGATTCTTTACAAGTCATTTACTACACCATCATATTATGACATGTTCAAAAAATGGTTCAACTGTCCACAAGCTATAATCTTGCCAAAAAATTGCTACCGTAGAACAAAAACTCAACTCTGAACTATGTCCAACCAATAGTAAATAGGCTGCACATCCATTCTTCTTTTAAGTTCAAATAATTGCATCTTCTGTGTGTCATCCACAAAAATCTAACAAATGGTTGTTACGCCAGAAAAACAGCAACGCATTTTATTTTTTGGACTTATCATGTAGGTTGGGTTTTTAGAAATTCGAGAGCTATCTTTTGCTTGGGACATTGACAAATCGTGTGGATCTTGCTGGAGGGTAGACAATAGCTAGGTTAACTTTTGACTCAAATGACCTCAACAGTGATGGTTCACTTGTTGAGATGGATTGTGAAGAAGTGCAACAACAGAAGGATTGTGAAACCAATGGCTAAAGCTGTTGGTTGGCAAACCAAGAGAGAATCGACGAATCCGGCCCGTAATGCTTCTCACACCAATTTTTCTCTCTCGGATTCATCATAAAATAGAAGCAAAGCAACAACACAATTCAATTCACTATATGATTTCATCTTATAGAATGCTCTGCCTAGACTGTTTTCAAGTGAAAATGTCAATGTTGGACTTAGCTTTAAATCTTGATTTTCAAACCGCAATCCAGATTTTGGATCCCCGGATGTTCCTTCAGCTAATCCAATCACAATAGCCAAACTGCCACGAATAACAATTCCGATGGAATCGTAAACTGCACTGGTTGATATTCACCTGGAATGGCAAATGTCATTAATAGGATGAACACTACAACAATGAAAATCTTCTATATAAATCCGGCCATAAAATGTTATTTTGGCTCAAAACTGAGATTTAGCAGTAACAAAACCATTGAAACCTGGCGCTATTTACCTTGACAACTGAGGCCTCATTATGTGAACTAGAGGAACTTCATTCATCATAATTAGACTACAAGATAAGAAGTCAGTGGAGGATACCATCACAAAGAGCATCAAACTAAAAATGGCTCACAGAATTCAATGATACCTTGAAGGTAAAATGGCACGAAAGAGTCTAATCAAAATCAACCGAGTCAGTGAGAGACATGGCAACGAAAACACAAAAAAACAATGGAATAAATGCGATTACAGCAAATTCTACTTAAGACACGAACTACCTCCATCAAGTGTAGCATGGAGAGATAAGAAGTCAGTGGAGGATATCATCAAAACAAAGAGAATCAAACTAAAAATGGCTCTCAGATTTCAAGTAAATCGAAGGTAAAATGGCACAGAAGAGTCTAAACAACCCAATCATAAAGAGAGAAAAAAATATTCAATTTAAAAAACACAATAAGCATTAGAATAAATGCAATTACACTGCCAATTTCTCTAATCCAACTAAATTTACAGTTTGTACCATGCCGATAAATGGAGGTTGGCTAAAGGTTGGTTTTGGGTTAGTTGGCAGAGAGAGAGAGAAAGAGGAGATAAAAGGCAGTGGTATGATGAGCTGCGATAGGGGTTGTAATGTGGGAAGATTTCGAAGAGAGAGAGAGAGAGAGAGAGAGAGAGAGAGAGAGAGAGAGAGAGAGAGAGATCTAATGATTGTAGGGAGAATTTTTAGGTGTTATAAGCTCACCAATGTAGACTAATGTGTCGTCACTTAAGTGAGAAGGCAAATGTGTAAAACACCGAAATCTGTTAATTGAGTTAAGAGACAAGTCTGAAAGGGGAGGTCAAAGCAATTTTAGTATAAAAGTAGGGGAGGTTCATGAAATTGCTAGAATCCTTGGAGGAGGTGAGTGTAATTTACCCTTAAAATAGTTTCAAATTCTTTTCCTTAAGACACGCTTGTTTGTTTGTTTGGTTCCAACGGGACTCTGCCTGCCTCTTTGTAACTTTCTCCTTGTATGTTCTTTTGCACCACAAAAGGAACCACTCAAATCTCCTGTATCCAAATTTGCCTATACCGGTGTACTAGTACGTTTTCAGTCATCGGATCAGGCGAGAAATGGCTGAATCCAATGGTAGAAAATGCACCGGAACACTATCACACAGAAAAATGGGTAGAGATAGAGAGGATTCGAACCACAAAAAAAAAAAAAAAAAAAAACCAGCAGCAGCAGCAGCAGCTACTAGTACTGTTGAATACATACCAATGGCCAATGGGTACAATACTGAATTGGTTCAATTAGTAGTGTAGAATATCAGACTCACAAGAAGAACTAAAGGCCTGGGTGGGGGTTCTAGCTATCGCGAAATTAATGAAACCGGATTTCATGAAGCTTGATACATTTCCTGTGTTTCTGAAAATTTTCTAGCTAGGTAGAAGTGGGCCTGGTGGGGGATGGATTGATAAGCTCTTGAAAGAGTCTTGCTTTTGCATCCTCATCTGGTGGTGGAACCTGGTGATGAACAACTCGGCCACCTCATCTATCCGGTCCTCGAGCCTGGAATCCTCCCCCTCCTCCACTTCCTTGGAATCCCTCACCATCTCTATCACTGATTTTCCCGCATCAGGATCCTCAAACTCCAACTCCTCCAACAATGGTTGTGGCAGATCCTCCTCCTCATCCTCTTGCTTTGCAGCCACCGTCGCCTCCTCTAAGTACCCGGTGTTAACATGGTTGGCCACCGTAGCATCCTGAACAATATTACTAATGCTGGAGAGAACCATGTTAGCCTGGTTACTGATCTGGTACTGGTCTTCACCACCATTGGAAGGCTCCTGCTGCGGCTTCTGGTGGTGAGAGAGAAAGGCGCGGAGCTTGTTAGGCCGGATGGATCCCAGCAGTGATCTTTTGTCCAAGTAAAGCAGGGAGAATATCGTCATCTGAGCCCTGATATCGCTGATTTTGCTTTTCAGGTTCAGTGCCAGGGACTTGGCCTTGGTCATGGACGCCAGCGCCTGCTCTATCTGCTTCAGCAGCCTTGTTACAGCTTTATTTTTCATCTTTCTTAAATGAATTTATCTGAACTGTAACTTGGATTCTCCCTACAAAAACGAAATATGGAGTTGCCTAATTCACAGGCAGGAGAGAGAGAGAGAGAGAGAGAGAGAGAGAGAGAGAGAGAGAGAGAGAGAGAGAGAGGACTGCTTCTTATCTTGAGAGGAAAGGAATGAAGAAAAAGAAAAGCAGTTTGTTCAAGGGATGAAAGAGAGGAACACGCCCCAGTTGGTTAATTTATAGAGCAATTCGCGACGAAGCAGCAGCAGAAATAGCCGGGGAAGGAGCAGTGCAAGCGAAGGAAAAGCAAAAGCAGAAGGGCAAAAAATAGGTTAAGGGGGAGGTATATGTAAAGAGCAATGCTACAAACACGCCTTTAAAACACAACTCCGGACACAAATGTGTCCGGAACCGTTAGATGCACTTTGATTCACATACATCTAACAGTTTCTGGACACATATATGTCCGGAGTTGTGTTTTAAAAGTGTGTTCCTAGGCTTTCTGATATGTAAATTGGAGTAGTATTATTGAAGGTTTACAGCACCTTAAAGTAGTGCTGGAGCCACTTTTGTGGCCTTTTTGACCAGGGAACAAGAAAAAATAACAGTTTGTATGCTCAAGGGTCGCTTTTGTTTGCCTTTTGCTTTCCATTCCACTAAGTAACAATGCTGTAAACCAATTTAAAAAGTGGAGTTCCATTAGGTTTGCCTTAAAAGGAGGGAGCAACAACTGAAAACTTAGGCAGGTTGTATAACTCAATTAAACTCGAGTATCACGCGGCGTGGACCTGTTCTCAGAACAACTCGACAATAGTTTACCATTTTGTTAATCTGGAACGGTTCGATACAGACTGTGTGCTGATTTTCGCCTGCCATCGTTGAAAGTAAATGACAACTGCACAAAGTATAGCTAGTAAAGCATAATGGTTTGGTAGCTGTGATACCGGAAATCTGGCTAGGATTGAATACAGCAGCAATATGAATTGGAGCAGCAGTTATGAGGCTCCAGCCCCATCATGTAGTCCACCACTGTGAGTAAATGTTTACCGGATAAAAGGTTATATAGTTTAGCCTCGTATATCTGAGACTCCCAACTCAATCCCCTTCAATCATGTTCGTGGAGACGCAAAAAAGTATGAGAGTCATGACTCCCGAAAGCCAAAAACAACTAGGCGAATATTTTCACCAACTCAAAGCAGGGTTTATGGTTTCTTACTTTCTTATAGGAATTCTGTGGTCTAACTCCATGAAGATTCCAGTTTTACAAACCTTGTATGACTATCGAGTATTAAGTTATCATCTTTCAAACAAACAAAGAAAAAGGATCTTTTTTGGTACATTGGAGGCTATAGCCGGAGCAATGGGATATTGCTTCAAAAAGCTCAAACCCTTAATCTCCTAGTGAGGAATGAGGATACCGACCAACTGAGTTAGTTCTAGTTGCCAGACCTGGACACCTAGGCCAGCAAAAGATCATGATAAGCAAGCCATTGAAAGAGAAACTAAAGCAGCACCAACCGGCCAACAGCCCCACCGTCTCCTCCATTCCAACGGAAGGTCAGAGCTGGATTGAACTCAAACAGCTCAATCCAACAACTTAACCGATAGAGTTATCATATAATCAATACAGTTTTATGTCAATTATTGTGTTGCACAAGTCCACTGACCTTTATTCCACACTTAGTGTTGGCAGCATTGAACTCATTATCTCAATTCAATAGCATGACATACACATTTTGATTAAAAAACAAGATATTTTTGAGTACTTCTCCATTATGTTGATTCCTAAACAAATGCTACGTGCACCTTTTGGAAACATCTTTCCTTCGGCCTCTTTGCGAAAGTGCTTTTAATAAAGGGAAAATAGCTTTATTTCCCACTTAGGTGAATCATGGGCAAGCATGAGTATAGGACGAAAGTTTTTGAGTGACATAACGTAACAAAAAGGTTAAATACATACTGGACACGTGGTACATTTTTGTAATATTGTGGTTGAACAAAAGGAGGGTACAGAACGACTACCATTCATAAGGGGGGCAGCCGCATTCAGCTACCATTCATACAAACCTATGAATGAACGATGACTACCATTCATTCAGCCACCTGCGCCACCACTGCCACCCATCATTGTGGTGATCCTCCTGGCTTCTGTATCTCTTCCCCACCTTAAAACAGGCTACTATTTTCACCAACTCAAAGCAGGTTTTAATTATGTTTTCTTTTAGGACTCCTAGATGTGGCATAGCTCAATGATGACTCCAATCTTACCAGAACCTTGTATGGCTTTTGAGAACTTAAGTTATCATACGCACCTTTTTCATACAAACGAACAGAGAAAAATGATTTGTTTCGGTACAGTGGAGGCTATAACCTGAGGAAGGGGATCTTGCTTATGGCTAAACTTGAACCCTTAATCTTCTAGTGAAGAACAAGGATTCTGATCAACTGAGTTAGTCTCAGTTCGTAAAACACCGAACCTGGACACCTACGCTAGCAAAACGCCATGGCATGATAAGCAAGCCATTGGAAAAGGAACTAAAGCAGCATCCTAACCGGCCAACAGTCTCACTGTCCTCTCCGGTCCAACGGGTAATAATGGCCGGATTGAATTCCCACTTCGATTCGATAACTAAACTAAATACTAAATAGTCATATCATATAATCAGTACAGGTTCTCTCAACTAATGTGTTACAAACCCACTGCCCTTTATTCACACACTAAGTATTCACTGCATTGAACTCATTATCTCAAATCTCAATTCAACAGCATGACATATATATTTTGATTAATAAAGCAATATAATGTTGGGTACTTCTACATTACCTCAATAACTAAACAACTGATATCTGCACCTTTTGGAAGCACCTTTCTTTTTTAATATTCTTTTGGAAGCATCTTTCCTTCGGCCTCTTTTTGTGAAAGTGCTTTGATTGCCACTTACCCAAAAAGAGAAACAAGAAGTCTAGGAACAGAACTTTAAAACACAACGATATCCAGAACCGTTAGATATGTGGATTCATATGCATCTGGACATAGTGTCTGAGGTTGTATTTTAAAAGTGTGTTTGTAGCATTGCTAAGAAAGAGAAAGGGGCTTTAATTCCCAAGGCCAAAAGTGAGGCTTGTCCATAAATACAACGTGGTAAGAAATAAAATAATACGAAAGCCTTTAGGAGTGATGTAACAAAAAGGTTTCAAACATACTGTTGGAATAAAAACAAACAAAAAAAGTTATATGACAACTACCATTCACAACGGGGCGATCGCATTCAGCTACCATTCATGACAACCTACACATGCACCAACCGCCACCAGCGCCGCCGCCGCCATCATTGTGGTGGTCCTCGGCTTCTGTTCTAGGCTTTGAATTGTATGTCTATTTGTGGTGAAGAATGCCTCTAATTTTTCAATAACGGGGTGTTCCATCCCCGTTGTAGTAAATGCTAGGCATACCGTAAGATTGTTCATATAGATCCCCAGTTGAGGGTGGGGGGTAAACTGCTCCATGCGCCGCGTGATGATGATGATGGTGGTGATGAAGTGGCGGTGGAAATGGGTCTGATGATATCCGGGTTAACTCCGGGGGTGGTGGTTGAGGTGGTGGAAATGGGTGCGACGATATCCGGGTCAGATCTGGAGGTGGATGAAATGGTGGTGGTGGTGGTGGTGGATACTGAAATTGATGATGATCAAACCGCGAATAAGTCATGTAACCTTCCCCCGCCGGCGTTGGTAAATACGGTGGCGGTTCCAAGGGCGGATAGTGAATTCCATACGCGGTTGATTCCACGGCCGAGTAGTGGTAAGAAAATTCTTGATCCGCCCGCCCATAAGGACTTTGCAAGTGCTGATCATGATCATGATCACTTTGGTGATGGTGGTGTTGGTGTTGGTTTTGGTTTTCCTGTTGCTGCTGGTGGAGGAGGTCACCGTTGACATGATTAACAGTACTATAACCGGCAGCAGCAGCCGTAGTATTCTGATCATGATTACTATGGTGGTGGTGGTTGTCGTCGTCGACAGGATTAACAACAGTATAACCGTCGATATGGCCATAAGTAGTGGTAGTCGTGGCGGTGGCGGTAGCGGTAGCAGAACCACCAACACCATGAAGTGGGTTCACTGTCTTGTAAGAAAAAGTGATGACTCCGTTAGGCTTCTTCTCATTAGTGCGCACCTCGTAGCTCACGAACCGAGCCACGCCGCAGTTCTCGCCGTGCTCGCCAAGGCCAGTAGTACTATCACAAACCAGATCCGTGAGCGGAACGCGCACTTCCCCTAGAGATTTATCTCCGAAGAACTCGTAGCGCAGGTCGATGTGCAGGTAGAGGTGGTCGCAGTCCTCGCGGCCGACCCCGTCGAGATCGAACCGCATCTCGTGGTTCCACTCGGGATCCTTGTCTCCCTCCGCATCCGTTTTGGTTCTCTGCTGCTGCTGGTGGAGAGGGTGGTGGTGCTTGTCGCCGGGAGTGTCGCTGGTGAGGGACACAACCGCGAAGACTTTCAGTTTCTGGAAGAAATTGAATGCCTGCAAACCTTTGCAGCCCATCAGTTTGAGCTCCAGAGATCTTCTTGATGATGAATCCATTGGATTTCTCAATCTCAACCCAACCAACTAATTTGTACCCTTTTCACTTTTGAAGAAACCGAACCAAACCCAATCAAGAAAAGTGATGAAAAAAGACTGTTTAGATTAGAAAGAAGCTGGAAATCTCCTTTGACTATATGGTGAAGGTATGCTATATGGTAAGCAACAAAACGAGTAAAGCAAAACGAATTTGGAAATTCTATGGTGCAGACCGCATTACAAAGACCGTAGGGCCGCCAATTTGGCTGTACATTTTGACGCTGGTGACTCGGATTTAATTTGAATTTTGGTTGATTCGAGCCGTTCATTGTTCGATTAAAATCCAATCTGTTCATTTGCCTAAATAGACGGTCAGATCGGTTGCCCTACAGTAGATTAGCCCGCACTACGGGATCCCTTGAATTATATCCACATTTCCAGGAACTATCTCCTGCTTGCTTAGCTAGGAAGATAAATATAATAGTAACTTTCTGCATCAATGCTATGTGACAAATCCCGACATTAACACGGTTCCATTTTAATGGTTCAAATTTCCCGACCTGTCGAGCCTCTATACGACATTTCTGCAAAATACTATTCAGTTTTTTGATCGAAAGCAATTTCTGAGAATGATTCTTCGAATTTTGACCGCCTCTTTAGAGAAATATGTTCAACCTCAGAATCACCGAATTTTCAACGAATAATATTTACTTTTTTGTATGCAACGTGTACACGAAAAACTACAAGATGGACTATTCGAATCATCAAGATGGAGTTGTTATAATTCCAATCCGCAGAACATCAAGAGGATCTTGATTCTAACTAGCTGAATTATTTGTTAGGCAAAGCTCAAAGTAAGCAATGAAAGAATCAATTTCGGCTCCCCCAATTGAATTTTTAAACAAATACTAAAAAAACTAGGCTTTGGCTTCCACAGTACATAAACCATTATTGGCACGGTCCAATAGAATTTGTCCGGCTAACGTAACAAGAATATTTCAACTAGACAGTGATGTTTATCATCAATATTTTTGCTAATATTTTTATTTACTTAAATCTTGCCATGACTCAACATTTTAAATAAGACTTCATGGGATAGAAAAATAATTCCTCCCAGTATCTGTAAGTATCACTTCTCCTTCATCCCTCAGAATCATACCCGAAATTCGGCTGCACAATCATAGGGATGTAAATGAGCTGAGCAGTTCGCGAGTTCGGCTCGGTAAGGGCTCGGTTCTGTTCAAAGGATAAACGAGCTAGCTCGAGCTCGATTTTGCGGCTCGTTTGATAAACGAGCCGAGCTCGAACCTAGCAAGGCTTGGCTCGAACAGATTTGCGAGCAGATTCGTCTCGGCTCGAAATATATAGGTTCAACTCGGCTTGGCTCGAACATGCCGATATATAGGTTCGCGGACAGGCTGTCTCGGCTCGAAATATATAGATTCGGCTTGGCTCGGCTTGAACATGCCAATATTCGGTTCAACTCGGCTCGTTTAGCCAAATTTTCGATATTAAGGTTCAAAAGTTGAGGAATTCGAGCCGAGCTGGCTCGTTTATTCCAAATCGATACTAACATGCCGAGCTTGAGCTTTGTACATGCTTGTCGAGCCGAGCTTTTCCGGCTCGATTCGAACTCGAGACGAGCTCGAGCCAGACAAATTCTGATCGAGCCGAGCTCAAATATGCCAATATTCGGTTCGGCTCGGCTCGTTTACACCCCTATGCACAGGGTAGGCCATTGTACAGGCATGGGACTTAAAATGGCCAAGTGAATAAAGTCTAAAACTGCAAGTAATAACAGCAGCACCAGCTATAGTTCATGTATACAAAAACTTGAGACATGAGAACACCTGCCAGAAGCCATAAAAACGAAACGGAACCGTAAAAGTATTTGAGATTGTTGCACCATTTTCTCGGCTTTTGAAGGTGACAGATGGTCTAATATGAAAAAGAATCAGAGAAACCAACTAGGCAACTACTAAGGATAAACAAGTAATCTCAATACAAAGACATTGATTCGATT
The DNA here is from genome assembly GCA_019656295.1 of Rhododendron mucronatum var. ripense. Taxonomy (NCBI): domain Eukaryota; kingdom Viridiplantae; phylum Streptophyta; class Magnoliopsida; order Ericales; family Ericaceae; genus Rhododendron; species Rhododendron mucronatum. The sequence goes on along the minus strand of BPLT01000032.1, from coordinate 2,356,566 downwards.
TCCCCTTCATTTTCATTTTCTCCTTCACTTTCCCAGCGATGGCAGACCCAAAACAAAGACATTGATTCGATTAAGTTTGCTATTACAACAAAAGTGAGGAAATACAATGAAATCACCAATCAGAAAGCGAACAGGCCAATTTGCAACGAGTATCAAAATACGAAGGTAAGGAAAGAAAGAATTGAAGAAAGAGAAGCACCATATGGTTTCTTTTTTGATTAAGTGAGCTAGGTGTACAACAGCTTGGTACATCGAATACTTTCCAAATTACAATAATATACACAACTAGATACATTACAAAAGAAAGGGCAAGATATTCTAAATGCTCATTATACATATTGAACAACAAGAATCATTTGCCGTAATCAGAAGCCAAATTTCATACGTGTTACCTAGACCTAATGAATGCTTGGGGTGAGCATTGAAGTCGTCTCCAGCATTTTTTCAGTGTCCTCATCCCCAGAGATCTGAGTCCAACCAGAGCTTCTTAAGGAGAACTTAGTCCGATCAAAACCGCTTCCTCTAAAACCTGTCATCTTAGATGAAACCATGGGCATCACCAGAACTGAAGATGCATGAAGTGAGTTTTCTCCCAAACCCAAGGATAATGAGCAAGCAGCCTGTATGGAAAACCAAGTTACCAGCAGTAAGTACAAATTAAAACAAGTTTTCCATCCAGAAAGGGGATTCAACAGGCTAGTCAGAACCTTCGCCTTGACTACAACTTCAGCAGCCTTCACCCGCATTGCTTGCACAAGCGATCTAATGTCTTTAATTTGGGTATCTTCAGAGGACACAACCAGCCTGGAAAAAATATTTGAGTAATTTAAGTTACAATGGAGATCCAATTTCGATTGGAATAAAAAGTAGGAAATGTGATTTCAGAACACCTATAATTCATGCGTTTCATAGGACATCAATAGGAAATTAGGAAGAGATTTTAAATGACTATTCAATGTGGAATCTCCTTCCCTAACTAGGTAGGAATTTGATCCCCATCCTCTCCTACAGTAATCTTGGATTCCAGCCTCAAAATCATAAAAAAAGGAAATGTTTTATGCTATTAAATTTCCCACAAATATGTTTCCTAAGTAAGGTTTCCAAAGTAACCAAAACCATTGAGTCACATTACCTAAGGAATTAGATTCCTACTGGCTATTTGATTCCAAGTAACCCGATTATCATCCCACTCAAGATTAAAGATGTTGAAAATATCTCAAGGATTCCTTGAGTCGGAGTCCTTGATTCAAGGGTCAGTTAAGTTGGGTTTTGTAGAGTTGATCATCTTAGAGGGGATATGCATCGGAGAGTGGAAAAACTTTTATACAGTGGGTTGAAACCTAAACTTCTAAAAATTAGCCTGAAACTTGAATCTTCAGTTAACTATAAAAATGTACTGCACCTGTCTACGTCAGTTGAAATGCTTGAAGATGCCACAGAAACTAAAGCACCATCCTTAACTTCACCTCCTGAAAAATTCCAAGTTAGTTTCTACCGTCGTCCTCAGCTGCATTAGACAGAAATCACAGAAGAACATGACCCACAACTATACCTTTTGCCTCATCCGGAGCCAGCAGAGAAATACCTATGAATACAGAAATCATTCCTACGATGAACATTGTTGTCCTCAGAACACCAAATACCTGCTAAAGTAACTGCCAATAAGCTTGCCGACATGCATATGTATTCAAGGGAAGCATGGCTGAATATTGCAAGATATCTCAACGGTGATTCCATGATGAATATGCATATGGTGACAGAATAAGCTAAACCAGGTTAAACATCGAGTAGGCATCAAAGCTGCAAGACTTGTGTGTGTATTGGATGAATGGACTCCAACATCATTGCCATTTTCTAGGCACGTATGGAAAACCCTCTTGGATCTTCACTACTGCTCATAGCATTTGAATCAGTACTCAAAACTTTCCTCCAAATGCATGCAGAGAAACAGAGAAACTGCGCAAGATATTCAACCTCAAGTTGCAACGTGGCAGCTATGTTGGCCAAAACTCACTCAATCGAAAGAACACTGGCCCATTATGTCAAGAAGATGATTTGATCTGCTCTGGCTCAATCTCAAACCAAAACTGATCTCACCCCAAAACTGATCTCACCAGATTTGTTTCTGGTCCTTTTACCCAGAATTGAACTAATGCAATATTGTAGGCTAGTTCATTTCTCAGGTTTACCGTGAAAAAGGAAACTACCCTCCTTAGAATGGGTATAATGATGCAATAAAGGAAGAATATTTTATAAGCAGGCACTGTTAATGCCCACTTCATGCAATCAATCGATTGCAAACTAGACAAACACCTATTTTCCAATGTGATAGATTTGATTTTCACTGATGAAGTATACATTTGGGTGGTTTTCGTGAGCTGGACAGTTGACGTGAAAGTTCAACTTTAAGTACTGATACGACAGATGGAGAGAGAGAGAGAGAGAGAGAGAGAGAGAGAGAGAGAGAGAGAGGGAGGAGGGGGGGGGGGGGGGGGGGGGGGGGAGAGTTGCGGTGTGGCGGAACCTGATATTCTTGAAAGTATACAAATCCTGTACAAATGGAGAAAAAAGTCCAAGCAATCTGGAACATAGGAACAATAAGTATTGCGTCAAAGAGTGATAATCCTTCATTCAACCTTGCCATCTGCAGTTGTAACAAACACATTGAGAACAAAATCAGAAATTGTCAAAGCTCACTGTTTACACATACTTGTGCTATTACGTAACAAAAAAGTAAACCAAAAAGAGCAAGCATGACATGCATGGATGATTACCCAAAAGCCAGCCGTACTAAGAAACAATAGAAGCATAGAGTATGTGAACCAGCTGTGCAGCTGATAGCTGCTAGACATGGACAACCTTAGCAGGTTAGAGCTGCAAATCAAGGTATTGAATGTCAGAATGATAATCTAGACATTCACACCATCCAAGATGGCAATAAGGATGAAAGCTTCAGCTTACAGGGATTTGGCAAACAACACTGAGCATGATCCCACCGCACCAGATACAATGGCATAGGAAAAAGGAAGCAACATGCGCCAGTACGGCTTAAGGTCATGTCCAGGTACTGCCAGCAGCAATTCTCCTCTCCTGCATTTCAAATTTTGATTGTGCTGATAATTGAGATCGTGGCTAGGTGATTTTATTGATGGCAACCAAAAAAAACCCCAGGGTTTGACCCTTGTAACCAGATAAACCCAGGTTTTCACTGTTTTCAAAGTGACCTAAACATGTAAATTGGTCTCAATTTGGAACTGTCCATCCGTCTCCTTTTAAAGGGACTAACGGAGAGCGGTAAATTTGTGTTTTTATCAACTGCCTCATTTCAAAAGCCACAATCATGGTGGGCCGGTGGCAGCTGCCTCCCCAGCCGCCCAATCTCTCATTTCCCTCTCTCACTTAGTTTCCTTCTTTCTTCCCTTTTCATTTCTCTCTCATCTATTCTCTTTCCCTCTCACATATCACAGCACACTCCAAGCAAAATTTGAATCACCACAAAGCAAAGCAACCTCTAAACACTCCATCACAATCATTTCTCTCTCGCCAACACCCCAAGTTGCAAAGACACAGTTGCACAATTGACAGACACAAGGTGCACCCTCCACCCACCCCCAAATTGCCACCGCCAATCCAACATCTTGTGGCACCATTGCCAAATACCCAACTCCTTTGCGGAATGCGGATAATCCAACATGTTCTGGTGTTCAATTCCGGATTAGGGTGTTCGAATACATAGTACCACTGGTGAATTTTGGCTATCGGGATTTGGTGTCCGATCTAGGACAGGTGTTCCAACTGAAGGCCGGGGAATATGGAAAAAGGGGTGCCAGGTTGTGAAGGTCCTGGAGGGTGTCTGATTACCACAGGCAACAGATAGTGAAGGTGAGCGACTGGTGCTGGGATAAGTCAAGAAGGGGTGGGAGGGGCAGGGAAAGGTGACAGGAATGACAAGCACCAAAGAGAGGGAAAGGGGGAGGTGTGAGGGAGGAGGCGAGGGAGGAGGGGGAGTGTTGGTTGTGGGGCTAAATGAGAGAGATAGGATGAGAGGTTTTGTTATCCTGTGTCATTTAAGTGCATGGTTGGATCATTTTTGTGATTCTTATATATTGTAGGGATCTTCAAAAGATTGGTCCTGACCTGGTCTCCTTTAAGTCCAGAGTTGGAATTGACATCAATGTCCACATGGGGCTTTGCCCCGAGTTTAATTAGGATCCCGCTAGTTGATATTGGGATTCATCCTCTGGATTAGTGAGTCCATTGGGCCAGATACTGAGTTACCAAAAAGATATTTCAAAGAACGAAGAAACCGCTGCCTGTACTTTAGAATCTTTCTCACATTAACCAGTTCAATAGAATGGAACAAAGGGTAGGAAGTAATGACATCAAGTTGTAACATTAGGGGACAAACCAAATTAGAAAAATCAGGCATAGACTTATTACGAGAATCAAACCCTAGGTTTATAAGCGCACGTTCAGCTAGATATTACCGTACAAACAACAGATAAAAGAGTCTTCACCTGTACACAGAGTGATGCAGTGCAACAACCAACACCAAAATGAGACAGTAAAGAAGGAACATAATGTTGCTGTACTTTTCTGCCAACTCCTCTGGTGTGTAAACTGTCAAGAGAAAAAGATGAAAGCAATTCATGATAGAGTTTTTTTGGGATCACGGTGAGAGGAGGTGACATTTCCTGAAACTTTGCGGGTAGATTATCCTGCTAATTTAAGACAGTTCTTTTTGACCAACTTTCTCACGGTGAGAGGAGGTGACATTTCCCGAAACTTTACAGGTAGATTATCCTGCTAATTTAAGACAGTTCTTTTGTCCAACTTTCTGAATCAATTATATGATGATACAATCTTCGTAACCATTTTATCAACTTCCACCACAAGACCACATCGTATGCTAATATCGTAAACGCATCAAGAACCTCAGTATAAGAATAGTTAACAGTATTTCACTGACAAATATGGCCTAAAAAGTGGTCTTTGGCACAAGTCACATGGTTGAGAAATGAAAGCAGCAGGAGAGACATACCAGGCGATTGGTGGTTTCCAAAAGAAACAAGAAAAATGTTCCCAAGAACGATGAATGCTGTCGCAACCAGTACCCTGTAAAATAAGCAATATTTCTTTATAGAAAAATTCAGCAAGAGTAATGGTAAACAAAGTTACCACCCCCATCATGAATCTTAAAACCTTGGCCTCACTTAACATCGTAATATAACATACTTGATGGTCACTGTTTTACTTAAAACAAAGTATGCAAATGCAATGTTGGACACAAATTGAACAGATCCCAGGGCTGCAAGAAGTGACTGAAAAGGCAGAAGATAAAACATAGTTAGAGAGAAAGAGAGACAGACAGACTGTGATTGCTGATAATTGTACCCAGCAAAGCATGTACTTGTCGTATAATGAAAACACAAAATGAAAATTGTTTTCATCTATTTTGTACTGACCTGAGCAGCATATCCAAATGAAACAAAATTAAGGCAATTTCCAACGGCAAAAAATAGTATACCTGCATGCAAAAGTTATACAATTGCGTCACGATAGGTGAAGTTGGGTAGAAGGCTGCACTTTTTAAGGAAACAAGCACCAAAACAATGAAATTTACCAACTCTCCAAGTCTGGAAGTGTATAATGGGCTTCATTACAATCTTTCCATTTGTACCGTCACCACCTAGCACAGAATGTCTTTCTCGCTGGGAAAAAGATAGTTACTCATAATAGCTTTGCAATAGAGAGTAAAGCCAAACAGCAAAGCGGTAACAAATGTCATAGGGCACTGGGAAAAAACCAAAAAAATGCTTGCATTCCCAAGGTAAATTTGTATTCCATATTGTTTACGTGGCAGTTAATGTAGAAAATTCACTGGTCAGCAACATGGAAATCTAAATGTTCACACACACACACACAGAGCGTGCATGCGTTCAGAACCTCCATGTCCTGAGAAGCATGAAAAATTCTATGGAGGATGCATGACATGTGAAGACCCATGTCAAAAACTGATAGTCCTTGAACACTCCTAAAAGGGTGTCTGACACTTCTTTAACAGACCTTAATTGAATATCAGGAAAATTACTGACACTTGACAAACCCTTCGGTAACACTTATTGTACCCTTCAAACACAGTCTACCCATTGAACAATATCAAATTAACAACGTTGTACACACTTCCGAACAGAACTTATGGAATTCAAAAAAAATTGTGAAACATTTAGAAGACGAATATGCCAAGAGTATGACGAATTCTGCAACTATTTTGCACTTCTAGAATGCAATACTTGCGTGACCAGTACATTATTGTCTAAGTTATAAGTACATGACTTCTAACTTTAATTGGTGTTGTGTTGCATATTTTTCACCACCTTTCATGGATTATTTATATGACTAACATACAGAAGAGTTACGCTAATTCAGCGTTTCAAGTGTCTAAACATCATTTGTACATTTTTTGAAAACCAATGTGTTGCAGTGCCCAGGCAATGTCATGTGTCCTGTGCCCATGCCACTTATATCCCACATGCTTGGACTAGGGAGAAGAGGATGGGGTAGAGGAGCGAGAAGTACCTCGTCATGACCCAATTTGAGGAGGTTGGTCCCAAAATTGATGGCTATACTTCCAAAAAGGTTGATAAAGGCTCCAATTATCCACTCTCCCATGGAAGAAAGATGTCAATTAACCGCCTCTAATTGTTGTTTAAGATACGATGATACTCTCCTCGTGATTTACTGGTTCTGGCAGAATAAATTTTGAGAGAAGAAACCACTAGTACGATGGCAACAAGTCTAGCATCCGTCACCGACACCTAAAGGCCGCCTTCAAGCAAACATTCGCATCTAATTTTATGAACATTGCAAATTACCTGCAAGCTACAATAGCAGCATCAGAAGTGATACAAAATTCAATGCTACAGACGGAACAGAAAAGGGAAGTTCCAAAATCATCAACCACAAATCTCCCAAGCAGAATGCAACAGATCAAAGACAATAATAGTAATTTCTTGATCTACGGGTAACATAACGGTACATTGCAGGTGAAAGTCAGGTTAATTAATTGCCATACTTGATAACACAAACAATTATGGGATGAATAGGGGTCTTGACCATAGTCACATAATCCTTTAGTATGACCCTCCGCTCCTGCTCTCAGTCCACGCTCTCACTAACTTTATAGTAACTTGAAATGTTTTTGAAAGACACTTTTACACTTGCGCTCGCACTCCCGCATGTGCGTGCATTATGTGACTTAGGTCTTGACTACAATTCATCAAGAGAATCTCTTCATATAAACTGGGAAATAAGTTCAACTACTTAATAAAAGAGGCATTTATCGTTTGCCGAGCAAAAAATAAAAAAAGAGGTATATCGAGTTAATTTATTTCTGGACTAGTGAAATATCTATCCAGCAGGTGTACTAACAAAATACAAAATAGGGCAGATATGATGAATTGGAATGCAACAACATCAATGGGTTTCTGTAGGTGACGTAACCAAGATCAAACTGATGATCCATCCCCCGGCACAAAAACCATGTACCATGTAAACCTAATCACCACAATTCTAACACCATGAATTCATTCAGGAAAAAAAAATGAAGTCAAAGCACTTCAGATCTTGATCTGTCCCGTCCCCAGTATTTAACCAAAATAAAAGCGGAAAAAAGCAATTAAAATCGAATTCAACAAAGAGAAAAACCTCTGCTTCCGGATGCAAGATGGACGATGAACAGAGAACACAGAATGGCCTCCGGAATCCGAACGATAACGCGAAGATTTTGACGGGGGGGAAAAAAAGCGCAACTTTGAATACTTGGATGGAGAAATGTGGCGTGGAAAGGGATATTCGATCGGCCTGGTGAAGTCTGACGGCTGGAAGAAGGAAGAAAATTCGCTTTGGGCGTGGGTTAATTAGAAATTAATTAACGAAAGTTAAAAGTGTATTAAGCATCCAATCAAAAAATTGAATCGACAGATTAAATAGATTTTGAGATTAATCTAAACTTAATAAGTACTATTGGGTTCAGTATAAAACATGGTTTGACCCTAATCTTCCGGTGAGACAACGCTAGTCACGGAAAGTTACTCAGGGTCTGCTCCAGATCTACAGTAAAAGGTCATTTTAGAAAGGGAAGATTTTTGTAAGTTCAAAAATTATGTATTTACGCAAATAATTTTTTCACCAATGTGGATCTTGTTTGATAGATCTCATCGAAATCTTTTAAACGGTGCAAAAAAAATTTGAAAATTTATTTTTCATTTTCATTTTATTTGAGTTTGAAAAACCTTCCTTTTTCGAAAGTTCCTTTTACTGTTAAGTTGGAATGGCTCCTCATTGTTCCCGGAGCACCATCACGCGATGCTTTACGGGTATTCTCTGTTGTACATTTGGGTGTGAGAGTCGCAGGCTTAGTAATGAAATTCGCACTGATAAGAGATTGAGATATTATGTGACGGTGCTCTAAAGACATTGAATAATCGCTATGGGAATTATCAATCAAAATGGAGGTGTTTATCTCTATGTTTTGATTTTCAATACAAACAATAAATTATGTTGGAGCTAACTATGGGTATTTTACTCCAGTTTGTGCGGGATTCATTTCGGAAATCCACATTGATGATTGAAAGCGGTTTGATATGTATTAAAAACTATTTTAAGGGTTAATGCAAAAAGATCATCTCCTTCAGATATTGATTAAAAAAAAAAATGTTGATTCTTCATGTGAAGCCAAATTAGATTTATTACGATCTCATTTATTAATTCAAGCCATTTATTTTGTAAGTCTTAATATATTTATCATTCCGTAAAATAATATAAAATAACCTCATTGGTATGCATATCACGAGACAAAATGAATGATAATACTCCCATTTTATCATATTGCACTCATTTTTATTGTTCTTATACAGATGAAGTTACCAAAGTATACCTCACATGTCACAAGTGAATAGTTTTTTTTTTGTTCTTTCAAGTGAATAAAAACAAGAAAATAAATGCAAAACTATAAAGGAGTGTGAAAAATCATTCTCCAAATAAACCCTTGTTTCTCTTGGCTTTTTGGAATTTTTTTTCCCTTTTGTCCTTATTCAATTTTTTCTGCATTTGTTAATTTTGCACTAAACATTTGTATATTATTGATTTGCTTCGACGAGAGGAATTAAAAAAACACAGATTTATGACTTATATCAAAATCCAAGAAAAATCCTTTTGACTTTTTAGATTTTTTCTTGGATGTTTCAAAAAAATTTTGTTGGGCAAAAGTTATAATCTATATTTTTTCGATTTATCTCGTCTGGATGAATTAACAATTCACAAAAGCGCGGCAAAATTTAGAAAAATGCAAAAAATAGAAAATTTGAATAAGAACAAGAAAAATCCGAAGGGACCGGGACTGGATCTAGCGTATGTAGTAATCAAAAAATCTAACGTGTGACAAAAATTTGCATAAGGACAAAAAAAAACCCAACTCAAATGAGCCGTGGATTATTGTTCATCAAACAAGAAAACAGCATTTTCATCTGATAAAAATTTTTTTTTTAAAAAAAAACAAGAAAACGCAAAAAAGAAGAGAGAGAAAAGGGCGCCAAGGACTCGCGAATTTGTGATTTTTCCTTTTTCTCATCTCATCTGAAAACGGGGGAGGGAAAATATGGAGAAGAGGTCAAGGGAGGAGGAGGAGGCGCTTGATTTTGAAAACGAAACCCACAACAATCTCGACTACTCATTCTCCCCCTCCGATGCCGACCACAACTTTTCTAGTAATTTCTACGCAAGTGATTCTGACTATGACGATGAATCCCATTCCCCATCGAAAATACTTCAGCTGGACGACAACGGTTTCCCCTCTTCCCACCTTCCACCGGGACTCAAACACCACGACGACGACATCGAATTCGATACGAATCGATCAACCCAAATCGAACAAGGTACTAATAGTAGCAGTTTCGCCTCTGATTTTTACAGCTGCGGAACGGATTGTTCTTCTCTGTTGTTGTACGCGGAAGAAAATGACAATCAGAAGAAGAAGATGGATATTGACCCCAAGGCGATGCGGAAGCTCAAACAAACCGATCTTTTTCAGATGTGGGGAGCCTGTAACAAGTTGCCCGATTGCGAAGCCGACGGTAAAGGCTTTGGTTCTTCGATTCGTTATCCGAATAACAAGAAGATGAAGGGTTTGTTGTCTGATGGTTGGTCAAAAACCACTAACGATAACAAGAAGAATGCTTTTCTTCTTCTTCGGAGTAGCAGTAGTAGTATTGGGGCAAAGCGTAAGAGTAATGGTAGGGTTGCAAGTGATAGGACTACTGTTGCAAGTAATTCTGGGGGAGTTGCCGATAGACAGCGGCCTCGTGTCTGTCCATTCTATAAGAAAATCCCAGGTTCGTTGTCTCTTGGTTCCTACAATTCTTTTCCGTATTCATGACACTTCACACATTTAGATTTGGGCATTTCAACCGTAGGGTGTTAATTGTGGTTGCAAAAGCAATATGACAAATGTACTCCGTAGACTCTAGTCCATAGCTCTAGTAGTTTTGGGAGCCGTTTGTTTGACGAGAGTAATAGTGAAGCTGATAACATAGGATATGTAATCACGTTGGGCTTCTAGTGAAGGTATGAATAATATCACATTCCAACCACACTTTGTGGGATTAAGTATATCCGATGGATGTTTACTTCCAAACGATAAAAATTGTAACCAAACACCGGCTATGCGGTCCCCTTGATATATAGTCTATTCTGATGCTTGTATATGATCAAACAAATGGAGCCATAAGGTTTTTGTTTTGATAGCTGTAGGCCTTCTCGGAGTTTTTGCATCCGACTTTGATTCAGTCCATGTTTAGATCAGGTAAGTGCAGGATATGTCTGTAAGAGGAAGTTGTGTTTGATCCTCCCATCTCTGCAACAAAAACATCTAAGTTTTACTACCTTTTGAGTTCTGTTTGAGAACGGTCATTCGGCATCAGGTCAAAAACAGACTGCAGATGCATCTAAATGTCACCATATTTGGTTCTACATGCTTCAGGAGCCTTCATAATACATTTGGCAATAGTTGTCCTTTTTCATCCCAAAAAACCATTGGCCATGGAAAATGAAAGACTCTATCGAATGCCATTGGACTTCTGGTGTTTTAGCTCACTAAAATGAATTCCTTTCACGTTTGAACACCCAGGTTCTGAAATGCAAGGGAAAAAACATACATGCTCCCAGATGAAATAGAAACTTAACTAATCATGTTGCATTTTCTCCTGTGGTAGAACACATTACATGGTATTTTGCTCTTATTTATTCAACAATCAACAGGGACGTCATTCACTGTAGATGCATTTCGTTATGGTCAAATTGATGGTTGCAATGCATATATCCTCAGCCACTTTCATGCTGATCATTATGGTGGCTTGAGCAAGGCGTGGTCACATGGCCCTATCTACTGCACCACACTCACTGCTCGCCTGGTTAGACTCTGCCTATATGTCAATCCAATGTAAGCAAGTCCTGCATTATGTAGTTAACTTTATGCATTACCCCTTTGCCATTATTTAGCTTTATAACTGCGTCGTGCTTGTTTTCTTTAGGTTTATTCTTGATTGTGTTCTGCTTAAACGTGCAATTGAATTGACATTTGCTTTCCATGGTGCTCTCTTCGCAGATTCATCCGTCCTTTGGAAGTAGGTATTGAACACGTCATTGAGGGAATCAAAGTGACAATGCTAGAAGCTAATCACTGCCCCGGTGCAGCTCTTATTCACTTCTGTCTTCCTAATGGACGATGTTATTTGCACACTGGAGACTTCAGAGCTAGTAAACTGATGCATGCTTATCCCCTTCTTGTAAATCAAAGAGTTGATGTGCTTTATCTAGATACAACATACTGCAACCCAAAGTACAGGTGAGCACTTGCCCTATAAGTTTTTGTTGCCTGACTTTTTTCACATTAATGTTATTCTTAAGGTTCGGAGACTGTGGGCAGGTTCCCTTCCAAAGAAGATGTTTTGAGTTTTGTTGTGAGAGTCACTCAAAACTTTTTAAGGAAGCAACCCAAAACCCTCATCATTGTTGGGGCGTATAGCATTGGGAAAGAATGTGTTTATCTTGCAATTTCCAAGGCGTTGGGGGTATGCTGGTTCACCTATTTTTGTGCTTGAGTTTTGTTTTTGGTTTATTCTTGTGGTTACATTCATTGCTTTGTTTGATAGAAACACTCCCCTGTTGTTTGTAAGATACTTTCTAGGCTCTGAGCACCAGACTACCAGTATAGCACAATGGTCTGAAAAGAGGAATGCCCACCGTTTTGATGATTGAGGGATAATATTCCCATGCCCATTTAAAGTAACATAAGTTCAAGACTTTTGAAACTTAAAGGATTTTATTTAGCTCAATCATCTCAATATTAGGTTCTCAGAACTGATGTATTTCAAGAAATGGAATCTCATTGACATGTAAAACTATTTGATGATATAAATTACACTTTAGAAGAAGCAACATCTCTCTTGCTGTTAGGACAATATGATAGGGATCTGCCTGCTAGTTTAAGGCCCAGATTCATGAAAAATGAGCAGGTTTTCACTCGAGTTCTGTTTCATAGACACAGAAAAAGTTGTGAATTAAAACTTGACTAAATTTTACTATACCTGTAAATGCTGTAGGTTAAAATATATGCAAACAGTACGAGGAGGCGTATTCTTCAGTCTTTTGGTTGGCCCGAACTCTCTGGGAATCTGTGTTCAAATGGGAAGGAAACACCTCTTCATGTTCTACCCATATCATCTCTGAGATTTGAGGTTGGGTTCTTACCTATGCAATTGTTTTTGTAGAAGCATTGTGGTGTCAAATAAGTATGACCATTTCTTCTTCTGAAGGCATTGGAAGATTACTCGAAGACGTACATGGGTCAATACACAGCAGTTTTGGCATTTAGGCCAACAGGTTAGGCATAGATGCCGTTTAGACAGATTAACCGTATTCTAGGTGCTTTGTTATTACTTGCAGCAAAAGGCTAAATCTTATAAGTACTTCTTCTTCTTCAGGTTGGACTTACTCGGAAGCTATTGGCAGTTACCTGGACCTAATAAAACCCACTTCCAGAGGCACGGTCACAATTTATGGTGAGTGCATTGGATTTTTCGTGGCAGATACCTGATTAACAAATGGTGCCTTAATGATCCACAGAAACCAAAATCGTTATGCATCACAGTTGTACTCTAAATTGTGCAAATTCTTGCATCAATTTGATGATGCTTAAGGTTTAGTTTTTGCCACACCCGGCTACATTATTATTTTCAGGACTTTTGTGGATGGCTAGTTATCAATGACAACCTGAACACTCGTATGGTTATTTCTGCAGGAGTTCCCTATAGCGAACACTCCAGCTTCACAGAACTACAAGAGTTTGTACAGGTTTTATTCTGAAACTTTCTTCATGGATGTTATAACAAAACCCCAACTACTCAACTAGTAATCACAATGTCATTTCCTGTTTTTCCAGTTTCTTAGGCCTGGCAAGATAATTCCTACTGTCAACATCGGAAATGCCGCTAGTCGAGATAAGATGCAGTCATACTTCCGAGAATGGCTGAGACAAAAATGATTGTGCTGCTATTGCTTGCACAAATAATGCTGTGCGTTACGCTATTTCAAATTCCTACTTGCATCGTTACATTTGTGCTAAATTGAACGTTTTCTTTCGGCAGCAAAGGACGGACCATTGCCACCGTCACAGCAGGAGCAGCCCTGTGGTTCTATATTTTTTGCATTCTATCACAGTTTTTACATGTTTGCCCCATCAAATTTTGCCCAAAAAGAGTGCTCACTGGGGCACATGATCGGGCATCTTTTTTGATAACTTGGGTGTCTGAGCCAGCTTACGTGCACCTCAACATGATCGAGCAGTTCTTGCAGCTACAACTAGAATTCATTCGGAAGCCAACCACTCCTTTCCTTTTGAGATTAGTAGACGACTTCTCCAAGCGGGTTTTTCGTGTTGTGTAGTGTTGTCTGTTAAGTTTAATATTAACGATTCAAGCAGCATCTTTTTGAGTGTTTTTTTGGGACTGTAGCAAAACCTGTATTATATATATTACTTACATATATAGCAATAATGTTCTTTGTATCCAGTGAAATGGTCAGTTTGAATTTTCGAACAAGGGCACATGGCAGACATGACAATCTTTTTGGGCATCCATCGTTGACATAGGGGTAAAGATTTCACCTGTTGGTTTCCAACATTTGGGCAAGTTTTTTTTTTTTCTTCTTTACAATAATCTGATTTTTGGGTCAGTTTGTGCACCTTGACTAATTTTGGTGCTTTGAAGTTAATGACTAGACAAACCTCTAGTGGCACTATTGATTTGGAATGTTTTGCCTTTCGTGGAATTCAAACTTGCAACCTTTTGAGAGGCAAACCCTTTAGTTGCTTTCTCATACATACTTGGCCAAATCCCCTTGTGATTAACGTTATTCACATCACACGTACATGGGTCCGATGTATCCGTCTTGGTAACACAATCAGTGACTATACACAAATTTAGGAGTTGTTTTGGACTGATTTTGCGTATGCTTTATTTTTTAGCAAGAGCGTCTTTTCTTCTTTTGATCGCCGGATGTCTAAATTAAATTATGCGTACCTCAACTAATCTTGAAGTTCAACAGTTAACGATCTAACAAACATCCAGTGATCTCCAGATGTCTAAATCAAATTATGCGTACATCGACTAATCTCGAAGTTCAGTAGTTAACGATCTAACAAACACCCAATGGCACCGAAGACTTCTTTGTTAACCATGAGAGTCGACCCTGCGAGCTCATAAAGTAAAGCCCACTGCTGTTAAACTTCCATCGACCAACCCCTTGGAGTTGACTACGACGTCAATACTCATCATTATTTCATTCCATTGACAATGAATTTCAAACAAGATGAACAAAGGAAAGGATGCCAGGAGGTGGGCTGGCACCCAAAAACGGGAGGAAGCAATTTCAAATGGAAATACAGAAAAGGCTGTTGATAAATGAACACTAGTACTAATGTACCAGTGGATTATTCATATATGCAGAAACAAAGGCTTTTAGCACTGCCATGAATAGCAATACAATGAGCTTGCAAGTGACATGATGAGCAGAAAATTGCCGGCCTCCAGACCTACTTTCTTTCAGCAGTTTTCGCAAGTAAGACAGTTACTGTCTGGTGTTATTACCAGATGGCTACTGGCATCAATGCAACACAGGCATTCAACTTTCCAATTACTAACGAGGCCCACTGTTTTCATGCCCAAGGATCAAGGGGAAGACATGGTTCCGTGTCACAATGAGTAAACCACATATCTGCTCGCTTCCTAGCCTAACCTACTGGTTAATGTCACGGACAAGAAAAGGCAGCCACTAACTACTTTCAGAAACAGTAATCCAAAAACATACATGCAACCCACATCGTAGTCCTAAAGCTGAAAATGTCTTGTTAAGACATGATACTAACAACGAACACATTATTAGTATAATAACATCCAGCGTCACTTTCATATAGTCAATTATTGTTAACTGCAATAATCCACAGTACCATTTGTTTATCAACTGCCACCACAAACCACTGAAGTACGATGAATCCAGATTTGACACCCCAACATCAGCAATAGTAGGACAAGTTCAGGCGTTGATTCTCGGAATTCATGCACGGAGGAAACAACCTAAAACTTGCTTCCCTTCTAAGAATTCTTGGGGACAGTCCTTCCTACACTTCTAGACAATGACAACCCAGAGGGCAAAATTCGACTGACCCATTACATATTAGTCTTCAACTGGAACACGATTTTATAGCTCCTTCTCATGCCAACTGTACCCACTGACCCATTACATATTAGTCTTCAACATATTTGGCAACTACACGTCTAAAATGGCAGATGACGCTGAGTTACTTGGCACAGAGGGTAAAGTTCTCAGTTCAGCATCCCTCATGCCCGCATAAAAAGAATTCATGTGACAACATGATTCCAATTCTAATAAGCACAACACTGTATCACAATTCATAACCCAAAATATCATGCGAACCACCAATTGAACCTATTAGACAACAACATTAACTACTTTGCTTGCTCAAACACCATATGTAAAAAGCATATCGTGCTAACATATGTACATCAAGTGTCACTTCTTGTGCACGCACCAACTTTATACTGACGGGGGCTTATTTAAACAACACATCTTCCAGCCCACCATCAACTTTATAATCAATACTCCATTATACCGTCAAAAGAGAACAAGTACTAACAACGATGACTCTACTACATCACAGATGCTCCTTATTTATTCGAACTATCAAACAACTACTCAATAATGAAAGACACATTGAACCATTTAAACTCTGCTGAGTCCTATCCATACATAGTCCATGAGACAGATACATGCACACTTTGTTTTCACAAATAACGGTTCTTAATTTACAAGATGACACCCTAATACACACAACACAATTACAATACTCACAAACCCGACAATATCCTTTATCCATGGAAGTTCAAAAAGTAAGAATTATGTATGCGATGACATGAAACCATTGTAATGTTGTTTTACTAAATTTCATTATCTTCATGTTTGGGAACTTAGGAGGATCATTCTACTTCACAGTAAACCAAACACTCTAAAATGTAATGAAATAACGAGATTCCAAAACAGAAAGAGATGAAGGAGGTCCTGCAGCAGATTTGCTTGCATCATGCACTTGTACCTTCTTGGAAACATATGGTTGCCAATCGTCCATCTAATGAGGATGTTAACTATTCAACACTTGAAATACCTTAAAACCAAAAGGCACACATGCACCATATCCAGCACCAACCCATCTACTTTTCAGATATATTATATGGAGGATTGGCTGTTGGAGTTAAATTCAGAGAGTTAGGAGGTTAAAAAAGCAGCAGGGGCATTCTACTCATTAAGGATCTCCATGCAAATCTAATACTTCAAGGAAAGGATTTCAAATAACTTCCTCACATCTTGTTAATTGAACATCTAAGTGTGTGAGGCAAAAATCTTTGCAATGCATCCATGTATATCATTGAAATCAAATTGAAGCTGTAGATTCCTAACTCCTAAAGCGACTAAGCGCAAGTCAATCTGTTTAAAGTCCCTCAATAAGAAAAACATACAAACTCGGAGCATAGTTCATGTAACATCGCCTCCCATTGCAAATTAGTCAACATACTCTCAACACATCAATGGGAAAATGTACTTCCATCTGTAACTACATCATACTGGAGAAGAAATTCAAGGCTGGTAAAACTCAAAGTTTTCCAAACAAGAAAGACACTAATTGTCTTCGTATACACTGAAATCCCCCAAGTACTCTCAACCTTCCAACACCTTGTCACAACCAAAATTGGGCCAACAAGTTCTTCAAAATTCAAATCATTAGCACTAACCAAAAACCATCCATAGATAAGAAATGACGGGGGGGTTAAAAAAAAAAGAACCAGAGATAAATCAATCAAGCCTGGGTCCCCGTCAAAGCCTTCATCTGGATGTGATTAGAATCGGTAGCAGAAACCACAGTGACGGCAGTTGGCAACGCCTCGTAAGAGCCAAACCTAGCCCTAATTCCAACAGTCTTGACAACAGCAGCATAAGTAACCATGACAATGACTACAACAAACATAACATGAATCACAAACACCAGGTCCAAAATCGCAACTGCCCTCAACTTGGAATCATCCAAGTCGCATTTAGTGGACCCCTCCACACCACTCACAACATCCAACAGCTTATGACATCCTTCCGGTATAAAAGCATCTACATACAGTGAAAGCCCCGTTTGAAGTGTCCACAGCCCTTGAAGGCATATCGAAGCCCCTATCCCGACGTCGGCCACGAAGAGCCTCGGCAGGCACGCGAGCACGAGTGAAAGGATGGATGATAAGGCGGAAATGCGAGCGGAGACCGAGTCGCATTTCGCTTGGAGATCTGATGTCTGTACCTGTTAGAAAGAAAAGCGAATTGTCAAAAACCTAGCCAGCTAGACTAAACAGAAAACATGCTAATAATAAAACCTAGAAAACATGGCAACGTAATATTTCCTAACAGTACCGAGGCGGCGGAAGAGGAGACAGTGTACTGGAGGAAGAAGAGGCCGGAGGCGACGCCGAAGAAGAGATCGGTGGGGAGGGGGAGGAGGGAGGTGGTTTCGGAAAGGAGGAGGGAGAGGGAGAGGAGGAGGAAGAGGAGGATGACGAAGGCGGACTGGAGGGAGGTGAAGAAGTGGACGGGGGTGCGGCCCTTGAGGAGGGGGTCGGAGTCGGTGGAGATTAGAGCCTGGTGGGCGAAGGCGACGAGGAGGCATAGGATGAGGAGGTAGAGCTGGAGGTACTTGAGGCGGTGGAACGGCGGTGGGAAGGAGGAGGAGGAGGGGAAGGGGTGGTAGGGTTTGGCGGAGTAGTCGCGGGGGGATTTGAGGTGGTTCCTGGTGGCGGAGATTACGTGGTAGAGGCCGAGGGAGACTAGGGCGGAGGAGGAGAATATGTGGTAGATTAGGGCTGCCATTGCCGTAGAAAAACCAAAACAAAAAAATCACTTTCTCTGCTCCTTTTCTTCTTCAATTCCTCGATTTTGTTGTCTTCAAGAGAGAGAGAGAGATTGATTGATCAAGGGGACAGTGGCGGCGTTGCGGTGGTTTTTGTGGCGATGGAGTGGAGGAGATCTGTGGCATCGGCGTTGATGGGGTTCGAAAGATGGACGGACGACGAGACAGATGGGAGAACGGCACTTGGAGTTGGTGATCGCTGAGCTGAGCCCCTTCCGACTTTAATCATCATTATTTTAATTTTAACGCCCCCCCCCCCCCCGGCCAGAGCATTGACTTCACTTTATTTGGCCGGAGTTTATACTCATTTAATAATAGTATACTAGTACTATTGGTGTGGTTTTTTGACCAGATTTATTTTGGTTATTAGTTAATTTTTCTAAGAGTAAATTACATTAAGCCCCCCTCAACTAATCTGCATTTTTACTTAACCCCTCAGACTACAAAATTCAACATCGTGCACCCTCTAACTATCCAAAGTTGACACTTAATACTCTTCTGTTAGGTCTCCGTCCATATGGTAAACGGAAAAAGGCAGTCAGCTTAAATGGGGTGTTTGGATCGAGCACATACGTACATCTGATGCCATTGATTCCTGCGTAGGCCCACTCGGTTTTTTTTTTGTTTAAGGACGGCTCGGATTGGCCGTCTGGTGGCCGTCGATGCATTTTTCCTAAGCTACCACCAGTACCAATATCATTTTCGTTAATTTCTGGGTTTAGGGCTCTCATATAACCAAATATCTTAGAGTTAATCAACGAGAGCCCTAAAGCAAAAAATTAACGAAAATGATATTGGTACCGATGGTTCCGTAGGAAAAATGCACCGACGGCCACTGGACGGCCATCTCCAAAAAAGTTATAAAAAAAAACCGGGTGGGCTAACGCAAGAATCAATGGCATTCGACGTGCGTAAGTGCTCAATCCAAACACCCCATTTAAGCTGACTACCTTTTTCCGTTTGTCAAATGGACGGAGATCTAACAGAAGGGTGTTAAGTGTCAACTCTGGATAGTTAGAGGGTGCACGATGTCGGATTTTATAGTTTGAGGGGGTTAAATAAAAATGCAGATTAGTTAAGGGGGGCTTAGTGTAATTTACTCTTTTTCTAAAACATTATATGTTTAGTTTGGTTTTTGAGAGAAGTTTTTTTGAGTAATGAGTGAAAAGAGATAGGAGTACATAGAGAAATGAGAGTATTAATTTCAGAGAAAATTTATTGGGATCATACGCAGAGAGAAAAATTGGTTCTGGAGACCCAAAACGAACACAATGTATCATTCATCGTTTTCAATTCGTATCATGAAAGAAATGATAAATGTGAAAAATGCATATCCCAAAAAGCTCGATAAAGTACAAAAACAACTTAAAAGTTTTTTTATTCGGTATTTATTTTCTTTTATTTACCGTTGTAATTTTCTCCATCAAGACAAACGGATTAAAATGACCTAAAAATAATACAAGTACAAAGATAATAAAAGTAGTTCTAGTTAATTTCATAAATGAGTAAAATGCAAACTAAATGCATTTTGTTTGGCTACGCCATTAACTTATTTTTCCTACTATTTGTTCTTAAATCTATGGGATAGTGATTTAAAATAAGCACAAGAGACAAGTTAGTAAGTGAGAGTTAGTTATCTTATTTGATTATTTGCTTACTTTAATCATTCAAGTGGAGTTGGTACATTTTGTCTTCGAACCATTGCTAAATCCGCAAACAAAACGGTTCCCAATTAGTTCATTATATAAAATAACAATAATGCTCGGTACATTACATTTTTACACTATATCTTATGTGGAGCCCATTCTGGGTCCCATAAAAATCCAAAAAAATACTCATAAATTTTAAAATTTTATTTTATGGAGCCCTGTAAAAAATTAGTTAAAACAGATATTGGTAAGTATTATTTCTGGATTCGTAGGGATAAAATTGTTCAATTACGCAGTTTGATCCCTCCGAATCAAGAAATAATACTTACTGATATCTATTAGAGCTAATTTTTACAGGCTCCAAAAAACAATATTTTAAAATTTAATAATATTTTTATGAATTTTTTTGGGACCCATAATTGGCCCCACGCGAAATGTAGTGTAATTATATAGTGCATGTAGCACTCCTCGAACACCTTTGATTGTTCATACATTTTCAAATCAAACTTGATCAAGCTAATACTCGACCCCCTTCTTCTTCTTTTTTTGTTGGGCGATATACATCAACGGAGGTTAGTGGGGAGCGGGGGTTAGGATTAGCAAGGGATCCCGGGGCTATCCCCTGTGGGGCTCGAACCTAAAACCTTCCACAAAAGAGAGGCAATGACTTACCAACTCCCCTAAGCAGTGGTTGTCGATACTCAGCTCCTCCATGATGTTAAAATAATTGAAGCTACTCCAAATCCATTAAAATTCGTTCGGGATCGACCATTATGATAAATAGGTCAAGCTTAAACGTATCTTTAAAATTCGTTAAACTTTCAAATTAAACCTGAACAATCTATCTCATATTGATAATGCAAGCCGTGACATACAAATTTCGCATATTCTTTCCTTTTTAGTAGAAAATACAGCAGCAAATGTGGCGTAAGGAACATGATAAGTTGATAATTGTACAGTAGGGTACATGATAAGATGATACGCGTAAGCTGACCGAACACTTGAATTAAAAAAATTGATTTGCAGTACTTTGATCTGTAACTATTCAAACGACAACCAGTCCTCGTGGTGATTGCCATTTGATTACGACTTGCCAAAATAAATTTAAAAAAGCCAAAAATAGTACACAAGAATATTTACACTACTAGTATTTCGTTTTGGTTTAAACCTCTACCACAAAAGTTGATAAATTTACAACGAAAGTATTCCGATACGTTGTCTTCACAACATGCCCAAATCTGTCCACAAGAGAGCTGGTGTCTGCAGAGGACCACGCTGATTATGACAACCAAATCCAAACAACACAAAAGCCCGATAACCAAACTCGAGAAGAAGGAAAAACATAGCACATCGGGTACGGTATTTGTCCACGCTTGAAGGAAAGCTAGACAAAGGGGCCCCGAAGAAGAAAACAACACAGAAACACATGTTTCTTGAATAAAGCAAAAAATCCTTCGCATCGGCCCTTCTGTTGTAGTAAATTTCTTTTCTTTCCAGAGAGCACGAAGATTCGTCACACGACTCACACCAATACCAATAAAAAAGAATAGGCACAAAACAAAACAAAACAAAACAAAAAAAAATCGCATTACACCCGCAGACTTGTACTTGCGCACTATATGATGAGGACAACAAGTACAATCACCACCACCACCACGAGAATTACCGGCACCCACCAACACTGCATTACAAAGGTACACCAAAATCACTATGAAACAAAAGAGTTCAACACAAACATGATATAGTACAAGAAGCAAACCGAAACGAATATATTCTGAAACATCAAACAAACAATTTCCATGACATTGAGACAGCACAACACCATCATTCTATCTAATTATTGATGAGAATACTGACGATATTCATGACTCTGAGAACGTGTTCTTGTAACTAAAAAACAGATTTGGGTAATGATGGTTGATGGATTTTGAAAGGGTGAATTTAAATATGGCCCTGCATTCCTACATGGATACGTTCATGTTTCACCCTTCAGAATTGGTACTCGAGAATATCTAAAGGCAGTTCTGAGACTCGTTAAAACGTAAAACTTATCACAAGGCGGAGGCATAATGCAACATCCATTCTTAAAGAATGATAGCAGCACACGAATTAAAGCTTGACGAAAAAAACAATTTGGTTCCTGTATTTGGTTATTCGCTCTTAGTTCATAATCAATCCACATACAATTTCTCTCCTCAATCAACGTTCTTTGGCCTCATTCATCTATTTTTTACACATTTCCCCCATGTACACAACTTAATCATTCTTTTCTTGAGATGCAATATCTTTGGCCTTTGTACGATGCTATATTCATAAAAAGGGAGCATGATATTTCTTTCACTTTGGGCTGTTCCCTGGGACAAAACCATATGAAACTAATCATGGATATGCACTTAATGATATGTTTTAGTTAATGAGAAACAATTCAAGGCTTGCAGCATAACATCTTGCAAAATGCAAACAAACTTGCCCCACAGGTGGCCAATTGGGCATGAACTCTATGTCATATATAAAGCTTAAGAGTGCAAGTATAAAATTACACACCCATGCGCATTTAGATTTGGATTTTTTGGAAGCTTTAGATAGCTGTACTCTAGCCTGGGTTGATGCACCAGATGAAGCCTCAATGTTTGATTGAATGTCATCTGTTGCAATGAAAAAGTAATCAGACAGGTAAATGAAAGCACAAGAAAACAAGAAAGAGAACTGGGATGCATTCTTGTGGGTATTCGGAAGCTTACCAATGACAACCCCCTGCTCATAAACTAGAACAGCTAAGTCTTTAAATATTTCATTTGTTTGACCAATTTCCTCTTGTATGTCTCTAATTCCCTGCTCCCTTTCCTCCATTATGGCCTCATTGAAAGCAATTTCATTTCCTAGCAGTAAAATCTCCTGCCTGCATATTTTGATATGAAGGACATATGATGTGGACAGGTTCTAAAAAAATTCTCAATGTAAATAATGAGAAAGCAGAGGGGAGATATCAAAAGGCTTATTAGATATACGATCAGAAATTCAGAACATGAAAAACAGCATTGACCTCACTTTTGTGTCCATATCAAATTCCAAGTACAGAAGTTAACGGTTCCCAATCAGTCCCCAATCATTTGAAAGATCTATACATGTCACCTACAACTCTCTTTATCCAGCAATTAGCTTCATTTTCCCAATGTCCCATTCAGCATAAATGGACCAATCGAAAAGAAGGAAAAAAACTGAAAAAAACCCAATACTCACATTAAAGAAGGTGTTGATGCATAAAGGCTGTATGCACCGTAATTTATCTCATTTTAACAGCAGTGGTATTGAATATAAAAAAAATCATTGCACCAGTATATCTACAGCAGACAAATAAAAAGATGGCACACCAACAGATATCTGTGAGCAAGAAATTTGACTCTGACAAAAAATACCAGAAAAGTAACTCTAGAACTTAAAGTGCTACCTTTTCTGTCCCATAAGAAATGGC
This sequence comes from Rhododendron mucronatum var. ripense, assembly GCA_019656295.1. NCBI lineage: Eukaryota > Viridiplantae > Streptophyta > Magnoliopsida > Ericales > Ericaceae > Rhododendron > Rhododendron mucronatum. Next base: position 2,332,871 of record BPLT01000032.1, on the reverse strand, counting down.
TGGTTCTCCTGATCTATGCTAGGTGCTGAATTTTCATCAGAGCTAGTGCTGCTTCAAAATAAAAAAAACAAACTGTGTAAAAATTACTGTAACATTAACAAAAGCATAAATACGAGAAGTAAAGTTTTGCAAGAAATATTTGGTGATTGCGTACGTTGTGGTCGTGGAAGGTGGTGGGCCAACTGGTGAGTAAGTAGACTCGCGCTCAGAGGAAAGCTGTTGAACTTTCTGAAATTCTTGCAAGGTCGTTTGAAAATCTCTTGCAAGCTTAGCATCTTCTATTCTCTTGCTTGGCTAAAGAATAACAGGAACAATGCTGGTTATTTCGATAATACATTTAGGCAACTATTGACAACTCAGAATATTAACTAGAACTAGTCAAGTCTTTCAATGTAGATTCCAACTTATTTCATCCCATAACACCAATCATGTATATATGTTAGTCCAACACACAATCCTCGAATTATGTGAGTTTCAAATTGACAAACAAGTTCTTTCAGCAATATGCCAATATTATCCAAATATGACAACTGATCAAAACATTGTGATTTAAGGATATTCATTTACTCTGTGGCAACTACAAGAAAGTCAACAATGCATAAGTTCTTTTTGCTGTTAAACATGTAGAACCCACCTTACCCAAACAAGACAATAACTGAAGCCAACGTTTCACAAAGCCTCTCAATGTTCTACAAAGTTAAGATTGTTAGCGAAATTCCATCAAATCATTTTTTCCCAAACATCAGGGATTTAATAGAGAACTGCCTACCCATAATCATTTTCTTAAGAATTCTACTTGCAACCTAATTACAATACAACCCAAACAATCACTGCTCAGAGTCAACAGCTACTACTGCTTTGATTGGTAGTCATAGTATTTTCATTTACACAATCTGACTTATTTCAAAATGATGAAAGGGCATCAATTCCGACACATATTCCTACCATTTCAACTATTTGTTAATGGCCACCAGAAACAGCGCTAAACCTCCACACAGTTCGCACACGTCCAATCTTCCCAATGTGGGTCCATAAAACATTTTGATAACTGACACAGACCTTCCCAAACATGTGGAAAAGTTTGGGGGTGAAGAAACCGAAGCCCGAACTTACAAGGATACATGTACAGATAGAGAGAATAGATTACTAGAACTATGAACCCACTGTGAAATCACTTTTTGATTGTGAGTAATACACAAAAGCCAGAAGGCTCCATTTTCTGTATATTGACACCCAAGTTTATAAAATACCAACACATAGATAGTAACAAACCTCAGTCCTATTTTTCATAATGTTCTGCCATTATCTTGTACAACCTGATGTGGTTTTCATCCACAATCGGTCGAGGGTCATAACTTGGAATGGGGATTAGAGTGAACAAGATGGCTAATAATTCGTCTATAGAAAATAGATACATGATCCATATTCCATACCCAACTGAGCAATGTACTTTTAGGAGTAAGAGCATGTCCAGCCTTACCCCTTTTTGACTCAAGTCCCAAATTTGAGTAAAAACTCCTTAAAATTCTCTCCACTCCTTGACTCAGACCTATACCAAATTGAGTTATACTCAAATCAAGGGAGACTCAAATTCTAGATGTCCCTCAACAGTTTACGAATTTGCCATTAACGAATCTTTTACTCAAATTTATGCTTAACGTGGGTTTGCGCATGGGAGTGTTTCATACTCAATGAATGAATGAATGAAGCTTTTGATAATCAAGAAAAGTTCAACGAAGGTTTTGCTCAAGTTTTTACTCAAGTTTGAGTAAAGGCTAGAGATGCTCGGATAGCTAAGAGTAAATCAAATTATGGAGTAAACATGGAAGAAGAATGACAAATATACATCGGCATTGGCCCCACGATCAGAATCGGTAAGCGATTTGAGCTTAGCAGAAGTTTCCTTCACCAACTGCAATATCCGTTGCCTCGTGTTGCGCCTGCCACACCATCCAGTTAATCAGCCAATTATTTTCCATTTCGAAGACAAAGGAAACAAAACAGAGAAAGTAACCAGACATAGTACGTCTTTACTAAAAAATTTAGTAGCAAGAGTTTGATATTTCAGCTTCTAAATTTGACTTTGAGATCCCCAAGATCAGATTAGAAGCTAAAATCAAATTATGGAGTAAACACGCACTATTTCTTGTAACTTTTTCGTTGTAACGAGAAATAGTACGTGTTCACGTAAAAATTTACAAGCAGATTTTAGCTTTGACAAAAGCAGTGAGTGTCTTCATGATTCTATTGAAACTGGGATATACATCTATACATATATGAACACATATCTATGGAGGGAGATAGAGAGTAGAGAGAGAGGACAAACAGCTTGAGGCGGTGATCGGGAGTGTCCTTGGCGGTACCGACCGAATCGACGAGCCTACGGAAACCGGAGACGGCGGTGTTGATCTGGAAAATCCCGGCGGCCACCGCTTGCGACGGTTGGTTCCGAGACGACGGTGAGGGTTTGGCGCCATTCTGGAGATCTTGAAAGCTCATTTTCTCGGATTTGTTTCGGATTTGAATTTTGACTCTGTTGGAGAAGCCTCCTCAGGTGGGCCGGCCAAACCTGCCTGTGTGATTAATTGGTAGTGACCATATTGATATGACGTGGTAGCTCAAGCCTCTCTCTCTCTCTCTCTCTCTCGCTCGCTCGCTCGCTCTCTCTCTCTCTCACACACACACACACACACACTGGTTAGCTCCGGTGATTACGGCGGAGGCTCGGAGGATAGCGTTTCCGTACCTGCCAGTCCGTCAGTCTCTACTCTAGAGCTACTTTATGAAAAGGAAAGGAAAAATCAAAATGAAATGAGGGGTTTGATTTGACAGGCTGGGGTGGTTTGGACGGCAGAGCATATTACTCCGGCAGTCTAATAAAAGTGTGGTTTAAATTTGTTAAAAAAATAATAATAATAACGATTTCCCCACTCTCCTATTTGATAATTGCTCTGTTTTTATTTTTTATTTTAATAAAAAAATATACACAAAAATTTCACGAAAAGACAAAAAAAAGGGGGAGGGGGTGGGAGGGGAGGGGGGGTCATTATCGAAGGAGGGTAAAAATCATTTTCCAAAAAAAAAAGTGTGGTTTAAATTTGTTACAAAAGAAAAATTAACGATTTCAACACTATCCTACATTTGATAATTGCTCTGTTTTTAATAAAAAAATATACACAAAAATTTCAAAAAAAGACAAAAAAAAATGGGGTGTCATTATTGAAGGAGAAGGGTAAAAATCATTTTCCAAAAAAAAAAATACCCTCTTACTGGTAGTACTATTTTTTCCTCTATAGGACATGATTTTCACATTTCCTTTTTATTCATTGGTGCTAATTTTTTTTTGGTCTTTTATTCATTTGAAATTATTTAATTAACCTTACTTATTGAATCGGTTTTTCTCATAATAATGAAAGGCAATTTGATACTTTAACTAGAATAAAGAAATAAAAAAGAGTGTTAATGAATAAACCGAGAGTGTTAAAATCATTTTTCAAACAAATTTAGACTAGTGAATTTTTTTTTTTCAACTAAGGAAGCATCTCCACACGCAAATGGAATGAGACTAATTCATCTAGAGCCGGTCGTAAGAAACCCACCCTCACAGAAAGCAGTGAAAAGCAACTGCGAAGGGCAACCACTAAGCTCCCCCATGAAACTACTCACATGAACTAAAGCAACTACGAAGGGCGACCACTAAGCGCCCCCATGAAACTATTCACGTTAACTTTCACTGTACATTGTTGAGATTGTTTTTTTGGGGTTCGAATTTTACCGTAGAGAAGCAGGACCCACAGTGAATCTACAAATTTGACTGTGCAAAAGCAGGACCCACAGTGATTTTACGAAAAATTATTGAGTGCTCTTGACCTTCTCTATCACTCAATTCTGTAGGTCTTGAATAAAATGTATGGATCCAAAAGAATTGGTAAATGGCAAGGAACCTTAAAATAGAGCAGGTTATAAGGGGTACTGGTGGAAAATAGAGGCTATAGAGCTCCTCTTCCACAAAATCCACACCTGCCTTGTGCATTTGACAAATGCACTCCATGTTCTTTTTCTTTTCTGTGATAATCAGGTTTTCTAGCCAATTTACGTGAACTTCGATTACCCTGGAGCCCTAAAATTAACAATTGGAGAAACCTTTCATGGCCTCAAAGTTCAGGATGTATTTGACATTTTTCGGATGCGAACTTGTGACATATTGGGAGGTAAGCTTTTTAGTTGCTTTATATATCATGCCCCTCGACCACACCGACCCCTTGGGATTAGCATTCCATGCATCTCCAACATGCTCTCTATATATTTGAGTCCTGTTAGGCAAAATGCCAATGCAAACACACTTTTTACAAGTCCAACATACACTTCAAAAGATGGTATTTTACCTTTTGGCTCTAATGGCTGGCTACATGTAGCTAGCCGTCGAATTTCGATGGTTAGGCAAATTCATTTTTTTCCCTTAGTACTTTGCTTCGTGCAGTTGTCATAAGCATGAATACGTATTAATGAAAAGTTTGATACTATATATGAACTTATTTTCAACAGTGAAAGAAAGAAGCAGAACTAGTTCTTGAACTATCTCAAAATTTTACACAATGGGGGAAAGAAAAGAAAGAGGAAGGTTGAACTCTTTCGGAAAGAAGTACATCAACTATAGGAGTACAGCGCTACGAGGCATTTGAACCAACAGTATCAGGAATGCGTTCTAGGTGCCTAGAAAAAAGAGGTTATGAGTTCCATGTATTCATCTTCCAATGTGCTAATCGAACTATTGTAACCATTCATCTTCCAATGTGTTAATCGAACTATTGTAACAATACTGACTTTTGCCGCCGATAAGTAATCGATACACAATTCAAAAGCCCATATATAGAGCCTGGAAAACCAAGGATAGAGCAGCGGCCACTGTTGTGCTTAGGGAGCAGAATGAGAAACTCGCAGAGTTTGAAACCGAGTTCTTTGAATTGGGTGATCCTGCACCTTGAAATGCATACGGTTAGGACAGTATATTGGGAAAAAGATTATAATGTGCTCCTGGAGTTGCGGTGCTCTGGACAGCACAATGGTGTGAGTTCCATCACAAAGTGTGCAGTTTTTACATAATGTTGGTGAGGAACAACCCTAGAGCACCATGTGACGGTGCTCGAGACGAACTGAATAATCACTCATATATTAGGACAGGTATTCAGGTACAACTTGAATTCGCATATTGGGACAACGGGATGGGTACCATGATTTTTCGGAGAAAGAGCCGATCCTTACAAGATTTAAAAAACAGTACCAAGATACATAACAGTAATGATTGCACTATGACAGTATAGGGAGTATTAAACGATATGTAGCAAAATAAGGTGTTATAGCCGTGAAATTTTACTCGAGTTTTAAAAAAAAAGCCCATGTACTTCGAAGTATTGGTTGAAAGAACAGGGAATGAGCTTTAATCATCCCTCTAACATCATTTTTTGACGATTTTAGAGCGCGCCTAAACCGGTCATAGCAGTCGTCGTATGTCAGTGATCAGTTTCGAACCAAGAAATTGTGGGAATCTGCCGAAATGCATGCAATTTTCTGTCTCACCGGCATATCAGAGTATAACACCATCAGATGACTGAAAAACCGAAGCATAGGAGCCGCTACAATCATAGTGAAGTAAGAAGACACGAAGAAATTTGATTACCTATTTTTAGCACACACATTTACACGCCCATGTTGCAAAAATGTGTAAATATGTACCTTTAAGGCAGGAGATGGGGTTAACAGCCTGGCCACATCTACCAGGCAATTCCTGTGCCTGGGTGGTATTAATACCAGCCTCCTCAGCTGCATTTGAACCCTTTATGCTTATCATATTACACAAGCATTCTGGGCTGGATTTGATCACCCATTTCAGAGGATTGCAACAATTCCTTGGCGGATCGCGGCTAGTCCCGCTATCAAGGTAGTTCAAGCAAGGAACGAGCTGGTTGAGGCACGACGACAACGACATGTCTGCAGCTCGGCCCTCTGCTATCAATATGGCCAACAGCACTACAGCCAGACCGATCCCCCGGCATGCATTAAACCTCATCCTCATATTCGCTAGCATAACTTCGGGCTTACTAGATTGTGAAAATGCAATTGCATGCATATATAAGAGAGAGAGAGAGAGAGAGAGAGAGAGAGAGAGAGAGAGGTGTTTACATGGCGTTGATGGTTGGAGTTAGGTGATCAAACTGGTGGCTTACTAGTTGACTCTATTTATAGGTATTCTCTAAGTGCTGAGAGGATGATGAAAGGCGGCAGTGACAGTTGAATGGGTTGAGCTACTTTAAAAGGAAAACGAAAGAGTATAATTACATTGAACCCCACTCAACTATGAATGATTTTCACTTAACCTCCTCAATGCTTAAAACTCAACACTTAACCCCCTTAAATTATTCGTCTCATGAAAATGTGATGATGGATTGCTTAACGAAGAAACAACTTCCTTTTTTTTTTTGATCTGAGAAGAAGATGAAACTGCTAGAGGTGTTAATACGAAACTAGAAATTTGGAGGGAAGCATTGGAGTCAAAGGGTTTTCGGATAAGTAAGAGTAAAACGGAGTATATGGTGTGCAAGTTTAGTGGTACCAGTAGTGCGCTTGTAGAAAGTGTGATGATCCAAGACCAGGAGATACCAAAGAGTGATCATTTTAGGTATTTAGGCTCAATTATTAGTAGCAATGGAGAGATTGGAGATGATGTGGCCCATAGGATCCAAGTGGGGTGGCTCAAGTGGAGAAACGCTACTGGTGTACTATGTGACAAGAGGGTACCCACAAAATTGAAGGAAAAATTCTATGGAACGGCCATAAGACCAGCGATGCTTTATGGGACAGAATGTTGGCCTATTAAGAAACAACATGTGAGCAAAATGAGTGTAGCGGAAATGAGAATGCTGAGGTGGATGTGTGGTAAGACTAGGCGAGACAAGATTAGAAATGAGACAGTTCGTGAGATGGTAGGTGTAGCACCTATAGAGGAGAAGTTGAGGGAAAATAGGCTAAGGTGGTTTGGGCATATCTACCGTAGACCGGAAGATGCAGTAGTCAAGAGAGTGGATAGAATAGCTCTAGGTAGCAATGTTACGGGGAGGGGTAGACCTAAATTGACATTAGATGCTGTAGTACGCAAAGATATGAGTCTAATAGGTCTATGTGAACAAGTGGCTCTTGACAGAGCTCAATGGAGGAAACGGATTCATGTAGACGACCCCAAGTGATTCGGACGTAAGGCTCGGTTTGGTTTGAGAAGAAGCAACAACTTAACCTTGCAAAAATTATATATTAGTAAGATATTTTAACTAGTTGTCGCAAATACGTTGTCTTGATTGTCTTTCCCTGCATTACGCATGCATTGTTGAAATTTTTTTTGATCCGCCATGCGTTGTTGAATTTATGAAGCCTTATTAGTACTGAATTCAAGCCCACAACTTCGATGATCTACCATGACACAGACCGACAGAAGAATAAAGATTTCGGTGATTTGTAGGTTGTAAAAGGCTAGCAGTACATGATGTTGTTGCTCCATTTGCCTCTATCTACCTTGTCTTTCTCATTCGAATACTATATACTACTGTAAAAGCAGGCGGGCCATGGACGCATACATTGTCACTAAATCATGTAAATCTTTGTGTTGTGCTTCCTTTGTTTTTTTGCTTAACTTAATTCTCCTTTGTGCTGTCGCGCTTATATCCTTTCTCTAAGTTGTCCTCTCTTCTACAAAAGCAAGACCCGAACGCAACCTACCTAAAACACTTCAGAACTTCGTTTAAAACACAGCCTGATGACCTCTCTAATTCCGTCACAATAATTAGTAATTACCAAGGCAGAAGGTTAAAAATTCTAAGCAAAACTGCAAGTTGAAATTTACCCATTCTCAAGATGGTCGTAACAGATGAAAAGTCCAAGTGAACCCCAAAATTCATGCCATAACATCTAGAATCTGTACAAAAAATAAGTAGCCAAATAGAGAGAGCAAAAAAGGATCAGCTTCAGCTTCCATGTATGTCTGAACTGTGAGATTATACTCGCATCGCCAGCTGGCATCGAAATAACCTCAGCACACTAGATTTTTTACCCCCCCCCCCCCAATTTTTGGAGGCTATACCCCATACCTTGAGATATATGGGCAGAGAGATCAATGGAGGTTAATTTCCTTCAATGATTGAACAACTAAACATAATACGTCATGCCCACTTCGATAAGGCTAATGTGAGGAATATTAAGCGCCACAGAAGGGCCCCTGCAGTTCTTACGAAGGAATGAGTATCCGATGTCAATGACAAGCTTCTTCAAAAAGGATGATGATCTCCTTGCCTTCACATAAGAATGCCCCATTATATACGCAACCCCTGCTTCCTTTGCCTGGATCAATTCCATAAGCTCTTCCCTAACCGAAGGATCCATCGCGGGGTTTGGTGGCAATTGAAACCTCACTTGCTGCCTCCTCATCGGTGGGTGTTCATCATCATAAGAAGACCGCAAACTTTGGAGGGTTAAAGATTTACTGCTTTGGATGGTGTTGATTGCACCAAAATCCTCTGCTTCAGATACTACCAGGGATGAGGTTGTTTGGAAGGTTCTGGTGCTGCTTATGACGGCCATCCTACCATCAAATGATGCACTGTCAGAGTTTGATAAACTTGGTTCAACTGCCTCCATTTGGATGAACTCTGCTAAACTTTGGATAAGAAGGTTCTCAAAGTCTCCATTGTCTCGTTGAATGTCTTTATACCCATACCTTACAATGCACCGGTACATTCGGTAGGGTCTTGGACAAATACGACCGATAAGAAAGCGTTCCTCAGGTGAGACATAGGGCACAGGAACAGATTTTACGCAAACAAAAACCAACACAGTGTGGAATGCTGGGAGATTTGTCACAAAGTGAGAGAAGATTGCAGGGACCCCTGTTGCCAATTCTGAGTAAATGAGGCCTACTCCAGGCACACGAACGATACCAAGACTAGGGCCCAGACCAAGTATCCATCTCAGGGGAACTTTGTTATGAAGATCAAAGTTGTATTTCTTGTGCGTTCCGTAGTACCACACAAACATGACAACCATAAAGATGAAAGAAAGGAGGAGGGAGACCCATCCTCCCTGAGGAACTTTCATGAGTGCAGATGACAGGTAGACACCCTCAATAAGCCAAAAGAAGAGAAGAAATACTGCAACTAGAAAAATGTTTCTCTGCTGGACAAAGACTAAAACAAGCGCCATGAGAAATGTCGTGATAAACATAACAGTCATGCAAGCGAGGCCTGCGAGCAAAAAAAAAAAACAGATAACATTAAGGATATACCCCTTTACACACAAAAAAAAAAAAAACTGCAGGAAAATAAAATCCACTCGACAAGAAACTGGCTGGAGAGAGAGAGAGAGAGAGAGAGAGAGAGTTTCTCGTCACAAGAATCGAAGATGTGAACAGCACAGAGCTACTTCAATAGACATTAATCTGTTCATCACCAAATAGGACCAACACTTGGGGAGTAACAGAATTTTAAGAAAGACTAGAATGCATGCGAGGGATTCTGTGCGCATATGTTTGTGAGCACAGGAGTGCTATCAGTCACACGTTTCTCTTTTCTTTTAATTGTTTCTAACTTCCATTGATTTGCAGAGCAGAAAAGCAAAATCTAGAAGCAAGTATGCTCATGCCCTAATCCTCTTGAGTCTTTATGGTATACTTGTAGAAATTTATACTGTTTTGGAGGCAGACCAAGAGCAAAAGCAAGAGAAGTCTGCCTGTGCAGCACATGCTCAGAAGTATAATATTCCGAAGTACCAAAAAAAAAAAAAAGAAGCATTAGAAGTATGCACAAATTTCTTCACTAGTTGAGCCAATTTTTATTTTTCTTTTGTGAATCTTTCTTCTGCTTTTCTGCGGGGCAGGCAAATGGGCATCATCATCTAGGTCTCCGCATCTGTGATGCATGCTTGCCTATATACACATGCATAACTGCTGTGTGTGATTTTGAATGTGCACAACTCAGATGAATGAAACATGTATAAAGACCAACACCGGAAAATGAACTCCCTACCTTCAAATCCACCAATTAAAGACATGGAAAACTACTTTAGCCGTACAAGGTCAGTGCTGTGTGTGTGTGTGTGTGGGGGGGGGGGGGGGGGGGGGGGGGGGGTGGGTGGTTGTTTGGATGAGGGAGTTCCAAAAATGATTAACATACCATAGGCATTTCCAATTAAAGTTGTATCCCGGAACCCAATAGCTATGGCGATAGTAATGATCATGAGGATCCAGTTTATTTCTGGAATATATATCTGCCCATAAATATGCTTCGAGGTGTGCACGACCTTGACTCTTGGAAAGCAACCAAGGGCATGGCATTGCTTGACAATAGAGAATGTTGCAGTGATGATAGCCTGACTTCCAACAATACTTGCTAGAGTGGCAATGATAAAGACAGGCCAAAATACAGGATCTGCAAGATAAACCGCAGTAAAAAGAAGATTTAGACCAGATTTGGCTAAAACTACCTCAAAGCAATTGGGAGTTGGGAGTATGGGAAAAAGTTACAAACCAGGTATTGAGTAATAGAAGCTATAAGGGATAGATTTTATATTTTTCGACAGGTAAGCAGCCTGGCCCATATATTGCACAACCAAACAGGGGTATACAAAAACCGCAAACGCAAGCTGCACAGATAAGAAGAATATTCAGAAAGCACCCACACATAATACACTATGACTAGGGAGGACTCTATTTCCAGTGGTGTAATTTACTACGAGGAATCTGATCAATGGGTGATGGTATATTACTATATTTCTTGTCATAGGGCATTGATTTATTGAATCACAAGGATCCTTCCAACACTTTTATTTTCTTCAAACAAATTTCTCATGAGAACTGGTTAGCAGTCGTATCATACTAGCATCCCACTAGATTCATTATTTTCTCCAGTATATAAACGTATCACATTGTGCACTAGTGTGCATAGCAAAAAACGTAGAGACAGATAGCAGAATGTAAGGTTTAAACTGTGTTTGAAACTTAAGAAGTTTCCAACCCTCCCACACAATGAGATAGACTAAACAACTTGGCTCAAATGCCAGTAATGAGAGCTAGAAACCTCAGTGGAATGGAAACTATGGTAGGCTCCTCAACACAGCATCAAAGAACCACTATACCAGTAACCCAAACTTCTTGTTAACAACCAAGCTCAGTCAGATAAAGAACTTACCCTTATTGGGAAGGTAGAGAAGTGGCCAATATCTGCAAACATAGCTTCGGTTCCTGATGAGACCCAACAAAATACAGCAGTAAGTTGGCATGACTATAGGAAAGACGTCAGAGCTTAGGATCATGAGGTAATTGTTAGAGCTTGTCCCACATTGAAAACATAACCTCCAAACTTAGTATATGAGCCTGGACGGCCTCTCCACTCCTAGCCAATTGGTCTTGAGTTGGATGCTTTAACATGGTATCAGTTCAGAGGCTTTCGGACAAGACTCTATGTAGTTGTTGGTTGGTTCTGTTAGATAGCTTGATATACGTTGTTGGGCCCATTGCCTAACAGGTTAAGCTTTTGGGACTATTGGTAACTTAACATAGTATCAGAGCTCACGTTGCAAGAGGTCTTGGGTTCAAGTCTCTCTATTGCATTATGTCCCCGTTTGCATTATGTTTCTCCCTTTTGCATTTTATCGCAATATGTATGGATGTTTGCATCTCCACGTGCAAGACGGGGTTGCACGTGAGGGAGATTGTTAGATAGCGCCCATTTCCTAACAGCTTAAGCTTTTGGGACTACCGGTAACAGGTTCCCCTTTTGTTTGTCGTTGATAGTTGATTGTTGTCGTTTATGTTGAATCATTTGTTTACCTCACCACGTGTGAGTCAAGGGTTGCACGTGTGGGGGAGTGGTAGAGCTTGTCCCACATTGGTTAAATATAACCTCCAAACCTAATATATGAGCCTGGGCTGCCTCGCCACCTCTTGTCAATTGGTTGTGAGTTGGATACTTTAACAGTAATGAATTTATGTGTTTAAGAGATAGCAACCACTATCTAAATTCATGAAAACGACTAAATTGTTTGAACAAAGAATGTAACACTATCCATGTCTGAAAAACTGAAACAACTGACTAGAGTACAGATCCAACATACCTGTTATGGAGAGAAGGACCCCTCCTAGCGAAATCCATCCGTCTACACCAGTCTCACTAAAGAACTTGACAATGTAATACGGAGATATTGCATGAACAATCTTTGGGTTCCATTTGATGGTATTGTATACCCCAATGGAAAAAATTGAAATCAACCAGATAATAACAATTGGTGCAAATATAAAAGCTACCCTGTGAGTGCCATAATGCTGCAATGCAAATAGGCCTACCAATATGACACAGGCAATCAACAGCACTTCATCTACAGGTAAAAATAGCACCCAGAATTAGAAATATGAAGCCAGTGCATGGAGACCCCGCGATTGCATCGAGTATAAACCGGAGAAAACTTGAATTGAATCAACAACTTACGCGTGGTCAACAATCTTTCAGTAACTTGAAGCCCCGATACTGCTGATAAAACTGCAACAGAAGCATAAGCCCAACATTATACCTCTTTATCCACGATTTTTTTTAAAGACTTGAAGTTGCAATCTCTCATGGGTCCAGATTACGAAACTAGAACTAATAAACTATTGGACCATGGAATAGTCTAAACTGACCTACATACAAGAAGGAAATGCTATTTAGAGCAACATTTGGGAATATAAAATTCCATAGATCAACATCTTCTTCTCAAAGTCAATGGAGACTCCAGAAACTGTCTTATTGGGTTGAATCTTATTCCCATTTGAATTACTTAACCGAAATCTTAAATGGTTTGCAAAATTGTTTGATTATAACTCAATTTGATTTTTTTTTTCCACAAGCAAACTCTAAATTGACACTCAAATAGTAAACTAGAAGATGAGATTGGTCTCAAGAGAGTTTTCTCTGGGCTCAATTTTTCTATACCCACTGCATCTTAATTTAGTCCCAACTGCCTTATCTTCAACAAATGTGAAACTTCATTGTTCTCCACACAAACACCTACCAGCAATTATATGTCGAACTTTTTTGATCAACAACCTCTATTTATGTCACTGATTCACAACTCTAGTCACACGAACTCTAACTTTGATCAAATTAAACCTTAAAAGTGCTCAGTAAAATAACCTTGAATTCAACGTACAACTTGGAAGATTAGCAACTATTGGAGACTTCCAAAAGAGAGGTGGCTGTGTTCTATTTTTGTCCCAACGGGAAAATCAAACACGATTAACAATTTTAAGGCAGTGGATTAACTTGTGTTTTGCACTCTATGGAGTCAAATCATTTTTTTAAATGGATACAAATTTTGAACAACCAAACTTTGTATTATACAATTAGTGACATAGTTGCATCGAGTAAGCGACGCTGCCAAACATCAATCAAAAATTTACACAAAGAACCCTTCCATAATGGGGAATAGGCAACGACGTGATACAAGAGGCTGAAACCATCTACGCTACAGAAAATGCAGCATAAATATGGGTGCAAGTATTTTTGGTGTACATACTGTGGTTGAGTTTGTCAGGCCACTGAATTGCAGTGCCATTGACAAATTATAATGTTTTGAGTTTTGGTGTCAGAACAGTTTAAAGAGCATCAGAAAAGGGAAGCTAATTCATTTTGCTTAGTGTCTACCTATCCATTATAACAATTTTGCAACTTGTAACATAGGCTGGGAAACATTCATTTGTGGATTCAGCCAGATGATAATACTGTGAAAGCTATTTCTGGTTATTCAACTTGATAATATAGATAACATAAGGTTACCTGAAATTGCTGGAGTAATCACACCATCACCTATAAGCATGGAAGTCCCCAACAACACCACAACAAGTAAAGCTGTCCTTATTTTTTTATGCTTTTCAAGAAATCTCCTCAGCAGCAAAGATGATTGGCCCTGCCTTGAGGGACCATATTTGTAAGCAGACAGCTCCTCATCAGCCGCTTGTTGATTGGGAAGTAAGCCAAACTTTGCATGCCTGCAAAGCATCGAGTAAAGAGCGAATGTCCCACCTGACACAAAATGAAGCAGTTTTGGTAGCACATCACAGATGCAATTATGCAAACGATATCAATTAGCATTTGTTTAAAAGAGAATCCAGGCGCACCTTCACCATTATCATCAGCACTCAATACGATCACCACATATTTGAGCAACGGAATAAAGGTTAGGGTCCAAAAAATCAACGAAAATGCACCAAATATAGCATCCTCATTCTGATGATGCTGCAACTTCCCAACGAATGTGCTTCGAAAAACATAAAGAGGCGATGTGCTCAAGTCTCCATATACCACACCAAAGCTTTGATATGCTAGAATAAGATTCCTCGAGAGACTTGCCCATGAGAACTGCAAGGCCACGTATATCAAATGCAGTTCAATAAACAGGTCAGGTTGATAGATATGGAAAAACAGTCTGTCTAGTTTTCGATAGACTTTGCTAGTTGATAAATAGAAAAACCAAATGTTCGGAATATAGGTTGATTTTTCTGGGGAAAATGATAATAACAAACAACTAAAAATTCTGCTACCAAATCACTCCTTAAAGAAGCCCAAGCATGACAGCAAAATGAAAAACCTAGAAACAACTGTTAAAAAAACAGAAACCACTAGCAACAAACTGCACCAAATGAATGGAAATCGCAACAACTCCTTATATCTCTTGTAGACAAATAAAGTATACCGTAATTAAAATCTTCTGCAAGCTATAGTCATCTAAACCCTAAAATAACCGTTTGTAAAAGGTCAGGACATACAAAGATATCAAAAACTTGCAATTCTATAAAATTACTCCAACAGCAATTCAAATCCCTTTTCGTTTATTCCCAAAAAAATAGATCAAAGTTTCCAAATTTGATTCCAAAAACACGCGAAACGGGGCTAAGCAATACTATCTAAAATGATCAATCACAGAAAAAAACACCCATAACCCACAAACGAAAACACACGTTAATCAATCAAAACAGCAGTAGCAATAGATAAGAATAAAGAAAACAGATCAAACCCTAGAAATTTAAACGAATTACAGATTCATTAATTTGATTCAAAGACACAATCTTTTGAAGATTAAGGATTGAAACCTGAGAAGGGCCACGTGCAATTCCAGATTCAGGCTCCATCCACAAACCTCCTCTTGGGACCGGGAAAAAAGATAGCTTTTCCGTTACATCATCATCTTCTCTCTCTGTGAAAAAAAAGGTGATTTTGTCGATTTGGAAAAAGGAATTTCTCTCTT
The DNA here is from genome assembly GCA_019656295.1 of Rhododendron mucronatum var. ripense. Classification (NCBI taxonomy): domain Eukaryota; kingdom Viridiplantae; phylum Streptophyta; class Magnoliopsida; order Ericales; family Ericaceae; genus Rhododendron; species Rhododendron mucronatum. The sequence continues at coordinate 2,317,556 of BPLT01000032.1, read as the reverse complement.
TTCTGGAGGAATGTTAGGACTGATGAATGTATTGGCTCCTCTCCTCAATCCAATAATAGGAATAAAACAAGTGCTCAGCTGCCCAGAGACCCCACCCTTTTCAACGCCCCTGTGTATCTTTTTGATCCTCGTGTCAACAGATATCATACATTTCACATGATAATTTAGGCTTTATGTATATATATCTGAAACGGAAATGCTAACAGGTGCACCGGATTAATTTACTGGACTTTTCCTATGGGACAGAAACCATCAGTACATTCGGTACCTTTCAAAGAATTGCACCTTTTAATTCATTTTCATTGTTTTACATTTTCTATTTATCCCAACTTCTTTTTTCTCTTTTTATGTTTTCACAGCGCCTTCTTTAAGAGAGCAATACACTATATAAATACTGTAAAATACTCTCATAAACATGCATGTTTTTAGTTTAGTTATCAACTTTTTTTTATTTCACAACTACATCAAATTATCTATTTACCTACCACCAATTAAAATATATATTTTTGTGTCTATTTAACTTTTTAGACTGTTATATTTTAAAAAATTAAGCGCTCCAATTTTAAATAGCGTGATTAATTTTTGTCTCTAAAACTCGTCATGAGATATTTTACCTATTTATCGGTGTACAGAGAAGGAAGAAGAAACTTGGGTAATAAGAAATGTGTAAAACTAAAGACAATGGGTTATAAGTGTAATTCTTCGAAAGGTGCCGAATGTGCTGTTGTTTCTAGCCCATGTGTTGGAGGAAAATTGGTAAATTGATTGCAAAAAGAGTACTTTTATCCGGTGCTACGTTGCACCTGTTAGCATTTCTGATTCCGAATGTGAAAATTGAAAAACAGAAAATCCAAACGTGTAATGATGTAAATGATAGGAGTTGATTAAGATTGATAACCCTATTTGCATATATTAGAAATTATCATTAATATCTTAAAAATTATCATTCATTTGAGTTATATCTTAGAAAAATCTTGATAATTTCTAAGATATGCAAATAGCGTTATCAATCTTAATCAGATCCTATCATTTACATCATTACACGTTTGGATTTTCTGTTTTCAATTTCTCAACATTCGGAATCGGAAAAGTATATCCTCCCTTCCCAACTTGTTTATAGGCAAAAATGAACATTATTAAAAAAAATCACCGAGATTATAATTTACGATTTTTTATCCACTAATTCCCCACTTTGTGGGGAAAACAAAATTAGGGTTTACCTAAATAATGGAGTAATTCTTGATTAGTTGTGATAAAACCACAGGCATGGTTAATGGTTTTAATGATCAAAATTCAGACCATTCTGACCATGACAAAAGACGGAAGGGACAGATAGAGATGAATATGAATCTCCTTGTCGTCGTGGCGAGATTACAATAGGAACTATATTACGGAAAATAATTTTGGCGCTCCACTTTTTGATAAATACACTCCAAAATTTGTCTTTAAATAATGTGCTATGTGTCTTTTGAAATACTTGAAGACAAAATTTGGAGTTCATTTATCAGAAAACGGAGTGCAAAGATCATTTTGTGCACTAAATAAATGATGGGAAAATAGGGTTTAAAAATTGAAACTTGGATCGTTCATTTTATAATACAAAAATGTATCTTCTACATGTAGTTTTTAGGTACATTTAAGATAATTTTGTCATGACTAATTCATTGTTCGAGCTTTCTACAAAATCTGTGGACGGCATTATTGAGTCAAGAAAGGCTCACAAAAAACCGGACCAAACTGAACATATAGAAAGTTGAATGGAGAGCTTAACTAGGTATGGCGGGGAGCTCATATTAGTTTTTTCTAAGATATATATATCGGGACGGTTTCGGGAACCCTTTAAAAAATCTCTAAAAAAAACTCATCAAGTTTCCGATCGAATTTTGATGATCCGTGCGGCTCAATGTAATCAGAACGTGATTTTAAGGATACTCGCGAGAAATCAGCAAAAAAAAAATGACCGGGAAGGGCTCCATCCGAACAGTTTTTATTGAACTTTATTGAACGGTTCAATAAAAAATTGCTCAAATCAAGCCCTTCTTAGTTATTTGTTTTGCCAATTTTTAGCGAGCACCCTTAAAATCACGTTTTGAACACATTGAGCGGCTCGGATGATCAAAATTTAATCGGAAACTATGAGATTAAGGTTTAGAGGATTTTTTTAAAGGTCCCCGGAACCGCCTCATATATTATATATGCCAATAGAATTATCAATTCTAATCAACTCCAATCATTTACGTCATCACACTTGTGAATTATTACCTATTTTTAATTTGCAGCTCTCAGAATCGGAAAAGTATATCCTCCTTCCCGACTTGTTTATATAAAGGTTAAATGAAAAGTAAAGAATTCACCTGAGTGCATAATTTACGATTTTTTATCCACTAATTCTCCACTTCTTGGGAAAAACCAACGAGTGCTTGCTATCCGTTACCGACGGATTTCCCACCGAAATCGTATCGACGACCTCGGCGGGCCGTCTACAGCCACCGGACAGCCGATCCGAGCCGTTCAATAATTCTAAAAAAAAACTGAGGGGGCTTTCGAGAGAAACAACGGCATCCGATGTGTGTAGGGTGTTGGATCAAGCACCTTTTTAACATATATACACGAAACATATATACTCGAAAAAAAAGGTGCTCGAATCCAATATCCTACAGACATCGGATGCCGTTGTTTCTCGCGTAGGCCCCCTCGGTTTTTTTTTTAGAATTATTGGACGGCTCGGATCGGCCGTCCGGTGGCCGGAGACGGCTCGGCGAGGCCCGTCGGTATGATTTCAGTGGGAAATCCGTCGGTACCTATATCTTTATCGAAAACGAAATTAGGCTGTAACCTAATTTAATTACCATTCAAGCCCTGTTCTGCTAAGGTTTTTATTTTTTAAATACGGTCCCGTTTCCATTAAGTTTTTTGGGAAAAAACTTAGATCCATTTTACCATTCCAGTCACTCTAATCAACAAGTTTTGACATTTTAGTTTGTTGTTCACACTAACAACTTGTCAACGACTTCTTACTAAGCAACTTTTTCACTCACATAATCATCTACAACTTATTCATCATTGAAAATAACTTGACATTTTTTAACAATTTATTTAGTGCCGGAAACAGTTAACAACTTGATCGCATAAAATTCTTTCTCAATAACTTATTCATTGCTGGACGCACCCTTTACGACACATGTTATTCTTTTGCTATACATCACATTTAATTCAAAAAATAAAAAGTACTTTATTTCCTTTAACGAAACGGATCCCAATTCTTACTTATTTCTTACACTTAGTAGTGATGATAATAAAACCACAGGAATGGTTTTCCTAATGGAAGTCAGAGTCAGGCCATCTGGAATAGGAGGTGATAGAGATGGATGAATCATGTTGTCGTCACGGCTAGATTAATAAAATAGGAGCTGTATTTATGACCATAAGTTAATTACTATATTAATTAATCCGACGCAGATTCGGGAAGTCAAATATTTTTCATACCATTAATTAATTCGTACATAGAATTTGTAAGATAAGACGAGTCCTCTGTCAAAATTAAGTTGAAAATAGTACAAAGACAGCAAGAGAGAGATAATCACGATTTGTCAAATCGATGGTCAGGGCGACTACGAAATTCGACTGATCCGTAAATTTAAGACTCGGAATTGACCGAGATACGTTTATGCTGACTCGTTCGCATGATTATTTAGAGACTAAAATTTAAATATATATATATATATATATATAAAATCTCTACAATTTTAAGTTTTTTACTTGAGAGAATTGCCTGTGCGTGATAGGACGGTGGGGGGCATAGCCCAAAAATCTGGATGATCAAATTAATCTAGTCATCACTAATAAAAAAAGATTTGGCCGTACTTAAATATATATTTTGATTTTTCATCTCAAAATTCTTTTTTGCAACAATTTAACTTAAGTTTGACGCTAATAAAATAGTACGTACTCATTTTAATGGACGAAATTAAAAACTAAAGTTTTCGATTAAATCACGCTGTCAAAATAACAATTGAAATAGATAAGCAATACATAACATCAGTGAATCAGATGCCCACTAATTTTGCTCCCTCTAAATTGCCACAAGTGATTACGGCCGCATGAAATTTTGGAATTAATTCTTCCGTCTGGTCAAGTTCAATTGATTATTGTGTAGAAATTAAGAAAAGAAATTAAGAGTAATATTGGTAGTCCAAGATGCGAATCATGAGAAAAAAAAAGATTTGATTCAGTTGGCGAAAAAAATACCGTCCAATGGTTGCGAATCTTCAAGTACGAACGGCTACATTTTTTTAATCTCTAACAGCTAGTTTTACAAAAATTCAGAATTTTGTAATGTTAACAAAGCATTCGACAATAATGGGCTTGTAGCCCAATTGGTAACTCCTGGCTCTTCCTTGTGGGAGACCAGAGTTTGAGTCCCGTTGTGGACGGTTTGTGGGTTCATAGTTATGGATAGTATCTGAATCCCCTTATAAACTAGTAATTCTTTAACTTTCTCCACTAACCCTCCTCCGCCAATGTATATAATATTGGCCAAAAAAACAAAGCATTTGACAGTTGTTGCCAAATTGATGTGAGTTATTTTTTTTTTAATCAATCGGTAAAAGAGATCATTATATCATGTATTAGTGTGTGAGACTTCATTCCAAATGAATCTGAGCGTCGGACTTGCTATTAGCGGGTACGTAAGACTTATAAAAGAATCGATCAATGTTGTTTCATGAGCTCGAATGCGCATGGAAACCTTACAACACAAACTCTACGCGCAACAAGTTGGTTAGTTCTCCGGGCCTGCCGGTTCATGAAATGAGCGATTTAACAACGAAATCATTTTATTTGCCAACGATCGATATCAAATGTGGTGCATGCGCACAAGATCTATCTCCCTAGCCTTCACCGTCGACTGTTGCGCGTGCGACAGCCCTGCACTAACCAGTCTTATCACAATTAGGTTTGCTTTTCCGCAACCAAGAAGAGGCCACACTAGTGCGCAATGGAACCCATGCACTCATCAGTACTAATAGTAAAACAAAAAAGGCCCATATCCTGCAAGCAACTGTTGAGAAAGAAAGGACAAAACCTAGTAGCAGATTACTGATATTATTCGGTTTTCAATTTTTTTCTAGACCTTGGACATCATTCTATCCTATATATATATACAAGTCAGTTTGTGATCGATCTCCACACATTGAAGAGCTAGCTATATAGCTCCTCCTGGATTTTTATTTGGCTAGCAAGGCACAGACATCCATCGATCGATCACCCATGGATGGCCACTTTACAAGTTGCTTAATTGGGAGCCTACTTGTTTTGTTTGCCAAAATGGGAGGAATCTTGGTGTGAGAGAAGAATCAAGGACTGTAACTTATATAGCTGCTTTCAACTCCAAGAGGGATTGGCCAAGTGGTCTTTGTTTTTTATCGGCAAAAGTTAATTTCATTACACCATAACGGGCAACAAATGAAATTATTAAAGCATCTCCACTCCTTACTCACATTTTTATCCAAATTTGACTAAAATTTTGGATAAAAAGTACTTGATTTGGTATGAAGGTCTTCTACTCATGAACTCATATTTTACTCAATTCTCATCCATTCACCACCATTACCGCCCATCGCCGCCGCCGCTCCACCAGAATCCAGTCACCTCTGAGGTCTCCCCCCTCCCCTCTCTCTCTCTCTCTCTCAAACAGCCAGAACCCTAGATCGGCACCTCCTAGAACTCTAGATCGACACCTCCCTAGCATCACGACCACCACCAACGCCGACCACCACCAACGCCGACCACCACTAGCGACCACCACCACCAGCGCCAACCACCATCACAACCACCACCTACCACTAGGAACCACCACCTGAAAATTTGGTAAAGGACTTGGTTCAATACCAAATTTGGGGAAGAATTAATTTGAGTAAAAACCAAATTTGGTACTCCCTCCGTTCCAAATTGAGAGTCCCTCTTGGGGATTCCAACTATTTAAAGAGACATGCAATTATTACACCTACAATACCTATCATTTCCACCATTACCCCTATATTCTACATACTTTACAACATTTATATTCACCTATGAGGGATATTTTTGGAAAATCACCAAATTTTTCCTTCCATTTTTGGAAAAGGACCATCATTTTGGAACAACTCAAAAAGGAAAGATGGACTTTCATTTTGGAACGGAGGGAGTATAAGTTTGGGTAAGGAGTGGAGGTGGATTTTGAAAGTCTTTTACTCAAGTTTGAGTTTGAGTAAGGGTTTGAGTAAGGAGTGGAGATGCTCTTACAACAGAAGAAACCCCACATTGAGATAGTCTCGAAGGGACCAAAACCCTCCTACTTCTAGAGCTCGCTGGAGCCCAATCTGTCCCCTGAGACATAGGGTTTGCTCCCACCTAAGGTCTCAAGATTCAATTCTCCTCTCCAACAACTTTCGGGACCATCTCACTTCCACGCGCGCGTAAGCATGTGAAATGATTGTGTGAGGGACTCTAAGAATTAATCTGAGGTGTGTACAAATTGACTTAGAACACCTTACATTACCAAAAAGAAAAACAAAAAGCTTCTTTCATGAGACACGCAAGTTATGTAGAATATATTTTAGACATGCAATTTTTAAAATTTTCCAACCTCATGTACTTTTGCCTTTGACACTTGCTGCCAATATTGAAGCAAATTGGTGCTATCAAATACTTGCATAATTTAGCTTTGCGTTTGAAGGTAAGATTTGGAGATGCTTTTGTTCTCAATTCTAACAGGTGGCATGGTGACATGGAGCTCCATGGGATTGAGGGACCGTGCTGCGCAGCCCGTGCTGCGCAGCGTGCTGTGCGGGGCGAATTGCGGCCGCTTCGGTCTCGGTTTGATGATCGGAAACGTTCATTTCGTAGAGCTCGTCGAGTAGAACAAATATATCAAAAATCAGCTCATTCGGATATCATTTAGTGCCTCATCCGAACATTATTATCTTGAAATTATTAAGTGTACCAAAAAACAGTGGATTTTAATCTAGTGTTTCGGATCCATTCGTTTCAAGATAATAATGTTCGGATGAGGCACTTAATGATGTCCGATCAAGCTGATTTTTGGTACACTTATTCTACTCAACGAGCTCTACGAAGTGAACGTTTCCGATCATCAAACCGAGACCGGAGCGGCGGCGAATCCCCCGTATAGCACGCTGCGCAGCACGGGGCTGCGCGGCACGGTCCCTCCATCCAGCTCGATGAGAGATCTGATTCCCGTTGGAGATCGGAAAAGAATATACATATGGACCGATATTGAAAAAAATTCAAATAATTAAGACGGCACTTTAGATAAATAAGACAACTATTTGATAAGTGAATTTTTTTTTGCTTTCTGTTATAATTTTGTATTTTTTGGACTCTTCTCGTCAAGACGGATAATTAATTCAAAAAATATCACGTAAATTTAACAAAAATTCAAAAAAGACAAACAAAATAACAGTGGTTTATCCAATTGTTTAGAGCACAAAAACTGAGATAAGCATCCATGCATGCCTAACCCGTCCTCACCTAAACCTAGCTCCCCCAAATTTGCTCTTGAGAAAAGATCAATTTCATTAAATCTATATAATAAAACAGCTCAGTATTTGAATTTTATGTACATAAATTTAATGGCCCAAATTTATCTCTCATACTGTAAATCTTACGGTTGAGAAGACTCCTAGGGGCTGGAAAATCCTATTTTCAATTTTCTCTAATATTTCCTATTCCAACTCTCTTTTGTTATGGAAGATAGAAACCAATAAAATTTCATTGCCAAAAAAAGAGCGGGATTTGAAATAAAAAAAAAAGGAAGTAATTTTTGAAATCTTAGCACTCTCTCTCTCTCTCTCTCTCTCCGAAACAAGGTGAAATCTTCTCTAATTTTTCCTATCTCAACTCTCTTTGTTATGGGAAGATAGAATGTAATGAAAGTTCATGTATAAAATTAGTGCAAGGCAGATCAAAAACTAAACAAAAAGGTAAGAAATATTTTTGTTTATTGGTTGATCAATTTCAATTTTTTTGGTGTGTGTTTTTTTTGTAAACTAAACAAAAGGGTAAGAAAAAAATCTGTTTGAACATAATTTAAGAAAAAATCTTCCTGTATAAATCAGTTTTGTTGGTGGGGGTGATCAATAATTTCACAATTCATTTTAATTGTGTTAAAAATGCATTGCGCATGCCTTCAGACACTCTATCAAACTCTAATTTTATAACAAGTGAAGTCAATGGATTTTGGTTATCAGCATCATGGTAAGGCCCACTGTGGTGTTATCACCTCAGTTTAAAAGCATTACTTTGTTATCCCTACAACGTTATAAAATGTTTTCCAGAAATTATAAGTTATTGACATCAGCAAACTCTCAGTATCTTATTTAGTGGAGCTTGGAGATGTTTCTCGAAATATGTGCATATCTAAATTAATTAATTGGAAGAGGAAAAGTTAACCTGAACGGGTATTAATTGTAAATTCAACACTAGTATGCCCTTTGAATTGTGAGCAAGGGTGTCGTATAATGTTGTAAAATATTTTTCAGAAAACAATTTGGTTGATGCTGTTGAGCACACAGGAAACTTGTTTTGTGTGTGTTTGAGAGAGGAGAGAGATAGGGGGAGAGAGAGAGAGAGAGAGGGAGGGAGGGAGATTTTCCTATGTGCTCAACTAAATGGTTTTGCTTTCCAAAAAAAAATTAAATGGTTTTGCTTTCCAAAAAAAAAAACACTAAATGGTTTTGCAGCCTGTTTCACACAGATTCGGAAAATGATATATTCAGAACAGCTAGATGCTCAAGTATTTTAAATGATAGATGTGTAACTCACACACAACGGATAATTTCAAACACATCTCTGTCTAAATTTGTGCACTTTTATCTAAACAAAGATACAGTCAGAGAACACTCCGATGAACGTGGATTCTAAACAATGGATGTGGAACTCACACACATCGGATGATTTCGGTGTCGTTCCGCTTTCTTTTTAAACCTTTGTTTTTCAAAAAGAATGTAATTTCAAGCTCAAATATAATGAAAATGAAAAATAATTTTTTAATTTTTTTTGCACCGTTTAAAAGATCTCAATGAAATCTATCAAACAAGATCCATATTTATAGGAAAATTATTTGCATAAACTTATAATTTTTGAGATTGAAATTACCTTCTTTTTCTAAAAGCTCCTTTTTTAAGAAACCGGAACAGGGAACAAATCTGCACACTTTTGTCTACTATAACATTTTTGTAATACTGTAATATTCTAATACAGAAACCGTATGGTTCCTTAAAGTTTGTCTCTCCTACTCTCTTAAATTACCCCCGTTTGTAAAGTTCTCCTATCCCTATTTAGCGAGTGATGGAAAGGCGAAAAATGGCTTGATGAACCGTTCCATTGCCAGGATTGGCTCCCTTCACTTGCTTATCGTAAAAAAATGGCTCGATGAACTGTTCCATTCGCTAGAGTTCCCCTATTCCTATTTAGCGAGTGATGAAAAGGCGTAAAATGGCTTGATGAACCGTTCCATTCGCTACAGTTCCCCTATTCCTATTTAGGGAGTGATGAAAAGGCGAAAAATGGCTTGATGAACCGTTCCATTCACTACAGTTCCCCTATTCCATTCACTGGGTGGCTCCATTCACTTGCTTATCGTAAAAAAATGGCTTGATGAACCGTTCCATTCTCCAGGACCGGCTCCATTCACTTTCGCCAGTACCGGTTCCATTCACTTGCTTATCGTAGAGACTGTTAAGTACAAGAGCCCCTTGTTCAATCCGCAATCTCAACATTGTCAAAGATATAACACTTCTTTCGAGCATACCTGTCCATGCATGACTTGTAAATTTCATAAATTCCTCAAATCCTATAACACCTAAAGAAAACACAAAGATCTTTGACACTTAGAACCGCGATCCTTTGTATCCAGTACTTCATGCTAGAGATTATATCGAGAGAAATCCTTAACATGAACCACCCAGCGATCCTAGGGAAGAAGCCTGGCAAGTGGTATGCAAGGATATTACCAGAGTAAACAAGAGAAAGTGAAAACCAATGCTGAAATGCGGTCAAACCCAGGCAGAATTATGTTCCCGAAAGATGATTACGTTCTTGAAAATGAAAACAACAAAGAGTTTCATCAACTCCATAAAAACGAAAAATCCACAACAATAGACAACAAGAACATTTAAATTCCCGTAGGAGAAGATAATGAAGGCAGAGGGGCGGATAAAATAACCACGTATTAGTTTTCAAAATTCATGTCAACTAGATGGGCTTTGGTCTTTGAACGTAATCCACGTCTAAAGCAATTAACAAAATTAACATGACAGAATCAAAACAAAAGAAGGGTGCTTGATTTCAATCTTAGAACTAAGCTTCCAAAACTCTTGCACTGAAACTGACGCTATTGATATATATAAAAGAGGAGATATGAACCCCTCAGTTCCCCTTTTTCCTGAAAGAGCATCCCTCAGTGAGCTTTGAACGGCCTCCGGTTGGTTGGCAGAGGACCGTCTGGCAGTTTCCACATACAACAACTGTTTGCGAGTGGCTGAAAACCGTGGTTCTGCAATTTTACCAGAGGTCAACAAAAAAATTAAGTACTACGAGCATCTCCAGACAAGGCATACTTAAATACTCAAAATTTGAATAGAAATTCCTCAAGTCATTCCACTCCTTGACTCGAACCTATATACTCTTATACTCTTATGTTTATGCCAATGAAGGGAGATTCAACAATTTATTCAAATTTTAGAGGGCCCTTTGGTGTCTCACAAATTCATAATCATTCCATTCATAAACGTAATTTATGCTCAGCTATGAGTTTGCCCAGCTGAAATGGAACATTTCCACAAATTTGAATAAAGGTATGAATAACAGTTTGAGAGGGTACAAGACCATCTCCATCCTTGCCCTTTTTTCACTTAAACTCAACATTTGAGAGAAAAAAAAACCCTAAAAACTCACGGCACTCCATCAAATCTACACCACAACAATTTTTATTTAACTCAAGGGAGACTCAAATTTTAATAGGGTATTTTGTGTCTGCCAAATTAACGACAATGCCATTAATAAACCTTTTACTCTATGCTTAAGTTTAAGTTTGCCCACTGGAATGCCTTGCGTATAAAATGAAGCTTTTACTCAAGTTTGAGTAAATCTAAGTTAAGTCACAGTTGTAAAAGGCGTGCCTAGGCGCAACGCGCATCAAGGCTCACTCTTGGCGTCTTGAAGGCAACTTGACGAAGGCAAGGCCAGGGCGACAAAGACACGCCTGCAGAGCCTCTTTCAATTCCCAGAAATTTAATTCTTAAGGGCAAAAATGTAATTGCTGCCTTAACCCAAGGGCTAATCGATCCTCACAAATTAGTGCACGATGTCGGGTCTCTCATCTCTCAATCGAACGACTCGAACCAAACGATCTCCCAACCTCTGTTCAAATATTGAATGATCGTCTTTTTATTGAATTTGACGTTTTAATTCTTCTTTACGCACGAATTGTTGACTTTTGTCATTTGGTAGATGATTTTATTGTTATTTACATGGTACACTTTCTAAACTTCATTGTTTTAGTGCTTTACTATTTGAAAATTTGATGTATGTTATTTTTGTTATTTTTCCTCACGGCCTCGCCTAAGTGCGCTTTGATTCAATAAGGCCCGCACCCAGCCTTGCGCTGAGCGCCTAGCCGCCTAGACCCCAACACACCTTTGCGCCTCAGTGCGTCTCTCGCCTTAATAACTACGAGTAAAGTTGGGATGGTCTAACATGTCCTAACAATGTCAAATTCCAGATTCCAATAACAAACAACAAACAAAATATCATATCCAACTAAAAACTTGGTTGACAGAACTTACATGTTGAAACAACCCTGGCATTTCACGTCCTACACAGAGAAACAGATGAAAAATAAAATTCAGTGATTTCGAATCCAGACAGTAGGGCTGCAAACAAACCTAGCTGTTCACGAGCGGCTCAAGCCTCGGCTCGCTAGTAAACGAGTCGTGCTCGCACTTTAAGCTCGTTAAAGAACAAGCTGAGCTCGAGTTAGTTGTAACTAAGCTTGTTTGAAAAAACTCGGCTTGTTTGCAGCGGCTTGACTCGTTTATAGAGTCTCATTAATAAACAAACCGAGCTCAAACACTTGCATACCAAACGGGCCGAGCTCGAGATCGATTATTTGGGCACAACTAGAGCTAGATTAGTTATGAACAAGCTGATCTCAAACACCTCGAAGCTCGGCTCATTTCAAGCCCTAAACGTAAGGCCCCATTGGGGCATAACAATGAAGCTATAAACCAACAATTGACGATTAAACCAACAAGTTACTGTTCGCGGAAAAACGGGGTGCGTATGGTGTTACCATGAAGAATGAGTCGGGGGTGGGGACGAGGCGCTTGAGCTTGTGCTTCTCCTTCTCGAGTTCCAACGAAGGATGCAACTCATCGACGTCGTTTGGAAGAACCTACATCGATTTACACAAGCATCGCGAAATCAATATCACTAGGCAGTCTACAATGCAGAAAACAGTAAGCTCTATATATATTCAGCATCACGAAAACAGTCACAGATATGAAGAAGTGAAACGGAAAATCTTCGAACTCACCATTATTGCCTCTGTGCGCGTGCGCGTGCGCTAGAGAGAGAGATTCTTCGAAGTTGGAAACCCTAGAGAGAGGCCGCTTCGGAAAGATGCAGGGGAAGGAGAAAGACCGCCTCCCTCTAATTGCGGAATATATGAGAGAAAATTAGACGGATATAAGCCGTTGGATGGAGAAATATCATATCTCAAGCCGTTAATTACTTGGATAACTTAAAATGAGCCGAAGCCCACGAGAACTTGTATCGACAGGCCCATGAAGATGGAAAGAACACTGGGCGGAAGCCTGTGGGAATTTGTATTGGCCCATGATGTTTTGTATAGAGGTTTTTTTTTTTTTTTGGAGAACTTTTTTTTTTTTTTTTGTTATTCGTTAATCCTAATCTATACTATTCTAAAGGGTTTGGGAGATGGGGATGAGACTTACGGGTATCGAACCCTGCTCCTCTTTTGGCACAAGGAAAATCCAAGAGGAGGAATCAGTCCCTGTCCTTCAAAACTAAGGATGTGTTTGAAATTTGCGAAAAGAATTTCCCTTCTCTTATTTTGTTGATAGTGGAAATTAAGAGAGAAGAAATACTCCCTCTCAACTCTCTTTATATTTTTCTCTTTCTTTCCTTATCTTCCAAACAGACCCTAAACATGCCGAATAATTAATCTGACAACCAACTAGAGAAAAATAGAGTAGGGTTTTCAAAATAATTAATCGGCATGCCACAGGTTAAAAGGTAATCAAAAAATTAGCTATGACTTTGAAGGCAGTTTCAGTTTAAAAATCTTGAGAGAGAGAGAGAGAGAGAGAGAGAGAGCAGAGATGGAGTTTGTTGCCTTAACGTCAAACTTAACATCATGAGTCATTTCGAGAACCTTAGCTCAACTAAATAAAATCAGTCTGTGTATGCTTTGTTATAACTGCACTCCCATACGCATGGCCACTTCTCGGAGCAAGGTGCTGCTTTTCCTCAGAGTAACCGGAGGAATAAAAGAAAGCATAGAGAATGAACCCCAACCAAGCACAAGACCAAAAAGTAATCACCCTTAACATGACTTTTGAGTGCAGCAATACAATAACTCAAATATCTCAACAGAAGGAAAGGATACATGCACCAACTGGTAACATAGAACACTGAGCTTAGCGGCCCTAAACATCTTCGGGTAATTGCAGTCATCGCAAACATGGCCCCTCATCTGTTCTCGGCTTTGGCTTTCGTATTTACAGAGCCAACATGACAAACACTAGTGACTATACTAACATTCACGATTCAACGTACAGGAAGGATAGAGCTCAAGAGAAACAAGGGATGCAACCCTTCAACAAGGAACAAGTAGTAGTGATTACACATAATACGCTAGCAAGCCCAAGTCTTGAGAAAGAGAAAAGGGAAAGAGAGGGAGAGGGGATCCAAGCTTTACATTTACAAAGTACTCAACAATTTGGCTGGGAACTTACATCAAGAAAAGCATATTACCGCTCTGTCGAAGATCCGACCTGGCCTCCTCAAAGGATGCCTTCACAGCATTCCGTTCTGATTCCCTAAGTTGACAAACTTTTTTAGCTTCTTCAGCCTCGTTAAACGAAACTTGCAGATTTAACTCCAACTGCAACTTGTCTTCAGCTATCTCATTTAAACGAGCATCAATCTCCATATTATCCACCTTACAACAAGCCAATTCCTCCTCCACACGGCGAAGCATGTCCTTAAGATGGGAGGCCTCTTGTTCAAGATACCGAAGGTGCTGACTAGAGGCTTCCAAGTCAGATAAAGTTTGAGCATGGCCATGAGAAATAACTTCTAGACGCTGTTTCTTCCGATTGTAACTATCGAAAAGCTCCCGAGAAGACCAGTCGCCATTGTCAACAGACAATTCAAGTCGAGCGAGTGATTCTGCACTGCCTATATATTTCATAACTTTTTCTTTGAAGGGTTCATAATCAACCATCAATCTCTCTAGCGCACCAAAAGCAGAACAGGATTCCTCAAGCATTGACTCATGATCATGAAAATCCATGGACTCTAGAAGAATGAGAAGCTCCTCTTGAAGGCTCGCTGCTGCCTGCTTGAATTTATCTATGACCGATTCTTTCATTACCTTTCCTTGGAAATGTTTGGGAGGCGACTTGAGGCCTGATGTCTCCCTAAGAAGAGTAGCTGACGGCTCAAAAGGAGCAAGCAGATATTGCTTGCCAGATTCAACTGGTGAAGGGCTGCGTATTTCAAAGGGTACGTTGGCATCTTGAGGAAGGGAAATGGGATCAAAACAAGGAAAAACACCTGCGAAAACAAATGCAAAGTAGATATGAAACTGAGTGCTTGTAGCTAGAGGTGACAAAAGAAACTAACTTTATACAGCCATATTTAGTACATTTACCACAAAAAAAGGGCTTTGGTGCTGGAAATGTTAGGGACTGAGATGGGGGAAACACAAGCCGGCCACACCAACCTTTGAAATTAGTGCCCAAAATTTCATTAATGGCAGAAGAATCCACACAATAATCTGCCAATACCTCCCTGCTAGTAGTCAAGGCAGAAGAACTACCGAAGGAAGAAGCTGCGCAAAAAATAAAATCCAAGAACCAAGTAAAAACATGAAAGCTTCAAATGCAACTTCTTGGTGAGGTACCAAAGAAGCAAGTTGCCATATACAACACTGTGAACAAAATAAAACCATGAAGCACAAACACGACACACCTCCGGGTAAAGAAGCTCCAGCAGAAGAAATCTGCCTCAAAAACTCAACTTGCCTTCGACGGATCAAAGCCCCTGAGGCTAGAATACAGGGTCGGAGTGCCTTCTCCGTTGTCAGACTCGTGGACTTTGACTGCGGCATATCCCAGCAGTCACTAGTGGAGTCAATGACTAAACTATCGACTTTTGGATCGCCATGTCGCAGGCGTTTACAATTACGCCGCAAAGGTTCCTCTGGCATATCTTCTTGGTCCTGGGAATCCACCAGGGACACCCTTTCTGGCCTCGATAATTCAAAACTTGTCCCAAGCTTTTGGGAATGTTCAGGGGTGTCCACCACAGGCGACTCAATTTCCATCCCTTGGTGGCTGGAATTCCCTTCCTCAACCATGTCCCTGCTTGAGGGACTAGTGTCACCACAGCTAGTCAAGCTAGATGGTGGAGAACTTGGGCTTCCATCCCAAATATCATTAGTTGCTTCCACCAACTGATCTTCCAAAAGATCAAGAGCAGCATCCAGCAATGTATCATCCAAAAAATCGTTCGTAGAGTCAATCGGTTGAACAAAACTACATGCGCCCTGTCCCTGTAAGAATGGAACATTTGATAAGATGTAGGCACAAAGTGCTTCCAAAAGAAGGGTTGAAATAATAAAAATACAAGAGTCACAAAGTAAAACATTCTTGGACTAAACTGTTTTAATATTCAAATCCATGAAAAGCATAAAGATCAGTACATACAAACTCTAGGCAACACAGAGGACATTAGTAAGAGGCATTTAAGGTTAAGTTGACATACTGTGAAGGATATGACGAGATGGGAATCCAAAATTAACTACTGCCCTGACAACTGAAGTAGGGGAAAACAGATAACAACCGCCAAACTAAAGGGAATGGATGAAAGACAACACCTCACAATAAATTTAACAAGGCAACAATACAAAAGTTACGGGGATTCACTCTTAAAAATTCTAAAATGAAATACAGTTCAGAACATTCCCTCTGATTGAAATATTGAAGTTAGGTAAACAAGCAGCAGCAAGAGAACTGATGTGCAGCCAATAAAAAGAAAAAAAAAGAAGAGACCTGATGTGCAGCTAGATAACTGAGTTCAGTACTCTCTGATGTGCAACTACTACCAGGTCACCGCCCCCATCCTCTCACTACAATCTGGAAAACACTATGCCTGTCTCGAGAACTGATGTGCAACTACTACCAACACAATTTCAAGTTTCTAATTTTGAAGATTCAATTCTTATGCCAAGAAAGAAGGGAAAAAAAACTTGTACAGGAGAAGTATTAGTGTCTGCATCTACCAATGTTTCTACAGTCAAAGAGGAAGCAAAGTTATGGGGACACTTCAACGAGAAACTCCTTCATATATCTGCAAGTGCTCATTTTCCCGTACCTTTCAACTATTATAGCTTTTGACTATGAGTGGCTTGCTAACTCTCTCTTCTCTGTTTCTAGTTCATATTTCCCCATAAAAGCTACTCCATTTTATCTCTTCTTCATTTTTATAGAAGAGGTGACTAGGTTAGTTAGTAGCCGACTACAATTGATTGGGACACAAGACTCGGTTTGGTTCGGATAGGTGACTTGGTTAGTTTTCCACTGATATTTCATATTCAACTTCTTGTAGACGTATTTTCTAAGTACTTGGTGTGAAATGGAGTATAGCTGCCAGAGTAACCAAAACTCCTCCCCATGTTGTCGGCAGGCATCCTTGATATGCAATTTTCCAAACCAGATTGGGAAAAGAGGGCTCTAGTTGATCATGATAGTGGCCACAAGTCTGACAGTTAGTGACGACTGATGAGCCTGATGGGATAACAAAGGGGGGCTGCGTCATTGAGAGTCTGAGACAGCAATAGCATTAATACGATGCTGTGACGGGGACTTTAAGCGAAGGGTGCAGGGATAGGGAAGAGAAAATATTAGGAGGAGGACCGATATGGTGATAAGGGAATTGGGTTGATGGGTTGAAAGAGTCGTAATAGAAAAGTGATAGCTAGAATTGGTACTTTTCAAAAGTTAATTCCTAACATCAACAAACGTTTTTAGTGGCTTACTACTGAATGGCTAATCTTCTTGAGGACCATAAAACTTTGGGGGGTGAAGAAATTCCAATAGAACATCGTCACCTATAAAAGATTGATTGTTAAGGAAGTGATGGCTGCAGAGAGGGATGCGGTTGGCATTGGTACCTTGACAATCATAAGCACTGATAGTAACGAATGCTCTTTGTGGATGACCACCCAAGAGGAAATCTATAAAGCAATCACATTCATAAAACAACAGGAGGATTTGTATTTTCCAAAACTTAACTTTACATATAAACCTCACAAAAGGTCAGGAAGATTTAGCAAAAGAAAATAGACAAGATGACTTCAGGCAAACCAATGACCGAAAAATATATAAGTATTCCATCACTGGTTGAAATACAGAGACCCTTGATACAAGAAAAGGAACTGTCAAAACTAATCTTTTAGTAAACATCAGAATGGGAAAATTTTGCAATCTCATTAACTGAAGATAGAGGATAAAGCACTTGAAATTAATCAGCAAACCAATACACTTCAACAAGATGCCAATTATAGCAACAACAATAAATTACAGTAAAGACATAGTTTTACCTTCTTAATTGGGCATATAAAGAAGCGGCGACTGTCATCCATACGGCAGGGTCCAGCACTACACCTGCACGTAGGGGTGCGGCTAACTTTAATATTGACATCACGCGTTACATCTTTACACCGCTTAAAGAAGTTACAGCCTTTGCCCTGCAACAATTTTGTACAATAGAAAGCAAACAAGTAAGTGATCCGCCTTCTTCTACTATGCCTGCCACAAACACACTATGCACTCTAACATCACAATATCGCTTCCATAAACCAAACAAAAAAGAACAACACAGCATCTCCTGCCCTTATCCTTCTTTCTTATCACTCGAACTCAAATTGCAGTAAAAACCCTCCTTTAACGGATATTTAGACTGAATTGATTTCCCACAAATACTAACTCAAATCACTGGACACTCAATTTTTTACTTGAAATTTGGCTATTTTGCATCTCAACTATACCATCAATAAAGCACTTACCCAATTTTATGCTTAGACTTTAGTTACCCGTGCTAAGATACCAGTTCGCAAAAACTTTTACTCGGATCACTAGAAAACTCAAACCATGACCCAAAATTTGAAAGACTAGTTTGTGTCCTCTAGACTCTCAACAATTCCATTAATGAAACTGCTACACAGCACTAGCACCACAACCCAACCCCCCCCCCCCCCCCCCCCCCCCCCTTATTTTTTTTAAATGACTTGTCCGAAAGTGTTTGCGTGATCTCAGCAGTCCAAATTCACAAGATTAATTTCTTCATCCCAAATTTAGAACCATGCCATTAACGGGTCTTGTACTCAAACTTACGCTGAGATTTGGGTTTGTCCTCAAGTGAAGCACTTTTACACAAACTTGAGTAAAAATACCAGTAATAGAAGGAAACAATCACAAATGGAAGAGTGAAAACAGGAGCTAAAGCATTTGATACTGACAGTGACGGTGCGGAGAGGGCAAGCGTAGTACAGTTGATTGGCCTTCGAGCGCTGCGGGGTCAAATGTATACCGCAGCGGCAGTGTAAATCACCGGTAGACGGAGGAGGCGTTGGTGGTCCCTGATTAGGGCTCTTCATGGGGCAATCCTTAACCCAGTGCCCTTCTTTCTTACAGAGGAAACAAGAATTATCCTTCTTCTTGTTTCCCTCGTTCGGAGCAAACTGCCGTTGATTAGGAGCCGGTGGCGGAGTTGAGTTCCAGCCCACGCTCTGTTTCTCGAAATTCCCCGCCATTCCACGCTCTTTCTTCTCCAATGCAAGTATTTTTGATCTGGAGAGGAGAAATGGGAAATGGGAAATATATAGCAGGATCTCTGCTTCGATTTTTTCCACTTTCGAGTCTTTCTTCCCTCGGACGCTTCTCCTTTTCCGTATGTTTTTGGCTTTTTCCCACCGACGACGCCTTTAATAATTAAAAGATGAGAAGACTGTTGCTCCATGACTGCCGGGTATTGTCTTGTCAGGGTCTTGTCAACTTTTTGAAGAGATTATTTGGTGCTGCTCAGCTCAATGCTCTAACCTCTCCACATTACTCCACCCCTACAGGAAATGTAAAGTCATCTACAATAGTATAATTAAAAAGCAATTATTTTTAAAATTAATAATATTAGTGTAAAAAATAATTCATAATGGTATAATCAAATTTAAAAATATTCTTAAAAATAATCAAATTTTGAATAACCAAAATTAGCAACATTTTTTCAATAATCAAAATTTGTGGACTCCATGTCACATAAGTTAGCTAGTTTCAAATTTTGTATACACGTGTGTTTGAGTTGGTATTTTCTTCTTCTCTCATTCGCCCACTCTTTATCTTCTTCACTTCATCCATAAACTATTTCTCTTTCTTTCCTTCTTTCAAAAAATGAAACTCATATCTCTCGATCATCTACAATTTAACTTATCTTCGTCGGATTAAAGTATTTCACTCTTCTTTCCCATTTTTATTTTTTCCCAAAAAATAAATCATAATAGGATGGAAGAAAATCACTGATTTTTTTCCAAAATTAAGAGAGGAAATCGATATATTTTTGCCCAAAATAAATGTAAATGGAGGGAAAGAGAGGGGGGAAAGAGAGAGAGAGTAAAATTGTAGTGGATCCTTATTTTGGTTATGGACTAGAAGTTACTATTGTGAAACTCAACATTATTAAGCTTAACAACCAGTTATGTGAATGATAAAAATTGATGCGTCAACTTTTAATTATCCTTTTTTTATTTTACTACTGTGGATGTCCTAACACAAACAATGGTAGAGTAAATTGCATTTTGGAAAGAAAACCTTTTTTATTTGACAAAACTGCCCCTAGCTACCCAGCGAACAAAACCTACTGTAAAAGTGTTCTCTCATGAATTTTTGGAACATAAATTCAACAAACGTAATTATCATATATAAACCCGAAAAAAGGCTACTGAATTAGATCTAACCACTTTTTCTCTTACAAAATTTCAATCAGTAACATTAATTCCGAAGCTAGATTTTTCACCTTTATTCAAAAAATTTGAGTTTGAATTATATTTTTTTCACTTTTTTCGATTTTTCTCATTGAGATGAACCAATAATCTAATAAATTTTGACGCTTTTGGCGACATATATATGAAGTACGCATAGTTTTTTTTTTTTTTTATGCTTAAAGCCGCTGGAATTGAAAGACAAAAAAATAAAAGGAGTTGAAAAGATGGCATGGATGGAAAAGTAAACAGGGTAATTCGGTCTCACCATAAAACAAGTTTTTCTCCTATTTAATGTTGCCTAACCTATTTATTACCTTTATGAGTTCCTATATAATCCTAAGGCCCTGTTTCAGAAACCTTGTTAAAAAATAAGCAACTTATTTCACATTTTCAAACTAAAAAACAATGTAATTAAAAAAAATCAATTTTTTTTGCACCGTTTTAAAGATGTTAATGAGAAACAAGATTTATATTGATAGAAAAATTATTTGTGTAAGCACATGATTTTTGTGTATGAAATTGCCTTATTTAAAAATAAAATACTTATTTTGAGTTCGGGAACGTGGCCTAAGTATAGTTGGCATCATTAAATGAGTATTAACATATGCCCCTAGCCTTAGGGCATACATTAACAAAACCGCTTGTTTTTTTAAACCGGATATCCAGGTCAGGTTGTGCACATCTCGATTAATTCCGTTGCCCTGAAGATAGCGACCGGACATAATTCCCAATGGTCGTTTGGAATGTTTGGGCTCCGTAGCTCTGTGTAGCCCGTTCCAGATTCTTAAATAACTACTTAAAAAATAAGGACCTATTTTCAAACTTAAAAATAACAGGCTTGAAAAAATATTTTTTCATATTTTTTTTTGCAAAGTTTGATAGATTTCGATGAAATCTATTAAATAAGTTCCATATTACATTTTTTTTAGTAAGCCTGTAATTTTAAGCTTGAAAATAAATAAATAATTATTTTTTAAGGGGGAAAGCAAAACACACGTACTTGTACTCTTCTTTTTCTCTCTTATGTGAACATACACACACACACAACAAATTCCGGGGAGTGATTCTCTTAGTCCCTTGGAAGTATTTTCGACAATTTGCATTAAGTTTTGAATCTTGTACCATACCGAATGATGCATATTAATACTGACCAAATTTCATATTGTATATCTCTGATTCATTCTGGCTAAAATATCAATCATACCGATTAATACTGGACAATATGATACTCCTTCCGTCCATTTTTAAGCATTCTTCTTTGAAAGTCAAACTTTTCAATAAGAGCATGAATTGTACTTTAAAATCGTTAACCTTTCAGAAATACCCTTTATAGGAGTATTTAATGATGCATTTAATTTGATTCTTCGAATTTGAAAGGATCAATATAAAAAAAAAAAAAAAAGGAAAAAAAAGGGCTATATATAATAGTAAGAAATTTACTAGCAAGTTATTACACATGGGTGTTAAAGCGATACCAAGTGATAGTTCAGGGGTTTGTTTTAGAAAAAAAAGCCCTATAGTCCTCGCTTACCCTCTCAAGTCTCAGCCTCTCTAGAACCCTAAAACCAAACTGCAGAACTCCAATCCCCATCCGAAGAAGATCTCTCACGTGAATTGTGTTATACCTATTCTGAAGTGACCGATTTTCATCGAATTCGGAAGAAATTGTGGGGGGGGTTTTTGGAACTGTATTGTCGTTGTATAATGGTTGCTTTCATGTATTCCCACTCCCTTCAATCTGTCAAAGTATGTTCGGGAGGTCACCTCGTCTCGTCCAGGGGAGAATACCCGACCCGAATCCTCAGTAAGAACACACCTTGCGTTGTCTCTGCTTGTATTCCGAAATTGCATAAAGATCTTTCCCTTCAATCGCCTGAGGTACTCGGTTCTTAATCTTTGCTCACGTTCTCTTTTGTTAAGCTTTGTGTTATGCATTGAGTAATTTGCAACTGGCCTAGGCTAGAATATGGATTGAGTATAGAGGTTCTCGCCACATCACTCATTTGAGTTTCTTAGGTGGATAAAGACTTGGTTTGTGTAGTTTGATGTATGTGTAATGAAATGGATAGTGAGATTCAAAGCAGTCCGTGACTGGGTTCAGTTAGTTTCGGTGGAGATTATGCATTGGACCTCAATTTGTTCGGTGTTGTCTGTTTTCCGTTTCAGTCTGAGACACGCTATGGATTTTGGGTAGATTCTTCTTTGTTTACGGGAAGTAGAATTTATCAGGGGCAATGTCACGCTATTGCATGATGAGACTTTTGTCTGTTTGATGGTCCAATTGCTGCTTTTTTCTTTTATGCATGCTTCATTGGACAAATAGGCATGCTTTATGTATTCTGATGTACAATAGATGGAATGGATTATGAGATTAAAAGCAGTTCGGGACTTGGTTTGGTTTTCCGTGAAGATTCTACATTAGACTGCTCTTTCCAAATCAGTTTGTTTGGTGTTGGTTGTTTTCCTTTCACTCTGAGACCCACTATGGGTTTTGGGTCGCTTCTTTTATGTTGTTGGGAAGAAGAATCTATCAGTGGCAATGTCACACTATCTGTGTCTTTTATAAAAATATAGCAGTGAAACATGTTAATCTTGCAAATTTAATCTAAAGAAACATGTTAAGCTCAACATGTAACTCATCCAAGAGCTAAACATGTTAAGAGGGTTACAATGTTACATGTTTAGCTTAACATGTTTCTTTAGATTAAATTTGCAAGATTAACATGTTTCACTACTAAATTTGCAAGATTAGCATTTTTCTGGACTATCTTTTTTGTTGATCATCAACCACCTTCTCCCTCCCATGTCTCGGTTCCACATGTCATGTATTGACTCTCTCTCTCTTGAGGATATTTTATCTGACAGAGGCTTTTGTTTGAACGGAGCTGGAACGGTTATCACTTATCACTATCCAACGCGTTTGCCCACCTTGGTTCTTATTAGTGCCATATTATTTTTGGATGCTAACAGTCCATGGTATAAAAGGAAAAACATCCTCTTTCCTTCTGTGTTACTAAATGGAAATCAGAAGGCTAAATTTAATTTCAGTGTTAAGGATGGTCTTGTTCTTGCACATTTTTATGTTCAACGAATGAGTGCGCAAGGCTCTTATACCAGACATAGTCAAGTTTCTACCTTGGTCCTCGTGGTTGGAACCGTTACAAGTCTGGAAAAGCAAAAATGGAGATGCAGAGTTGATGGATGGGTTTCTCATTGATCATTTCGAAATCTCTTGGATGGGGTCCATCGTTGCCTGATAATTCACAACCAATAGTTGTTGGAGCTACATCTGGACCCTACATCTTCATGTAATTTGATTGGCAATAAAGTTAGACTGACCTTCCTTGAAATTTTCATCTAATATGGTTCCCCCTCATGGTTTGAAAAGCTGTCTGTCCACGGTGTCCAGAAATGTTGGTAATAGAAGTTGAGAAAATCCGATGGTCAGGTAGTGGTCATACTCTGAAACCTTTAATCAAAACAAATTTAATTTCGGTTTTACGCATGGTCTGTTCTTGCACATTTTTGTCTTGAACAATTGAGTGCTCAAGGCTCAAATACCAGACATAGTCAGGTTTATACCTTTGCCCTCGTGGTTGGAACCGTTACAAGTCTGGAAAAGCAAAAATAGAGATGCAGAGTTGATGGATGGGTTTCTCATTGATCATTTCGATATCTATTGGATAGGGTCTGTTGTTGCCTGATACTTTGCAACCAATAGTTGTTTGAGCTACATCTAGACCCCACATCCTCGTGTAATTTTGTTGGCAATGAAGTTAGACTGGCATTCCTTGAAATTTTCATCGAATGTGGTTCCCTCCTCGTGGTTTGGAAAGCTGTCTGTCCACAATGTCTGGAAATTTGGTAACAGAAGTTGAGAAATTCCAATGGTCAGGTAGTGTTCATACTCTGAAATCTTTAGTTAATCAAAACACAAGCTCTTTAAAAGACAAATTTAGTAATGACGACATGAGTAAGTTGAGGCATTGAATTAATTGGACCTTGTCTTCTATCATTAACAGACAAACTTGGACTAGAGAGGTCAATGTAATTTCCTGAACAGCTTACTTTGTCTGCATTCGTTTGAGGTTTGGCTCATATTTCTGTGGCCTGACACCATGGCATACAGATGGTCAATTTAGCCTTCGTCTTTCTTTTGGGGGAAGGGTGGTTATGAATTGGAGCTTAGAATTCAATCTCTGGGATTTCGGTTGCTTGTTCCCGTTCATAGTACCTTTATGTGATCATTACTCTTTTCTTCGTTTTGGTGAAAGTCGTAAAGTAATTGGAAGGTATGTTTATATTTGCACGTGTATCTTATGTTTAATGCCTAATCATGTAGCTTATATGATGTTTGTTGGCCAGTTTTTGGTCTTTTCGATTGTTGCGTTGTTAACAACAGTGATGGTATCGATGGCTACTATTACTTCACTAGGCAGGGTTTTTGCTGTTTGAATATTATATCACCACCTGACTTCGCCAAGAATGGTTTATAACTAAGTCTTCTTGGCATCATATTTAAGAGTTTTTTCCTGCTTGGCCATATTTGAGAGTTTATGACCTATCATTGTTACTTTCGTTCTCCTTTGTTTATTTTTCATTATATTAAACAGATGAAATATCTAACAAATCGAATTCTAGGTTGGTATGTTGTTAGACCGTGTGAAATGGGATGACAAAGGTTTGGCAGTTGCAATAGCCCAAAATGTCGACACCGGAGCCATCTTGATGCAAGGCTTTGTGAACAGGGGTGCACTAGCAACAGCCATTTCTTCTCGGAAAGCTACATTCTACAGCAGGTCACGGTCACAATTATGGACAAAGGGGGAGACTTCTCTGAATTTCATTAATATTCATGACATTTTCCTTGATTGCGACCTTGACTCTGTAAGTTCTGATCACTTTCAGTAAAACTTATCATCGTCAGTGTTCATATTGTTTCGTCTCTTTTTGGAACTTATTGGAACTATTTGTCAGATAATATACCTTGGGACGCCTGATGGCCCTTCTTGCCACACCGGAGCAGAAACTTGCTATTTCACATCAGCTTTTGATTTCTTGAAAAATTCACAGGTTTTCTTCTACCAGGATTTCGTCATTTCAAGTAATTGATAGGTTTTATATTTTCTGATTAAATTTTATTTTCATTGGGCATATTGTAGGATGGGGAAGGCAAGATGGCTTTAACAACTTTGTACTCGTTGGAATCTACAATCTCCCAACGGAAAGCAGAACTAGCAGATCCACAAATAGGGAAACCCTCATGGACGAAACGACTTTTGACTGATGACAAGTTGCTGTGCTCAAAAATCCGGTATCATGACTGATATGTGGTTGACATTTAAATTAGTTTTTCCCTATTTACAATTTTTCAAGAAAGAAGACAGTTATTAGAGCAAATATCTTTCTAATAGTAATAATAGCCATCTTGTGAAATTGTGCCGTAGATTTTATGAGTTCTGACTTCTGAGTGAGATTCAGATCAAATTTTCACCTTTATATGACCATGAGTCTGAAATATTCTTTACAGGGAGGAGGCAGATGAGTTGTGCCGAACGCTGGAGGAAAAGGAGGACAAGTTGCGGACGGCCTCTGAAATGGCAGATGTGCTTTATCATGCCATGGTTCTGTTGGGGCTCAGGGATGTTAAAGCAGAAGAGGTTTTACAGGTCCTTAGACAGAGATTTTCGCAATCAGGAGTTGAGGAGAAGGAAAGTCGCAAACCATAACATTAAGCATTGAACTGATCACGAGTTGAATCATTCATTGGGCTACCAGATTTCCACTTTCAAGCCAATCATGGTAATTTCAAATCAAACTGGCTTTCTTGTGTTCTAATGCTGCTTATTGAGAGCAGTTCAGTAACATGTCAATTTACTTGTGCTATTTTTAGTCTATGCTTTCATTCAATCTCTACTCTTCAAGTGATGCATTAAATACTGTTGTGCTGATTTGTATTAGTTTATATTGTCAATTTCGCGAGGTTTGGAGCCTCATCATTTTTGGTACATGGCCTTAAACCTTTGGCCTTAACATTTTCGGAAAACTGTATTAAGGTGGAAAGTTCTTGTGCACTCTTGATACTCAAATTTACGGACAAGGTTTGTGGATTCTAGATTTTAGTTTGTCAGCAGTTTATGTAATCCTAGGCTGTTCTTGCACCTTTATAAGTCGTTTTCAAAGTAGGATCTCTTCAAGTTTCATTACTCAAACCAATTTTTGTTACATTTTTCCCTAGAGAGAGATGGTTTTATTTTGTTTTAGGCCTAAGGGCACCAATGACCAACAAGTACATGGATGGTACATAGTGTACATCCACTTTACTACATCAATCCTGTTGTTGCTAGTGGAAACAAGCCCGACGTGGGCTAGCTGCTGGTAATACGGTTTGTTTGATGGGTTTGGAGCGGCAGTTGGTTCCAACGCAGTTGCCCAATCGGCCGAAGTTATGAGAACCACATTGCGCCTATGACCTGGATGTGAAAAGATTTCTGCGGTTCGCAATGACCTGGACATAAAACTACTTCTCACCCACACCCGGCCACACATAGCTCCAACTCCTTCTGCCTTTCCATGGAATGGCAAGGATCAGATTTTTGAAGGTTATGTTCCTTTCACAGCCCCCTGCCTCCACACCTGCCACCAGTGCGATGCTCCATACCAACAAGACCAACTTGTGCCATTGACTTGTCTCTCTGAAGGGGTTTTCTGATGGAGGATGATGTGGTGGTTTATTTGCTCGGCTACATTGATATGTACGACGAGATCTCAGAACATTGAAAGAGTGGCGGGGAAGGAAAGCGTCTTTTGAAAGGTTTTTTTTTTTGATCCGCGTCTTTTGAAAGTTTGAAACAGGTACTACTGCCAAAAGTCCGAAAGACAATGTGAGCTGGCTGCTGCTCTCTCTCCGACACTGCCATGGTTGGCCACTCTATACAGTCTTTAATCAACAGCAATGCCAAATTTGTGGTGACTTAAGATTGCCATGTCTTCTTTTACTCGGATAGTGATTCAAGATTCTAGCAAATGATAAGGATCAAGATTTGCAGTAATACCAGTTTCTTTGAGCCTAATATACACTAATGGTCTGAAACTCTCCAATCTCGCTGGATTTTGGGAATGGGTATTTACATCACTGCTTGTTTAAAAGGAAAATTTCAAGGATTTTTGAAGCATTTAGCACAGAGCCAGCGGAGACAGCACTACAAGGATGTTTGCTCCATCCGAGGGATGTACTGTGTGATCCAAGCCGTCTAAAAGTGTTCTTATTGGTTCAGATGTCCTACAACTATTTTACATGTAAGATATTTTTTGAAATTTGATTTTTATTCATTGTAGAGATGGACGGCTCAAGTTGCCACAGCACTCCTGCAGTGCAGATCTAGCCCAAAATATAGTCAAAAGTGCTCAAATGTGGATGCTCTTATTAGTAGTAGCTTGAGATTGAGTGTGTGGTTTGTAGTACAGTTGCGAGAAACGGATCCAACTACCAGCCCTATTTGGAGGTTCTGGTAATTTGCCATTCCACGTGGGTGTATTAGGCCCAACTCCCCATTCGAGAACTACTCTTTCATTTCTTCACCTGTTTTTTGAGTTCTTGGCAACAACCAAATAACAGAGAAGGGATTGGAAATTGAAAAGGAATGCAAACCTAAATGGCATCCTTTCTTGAAATGGGCTTTCACCCTTTTATGTAGAAAGAAGATAAAAATACTTGCCAATGAGAAGAAATCATATATTTTTTTAGTAGTTTTTTTTTATTTATATTTATTATGGGTTTTTGTTCTGGGTATATTATGTATGTTGATGGATGATTAATCTATCAAATTGGCTCACCCATTAATTACATACGTTATACGATTAATGAATTCCACTTTGATTATTACCAACGCTACTAACTTCTGCATTATTAGACATTAAGAAACAAATTGACTTAATGAAATGTAACTTAAGCTTAATTTTAATCATTTTTGTTTAGTTAATATATTTAATTTAATGGACAGATGTTACAACAAAATCTCTGGTCGGTAGGATTTTCTTTTCATTATGTTGTCAAAGGTGAATGAAAAGTGGAGAAGGGCTCAAGTTCAATCAATTTCTTTAGGTCATAAATCAATTGAGATGCGTATAAGCTGACCTCGAAACTTGAATCATGAAAAATAAAAGTGGAGAAGGGAACCCTAATGGGTTGTCTAAGTGGTCTTGTCCTGTAACTTAGATGTTTGCTCCATCCTAAGATTTCAAGTTCGATTCTCCTTGCCATTAACTCTTCAGGCCACCCCACTTCCACGCTTAAGCGTATGAAACTGCTGTAAGAGCGGTTGTAAAGATTAATTCGAGATACGCCCAAGTTGGCCCGGAATTACGTGGCTTCGTCCCAACCAATTGTTTAGCAATGCCTCCTCCCATCCCAACGTCAACGTGGTCTCCAGCTACCCGTCCGTTCAACCTACCCACATTCCCGCCTCGATCAATATAAATACATCCCGACCCGGGTTCCAATTACTCACACCTTCCACTCCAAATAACTAGCAGCAAAGCT
This sequence comes from Rhododendron mucronatum var. ripense, assembly GCA_019656295.1. Lineage (NCBI taxonomy): Eukaryota > Viridiplantae > Streptophyta > Magnoliopsida > Ericales > Ericaceae > Rhododendron > Rhododendron mucronatum. The sequence continues at coordinate 2,288,670 of BPLT01000032.1, read as the reverse complement.
TAACTCTCTCTAGAAAAAAATGGCTCCTGGTGGTGTGTCCGTGGAGGAAATCCGAAAGGCCCAGCGGGCACAGGGCCCAGCGACGGTCTTGGCCATCGGGACGGCCACTCCTGCTAACTGCGTTAATCAGGCTGAATATCCCGATTACTACTTTCGGATTACCAACAGCGAGCACAAGACTGATCTGAAGGAGAAATTCAAGCGCATGTGTAAGTGCATATATACCCACCTCTCTCTTCCTCTGTCGTGTGTATTTTATAAGCTGGATTCGGATATTTGTGCGTTGATTTTCGAGAGAATTAAACACATAGATGTTCGAATTCGATTAAAGTATAGATGTCTATACGTGATCATGTCTTTTTTGTCATTCAAATGTTGGTAGTTTTTCTCCATTGATATTATGTAGTACGATCTAGGTTTCTGGATCTCATATAGATTTTTGGCATTGAGTGTCACACAATGCAAATTAAAAAAACTATTGCAGTGGTAGGTCAGACTTTTCTATACTACTTGTCAAACCTCTAGAATGGGAGACAATCCAACATCTCCTTGTAGAGTAGAACGGTGTAGGGTGGCCGGATTCCGCCGCACATCTCAAAAAGATGGCTCGGATCATAACCGAGCAATGGACAGTTCAACTTTGTATGTGCTCGAATTCATTCCGAGCCATTTAGGCCGAGATGAACGGCTAAACCGGCAGCTCTACGCTTGTTCGGGAGCTACTTGGTAGCATCCACAGGTCCCAAACCTATAATTTCCAATTGCAGTGCAGAGAAATATATTTTCCTAATCATCTCATTTCAACGTTTTGAATCCACATACTAGTAGCTAAATTAAAATTTGTGCATGAAGAGAGCATCTATAATATTGTCTAAATTAAAGCATTTTACGGCTACGTTCATGTGTAATGAATCTGTGGGCTGAATTCTGTAACAGGCGAGAAATCAATGATCAAGAAACGCTACATGTACTTAACCGAAGAAATCCTGAAGGAAAACCCGAGTGTGTGCGAGTATATGGCCCCGTCGCTGGACGCTCGCCAAGACATGGTTGTGGTTGAGGTCCCGAAACTGGGCAAGGAAGCTGCGACCAAAGCCATTAAAGAATGGGGCCAACCCAAATCCAAGATCACCCACCTCGTTTTCTGCACCACTTCGGGCGTCGACATGCCCGGTGCCGATTACCAGCTCACCAAGCTCCTCGGCCTACGTCCTTCCGTCAAGCGCCTCATGATGTACCAACAGGTAGTTGCCACTCTCAAATTTTACTACTCCTGTCTAGTAAGATCAGGTGATACTAAAGTCCTGATTTTTGCACTCTCTTTTTTGATAAATGCGCTGATTTTCTTATTTTGTAACGAAAAAATATACACCTAAAAGTTGCATTAAATATGAAAAATCTGTTCATTTGGAAATTTTTGAGAGAGACTTTTGAAAGTAATGAGCGGGGAGAGATCGGAAAAAAAAAAAAGAGATGGTGCAGAGGGTTTTGAGAAGCCCGCGGCGTCTTTATTGTATACATGAAATTTGTTCATTAGCTTACTAACTTTGCACAATTGGGTGGTTCAATTACTTCAATGAACCTCATAAACTAACACATCAACTTACTCCTTCCAAACAGGGCTGCTTCGCCGGCGGCACGGTCCTCCGCCTCGCCAAAGATCTCGCCGAAAACAACGCCGGCTCCCGCGTCCTCGTCGTCTGCTCTGAAATCACCGCCGTCACCTTCCGCGGCCCCTCCGACACCCACCTCGACTCCCTCGTCGGCCAAGCCCTCTTCGGCGACGGCGCAGCCGCCGTCATCGTCGGGTCCGACCCCTTACCGGTCGAGCGCCCGCTCTTCCAACTCGTCTCCGCGGCCCAGACCATCCTGCCCGACTCCGACGGGGCCATCGACGGCCACCTCCGCGAGGTGGGGCTCACATTCCACCTCCTCAAGGACGTGCCCGGCTTGATATCGAAAAACATCGAGAAGTCTCTGGTGGAAGCGTTCACCCCGATCGGCATCAGCGACTGGAACTCGTTGTTCTGGATCGCGCACCCGGGCGGGCCCGCGATCCTGGACCAGGTCGAGCTGAAGCTCGGGTTGAAGGAGGAGAAACTCGGGGCGACCCGCCACGTGCTGAGCGAGTACGGTAACATGTCGAGCGCGTGTGTGCTGTTCATTCTGGATGAGATGAGGAGGAAGTCGTTGGAGGAAGGGAGAGGAACGACGGGTGAGGGGTTGGAGTGGGGCGTTCTTTTCGGGTTCGGTCCGGGTTTGACGGTGGAGACGGTTGTGCTTCATAGTGTTCCGGCACAGGGCGTTGCGGCACATTGAGTTGATACTGGAAATGGCAGCAGAGAGAGAGAGAGAGCGAGAGCTGTGAGGGTGGAAATTATGTGTGGTTTTGTGAAAGGTTGTTACGGTGCTTGAAGGCAATTAGATGGATTACTAGTTTTTTTTCATTTGTTTGATCCGAGATTACTAGTTATTAATCACCAATAAGACACTGCCACGTCGTTGTGTTACTAGACCTCTTCTTTTTATTTTTAAATCTTAATCCGTGATGATCAATTGATTATTAATGCGCGCTAAGTAATACTATTTGAATGATAACCAATTTGAAATTGGAGATATTCACTTTGTTTGCATGTGTATATGAGGTGAGGTAAATGTGGAATCAAGTCACAACCATCTCTTGAACATATCTTCCCTTCAAACTATAACAGATGAATCCTCGTACAAAATGCATTAACAGTTTTTAATAAAATTGGATGTGTCTCAACACCGAAAACAGAGCACTCTTCAAGCGTACACTTGACACCATAACGTGGCTTTTCCAACCTTATTAGTTTGCTCAAGATGTCGAGTTCGATCATCCCCAACAGATATTGTCATACACTTATTGTTGCGCTGTTGCGATTGAGACAGAGAAAGGAAGGTTCGTAACGACGGAGGAAGGGAGGGCGAGTTTTCTACATTGCATGAGAAATTCTTGAGGGGGTGTTTTGGTAATTTTACACTTAAAATTTATCCAAATAGATTTGAGCCGTCCAAACGTGAATGCGTGTTGGCACCAGCTGTCCTGTGCCCGCTCGGCACTGAAGAATTTCTCCTCTTTCACACCTTTATGATACCCACATGTTTATGGAGAGAGAGAGAGAGAGAGTAGTAGGTATAAAATGAACAACTTAAAGGTACATTTATTCGGCTAGATTGTTGATAATGTTTTGCTGCCTCATTTCGCTTTTATAACAACACAACTTTAATGGAGAAGGAGGTCTTACAAAATGATCCCAGTCGTTTCTTAATTTTAAAATAAATTTCTGAGCGATCTTAAAAAATTTAGTTTCGTCACTATAAGTTCTGTCTATGGTAAGTCAAAAGTTAAAATGTAAAAAGTTGAAAGAATTAGACACAAGAATGCAAGATGATGCATGTGTTGCAGGTTTTAACTTCCATCCTAAATGGTAGGTACCGCAGGACACGTATTGACAATTCGACATTGTTGTCAAATTAAAAGTCCCGGGTTTAAACTGATAAAAATTAGAATATATGTCTTCGTTTGAAAGACTTATTAAATTATAGGGTCTAAAGTGCAGTTTGAATGTTATACTCCTATGTATCAGCCCTAACTAGATGACGATCAGAATCCGAACCGCCCCAAAAATACTCCTAGTAATTTCAGCCGAGGAAAGCTCCGGCCACGACAACAGGTAGTTCTCTCTCTCTCTCTCTCTCTCTCTCTCTCTCTCTCTCTCTGTGTGTGTGTGTGTGTGTTTTGCATTCTTCCAGTGTTTTTCGTATTGCTCCCAAGTTAAAATGGCTATAATTTACATTCCAGAGAATCGAAACAATTAGCTGAAAACTCACCATTGGCAACAACACCCACCTAGCTGCCTTTGATTTACGTGTAATTTTCTCTCTCTGGTACACCTCTAGGGACCCGACAGTTATCCGGGATTCTGATTTGACAATTTTCGGCAGCGTCCTGATCAATCACAGACTAATAACACGGTACTTCGTTTTTACTTCCGAACCTAAAATCTTAATCTTTCATTTTTTTTTTCTTAGTACTTCGTTCCATTTGATTTGTCCGGTCCGCAAAACGAAAATTTAAAGTAATGCATTATTCATACTTCTTACCGCTAGGTGCTAATTATCAATTAGTTCTTTTAATCTATCACAAAAAGTTCAAATTTTTAATGAAACAAATGCATTTTTTTTAAAGTTTTTGTTTTGCGGACGGGACAATCTTTTTGGATGAAGGGAGTGTTTTTTTCTTCATAAATGGAAGTCCTAAACTTAGTTATATCCTTGTCAAACAGATGAGATTGAAAAAGCAGAAACGCCATCGTAGGACTGTGAGGTTCTACACGACTTGCTTTGGCTTCCGGGAGCCCTTCAAGGTCCTTTGTGATGGAACTTTTATACATCACCTTCTTGTCAATCGTATTGCACCGGCCGATTCTGCACTCTCAAATATCCTTGGTGGTGCTGTCAAATTATTTACTACCAGGTCTGCATGATTTGTTTACTCTTTTGATGATATGACGAGGTTTTACTTCGCTTTCACTTGATAAAATATGTGATACACGTGCTTTCATTTGTGCCTGCTTTACTTGTAGATGCGTTCTTGCAGAGTTAAACAGCCTCGGCAAATCCTATTCTGAATCTCTTAAGGCAGCCCGTGGACTCATTACTGCAAGGTCAGTGCTCTCTCTCTCTGAAATATTGACTTGAAACAGGCAGCCCACTTACCCAACGAGTTTGCAAGTATGTTATGATACCAAATTTTGCTTGATTTAAGGATGCCTGCTCATACAGTTGTTTTTTTGACTTTTGAGCCATTTTCAGGTGTGACCATGAGAAGAGGAAGAGTGCTGTTGCTTGCATGATGGAAGTTGTTGGAGAAAAAAATCCCGAGCATTTCTTTCTTGCTACTCAGGATGCTGATTTGAGGGAGAAGTTACAGGAGGTTTGTGTTTTCACATAGAATAGAAGATGCATTGTTCCTTTGGGTTGGATATTGATGTTTCAGGTTTTTTAGCTTCTTTTGTTTTCAACCAACAAAAACTTGTGAATGAATGTATTTGAACAGATAGTTAGAAATCATTATCATTTTGGTTAACGGACTTCTTTGCCATCCTTATATTGGGTTGAACAATAGCTACTGTTTTTCCATAAGTTTCTCTTGCTTTATTCATATGATTTTTGTTGTCAAGTGCGTCAAGGTGATACGTTATTGCAAATCATGGAACTGCAGCTCAGACTTCGTAAAATCCTGCTGCTTTCTGTATGATCGCCAGTGATAATTCTCTGGATAACGATGTGTGATTGGATAATTTTAGTGAACAATGGAGTGCTTTAATAGTTTAATGTGGCATTGATCCATGGGGAACTTTCTAGTTAAGCTTAGAAATTAGAAGAGTAGTTTGAAGGACAGGCGTCAGTCTTCCATGTGCTGGTAGAAGATGGAGGAGAAAAGAATAGTTAGGCGCAAAGCATGATGGATATTATGGTTGCTTTTTTGGGGCTGAGACTTCACAGGTCAAAAATTGTTAGGTGGGAGTCGTGGTACTCAATAAGTAAAAGTCCATCAAAAGGATTATCTTACCAAATCTCCCGAGAAATTTCTCCGGTAGTTTTATACTACATCATCACGAATTGAAAAATATTAGAATGGCTATGGCCTATGGGGTACCAGAGACTGAGATATGTTAAAATGGGAGGGATTGAAGAAAAGGCGTGCATTTGTTTGAGCATAAAGAGGAAGAAATTTCAAGCTACTCTGTTTTCGTCATGCTAGAAGCTTCCTTCTTACGATGCTTATGCTGCCTAAGTGTCCAGCAACCAGACTAGGACATTTATTAGATTATGAATTCATCAGTACGAAATATGAAATTTCATGAAATTGTTGATGGTACTAGTCCCTTCTTGTGTTTTTTGGCTGTGAGAACCATTTCCTCTGTTTTGTGCTCACACTCGTATGCTTGCCAATTTGCACACATGCGGATTGTCTTTTTAAAGGTATTTTTTTGCTTGAAGGTACCGGGTGTTCCTCTTATATTTGGTCTTCGGAATGCCTTACTCCTCGAGTCTCCATCTGCATTTCAACGCCAATTTGCTAAATCTACAGAGGAAGGACGCTTGCACATGTCTGAAGCAGAATATAAGATGTTAAGAACGAAGAATACATTAGAAGCAGAGGAAGCGATGAAGTTCGCTGATGTGAATGAAAGTGAAGGAGATCAACATGGGGGGACCCAGGCAATGAGAAGGGCGAATGATGGAGGAAAGAGAATTGGAGTTAAGGATAAAGTTCAGTTCAAGAGAAAGAAGGCTAAGGTCTGATCCATGATATCATCTATCTTTTTCCTAGTTGCTCTCTTCATTCGCATTTGGTTGCTTTTGTCTCTGTGCTACCAGGGGTGATTACCCATTGGGCTTTGTCCGGAAAGCACATCACCCCTTGTGCCAGATTGATGGAAGGGCAACATTGCCACTTGACTTGTGGTGTAAGGAATTTTCGGTCACAATTATAAGTGGGTGGCTAAAGTAGGATTTTCGCAGAATTACTGAGTTGCTGAGTGAAATCGGCCCTATAAGGTAACTAGGATAAATGTATTGTCCATATCGGTGATGCATGGATCTTAAATAGATTCACACCCAGGAGTATATGCTGCACTTCCTTCTCAATAGAATTGAATGACACCCTGTTTGGACTTATTCTTCAAACATAGTCTACAAAATGGATAAAATCATACGGAAAATAGAGTATCCAAGCGAGGCAGGGGCATGATACATCCTTGCCCTTACCCTTGGGGGAATAGATGAGTCAATGTATCATACTACATTCATGATGATAATACAAAAGGTTATTTTTCTATTCAACTTCCTCGATTGAAAATGTTGATAACTGGATGGTGGCATTCTTTCTTTCACCGTTCAAAAGGATATGTGTAGTTATTGAGGAAGTTGTTGGTCAAATCTTTAAGAGTTGAGAATGTATGGAGGTATGCACTTTTTAATGTTTTGGTTCTTATTAACTAAGTAGTTACTAAAAATTTTCATGAGTTAAAGAAAAGTTTGATGTTGTGTTTATAGTGGACTGACCAAGCCATTGGAGAAGCAATGTTTGGTTCAATAGTCTCATATTTGTAGGCATGAATCATTGTAAAAGTGGTGATCCTATATTTCATCCCAAGCCAAAGGAAAAGAGAGAAACAAATGGTCTAGAAAACTTGCTACTTTTCAATCCTTTATAAGGTGACAGTCCTAACATTCATTTGGTTTACTTTCTTGGAATTTGCAGGGTCCAAACCCACTCTCGTGTAAGAAGAAAAAGAATCTTGGGCTTCCGACTTTTGTTTCTAAAAGTGTGAGTTATTCGCTTTACATTGTTTTTGTTTTCTCATTCGATTCAGTCTACTCTTCCCTTTTCCAAAATTTTTATCGTTTTATTGAACATTGAGGGCTATAAATGACATTTGGTGGTCCTTGGCCCAATGATGGGTTGTACTGTTGTAGCATTTCATAGAGGGGCTTCATCGAAATTTTCTTGGGGGGTTTTACAGAAGAACTTCTTTCATAATATGAACACACCTTCCATAATAGTACCGGGAAAAAAGGTACTCCGATGCCCAAACCTGGACAAGCGAAATAAAATACTAAATAAATCTACCGTACTATTCATAGGGCCTACATATTGCAAAACCAAGACAAGAAAAAGAAAGGCTTGAGGGCTCTTTTTGATGATCTTGATGGAAGGCTGAAGCATTTCTAAGAGCGTGTCCGGACTCCTGACACTAGCCCGATGAACTTTGGTAATCCTGCAAAAGGTCAGCTTTTGTGCTAATGATAAAATATTCTCCCCTAGGGCTTGATCTTCATAAGTTGTATGCTGAAAACTAGTAGCTTCAATACCAGATGATAGGTAGAAAGGGGCAATTTTGAAATGGGACAATGAATGTGACCTTTGATGTCCAATATTTAACTGGAAAATGGGCGTGGGAACACGTATCTGTATTCTATTCTTCGAATACTGCTTAATCAGCATATCTGTGGTAGTTAACCATCTCAAGTTGAAGAAACGTTCTCTAACGTTTTGGTTCCTCGCCATGCCATTGATGTGTAGTCGTCCTAAATGCAGGAAAGCAATGATGGCAGTGAAACTGTAAGAAGCAGGAGCAACAAAAAAAGGAAAAGATCACGTAAGGGGAAAAAGCTTGAAGCGACAAATGGTTAGCTGTTCTTGGAATATTTTGTGCTATTATTGGAAAGGCAGTTAAGTTATAGGATGCAGTCATGGTTTTGAGAATTTTGGTAAAGTAGATGTTTTTCCCGTCACTTAGGTCCAAGGATTACACCAATTATGCTATACTTAATTTTGTACGGATTTATCTTACTGGATGAATGATTATTATTATTATTATTATTATTATTATTATTATTATTATCTTTATGCAAACAAAATAAAAAAGAACAGGAAGGTTATACTGAAGTGTGGTTTAGCATCCATTATCTAATTGAATGGGGGAAGGGTCTCCTAAGAGGTTTCTGGTGGCATCTTGATAAACATGCCCATATTAACACTTGAACATAAAGTGTTAGTGACAGACTGACAGCCAAGGGGGAAACCAGGACCACCTGGTTTAGACATGAGGACTCCCCTAACATGCCTTTAATTTGGAAGAAATTATATTTGCTTACTAGAAAAGAATTTCCCATGGGAGAGAGCCATTGAAGGTGGCATGGCATGGGAAGGGACTTGATGGTTCTTACGTAGAAGTTCAAGTATTACAGCCTTAGGTGCATATTCCCCTTTTAGTGCAGCAGGTCTCTCTCTCTCTCTCTCTCTCTCTCTCTCTCTCTCTCTCACACACACGCGCGCGCGCGCGCACACACACACACACGGGGATGAGAATCTCGCCCTAAACCACTAGATATCTGAACCGATTCGCACCAATTGGGAAGTTATTTACCCAATTTTTAAATCGGGGGTTTGGTTATGGTTTTTAATATGAAAAATGAGTGGGTTTCGGTTCGGGTTTGGTTTTATACACTATCAGCACCAAAATCCCAAACCCGAACTGTAATATATTCTCACAAATGCACATATGTATATGTGCATAAAATAATGCACACACATGACACCAAGTATATATGTGTGTGACTATGCACACTCAAACCACGTTCGGGAAAAGATTAACCTGTTGCCAAATGCCAACCCTACAGAACAGTTCATGCCTCTAGATTTGTGGCTTCTTTTGGCTCATTTGGGGACTCCATCACTGGTCCTCTTCAGTCAATTTGAGACATATTTCTTCTGTCGCTTCATAATACATTTCTGACTTTGGAATCATCTTATATACTGATCGAAATTAGGAATCCTTCTTTTGTCTTCTTTTGTCTTCTTTGTTTGGTTTCTCTTATTTCCTTATTTCAGCCATGTTTTCGTTTGCAAGTTTAGAGAACCCTTGCAATGCCATCTCTACACCATCACTACAATTCAGATCTATATACCGATAGTCACCCCTGCATGAGAAATGGGCTTTGGAGTAAACGTGTCCAATTTCCAGAGCTATTTCAGGTTTTCACTTGAATCCTTCTTGTATCTCAGTAGATGTATTTTTTGGGGTAGTGAGTCTAGTGACTACATTGATGAGGGGAGAAGGCAAGGCGCCTTTCAAAAAAAAGTCGCGCCCGGTTTACGAAGCTCCTGCATTTGTAGAGTTTGGAGAAAGATTGATGTATGTAGTCTTGCCCTTACCGGCTTGGGTATATCTTGACGATGTAGCTGTATCGGGACAGGAGCTCTTATATTATGCTCATCCATATACTCTATTATTTATCCATTAAAAGTAATACGTTAGATAAGTTTTGATTATGAGATTTTAATTAGTACTATTTTTGCTGTTAAAAGTGCGAGAAGGATAATGTGTAAGTAATATTTTTTGAATCGATCACCGTGTGATTATCAAGTTTTTAAAGTAATATTTTGGAGTTTAATTAGCTATACAGAGAAGCTCATTTAAAATTCCTATTTCCAAAAACCCAGAGCAGGATCTGAATACTGGAGAGTATTCCCATTGTTTATGACTATAGTATTTCGTCCTAGTAGTATATGAAAATTGTTACTATAAAACTAGTGCAATATAAATAAATTTTGCATAAATTAAAAATAAGAAGTGTACACAAATATGTAGAAAGATTGTTACTTCAACAACTATCAAAAACAAAGTAGGTCTGCAGAACCTATTATATTATCACTGTTTTCTCTTTTCTGCTCTTTGTTTTTCTTTCTCTTACTTAGTGCATCTCAATAGATCGAGACCAACTGATTTACAGGGAACCTTTCAAAGGGAGCCATAAATATGAATAATATTCTGATTATACATTTGTCTACCATTTTAAAGCTTTGTCTCGCAAGTGGATCATCCACAGTAATTCACAACAAAAAAGATTTTTTCGCATTAGGGAAATTGATTTTGGCACTCAACTTTTAAGTATTACACCCCACTTTTTGTCTTTTTTTATATTTGAAATTACAACAATACCCTTGTATGTGTGCGAAAGTGGATGAACATTAACCAAATAAAGGATAACTTGATAATTTCACATATAATAATGACAAAAGATGGAGTGTCAATGATTAAATGTGTCTTTTTTTATATTTGAAATTACAACAATACCCTTGTATGTGTGCGAAAGTGGATGAACATTAACCAAATAAAGGATAACTTGATAATTTCACATATAATAATGACAAAAGATGGAGTGTCAATGATTAAATGTGAAGTGCTAAAATCACTTTGCATTAGAGGGAGAATATATTGATTTCCATGTCGAGACACACCCCCTGACAAGTGACGAACATTCAGCTCGATTCTTTTTTTTTTAATCATTATTCAGCTCGATTCCTGGCTCATGCATGGACGCACACATACATACTCTCTCTCTCTCTCTCTCTCTCTCTCTCTCTCTCTCATCTTGAAACCAAAGCCATCACTCATTGGATGGACGGTACAGTATAGGGGAGATCCAATGATTGTAGTAGTTTTGATTTCCTCTTCCAAATTATGTATCCTTTCAATGCTTTCATGACGCAAAAAAAAGATCTGCAACACGGTTGCATTTGATAACTTGCATCATTTATTTTTGTAAATCTTGATAGTGTAAATTATTAATGTGAAAAATCAGTCTTGTTAGACACTACTTAAGGAATCTATCGAATCATACTTGTTCTAAAAACAATGAATACTACTGCTCTCAAGACAAATATATCATCTTAAACAAACATAAATCGTAGAGGTGACAAATGGGCGAGTCAGTGTTTATTTATTGAGATTTTCTACTGCCATTGTGCAAATATTCTTGTTAGGGCTCTTTAACGGTGCATGGCGTAATCATAACAAAATTTCGTGTCATTCTGGCCATGAAAGCGTTGCTCATAGAAAATGCAGTGGTTGTTCTATGTTTGGTTCTATTATTGCATTGAATGTGTTTGTAAGAATGCCTCATACAATTGGAATTCAATTATATAGCCCTCTTAGTTCAGTGGGGAAAGCAGAGAACTCAGGAAGTGAACATGGTTGGTTTTACTCTTTAATGTGGGAAAAACTACCCTAATCAATATCCATTCTCTTATTAAAAAAACTATAGTGTTATAACTCATAAACTAGATAACCAACTAAGAAACAAGGTTCTTGCTCTTTCATTAAATAAATAAATAAGAAACAAGGAACTCATCTACATTTTTATGCATGTATAAAATTGTGACAAGTTTCATCTCTAAGTCTTGAGTTGTCATTTGTGAGTATTACAGTTATTTTCAGACCTCAATGGTTGCTACAAATCAGCACCCTCAGCCAAAACGGCACCATACCAATGCCCTTTTTATTTTATAGGTACCTCTTACGAATTTCCTTCCTTTAAATTTTTATTTTTTTTTCACATTTGCCACATGTTCTCATTATTGAATTGATAATGTTTGTAGTAATGAACAGTTGAAAGGGAGCCCCTCATTCGCTAGGCAAACTGTTCTATAGTTCTCTTCTGGTATAGATCATTTTCAAACTTTAGATCCACGAGGGCTTGACTATGTATCTTCAACTTCACCAGATACAAAATGCTTTGGTTCACACTTTCTATGTTTTTTCCATTTTATTCGGAACTGCAGATAATACGAAATGCTACTAATATTCTTTTGAAGCTGAAATTTAAATTTGTCGTTGTTCTTCTGTGAGCCTTTGAAAATGTTGATCTGTGCGGCAGTTATTGATGATGCTATGTGTGAATCATTTAGTTCAATTTTCTCACAAACTAAGATGATATATGTATTACGTAGAGCTAATTTCCATCATACATTGGAGTCATATAATTGAGAGAAGCATTTTATCGAACACGTGGTTCACAGTGAAAGTACGAAATCAAAATTTTCATTCAACTATGAATAACATTGATGTGATGAAGCATAAAGAAACTACACAATCAAAAGGTTGAACCAATTCCTTATCTATGGAAAAAGCCCTAGTTTTTTCCCTAAAGAAAAACCTAATTTCTTAACCCATGAAAGGATTCAATTAAAAGGAACAAGATGGAATGAGCCCGCGGTTGCTCCCTTATCGTTATGTGTCGGGTGAGAAATCACCGTTACCAGGCCCGAAGAAAAAAGGAGAGATACTTACTGTCACGCTAGCGAGGACGTCTGAGTGAGTGGTTGTTCGAGTGTGGTCGTCGAACCAGAACGAGTAGTGGGAGGGACAGAGACGATTGTCTTGCAAAATCACGACAGATTGAGATGTGGGAGGATGGCGGAGGAAATCGTCGGAGTGAGGTCTTCGAAGGGTAGTCAGTGGGAGAGAGAGAGAGAGAGAGAGAGAGAGAGAGAGGAGATAAGGAGAGCGAGAGAGAGTCAGGGAGGGAGAGCCACCGTTTACTTGTTAAGTCATTTTTTTTTCATTTTGTTAATTGACCTAATAAATGAGTGTCCGAATTATTCACTTTTAAATTCAATAATTTAAAATTATGATGTGCACGGTACGGTACATCCCCTAATAAGGGTACTAGTTGAGAAAAAAGGAATCAAGTTTCTTGCCCCTGCCCTTTTTCTCCTCTCAGGGATATGATGGGGGGATGTGAACAAAATCCCGGTCTAAGGTGTCAGTCTGGTTCAAGGAAGAACTGAGGAGTTAGATTCTCTAATCAGTACTACCGTACATTACATGAAGCAGTCCGAGGTTAGCATGCCATGTCTAGGAGTAGCAGCACCCTGTCTAGCTTTGAGGACAACCTCCTCTGTGGTGGTTCCGATGATGTCATTAGCGCTCTTCAAATCACTGCAATCATACCTTCCATTAGCATCCTGATCACGAAATTACAGGTCAAAAAGGAGTCATAAGCACAGTTGTACTATGGAAATTAATCTGATTGGGAATTTAAAATTGGGTGGCAAAAATTACGGTCATTATGTGAATCACGTCTAACCTGTGTAACAATGCCTAATTTCTCCAACTTTTGAACTGCGTCGTCCACGTCAAAATTACATGTCACGCCAAATTCCTGTTTAATTAGGTCCTCGCACCGCTTGTCAAGATCCTGTTTCAGACCATCAAAACGACATTTGAGTAATGCTGCGAAATTGCAAAAGCAACAAAAGAAAATAGTAAATGTCTTCAACTTTTGAAAACCATTATAGTAGTCTAGTTAAGGTTTTTTTTTTTCCCCAATTATTTTGGTTTTCAATCCAAGATTTTGGTGAAAATTTAGTTATATCCCCTCAAATTTCTTTGAAAAGGAAAGTTTAATTAATTTGTTTTTTTAAGGTGGACAATTGCAGATGGAGCTAAGTTGGGAGATCAAGGATATTATATGAAACATCATAAAAAGCAAAAGCCAAGTGGTGAACCAATTTTTTCTTCAAAGTGGTGGCAAACCAAAACTCCTGAATTTAGTGATCGATCCCTCGAATCTTGTACTTGAAATGCAGTGAAGCTCTTTGGTGTTAAAACAAAATTTCTATTGGTAGAAATGTAGAATTGATAGTTTGATACTATACTTCACACGTTCGTTACGAATGTTTGGGTCGCATATGCTTTGCACCCAAGACGTAAAATCCCGTATCCGTCTCCCCATAACACAAGGGACAAGACTTAGTGAAGCTGAATTGAATTAGAAAAGAATGAACCGTATGCATACCTGCCTAGTCGCTTTACCCTGTTCCATCAATATAAAGAATGAAATGATGACCTCTTTTACCTGCACAGTCAAAAGATATGATGTTGTAAACATGTGAAGTTATCCAATAACCCATTAGAAGAAAGAACTTAGGCACGAATTCTGTTGCGTATGGATTTGAGTTATAGACAATATCACCAAAAAGCGTCCTGTATAGATTAAAAGTAATTGTCAACCAGGCAAAATTATCTCAAAGTTTCTATTTTTTCTTGTTATTAGCGTGGGGTTGTAGAAGATCTTATTAGAATTTCATCAATTACTTGAACTCACATAACAAAGTGGTCAAAAACTGTAACTACTTGGTTTGAACACCTACCCATCTACCGGAATGGCTATACGATTCTCATAGTTTCAGGGGGAAAAGTATTCCTTAGTGTCCATAGAAGATTAGCTTCAGAAAAGGCAAAAATTTATCGCAACAGACTACATACTTCCTGTTGAATCACTTCATCACACAAGTGAAGAAGAGTGCCTCTTCCACTATCGAGCTGGCTTTCATACATGGATCGCGTGATCAAGTTCTGATATGCAGTAAAGTTTTGCTGAAACCTGAAAGTAGTTGAGAAAACTTGGGCATGTTAGTAACTCATTTCAAGCAGACTTAAAAATCAAGAAACAGCCCAACTTTTGTAAACTCTAATCAAAACTGGTAAGCATATTGACCAAGTGAAATATACTCCCTCCGTCCCAAATTCTTTGTCTGGTCTGCAAAACGGAGTGTTAAAAATAATGCAATTTTTTCAAGAAAAAATTCAAACTCTTTTCACAAGTTAAAAATATTCATTGATATCTAGTAAGTTGTTGAAAAACTTTTGATTTTTTCTTGCAAAAATTGTATTATTTTTAACACTCCGTTTTGCGGACCGGACAAAGAATTTGGGATGGATGGAGTATATCGTAAGGCACCAGGGATTGAAGAAAGAAATACACTTAACGAGAAGTATGTCTTTGCACAAAAGCCAATTACAGCAGAGAGGATTGGAGCAAGAACTTTTATATTAGGTTTAGACTTATTAAGTGAGCCGATGACAGTGACCTGTAAAAAAAGACATGGTGGATATTAGGGTGATGATTGAAAACCAAACTGTAGTTAGCTCACAGTTCCTGGATATAACTTAACTGACCAGACCAATGATGGCAGAGACAAGGAACTTCACCCAATCCATTGGAGTTAAACTCGGGTTTTTCTTTTCAGGCTGCATAAGGAGACAGTATAAACAATACGTCTTAGCATAATATAGGCAAAAGAGAGGGAGAGAAAAAACTTTTTTTGGAAAAGGAGGCTAGAGAAGTTTGAACTGACAGAGGGAAGCAAATGAACTAACAAGAACTATGTCCATATCAGCCATTGGAATCTTTTTGAAATGCCTCACATATATTCCCCTATCCGATTCTTTTTTGGATTTGGCCCGCCTGCAGAGTTGTTGGTATGTTTAACGTCAAAGAATTATTTTCTAATATCTTTGGCACATTAGGATTAGCGAACGTGGATTAGAGAAGCAATCAACGTTATTTGTGCGTAGTTAAGAAACAATTATAAAACATGTGAGGTAACATAAGAAACATTGCTCTCCAATGCAATTAATCTGCCCTCAAAATATGTTCAAGTTCCTTCACTAAAGAAGCCAACTCTACCAGCACAAAGAAACAACAAACTCAAAAGGAGGAATGCTTGAACTCTTTTGAGATAATATTGGGTACAAATATGATGAGTGATTATAGATAATATTCTTTTCAAATATAATGGTCCTAATCACTCTCAAAAAAAGTATGATGGTTCTAAACAATATCTAGAATCATACTTCAAGATATAAGAGGAAACATCATCTACCTGTAAACAACAATGATTCTTTCAAACGTCGGTTCTTGGATAGTGATCTTGCTCACCAATTTACTGATACTGTGGGCAACCAATAAGAATGTTAAAAACTGGTACTAGCAGTGACCAATTATGGGTAGGCAACTTAAAGAAAATGAAGACTCATGGAAGGTTTCAACACCCAACTGTCAAGTATTTCAACAATATATCGAAAAAACAGATAACCTGAGTTTCATGTTTTCTATACGGATACGTTCAACAAATAGGTCATCTTGCTCTGTGTCCGTGATAATTTCATCGGGTCCCTGTGCATCTTTACCAAATCGTGCATACGACTTTCTATATAAAAGACGTTTGAGCCTGCAAAGGAAAAGAAAACCATGTACTTGTGAATTAATTTTGAAGCTTGGATGTACTCACATCATGAATCAAACTCGCTAATCTGGTAACTTAACCAATCAAGGAACATAACTGGCATTCCTTTGGACAAAGCTATACTATGTGTATTGCTAAGTTCCCGATAACCATTAAGAAAACATAATGGAAGTTTACGAAGGTTATCACTATGAAAAAGGTGACATTTCATGGGTTTTAGTTGTTCTAGCCAATAATGATTCATGTAATTAATGAGCACCTTAAAGTCTTCACTCCAATAATTTTCCAAAGAATGAAATTGGCTGATATTCTGACGATACTTGGTATAGATATCATTATGGGAGAAGTCGATCGTTGAAATGATTATTAATACAAAAAAAGTATAAGCTATCACAAAATCATGAAGTGCAGCCAATTAAATGCTTACCCTGTCATCCTCAAAAAGCATCTCCATAAACGTGAAAGGATTGTATTTATTTTCTGTTTGAAAAAGTAGCCAGTTGTATGATGAAGTCCAAAGCCCCTTCTGAAGATTATGTACTGCAAGTAAATGCGGATCTAAATTAGTTTTGTGATGGAATGCATGATGGAAAATTGAACATAATTTTAAGAGTTCTGATGTCATTGTATATTCAATAGAACTTTATCTACTAGACATTTGTTATTGAATCATTAATGGCTCAAAACAACGAGGCCATGTTCATAGCTCTACTCAACTTTATAAAGTTTTCCCAGCTACTACTTTAGTCTGAAATTGCAAAAAGTCGTACAAGACATACAGAATGCATGTAATGGTTGAACCTAAAAATATTTTACCCTAAAATCTGTGTCATATCACTTAGAAAGTAGAGAGACAGGATGATTCATCTTGCAAACTTTAGAATTGGTAAGCAACATGTACATCAAGTGGCAGAAGCAAACTACTTGAATTCAAGATGCACAAAAGAACATGTATGTAGTGAATAAATAGACTCACAGTACAGACACTAAACAAAGCATTCAATACAACCATGGCAGAAAAAGTGCCCACATTTCACTATGCCACGCCTGAATCAAGAGAGAACAACAGATTTCAAGAGGACATTTAGAAAGTAACTAGCATAACTAGACTACCAATCAACCTGCAATCTTCTAAGATTTAAAGCACTACCTTATCAGCAAAGGCTGGAAGATTTTCATGAGGATGCTTCATAAAATACTTCTGCAAAAGCTTTTTGTCAATCTACATTCAGAAAAGACAAAATACTGTGTAAGTATATGTGAAAAACACTCTAAATCCAAAGCAATATCAAAAAAATCTCTACACGTGCCATGCATGTCCATATAGACATGCTACAGTGAGAAATGTTTACTTAGATACATCTACTCTGCTACATACCTTGGATTCATCAACTTTGATAGGAAGAGTAAGCAGATATTGGGCAGAAGCTGCAAGATTAATTTCTTCATCAGTTGTCATCTTGAAATTGCTCTTGTCCATTATCTACATGAAAGAAGCAATGAAAAAATGAGGAAGTATTCTCTACAAGTATACGTTGAAGGTAACAAATATAAAACTAGAAGATATAATTCTGTCACTACAAAGTCGTAGGAGTAACATACTAAAAGATTTTATTAGTCTTGCCAACCATAAGGCTTATTAAGTACTGAGTAGGAAATAAATCCAGGTAAAGGGTAGAGCAATATCTTTAAGTAGCCAATTATGAAGGAAAAGGCAAGAATCCACCTTTAAAATGATGTTAAACCAATATTAGCTGATAACTATTGTATACCTTCAAGCAGAAATATCTATCTACTAAAGAAATGAAATCCAGGGTGGGGGTACATAAATTTCTATATGAAAAGAACTCTCAGAAACAAAAATATCATGGAGTTGGTTGTCCTTGCTTTTAGAGAGGGCACGCTGCTTGCCACTTGTGGTGTATGAAGAAGATACCACTCAATTTCGTACCCAGTATAGATCACTAGATAAAAACATAGATAAGAATTAAACTGCAAAATGAGCCAAGTTACAGTTCAAACCCAAGCCCTTATACGCCGAGGAGGGGTTATGATTTGCTCTTAACAATTTTCAAGGGAATTAGCAACCAATTAACAATTTAATCAACCAGGAAAACAGACATGTGTCTAATAAAACGCCGGGGGAATGACCTGGAATATGTATGTAAGGAAGTTCTGTTCAAGAACATCAATTTCCTCAGGAGTATAGTTCTGTTGCTCCAATTTCTCTGCCCCATGGATAGGGTCAAAGAGAGAGTACAGATGCTGCATATACAAAGTATAGGGAAATTAGACCAACAAATTGAGCTAAACATTAGGATTACCTATCAGCTATCCGGTAATAAGTATTCGAGATAACAAGAAAACTTGTACTTACCATCAAATCTTCAAATTGCAGTAGATACCAAGCTCGAATTGTGTACTCGATTCTCTTGCAAAGCTTCAAAAATTCAACCCGATCTGATTTATCTTCTGCAAAGCATGCAAAATGTCAAGCAATGGCAGTATCTCATTCACACGTGAATCAGAAGTATCACTTTCCTGACATGTTATTACAGCAGAAACCATACTTTCCTATCTATTTATGAACACAATCTTTACCACCTTTGTCACATCCCCACTTTCCCATGTGTAAATAAAATACAAAAGACAACCATAAAGCATTTGTAACGGCAACGAAAGACTATTGGACGATTGAAGACAAAGTGTCACAGTACTGACTAGAGTCACAAGGGCATCTTAGTAGGCTCAGGAAGGTATTTTGGAGTCTTGGACTGATGGTAGTTGGGAATCTGAAAATAGAATGAGATTTGTGATTGTCTTGGTTTTAATTTGTAAGGAGCTTGCGATTCGTAGGTTGGGATTCTGAAAACTGAACGATAGTTGTGGTTCTCTTGGTTTTTGTTCTGTGCATAGCTTGCTATTCACAAATATGCCTTGTCATGTGCCACTTATTATTCTATATTTGTGAAATCAGAAATGTGATGGTGATATCAGCTAGGACACAGAGTGCTAGCCATAAAATAGTATTCCTGCAAATCTTGTTTGTATGCAGGTCTGTATAATCTTGGTAGTTGTTTTCATATCGTTTGGATGACCTGGGTTATGGATGCTTGTGTAATAAATTTCTTCATTTATTCTTCATTTCTAATTACCTCACTTTACTTACCCAAAACCAAAACAGGAAAGGAGATATGCTACACACACAGACGAAAGTGCACACATCCATATATGATGTGTCCAGAACCATCCGATGCATGTGGATTTCATAGAGTAAATGTGGGGCACATACACATCGACAGTAAAACATTGGTCTGTGTACGTAGTTTTTTTTTTAAAGGAAAAACATGGACCCCAAACACAGGAAAACAGCCAAATGCAGCCAAATGTTTTTTTTACCAATAGGATTCGCTTCTCTAAATTGAGGAGGGAAAAAAGAGAGGCCCAATTAACAATAAGGGCTATTGCATTGGCCAAAAGATTAACTTGCCTCAATTTCAACAAAAATTGTTTATACCAGCGTAGAGAAACATACAAATTATATGTTTATACATATATGTTTGTGTGAGGAAAGGGGATAGATTTGGGTTGAGTTAATTACCGATGGAAGTGGCCAAAGCCATGATAAGCTTGTGTTTAAGAATTGGGATAACGGATTCTGGCTCCAATCTGATGACTTCTTTTTTCTTTCTCCCCATTCTCTGAGAAAATAGCAATGAACCCAACCAACATATGACAAAGCTAAGGGAACAATTACCATCTCTCTCTCTCTCCCCTTAAAATAGTACTCGTAAGTCGCAGCTGTAATCCGAGTTTGATGACCCGTCTCTCATATGCGGCTCAAAAAGAGTTCGCAGTTGATTTGCTCTCTCTCTCTCTCTCTCTCTCTCTCTCTCTCTCTCTCTGAAATCCGCTCTATTGCTTTCCCCGGTCGCTCCGGCGGGAACATCTTTTCCCGAGTCATACCTGTTTTGCCTTCGTTTTTCTTGTCTCTTCCCTTTCTTTTAACCATAACCGGTGAGAATGTGATTATTACATGAGAATTGCGATACAAGGATAAGACAATATGAGTTTTCATTAAGGAATTAATTTCTACACCCCCTAATTAATGCAAACACTTTTTTTTTCGTCTTTTAACAGGTGAATTTACAAAACCATCCTACCACGCATACACTTTTTATAAATTTCAGAAACTATTTCGTAAATTTACCTGCTAAAAGACAAAAAAAGAAGTATTTGCATTAATTAAAGGCGTGTAAAAATCAATTTCCTTTATTAATCCATTTTCATTTCTGAACAAATCTCATAATCCACAATCTATTTTCCTTTCTCGTAATCCAAGAGTATACGGTGTTTGGAAGCCTCATTTTGATTATGCATTATGCATTTTTCAAATTACGATTGTTTGGGAGCCAGTTGAAAGATTCATAAAGTGAAAGTGTATTTTGTAAAATGAACTTGAGAATAGAGAATCATAAAATCACGGATGTTATTTTTGAATTCTGATTATACGTCTACAAATAGAACCCATTGTAAAATTCTTTTGCACATATCATCCACACTTTTACAACTATTAATGTACTCCAAAGATCTATAATCGAAAACCTAGAATCCAAATTCTCAAACATGATAATCGGAGGAAATTAATTCAAGGATAGTAATTCTCCATGTATAAACATACTGGGATAATTGCTGAAAATAGATAATTGGAAAATAACCACTATCACCATTATGTCCAAAGGTTCGGCTCGGTGTCTTTTTGGGATTCGGGAATGCTGTAGTGCGGCTGTGCACAATAGAAGTCCCACGTACAATCCCCCAAAGCACCAGAGGCTGAAATGATATGGTGATGGTGCATAACAAGACCATGAATTTCAAGCTACGGGGCGAATTGCAAAAGAGCCTATCCCTTTTACTTCTACCAAATCAATCAGCAAGCACAGAAATCATGAATCGTGAGAAAACAGTATCCAAGTCCAGGGGAAAAACTTGTTTGTGATCCCATGAAATGCTTTCTATAACTAACAAATTTATTTCTTGGAAGCAAAAAAATAATAATGTTTTTTACATAGCTAATTGAAGACAGAAAAACAATGAATGAATAAACAAGTGACAAAATGGGAAGAAAAGTTTGCCCTACAGTCGCTACATTACACATCAATATAGACCAGTGAAAAAATGATAACAGACCCTGAGCAGTGTTCCATGCAAATCAGCTTGAGAGAAGAATCGATACACGTGGATCTTCTTAAGCTTAACAATTTCCAGACACTCATTGGCAGGCAATGGAACCAGCAGTTTATCTTTCCATAGTAACATCAAGGAGCACTTTCACTCATTTTAGCCTTGAGGACAAGCTCCTCTGTGGTGGTGCCAATAATCTCATTAGCCCGCTTAAGACCTACACAGTAGTACCTTCCGATCGTATCCTGTATTCAAAGACCACATTCTCATCAAAAGGATAGAAGTAAAAAGAATGTCATTTATTTATTTATTTATTTGGGAGATGTAGAACAAGACTTAGGTCAACCCTTGAACATCAATGAGAAATTTCTTTAACAAGATTTACTAAAGACTCTCCAACGTGCGAATATCATTGTTACTATCTGCATGCATGTTCAAAATGTGTGTTCAACTTCAGCGTAGAGAGACATTGCAATAGGGTGTATTACCCAGTTCAATAGCCGTGCATATGTATGGCTAGCTAGATTTGAGGACAGTTAGGACTCATCCCAGTGGTTAACCCTATTAGTGCAGAACCACTGGAAGTTCATGTGAATAGAAGAATGCAAAAAGATAACAATTGAAGTATGACTGTTCTACCAGGAAGAAGAAGATAAAGTCTCACCTGAGAAACAATGCCCAACTTCTGTAGCTTTTGAACTGCATCATCCACGTCAAAATTGCATCTCGCATTGAACTCTTCCATAATTAGTTCTTCACACCGCAGATCAAGATCCTATTTCACAGTCACAAAACTCACGCATCAGCAACTTTGCCACACAACCACTACAGTGCAGGAAATGGAAGATACTAAATGAACCCAGCAGAAGGCAGCAACAAAAGCATACCTGCTGTGTTGCTTTTCCTTGTTCCATCAATATAAAAAATGCAACAATTACCTCTTTCACCTACACATTTTAAATAATGGAGATAAGCTGCCATTGTGCAATCACTTCCATCAAAGATTGAGAGGCTCTTAATTAATTAGCAGCCTGACCGAGACAATGCAATTCATCCAGTACTTAAAATTCAGACCTTGCTAAGATGGAAAATCAGTCCAGAACCACTTTCGACCCAGCAGTCTAACCATTATTTATATTTTAACCAGCATAGCTAAGTTTCAGATAGTTACCTACTTACTAGTTGACCATGTGAAGATGTAAATTGAGACGAGACAACTCTTACATGGTAAATGATACATATAAATGTGCAACTGGTGTTTCTGGCCCTCATGATACAAATACTTTCGGCTAATTAATTTCATTACCTTTCCTGATAGAGGTGAGACAGGTAATTTATAGTCAGTTTATAGATAGGGATATCCATCCACAGCCATAACCAGAAGTTCATTTTTTCTATTAAAATAGTTGACTCAGAAGTTGCCCCCTCAAAAAGAATAAACAATAGCATGCAACTTACTTCCTGTTGGATCACATCATCACATAGGTGAAGAAGAGTGCCCTTTCCACTATCCAGTTGTTTGTCATACATCGACTGTGTAATTAAGTTCTGATATGTAACCATGTTTTGTTGAAACCTACAGTAAGTCAAAATAGTAGACAATTTAGGAAAGCAAAAGAGAACAGAACAATGCAATATTTGCAACCACGGGTCTACGTCCAATGCATGATTTAGTGGCTCTACCAAGAAGAAATCCTACATCAGAAGTTGCACCTATCTTTCCTACCTGTCCACTATAGCATTAAGAGTGGAAAGAATATGAGAACTAATGTAAGTATACAGATGCATTTTACTGGGCCAACTTGTTATGTAAGACACATCCTGTGCAGAAACTCAACAGTGAATCAGACAGGAATTCATGCTGTTCACTTGATAAATACACGTCTCACGGACAAATTCAAATAACAAAAAATACTTTACGTGAAGTATGTCTTTGCACAGAAACCAATCACAGTCGAAAGGATGGCAAAAATGACCCAGAGATCCCCTTTAGGCATGTCGAGTGATCCCACTACTGCAACCTGTAAGAAAGACATGGTATATATGTATCTGAACAACATAGATAAAAGACAAGAACAGGCAAAATGTTTTATGGGTATCAGCAACTGACCAGCCCAACAATAGCAGAACCCAGAAATGTGACCCAGTCCATTGGCGTTAAACTTGGATTTCTCTTCTCTGGCTGTTAATGGGTTAGAGCTCACTAGGTTTTAGTTAAACAAGAGAGAAATGATGCAGAAAAAATAACATGTCGTTGATGAGAGCAGCCAAAACTCACAAGGACTATTTCCATGTCAGCCATTGGGATGTTTTTGAAATGCTTCACAAATATTCCTCGTTCTGTTTTTGTTTTCGGACTTGCTCGTCTGCATAGTCACTGTGGTGGTTAGAAATTCACAAATTCAGCCAGTATAAATTGATGGATCTGTATCCCATCTCAATTGCCCTATCCATCTAAAGAGGGGAGTTATGAAGCTGGATGCACTTCCCCTAACATTGTGTGGCAAGCAGTAATAAATGTTCAACATCAAGGAAAAGAATAAATTTCAATTGGTTGTTAACTGAAGATCTGTTTCAAAAAAAAAAAAAAAACTATCTAGAACATTGCTCACACTTCACAAAAACGTCTTTAGTTGGAAAACAGAAAACAGTACCTGTAAACAACAATAATCCTGTCAAAGGTAGGTTCTTGAATGGTGAGCTTGCCCAGAAGATTGCGAAAACTGAGGAGAAACAAGATAAAAAGGTCCAAAGTAGTCAATACACATCAGGATCGAAGTCAGCTACTAAACTGCGTTGGTCAATTAAGTTGTCCGCTAGAGAGTAAATTCAACAGTCAAACACTGATATATGAAAATGGATGCTAATGGTGCAGTGCATGAGCCCTATTGTAACCAAAAAAAAAAAAACTTTGCCTGGTTTCGTAATTGTGTTAGCAAAGGAAAACAGTGCAAGGTTTTAAGCTTCCCTAAGCTCATTCAATATCTCGTAGTGAAAATAGTGATGCGCTATGACAGAGCATCTAAGAACTTAGGAACATATTGCAATTCAGATTAATTTTACCGCATAACAAAGGCCAGGAATGAGCGTAGGTACTTGTTAAGTTTTGTTAAAAGCTGGGGATAAGGGATGCAAGAAATTCAAGTGAATAGCTGGGAAACCAGCTTTTGTATTGTTTAGACTAGAAACCAAAAGCCCAACGCTAAGACTGTCAGTCCATCAAACTGCAAATCAAAGATTCTATACAAAACCTGAGTTCCATATTCTCAAGACGGATCCGTTCAACGTAGAAGTCGTCCTGCTCCGTCTCAGAACTATTTTCATCATCTTTTTTTGGATCTCTCTGGCGTCGTGCACTTGGCTTTCTGGAAAAGACTCTTTCTAGCCTGCAAGGACCATAACCACATACATCAGCTTAGTCCAACAGGATGTGATATAGCACAGTGTATGTACATAACTATGAATTGAGAGATAACAGGAAAGCCTTCTCTCGAATACAAAGATGTGCAGATTAGACAGTTGTAAGGTTATAATATTCGGTGGAAGGCAGGCTTAAACCCTTCCCAAACCAAGTCAAACTAAGGGCCTGAAAGAGTTTCCAATCTTTTACGGTCACCTCTGAACTCTCTGATATCAAATCAGATTTTCTACGCCACATCCGAATATTACTGGCACAAAAGAGTTAAGCTACAGGCCAAACGCTGTTGATTATGTCAAAAAACATAGCTCACCTAGTCTTTCTCATAATCCACGCCCATAAACGTCCAATGAGCATGTCCACTTTCTCCATGAAGAAGTAATCACTTGTCTGATCAATTCCAATGCCACGACGGAATATTACATACTACAAAACAAACACATTGATTCAGTAAATACTTGTCACTTGTTATATTCCTCAACACAGACCAAGCACCTTATTTGAGATCAGCAATAAATATCCTGCCCTACCATTCCATCACAAGAACCACGTGACCAACATAAAATACATTACTATCAGAAACCTCAAACCATTATGAGATTATTGAATGACCTCAGCCTTGCATATCTTTTAACATTATTCGTCATTTTTACATTCTGCATTTGAAAGATGAGAGTGTACCAGAGAATTGGTGGGGAAATCAGTTAGACTGAAGTGTGGGTTGACATCTGTTATAGGATCTAGGGCTAGTAGTGCTTTGCTATGGAAATAGGACATGATACCAGAAAGAAATGAAGACAAGTAGGTTCCCATTAGGAATTTTAGAAGTGGCGATGAGGGCTTGACAGTGTAGCACAACCAGCGATAGGTTACTAAAGATGGTAGCTGTGGAGAATGTGGTGATGGGTTTCTGTAAA
The DNA here is from genome assembly GCA_019656295.1 of Rhododendron mucronatum var. ripense. Lineage (NCBI taxonomy): Eukaryota > Viridiplantae > Streptophyta > Magnoliopsida > Ericales > Ericaceae > Rhododendron > Rhododendron mucronatum. The sequence goes on along the minus strand of BPLT01000032.1, from coordinate 2,262,737 downwards.
TGATGTTCATTGAGAATGATTGCACAATGTTCCAAATTTCAAGCTGAGTCAGAAATTCACATAGTTGGCAAGAGAAAAGGAAAATAATATTTCTTTGTTTATCATAAAAATTTAAAATAAAGATATCAAACATAAATACACCTTTTCAGCGCCCTATCTATATGACACGAAAAAGGATCAGGGGAGAAACATATCTTATAATGTACACTAATAGACAACACGATTAGCACAAGAGCAGCAGAATACAAAGTTAATCCTGCAGAAGGCTCCTTTCCATGCGAAGGGGGACTCCATATTATGCATATGCATGCAGAAGGGTCCTACATAAACCACCCCCTATCAAATGTAATATGCTTGCACTATTTGACACATGAAGCGTGGCCTAGTAGCGATCACTTTCCATCACATATATCGAAGAATAAAATATGAAACTTGACTGGGCAAAAACCTTCTCCAAGAACCATAAAATAAGCATTTTCCATGGCATCAGTACTCAATACACCTACATACCAGTTACATGCATAGGACTATAAACCAACTATTACACTTGTGAGCAAGATTTACAGCATTACCTTATCAGAAAAGTCTGGAAGATTTTCATGAGGATGCTCTGCGAAGTACCTCTCCAAAAGTTTCTTATCAAGCTGCATTTACCAAAACTTAAATAAGAATAGCCATGAAAAAGTATGTGGGAATCCAAGTAAGCAGTTGCCAACCTTAGATTCGTCCACTTTTATAGGAAGATGTAGAAGATACTGCCCCGAATGTGCAACATCGATCTCATCATCAGTGGCTATCTTGAAATTGCTCTTATCCATTATCTGCACGAACATCAGAACAATGTTAAGATAAAAACATTCAGCTGAAGAGAGATAAGATATTCAATTTAGCATTGCTAAAATCAGGTTCTCAGCAACCAGAAAAGTGTGCCAGAGCAGCATATACCCTTACACACCATGAAGACTCTAACAAATGCTTCTTTAGAAAGTAATTACATAAAAACAGATGCACGCTATGCAGGACCAAAAGATATGTTGCAGTGAACATATCTTGAATGTGCTGCTGTCTTGGATGACGCTGGGCAGGTTGTTGCAACCTTGGGTCTATTGATGGCAGTGCTTAAGGTAGATGCTTGGGGCAAGCTTGAGCTGGCATAGGCACTCTTTAGCATGTGTTAGTAGGCAACTCTATGGGCCTTTTCCAGGCACTCCAAATCCCACGAAAATGAACTTTTGAGCCCACTCGAGGCTAGGGCACTGTGTGCTCTCTTCTCAATCGGTATATTTAAATTCTGAAGAATTATAGACCCCGTTCGTTTTGGGATTTTCGATTTGGATTTATAGGTAATGAATTAAGAGAGAAATAGAGTAATGATTGAAAATAGGGGTAATGATTGGAGAGAGATAGAGAGAAAAATGAGAGTAATGATTGGAGAGAAAGAGGATAATAATTAGAATCCAAAACCCCAAAACGAACGAGGCCATAGTGTCTTCCTGGGCATATCATGACAGTGACAGGTAGTGTCATGTTGGTTGGAGGCAAATGCAAAAAAAAAAAAGGTTTTTTTTTCCACATAGTAGAGCGAGATGTATCCAAACCAGAGTTGTCTTGATCTAAGTTACACGTTCAAACAATTTGAAGCACTGCCATTTTGTTTCATATTCTAACTATAGATGTTGTAAATCATTTAGGAGTCTAATTGAAACAAAATGCACTTTGAGGGGAAAATAAAACTCCTCACTATGATTCAAGTAAAAAGGTAGAATAATTTTTTCTAGCTATAGGAGTTAAGAGTTTCATTGACTTCAAGAATTAGAGGATACAAGGTAGTTTTGGTACAACAGTAGCATATCTTGTGCCCTTGTACACGGGGGAAAGAGAAGAGTCCGTTTAACACCGTTCCTTAGTTCTTATAATCAAGATTGTACACATTGACTCAATCGAAACAGTTAACTTGATCATTCAAGATTGGCATGCATTCGATGCTACATCATGCATATTGCTTTTAACCAACAGTGCTTAGTCAGAAAACCAACATACATATCAGGCAAGAGTCTCCAGAACAAAATACCAAGACAGTAGGCCAATGCGAACTAACGGGAATAGAACCTGCCGCAGTTCTTTCACATCTTTATATCCTGAATGTGGTGGGTCAGTCATGGAAGGAAAACTATACATATGTAGTTGAATTACAGCTATCTATTCCATTATATAAAGCCAAGCCTGGAATTGGTATGACCTTTAGTTTTGGAACCTTTTGATGTACTTTTTGGCTTCAAATGCTGTAGGTTTTTCCATGTGGAACTAAGAAGTGGTAGTAACAACAATAAATTGAGGGAAGGAACACAATGAGGTAGCTTAGAAAGAAAGAACTAAGAAGTGGTATGTATAGTACCTGAAATAAGTATGCCAGGAAATTCTGTTCAAGAGTGTCAATTTCTTCTGCAGATAGGTTCTGCTGCTCCAATTTCTGTGCCCCATGGACAGGATCAAAGAGGGAGTACAATTGCTGCAAGCACAAAAATTGAAAGAAAAACCATAACATGACAATGACATACATCAATTAAAAATGCTTCCCAGAGGGAAGACTTCATCGTAGTCTAACAAACAAGACATTATAATACCATCAGATCCTCGAACTGGAGAAGATACCAAGCACGAAGGGTGTACTCGACTCTCTTGCAGAGCTTCAAAAATTCAGCCCGGTCAGAACTATGTTCTGCAGAAGGTTTCAGTCATACTATTTCAATCCATTCTCAAGCTTGTTAGTTATTAATCGAAACTGAAAACTGAAAAATTAAAGCTTCGCCCTAAAATGAGAGAACAAATGGAGCTTGTTGTAAAGTGGATAACTTCACATATTAGTCTTGAAGACTTAACTTAATGCCACCGCATAGTAATTGTTGTTCAATCCATAAGAATCCTAATGCGTTTTGAAAAGCATATCCTGCCTTGGTAGTAGAAATTCATATTCCTATTATTCCCTGAATACTCAGTACCACGGATTAAACCTCTCAAGTACACCATACCCATTACCCAGTACCAAAGTATCCTCTCAAGTCTTAATCACAAAAGGAAACTTCAATTACCAAAGTAACTGATATAGAACCCAAGAAAATCAGTTCCTGGACTGACATGAATTGGCATTAGCCGTACAATTAGTCCGATTTCGGATACAAGTCTACAACCAAAGAGTCAAGTGAAAAGATACATAAGATCTGCATCCTGTCATGGTCGAGTTCCATTGCCCGAGTCAAATCACCTCATCTCCTCAATTCGTACCTCCACGTGCATCCGGGCTACTCGCGAGGGGAGTGTTATACTTTATCCTTCATCTCTCACCCAAGCCACCCATAATTAATCTAGCGGCTACCCCACTAATAGCCAATTGTTTTTGAGATGTATATAAAGTTTTCACACATATACGACACGATTATCGTAATTGATGCACACATTTTCGCCACAATTAGAGACGCACAAACGACCGACAGAAATGTAAATGGAGGAGATATTTAGAGGGGAGATACCGATGAGGTTGGCGAGGGTCATGATGAGCCTGGGCTTCAGAATTGGAATTACGGACTCCCGTTCCAATCGAATCGTCTCCTTCTTCTTCTTCTTGCTGTCCATGCTCTCCCTCTCTCTCTCTCTCTCTCTCTCTAGGACGGGCAGGAGGGAAATGCGAGCAACAGAAGATTGAGACGATAGTTTACCAGACCTGCAGTGAAATCGAAACGGAAGGAACAAGAGGGCCTGGAGACGTTGCGACTCCCCACTCTCCCACGCGACGGCTCCAAGACGAGGGCGCGTGTCTGGTAGTGAATAAATTTTGAAAAAGAATTTATTGCAATCAAATTGTTTTGTGTTCCGGACAGTAAATAAATTGTTGAGAAATATAAATTATTTTCGATAACAAATAAATTGTAGATAGGTATGTACGTAAAAAAATTATTCAGAAATAAATTATAAATTAGTGTGAACAACGAGTTAAAATGTCAAAACTTGTTAATTAAAACTATGAAAAAAAGATAAGGTCGTCTTTGGAACTTGAGCCATGGGGCCCAGTCTACTCTAGCAAAGCTTCTCCACATGCTTCAAGTGGAGGAAATACCCTTTTCTAGAGGCTTCCGAGGCCTATGGGTTTTCAACAAAAACTCAGTGGAAACGCCCCTCACTGCGGTCCTCCATTTTGAAATAAGTGATTTTTTTAGAAAAGCGTGTCATTTTTAATTATTTATATCTTTTAATAGGAATGTTAAAATATGTAACATGAATTTTGTTTGGTAAATTTTAATTAGTTCTATTAAACAAAAATTTTAAAATCACATCAAACTTCATAAATAGAAAGATATAAGTATTTTAAAATGACACGGAGTCCCAAAAAGATCACTCGTTTTGAAACCGAGGGAGTATTGTTTTCTAAATTAAAATGAAATCTGTAAAAAAAATAATGATATTCAAGAAAATCCATAAAATTATTTTCCCCACCCCCTAATACTTGGAAAATCTCAATATTTACGGTTCTTGTGGAAAGAAAAAGGATGGCGAGGAAATAGAAAGAGCAAATGGGGTGGTAGTCAAGTGATAGGTTCCCTGTATTCTGCACCGGTTGAAGGTCCAAACCCAACCTATCGACTCCAGTCCCTTTTCCCCATAGTCCCCAGATTTGAAGTAAAATAGAATTTGCCTAGCTTGTCAAAAAAGAAAAAAGAAAATGAAGAATTTAAAAAATTGGTACTTTTTATTAAGATTTTGTTATGGTTTAGGAAAATGTTAGCTTCCAATGATACGAAGGATAATGGATAGAAAATGTATCGATATCCAAAAAAAATGTATTAATATTCTTTAAACGTGTATTGATAATTTGATATCCAAACTTATTTTTTACTGTATGCTTATAATCCTTCGTCTAGGCAGATAAGATTAGCAAGACCGTTTGTCAAAACTCATCATCTTTTGTGGAATTTAACAGGGGTTTCTTTTCTCTTCTTTTATCATCGCAGTCCAAAATGCGGTTAGGAATTGATCATTTTTCAAAACACTTCATTACATTGAAATTAGATGCCCATGGTTAACGACTTCCATTTCTTCTAATCCCAGATTACGAGGCCTAGTGTTACATAATTCGTGCGCGCATGTCTGAGTGAAGGTGTGAAAGCTTCTTTTTACGATGTCCAAATTATTAAAATTCACGAAAGCAAAAATTAAGAGCGTGATCGCATACGACGATGGAGAGCAGGAGCACAAAACATACTCCCTCCGTCCTATTTTGATTGTCCATTTTCGTTTTTCCTGCCGTTCTTTCAACGCTTATATCTCACAATCTACAATGTTTTTCATAATTTTGAAAACTTTGTGTTATAGATCTAATTGAGAACTCTCGAACAAGATCCATATTGCATATTTTTGGAAATTCATATTAGAAAATATAAGCGTTCAAAAAATGACACGAAAAACGAAAATGGACAACAAAAATGGGATGGAGGGGTATTGCTTATGACCCCGTTTGTTTAAGAGTTTTGGATTCTAATTATTATACTATTTCTTTATAATTATTACTCTTATTTTTTTCTCTATCTTTTCTAATCATTATCTTTATTTTTATTCATTACTTTATTTCTCTCTACACAAATTACCTACAAATTCAAAATCCCAAAACGAACGTGTGAGTTATCTGAGATATTAAGACGCAGAATTTTATTAATCTTTTTAATTCCTCGTCTAATAAAGCCAAACATTTCTCTTTGTGTGGGGCCCTCTACTCTACACTTCTTTCCATCGTTGGTAGTAGGGTAAATTTCACTGACCTCCCCTGAGGTTTCTGACACAGACGGAGACCTCCCCTGAGGTTTTTGAAATATCACTAACCTCCCCTGCTTTTGCTGACAATACTAATATTGCCCCCTCCGTTACTTCTCCGTTATAAAAATTGACAGAAACTGCTGATGTGTGATGATATCACCATTTTTTACCAAATACGATACTTTTTTATGCTTCCTTCCCTTTTCTTTTCTTTTTTCTTTCTCCCACCTGACAATTAATGTCTTATTAAGGCCCCGTTACCACTAACAAAAATTACAAAAAACTTAGCGCATCTTACTAGTATCTCATTTCCACTAACAAAAAATCCTAAAAACTTAACACATTTTACCAACTGATTTTCACTAACAAAAAAGTTTTTACCAACTCAACAATTTTTTCACTCACATACCCAACAAAATAAAATTCACCACCGAAAAACACTTGACATTTCTCAAACAATTTATTCATTACCAGAAATACCTAACAATTTTTCAACTACAAATAAAAATCTGTAGATTTTTCACTACCGAAACAACCCCTAAGAACAAAAGCTCTCTTTTTTCTACTCCAGAAAAGCTAAACTGCATCTCCCACCACCATATCTCTAATTCAATCAAAATTTGAGCTGACCCTTATGACTCACCTTTAACCCAATTGAAAAAAAGAAAAACACCAACTCGTCCATGAGAAATCCGTTTTTGAAAAAAATTGATGTCCCCATCATTTCTGTTTGGAAATCAAAATAGAATATCATAAAGTTAAAATTGGTGATGTTGAGCTTTGATATCAATGATGGAGTACCAGGAATTCATCGAAGCATATCTCAATTTTGAAAGCAGTGTTTGAATCTGACGGGGCTTTGATCTGAATGATTTCAAAAAAAGATTTGAGACTTAGAGGTTTACCACTACTTCATAAGATCACAGGTTCGAAACCTTTTAGGTGGGATTGGACCCCCAAAATTAGTTGAGATATACATAAGCTAACCTGGATTCTTGAGTTATAAAAATGGTGGTAATAATAATAAAAAATAGTGGTAGATATTGGCCCGTAGAAGTATTTATGATTATCTTTTCTACGCCAATTTTCTTCATCAAGTTCATCAGTAGGACCATTCTTCCTAAATTTTTTGTTTGGTACTCCCTCCGTCCGGATTTAACGGTCATTTTTTGGAGTTCGTGTCATTTTTCAATCGATTATATCTTTCAATTTATAATGTTTTACGTGATTTCGAAAACATTGAATTAAAGAATTAATCGAGATCTATCAAACAAGATCCATATTTAATATGAAATTTATTACGGATTTAAAGATATAACCCGTTTTTTAGCCGGTTAGAATAGAACTAGGGATAATTAAATCCAGACGGAGGGAGTATTTTTTTACTTTTTGTTATTTTTATTGAGGGTTGCGTCATTATTTTTAGGATTAATGGTCTGTCTCGACAAGAAGAATAAGAAAAGTGCAAAAAGTGTGAACTGAAATTTGAAAAAGTTCATATAATACAATAAAAAAAAATTATCAATACCACTTGTTTGATTTTTTTTTCCGTCTCAATAAATTTTTTTTGCTTTTGCTATGACTTTATTTTTTAGACTTCTCTCACCAAGAAGGATGATTAATCGAATCTAATACAAATTCAAAAAGAGGAAAAAAAAACATCATTTAAAAAACCCAAAACTTTAAGGGAAATGGGGTGGCAAATTGGTTAAGCAATTATCTCTTAAAAAAAATGACCAATTACACCCGTTATGATGTTCATTTAATTTTTGATATGATGGATTCATAATTACTACTGTAACTAATATTTGTGGAAGATAACATGAAAAAGTGTCCTGCACAATGACTCAGGTATTGTTATTAGGGGGTATTCTGGTCTTTTAAACACAGTAGTTAACACCATCTGATGCAAGTTAACGGCAGGGGGGAGACTTGATATTGTCAGCAAAAGCAGGGGTGGTCAGTGATATTTTAAAAACCTCAGGGGAGGTCTCTGCATATGTCAGAAACCTCAGGGGAGGTCAGTGAAATTTGCCCTTGGTAGTATCTATTGCCTGGATGTGAACAAAGGGGTTTTTTTTTTTCTTTTCTCAATCTGTGGTAGTGAATGATGTGAACAAAGTTGGAGTTACATGACGGCATAATCTACAGTAGCTGTCTAAATCCGTTTCCCCTCGTAATATTTCAACTAAAGACCCCCAAAAAAAAATTGCCTTTATTTAAAATAAATTGAGTTTTAATTTTCCTCGTCGAGAGGAACTAATAATTTACAAAAATTTAACGCAAAACTAACAAATTCAAAAATTAAATTAAATTAAATGAAGACAAAAAAAATGCTCACCATTTCGCTAATTTGTGCCAAATTGGCCCTAAATTATGAATTATCTCCTTCGTGCAAAAAAAAAAAAAAAATAAAGGCTAAAAATAAAGGCCCCCCCCCCCCCCCCCCCCCCAAAAAAAAAAAAAAGAGGGAAAGATGGAGTACTACAAAAATACACAACGGAAAGCTAAGTCTCCCAAACACCCCTAATATTGGAAAATCTCAAATTTTGGGTGTTTCTACCAAGCTAAGCAGAGTAGACTAAATGGACCGAAGCCCATATTTTTACGGATTTTTAGGCAAATCACAGTTCTCACATAATTGCATAAATTAGTTAAAATACCCATGTAGTCATTTGCATGAATAAAAAAATGGACAAAATACGGATTACCTCCCTGAAGTTTGTCCGTTTGGCAAATGACTTCCTTGTGTTTTACTAATGATCAGTTTGCCTCCTTATGGTTTTGGACTAAAGTGCTACCGTTACATTTTCCTTCCAAAGTAACAGGAGGTCTAAAACACACGTCTAATTTGAGAGTGAGAATGAAAAAAAAAATTAAATAAAGATAGATTTTTGTGTAAGATGACCACACTACCCTTCTCCATCATCTTCCCTATCACTATCTTCCAAAACAACAAAACCCTCTCTCCAGACTGCCACCATGATCCAGAATAAATCGATTAATCACCACTCACTGTCTATCCCGTTGACTCCGGTCTTTGTGCTTCTTCGAACCAAATGCACAAAAACTGAAATGAATCAAAAGAGTGAACGAATGGATCAAAACTAGTGCTGAACTCGATCCCGAAACAGTTCTTGAAATGGAAAACCTGTTTTTGAAGAGAAGACCGGGTTTTGAGATTTGGTACAAAACACTTTTGCCATTTTGTGTCTTATTCAATTAGAAACCTGCCATAAAGGTTGGAAATCTTCAAAATTCCACTTGGGTTCTTCTCACCCCACTGTATATATGTAAACTCCAGTCGCACATCAATTGGACATCTCTTTCAAAATGGCTCTTAAATTTCACAAGCGAGAGAGGTTGCTCAACGACGACGATGATTTCTTAGCGAATCGAAGCACATCACCAAGAACGGGTCAAGTACCGACTCGAATTCAAACGGGTTTTGTTAATCTAGGTCTTCATCATTTTCGGGTTTGAGCTCAGCATTTGGATCGGAGCTAAGTTCTACTGAGACAGAGAGCGAGGATGAGGAGGATGACGGCCGGTTCAAGAGGAGGAGGAGGACGACGAGTTCATTACTGAGTTTTATCTCTCTGCCTTTGGGTCCCATTCTCACGTAGAGCCGGCAACCCAATTAGATACCCATTTGATTTTCTGGCGAGGTTTTCTTTTCTTTACTCCGGTGAGTTATTCCGAGGTTCTGTTTTCTGTTGGAGATGCTAAGGAGAGTAGAGACACATTATTTAAGAAAGGGTAGCGTGGTCTTTTTGCTTCTGTCGTTAACGGAGTTAGAAGTTGCACTTTAGTCCAAAACCACAGATGGGCGATGTGATCATTAATGAACCTCAAGAGGTTATCTGCCAAACAGACAAACTTCAAGGAGGTAATCCATACATTGCCCTAAAAAAAATTACAACGGAAACCCACTCCCAGGATTCGGACTGCAGATCCTCTCCGCATGTTGAACCATCAAACAGTTATTCACAATTTTCCCTCTAGCCTTTAGGCATGGCTATGAATTTTTTTTTGGACTTTCCTAAATGGAATTAAAAATAAAAACTTTCCTATTCCTTCTTCTTTGAAACTGGCAACAAAATCTTTTGAAAATCTACGGAGCCACATTCACATTTATTACTACATCCTTGCAGGGTATATATCCATGAACGGCTACAATGCAATAGAGATGCGAAACCTTAATAGAATAGCGTAGCCAAGCCGAGAATCAGCTCTTGGTTGCTCTCTCTCTCTCTCTCTCTCTCTCTCTCTCTCTCTCAAGAAACCAGTAAATTAATCAATGGAGACGGGCAAGGGGAAGAAAACCAGCCTGGGCCGCCAGAGGATAGAAATCAAGAAGATAGAGAAAAGGAGCCAACTACAAGTCACCTTCTCGAAACGCCGGTCTGGGCTCTTCAGTAAAGCCGGCGAACTGAGCGTCCTGTGCGGCGCCCGCGTGGCGGTTATCGTCGCGTCTCCCGCCGGGAAAATCTTCGCATTCGGAAGCCCGTCTGTGGACGCTGTCGTCGACCAGTTTCTCGCCGGAAACACTGCAGGTTGGGGCGACTTGGACGCGGAGTTCGACAATGAAGTCCACCGGTTGAGGGACAAGCATGCCAAGGTGATGCATCTCTTTTTCAAAGCTCCGCTAAAGATTTTTTTGGGATTTTTCGGATTTTTATCTGATTTTGTTTTTATTTTAAAAAAATTCGTTTTTGTTAGTTTCGCGCTTCACCAGATTCTCTTAGCTTGAAGTAGACAGTGATTTGATTAAAATAATCAGACTCATAGCTAGAACTTTAATATTAGCTCAGTTTAGTAATTTGCTAAATTGATTTGGTTTTAAACTTAATTAGTAGTTTGTTTTTATTTCTTGTAGTCGCAATAACTGATTTCAGTCTCTACTATCCGAAATTTCACCAACAGGTTGTCAGGGAGCTGGAAGCGGAGGAAGAGAGAGAGAAAGCAGCGTGCGGAGGCGGCGGAGGCGGGTCGTGGTGGGAACAGAGTCTTGATGGTTTGGGGTTGAGTGAATTGGAGCAATACAAGGCGGCGCTGGAAGTGCTCAAGAGCAAGGTGATGAGAAGAGCTGATGAGATGGCAGCGGCGGAGGCGGAGACGGCGGCGGGCGATTTGCCGGGAAATTTCTTGATCGCTGATCATTATTTTAGCGGCATTGACGGTTTTGACAATTTTGATTACAATTAGTGAAAGGCTCTGTAGTAGGAGTATTCAAATCGGGAACTAAACTTTTAAGGGGAGAGTTCTTTAGTTCAGTGTTTTTATTGGTTTTTTCCATGGGTTTATTTTTCCCAGGAATGTTTTGATTAGCCAATACGCGTTTTGAACATTAATACAGGAACCATGATTCGACAATAAGAGTGTCCGGATTAGCTTACGTGTCTTTCAACTGATCTCTTATTTGACTCGGTTAAAAATAGACATTCACACCGGAACTGAGATATTTAAAAAAAAATTCCTTTTTTGTGGCCTGAATCTTGATCAAATGTATTTATGGAAATCAAATCCACTAACCAACAGAACTAATCATTGGACTACGAGACCTCGTGTCGACTACTTGTCTATATCCACACCAAACATGTCTCTGTTTTTTTTGGGCCTCTCAACTTCTTTCGATCGTTGGCGTACTAGTTTTTTTTTTTTTTTTCAAGGTTAAAGATGTCTGAATCAATTTACACATGCGTCAACTAATTTTCTCCCTGATTTATGCCGAGATTAAAAGATTCACAATAAATTTCTCCTTTCTTACAACCTACCCAATAATCGAACTTTAATAATTTATGTAAGAAACAAACCCACCCATCAATCAACCGAAGTAATTTGGGACTAGTTGGTATCTATTGCCTAGATGGGAACAATGTTGGAGTTGCCGACAAAGTTATTGAAAAGCTTTTAACCCGAAAACAAGACAGGCATCGTCTACAGCAGCTGTCTAAATCCGGCGTCTACGATGATGTAAATTACTATTATCTCCTCCGTGCAAAAAAAGTCCCCCCAATATAATGGGCTCATTAACGAATCAAACAGCCCAAATTTTCAGTTTGTGTTCGTTGATTAAAGAACTCAATTTTAATCGGTTAGGTACGTGGAGTACAAGTCAAGCATGAATATTATTTTTTTTTAAAAGATTTGCTAAGCTTTTAAATTAAGCTTGAACAATGTATTTCCCGATCTATTCAGCTTGTAATGTACTTCCTCCGTCCCAATTTATGAGTCTCAGTTCTATTCTAACTGGATAAAAAAATTAGTTTTATCTTTAAATTGGTAATAAATTTTATATCCAATATGAATCTTGATTTGTTCTATAACACAATGTTTTCAAAATCACTTAAAATATTATAAATTATAAAATATAATCAATTGAAAAGTCGTACGAACTCTCAAAAGTGACAATTAAATTGGGACAGAGGAAGTATTTGAAAATTACGCTACTCAGATCGATCCAGTGACAACCTCTCAAATGTCACCGGCTACCCTCAACCGTCATTCAAAATTGGCTTGCCTGGCTGCATATATTAAACTTAAATGTAGTCGTAGTCAAGTTGGTAAACCAAAGCTCAAACAATAGCGCCAGTGTCTTTTTCTTTATTTTATCTAAAAAAAAATCCTATCTATTATATACTACGGGAAATGGGAGCGGAATGGGGTTTGAACTCTCATCAAATTAAACACTCATAACATGTGAAGGAGGTGATTGGTCAGTGAGGAATATATGTCATACACATCAGGATTGTCTCGGTGGTCGACTGTGTAGGTATGTATTTCATATCACGATCTGGGCAAACAGTAATGATCGCGGGGGAAGCCGATGGCGAATGGTGATGCTAGTTTCTCTGGTCTTTGAGGGTGAATGTGAGGGAAGAGTGACACTAATAGGGTTACGTATTTTTGAAGTAAAACAATGGGGTTTGTAATTGGAGTGATAATATCAAAGAGAGCTTTTACTCAAATTTGAGTTAAGGGGTAAGGACTAGATATATTCCAACCAGAAGCAATTAGTGCATAACTACTAAAGGACAACCAGCAATGTGAAATGAAATGTGATGATCCCTTGATCAAGAGGCCCAGTCCAGTGTGGCCCCTCTCTAGTGCCCCACTCTTCATTTTTGGCATGACATGCCGACATCCTGATTTAGGAACTGTAAAAACCTATGTTTTTTAGGTAATAAACATATGAGAGAGAGAGAGAGAGAGAGAGAGAGAGAGAGAGAGCGCATCTTGAACTTCAATAATGCAAGGTCATCACTCTTTACCCAGCCACGGAATCACAAACACACCTGAAGTGGAGGAGGGCTAGTGAAATGACCTGGAGAAGGGAAAATTTCAAAAAAACCCCTGACCTTTTAACTCAATGTCCCATAAGCACCTGACCTTCAAAAAATGTCAATCCCCCACCTGACCTTATCACTCCGTCATCAATTAACCCCCTCATCCAATTTTCCGTCCAAAATCTAACGGAATTGATGACATGGTGCTTAAATGGACATTTTAGCCCTAAAAAGAAGACATCTGTGCACCACACAATAAATCCATAGACTGAGGTTCACCCAATTCCCCCTTTTGGGGGGATGGAAGGCCGAATTGGGTTTTTTTTTTTAATTGCATAGTTTTGTAAATTGAGTCACGGTTCTGGATACATTTAGGCCCTGTTTGGCTAAATAAGCCTACTGGTTTATTTTTTGTCCTTATTCAAATTTGTTTTGTATTTATTAGTTTTTCGTCAATTTTTTGGGATTAATGCATTGTCATGACGAGAAGTATCTATAAAATAAAAAATTATGATCAAAATCTAATTCTTTTTGAATAAAAAAAAAAAATTGGCTTATTTTTGTCTTTATTCAAAAAAATTTGGGTTTTGACGGTAATTTTTTACTTTTTGGATTCCTCTTGTCATTACGATGCAATAATTTTCAAAAAATTGATGAAAAACTAACAAATACGAAAAAAATTGAATAAGAACAAAAAAAATAAATTATTTTGCTTATTTAGCAGAACGGACCCTTAGTTGCCGGAAAAAGAAATGTGGTTGCCGAAACCACGGGGAAGACAACGGGGAGAATTGGGTGTGCCTCAGTCTGTGAATTTATTGTGTGTGTGGTGCACAGGTGTCTCCTTTTTAGGGCTAAAATGTCCACACAAATGCCATGTCATCAATTCCGTTAGATTTTGGACGGAAAATTGGGTGAGGGGGTTAATTGATGACGGAGTGATAAGGTCAGGTGGGGGATTGACATTTTTTGAAGGTCAGGTGCTTATGGGACATTGAGTTAAAAGGTCAGGGGTTTTTTTGAAATTTTCCCCCTGGAGAATGAAAACCTTCATGACTGAGTGTGGTTTCCAAAGTAATGTAGGAAAATCACTGATCACAAAAATGGCAACTTTATTAGGTTAGAGGGCATGCCTAGATTCTAAACTGCATGAGCCAAAATTACTCCATCAACCAAGGGAGAAGAAAAGTCCCAATTAAAATCGTATTGTCATCTATAACTCACCTCTCAAAAGGAAAAACCCTAGAGACGTTCCCCAATTTTCAGGATTCGACCCATTCCCCTATATCTATGTACAAACTGCCAACACAACGCTTCAGAACCCACTAACCCAGTTTCTTAAAAAACCAGACTGTGCCGTCAGTCCTGAAAACAAATTAGTCCAAAAACTGAGTGTTGTATGAACCTTCAGTTCAGCTCACTGCCCATCTTGCTTATCAACCATGCCGATAAACTGGCAATCCACTTGGCCCAAACAACGGGTACGTGATCTTTCCTTAATTGTTCCAGGACCTCAAAAATGGTTTTCCCATTATATCCTGTAAAGCAGAACTCTGATGCGGCACACTCATCCATTCTGTACTGCTGTTCTTTACAGGGGCAGTAGCCTCATGCCCATTATAGTAGTTAAGCGAATTACCCGCATTTGGCAAAATGTTGCTTGCTGTGGGGAAAAGTGCACCTAATCCATGATAGGTTCCTGGCTGAATGAAATGTTCGTTGGAACCGGTCAAATGATAAGGTGGACCAGGACGTAACTCGCCATTACATTGAGAAAGAACTCCAAATAGGCTCTGATCCGCATTGCTTCTATTTCCAATGGTCTGAGTTGGGCCAATTGCATCCAAACTCGACCACCCACCACAGGCTCGATTCTCACCTGAAAACCAATTACGGCCCAACATTCCACCACCCAACTGAGATGGGAGAGGCGCTGAAATCCCATGAGGGGTATTGACAGCCCAATCCTGAGCATTGATAGATGGCAAGTGTTCTTGCCTTGGAGTAATGTACCTACCTCCATCTGAGAACGGGTTGTCTTGTACATTTTGGTGCATGTATACATCATTCAGTCTCTCCAATGGCAGTGAGGGACGGAGCTGCTGCCCAAAATGCCCAGAAAACTGACCTGTCACCATCGGAACATTTGATGCTGGCTGGAAATCTAAATGTCTCTGTTTCTGCTCCTGGTGGTAAGGCAAACCCTCCTGGCCCTTGAACAAATGCTGTAATAGCTCATTTCGGTTTTGGACCTCTAGGTCAGTGTAGGGATTGAAGAAGGTCATGTCATTGGGTTGTCTGAGCAACAGATCTTTCACGGTATCCTCTTCGTGATTTCGAGATTCTAGATCAATCAGTCGGGATTGTTGCTCTTCAAAAACAAGCGAATGTCCAAGTGACAGTTCATGGGGAGAGGCATAAGCGTGGTTCAAAGAAGTAGGATGGTAACAAGATTCTTGCATGCTAACTGCTGGCCAAACATCAGTTGAAGAAGAGTGAGGAACCCCCTGACAAACAACATTGCTCATGTGGTTTAAAGTTTCGGGGTACTGTGATAAATTAGCAGGGTTGTCATCTTTCCCCATAGCTATATGAATACCGGGATCCAGATTCAAGGGGACAAATTCATCGCAGCGATTTAGTGAAGGAATTGGTTGTGAATCATAGTTATCTGTGGAGATATGAAGAGTGGCATAATCATCTTTAATGAAGGGTTCACATTTAACTGGGCCGAATGGTTCACATTTAACTGGGCCGTCATCAGCCATCTCCTGATCAGGCTTCTCTCCCTCTTCATCCTGATTAGTGATTACCCAGTCACAAACAAGTAAAAATAATGTGGCTAATGGAGATAATTGAATACAGGTTTAGCTAAGACCGACAACATGCATGAGATTGCTTTTAAATGCTTAGAAAGCAGCCTACATTCACAAAAGCACAGCGGAGGCAAAGACTAAAGAGTGCAAACCTCTGATGCCATAGCAGATTTAACATTTTCCACACCATCGTCTATCTGCTCCTGAGGGAAGTTCTCCGAGTTCCCTTTCTCTTCAACCTGACCACCCCAAAACAAAAGGCCAACAATTTAACAAACGTAACCAAAATATATTATCGAGCACAGAACTTTAAGAGGGTATGTGCTAAGTCACCAATTGTTCCCAAAAGCTCATATAAGCTAATAGGAAATGGACCCAATGATATGTATTGAGCTATAGAAAACCCTCCCTCACATGCAAACCCCGCCTTGCACGCATCCATGCAAGAATGAAAACAGGAAACAAATGAACATTAAACCAAACCAAACTGAGCCTTGTGTCCTAATCAATTGAGGTTGGCTACATGAATCCTATTTTTCCATTGAGCTCTGTCCTGGGCTACTTGAACATTGAGAGACTTAAACCCAAAACCTCTCACCCTGCTTGAACCCAACACCACTAAGAAACTAAAGCTCTAATAATGTTAGCTGTCCAAAAGCTTAAGCTGTTAGAAAATGGGGCTAACTATGTGAAGAAGTTGATATTATATTCTCTGATACCCACAGGGCAGAATACAAAACCTCTACGGGAGTTGTGGCTTCAGAGTCTGCTGCTCTATTATCCATCGGACCAGGAACTGAGATACAGGCATTCTCTTTCTCCTCATCCTAATCACACATATAACAATTGACAAATTAGCATTATGCAGCCCACAAAGGTTGTCTTTAAACAAGGATCTACTGGATATCTAATTGTCTGCCACCGACAGAAACACCCACACTCGGCACAAATAGATAAAAAGGAAAGGGGCAGAGTAGCAAACCTCTTTAAAGAACTTTAGTTTCTCTTCCATTTCTTGCTCCAAAGATTGTGTCAGTTTCTGTTTCTTTATCTTCCATGATCTCCACTTTGAAAATGTTAATGGCAGGTCTCTGGTTGCCAACTGCAGCCTGCATAATAAACACTAAACTCTGAAGAGGAAGAAAGAGCTTGAAAGTAAATCAATCCTAAATATTCAATTCAAAGACACTAACCAATGCTGATGCAACTTCTTCCGCTCTTCTTCTTCAAATTCTTCAAACGGTTGAATATGAAAAGCATCAAGGTTACCCAGAACACGATTAAGAGTCCTAGATAAAATGGTACTACTGGAATCCTTTATACTACTCTTAACACGTTGATGTTGCTCCCTGCTAACCTGAAGTGAACGAAGACAAGTGATCAGCCATAAGCACCAACATTGGTTTGCTCCAATCTCAACTACCTCAGTTCCCAATACACAACATATTGTTTATTAGAAGAGTTGTGCACATTTATTTAATTCCTAGACGATGAAGTTCTACTTCTATAATGCCAGCAACTTCATGGAAAAAGAACAGAATTGAGACCAACCACCAACAAAAATCATAACAAATCATTTGATGAGCTACCAAAGAAGAGAAGGTGGGTTTTGATTCTATCAATAGAATTCCGTTTTAGGAAGCATGCACGGACACGAGTAAATGCACAGTACCAGCGACTTATTTTCCATCGAATTTGTCATTATGTAAGATAAATCACCTTGATATACGACATATATCTAGAACCATCACCAAACTGGATGTTTAGCTTCCGTATATTTTCTCCTTTTCTAGGTTTCTCTACCACCACAGAGCCATCGCTGCAAATCACAACATCCAACTTGAATAAGTAGATTTAATCACCACAGGTGCACCAAGAACAAATTCCACATCTCAAATGCCTCATATAACATCTAAGCATCTGAAAAACATATGGTTACTACTTTATTAGACAAACTAGAACATTTTCTTCCAAACAAGTTCATCACATTACCAAGATAGATTTCCTATGACGCCATATGTGGAGGTGCACACACTGAGAGGGATAACTTGGGGATGGGGGTGGAGGTGGAGGTGAAGGGTATTGGACTCTTAAAATACTGAACTACAAGATATCTAAGTTGAATAGCTGCTGATACAAATGTGTCGCCTGTGAACCCCATTCAGCAACAGTATTTTATATGTGAATCTGTGATCACCGAGAAACCTTGTCATTCCAGAAAATTAAGCATTATTGCAAGCGAAAATTGATTACAGCTTCCAGGTTGCCCGATAAACCCTACGGAGCCAACAATGATAAACCTACCTAATTGATCAAATCCTGAACATAGTAAAGAAGTTTTTCATAAAGAGTCATAAACCCAAAAGAGAGCAGTATGCTCACCCAGTACAGTGACTAAAATCAAAAGTTGTAAATCTCAAGAACCCAAACGAGTACGTGGTATATAATCATTTCCAACCATAGACATTGTTTGAAAATCTATATGAGCTAGGTAATCTTCATCAAGTTAATATTACTAGACAAGAAATGCAATCAGCAAAAAACCCCGGAGAATACTAAACAAGCAGGAAGACTTTATACACATTGTGTTTCCATCAAAACACAAAGAAAATAATGCTAAGCGTGAAACTTCAGCCATCTCAACTATGACATGTTTAAAAAAAATTAAAACAAAAAAAACAAAGCGCACGGTTTCAGTCAAAATAAGTTGGCTTTTGAAGATCCTTCTAAAAAATGGTCTCTAAACGGGGCCCATGCTCAAACACTTGCATGTGCAACGGAAACCCCCAGAAATATACACAAAGATAATTACGTAGCTATGTGAGCATGTACTTGATGTGTATCAAGAAGAACATGTACAAACAGAGATCCAGATGCAGGTAATTGGGCATACTTTTCCCTAGATACATGTTGTATGTGGATAGTTAAATTAACCAAATCCCATAAGCAATAGTGCCTCTAAATAGTAAGTGCCAAGTCTGTAAGGTATAGTCATATTTGTCCTTTGCATGAAACCTGGTCAAGTTCAGAGAAATCGCTTGTACAAGTGCTGGAATAGCTCATACATGGTCATAAGATAATTACCGTCTCTGCAGTTCCCCATGCTTCCTCGTTAAGCTTTGGTTATCACTACTAACTGCCTTTTCATTAGCAGCCCAAGAACCAGATTCAGACGTGGCTGCAAGGTCCTCCTCAGCATCATGATATCTACATTCGTTTGCGTCAAAAGTGATACTTCTCTCAGCTTGCTTTCTGTTCCTGCTCATAAGATTTATACGCCATCACTAGATGAGCCTCAAAAGGAACATCTCCAAGAGCAACAAATTAAGATCTTGTCACGCATATAGATACATCAAACACCAGTCCTTACATTGAAGCAAAATGCAAATCACAAGATCCTCCACTAAAAAACGTGATTAGTTGCTGTCCTATGGGAGGGGTAAATAAATAAAAGAACAAAATTAACGATTACGATGAGAGATGCCTTGGAAAGTTAATAACTATGCACTGATTCTAAATCATAATACCACTTCAAAATGATTGGACCAAAATTTCTATTACAAGCAGAACTAGAACAGCCCAAATTATAGATTAGTTAAACAAGAGTGCAGACCAAACAAGAGAGCCCATTACAGTTAACTCGTATGTAGGACATAAAATAGACACAACACCCTTGAGTATATGTAGGCACCAAAACAAGTCAAACAAAATTGAGCATGATATTCTTCTGATTCAGAGTACAAGGCACTAACAATGAACATATGCATAACCCAAAGACACACCAGCACCATATTCAGGTGATGTCAGTTCACTCATTATGAAGGCAGCAGATCCTACTTATGCCAAACTATACAATTGCTTAAAAAATGGGAAACATCCTGAGTATTAACCTCCATATCTGGTCCACTACTTCCTCGGGATCTTTGCAGCTTCCCCATCTTTCCTTCCACAGCAGTAAATTTCCAATCATGCTGCCACGAGAAGCATAGAATGTTTGCGACCCTCCAATTAGGTCAAAGAAACAATAACGAACGTAGCATAGAAATGAAGCACAAAAAGTGGTAGCTCCTTCATATTACATACCCATTATGATACTTCTGTAACCCTGAGTAATACGACTTCTTACTTGTCTTCAAACATTTTCCGTGATGAATAACAGCATCAGGATGAAGATTACCAGCACAAAGGGAAGCACCCCTGAGAGTATAAGAAGTTACACCATAAAACATGCGAAGACAACATTTTCAGAGAATGGAAGCTCATAAAAACTTCAAAATTGCATATGCTAAAGAGGGCATAAAAGAATCAAACTACAGAGAGCTTTAGGAGCACATTCAAATGAGCCAAGCTCAAGCCTAAAAGGCAAGCATCCCATTCAGCATATACTCTGCTGTTTTCAAATAAACTTTTGAAGGAAGTGGCCAAACAAAAATACAAACCATTTAAAAAAAAAAAAAAAACCATTTAAAACTGGCTTTTGGAAATACAAAAATAGTAAAATACCAGACTCCTAATAATGGAAAATGATTGTTTTCTTTGAAAAGTTTCTACTTTCGTATTAAAAGAATTAAAGAAATATAAAACCGCAAACACACTAAAGATAAGGAACTTGAAAATGATAAAACAGTCTGAAAACATACAACTATGTTTTCTCAATAGACTCCACAAAAAGCTTTGCTCATAATACATCATTTTTAACACACAAGTAATGTCTCCAAGGGTGCAGGACATTTTACCATAAACTATATGTTGAATCCAACCCAAGGTTCTGAATCTAACCAAAGGTTTTTCCTATTGGTATAGTACGTACCGGTACCGGTATGATTTCGGATAACGTTTCGGAGTTAATATTTTGTACATTAACAATAATAATATCTGCAAAAAATTATTAAGATTAAAAACTTGAAAAATCAAAGCTTCAGCTGTCAAATCACATGTCATAAGATCCTTTGCCCATTTCTATGCAAAGCTACACATTTTGAGCACTGATGATGTATGGAAGGACATGGTTGTCTAGGAAAGAGCAGAGCAGTTGTCCTTTCCTCTTTCTTTTTCTTCGTTTGCACATCGATATGGTATCAGAAACATCAGGAAATTTGCCAGCAAATGATGGTACCAGCGAAATAATCTGGTATTTTCTCTGGAACGGAACTTGAAAATCTGTGTACCAGCTTTTCTGTCTAACTGAACGTACTGTTTCGTACCAGCCCAATTCCAAACTCTGATCCAACCCAATTCCTAAGCTCCATTCATACTTCTAATAAACTAATGATAGTGCACAAAGGTAGAAAAAAATTGGGTCCTAATAATCAATACAAAGGAATTTTGTAAACACCTATCAATAGTATGAAGGAACTGACTTTTTATTCGGTTCAACATAAAGTTACTAGTCAAACAAAAGATATTTCACTTAGAAGCAATAGCAAACTAAGACACGTATTTTCTACCCAAACTACATCAATATCAACACTTGCCATTTCAGAAAAGGATTTCCAAAGTGAAAGTTATCTCCTGCAAGCAATTCTTGCACAATACGATGCATCTCAGCTCCTTTAGGTAGAAATTGCGTAAGATAGTTTCTCTCATTTTCGGATAAATGGGTCTGCCAGACCTGTAATTATTATTGCATAGAAGGTAAGAAGAAAATTCTCAACGAAAATATACTCCAAAAAGAAAAGTAATAAAGCATCACCAGGGAATTAGCATTACCTCACAAGAGAGCACCTCTTTTAAACTGTCCAAGTCAAAAATTTCGTGAGGAACAGAAAGAACATCTGCCAAGATATTGTTGCAAAGAGGAACATGATCAATGAATGGAACCATGTCTTTCCGGGATAAGCCAATTTGACCCCGCATGGCAACAACACTCTTCTTCTTGTCATCCCACTTGAGAGAAATATTTGATCTCATGTTTAAATCACCTTGTAGCAATCCCACTTTCTTCTTTTTTGCTCTGCCCAGCTCCCGGGATGTAGAAATGATGGCACTATTCAATCGTCTCTTCCTCTGATCAGCCGCCATTTGCACGATTTATCAAAAAATTATCCACAGCAGAACATGATTGAAATTTCTACCAACATATGTCCTGATTACAACCAATGAATACCTTCATTCCGTCTGCCACTGAAACCATGTTTGAAGACACCATCATTAGCTAACCTAAGGTGTGATTAACTAGAACATCCCCACTTAACCCATGCAGTATTGAAAAAACGGCATCCAAATAAGAGCAAAAATCAAATAACAGAATAGAGTAAATATATAAAGAAAAAAACTCTGCAGTGCAAAACATTTCCATATTATCGGCAAAAGAACAAGCAGGGCTCTAAGTTGTAGACCCTAATTTTCTACTAGCAAACAAGACATTCCATTAGTAGTCACCTAAAATCAAGATCACACTTCTTTAAATGAATTCAAAAGGACTTAGAAGTTAACAACACTAACTTAGCAGTTAGCACTAGTATGGCTCTTCTTGATTTTTGTTTTCAACAATAATCTACAATTCTACATTATAAGGGAGAAAGGTTTTTGAATCTTATCTCTTTATAAATCCTAACCATTGATTTCCTCCATGAATCCTACGGCTCTTCCTAATCCTAACCATTGATTTGCTCTATAAATCCTACGGCTCTTCCTCTCAAACAATATCAATTGCACAATTGCCGCTAACTAGATCTCACGTTGTGCCGTGCCTAAACCCTAGTAAGTTAATAACTGGAGAATGGTTGGGTCAGTGGTCAACATAGTACACCAAATATGCAATAAATCAGCTTTTACAATCTTTTCAATTCATAGTAAAATAAGATTCGCATGTTCCAAACAACAAACAGCTACCTTACATGTAATCAAGGGATTAAAAACATGCATTCAGTTGCAATATCCATATATGTTCTCTTAATAAGCCGTCAATGACGTCCTGACTCCTGCCACTCCAGTAAGTGAATAAATGCAAATCACAAAATCTATCAACCCTAGCATGCATTAAAACTAACAGTAAGATAACACTACAAGTGAGTCAAAATATAGTGCTATAAATGCATGAACAAAACATAAGGTGAAAGTGGCAGTGATTATTATTCCTGCAAGATAAGAAGAATTGAGACTTTTTGAAGCTGGAACTATGCAAGACTTATAGAGGAAGCTGGAACTGTGCAAGACTTATAGATCAATGAAGAAATAGAAACCGAAAGGTAAACACAGGCAGAAACAGGAATTCACTTTTCAGCTTTGGGCTGGTCACTCGTGTTTGTTACAAGGTATAATCACTCCCACCCAAAATGCAACTATATGCAAGAAGCAATTCTATACCGCGTTTGTAACAAAACACCAAAAGTTAAGCTCTAAACAGCAACAATATGTATGGTTACAATCAAGAGATATATCACTTAACCCTCAATTCTGCTACATCATATTGTCTATTCAAAGTTTCCACATTGAATTCATAGTACACTATCCATCAAAGAACCAACTGTAACAACAACAACCCTTGCTACAAGGCTGGAAAATTGAGGAGTAAAAATATCTTCTAGTCATTCATTATAAAAAGGTACAGCAAAGACTTCACAGAACAAATTGAGGGAAATTACTTGGAAGGCATGAAAAGGAAGAAAGATAATACCAAGAATACAAGAATTTGCATATTAAAAAACACCAACACAAAATACAAAGTAAAAAGCATCCAATTTTTTTTTTCCCCGTTTCTGTCATGAAATCAATTCTGGCTCAACGAATTCCACCACTTAACAAAGCCAAGAATAAAAACCCTCGAAATGAAATCAAGAAAAGAAATAAAACATAAATTGGGATTGCAAAACATTTACAAACGCATTACCCCAAAATCCAAAACAGTAACCTCCAACTTCATTGCATCGAAGTTTTTTTGTTTTTTTCATCGGCTTCATTGCATCAAAGATTGCAAACAAAAATAAACATTCACGCGAAGAGGGGAGAAAAAAAATAGAACAAACAAACAATAAAGGTTCCATCTTTCGAGTCAAAGCCCTAGAAATCGAAACACAGTTGAGAAACAAGGACAAATACCTGCCTCATACCCAGCGCTCGATTACGCAATATATCTACGACCCAGGACGCGTTCCATACTTAATCCGAACAACGATTTCGAGTAAATTCGGCAGTTTAAAACCCTGCATAAATTGAAGATATACGCGAGAGAGAGATAAAGAGAGGGGGTACGCCACTGGTTTTGAAACGAGGAGAGAGAAACTAGGATAGGTTTCGTGTTATCCGTATCAGTTTGGAGAGAGAGAGAGGCGCAACGATGGATAGAGAAGAGAAGAGACAGAGGGAAATCAGACGACGAGTGTGGTTTGTGGGGGAAACCGTTATGTTGCACTCCTTTACTTCATTGAATCAATTTCCCCTCAATATTCGCGCGCACAGCGCGCTTTGGGGCTCGGCTTGGCTCCGGCCCTACACTATATCTACCTATGGGAAAAATTTCAATGCCGAGTGCATACCACATTGTATCCGTTTGACGCATTAGAACCGTCTATTGTATTTTTTGACGGCTCAAGAGAAATAGAAAAGAAAGTGTAGGGTTGAAAGAAAATAGAGTATTTCAATCCGAACTGTCCAAAATCATATTAGATAGCCCGAATATACTGAACAAGTATCACGTGAGATATACTTGCCCGACACCGAAAAATTTCTCCAATCCATGCACCTAAAGTACTGCATTTTTCATTAAAGGATTCTTCATGAAAACACCAGTAACTTGTCAAAGAAATTTACAAACGCAATTCTGGACAAAATTACATCTCGAGTCATTCGATGCATGTGCGCTTGTGTGTATCGAGCGACTCCGGACTCAGTTATATCCTAGAATTGTGTTTTAAGATTGTGTTGGTACTTGGTAGCTTTGCTCATAACTCGTTCTCCTCCTTTTTTTCCTGTGGTGTTACGCCCGCTACTTTAGTTCATCGCTCAATATCTTACCGTCCGTTTCGACGATCAATGTTCCAGAGTTTAACTCTTTCCTTGAATAATTTTTTAAAATTTGAACCATCCGAAAACACTTTTGGACGATGAGATTGAAACCAATCCCTATTGTGTTTCAACAACTTGAATATACAATTTCATACCACGAAATAGGGTTATTGGATCAACCGTTGTGATCAATAATTAAGACCTGTATTATTAACTTGACAATTATCAATTGATAATCGATTAAGAGTTAAAATAAAAAAAATATTGTATGGTTGACGATTTAAATACTTGTTTTTGCTTTTGAGAGGAGGCGTTGTAACCCATTTACTACCTCACATGGATAGCTAAAGAAGGAGACAGTATTGTGCGTTTTACGGAACAATAATGCTGCACATATAACAATTCAAACACAATTTTTCACATATATATAGTGCCCACATGTATGTGAGAGATTGTGTTTGGTGTTATATTTGGATTGTTGTATGAATAACAATTTTGTTTACGGAATTACGGTGATTTTCCGATGATCAATCTAACAGTTTACTATTAGGATGCAAATTAAAGCCATAGCAAAAGTCTGATATGAAAACCTCATACTTTGATAGAAAACACAAAATATCACCTTATTTAGCACATGGAAGCTGAAACCTAAAGAAAATAGTAGTTCCCTAAATGGAAATAAGATTGTGTTTACTATATGTAGTTAGGTTGAGTTCTCTTGAACTTAACTTAAATTTGAAAGTTTTGTCTTTATTTAAATTTTTTTTCCCATTTGTTAGTTTTGTTCTAAATTTTTGTAGGTTATTGATTTATTTTGATGAGAAGAATTAAAAAATTAAAATCATATCACTTTTTACCTAAGTATTTTGATAAATAATAATTTTTTTACTAAAAATATTTATTTTTCAAAATACTTAGGGTAAAAATAAAAAAAATAAAATTTCGATTCATTTTGTCGAGATGTCATGACATCTAAACCTTAAGCGAGCTAAGTTTTGGGTGATTGAGATGTTTGAATGTTGCTGACTTTCCTGTCCCAATATAATTGTTTGATAAAAATTTCATAATCAATTTAATAAACAATACACCTTTCACAGTCCTTTCTCCTTTTAGATGGGCCCATTCCTTGTTAGTATTGCGTTTTCCCTTGTTGACTAGATCAGAGTAATTATTACAGGTCTTAACCTTTTATTTTTGTACCTTTCCACTCCTGAAGTAATGCAGCACGTGTCGGTGCCTAAAATTATCTTCTACCACATGCCCATTCCTTGGTATTGTGTTTTCCCTTGTTGACTAGATCAAAGTAATTATTGCAGGTCTTACCTTTTTATTTTTGTACCTCTTCCATTTATGGAGTAATACACCACGTGTCAATGCCTCAAATTCTCTTCTACCACACGGTATTTCGTGTTGGCTTCCCACATTTTATGGTGAAAATCACACAAATGTGTAATGGAGAAAGAGTTTGAGATATCATGTGACGATATCCTCAAAAACATTAGATAATTTTCTCCGTTATTGTGTTTCCCCCATCAATAATTTCTCACTCTAAACGGATTTTTATTTGGTGGTTGGGTATATTTGTGGAATTCGATTTTTGTTTTCATTAGGGTTGAGTAAAGGTAGAGTATTGTGTGTTTGAAATTATCAAATGTACAAAAACCTCTACAAACAATGAATAATTCACGTGCATCGAATTCAAGACATATCTATGCATGAATTACACACAAATTTATGTACCTAGGATTGATCTTAAGTTTTTAATTGATTCTAACACTTCCCCACACTTGCACACTGTGGGGCTCCAACACAAAACTCCTTGTTTTCAATTTGTGTGTGTAAATATTTTGCGTTGGCTCGCTATTCAAGTAAACATGTCTAAGTATTTGTAAGTTTAGCATAGTACCTAATTTTAGGGACAAACACATAATGGGGCACGTGACACCACGTGCGCCACTCAGAAGAAGACACTTTTAATTGAGTGTGATTACAATAACTATTATTACAGTCCAAAATCATACTGCCGAGAAGTCGGATCCTTTAGCATAAATCATGCTAAATCTAAGGCATAAACGAGTGCGATTACAATAACTACCCTTGCGGTCCAAAATCATATCCCCGCGAAGCCGAATTCTTTAGCATAAATCATAAAATCTAATAACCATATCTATTACGAGAGGATTCAGTGATAAGATAAGACACCGCCAGGACGACCAAAAATGAAGGCCTCACGTTCTGGCACTGTGTCGCGTCTTCCCAAATGGATGCCAAAATACTGCTACCGCAAGCACATCCTCTCTCCCATCACTCGTCCGATTCCAAACCCAGATCAGGATTCCTCCGCCGACAACCTCCATGGCCGGGCATACGGCCTCCGAACTGCCCAAACCCAAGACCCAATTACAACAAGAGGCTCCTCGTTGGTCGCCTCGCAGTATCCTCCTCTCTCATCGAACCTCTACTTTCATCGTCATTTTCTTCGGCTGATCACCACGCATCCTCCTCCTCTATCTTTCTGCTGGCGGCGGACGCCGCCGGCTATTCTGCAGCCAGTTATTACACTTCCCTGGGCCTATTCGTCATCTCTGTTCCTGGACTGTGGTCTCTCATCAAGCGCTCTGTTAAATCCAAGGTCCCAATGTTGCTGCTTTGTGTTTTGTTTTTTTTACTTGCCTGTTATGGATTTGGGATTAATCTTGATTTTAGCCTCTCTCTTGTTTTGGGTTACTGGGTTTTGTTCTGTTTCCTAACTGGAAATTTATGATGGCCTTATCGGTAGAGCCAATAAACGAGTTGAACGGGCATGCTGGTAGGGCTGACAAACGAGTTGAACGTGGCGGAGTAGTTGTTTAGGTTTGGTTTGAATATTTGACTAGCTTAAAAGTTACTATGTTCAAGCTTGGTTTGTTTATCAAACGAGCCAGACTCGAGACAAAGTTAATAAAGCTGATCACGAGTCATTTCTTAGGTAGCTACCAGACGAGCAACTTACCCAAGATTGGTTTAAAGCTTAATAAGATTCAAAAAAAATGTTCAGGCTTGGTTGGTTTATGTTGTAAGCCGCTACCGAATAAGCAACTTATCCAAGATTGGTTTAAAAGCTGAATAAGAAACCGTGTCGGGGAAAACGGCATTTTATAGAGATACATGGATCAAATTATTTGTTCTAGGTATTGTTGCTTCTCTTCTTTATATACTTTTGGGTGACATTTTATTTGATTTCAGATAGTGCAGAAAACATATATAGGGGAAGGAGAAGAGAAGAAGGCACCTAATCGTGTCGCTGCAGAAATACTTTCATTCTTCACCCGCAACAATTTCGTGGTGCTAGATAGAGGAGAAACCATAACGTGAGAAAAACCCTGCCATTAACTATGTTTCCTTCAAAGGCTTCAATAAATCCGTCAATGAATTCCCCATCAGTGTTTAAAACCCCTCTATCCATCTTATTAATGTGCACTTTCTGTTATACGGATGAAGGTTTGAGGGCACAATGGTTCCGAGCAGAGGCCAAGCAGCATTGCTCACATTCTGCACATGCATAAGCCTAGCAAGTGTTGCTCTTGTTCTTACCATAACTGTCCCAGATGTAGGCAACAACTGGTTCTGGCTCACCATCTTAAGTCCGCTGGCGTAAGTACTAAATTCTCTGGTGTGCTTCTCTTCGTTTGTGTTGATCCATTTTGATACCGGATGACTAAAAGCTGAAGCACTAACGTTTTTGGGAACGTAAACAGGGGACTCTATTACTGGAAACGAGCATCGAGAAAGGAGCAGATCAAGGTTAAAATGGTGGTGGCGGAGGATGGAACCCTATCAGAGATCATCGTTCAAGGAGATGACCAACAAGTAGAACAAATGAGAAAGGACCTGCAGCTGAGTGAGAAAGGCATGGTGTATGTGAAAGGCCTCTTTGAGAGATCGTAAACACTGATCATAACAGCCCAGGTCAAGTCATTCAACTATAACTGTACTCCTCTCTGATAGGGCAAGTCTTTGGGCTGGAGGTTAGCATTTTCGTTGCGATTCGTGAATTTGTAAATGGAGATGAGACACATTGACAAGGATTTCTACCATACCTTAGAATTTGTCCAAGGGATTTTGATATGTATTCCTTATATCTACACCGAACAAATCATCCATTTTGCATAAGTAAATCATTGGTGTTAAAACACCTTGGAAGCACAACAAACTAGTTTTTCTTGTGCATGTCATACTTCTCTTCCTGTTTCTTGAACTCTTCTGAAAGCTAGGTCACAAGTAATGAAATTTGTCAAAACAGCCATAGGTTATCGATATGCAACACAGAAAGCTGGCAGAATTGTGTACATATGGAACGTTATTGTGATAAACCAATATCAAAAAGCCAGGCATTGGATTGGACCCAACAACTTGAATGATTTTCAAAGTTTTACCAGTTTCTTTAGCACACACAGATCCTACTATCTTCAGAGCTATGTCCAAGATAGTACATGAGAATTGCCAAACATAATCACAGGAAAGAGGGTGAAAAAGTCTGGGGGGGGGGGGGAAATCAGCATATCCTGGACTACTACATAACAAATAGTACTTGATTACAAGAACCTGAAAAACAAGTTTGTCACCTGGAAAAGAGCCCCATCGTCATCGTTCGCCAATGAGCAACTTGTTCTCATCCAAGAAAGTGTATACGGGTAACTATAGATTTTTAGGTGCAGGACCCTTACGAACCCTGCCAGACGTGTCATAATGAGAACCATGGCACGGGCAGAACCACCCTCGAAATTCACCAGAATTTGGCAAGGGGATGCAACCCAGATGGGTGCAGACACCGACAACAAGAAGCCATTCTGGTTTAATAACTCTCTCAGAGTCGTCCTGTGGATCCCGAAGTGACCGCAAATCAACACTTTTTGCCAGCTGGATATCCTTCTCCGTTCGGTGCTTGATATGAACAGGCTTTCCACGCCACTTGACTGCTACGGTGGCGCCAGGCTCAATGCTGGAGATATCAACCTCGAGAGAGGACAGTGCTAGAACATCCTTACTTGGTGCCATGCTTAGAACAAACTTGATGATAAGTAGACGAATCAGCGACGCGTACACAAACCTCCCAGACGTTAACACGAAGTATGTGAACGCCCGCTTGCTTGGTTCACCTGGAGGGTAACGCTCATGGTTGTACTCATCGTACTCTATCCTCGGTGTCGGGTTCTTAGCAGCTGCGACAGTTGGAGGAATTTCTGGAATGATACTGCTTTCCTTGGTTGGGGTAAGCGACTGAGAAGCAAAACCTGTAACAGTTTCCACCAATTACACTCAAACATGCATATCCCGTCATTCCATCTCAGAAGAGTACCCTTAAAAAAGGATGCAGAGGAAATAGGCTTTAAACTTGCAGGAGAGATTGAATTCAAAACGATGCCCGTAGTCACCGATTCGTAAATAAGTACTTTGAAGTTTGAGCAAAACCATTGTTGATTAGTTGAAAACCATTGCCGTTGATTAGTTGTTTTCGAAATCTAGCTCTTTTCAGTCAGCAAATATGAATTCACACCGTATTTGGTGAAAATGTCGCTATCTTGAAATACATCAACCATTTCGCAATTTTTTTGGTGCTGGAAGGTACAATGAATGGTCTCGTCTTTAATTCAATAGCTTATTATCTCTAGTCGACCTTTCGATAGGATTTGAACCCAGATGAAATTTAGTTTGAATCATCTTGAGAAGATTAGCATGGACCCTGAGAACGGATTACACGCACAAATCGAGAAAGGTTATAATGCTTTTCGATAGGCATGTATACTCACTCAATCTACTTGCAACTAAAAACAATTGTAAATATATAACTACAACTGTACAACCAAGAAAAGTGTTTTTCCCCGACGCATCGACTAAGAAGGTTAGCTGAATTGAAAGTACATGCATGCATGCAGCAGCATCCTAACCAAATTGCTGTGTGGTGAAATGGTTATGAGAGCGAGAGAGAGAGAGAGAGAGAGAGAGAGAGAGAGAAGAAGAAGAAGAAGAAGAAGAAGAAGAAGCAGAAGAACGTCTCCCCTAAGCCAACAGTATGCAAAAGCCAAAGCATGCTCTGTTACAAAGCTCCAACCACAAGCAATATACTAAGGCAACATGGATACATAGCAGCAGAAAAAGTTCTAGATTTTCTTTTCCTTTTCTTAGTAGTAACTAGTTACAATCAACACATGACCTGACCTCTGCGTAGAACATCAAACGGCGAAGTGGGCGGAGGCGAGAAAGAGAATAAAGTGTCAACGCCGGTCACCGAATTTTTGGAGATGGCAGCAGATGAGGCGGCGCTTCTCAGCCTCCAAGGTAAGGAAGGTGGTGATGAAGAGAGAGAAGAGAGCCTCCTAGCTACTGCAATTCTTAACATCATTCTATCCTCAAATTGTTAAAACTCTTCTGTTCTGAGTTCAGTCTGCTGAAGAAAAGGGAAGCAAGGGTCATCACCGTTTGTCTCACTAGAAATATTAGTTCGGGAATGTGCTGGAGAGAGAATCAAATTGTCTTTTCCTTGTAACTCAAGCATGAGAATCAAATTGTCTTTTCCTTTTGTTACCGGAAAATAAGAACTGTCTTACCCTTACTTTATTCAACTTCTTGTTTTCAGGTTATTCTTGTGTATGGAGTACTCTCTCAATTTATAAATAAATAAGCAAAATAATGAGCGCAAAATTGAATCCGGTCTCTAATCCTGTCTTATCTAGTGTCTTTCGATTTTAATAATTTGGAAGCATGATTTCACAACATAACATCCTTTAAGTTCCTCAATTTTTTTGAGGTACAAGGAAACGATGATTTTAGTGGTAGAACTTTTGGCCACCTTGTTTTTTGTTTCTTTAGGTGCTTCGAAATAGCTGCTTTGTGCATGTATTACTAAATTTTACATTTACCTCTGGTCCAGCTGAAGATTAAAAAAAATACAAAAAACTAATTGTGAAAATAATAGGAGTGTTATTCAAAATAAATTGTTAAGGTAATTACATGTACCTCCCAAGAGATTTCATAATTCATATTTGTACGTGCACCCTTTTATGCAGTGACCATTGAGCGCTATTGGAGCATTGCTACGTGGTGTTCTAAGACTCTTCTCTACCACATATTGATGTGAGAGCCACACTTGGCGCTTGGCGGTGCTCCAAGATATTTCAAAGTGTGGTTCCCACACCAATGACGGAAAAAGGGCCTTAAAACACCACACAGCAGAGTTCCAACAGCACATTAAGCTGATTTTAATATGGATGTTAACGAAAAGCCAAAAGTGTCATTCCAAAAATCCCACCTCGATTTTACCTTTATTTTCTTGTTAGAAAGCTAATATGCGTAGACCCTTCAAATACAACTACAACTACAGCCATGTTTCCTCGGCAACTTTTCCAAGGCAGGGACGAATCTAGAATTGCAACTTTGTAGTTGAAAACCGGCTTAACATTTAGTAGCAGTATGAGCATCACTGAAAACATAGTTATCTGTTGTTTCAAAAGATCACAAGTACCGGAAACGAGAAAACTCGACTATGGAAATACTTCTCCAGGCAATAGATTCCTGAACTACAGTCAACCAATCCCACAGACCTAAGCTCCAAAATTGAACTGAGATATCGCAGTCCCTAAGAAGATCCCATGAATTTTCAACCAAGTTAGTGCACCTTCAAGAAACCGTAAGGAAAGAATGGAAAGTCAAATAAACCATTCCAGTTTCATCAATCGTTTGGAATTAGCCACCTGCAGTTAGAAACAGCGAGAGGGTGCTCTCCTTGTTCACCAACCGGCAGTAACACCACACCCTCCAATAAGAAATAATGCTCAAATAAAGAGGCTCAAAGTTTCTCACCTGCTGACAGTCTCTTTCTTTCACTATGCAATTGAGTCTACCAAGTCGTAACTAGAAAAAAACTGATTTCGATCAGAAGCCATCAAAATTGGTAATAGAACACTGAATAAGTTGGCGGAAAGTGAAAAAAATATATACATACTAATCTAGCATCTTCGGTCCACTCGAAGCATTTGCGCACTAGTCTATAGTAGCAGCTGCTCCAGCAACAGAGGCAGCCACTAGATGCTCACCTCCAAGACCGCTGCTTCCAGGTTGCAGTACTTGATAGGCACCAGAGTACAACTGATTTGGGTCACCCCCAATAACACTGCTACCAGGTGGAAGTCCTTGATAATACCCGGAGTACAACTGATTTGGGTCCTGGGACGGTACACCTGTCCAGTAAGCCGGGGCCGACGGGTAGTATGTAACCTGGTCATGAGTTTGAGCTGGACCATTAGTGGTCGCAAGATGCACATTATGGGCACAATAGTCATTTGAGGTGCCTACATTTGCAACAAACTGATCGGCACTTCCCTGCACGGCAGCATAAGGTGGAGCTGAACCCACAGCTACACTCTCAGCACCCACAGCAGTAATCGTCGACTGTTGCCATTGCCATTGGTAAGGAACGGAGTATACTAGGTTTGGGTCCACGGAAGACTCAGTTGTCCAATAGCCAGAAGTTGAGGATGAGGATGGTTGTAAATGCACATTAGTTTCATATATAGGTGCTTGGAACTGTCCAGAAGTTGAGGATGAGTATGGTTGCAAATGCATATTAGATCCATATACCGGTGCATGGAACTGTGCTGGTTCTCGTACAATAGGATTTGCAGATGGTTCTCGTACAACAGGATTTGCAGATGGTTCTCGTACAATAGGATTAGCAGATGGTTCTCGTACAACAGGATTAGCAGATGATTCTTGTACAATAGGATAAGCAGGCAGTTCTCGTACAGTAGGATTAGCAGATGGTTCTCGTACAATGGGATAAGCAGATGCAACTGCTGGATTGTGCCGGTGGTTATCATTTGCAGTACTACCAAGCTGCTTAAGGAGCTCCACGTCTATATTTTCAGGCACATGAGGTGGAGTTGGAGCGGCTCCTGCAGAAGTGGCGGACAATCTCAGACCACTGCTTACTGGTGGTATACCTTGATAAGCACTAGGATATGCCTGTTTTAGGCCCTCGGAAGCCACTGCAGCCCAATAAGCAGCTGTCCGGTTTGAAGGCAGTGGCTGCCCAGGTAAGGGTTTTGAAAACTGGGACGGCCCAGTGACATATGGGTGCACCGGAACATTGGTGGTTGACAGTGATTCAACATCCCTTGGCAGAGCAACATATCTGTGGAAGTCAAACGACATGGAAAATTAACATGCACACCTCGGGCATAGAAGCAGCCAAATATGGAGCAGACTTTTCCACTGTTAGACAGATTCTTATGCGGTTGTGGGGTGCAGGTAAGTATCATACTCATCTGATTTCCATCTCAAGGACACGGGGCCACACCTAAACATTCATATTTGTTTGCCAGTTCTCTCCTTAGATAAATGGTACTTACAAGGTGTCTTAGGGCATATGTGTTTATTTCATAGTAAAAAAAAAAGGGAGTATGCTTGCGGGGTGAGGTTTCAACTATAAGTGTCGATGGTACTTTATACATCAAGAATAGTCCATGTAACTCACGGATTTTTTAGCTGTGCGGCCACAAGCTTACGCGCTCCGGTAAACATAAAGATATCAAACTGTGAAGAAAACTAGTTGCACAAGGATACCATCAAGCAACCCCACTCGAATGTCCCAAGAAGAAAGTGGGCGTTCTTCCAATTCGAATCTGCTTACTGTCACTAGATTATTCAAACTACTGCTATTAAACGTGTATGACCTTAGTTGCAAAAAATGAAGCATAATGACTGTTACTATGTGCATACTGCATACTGCATGCACGTGGAGGGCGTTGGAGGCAAGAATTCAACAGCAAAACTTGGACAAAAGAAGCATGATTAGTCAAAACATAAAATGGCCTACGCCACCGGTGGTCTCCCTGTACTATGCTCAGCCATAAAAATTTAAGATGCGACATTTTCTCATTTTACCAACACAAACCTGCCATGGATTCAATATTACGATGAATTTGGCAACTTGAGGGTTAATCTGGAAACTAGCCAAGCTTAAGGTAAGTATCACGGTTTGAAGGAAGTAAAATTATGAGGTCGGAAAAAGGTCATAAAGCTTTATCCAATATTCAACATCTGCGCAAAGTACTAAACATATTTCCAAAATATTGAAAGAAACATCTTGCTAAAACTAACATCACCTGCTGTCGTGGCTAATTAAATACAGAAACTTCCCAAACAGGCCGAAGACAATACCTGCTATATCGGTCCTGTGGAGGTAAGGCTGGATATTTAGGATGATATGATTGATGAGCATCGGCTGGATAAAACAGTCCAGACGGGGGAGCTGGAAGATGCATGGAGTGCATTTTTGTGGCCAATGAGTGGGGTACCTGCAAAAAGGGTGTCACTGTTTGTTGAACATGTTGATAATGACAATTCGGTCCTGTTGAATAGGGTGCAGTTCTGCTAAAGACGGATCATATGAAGCAGAAAAATAAGCGCCTGGGCCCGTACCTCAAAGCCTGGACGTCCATCTTTTGCCGGTAGTGGCATGGTTATTGGACGAAATAACGAAATCAGATCGGTTACCTGCAGTGAAGTAGATTTTGGTTGCATTGCAATCAGATAAGGGTGCATTTGGACTAAATTAATTTTTGTTTCGGACAACCGGGATTATTTAACTTTTTGTTACCTTTTTTTAGCTTTTTGTCATACTTTTTACATCACATTATTTGTCTCAACGAAGGAAATCAGAAAAGTATACAAATATAGACCAAAGTTGGAAAAAGTTCATATGAGACAACCATAAGACTGTCTTTTCAAATTTTTGTCGTCTTTAGTGAACCTTTTTTCAATTTTGGTCAACATTTTTGTATTTCCTCGATTCTACCCATCAGACGAATGATCCATTCAAATAAATTGACCCGAAATTAGAAAAGATCAAAAGAAAACAACCAAAAAGACCGGAAAATTTAGGCCAAAGGCTACCTAATTCTAGAGGATAATAACATGTTTTAACTTTTAACAGAAGAAAACTGTATTTAACAACTTTACCTGTTTCCCATTCAACTCTTGTTTAAATTTGTGACTTCCCTGGTAGTTATCTTTGATAACGTGCTTGAAAACACTCTCAGGCAGAGGTAAGCAATCCTTGAAAATCTCAAACCTCACCTATATGTAATAACAACTTAACAAGTCAAATAAGCATGGCATGAACAGATGAAGAGAAGAACACGTATAATAGTCGTAGACATTCTCAATAATTTGAACTTGAATGAGAAAAGGAGAAGAGTAAAAACAACAATGAACATAGACAAAAATCAACTCTATCTGTATATAGAGTCTGTAACCTAGGGTTTTCAAGAAGTTTCAAAGTTGATGCATTGTTGCTGTCAAGTTATAGATATATCAGTAATAACAAGGTCACAATTGCATCCGTAGAAAAGTTCAATCCCATAAGGAGCCTGAGCCCAGTTCAGTAATGTTGAACTCGTATCATCTAACCATTTGAACCTCTTTAACTCCTGAAATATACTACCCCCTACTGGATCATTTAATATCTCACGTAAGTCAGTAAATGAACTTCTCAATTGACTGACGCCTATGCAGATGATAAATTTTCTTATCTACCGGATTATGGATATTACACTTTGAGACAATCTTGTCTACCCTTCTAATGAAGTCAGTCATCACCTTTGAGAAGAACAAATTGCAACTTTTCAATGTTAGTGGGTTCTGTGTTCTGGACAACTCCTAAAAGGCTAAAACTACGACAAGTAACAAGTTTCCCGAAAATAAAAGAAACGAAATGACACTTAAGAACTCAATGAACATTTTCTCAATTTCTTTATTAGTCTTATGTTTCTGCTATTGGAAACCGTGATTCCTATGGTAAAGTGTCAACTTAAAGTAGTCTCTGTGAGGACCTGGGACTAGCATTCTGTACTAGAGCAGTTTTGGAAATGCAGCATAAAACGATATTAAAAGATGGAAACTGCAAAGGAAACTTGCCTGTGCAGAAAATTTCCCTCCAAAAGCAGTTGGCTCAATAGCCAATTTTCCATTTGAAGTTGCTATATAGATCCCATGTAGAAGTTTTAAATCAAAATCATACAAAAATAACTTCATTGGCGACTTGATTTTCTCCAAAACATCCATTCTCGCTGGAGGAAGACCAAAAACTCTATACCTATAACAATCTGCTTTTGTTTTTCCATTGCACATGAATATATACCCAGCAAGTTGATCCATGGAAAACATCTCTTCTCCATGGACAGCCGCCCAACTGCTATTCGCACCAAGGGCAATACCCGATGGGAAGGCATGGACATTAGGATATGCAGGTGGTACAAAAGCATGATTCGGAGCAACAGTAGGACCTGAACGTGCATCGAGATAAATCCTTGAAGCCTGTTGTATACTCTCCTTTCTAAACCTCTTCCCTATTCCGTGGCTGCTACCCGATTGAGGGTTAGAAGAATGTCCATGCCTGTTCTTCTTGTCTTTTCCTTTCCCCATACTATGACTATGAAAACAATAATTGAATTGTATAAGCCTGTCACGAAAGAGACCAACAAAATGAAAGGATATTGAGAAACAAAATGCAAAGCAGAAGAGATGGGACTTGAGACAGACTAAAAGATCAATAGAAACTTCAGGATTCTACTCCTGGAAAATGGAAATGAAAAACAAGCTGCAGCAGAAACTTTCCATTTAGAAGCAGTTACCTTAACCAAAAACTTAAAATATTAAACACACGGGCATACATGTGCTGGAGTGCACACACCATTGTGCTAAAAAAGGTGGTGCGTGTGCTAAAAAAGGATGCTAGTGCGGGGGGGTGGGGGGGGCGCGGTGGTGTTGTGTGTGTGGAACAAGATACAGTTATATATACACCATTGAGAGACAGTTGGTGTCACTCTGATCGCAACAGCCATCAAATCATCATTGGTTTTACAAGATCAACCAGTAAGTTTTGAGAGTGAGAAGGACAAGATCCCAACATTGAAGTGAATCACTTCATTTACTTCCCTGTTATATAAGGCAATCCAGATCGGGAAAAAAAAAAACCATTAATACACGTGAGGGGCACAATAATTGGCGCGAGATGTACCACTCTGACGCCATTTGCAAATAGAAACCGGTAACTTAACCATACAGGGAAATAAACCATTGGCAATAACTCTTAACAACCAAGTTTATCTACTTCTGCAAGTGTTAAGAATCTACAATCTAAAGCCTAATCTCAACATATAATCTAAAATCTGTTCTTTACTTGTAGCTATAGCAAACACCCCCGATGCTGGTTTAAATGATCACGAACGAATAAAACCAAAACGGCCCATCATTTCACCATTGTAGAATTTCTGGCAAAGGAATGTTGTTATCGATGGAGGACTCGAAATGCATAAAAGAATCAAAACAAAAACGATACAGAACTAAATCACTGGAAAACAAAACCCTCACCATCAAAAAAAAAAAGGAAAAAAAAAAAAACCACTGATACACGTGAGGGGCACGATAATTGGCGCGAGATGTACCACTCCGATGCCATTTGGAAATAGAATCCGGTAACTTAACCATACAGGGAAATAAACCATTGGCAATAACTTCTAACAAACAAGTTTATCTACTTCTGCAAGTGTTCAGAATCTACAATCTAAAGCCTAATCTAAAGCTATAATCCAAAATCTGTTCTCGTAGCTATAGAAAACACCCCCGATGCTGCTTTATATGATCACGAACGAAAAACCGAAACGGCCCATCATTGCACCATCGAGGAATGTTGTTATTGATGGAGAACTCGAAATGCGTACAAGAATCAAAACAAAAGCAATACAGAACTAAATCACTGGAAACAAAACCCTAATCATCAAAAAAAAAAAACAAGGGCGAGAAAAAACCTAAGGGATGGAACTTGAATATCAGAATCCGGCGTGAGTCTGGAAGACGAAAATTCAAATCCAACGAACAAATGAAACAGCAAAGGACTCCGAATCGCAGCAGAGGGAGGAATTTAACCCACGAGGTATAGGGTATCAGTGACAATGCCGCACGAACGTCGCCTTGTTTCTTTAGCGCGTCATCACTTTGTACTCGAACAGTAAAAAGTCCTGACGATTTTTATTTTACCTAATACTCCCTTTCATTTCCCTTTTTGTTTTGATTCTGGCGAAGTTCAATTTGGGGAGACCGACCGATGCAGAGCCAACTTGGGTAAAATGCCATAAGTTGTTGTCGAAAATTAGTATTAGTAAAAACATGGCCTAATGTAGAATTAAAACGAAATGTGACATTTTTGTAATTATAAAGCCGGATATAACAAGGATAGACAGCAAGGCCGGCTGGTGCGGGAAGCTAGGGGAGCGGCCGCTTCCGGTCTCCAAATTTTGATCTAAAATTGAGACCCCAGTACAATGTAATTTACATATTAGAGTTTTTTTTGAAAACATCCCTCAAACTATACACTAGATTTTTACATAGTTTTCAAACTATCAAAATGGTTTACTTAATCCTCCAACTATTGGCTTGGATTCTATTTCGTCCTCCCGTTAAGTTCCAAGCGGAAAAACGGCGCAGTAGCCTACCTAGGGGCTCAAACGGCAAGGTTTTGTTTAAAGAAAAAATTTCCAACCACCAATTTGCAATTCTATGGAGTAGAAACGTAATTATGAGAGCCTTAGATAAAAAATTTGATTATGTCTCTTTGGAATAATATGATCAGAATAATAAGATCTTCATACCCATTCAAACGGATTAAAATTTGAACACTTAATTTTTTGAGACGGTTTACATATTAAAAAATATAGTTAAAAAATTAAGTGCTCAAATTTTAATCAGTTTCAATGGGTGTGAATATCTTATTATTCTGATCATATTATTCTAAAGAGACATAATCAAATTTTTTCTCTAAGGCTCTCATAATCACGTTTCTACCCCATAGGATTGCAATTGGTGGTTGGGAATTTTTTTTTATAAACAAAACGTCCGTTTTTCCCGTTTGGAACTTAACAGAAGGACCACATAGAATCCAAGCCAATAGTTGGAGGACTAAGTAAACCATTTTGATAGTTTGAGGACTAAGTAAAAATCTGGTGCATAGTTTGAGGGATATTTTCAAAAAAAACTCTACATATTAATATTAGAAT
Organism: Rhododendron mucronatum var. ripense; assembly: GCA_019656295.1. NCBI lineage: Eukaryota > Viridiplantae > Streptophyta > Magnoliopsida > Ericales > Ericaceae > Rhododendron > Rhododendron mucronatum. The sequence goes on along the minus strand of BPLT01000032.1, from coordinate 2,222,792 downwards.
GCTTTTAAATAAAAACTCAATTGTATCTTATTTTCTTCAAAAACCCTTGCAATGATATCTTTTTACATTTATATTATCATAATTGTATCCTTTTAGTTTGATTTTTTTATTTTTTAACTTTTATAAAAAAAAAATTAATGATGTATATGTAAAGGGCTTAATATAGGGAATTCGCTTTGAGCCTCCAAAATATATGAGTTAGCCTTGGGATATGGTGATGTGGTGTTATCATATTTGCATGAACAGTTCTACACACACAGAAAAATATGCACAGATTGTGCACAGATTTTTTTGTGGGGTCCACCATGAGTCCCACACAAATCATCCGAACCGTTCATTAAATGTAAAACATTTTTTTAAGGGCCCCCGTAAAAAATAAGCTCAATCCAATACCTATAGGTGCTTCATCCAACCATCTAACTTTTCATTCAGATTTCCGGATAATGAAAAGTTATATGGTTAGATCGAATACCTATAGGTATCGGATTGAACTTATTTTTTACGGAGACCCTTGAAAAAATGTTTTACATTTAATGAACGGCTCGGATGATTTGTGTGGGACCCTTGGTGGGCCCCACAACAAAATCTGTGCACAATCTGTGCACAGATCTGCTGTGTGGGCAGACTTTCTGTATTTGCATCTAGGTGGATATACACTCCGAGGATACTATATCCCTTATATATTCTTGCGGCAAATATCGAGTATCCTCATAAAAATGGTAAGTACATGTATTCAAACCCTTTTTTTGTAGCCTGTTATAAATTGGGGTGCTGTTCCGGAGACACCTACAAAATTATCTAAAAAAACACTCCAAAGTTTCCGATCGAATTTTGATAATTCGAGCCGCTCAATATAATCAAAACGTATTTTTAATGGAACTCATGCGAAATAAAAAAAAAAATGATTGGAAAGAACTTCATCCGAACAGTTTTTTATTGAACGATTCAATAAAAACTGCTCAAATCAAGCCATTCCCGGATATTTTTTTTGGCCGGTTTTTCGGGGGTACCCTTAAAATTACGTTTTGAACACATTGAGCGGCCCGAATCATCAAAATTTGATAGAAAACTATGAAATTGAGGTTTAGGATACTTTTTTAGATGGTTTTTTAGGTGTCTTCGGAATCGCCTTAATTATAAATAGGTCTTTTGGGGAGACTTCTAGGATTTTATCCTTGGATCCTTTTGTTGCATCTCTCATATTGTGGCAGTTACAAATCACAGGTGACTCTTTGTATCTCTTTTCCACATTGGTTAGTGAATCTTATCTCTCCTTACCCGTAGATGTATCCATGAACCACGTACATTTTGTGTCTCTTGTGATTTATTGTTTAGTTTTTTTCCTTTCTTGTTCTTATCTTGCATTCATAGCGTTCGTTGCAACACTATATTCACCTAAAAAAAACTAAACATGAACTACGTGTATTCTCTTTTATAAATTACTCAAACTGACCATCTAAAACATAAACTCTTACACATATCCGTCATTTTATTATCTCATACTATATCCATCCAAAACTAATTAGGTTGGCAAACGACCTGTAAGGGCATGCCAAAGCAACAGAGTTAGCGGAGCATAGCGTTGGGCCGGACATAGAAATTCGGGGATGCTATATCCGGACATAGATAAGTTTTGAACACTCCCTGGGTCTCCAAATTACATCTAGCTACTAAGCTACCCTTTAGAGCATTCACATCTCACTCTCTATTCTTCTTCTGTCGCTAGATTAGAGAGCAAAAGACTAAAAACCTCCCCTCGTGGACTTCGTCGCTACTTTGCAAAATTTTAGTTTTGCTACAGTACCTCGTTAGAAGAAAAGAGGCACTATTCACTCTTCTCTCCATTAAAATACAATTTCAATATTCGTGTCAACAAATCCACCGGTGAAGTGGCTGACAAACCCACTGGGAATGCTCTGGAAACATGTACGAAACCATTTTACAAAAGATTTGAATATTTAATTGAAGGGTAGAGAGTGAAAATAAAGAGTTTGATGTAGTAGACATTTTAAAAATGGGTAGCTAAAGTAATAAAGTGGTTTTTTTTTCTTCTAAATTGGTCCAAAATTTAAAGAGATGGGTGCGGATGCTTTTAAAACCCCTATGGCCATTCCACTTCTAAAACAACCAAAGACAAAAACAGGAATCATACATTATCTGCCCCTCATATCTCCTTTTAGAAAAACTAACTTTTAAGACTTGCTAATAAAACAATCTCTCGTCCAATTATATTCATCTCTTCATTCCCTTTTGTTATATACTTTTTAAGTTTTAACCGCCAACAAACGAGCCGTAATGGAAGAAGAGAATTGGGCCTTGGAAAAAAGAGGACTGGTGCAGGGGTTGGGGACGAGAATTGTCTTTTAACGGTAGGGATGGCCATCTTTGCCGATCCGTCTGTATTCAATTTTGTTACCCGATCCGAGTGGACCGGATATTCGGGGATCGGGGTGGATGCGGATACATGTATTTTTTAAAAATTCGGGGATTGGATCGAATTTGGGGATAAGTCTGTCCCCACCCCGATCCAACCTGAATTCGATTTCCGTTCCGTCCCCGAATCAGTCCTGCTATGAGCAGGGACAACGTGTTTGGCTCCATTTTGGATCCCGAAAAAATCTAGAAAAATATCCATAAATTTTTGAATATTATTTTATGGGGCCCTGTAAAAAATCAGCTCCAGTGGATATCGGTAAGTATTACTTTTGGATAAGTAGGGGCGAAATTTTTCGGGATCCAAAATGGGGCCAAACACGTTGTCCCTGCTGTTAGAATTTTTGTACATATATATATATATAACTATTTTTAGGGTTTTGTCTGTACTCACTCTGATCCTCTCCAAGTCCCCCTCCCACTGGGTAATCTCTGGTTGAGTCTATGAATTGTTTGCAAGTAATACTAAACTGCATAACTGCTAGTATAAAATCATGGAAAAAAATAGTATTACACTTGATAGAAATAAGCTGAGACTTTCAATTTGAATTTTTTTTTTAAATTCGAATATCCAAATTTCTGATCAGATCTCTGTTTTCCGTTTGGGACGAGGATGGAGTAACCAAAAATATATCTGATCGGAGTTTGGGGCAGATTCGAGGGACGGGTGGAGGGTTTGGATTTGGATATGTCAATATCCTCCTCCGATCTGCCCCGTTGCCATCACTATTTAACGGTGGGTTTTTCCTAAAAGTTTGTCCATAGTTTAAAGACTTTTATATAAGTTATTTTTGCTAAAATGGACTTTTAATTGAAATACTATATGAGATGAATGAGGCCTTATTTTGCTTACTGAAATAAGTATTATTTTTGAATCAAAGGTGATGTATGGTGAGAGAACGATCTTTCTCATAAAACAAAAATTAAGTAAAAATAAAAACTTTAATGGAGCAGGGCCTGACTTGTCTCGAAATTTATATATTTTCCATGGGCTTTAGCCATTTTAGGAAATATGCTGGGGTGTTTGGGAGGTGCATTTTTGCATTTTCCAATTGTTATTTTTTCCATTTTGACTGTTTGGGAGCCCAAGTGCCAAACTCATTCTCACACAATGCATTCATTGATTTGCACAAAAGAAAACAGAACCGAAAATGAGGTGCGGAGGTACTTTTCCCAGTTTTGCATTTTTCCATTTTACGTTAAACTACCAACATACCCTAAGTATTCTTACCTTTTTACCAGTTTGCCCTTTCATGTATTTCCCCTTATCTGCTCCTCACCTGTTCGTTAACATCACTAGAGATACACAACACACAGATCTGCCCTCTCATTTATTTTCCTTCAGTTCGTACTTTGTTTGTTTGTTGTGTGTGTGTGTGTATATATATATATTGCATTGGTTCGTGCTTTTCCAAATAATAAAGGCGAAAGGAAATCTAGTAAAAAATCAATCCATAATTCATTTTCATTATTCATCTATTACATATTATTACTGTTCCAAATCATATTTTTGCATATATCTCTAAAACACTCCTATTATACTAAAAAATACATTCTGACCATCATCCAAAGAACAAAAAAATTGAAAATGAAAAGCCAAAAAATAGGCCCCGGACCACCCGGAAAACCCAGCCTAAAAATTTTGTTGGGATAGTAGTGGGCCTACGTTAGCTTTTCGGGCCACGGATCAATGGTAGGGCCCAACTCTACCAAAAAACACAAAAACAAGCGGGATTTCTCCCGCCCAAAGTTAAAATCCCTTTTCCACCTCGGGATACTAAATCCACCCCGGCAGATAACCACCGTACACGTGTAGGACTACTATTGACGGCCGGACTCCCACTTAAGGCAACTCCCATTCCCCCCTGTCTCTTCCAACGGCACTTCTCACCGCCCACAAATTTGAATTTCATTGCAAGCAGCTTCGTCGTAAAACTCCACGCCGTTTCCCCCTCCAGTGAGCGCTCTCGCTCTCTCTCTCTCTCTCTCTCTCTCTCTCTCTCTCTCCTTCCTGCAACAGGTGACTCTCATGAATGCTATGAATACATAGACCGAAAGGTTTGGAGTATTTAGCGATATCGATGTTAGGCTCTGTTTTATTTTTTTTTGATCGGCAAAATTAGACTCTGTTATTAGAGCCTGGAAGTTGTGTTCGATGTAAGTAGAAGGTTTACTAGAATTTCTAAGAGTCACTGTATTGAAAGGTCTCGTGGGAATGCGTGTGTGTGTACAGATTCCAGAAGTGGTGTTCTGGTTTTACTTTGAATCTGATATACGTTTGTTTGTGTGAGCGCGCGTCTTATGTATATCGATGTACATGTATGTACTTATTAGTACTAGACGCATTCACTGGACAATAAATGTATTGGCGCTTTTTGAAAGTGAATCGGTTCCCTTTCCAACTGTCCTTTTGACTGCTTTGTTGAAGACAGAATTAATATGTTCACTTTCGCAGTAGTAGATAGTGTTTGAAGATCTGAAACAGGTACATTATGAATATTGAAATGAAATAAACCGTATTGAACTTCCACAGTAGTTATTGGCATCTTTTTGTTAAGATGATTAATAGCATGCACAGAATCTCCAACTTCAAACCGTGAATATATCTTTCATTTCTCGGCTTTGATTTTCCTCTGCAGATTCTATACCCTGCAGTTTAAAGGATGGTGGTTCCGTCGCCTCACCGTGGAAGTACATGCGAAAATGGTATTAGTAGCAGCTTGAGTACTGGCAATGGAGTTTCAGAGAGAAGGACGAGTCGTAGGTTACAGCAATTGCAAAGCCAAAAGGCGGTTCCCGTTTGTTACAAGGAAGATCCCGGGGATAATATAGAAGAGAGAGTTGTTCGGAAGAAAGTTAAAGTGGGGAAACAAAGAAATCAGAATTCAACCTCTGTTGTTGCACCGATCGTCGTTGATAACAAAACCCATGAGGATAACGACGTGGTTTCTGGGCCCAAAAATGATGGGTGTCATGTTGCGGCAATGAGTGTGGGTTTGACGGAGGTTGCAGAGACAAGTGCTAAGGGCGAGAAAAGTGCCTATGCCTTGGTTACCGACACACTGAGAACATTTAACAAGCATTACCTTCTATGTGTGCAGGTTTATTCTATGATACATTTTTTGATCATACGAGTACAAGAATGCCTAGCATGTTGCTTATCTAGCTAATTATTTAATACTTCAACTAAATGCTAGACTGATACATAAGTAAGAGATATACATCTGCATGGAAAAACATAGGTATCACCATTTTATAAACATTAGAGGAAATCCCCTTGGTATTGTGTCAATTGCCAACACTAAAATACATCTCGGTTTAGTGGGGAGTTAGCTGGCGTCGCACCAACAATTGAGGCCTCAATCCGTCTACTTGCTATTGCATTTAGTTTGTATAAGTCTTTTGTTTTTTACTCCATGGTTAACAGTCAAAATATTGTCACTTCAGTGGAATGAGGAAATTACAGTATTGGAATCAGAACCTAATGATGACATAGTTTTGGTCCAAAATCAAGGATCACATAGGCGGTATAACTACAAGTGATTAGTCGGCGATGAGTATTTCGGTAGAAGATTGGTGATGCTGCTTATCTTTATTTGGTCATGTGCATTGAGGGTTACTGTTGGGGGACATGTTAGATGGACTAGCGTACTAATATTGGCAGTTGCAAATGTGACTTCCCTAAACCTGAATCTAAGGATACTGTAACCTGCCTCCAATGTTAGGGGTTTGTGTAAACATCTTTTAAATTCAAATATGTTGCATGTTGTTTTCTATTGTGATATATGACGATGCCAAGTACTTAGGAATTAACTAAGTTAAATGGGAGGGGAGAAGGGAATATTTAGTTTCTATACATGGGAGAGGCTAGAAAAATTTCCTTACCATCAAGGACGATCTTCTTGTTCTTCTTCTTATTATTACCGTGCAATATTCAAGGAGCCAAGTATCTAACATGCTATCATGCTATGGGAGTTGGATGCGTGTTTCACTACCTTTGCTTGTTATGTCCAGTTGTCAATAAAAGAGTGTGTGGAATGTTGGTAGTAGTTAAGAGAGCCTATTGCATGGTTAGTTCGTTGTACTTCAAAATTATTTTGTTATAGAGACTGGAAGTTTAACTACCTTTGCTTGTTACATCCAGTTGTCAATAAAAGAGTGTGAAATGTCGGTACTAGTTAAGAGAGCCCTATTGCATGGTTAGTTCGTTGTACTTCAAAATTAGACCTTGTTCGTTTAAGGGTTTTGAATTTTAGATTCTAATCATTATGTAATTTCTCTCAAATCATTACTCTCATTTTTCTCTTATCTCTCTTCAATCATTACCCCTATTTTCAATCATTACTCTATATCTCTCTTCACTCATTACTTACAAATCCAAATCCAAAATATTTTAGATATTTCAGGCGACTTGCTTAGATCTTGTATTTATTTGGCTCTGAATATTGATACATAATAAAAGAGGTTTCAGGGGGATACCACCAATAGATCAAAGGGACTATAAATCCGCCTTGTGAATCAACATGTTTTTGGTCCATGGGCTAGCTTAAGTATGCTTAAGTTAGGGGGTGTAGTCGAAAGAAAATTTTGTTGTCTTAGGTTTTCATTTGTGAACATTTGCTTGGTCGTTTGACCATTTGTTACGTGGTCTGCATACTTATTGCCAGGTCACGCTCTTTCCTCTATGTGCAATGCTTTATTGGGAGCCTACCTTATTTTGACTGTGGTTAGAAACCGAGATTGTTTTCGCTTTTTATATAATGTTCTATTTTTGAACGGCTATATACATACATAAGTGCATGCAAAAGTTGCGCTAGATTGCCTCTAGTAAATATTTCTTTCTATCATTTTTGTTCTCTTTAGCTCCAATTCCTTTTTATCTTTTCACACTTTCTAGGGCATTTGATTAGATCACCTTTCCGCTAGTCTATATAATACATTCAAGACCTTTCATTAAGTTAATTTTTAAAATTCTTGGAAAATAATATTGGCCATCTATTCTTAGATTTCACTCTCCTTTTTATTGTTTTTATCTAAGCCACTCGCAAGGGAAGTGTGGGTGACTTAAAAGTGGAATTTGTGTATTGTTTTGTTATTAATAATAATTGCCTTTTAGTTAAGAAGAGAATATCTTCGTGTATATTGTTTCTTTATTAAACTTCCTTTCAGGAAGAGGAACGGAGGGGTCAACAAGCTGAAGCGCATCGAAAGACAACCAAAGGTTCAAACTGTGAGGTTAATAACTACTTTTTATCTCGGTGTTAGTGGATGTTTATTTGGTTAACACGTTATACAACTCCACTAATTGTATGCTTTGCATTTTGTAACCATTTCTGAAAACTTTTTTTACTGTCTCATCTCCCAAAATTTGAGTGTTGATTTGATTTTTTGGTTTGTGTAGACACCCAAATTTGATCACCCAAAACTCCTAAGTTAAGTCCCGGACGGATCCCCGACGATGAAAATGTTAACGACGCCGTTGAAAGTTACTTTACTTGATTTATGCTTCGAGGATTTGGATTAACCTATTTTTTTTCAACCAACCCAAACCCAATAAACCATTTCCAAGTCCAATAAACATATCCCCACATTAGCCCAAAATCTGGCCCAGTAATAAAACCAACAGGCCCAAAACCTGAACCCATTTCTGGTCCAAAAACCACAGCCCGTAGACAAAGTAGTGTGGGCTGCCATACCCACACTATCATTTCAAAAACTCCGTATTTGTTATTAATAAAGTAGTGTGGGCTGTGGTTTATTCCCTTGTTCCCTATCCCTTGTTATTAATAATTGCCTTTCAATTATTTATTCCCTTGTTCCCTATCCCCGTATTTGTTGAAATCATTTCACAAACTCTTTTAAAATTCCATAAAAAAAAGTAGAGACTAACCATTTTGGTTAGGTGAGGTAGGTGCCTAACACTTTCTCACCTCGTAACTTAACTCTCGAACCAAGATCATCTCTGGTAATGACGGACCGGTAGTGTCGATTTTTGTATGTTAAATTTGGTTGCTTGGTTAACCTTAAAATCAAGTGGCGACCTAAAACGATGCCCTAGTATTCCAAGGTTTCTCGCGGAGTATATAAAAATATATAAGGGTAACCCCAGTTTGCTTGTAGTTAGACCTGATTCCTTGTTACATTCAAGTCTATTTTGGTTATTGATATTTCCTTCATTGAAATAGTAAACTGAATTGACTTATGTTACTGAATCCATTTGTATCTCTTGTCTTGCTGTAAAATGAAGTGCACGAGTGTGAATTTCACAATTTTCATATTAATTAATTCTATTTAGAGTTTATATCTAACATTGTGCAGAAAGGGAATGCACCTGAAAAAAATATATCGAGACGGCCTGATTTGAAGGCAATAAAGCAGGCAAGTCTTTTTTTCATGTGCCAATATCAATTGTGGTGCTAATTTTTTTGGTGTTCCTTTCTTAGCTTCTCATGACATTACAAAATTTCGACTAATTTGATCTGATTATTTCCTTAGTTCCCATGTTTTGATGTGTAAGATTCTCTCTCTTTACAATGACTATAAAATACCGAATTAATGGGCCCTCTTTTCTTCATCGGGACACAAGAATCCTAGTAAGCCAAAAGTTCCCATAATAGACCCATGTTTATGTGGAACAACTCTTGGGTGTGTTTGATTGCAAATTTTGTTTTGGGGGTATTCGTAATGATGTGAGGTTAGGATTGAGATTGAGAATGAGGTGGGATTATTAATGAGGGGATGAATTATTTATTCATGTTTGTATTGCACAGGATTCGATTGTAGGATTGTAAATAACATGTTTGTTTTGGCTAGGATTGGGATTGGGATTGATGTGAGTTTTTACACTGGTTTTGTTCAATCCCATGGGGATGGGATTCGTAGTAACACCCCCTATGGTATTGCTAATATCCCCATTTTGGGGGATTAACAAACCCATGGGACAACTAGTCCCACCCATAAAAACCTTACCAAACAAGGTATTAGGAGCCGCATATGATTATTAATCCAATCCCACCCTCCCAAACCTCCTATCAAACATGCCATGTAAGTTCGAACTCAATGGATGTACATTCAGGGCCAACCCTATACATTGGGAGACGGAGACCCTAGGTGAACTCGCAACATGGGGCCCTTTCTATTATTTATCAAATTAGAAAGTGAATTATTAAGAATACACACATGCATCATATTTTTGGGGGGTCATTTGAGCTCGTAAAAACACTTAGATGAAGCATATCAAAAAACATCAAGAAAAAATGAATGAAATAACAATTAATTTTTTAACCATTTGGGCTTTATTTTAAGATTAAAAAAGATTGAATTTTTACCTGGAAAGTATAAGTAAAACTATTTATTTGGTAATGTAGGGGGAAGTCCGAAGTCCATCACTTGTTCTACCATTGTGGACTTTACAAAGAGTTTTTGTGTTAGTTTATTTATTTCATTCAATGTCTTTCAGAAGCTGGTTTCATGTCTATGTTTTATGAGAAGAATGGTGGTACTATCATGTGAATTTCCTCTTTTTAATGGGGAATGAATGTGTCCATGGCATGTGTAGTCAGTAAACACATTAATACCGTCACCATTTTTTTGGCAGATGAGGCAGACCAATGCTGTATTGTATCCGAAAAAGCAAATTGGTTCCATTCCAGGTTGGTGGCCTTCGCTTTTACATTTCTGGTCACGCGTGAAGTTTAGGTTTTTTGGGTTTGGTTGACTTTAGTACCCACGTTACATAAATTTGAATTCTAAACTAATGTGAGTTTGCTCGTGTAATGGTAGGTATTGATATTGGGCATCAGTTTTTTTCACGGGCTGAGATGGTTGTCGTAGGTTTCCACAGCCATTGGCTGAATGGGATTGATTATATTGGGGAAACTGCTAAGAAGGTACTACATCACGATGAAGTAAACAAACCACTTCTTGGGTCTTTCTTTTATATGCTGTACTCCTTAATTCTTATGTTCTATGGTCATCATCAGTTATCAATTCGCTTGTCAAAACATGAGAATGTTTGGTTTTGAATAAGTGTCGTGTAGATTAACTCCCAAGGTTGGAGGGAGGATGAGGATATTTGTCTAAACCTTACGTTATAAAAAAAATGTGGAGAGTCATTATAAACGTCGTTTTATTGTAACCTATTGCAGATTGCGTAATCTACATTATGCTCCAATGATGTAATCCACATTTTTCTTGGATGATTATGTAAACTGATTTGTCTTTGATTTATGACTATTTGGTTATAGCTAGAAATTCAAATTTAGCTTTGGGCAGTGCTCAACTTTCATTACTTACATTATCCTCCAGTGACACATAATGCACATTCTTTGAACAATAATGTAATTAACTTGTTTTCAATTTATTATTATTTGGTCATTGTTCAAACTTCAAATTTCAGTTGTGGTCAATGCTCAACTTTCTTGAGTAACATTAGCCTCCAATGATACATAACCCACACTCTTCTCAAATAATATTGTAAATTGATTGGTGGTGCAATTTTAAAGACCCGGCCCAATAACCATTAAGGCCTTGGGTTTGAGTCAAAGCACAACTGCTTTGTGTAATATTACCAAAGGTTAGGCTTGTCCTCCTCAGCATTTCCCTTCCCAGACATCTATTACTGGGTACCAACTGTTTTTTTTTTTTTTTAAAATCAAATTTCTTTCTTGAGCTTGTTTGCTTTTGTAGGTTTCATCTTCCTACCCCCTTGTTGCTTTGGTGTTGTCTTCCTACCCCCTTATGGTTTCATATATAGTCTTAATATTTGCTGAGTCTTGAGCATTTTGTCTACACTATGAAACCACAATGCTTATCAAAACAGTATTATGCATCAAGAATTGCCAAGTATGAAATAGTTCCTCAATTGAGTATCAATCTGATCCTTAATGGAAAAGGAACCATTCATTTATATTCTAATTGATCTTTTAAATGGAATTTTGCAGGATTACCCCCACTATACATTACCAATTGCAATCGTCATTGTCATATCTGGCCAATATGAGGATGACCTTGATAATTGTGAAGATGTTGTGTACACTGGCCAAGGTGGGAATGATTTATTGGGCAGGAAACACCAAATAAATGATCAAGTGATGAGAGGTGGCAATTTGGGATTGAAGGTGTGAATCTTTGGATTCTTAGTTTTTCATTGCAGCGATGATATCCCACCTTTTTGTTTCTGTGTTACTCCGTATGTTAACTAGTCCATTTCAATGAGCTCATGTAGGTTTGAAGTTTCTTTAACTAGAAATTTGTGAGCACATTCTTTCTTTTGTCCTCTAAAAGTTGTCATCAGTACTTTAAAGGGATATACTTGTGTACTTATTCAAAATAAAACTGGACGTATGTCTTTAAATATGGAAGCAAGTTCATCTGTGCTATACTCCCTTTGCGCATTTGTAATGAGGATAAGGTTAATAATGTGGGTGTCTGTAAACCTTCAGGAAGATATTAGGCACAATTTTGTCCGGTCTGTGTGGTCAGAGTGTGGTGCATTGATAGAACAAAGGGTTCCTTGTCATTTTTGAAAAACAAAAAACAAATTCTAGAGAGTGTGTGAGTGAGTGTTGAGCCGTATCTGGTGAGTGTCTAAAAGATCCTTCTCTATTTTGGGAGGACTTGTTCTAGAAGGTCAATAATACTGCGAGAGAATGCTTATGCGAGTACCGTATGCCTAGTTTGAGGATAGGTTCTGTGACCCTTAAAAAACTTTGCTTGTGTTCGGCGCTCAAGGGTTGAGTAGTGTACTAGTTTGATATGTTATCATGGGCTACGTTAGGCTTAAACGAGCTGCAGATGGTTACCATTTGATGCAGTGTATGAAGTGTCAGGGACAGACACCGCTTGCCCTGATTTGTATGTCATTTTGACATTGGTCCTAAAATAGGTCTAGGGTGAGCAACTGAAGTGCTCTGAAAACCTTCTAACTCCATCATCCACTTTCCAAGTCATTTGATGAGCTCGAGTGACCATGCTTCAACGCAAGGTGCTTCTAAGGGTTTGGGCAATTGCTCAAGCAGGTCCTACCTCTGTTCTAAATGGCGGCCGCCCAGGTTGCCTAGGCGCTTGGAGGTGCCCTGCTGCCATGCCAATAGTCCTTAGCATTTGATTTGGCGCCCAGGGAGGTTTGGTGGTGTTTGGCGGCCGTCTAGGCGGGCTTGGCGGGCCTTGGCGTCGGCGTCTTTGTAGGCCTTCGACGGCCATATATATATAAACAATACAAGGGAGGTGAGCGAAGCCCTACTATTTATTGTCTTATTCAACTTATTTGCTTGTTGCTATTACTTAACTTCATTTGGGTTTGTACTTTGAAGTTTGAACTTGTATTATGGACACATGGAATATAGTTTGATTGGATAATGGTTTGTTAAAAAAAAAAATCCGCCGAATTGCTTGGCGCTTGGAGGTGGGTCCTTGCCCTACGAGCACCAAGCGCAATTTAGAACATTGGGTCCTACTTGCTTGTCATACTCGACTAGGCATACGGTACCATGGCTTTATGCGGTGGAACAAGAACCATGGCTTTTATTTGGAAGTAATATGTGAAACAAAACTTGTAGATAGTCTTTGTTACCCGGTTAAATGCTTTTCCAAATACGCAAGCTTTGAAATTTCTTCATGAAACACGATGTCCTAAATAATTTAAAACATAACTTGTTTATTTTCTTTTTGTAAGTTAAAAACTCTACCTGCTTTGTGGTGAATGGTTATTACAATCTAGTGGTATTATAGGTCGTACAAGCACTCGTTAAGATGGTTTTTTCCTTCTGAAAATAGATAAATCATATGCAATAGATATCCTGAAAAATTATAAATAGATTTGAAGAGATATATCAGTAGTGTCTACACTTGGTGAGCATATTACTGGCATATGGAAATTAATGATGCATATGATCAAAACTTGCTTACATTGTGGGTGCATAATAATAGATCTTAATTTTCTACTCTTTTTGCTCCTGTTTTTCCTAGGGATTTGGGGTTTGGCAATATCGAGGTTGTATGAGTTTTTGTTGCATTTTCCACTTAAAAAATCTCTTTCATGACTTATAATATTCAAGTGCAGAATTGTATGAAACAAAGTGTGCCTATTAGAGTTGTACGTGGCCATCAATCTAAGAGTAGTTACGTCGGCAAGGTTTACACCTATGATGGCTTATACCAGGTAATTGACCGTAACTTTATCCTTGCAATTTTTTTCCTCTGTTATTCAGTCAGCTTCTTCAACTTTCTCATATTTTCCTTCTGCATTATGGTGGCAAAGTTACGCTCTTGTTTCAGTTATGTTTGATTTGGCAAGTATGAGTATGCTACTGTAGTAACTTTTAAATGGTCATTTTTACCTTTTTCTTTAGTTTGGGAGGGGAACAAATATTTGGAATTGGATATTATTGTTGATGATATTGGCGATTTAGCCGTTCCTTTATTTCCTTAACATATATTTTCAATATTTTCTTCGGTGTTTGTGTGGTCTCTACTTCACATATATTTCAGAACTACAAGAATCTTGCTTTGTAATTTCAGGTTGTTGATTACTGGGCTGAGAAAGGTATTTCGGGCTATACTGTTTTTAAGTTTCAACTGAAGCGGTTTAAGGGGCAACCTTTATTGACCACTAGCCAGGTTTTGTATTTTTCCCTGCAGTTACTGCCTTATTCACCACAAGAGATAATGAGGGCGGATCAGTTTCTCCAGAATTATATGCCTGTAACTAATAATACTCCAATATTATATGTCCACACGTTTCTGATCAAATTTTAAGTAGCCCTATCACAATATCGTCATGAAGGCTTTAATTTTGGCAGTGCAAGTTTCTAGGCTAGTTCTCAAGACATTTAGATTAGTATACAAACATGTCATGGATAATGGGCAAATGTCTTATCGCACCATGTTGTTCCCTTAAAAGTTCCAGATTCTTGAGTTGGACATCCAGTTTTTGGCCTTTGATTCTTTATTGTTCAAGGGAAGGAACAATTATTTGGCTCTCACAATTGAAGGATTGACGTCATATGCATTTTCTCTTCTTTTTCTGTTTTTAAATCCTGCTCATGGTGAATTTTGGGAAGTAAAAGTAGGGAACGGATTGTGATCTGAAATACATTTGATGCTAATTATACCGACCTCCCTTGAAATCTATGACAATTGCAAGTACCATGATATTTTTTCCCTTGCATATACTCTTCTTCATGTTTGTTCTTATACATATACAATGACAACGTATGAATGTGCTCGTAAATCCTCTCGCTGATTGTTGTCGTTAGCATCCCATAACCCATCAATACATTGCCAGTTGCTTATGTGCACAAAGATCAGTAGTAAGACTTTCTTTGGACTGTTTCATCATATTTCTTGTTTAACACTTATTTCAGGTTCAATTTATTAATGGCCGAATCCCTAACTCAATTTCAGAAATACGCGGGTACGAATGGGACCTTGTTTCAGATAAATGGATGATATAACTCTGTAATTGACTTTTTTCAATATGAAGTGACTTGAAATCATCTGTTTTGTTAAGGTTGGTATGTAAGGACATTTCTGGTGGCCAAGAGGACATTCCCATCCCTGCAACCAATTTGGTTGATGACCCACCTGTTGCACCTACAGGCAAGTTTGAACTATTCCCTGCAATGTGGGGCAGAAACAGTGCAAATTGAAGGCTTTGAGATTTTTTGGTTGCCGTGAAAAATGCTCCTTTCTTTTTATCAACTCCCAAGCCCAAGCTTCTCATTGATGGTTATTTTGTGTGTTATTTAGCAAATGCAACCAACGTAGAATTGGTCTGAAGTGTTTAATCTAGAAATGGTGGAGCTGAAGCTCTTATTAGGTGCTGATGTTTGGGTGACAATGGGAGAAAAGTGTTGAATGACTTACCCTAGGTTTTTTTGCTTTTTTTAGCCTCTTTCCTTTGGCCTTTCTATGCTTATCAAGATTTGAGTTAATTGCCTTTGACCAAGCCCACCTTACCCATTGTTTTCTTGATAGCCTTCAACACTTTCCTTGAACAAAAAGGAATGATAGGGCAGGACATAAAAAAGTTATGCCGAAGGTGCAGAAAAAGAGAAAAAAGGGCAACATAGATTAAGAGGACTGCTTCAAGGAGGGATCTTATCCCTGTTAGAGTTTGTCCCATACTAATTAATTATCACCTCTAAAACTAGTATATGGGCCCGGATGGCCTCCTCTCTCATAGCCATTTGTTTTGAGTTGGATGCTTTAACATGATATCAAAAGTAGGCTTTGGGAGGCTTTTGGACATTTTATCCGTTGTTGATGTCTTCATTGTTTGCTGCTTTGCGCCTTAAGTGCACCTCCTATGTTATTTATACGTTGTTGATGTCTTCATGTGCGAGTTACGGGTTGCACGTGTGGGAGAATGATAGATATATCTCCATCTATTGCCTATTGGTTTTGACTTTTATGCTTTAACAATCCCCTCTTTGGAGAAGGATTGAGTTGAGTAGGGAGGGGGACCTGGTAGATTTGATACATCGCATTGAGAAGTAGTCTTATAGATTGTGTCAACTAAGCTTGTATTCATGCACCTTATTTTCTTTGTACTTAACCTAAGAAGCACTTGTATGGGCATCGATACCTGTATTAGTACGAAATGGGTATAGCTAAATCACTTGGGCAATTACGACTCTAACATCAAATAATAGTTGAACGCCAAACTTAAAGGTGCATTATAGTTAATTGTCATTTTACAATCATGCAAAGCATATAAAAAGGAAATCTTATTAACGTAGTTTCATTTCTGTGTTGGGTACGGCTTGATATATGGTGGGGTACTTCTGTGGTTCGACGATAGTCAAAGGGAAAAGCTTTGGTACGTGTACCTGTATGGGTTTAGAAGTACCAAATAAAGTACTTGTTGTTTGGAGAGGAAAAAGTGTGTAAGGTCAATTAACCTTCACACATAATTATTATTTATATAAGGAGAGAGTTCATTACATAATGTAAATTAGCAATGTGGGACTAAACATAACATACTAGTATACTTGTCTACTAGTATTCCAACACTCCCCCTCAAGCTGGGAAATAGATTTCACACAAACCCAGCTTGTCACATAACATCTCTAACCGGGGCTTAAACAATGACTTGGTGAATATGTCAGCCAATTGAGCACTTGTAGACACGAAAGGAGTTGCAATAACACCATCAGTCAACTTCTCTCGCACCAGATGACAATCAACTTCGATATGCTTAGTCCGCTCATGAAATACAGGGTTGGATGCAATGTGAATTGCAGCTTGGTTATCACAATACAAATTCATAGGTAATTGCACATGGAATCCTATCTCCTCAAGAAAAGATCGCACCCACACAATCTCACATGTGGTATGAGCCATGGCTCTGTATTCATCTTCTGCACTAGACCGTGCAACCACTGTCTGTTTCTTACTCTTCCAATTAACAAGATTATCACCAAGAAAAACACAATATCCAGTGGTTGACCTCCTGATAGACGGGCTTCCTGCCCAATCAGAATCAGTGAAGGCCTCAATACGCAAATGACCATTAGCTCTATAAAATAGACCACGTCCAGGATGAGACTTGAGATACTTGACAATTCTAAGAACGGCCTCCCAATGTGGCAAACGAGGAGCAGACATAAACTGACTCACAATACTCACTGCAAATGAAATATCAGGACATGTAATAGTGAGATAATTCAGTTTACCAACCAAACGACGATATTGATCAGGACTAGACAGTGCTTCCCCCTGATCAATGCGTAGTTTGACATTAGGATCCATAGGGGTATCGACAGGTTTCGCTCCCAACAAACCAGTCTCATCTAAAATATCCAGCACATATTCCTTTGTGATAAACTAATACCATCTTTAGATCGTGCCACCTCGATACCTAAAGAGTATCGCAATCTACCCAAATCTTTAGTATGAAATTGACACTGTAGAAAGACCTTCAACGCATCAATACCTTTCTGGTCGTCACCCGTAATAATAATATCATCGACATACACAATCAATAACACTTTGCCTCAAGTAGATGTGAGAGAGAAAACAGAATGATCAGACTGACATCGAGTCATACCAAATTTCAAAACTGCATCACTGAACTTGCCAAACCAGGCCCTGGGAGACTGTTTAAGCCCGTAAAGAGCTTTACGAAGACGACATACCTGAGAATGCTCCCCTTGAGCAACAAACCCAGGTGGTTGCTCCATATAAACCTTCTCAAGAAGATCGCCATGTAAAAAAGCATTCTTGACATCCAATTGAAATAAAAGCCAGCCAAGGTTGGCTGCAAGATAAATAAGGAGACGGACAGAACCAAGCTTCACAACCGGGGAAAAGGTCTCAGCATAGTCAACACCATAAGTCTGTGTAGCCTTTAGGAACAAGGCGAGCTTTGTAACGCTCAACAGACCCATCAGGATGATATTTCAAAGTGAATACCCAGCGGCACCCCACAGTGGATTTTCCAAAGGGAAGAGAAACCAACTCCCAAGTCCCATTATCATGGAATGCAGAGATCTCTGCACCCGGATACGTTAAGGGTATGAATACGTCGAGGTTTTAGAAGTACCCGTGCTTTGTATTATTTAACTTAATAGCATAAAGTTGAAACAAGATCCATTCTAGATTTGAAAGCTTGGATTAATCTGACGCTATTTGAAGGCCAATGGGTTTTAATTGGATAACTGTTGAGTATCCTAATCCTTTGATCTACTTGATTCAATGTCTTAGGTTTGGCAATGTAACTCTCATGGCCGTCCTCCTATGTAATTGTAACTTTAGTCCCATTAATTCTTCATTTTAAACGTATCCATGCAAATAAATCTTCGTGTTAAAAGAAGTTTAGAATGGATTGTACACCTCTCAATGCATCCATGTTCTTGTGATTCTCTCTATTGATAACTTGAATTCCACTAAATTTTGTAAGTTCAAGTAGCAACATTTGATGTTGGTTCGCGGCAATTTTGTTGTTGGTATGAAGTGGGGTGCACCCCGGCTGAGTTTTTCTAACCAACATCATATACTTCACTAACTGATGTCCGATGCTTCGAAATCCCATTACGGGCCAAGAAAGAAGATAATTGGCTATGACTTGGTATTAGTAATTAATTTGGTGCCCTTTAGCTGCAAGTGTACCTATCTTAATTTTGATTAAATCATCACTCTATCTATGTTACGTTCTGTGACTTTGATCTCAATTTTTTATTGGTAAAAACATTAGGTTACAAGTACTTTACAAGGCTCCAATTGGCAAAAGGCTTGAAGCTACCTAAAAATCTGCCGGCGCCCGGATGTGGCTGTAAAGATGGCTGCATTGATCCTAACCGTTGCGCTTGTGCCAAACTCAATGGATCAGATTTTCCGTACGTTTACATGAAGCGTTGTGGTGGCAGGTTAGTACAACATGAATTACAGTCTATGTTTCAAAATATCCTTGTAGATTACGTATAAAGCTTATAGATCTTGGAGATTGTTTCCACTTGTTGAATGTTTGTTGGTTGATTTTTTTGTGAATGATATGGTTTTACAAAACTTAATTGAGTTTTAGTACATTTTGAGGTTTTTGTTTGTTCCTCCTTGTGATTATTATTTAAGTGGTTGTCTTTGAGTAGGCCAATGTGTATTGGTTAGAGAGGGAAGCGATTATATAAATATTGATCACGTTGATTGAATTATGATCTCCGTTTCTCGCTCTTCCCCCCTTCCATATCCTTCTATCTCTACAAAGTATTCTATATTTTGTTCTTGGTGCTGCATCAGCATGCTAAAGCTAAGACAAAAAGTTTGTCTTTCTGTGAATACATTGCATGTTGAATTCTTTTGTAGTTTGTTCAGCTGAAGGAACATCCGAGATTTGAGTACTTTTTGGATTTGATTGATTGTCGTATGGTTCATTAGACCTTTGCTAGGGTGAAAGTTTTGGTATTAAATCTCCTCTGTTCCAACACGTATGACATTCTTTGCAGTCAAAGTTAAGTTTTATGGTTTGCCTATTCTAAGCCTTAGTGTCAATATAACAGCAGCACAAAAAGGGCAGGAGAAAGGCCAAGTGGACGTGATTTTAACCTTTAAAAAATGCATCATTTGTTGGCATTAAGCTAAGGGTCGTGACTTCACATAGACTCCTGGTTATGGCTTTAGATATAGGCCATGCAACAGGGAGATCAATAATTGCTTAATCTTCTGTTTATTAGTCATTGCTTACCTGCAGTGTTCTAAAGGCAGGTTAATGGGCGATTAATCAGAAATCTGGGTTGACCGATGAGATTAATGGCTAAAAGGTTGAATTAGGCGGCTTGAAGATTAATCGGACATTGGCGGCGATTAATCGCCGCTTAATTGGTGGGCGTCTAGGTGGCTATAGGTCATTAATCGGTTCATGGGCGATTAATCGGCGGCTGGGTAAATCTGAATTTTTAGAAAACGAAGGGGGTAACTGTTATACTTATACCAGGTTCTTTAGGGCTTCGAATTACTGGGTTAGGGCTCTCATTCGATCAACGTCTCATCGATCTGGGAAGAAACCCAATCATCTCCAACTGCTAACGCCAGTACATCGACGATTGCCTCTCGTCACTGACGCTAGTCATCGCCGGCGCCTTTCATCACCATTCACCGCCATTGCGCCTCACTGTTAACTGCTGTAACTTTTGATCCCCCTCTTGATCCCCCTCTCTCTGTAATCTCTCTCTCTCTCTCTCTCTCTCTCTCTCTCTTTCTAATTTCTCGATCCCCCCTCTTTGTAGTGAGTAGTATTTTTATTTTTTTGACAATTTAACACTTGAGTTTGAGTAGTAGAGTAGTGTAGTATTGTAAATATATGGTTTGGACCGTTTGGTGTAGGCCGTAGACGTGTAGTAACTAGTAAATATTGATGGTAGAGAAGATATATCACATCAATTAGAAAAATTGTGATTATTGATGGTAGGGAGGTTGTAGAATATTTATATATTAAAAAAATCAACTAATTGCTAAAAGGCGATTAATAGGTCTCGAAGCTTAAAGGTGGTCGATCGCCCGCCTAGTTCCGAGCGCTTTTTAGAACATTGCTTACTTTATGGTTGTGTTTCCATGTATTTACAGATTAGTAGAACCCAAGGACATTGTGTTTGAATGCGGCCCAAACTGTGGTTGTCCTCCGGAATGTATCAACCGGACGTCACAGAGAGGGATCAGATTCCGTCTGGAGGTTAAACATAATCAACTTTAAGTACATAGTTTTGTTACTAGTGACTTGCATTTGGTTTGATTTCTATATTTTATATTCAACAGGTTTTCAAAACTCCACATAAAGGTTGGGGTGTGAGATCTTGGGATCCTATTCCTTCCGGATCACCCGTTTGTGAGTACATTGGAGTTCTAAGGAAGACCGATGAGCTAGATTCTGCTGTTGAGAACTATTATGTTTTCGATATTGACTGTCTTCAAACTATGAAGGGGCTTGATGGAAGACAGGTATGTTTATCGCAAGTCGAAAGGACTTGAGAATAATTTGCTTTCATTTCCCTTTTCTTTTGCTGAAGTTCTCTCTGTAGTGAAACAAGTTTCTTAACTATTAATGTTTCTCACTATTGAGATGCAGAGACATTAAACTTTCACGTTGATATATTGTAGCAGAAATTTTGCAGTTCATCACTACAACGTTTATCAGTGTGTGTGTGTGTGTCTATAGTGTTGCTATAGGAAGTTAAGCTCGTGTGTTTTGTTTGAATACTGCAATAGGCTAACGATAGATTCACAGCTTAATACCCGAAAAAAAGATGAAATAAAATCAAGACTGACAGCTTTAAAACACTATTACCAGCGAAAGCAGAACCCTTAACTTATAAAACACCAACATCCTAGTACTATTCCTGTGTTTTTTCACTTATTTTCATGGAGACGAAAACTTCTCTCTCCGTTTTACGTCGTAGAATTGTTAAGTTGTATAGTGTGGTAGGAAAATGGTGCCCCCTTGTCACCTTCCGTGTTTTATGCAACCCAGGAGAAAGGGAGTTAGTGTGGTGGGCAGAAACCGTGTATGTAGCGATTGTAGATTGCAAAAGATGAAGAGCTTACCTGATAACTGATACCAATACACTCGACCCCTTTGCAGTCATTCCGAGGTTTGAAAGTCGAAAGATGGTTGTCCATGTTAAAAAACCAAGTTATGAGCTCATACGTTTTCCAATACTCCCTCTGTCCCATAAAGTTTGGCACTTTCACTATTCTAGCCCAATGAAAAATTAACTATATCTTTTAATCCGTAATTTTTTATAAGCAATATGGATCTTCTTTGATAGATTTTAATTTGTCCTATTAAACAAAATTCAAAAAATCTCCTAAAACATTATGGATTGAAACATATATGCAATATAAAAAATGCTTGCATTCCTGAAAATGCCAAACTTTATGGGACGGAGGGAGTATTATTCTTGCTCGATGAGCATGAATCTGGACAGAGTGACTTTAAGCATTATGGAACTTAATGCACTATCATTTTTGGGAAACACGGCAAATTAAGGTGGAAAGAAAAAGTTTTGGTTTGAGGGACACGACATATCCTTGTTTTTCTTGCCAGGAATTACAGAGCTGGAAATTGTTTACGTACATGTTAATTAGCAGATAGTAATTAGCAGTGACTTAACCAACTCAGGTCAACTATGAGATTACCAGAATGAGTTCTCACTTTGCTTTTCGTTTACTCCCTCTCTCTCAAATTGCCGGTCCCTTTTTCACAAATGACCAATAGATTTTTAAGTGATTACTGTTTTGCCATCTCTTTCTCTACCATTTCTTAAAACTAGTTGTACTGTTGTGCTGTAAAGTAGTGGTAATATAGGAAGGTCAAGTATAAAGCAATTGTATTGTTGTACTGTAATTAAAAAGTTGGATTCCCCAAAAGGGACGAGTAATTTGGGACGGAGGGAATACAATCCAAGACCAAAGTGGTGGTGTTTTGGAGAACTCTTTTCACTTCCAAAAAAATAGGTTTCATGTGGGTATTTTTTTTAAGCGCAGGTCTAAAATCAAAGGGTTGGTTATAGTTGACGGAAGAAAGCTTAAAATGTGAATTTTCAATGACGACAAAATTGTTTGTAACTGTCACAAGGTCCTTGGATTGGCTTCACTCCTACAATGCCCACTTAAATGTACTCTGGGTTTATTCTTGCTGCTACTAATTTTTTTTCCTCATTTAACTGTAGAAGATACTGACATAGAGTCCTTATGTGCTTGTCACTGTTATGCTGCTGCCATACATATCATAGTTCCTTTTTCTTTTGGTTCTTTTCATTAGGGTTAACTGTCCCTAATTTTTTAACAGAGGCGGCTGCGAGATGTATCTATACCTGCACACATGGATGAAACTGGTGATGATAAATCTGAGAGCATACCAGAATTTTGCATTGATGCATTTTCCTCGGGGAATGTAACCAGATATATCAACCACAGTTGCCAACCCAATCTTTTTGTTCAGTGTGTTTTGAGCGAGCACCACAACTTAAAGCTCGCTAGGATAGTTCTATTTGCAGCAGATAACATACCTCCATTGCAGGTTCTCTCTCTCTCTCTCTCTCTCTCTCTCCACCCCAAATTTCCTCAAGCGCTTCTTCCTGATATTAAATCGTCCATTTCTGATAGACAAGAAGTTGTTATACTACCTTTAGAATATTTACTGATTCTGGCTAACGTCTATTCTTTGTTTACCTATACAAAACCAACAAAAGTGTGATGTTGAAACCCTAGGAATTAATCAAGTCAGTCATGCTTTCCTTGGCATATCTCAGACAGGAGTTAATCTAGCCTACCCCGAGTAGCTGCAGGCTTAGCCTCTTGAGGTTAGATTGTCTACATGAGATTGAATGGCTTGTATACTCCTCTATGTGCAAATATTTCTCGTCTGCATGAAGGTATTAGCAAATTCATCGTTTTCCGAATGAGTTTTACTTTCTGATACATTCATCTTTAGTATAGTCACCCTCAATAGGTTTTTGATCGGAAGCCGTTGCTCAAAATGCTAATATCCTATGGATAGACTACGAGCAATGAACTTAATTTGAATATTACACTTGATTTGTCCATTTTAGCGAATTTCTAGTAGTTTGTTACTCAACCAACTCTCTTGTTCACATTCCACATGCCAAAAGATCTTGTTGTCCTCTTTTGCTGCATGGGTTAAGGATAGTCGTTTACAGCACTACTTATACCTCAAAGAATGTTTCCATTTTAGACTGCTTGGATTGTATTGACTGGACTATGGGATGTCTAAAATTTTCTGTTTCGTTAAATTGCAGGAGCTTTCATACGATTATGCTTATGACGTTGACAGTGTGGTTGGTCCCGATGGCAAGACACGACAAATACCGTGTTATTGTGGTGCGCCGGATTGCCGCAAACGCTTGTTATAGGTTGTGGGTTGGGAAGATGTCGGTTTTTGAAACCCCTTTTTTGGCTGCCTCTGCGAAACGCAGAAAATTTATTTGGGGTAGAATTTAGCAAATATCTGGTGACTGTATTTTCTTGTTAGCTAAGACCTTAATCAATTTGGTTCAAGACTTGAAACCAGCCCTATTGATGGTGTTATATGGTGGCCCTTATGTGCCAAAGGATGTAATTACAACATTGGGTGAATGTTTGGATGTAGGATTATCGAGGAAAATTAAGGGAAATTAATTACTTTAACAGTAGTCAGTTTTCTACTCTTTATTCTATGCAACAAACGGCAAGTTATCTTTTCAATTATCAATAGTGGATTGCAGATTATAAGTTTTAGGATTAAAATCGAAATGTGTAGGAGGATTGATATGTGCATATTACATTTTGTCGGAAGGCATTTTGTGAGTGAAAATATACTAATTAAAATCCCAAGAACTCTTCCGGGGATGATTTTTGAATTTTGTATTTTCCTGTTCCTTTTTTGTAATGTATTTTGACAAAATGAATTTTAAAATTGGCTCTTAAATACCCAAATGCAAATATGCAAGCTTATTACTTGGGCTGCCAAACACCCTCTTTGAGTATCTTTCTCCGTTCCCATTTAATAGTTATTTTGGTTGAGTTTGTGTTATTTTTTAATAGTTATTTTTTTGGCGATTTCTTGCGGGTGCTTTTGAAATCATGTTTTGAACATATTGGATGATTTGAATTGTCACAATTCGATCCAGAGAGGGGAGTCTCTTACGGTAAGGCCGTAAGGGATCCCCTCATAGGATCCTAAGTGATATCTTATAAGTTCTGATAGCTTATATAATTTTAAAAATATTGTCCTATAGAATTAATTGAAATGTATCAAACAAGATGCATATTAAATATAAAATTTATTACCAATTTATAAATATAATTTAATTTTTTATTCGGTTAGAATAGAACAGACTATTAAATGGGGATGGCGTGAGTATTATTTTTAATTCCAAAATGTTATGATACATGAAAAAAGAAACATAAAAATGTCCATGGAAGAGAATGCACGGTTCGGATTCACACTGATTATGTGTTAGTAAATGGTAAACATAATAAGACCAGTAAAAAAACATCTGCAATCATCAACAATATCATCCCCCAAGTTGACAGTTACAAATTCATTCTCCAGCGGTTCAATTCATGCAGCTGAAGATGCCACAAACAGGTCTCATGACAGTGAGTATATTGGCACCACATTTAAGAGAGGGAGCAAGAGAGGACTTATAGGAAAATATGTTTTCTTCGATGAAGCATCCGAAAATTCAACAAACACCGAAAGAGCGCTGCACAGGATTTGCGAGATGAATACCCTGATTCAATCAAGTAACAGGCTCATCCAACTCTCTGTCAGCCTTTGTTCGGTATTGTCGACCTTGTCTCTGCAAGCTGCTATTTTTAGTTGCCACCTTTTCTGGTTCATCTTCCTCCATTTCGCAAACTTCACTTTCCGGTACTTCCACAGCTGTAATGACAATGGCAGTGGCGGGGCCACCTTTCTTGGGCATAATCTCTTTGCCAACATCTCCCTGGTTTTGCTCCAACTCGTTGCCATTTTTCAACGAAGCGTCACCAAGCTTCTTTTTTGGAGTGAAGGCTATGGATTTTGGTAGATTACTAGAAGTGTAATCCTGCTGTGGTTCCGTGCTGTTGGAACTCTTCTGCTGATTGAGGAAGTCCATGTAAGCTTTCTGGTTGGATTCTTCATCACTATCACTTGATGAGTCGAAAGTGTAATGTGTGTATTTCAAAGGGTTTCTAATATAATCCGGAACGACAGAAAACTCTTGGGGTGGAAAAGATGCTTCTAATTTTTCAGCTTGTGTTGAACAATTACCCATCACAACATCTTTAGTTCCTTCATAATCTTCCTCACAATCATCATTAAATCTGGGGCCGAACCGGACCCGTTTCTGTGTTTTCTGGTCTACCTGATTTTCCTTCCTCTTTAGAATTGATTTTGGGTTGACGCCCTCTTCTATATTTTGAGTATTTGGAACAAGTAGCTCAGTATCAGAAACTTGCAAAGAGCCAAACTTTCCAGCTGCTTCTGCATCTTCTTGCAGTCTGAGTTTTGCTGCCATGTGATTTGCACGAGGGTCTCTTGAGGCATCCTTAAATGTATTAGGAAGCTCATTGTAGAAATTTATATCAGTCCAGTAGCCAGTGATATCCCTCATGTACAAGCGATCATCAGCCTTTTCCATGCCTACGGCCACTTTATCATATTTATCTTCCTCTTCCTGCAGAAGAAACAATTTTAACAATTTAATAATCAAATTGATAGTCACAACAAGGGTACAAATTAAATGAACCTAGTGTTGCACACTCGAAGGAGAGCATTCAAACTCTTAGCCTTGGGCAGCATAAGAGCATGTACACCAAGCTAGCTAAACATGCCATTTTAGCTATTTTAACTAGGAAAAGGGACAAAACTGCTCTGCACCAGTCTCGGTAAACTCCAATGTAAAATACATCCGAGAAAAAACCTCTCTACCTATACCGAGGAACTATTCATTCGGTTTCCAATTTTTTATTATTTTCCCCTCTCTCTCTCTCTCTCGCCCCCCCCCCCCCCCCCCCCCCCCCCCCACACACAACGAAGGATGAAGAAAGGCTGGGTTTGGTGTTCTTGAAACCAATCGACTGAAACGGAGGTAATATTTAATTGATAGAGGGAAAATTATAAAGAAGCTACTGTGTGTGAAAGGGAAAAATGGATAGGTAAAGTAGAAATCATACCTTTTTGAGTAGGTATTTTACCTAGTGTTGGTGTACATGCTCTAAGGGACAACTTAGGAATATGACCAAAGAAAAACCAAATGGATCTCCTTCACGTCCAAGATATTGCAATGAATCTCCAAAAACACACATCTGAAAGACTTTATGACTGTTGGATTCCTGATTAGACATTCAAAATCCACTTTACGAATGCAAACCTTGTCATTGAGATCCATAATAAAAGATCAATGTATCATTAAACAAGGATAGTCATGCATGTAAATACAGGCTCATGAAATTACTGTGTACGGAAGAATCATGTTCTGATCATATATTTATATACAACAGATTTCACGATCATTGTCCTTCGCTTTGTCAAATAACCTTGACCAATATAGGGCCCCTCACGGACCGCAGACCAAGTTAGACCAGGCATACAAATAGTGAACACCTCCTTTTTATAAGTACACCAATTGAAATCGTGTATTGTCTTGATGGTAAGTGTTATCTCCACTACATTCGTACCTCATGAGCGAACAACATAAGATCCAATGAGGATACCTTAAACTTTTAAAAGCTCAGAAGCAACAGCTTCTCAGTCATCCAGACAAGAGTATAGACAAGTATAAATAAGGACCTAAAAATGGCATTCACCAAACTCTGAAAATCATATGACTTGACGCATGCATGTTGTCTGCCAGCGAATGATTTCACATATGCATGATGACAGGTAGACCGTCTCATCTTATTCGTCATAGCAGTGGGTCAAACTTTGATCTACAATCATAAGTGTTGGAAATGGAAGGGTCAAGTGACAAACTGCCCAGTTGATGCTCCTCCCCTAAGTCCACATTTTCAACAGTTGTCTCAGTGAAAAATACAAATGGCCACTGTCACAGTGTCACTCCATCACCTACCTCCGAAGCAAAGCTCTTCACATTTGAACATGAGAGAATTTCGAGACATCAACAGGCCAACTCTGATTTTTTGAAAACTACTGATATTGACAGGGTTCAACTTGAGTTTGAATCATGGCTTATCACTAACATCATTTCCCTGTTTTTCCTGTTTGAGCAAGATTCAGTAGGAAATACTGGAGTTCTTTGTCTTCTGATTTTAAAAACAACCGGTACTCAAGTTGTCTATGTCTCTTAATCGGTTAATCCATGGATGCAATTGCTCTTTACGCTAGACAAACCCATTGAATCCGAGTTTGCAGCTATTACTAACTTACCCCTAGGAGGCGGTCGTATATCAGATTCATTCTACAAGACCTCACTGACGCTTCGTGAAACTAACTTGCAACTCATTGTTTTAGTGGCAGATTATGTAACAGGAGATAACAATGATACCATGAGTGTTAGATGTATTCAACATACAATAAGCACACTTCTTCTAACCCCAAGGGGTTTGGCCAAGTGATTATGAGAAAGCAGTAAGTGATCCTGCATGAGCTCACATTCCTAACTTTGGGGCCACCGGAGATTTGCCTGGTCGTTAATTTTAGGGCCCCGAAATTAGTCGAGGTGCGCACATATTGGCCCGGACATCCGATTATCAAAAAAGATAAAATATGCACACTTCTCTATATGTGTATGTTGATGCCAAAAAAAGAAGGAAAAGAAAAGAAAGCCATTTCTCACCAGTAATACTAGCGACACAAAACTCCACCACGCAACACCAACCACGGCCGCCTACATATGATTGGATGAGAGGACAACCACTTTAAAACTACCATCAGTCATGCAGTGCCACAGAGGCGGGTTGTGGTAGAGTGTTGTGTCTTCTAGCATTAGTAATTTATCACAAGCCAAATTACGCTATGAACAAGCCAAATTACGCTAACTAACTGAAGAACACAACAAAATTTGAGAGAGAGAGAGAGAGAGAGAGAGAATTGAAAGTACCTCGAAGTCTAAAGTGCAGTCTAGGCCAATAGATGATCGAATATCCCACTCTTCGTCGTTATAATCATCTGGTTTAACCAATTCACGTTTCTTCCCACCCTCCTTCTCCTCATCGTCATCAACGCCATCATCATCGAGGTCTTCAAGGTCCGCCTCGATCTCTTGCTTAAAACCAACGCGTCCGGCAGGGATCTTACTCCGGTTCGCGAAGAATCCGTCAAGGTTCGGAGGGTAGGGTTTCGGCTCGGCGTCGTTGAAGCTGTCGTCCCTCTCTCGGTTCCACTCTTTCCTTTCTAGTTCTTCGTCTGTGAGGCTCCACAGCGAACTCAGCGACGGCGACGCCGCCGTATTCGATGATGAAGAAGAAGAAGAGGAGGAGGAGGAGGAGGAAGAAGTAGCTAGCGAGCCGAAGGTCTTGTCCACGCGAGCTCTGAAGCTTTCTTCCATGGTGGAGTAATTGGATGATTTCTTCTGAAACGGAGTTGTAAAGATTAGGGCTCCTTCTCTCAGTTCAAAATCTCTAGTGTAGTACAGTAGTTCTTTGGTTTTTGTTTGGCTTAATTACATTTTCCCCCATGAACTATTATTCTTATGAAAATGATCCCCTCAACTAAAAACTGGCGGCTTTGGAACCTAGGGAAAAAGATAGGAAATTTTATCCAAAAAAAAAAAGATAGGAAAGAAAAATTAAAATCTCTCTCTCCTTGTTTGGTTTACTTTAAAAAAAAAAAAAGTGAAAGAAAAATAAGAAAACAAACTCTTGAGCACAATACATTTCCCCTAAATTCCCCTAAAACTTTTCTTTCTTTACCATTTTTCTTTCATTCCGACAAATTCCAAACAGACCCGAAATTTTAAATAAGCTCACACAGGTCTTGAAACTGCAAATTAAATTGTAAATAAGCTCATACATATAAAAAAACACATTTTAAATTAGTTCATATTTTAAAAGTTTATATATGTACAAATTATAAAATTTTCATTATGTTCAATACATATATTCAGGTTATGCCTAAAATTCTCATAAACCAAACCAAATCAAATCAAACCGATCCTTAAATCTCAATCATTTGGGGTCGGCTACATGAATCATTTTCCTCCATTGAGCTCTGTTAAGGACAACTTATTTACACAATCCTACTATACTCATATCGTTGCGCATCACAGCATCTAATGTCAATTTAGGTCTACCCCTTCTCGCGGCATTGCTACCCAAAGCTATCATCTCCGCTCTCTTAACTACTGTATCTCCTAGTCTACGGTAGACATGCCTAAACCACCTTAGCCTATTTTCCCTCAACTTCTCTTTTATGGATGCTACACCTATCATCTCACGAACCGTTTCATTTCTAATCCTGTCTCTTCTAGTCTTACCACACATCCACCTCAACATTTTCATTTCCGCTACACTCATCTTGTTCAAGACTAATTAAGTCGATTACTGTTAAGTTTAGGTTTTGAATATTTCTTAAACGAGGTTAAAGCTCAGATTCGATTTGTTTAATACTCAAATCAAACTCAAACGAGCCTTCGTTAAACCGTGTTCCAAACAATTCACAAATAGCTCGGTTCATTTTGAGCCTTTACTTGCTACTAGTACCTACTAGTCATAGCCCCATCGCAAACCCTATAAAACACCGAAACAGATCCCACTAGGGTTTCGGGAGGCAGAAAATTAGGGTTTGCCAAATGGCGTGCACAATAGATTTCAGATGCCTAGACGAAGGCTTCGGTGGCAAAACCTACAAGAGAAAGCGAGCCGAGCAAGCCGAACAACTCCTCCTCTCCATCCAACCACCCGCCGCCGCCGTCGATGCCGCCGCCTCCATGGACGTCGACAGCAACGCGCCTCCGTCAAAGAGACAAGCCGTGCCATCGTCCGACAACCCAAACAAACCAGCGTACGGAAACCCCACCTACGACGGCGTGATCGCCGGTAGAGTCTCCGGGCGGCGGTGGAAGCAGCCGAGGACGCGCAGGTCGTCGGCGATGCACGTAAAGGGAGCGACGACGTCGTTCGAGCAGAGGGCGAAGCAGAAGGAGGTGAAGAGGGCGTACAAGGAGAGGATGGTTGAGCTGAAGGAGGAGATAAGGCTGAATAAGGTGGAGAAGAGGAAGAAGAGAGAGGAGAGAGAGAAGAGGAAGAAGGAGAATGTCTTGAGGACTGGGACTAAGCTGCAGGTGATTACAAATCCCAAGACGCTTAAGAAGATTGCCAAGTCTAAGCAGAGGAAGCAACTCAAGGTTGTATCTGAAGATTTGCTTAACAAAAATAAGAACAAGAAAAATTAAGGGTTTTGTTGCTTTTTGTGGGTTTAATTGTATTTGCTAAGTTTTGTTATGGGTTTTGATAAGCGGGATCAAAATTAAAGACTCAGCGGAATCTGTTGTTTTTTTAGCATGGAATTGGGTATTTGTTTTTGCTTGAGAAATTTTGACTTTCTGATGTTTGTTTGCATTGAGATCTTGTTTATGTAGCTGAAATGCAATTGAAATGGTTGTGGTTACCATCTTTCAAAAACCTCTCAAACAACTAGTGAGTGCAAGAATTGAGAGCGTGAATGTAGAGCTAGAATTGAGAGGGAGAGGGAAGACCACTTTGAAGGGTTATGTGACTAAGATTGAAGTTCAGGCAAAAGCAAGGATTGCAAAGGTTATTGCAATCTGGTTAGCTTTCTCTCCTTTTTTGTCCTGTTCTTTTTGTGGGCTGAATTGCTTGCTTTATCAACTGTGATTCAAACTTGCCTATCCTTCTTTCTTTCTTTTTTGTCGCATAAAGGTTTGATCTTCTTAAAATGCTATGTGAAAATCATCACTGCAATAGTTCTATAACCTCGGCCAGATATTCAGGAGTCCATCAACATTGTTCTGTGCTTAAATATATCATGAATTCTTCTGCATTAAATGGAACCTGCTTAGATGTATCCTCATTGGGTTGGATATTCTTGTTCTTAATGTCATCTTTGCTGTAAAAGCAAGGACCATGGAATCTAATTCACTATGGATGTTCTCTTGTCAGCAGCTTCTTCCAGTCTATGGTCAATGTCTTGTTTAAATCTCATTGTCACAACTTCAGTTCAAGTTATGGTTTCTCTGTAATGCTCGTCTAATTCCATGATATATGTATTCAACAACTTTTATATGTGATCAAACTAATGTGGTTACAAAGCAAGTCTATATACAAGGCCAAACACTCAGAGATATAAGGTTATATGTCATGTTCCTGGATGGCTTTGATCTAGTAGACACCCTTTTGATATGGGCGCTCGCAGAACTCTCCTCCAAGAATGTCGCAAGCCTCTCCCGGAAGCACACTGGTAACAAAAGAAACAAACACTTCAGTAGTCAAATCAGTGAATAAAGTTCATATATTTGCAGTTCAATTCATTTGTCTTATGGTAACTTTTGAACGCTTACGTCTTTGGGCTAGTATACTCAAGATACTCTCTCTCAATCGACTCGGATGCGCTCCTTGCGATATTACTTCTGGCCTCTGGTTTGAACTCCACTTCAGGATACATTTCTGCATCACAAGCTTCTCCGCCGATTGTCTCACAGGCTTCAGCTGGGAACACACTAGGAAAATACCAACACACGATCACTGAATAATTATTTATTTGCTTAACTGAACTTCAAACAAACCATTACTGTGTATCTATTGGTTTTATGAATCTGGTAATAATGGAAAAGATTGCTTACGAGAACGCAGAGCTGTAGTCAACAACAGAGGGTTTCTGAGCAGGTGTTGCTTTGATCAAAGAAACTCGAGAAGAAGGCGAAGCAGTTAACTTGGGGAGGGAACTCATGCCTGGTTTAGGGAAGTTTTTGGAAGGTGTGAAATGGATAAGGTTTGGTGCAAAACACAAAGCTGCCTGCATTTTGAAAATTTGGTGGGTTTTTTGTGGTCTGCAATGATTTGGTGTTGAATGAGATAAAAAAACCCATGTTCCTATTTATAGGGCAATGGTGGCTGTTAGGAGAGCAAGATATTTTGTGGAAGTGGATAATGTCTTGTCTTTTTTTGTTCAGTTTGTGAAGGATATTAAGAGATGGAGAAGCTTTCATTTCATGGGTGCCCCATCATCTTGTAGGATTTTGTCCCTATAAGAAGATATTTAATCTCTTACCTTATTCACTTTTTCAGTCTTCGCAAATATCTTCTTGCCTTGTCCTGGTCCACTGCAATGTAGCCTTCCATCAACATGTTAATCCATTTCTTTGAAAGCTCAAATCCTCTGGTACCTAATTTTTTTGGTATCGGTGTTCCGGTGTATTTTCGGCTCTTACATAAGGTGAGAATCTTCTCATCTATCAAGATTTTTACACGATTCAATAGCTAAAAATTCAACGGAACACCAGCCCATGAACCAAATGAGTGCAAAAGATTTGAGGGGCTCTCTAGGGCACTGTTCCTTGTCAACAAAATGTAACTGAGTAAGTGCAAAATACCCAAATCTATGACGGGAATATTTGTTTTAGTGTTTGCTAACATCGTTAAAGAAACTAAATGAAGAAATGTCACACGGTACAATAAAGGCTACATTCCAAAACAAGGTAAATTGGTATGAGAAATAAGAGAGCCTACAAATTTTTCATAGTTATCATCTTTGAACAACTCCATAGAAAAACTCTGAGAGCAAGAGGCATCAGATCACTTAGTTTGGGCAACCTCCTTGCTCCTTTGTCAGCTGAATCTGACGATCACACTGCTATCAATTACACAAACATTGCCTGGACAGCACTTTCGTTTGCTCTAAAGTGAGGTAAATGGGAATGGCAGCTGTTATCAATGGGAATCCTGATAAATTCCTCAAGATACCAGATGGTTCTACTACCAAGCAATTTTCTTTTGGGACTATGAGAAGGCACCAGCCAGGATTTGCTCACACATCAGATTTTAAGGAGTGTCTCACACATACCAGATCATCCAACTTATTGCCATCCATTTTGTAGAGCGAGACACCTTGCATCTGCATGTAGTGATTCTTCGCTTCTTTTCTTAGACTCTCAAACGGCATGACTTCCCATTTGCTGTAATTAGAAGACTTTCGGACAGTACTCATGTCTGGAGATCCAGAGATGGGGCCGCTCCCATCAGGACCCGCATTGCCCCACACCTTACAGCTACCAAATTGTCCCAGCTCCTCACCATCTTGACCAGCTTGGCCCCTCTTCAAGCGCAAAGCTGCTGCATGAGCTCTGCTTATCATGTCTCGGCTTGGTACATCTGACCAGTCTTGCTTCCTTGTAGCTCTCATGGGAGAATGAATCCTGATAACCTGAAAGATACAAATTATCAATGAACTACATAGTTTCCTATATGCATATTGTCCATGCTTTTAGTTCAAAGAAATGCTTTAAAACAACTTATACATACACCGAGGCATTCTAGAAGTTGGTAATATGCCCGCCCTTGAAGTGGATTATGCCCTTTCCTAGGTGTGGAGAAGTACCGGGTCCTATGACAAAAAGGAACACAGCAGTTGAGAGAGAGAGAGAGAGAGAGAGAGAGAGAGAGAGAGAGAGAGAGTAATATGTACAAGTTGTGCATTACGGTCAGCTGAAAATATCAAGGCGTAAATAAGGTCTCCAAGAGAAACAGTTAAAAAGTGAGCTGACCATTCAGTGTAGCCTGGATCAACAGTGAAACCATATATGTCAACAATGTCGCACATGGAAAGTGCCAGTTCTATTGACTTCATTCCAGTTCCTTTGGCACCTCTGCGCAACACGATACCTTGGAATAGATAAACTGGATTTGGAATATTCTGCAACATACATAAAGCAATTAAGCAAGATGTTGGTCATGCTTTCAAGGAAGATTTCTTGTGTCATACTAATGTTAAGTAACAGATTCAACCACATAAGCCCCGTTTCACTTAAAAAAGAAGGTAGAATCTGCAAATACTATTTGAGCCAGACTACTATTGGATTTGCACTAAAACATCACAGGGACTTGCAACTATTCCACATTTCTAAACCATGTGTTCAATTATTTTACAAAAAACAGAAAAGAGAAGAAGAACACATTGATCCATTTGACAGCGTAGCGCACTTCAGGTCCCAATAACAACAAACCTCATCTGTAGACTGCATCATCTTCCCTTCACCCGGGGGGTTACAGAACTTGTATTCAATATAGCTAGAAGTGTTGGATCGTAGCTGAATCGAAATACAGATACAAATAACTGAGGAGCACCCAAGATACTTAAAGCAATGCATTTGGCAAGCAAATCATCCTAACAGTGATGACCGTCAGATTATTACGGATAGCATAACAGTTGCCCAAATCTTTCTGTTTGCCACAAAAATCACCTGTTCTAATAATCCAACAATACTAACTACATTGGCTGTTCTAAGATGCAATATTTACCTTTATCATCGTATTGAAGTCTTTGTGGGTCACACTTTTGATAACGAGTACTTCGTCAGCTGAAGGAGAGAGAGAATTGTAAGTACCAACTCTTTACATTAGTATTTACACCACATACCAAACAACTTCTATATCTCTGTTAAAGCACATCAAAATCAATAAATAGCATCAATTTTAACTGTAATAAACAGAGGAACAGAAGATGAATCAGATTTTGTTTTGCTCTACAGGAGGATGTGACAGACAGATATTAGGTGTGCATAATCTCGATCCAACGGCAACAAAGGTACCGCAGAGGAACTGAAGATTCTAAGCTACAGCTTACAGCTTCAAAATGTATGAAGAAGTGAAATTGATCGCAAATTTAAACGGTGTACCAGAAAATAGAAAAGGCAATGGATCTTGGTCATAAAAAGACACAGAAGAAACAAACAAGTGCAAATATGTAAAACATCTGATATGTATGAACTTGCCTGACCCGTTGAGAATAGTAACCATGTTACGAGCAGCACCCCGCACCACTAGGCGAAAATGCCTCTTCACGCCAACATACTTGGCATATTTCTACAGAGAAATAGCAGTGGCAATAAATATTTCCTACCACCTCCAAAACAAGATGACAAAGATGAAGCATGTAATGCCTGCATTTTCAATTATAGTGTCGGAGTATAAATCTTAATTTCTATTAACCAGTACAATCACGTTGCTCCCTAAGAAGAATATCATCTTGTCATATTATAGCAACTTCGATTACTCTATTGACAGCTTACAGAATATCTAATACAAGAAGATTAAAAGCATTTTTCTTTAAAGGTCAAAGTTTCCAAGGTTACACCGTCAAGTGGAAATGTTGAAGGAGCCATAAACTAGCTTTGCTTGCAACTTTACCTCATTAACGGGCGCCTCATTGTCTCTTATGACAGCATCATGTCCATCGATCTCTTCTCCAAACTCTGTCTTTAAGAGGTCTCCCGAATTCCCAACAACAGCACAAGTCTTAAATTGTCGGGGGTGGAAGGGTGGCTTTGCTGGCAAAATTAAGTTAAGGTGCTCCTCACAAAGAGAACGATTGTAGCATTTTTCTGCACCTCTATGACCATGAGAGAGGACAAAATGATTTCCTGCTACTAAGAAGTACACCATTCTACCCAAACAACAAATACGAAACACGAATAAACTTCAAGAAAGAAAACGTTTGATATCGTACAATTGTGCTATCCGTTTTGCTGCGTAATCTAACCACCCATCAGGCCGAGCATCAAGGTATTCTCTTGTCAACACTGTAGTCATATTACGGTACTGCATTTCAGACCAGTTAGGTTTTATGTTGTACAAATGAAAAACCACGCTCCAATATTAACTTATAACCAACCTGCTCCCACAACAGAATAGCCTCGCAAATGTCATAATTGTACTCCAATGGTTCGTATATTTTAAATTGCGCATTGTACTGCAAGAAAACCAAAACAATCACTGCCCAAAATAAAAATGCATCAAGAGGAAAGAAGGGCGGAGAAGAGGAAAGAAGAGGCAGACCCAAGTGCTGTTGGTGCCCTCGGGAAACTTAAGAATCAATTTACAGTGATCAATAACATGTGCCGTGAGTCCGAGCCCTCTGTTTGCCTACATGCAATTTCAAGGTTAGGGGAAAGACCAATGGGCAGATATAGATAATGCATGAGCTGGACAAGAAAAGCTAAACTAAAATAGATTGTGCGAAAGCACCCAAGAACTCTGCACATTTGCTCATTGACACTAGAATTTTGCCTTTATCTTACAATGCAATGTGCTTGATTTGATATACATTGCAAATAACGAACCAATTACAAATTCACAAGAGTTGTAGCTTCCTGTAGCTCAAATATGTTCACTTGGAAAATAACCTCGACTTGGGAATGCTCCTTCCCAAAATCACGTGGGTTAAGCCAACTGATCTCTAAAACAAGTGCCAGTGATGCAAGAAAAAAACCAAAACAAGACAAAACAAAACAAACTCACGAGAGAGTTCATGCCAATGTCTACACTACACTACTTAGAACCAACATACACTACTTAGAAGCATTTAATTTACATGCAGAAATCTACCTGACCAAATTTTTAGCATAAAAACAAAAACTTCACTAACATCCAAGATCACACCCTTCAAAACGCATCTAATAATATGTACGTAATGGCTTTTCAAAAAAAAAAATGTACGTAATGGATTTTGGATACGTTTATGCATAGAATGATATGCGAGTGAAGGAATGAGAAGAAACGAACCACACATTGCTGAACACTGGACTGAAAACCAGACAAGATCTGAACTTCTTCTCTGTTAGTATCGAGTTTCTTGGTGCCTGCAATAATCACGCATACATACACAATCCAGTAAATAGAGAGAGGATTGAATGGCAAAATTGTTAGGGTTCGAACTGGAAACAAGGAAATGGTGACACGGACCAGTGAAGAGAGAGGATTGAATGGCGAAAACGAGGAGAGAGAAAATGGCAGCGGCGCAGACGAGGTGAACGAGGGCGGGTTTCTTAGCCGAAGATGAAGAAGGCCTGAAAGCTCTGGTCATTGTCGTCGTCGGCCCGTTGGAAGGGACTGAGTTGGTACTGGTCCAACCGAGTCTCTGTCCGAGTCAGGTCTTAACTGGAATAGCGTGGGATATCGGGAACCGTAAATCGTCGAGGTGGCGGATGTGGTTAGATATGTCGCGTGACTCGTGTCGGTTTATTTATTTATTTTTATTTTAATTCGGATCAGGTACAGCTCCTCTCAAGTCCATGTAACAGGACTGGACGGTCCTGTTGGTCTACCTTTCAGCCCGCTCCGGGAAAAATTCAAAATACCCTCCCACCTTTACACCCAAATTCAATTAGACTCTCAACCTTTTAAAAACTTCAATTTTACTTCCAACGTTACATTCTGTTAATCAAAATGCCCCCTTCCGTCCAAATTACTAACTGATTCCGTTAAAGGCTCCGTGAAATAATTTCCTGATAGAATTTCGATGATCCAAGCCGTTCAATGTGTTCAAAAAGTGATTTTAAGGGTACCCTTGAGAAATCAACAAAAAAAATGACCGAAAAGGGCTTCATCTGAACAATTTTCTATTGAATAGTTTCAATAAAAAATTATTCAGATGAAGCCTTTCCTGATCATTTTTTTTACTGATTTTTAGCGAGTACCCTTCAAATCACAATCTAATCACATTAAGCGGCTCAGATCATCGAAATTTGATCGGAAAAGGGGAGGTGCAGACCGAAGCAAAATCCGGACGTCCGGACTTAAGCAAAATTCGAATCAATTCGTACCTCCCCTTTCCTAATCGAATTTCAATGATCCGAGCCGCTCAATATGATTTAAACATGATTTTAAGGGTAACCGCGAGAAATCAACAAAAAAAATGATCGGGAAGGGCTTCATCTGAACAATTTTTTATTGAACTATTCAATAGAAAATTGTTTAGATGAAGCCCTTTTCGGTCATTTTTTTTGTTGATTTCTCACGGATACCCTTAAAATCACGTTTTGAACACATTGAACGGCTTGGATCATCGAAATTCCATCGGGACATTATTTAACGGAGCCTTTAACGGAATCCGTTAGTAATTCGGACGGAAGGGGGCATTTTTAACGGAATATAACGTTGGGAATAAAATTGAAGTTTTTAAAAGGTTGGGAGTCTAATTGAATTTGGGTGTAAAAGTTGGGGGGTGTTTTGAATTTTTCCCGCCCGCTCAAGGTTCACTCTGACGATCGAAATCGTCTACCATTACTCACATTGATCAAATATCGTTTTTTATAATTTCAGAACACGTATATATTGAGGAAAAAATGAATTACGACTCGGGATCACAACCCATTTAAGTAGCCTATGTATCAGATAATGTTTAAATTTTCAACTAGAAAATTTGAAGGCGTCATTGATTGCAATAAAGTTTTTAAAATAAAACTGAATTTCACATTAACCTACAAAAATCCATATGAATCACCTTTCCGGGATGCTCAGAACCCATTTGTCTAAAAGCCTGTAGTATCATTTCTAGTCATCATGACAAGAGTAATTACTTTAATCATAATATCCGGAGCAACATCATAAAAGCAATACTAAAAGTTGTATTCCTACTTTATTCTAGTCGATGATGCCTTAAAATTTTCTATTTAAAACTCTTTGTATGTTTTTAATCTACGAGCAAATCACAAATAAAGTTAGTTTATTCACCGAGTTCAAGTTTTTACTGAAAAGACTGCAGTTCAGTTCATTATTCTTTAGTTCGGCTCACGTTTTGATCGATATGAACCTATTAAATTTGCTAAAATAGTGCATTTCATAAATAAATAAAAAACAGCTTGATTGGAACCATTAGTCTTGTAAGACCAAACTCAACCATGGGCGGTTTAGTGGAAAATCGGGTGTCCAGTATTCATGGGTTCGGGTCAGTCAAGTGCAAGAAGAAGCAGTAATACTAGTCTCCATCAATGATAGATACACGGTTGACTTCTGGAGTCGGTAATTTGTACATAGTGATTGGCTTCATATTCAAACGAGTAACCTATTGCTTTGTAATTGAGCTGAATTTGATTGAAGAGTTCAAGTCTATTGTCAGGGTTGCTTACCTCTCAGCAAAGAGATATCCTCCGAAGGAAACACCAATACATCGTCGAGGAAGATTCTCGAAGGGGCAGTACCGTAGCCAATGGATGAGATCCATCAGCTGGCGCTCGCCGCCCACCTCATTGTAATAAGCGACAAGCTTACCTCTCAGTAAGGAGACATCCCCCAAAGGGAACACCAATGCGTTGTCGAGGAAGATTCTCAAAGGGACAGTGCCATAGCCAATGGATGAGATCCACCGGCTGGCGCTCACCGCTCACCTCATTAAAATAGACGACGAGCTTACCTCTCAGCAAGGAGGCATCCTCCGAAAGGAACACCAACACATCGGGGTTATTTGGTAAAAGTTTTGAGGAAGTTTTGGGATAACAAGAGAGATAAAAAGATGAGTAAGATAAGTAATAAATAGAGTAAAAACTTATTGGAAGCCGTGCTAAGAACCATGGAGTGTTTGGGAACCCGTGAACAAAGCCTTCCTTTTTATGAAGTTTATGAGGTTTCTTAATCCGTCAAGCGTCGCAAATGAAAAACTTACCAGAGGGAAAGAAATCTCCCATATAAAAAATAAAGACTCAAATCTAACCGAGTCTTTCATCGATCCGTCAACAGAGGCTAACGCCTAAACAGCTAATCAACAGACAACAAGAGCTAGCTAAACATGGAAGACAAGCACACACCCACCTAATACTAGGACATAGCACCAGACGTTACATATGGAAATGGGGGGGCGTGCTTCTAGGTTTAAATTGTTCCTATATCTAGAAAATACATCAATTACGGTTGATCGTGAACCAGTCAACATCAGTTTGTGGATATTGAGACTGAACCATTCTGAGAGCCACATTCTTCATCTAGGTCCGAACTATCACTTGAAAAGAAGGCAGAATGGAGAGCCTTCACACATTGTTCTGCTTCACTGTCATTTACTATCAATGAGATGTTGACCTGAATGGCAGCCCCAAAAAAAGTAAGTCCAACAGATGAAAGGTGAAAAACAAAATTCTGCAAACCGCCTTCATAACATCCCATGGATGAATGTGTATGCAAATAAGACATTTGGGAAACGTACACTACAAGAATGTGTGCAACCGAGATGAAAAGTTGAGAAAACACCGTTTAAATCTTCATAATTTGATTTATGCTTTACTTTCAACGAAATGGTCTTTGTTTGTGTTTCTTCTTATTATTGGGTCATTAGTAGTGAATATGAGAGCTGCTCAACATCTTCAAATAGATGCTCCACATATACTCATTTGTGCATTTCAAGCGATGAGTCAAGAAGATCCCATGCACCACTGGTCCACCGAACATATCCCAAAAGAAGGTCACGGTGCTCAAGACCAGTGCTTGGGTTCTGACACTGGAACAAGCCACATGCAGAAAATACATGAAAGAGAACAAGGTGCAGTTTGTTTCGAGATACCTTGGATGCACCTTGAGAGATCATCTGAACATTTACACCATTGGTGCGAAGAACACGAAATACCTGCCAGAAAATGCACTCAAGAAACAAGAATCAGCACCAGAACAAAATAGTTGTGAACAAAATGAGAAGCAAGATGATGGTGAACACATTTCTTAACCAATAGTGTAATTTGGCAATTCAACAGCCAAATTAACAAAAAAAACTCAGACAATATTTTTTTAATCTCCAAGTGCTTTAGCAAACCGAATGCTGGTTGTTTTTCAGTCACAATTCATCCAATCACAACCTAAGTTGACAGTTGCATTTGCATATCTAAGCTATAGAAAAGATTTGTCGTTGCAGAAAATGTTGCAGAAAATGTTGAAACGGTTGAGGAAGACAAGTCCATTACTGTCTAAAACAAACCAACAAAGGAAGAAAAAAGAGGGGTAGAATTACTCATGAGGAAAGAGTAATCCAACCAAATGCATCACGAAAGGACATAGGAGTCCCACTAGTACATAACAAAGTATAACACTAAGATACCAATAAGTCCATAGATAGTCTGAACTCTGAAGAATATTCTCTGCAACATTACCTTCTCTAATATCAGTGACGACCTCTGAACATTCCCAATCAGAGATATTATTGATCGTTGCTGCAGTAGATTTACAACAGCAATTTTTTCAAGTTCTTCCACAACATGGTCAAGCTCCTGTGTTCAAAGAAGATTTAATACCAAATAAGCCCAAAAATATACAGATGAAGCCTGAGAAGACAAAACCTAATCACCATATCCTATGCCGAAAGATTATGAGCATAAAAGGGTGCATGTTATATACGGTGAAGTGAAAAAAATACATCATACAGTCTCACTTCATCACACTCCTTGCATACCATATCCACAATTGCACTGGGTTAAAGTTAAAGGAATTCATGGACTCAAGGTGATCATCTCTAAGGTGAAGAAATGCCAACCACACTTGCTGTGGGGATGAGAAATACTAAACAAATAAATCTAATTGCACATAAAGCAAGATACCATACGCTTGCCTGCTGAATCAGCTCTCTGCTCCAGAGCTTTGATGGATCCAATGTCAAGGAAATACTAACTTCACTTGTAGCTACAACATCCACTGATATACCCAAATCTTCAAAGGTGGAGAATACCTGCACGGAACCAATTCCATCCATTCTGTTAGATCTTAGAAAAGCAATAGAGCCACCCAAGAGAAAGAAATGCAGTAATAAGCTCCTTACCTTGGCAAGGAAGCCATATTGACCAAGCATGCGAGTGCTTACAATATCTAACATGGTCACATTCCGTTTCAAAACTATGCTAGTCAGTACTGCCTGGAATTAGTAAAGTACATATCAGAAGCTGTTCATAGTTGCCAATAAAACATTAAATTTCATCCTGTGCAGAGTATCATGCTACAACCTTACTCATATCTCGTGCTCCGGTGATGAGGGTACCTGGAGCCTTAGGGTTGTAGGAATTCTTAACCCTAACAGGAATATCACCTTCTCTAGCTGGCCTCATGGACTGCGGATGCAGGACCTGTAAAGTATAAACAATACACTTATTGAACTCATGCATTGCCAACCTTGAAACTTTTTCCACTTCGGAATACTTGGGATGCACTATGGGTTATACCACTGCGGGTCATAAAAAACAGGTTTTAGGGCCTGCCACCCCTTCCTACACTTGTAATTCTTTCATCAGTAATAGCTCCCTTGTCCGGTTGAGTTTCAAAGAAAAACTTCAAATTCCAGCACGGATCCATGGAACATAATTAATTGTACACAGGCTCTAGTGTTTTGCTGCGGTTTAATATAAGGTTTAAGGACGTAAAATACCTGAGCACCAAAATATGCAAGCTCTGCTGCCTCGTCAAATGTTAGATATGGGACAGGTTCTGCAAGTGGATATATGTTGGGATCACATGTCAAAACCCCATCAACATCCTTCCACACCTGTAAAAAATAGGTTCTAACTGTCACCAAACACTTCATTGAGAAAATACATGCGAAATTCTAGAACTGAACAAAATGTCAATATAAACAAAGCTCATGAGAATAAAATGTTTCCACCAGAGGTGAAGACAGTCAAGTAACACAGAGCTCAAGCATGCACGAAGTGATTAGGCCTATTGATTGAACACTAGTGAAGCTTGAAAAGGATCCTGGGAGTTTTGTTGAGCTCTGGGAGTTGAAGAGGCAAGCTTTTTGAACTCGGCTTGCACACCTCGCAACATGTAAACAATGAGCGGAGCATTTTTTCTAGCTTCACTGATACGAACTGATTGGTTGAGCAGTCAACCCAACTTGTACCAGACAAAGTGATAAGACACAAGGTTTTCTTCTCTGCATGCATTTGTGTGAAATTGAAACCACCGCAATTATCACAAAAATTGCGACGTGTCCTTTTTACGTCCAAGTGACATACAAACTGACATGTGAGTATACTCCTGTTAAACCACTAAAGTACAGCTCTTGATTGGTAAAAAAAGTGTCATCTCTGGTTGTTTTTAACTGGCACGTGACAAAAACTGAAGAGAACGTTACTTTACTGCACAAATGAGTCCCAAGACAACAAGTTACAACCTAAAGCGACTTCAAGCTCGTGAACCTTCCCAAGCAAGTAGGCACCTGATTGAGCTCGATTCACACAGTGATATGCTTGGCTTGATAGCTTGAGTGAGTTTTTCACCCACATGATAGCAAGCCAATCTCGAGCACCTCTCTTCATTTTGCAGGCGTATGTTTCACACACTGCTCCATGCATTTCAAGTGCTCACATAGTGAAAATTATGTTATGTGGTGTCCTTGCATGCATGAATATGC
The DNA here is from genome assembly GCA_019656295.1 of Rhododendron mucronatum var. ripense. Lineage (NCBI taxonomy): Eukaryota > Viridiplantae > Streptophyta > Magnoliopsida > Ericales > Ericaceae > Rhododendron > Rhododendron mucronatum. The sequence continues at coordinate 2,179,087 of BPLT01000032.1, read as the reverse complement.
CACATATTCAGCGTAAGCACTGACCTGAATTTCTCGCAAGCCCAGTGCTTTACCAATGGTTGTGGCAGTCAAATCACTACCACCCCTACCCAATGTAGTGATTGCACAAGATCTCCAGCCCTGTGATCATAATGGCAAAGAACATCATTACTGCAATTCCGGAAATGAACACCATGCAAGCAAATAAAGACTGTTTCAAGGTAAACAATTGAGATGGAAGCAAGGCAGGAAGACCTTTCCAAGGAAGCCAGTAACAACAGGAATTGCAGGATCATTGACCCAATCGCTGTGTAACCTCTTTGCAACAGCAGGATAAGTTGCTTCCAGAATATCCGCATTTGTGAAGTCATCTGTTGTTATGAACCCAATGGCAAACGCATCATACTGCATAATGATATACAGCATAATTAGTGACATTGTAGAAATCACTAAAAAAAAATGCACCTAACAGTGCAAAAGAGACATTCTAGCCAGCACCAATCATGATAAAGACTGTACGAATTTCAGGTCCTAAATAATACTCAAGTTATTTATGCTTTGTTTGGTTGGTGTTTTGAAATTTTTTTTGAAAAATTGTAGGGGTAGTAAGTGGAGAGAGATAGAGAGAGAAATGTTAGAAGTAGGGGGAATCTAGGGAGAATCTAGGGGGAATTTTTTGAAAAATTCTTTTTGAAAATGGAAGAGAACAAGGCATAAGAAATCCTGCACCATTAACGGACGTTAAGTAGAAGGAAACATTTACAGTCATTTGGCCCATCAAATGCCTATGTTTGAATGACTTTAAAATCAGGTTATATCTTCAATTTTGTTGCACTTCTTTAAACTTGAAATGAAGGGTAAGTTTCTAACAGAAATCATCACCATAAAAGAAACAACAGCTTCCCAACATATATCATTTAGAAGTTTCATCAAATTAAGATTAGTGCCTTTGCTTGCCTATATGGCTTCATCAAACAAATCAACAAGTTATCAGTATATGTTTCCTGTGATTAATTTTTTGTTGCTCTGGTAAGAAATGAAGAGGAACAGACAAACTAGAAACCAATGCATAGATGAAGGCTCAAGAGGATCAAGACTGCTCAGGCAATGACACATGCACAAGAACCCAATAGACAAACCTACAGCAGGATTGTTCCTTGCACAAGGACAAGAAACATATTAAATGCAACAAAATCAAAAGTCTACATAACCCTTTCCATTTATGTATCACATGTGATCTTTCCTTATCAGCTAACTTAACATGGCCCATTCTAGGTCAAGCAAAATTTATCAACCAAACCTATACTTCTATCTCGAACCTAATATAAATAGGCATTAAGCTAGTAAGCAAAATGCTGCTAAATATTTATTAGAGTAGCGAAGAAAAGAGAGTGATAGGACGTTCCCAACCTAAATTTTTCAATCATGAAGTTCAATCACAATATAACACAATCAAAAAACTCTGACAACTTTCTTCAGCTTTGAATAAACTTCATTATTTCATTGCTCACTGAAGAATATACACATATTAAGATCACAGAATTTTAAATAAGCAATCAGAAGAGAACATACTTGGCGAGCTTTAACACCAACTTTATTTAAATAGGCAGCAAAAATTCTAGTTGACATGCACTCCCCAAATGAGACTAAGTAGTCTTTGGTGCGTAAAGTCAACTCTTTCACTTGAGCAATTCCCTTTAGAAGTTGCTCTAATTCTTCTAGGTGAGCTGTAAAATATTTCAAAAGCACGATATGACAACAGCATATATGAGTAAGAATACATGACATCTGCAGTGAACAGACATGTAAAATATTTCAAAAGCACAATATGACAACAGCATATATGAGTAAGAATGCATGACATCTGCAGTGAACAGACATGTCTAATATTTCCCAACCTAAATTTCTAAATCTGTTTTCAATTGCCGTCAATAAACAACCTATTCTCCGCAGCTTACACTCCAGCAACAGGTTCTCAGAAAACAAGTCATGTGCTTAAAATCTTCGAAATATGAAGGACCTAAATGATCTCTAAAGATATCTATCAGAACCTGACACAATCTCTCCATGAAACCAAAACAGGCAATGGCAGACTGTGAGTGGCGGTGTGGTAAGATTAACAAATAATGAGAAGTTAGTACCTAGAAATTTTCTTTGAGGAAAAGGAAATAGCAAAAGCTTAGCTGAAGAATTCTTGTCAACAATAAAAGAAATATTACAGGAAATTAGGAACTCACTTGAAAAAGCAGATCTATCAACACCCAGCTCATCGGCAGCCCTAATAATGCCGAATTTTGACAGATAAGAAAAGATCTAGTAGCTAAAGTACAATGGCAAAATTCGGGATGGAAACAAAAGTTTTCAACCTGAGATGCAGTTCCTTCACAAAGCTCAACTCCTCAATATCTGAGACATTAGAAATACCACAACTGACAGCCTTTTCCCCAGCCTGGTACACAACCAATTTCAGTTGGCATTTGTTGAAGTACAAGAATGAAATAAAAAATGAGTGTGTTGGTAAGTAAAAGTACCAATATGAGTTTGTTAGTTGTCTTTCCCATAGCTGAGAGAACTATCACAGGTCTTTCTTCTGGAAAGCTGCGAATAAGGTCAGCAACCTCTCTCATCCTCTCAGCTGACGCCACCGATGATCCACCAAACTTCATGACGCATGTCAGCTGATTTAATACCCCGTCGCAACTTTGATCCTCAGTTTTTCTCCACTCCAGCACATCAACAGATCTTTTCTCGCAACTCACTCTTAAAACTCTACTTCGACAACAACTCTCCACAGTCCTACCACGTAATCCAGAACCCAAAGCCCCGGATATAGTAAAATGAACACGATTTAACGAGGGAATAAGTTGGCCATGCAAATGCCTCCTTGAAAAAGCAGAGTGAGGAGTTCTGACTCCACGTAAATGCATTGTGGTTGCCATTCCTAAATGACTTAAATACCTAAACTAGTCTAACGAAAAGGCGAGAGATTGAGAAAAAACTGTTTTTTCGACAAATAATTGTAGTGGGATTTTCCAATCAATTAATAAAATGAGCAAAGTTTGTCACTTGTGACAAAAATCTTTGCCAAGAATTAACAATTGCCTTGAATGAATTCCACGCATGTGACTTCTCTGTTCAGAAGCTCATCTGCCAAACCACCTGCGAATAACAATTTAATTGTCCAAAAATTAATTCAAAACCAAAGAAAATTACAACCATCACTAATTCGAAGAATGAATTAATTCAAAGAAACACTAATTCGAGGTCTCGTGCGGGAAAAATTGAAATGTTGCCTAATTAACGAAAGGTTTAGCACGAATTACACGCATAAGTTCGTCAATGTCAGATCGCAACAAAATGATTCAATGATGTGCGAGGGGATAATCATTATACAGATCGGAACATACCTTGAGATGGTTTTTAAACGTAGAAGTCTTGAAAACTAGAGAAGAGGTCTAGGGTTTTTAGAGGGTTCTCAATCATACTTTTCAGAGACTCTCTCTCTCTCCGTGGCCGGAAGCTTCGGGGCTCTGAAGGAATGGAATGCGAGAAAAATTTGACCGAAAGCAGAGCCCCGGCGGCGCACGCTGAATATTAAGCGTAGCTGCCTCTCTCTGTTTGTGGTTTTCCCCGTAAGTCGGTCCTATATAGTACCTCCCCCAACAAAGATTGTCCGAATCACACGTTTAACTCAACTTTAGGGGGAAAAAAATCAGTGCCGGGTGGGTAGCCCGCTTTAATCCGAACCGTTCAAAAATGTGCTGAGCAGGTATCACGTGGAATATACCTACCCAGCACCGAAAAAATTCTTCTACTTTAGTGGTTGTCAGGGTCCGTGAAACACGTCGATGGAAGTGATGTGAATGTGAACTGTTCGATTGTTTTTCTTGGACACTTTCATGGATATTTTTTTATGTGTCATAACATTTCAATTAAGTTTAAAATTATCGGTAGAATCAGACGATCCATTTTATGAACTAAAATTCAAATTTTGATATGCGTATTGATATCCAATCAAGCTAAATTTTTTTTACAAGAATACATTACCCTGCAGGTCTTACAATATGAACATTCAAACTACAACAATGCACAATAAAACTCGCAATAGTGGCGGTGGAAAAGTGGATTTGCAACACTTGCAGTGTATATAATTTATATCGTCATTCAAAATGGTGAGTACAAGCCGGCTGGATCAAACCTATGGCTCTGTTTGGAACTTACTGCCCGTTTGGATGCGGAATAAGGATTGTGGGTATTAGTTAATAGGGGGATAAGATAGTAGGGGGTATTAGTTAATAAGGGATGACCCACATTGATGTGATGTTTATGGAGGGGGGATTAAATAGTATGTTGTTTGGATGAGGTATTAGAGACGGTGGATTAAATAGTACTTCGTTTGGATGAAGGATTAATAGGGGGTATAAGGAAGGGTGGATGATGTAAAAAACTGTTGAATGACCCTTTTACCCTTGTGCAGTCCCTAAATTCATTATGTATTACGTTTTATATATAATTGCAAATTTAATTATTCTTTCACAAGTATTTTTCTAACAAATTAACGAATTTAGTATTATTATTAAACAATTTTTTTTTTATAAAATTCGGTTTTCTTAAAAAAATAAAAAAAATAAAGTGTTCCAAATTTCAATCTGTTTGAACGAGTGAAATTTTTTTAGTTTTTTGATCATTTTATCTTAAATGGCAATAATTAAATTTTGATTATATGGCTTTCGTTGATTAGTCCCAAGAGATATTTGATTCTACGACTTTTTTAGGGCTAATCAACGAGAGCCCTATAGTCAAAATTTAATTATGATCATTTAGGATAAAATGATCAAAAAACTAAAATCTTTCCACCCGTTTAAACGGATTGAAATTTGGAATATTTTATTTTTTAACCATATTTTTTAATATATAAACTGGTGTAAAGAGGTTGAAAAATTAAGTGTTCCAAATTTCAATCCGTTTGAACGGGTGGAAAGATTTTAGTTTTCTGATCATTTTATCCTAAATGACTATAATTAAATTTTGACTCTATGGCTCTCGTTGATTAGTCCTAAAAAATATTTGATTCTATAACTTTCTTAGGACTAATCAAAGAGAGCCCTCGAATCAAAATTGAATTATGATCATTTAGGATAAAATGATCAGAAAATTAAAATCTTTCCACCCGTTCAAACGGATTGAAATTTGGAACACTTAATTTTTTAACCATATTTTCCACACAGATAAACTTCTGCAATTCACTCGTACACACCGGCAAAAATGAAAAGGTGGGGTGGAGGATGGGGTATAAAGAGGGGTGAAATGGTCAAATTTTGAGGGGAATTGGGGGTATAATTTATGGAGACCTCATGCCCTGTCTAAAAATAAGACCCCCGAATCCCTCATCTCCGGTCTTACCGAAGGAGGAGGATAACTGAAGACCCCTGCAACTTGAGTTCCCAAACGAGGGCAACAGCTGGGCCCCAGGTCTTGGATGAGGGGTATAATTTATACCCCTTCCTTTACTGCATCCAAACGACCCCTTAAAGAAAGGAAAGGAAAATTAAAAAAAATTCCTTCATATTGTTTGGTTGGGAGAGAAAGTGAAAAGAAAATAACAATTTTTAAGTTTTGTGAATAGTAAATTTTCTTTCCCATTTTATTTTCTTTTCCTTTCCTTTCTTTTCTGTAGGCTCCAAACAGAGCCTAAGGCTCTATCCTAGAGTTGGAATCCGTTGGCACATGCATGAGTTTAAATTGATTCCACCACATGTGAAAAATGTGGATTTCCACTATTAGAGTTCCATCGTACATTTATTATAGTAACCTGAACTGTTTATTTTGGTAAAATATTCATGAAAAAAATGAGCTTGATGGAGTATCAATTAATATGTGAAATATTAATTTATGGTTTATAAGATAAATGGCTTTAAACTTTAAAATGACTGACTGTTCATTTTAAAAAACAAAATTTAATTTTTGATATACCTATTGATGTCCAATCAAGTTGCTTATTTTGTGTAGATATACTACTACGCAGGCTCTAAAAGATGAACAATTTAAATTATAGCAACAAATGTATGATAAGACCCATAGATAATGGCGGAAGCGGATAAAAAGGAAGAAGATAGTGGCGGAAACACCATGGTTTCCACCTATGACAGATACCGTAGAATTTAATCCCGGCATATATACTTAACTTTCTTTGACCATTGGAATTTTGAATTCTCTGTGGCAAGTTGGCAACTGACTATGTTCCAACACACAGTTTCGTGGCAGTTCAAAAGAAAACTAATAGAGTTAACCTCAAGGGTCGGCCAAATGATCTTGACCTGGAACTTAGGCATTTACACTATTTTAAGATATCAGGTTGGATTTTTCTTGCCAACAATTCTTGAGGCCACCTCACTCCATGCGTAAATGTGTGAAACGGCTGTGAGAGAGGTTATAAGGATTAGTCCGAGGTTTGCGCGAACTGACCTAGAACACCTTGTATTACCAAAACAAAAGAAAAACAAAACTACTAAAATAGAGTTTCGTGTGATGCGGTGGGTGTAGTTTTTTTTTTTTTACTTCAAGTTGGTGCTGCACAGCACGGTGCTGCGCTCCTCTGAGTCGTCGGATCGCACATCCGATGATTCGAAAGTGCACAGGACAGTGCTGCACACACCACTGCACATCACCATCTTCAAGAGAAATGCTACGTGCAAAGAAAATAGACAAAGAAAAGACCCTTAAAGTGTACATGAACGGCTCAGATGTACTGCACAGTAAATCTGGGCCGTTCATGTACACTTTAAGGGTCTTTTCTTTACCTATTTTCTTTGTACCTAGCGCTCCCCATCTTCAATTCGGTTTTTTCGTTTTCCCTTTTTAGACGTTGGTGGGATTGTGGAATATAGAAAGGCAAGCAACCAGCCGACAGTCTATCAAAAGGCCAATCAGATCCCATTATTTGGTGATTTCTTAGATTTTTTCTCCCCACTCAGACACCACTAATGGAACAATATAATTGGCCTTTCATATCACAGGAGAGGGTGGATCAGGAAAAAAAAATTAATAATTCTACAACCACACTCATTTACACACACACTCACAATAAGGGTGGAGCTGAGTGTGGATGTGTAAATGGGTGTGTGAATGAGTGTGGTGGTAGAAAGATTAAAAAAAAAATCATTCGAGAGGCCACAATTTAGTTTTTTAGGGAAAAAAAAAGAAGTAGGAGTAGCAAACATGATCTTTCCTTCTAACAATCGATGGCCGGACTGGTTCACACATACCTCGATTAACTTTCTATCGAAATTGAAAGATAAACATATACAGTAGTTTTGCACAAAGGACCCGTTTGGCCCTCCATTAATCGATCTTGCATTTTCGAATTCTAGCTGTTTGGGAAGTCATTATGGACTGATTTTTGGCATTATAAAAAATAAACTGAACAATGGGAAATTCATAAATCACCCCAGAATGAGCGTTTTTGAACTTTGAGTGCATTATACACACATCCCACGAACACTTTTATAGTTCCTGAATTTAATTTAGAATCTAAAAAGTAAAGTTTGTGTGCATAAGGATTAAATAAATAAAGGAGTATAAATAAAGATTCATAACACAGCTCATGAAGCAGTAACTAGAATAAAATGCTGTTCTGAGACATCATTCAAGCAAGGATCTTTTTAACCTTCTTCATTTGTGTATACGGGGATGATGCTGTGCAGGCGCTGCACACATTCGAGCCGTCTGTTCGGCAATCCAATAGACCATTGGATCGCCGAAAAGACGGTTCTAATGGTGCACGGCACGGTGCTATGCACCCCTGCACAGCTCCATCCCCCGTTCCAACATATTCAATGCAAAAGTATCATGGATATCAAACCAAAGTAATGGTGTTTCTATTGGCCCTGGCTATAGACTGCTTCAAGCAAACAGATCCTCAAGTGGTGGAGATACCCAAACACGAAGATTCGGCAGCCCCGTGCCTCTCTTTGCCAACTCAACAGCCATTGAATTAGCTTCCTCAAATGATCAGTGCATGTAAGACGCAATATCGGGTGGTACTCGAATGTGGTTTCCACACGTGAGCATCTTAATACGATTGACACATACGTTACGGTGTAATATAGGAGCTCATTGCATGTACCAATATTCCACCATTACATCATCAGTACACTTACAGCCTCCAGCCATATTAGATGCAGTAGATGGTAGGCTAGACCTTTTTCCGATCTTGTAGTAAGAAGGCAGGTTTAATTAGGGGTGAGCATGGTCCGGATTGGTTCGATTTCATACTAAACCAAGAACCAAATCAAAACTTACGGATCATAAATTTGAAGAACCAAACCAATCCACAAAAGGCTTAAAACCAAACCAATCCAAACCATTTAAATACGGTTCGGTTTCGGTTGTAAACCACTGTTTGCTTTGAACTAAGCTATTGTCTTCAAAAAATATTTAAAGTACTTAACATTATGAAGATAAATTAAAAAAATACATATATTTAAACCAATTTCATTCAAATTATTAAAACACACTAATATCAACCAACTAATTAAGAATAGGATACCAAAAATTGCCTCAAGTCTTAAACTAAGAAAATAAAACGCTGGTAAGTTACTAAAATGAACCAACTAAGAATACCAACCAGCACTAAACATCTTAAGATAGTTTAACCAAATAAAAGGCCAAAAATAATTTCTAAAACTATGGAATTGAAATGAGATAGCAAAAGGGCAATAGTAGCAGTATGGTAGAAACCAACTTGTGATATCACTCTACATCAAGGTTCATATTATTATCTTGACAGTGAAGGAAAATTAAATATTGCAGTGGATTTAATGGAATCAATAAATTAATAAAGTAGTTGACTAAAAGCTCCCATATTTATTAGGTGAATCATAATTAATTTATATATATATATATATGTATGTATTATACGGTTCGGATCGGTTTGGAACCATAACCGTAAACGTGAATCCACAAACCAAACCATATTACGCGTTTTCTAATTTTTTTTAAACCATGACAAAACCATACTATTAAAAACCCAAACCAAACCTTTCGATTTGAATTGGTTTGGACTGGATTCATGGTTTGCTGGATTTTTTGCTCACCCCTAGGTTCAACAACTGCTACCCACAGTAAATTGTAATTTCACAAGTTTCGCTTGAAATGTGTTTTGGACTTCAGGGGGAAGAAAAGGATTGGAAAGCATAACGCAGAAAATGAAGAACGAAGGGAAGGATAGTGATAGCCGGTAATGCAACTCCAATGGTTGAACATAAATACTTGCAGAAATAATATCTGGGGTAGAAGAATGCATCGCAAATAACCGCAAAACAAGCATCAAAAGCCCACCACAATGTAGAAAGAACAAATTTATTCAAAATCAGGAAATGCTAATTAAAGTCACTGCTTCGAGTACATACTTCAAAGCATTATGAGAGATTTACCATACTGATCATCCAACATAAAGGACCTTTTCGAACATCCGACGACCTACTTGGATCTATCTTGGAATGAGGCTGCTTACCAACCAGATTGAAGCCAGTTCCACTTCAGACTATCACATCGCGTCTCCCTTGCCTTTTTGCAAAATGCAGGAGCAGAGCTAAATCAGGAAACCAGCTGAATCCAGAAGTACTGCTTTGATTTGCTCTGGTGGGAGTTCTGGGCCTTCCCTGCATTGCTGACAATACACAATAAATCAGATCGTCAACCTTTAGAACACCAGATTGGGGTGATAAAATCAAAAGGACCTAAAAGATACACCACAGTGGGTTAAAAATCCTAGCAAAGAAATGATATCTTGATTTGGCCACTATTACCGAGCGGAAAGCGAGGAAGATTATTTTCTCCAACAGCAGAATATGAATTAGATACACTTTGCAGCCCACAGACATAGCCATGCCGATGATGTGATAGAAGAAGAAACTTGACAGCAGAACCCAGCGAGGAAAGAGGTTTTTTCATGTAACACTACCCTCTTGCTTTCTTACATCATTGGCATTAGGTGGCTCAATCTTCTGAGAAATTTTCTCCTGGTGGGATTGCTAGTTTGTTCTATAATCATGTTTACGCCTATGTACGTAATTGTAGGAAAGGATTTATGGGGAGCAATGAGTACGTATGTAAAGTTGGTCATATCTTATATCAGAATGGCTGGGGAACTCCTTCAACGTAGGTTCCCATAAAATATGAGCTCCTCCACAAATACAGTTATACAGATGTGGAAAGGGATGCAAGCTCTTGGCATGCGGGGGACATTTGGTAATAAACCACTGCATCGACTAGCAGTTGAACACGTAAATGATTATATTTGTGTAGAAGCACACGAAGCTTCAAGGATAATCGCAGATTCAGGTCTATACCTCAGCTTTAAATACATCCAAAGCAAACCCATTGAAGCAGCTGATGACGGCTTGCTGAATATCCAGCCCAAGGTTGTCCAGAGCCCTCATAGTGGAGAGCAAGAGGCCCGGTCTGCTGCCACAGAACATGTGGATGTTGACAGTCCTCCCTTCTCTTAATCTTACCTCAACCTACAGCATTCAATTTAAGAGAGAATTTCAGAAGTTACCAACACAAAGCCAAATCTGAGAAACATTAAGGGATACAATCTAACCATGCCATACTACTACCACATATTCTCTTGAAAACTCGGCATCTGGCCCAGTGGACTGACTAATCTGGGGACCAATCCGCCTTCAATTAAAGCTTGGGCAAAGTCGGTACGAACTGGCCTAACCCTAGAATCGTAGGACGTGGGTAGAAGTCAAACCCCAGACCAAAAGTTTTTTGAGGTCCCTGGTTGCGATGTTACTACCACTACACCCACAACTAAGCTAATAAGGCCTTGCGTAGCAAAGAATCCATGTTTGAAGGCAATGGTCTCCCAAGAAATTGTTTGATAACACAATCAGCACAGTGCATTTCATATAAGAGTACAATATCAAAGTACTCCATGGAAGGACCATTCATTGGATATTCCAACTGGATATGATATGCTGTGTCCTATCAGCTATGTAACCATATGATTAACAGTAGGACATGAACAACTCATTCTTCGGCATTGGGTTGAACAGGTCACAAACTGAGTTATAGAAAATGACATCCACGTAAAAATTAGCCAAACATACAGTAAATCCTGTCCCCATCTATGTTCTTTGTGTTCTTTTTATGGGAGCGTTCTCTCACTACATCATTGACAATTTACAAAAGGCATATGTACTCAACACCCATTTTGAGCACCTGCATGCATGTTTCATTTCATCTGTTTTGAGGTCATGATATTGACACAACAACTGAAGTTGAAGTCACAGATGACTTGGTCCTAGATCCTCGGGATGGATTCATAAAATTCCAAACAGTTCATAATTACCACTTAACAGAGACACGAAAGGAATGGATGGGACCCTTGAAAACAGTTTGACATCCCTATAGCTACAGAAAACATTCTATACTCTCCCAAAATTGTTGTTTCTTCAGAATTCTTCTCTTAAACCATTGTCCAGAAAAATGGTTTAAAAGGCACAAGTTCTCACCAAGTACCAGAAACGAGAGAAAGTATTCACAAACTGTTTTCATTTTCTAACCTTTGCTGTCATTATAAAATAAGAATGTATTGCTAGGAACTGGACCGAATACACAACATTTATGAAAATTCAGAGGCAAAACGATAAATGAGAATGCAAGAATCTATGAAACATACATCATTAAAATGAGGCAACTAAACAAGCCTAAACAAAACCCCTTCCCCCTTCCCATAGTCCAACCCTAGGAGCATAATAAAATGAATCTTACCCTTGCAGGTTGATTTTTAGGGCTGGGCATTGAGCTCGGACCTAGTTCATCCTTGACACGATATGGGAGGGTAGGTGTCAATGGATTGAAGCTTGTTGCTGGTTGCAGCAAAGAACCAGGTGGAGTTGCCTCGAGTTCGTTATGGAGATCATTGATCCTTTGCAGAAGCTCCTTCAAGTATTCAATGGCATCCCCAAGTATTGAAGCTCTGTCCATCTGCAGACAAAGTGAGAACTGTCAGTTGTGCCAAATGATTAGGAATTTAGGAATTCTTTTGATAAAGGTCTCAAAGCGCCCAAAGGAAAAAGCTGTGACTGCACAAAGAAAACCACTCAATGTCGTTCTACTTATTTTCTTGAACATATAAAGATGTTCAGAGGCCTGCCCAAAATGCTTATTTCTGCATGCCAAACCGCAGAACTACCAATGTAATAAAATGAGGACGATTATACGAATATGGCAAGGTGAAACGCCGGATTGTAATCAAGGCGAGTCGAGGCCAACTGTAAAATACTCGATCTTGGTTTGTGTTGGTGTAATTACCAGAATTAAAGTGTTCCAACAGTTTATTTACCATTTGAGACACTCACAAACTAGCTTAAATTGCTCCGATCACAAGTCAGAGCCAAGTGCCTTGGTGCTTTCCAACAGTACAACCTATATCAAGCTGAGCAGTGATTTGCTCAAGCTTAATTTTTGAGTTTTAAAAAACGTGTTTGATGTTTGTTCTACTTTGAACAAGCTTTAAACATGCCGAACATAATCGAGCTCAAGTAACTTGCTTCATCTAATAGCCCTTGCAACCCAAACATAGAACTAGAGCACAAAGCAACATACTAGAAAGTAGAAACTAAGTACTGAGATGAACTTGTGAAGACAATTTAGGCATGCATATAATAAAAAAAATAAAAGTCCACCAGAAAAAGAAGCTGAAGTTTGTGTGCAGGAGCGCGAGCATCAAAGCGTTAAAAAAAAGATTCCAAGCTACTAAAATTCGCAAGAGAAAGGATTAAGAGCAAAATCGAAAGGGTACTACGGAGCATTATGTGACCTAGTACGGGAGTTTTGAAGTATACCTTGCTGATCCTGGGGACAACGGACCTAAGCATGTACAACCTGTCATTAAGCTTCTTCCTCCGCCGCCTCTCCGCCATCAAATTCTTCGCCGGCAACCCCTTCTTCTTCCCCTTCTGATCTCCACCAGTAACACTACTATTAGCATTCGAGTTATTCCCACCATTATCACCCCCATTCTCATCCCCCTTATAATCATTCTCAACAAACTCATCCGAATCCAAATCAAGACCCGACCCATCAATGCTCCCCTCTTCAAATTCCTCCTCCTCATTTCTCTTCCTCTTCTTACTAAATTCCCCAACAACACTCTCTCTCTTCCCCCAAATCCCATCACTTCTCAACTCCGAAATTCCCAAATTACCCAATTCGTTGGAGCTCTGTCGCAAAGCAGCTCTCTTCTGAAAGAGAGTGGGCTGTGCTCCGACTGGTGGAGAAACCTCAAGAGGCCTCAAAACCTTACTACTACTAACCCTGTTTAAAAACAGAGCATCTCCAAAACCCTCGAAGTCGTTTGGACCAAACCCTCCGCTGATTACAGCGTTGTTGTTAGGCATCGGGAGCAAATGGGTTAACTCGGAATTCGAACTCAGCTGACTCAGTTGGGAATTGTTTCCCATCTCAATTTGTGGGTTAAGACCCATGAAAACAGGGGAATTAGAACTGAGATTTGCTAGGAAACTAGGGTCACAGCCCCCCAAATCAAAGCCACTGTCGAAAGGGCTGTTAGATATGGCATTGAGGGAAGAAAAGCAAGGTTGTGATAACGGGTCGAAGTTGAATGCTTGTGAGGGGGAGCAGGAGGAGGACGAATCCATTGGCTGTAGCATTAGGTTTTCGGGTTGGAAAGTTGAGTTGGAGCAGAAGGTGATGTTGTTGTCTTTGAAATCTTGGTGGGGGTTTGAGAGGGTTTGGAAGTGAGATGGGTTTGTGTACCAACCGGTTTCGAGGATGGATTTGAAGGTAGAGAGAGAAGGATTCATGCTGCTGTTGTCCTTGGAATCTGCTTGGTGGTTGTTGCTGTTCTTTGTCCAAGAAACGGCATCTTCTTGTCCTTCTTCGTCTCTTTCAGTCCAAGTCATGGCATTACCGCTTGGTTGCATGTCTCTCCTCTGCTGATGTGAGGTTGCTGTTTATTGTGGTACCAAATTGAGAACAGATATAAAGAATGGGCAGAGTGATTGGAGTTCGAATTTTGAAGAAGAAAATGAAAACTGAAATACTACTAGCATGGAGTTAAAATGGAGCCACTTGGTTCTCCTCTAGGACCCCTGCTGCTATTTTAAGTTGTCGTTTGGGAAAATTAACTGGACCACTACTATGCCGAGCTGTCAAATAGGTCGGGCAGGCACGGGCATGACACGTTTAATTGTGGCACGCTACGGTACGAGCACGGTTTTAGACGAACTAGCACTGGCACAACATGATCTTAGATGAGCACGACATGAGCAAGGCGCAGGAGTGGGCCGGACACGGCACGATTTTAGGCGGACACGACACGGCGCAGGCACAGGGCACAGTACGAAGCACGGTAAGCATGAAACTAAATGAGTTGGGCAGGCACGGCACGTTTGACCCCTCTACTGCTATCTGGTGTGATGAATATTTTTCTTCCTAGTGTCGGGCCCAGCGCACCTCAATTAGTCTTAAAAAAAAAAAATACCATATTTAAGACCCCAATTAAAGTAAGACAAAATAAAAACAAAGCGTGATGAATATCAACGCATGGTTTTTAAGTGGAACAATTAGAACTTCATTAACAAAAGAGATTACAACTTACCATATGCATCGAATACAATTAAATAAGACATGCATATTGCACACATAAAGACAAATAACACAGACAAATCAAATAAATCATTGTTTTGTTTGGCAGGGAAACTGAGTTTGGAGTAAATACTCACCCCAGGGCCCAAAGGGAAAAGAAAGAAAAGATGTGGGGGTTAAACTTCATTTATGCCCCTTGGATATAAAGCTGCATTCCCCGTAAGTAGAGACTATATCATAATTGTGATTTGTGCATGGTTCCATGTATAAGGTTTTCAATGATGATAATGAGTGGAGATAAATAAATAGAAAATTTTAAGAATGCTTGGTACAAAAAAATCATACGAGGATTGAATGCTACATATATACAATCAGCATATTCTAACCCCTAATGTCACACTACGGTGCGTTTGAGTAAAAATTAATCTACCTCGTACTTTTGATTATGATACAGTACTAAAGATCATATTTTTCGATTATCAGTCTGATTCTAGGTATGGTAACCAGTAATCACACAATGTGAATCAAACCTATCCATTGTCATCCCTGCACATTGGGTGGAAAATAATTTGGAATCTAAAATGTAAACAGTTCGTGATGGTTGCCGGTTACATTGTTTCGAAACTTGAGACTAACCATTATGTGAAATCTTGTACGCACGTATATAGACTCTCCAGTTGCCGTGAAAGTCATTTGATATTTGTTTAGACTCCACGTTTATGTGGTGCTTCATGTGATTTTTTCTGTTGAATGACTATAGTGAACTTCATAGTTAGTATTTATTTGATTCTCGCGCATTGTAACATACTCAATATTTATGACATACATACACGTATGTAAGCGGGATTGATCCCGCGATGAGTCAGGTGCTCGTGAGTTCGTTCCGACACGTAAATTAAAAAAATAATAATTATACATATATGTATGCGAGTGTGTATATAGGTGTAATGTTTCTGTCAGGCAGCAAAGCAGAAAACCCGTCAGTACGTATTTGCAAAATTCAAAAAGGCTTTTGGAATAAATTTGATAAGTAGAAGCCCAAGTTTCTCGTGACTGCTAGTATTACTTCTCATTCACCGCACCTACTGCGCACCCTCCTCCGTCCTCCTCCTCCTCCTCTTACCCATCTGTCACCCTCTAACACTTGTAGTCGTTCAACCATTACTTTAATTACTTCTCTCTCTCTCTCTCTCTCTCTCTCTCTCTCTCTCTCTCCACCTAGCAGATTCCCCAAACTCTCAGAGATAGTGACAAAATTTTTAGAGAGACACCTTTAACCGCCACCAGCTCAAAAGCACTTTCAAAAGCTTAGCTAGCCCCTCAAAACTGACTGTCCCTCTCGGTCGTAACGTATACGGTATTCCATACCAAAACCTCAAATTTCGGTAATACTTTGAATTGTCTTATTGGAACTTGAAAACCTCCCAAGTACTCTAAGTGTTATCTTCATCGGACCAGTTCATGCGGAGTTTTGCTTAGATTTTAAATGGGTATCTAATCTTCCAAGTAAGCAGTGGAATCAAGCCTTAAAATTAGTCGATTGATTTGCGCATAAACTAACCCGAACACCCGAATTATCAGAAAATACTTTGAATGGTCTGTCTCCATCCGTATAAATATCAGGGGTCCTTTTAACCTGTCGTGAGCCATGCACGGTCTAGCTTTGATTATACCAATAACAAAGTCCTCCCTCTTCACGTGATTCAGATAAAGATTTTGAATATGTACATTTAAATTGTATTTGTCTGTACGTACGAATATACGTATATATATTATGTATGTAGGTATTTCGATCGATGGTGGGTAGTGATAACATTAGAGATAAGACACGTGTCACACATGCAACTCATTGTCAAAGGCACGTAACGTACCCCTCAAATGAAAATGAGAAGTTTTTTTTGGTACTGGGCGGGTAACACACACGTGGTATCCGTCGGCGATCCCATCCGTCCAAACGTATTTTAGACAGTCCGGATTTTAGAGAGAAAAAGAGGAGAGAGTGGTGGGGTGATGGGAGATAGAGAGAGAGAGAGAGAGAGAGAATAAATATGGGCCATTCAAAGCAAGTTTGGATGGTTGGGATCGCCAACTAGTTACCGCCACGTGATACTCACTTGGCACCCAAAAATTTCTCCATGAAAATGCCAAAAAAATCATAGCTGTGCGTGGCCTCGCGGTTTTGCTAGCGATGACAAAAACTTGGCTGGACATCGGACATGAGCCATGAGGAGTTGGATTCACCCCCATGTGCCCTCGCAGAGAGGGCAGTCACCCACTCCTCCCTCCTAGCTAACAAAACAAAATTCTCCCTCCGTTTCAAAATGATTGACATTTTTGAGACTCCGTGTCATTTTAAAATATTTATATCTTTCAATTTATGAAATTTTATGTTATTTTGAAAATTTTGTTTAATAGAACTAATTAAAATCTATCAAACAAGATTCATATAGCATATTGGAACAGAGAGAGCAACACATAGTAAAATGCTTGTTTGTTTGTCAAGATAATGAAGGAATTAATGATGGGAATTTTACATATATATATATATATATATATATTACTATTAATGGTTCTCCAATCATTTCAAATAAACTTCGAAATCATTACTAAGGGCATTTGTGGTAAGCGGACAACTTCTAGTAATTATTTGTACTCAAGTTGTTTCCACGAAACTAAAAATTATTGAAAATGCATTGGGTGTTTTTAGTTTAGTGGAAGAAAATGTATTGGAAGTTTTAGTTTAGCGAAAATAACTTAACTTTTAAAAATAAAAACATTAGTTTAGTATGAACAACTTAACTAAAACCAAAAAATTATAGTGGAAAAATTTAGTAAAAACGTGGCCTTGCGTCCCTGCGTCCCAATCAAAGGCAATCCAATGACATATATATGCCTAGTTGTTTCCAACAATTAACCAAAAAAACTTATTACACATTTTTAATTGAAAGAAAAACTTCTTACATAACCATTAGACCCTAATTACAACAAAGAGGAGGAACGCAGAATATTACAAAGTAGCATGATTTTCACATCCTCTTTATTCCTTTGCACTCTTTTTTTTTTCTTTATCCATGAAATTACAAACCTGTCCTTCCTCCTACAATATTAACTTTTTACATATGAGGGGCAATCTGATAACTTCAATTGAATAAAGGAGAAAAAAAACGAGTGCAAATCGATAAAAAAGGGATTGTGAATATCTCATTACAAAAAGACAATAAGATAACGGCGAGAATTTAAAACCAATAGCGAAACGACAAATATTTTACACGTTTTGATTAACCGTGGGAAATTCAAGGTTTTTAAAACAAGTGAATCCTCCATCCACGACAAGGTTGTGACCCGTCACGTATTTTGCGTCATCAGATGCCAAATACAAGGCTGCCCGGGCCACATCTACCTCCTCACACTGGGCCCCTTTCAGGGCTCCCAGCCCATGTATAAGATCAGCAGCCTGATCCTCCGTAAGGCCCGGAATCAAGCCCATAAACTGGCCCACTACCATCGGGGTCGGAATTGGGCTCGGAGATATGCAGTTGATCCGGACACCGTGTCTGCATAGCTCGCTTGCCACTGCCTTGACAATCCCCGGTATGGTAAACTTTGATATTGTGTAAGGATGTGGGCCAAGCCCACCCATCAGCCCACTAATGCTTGCAGTGCACAAAATTGAGCCCGAGCCCGCGGGGATCATGACCCGGGCTGCGTGCTTTATACCTGCGATCGCGCCCCGGATGTTGACCCGCATGACACGGTCGAAGTCGTCGAGATCCAGGTTGGCGATGCCTGGCGGGAGCACAGGACCGACTATTCCGGCGTTGTTGTACATTATGTCAAGCCTCCCGTAACGGGCCATTGTGTTGTCCACGGCTTCTGCTAGTTGGGATTCACTTGCCACATCACATGATACAAAGTAGGCTTCTGGGCCAAGATCTTTCGCGGCTTTTGGGCCTAGTTGAGTATCGATATCGGCAATAACGACTCGGGCTCCGTGCTGGATGAACTCGGTGGCCGTGGCTTTACCGAGACCACTTGCGCCACCCGTTATTAGGGCCACCTTTCCTTCTAGCCTGCTTTCGCGTAAGAATATAATGTTTACGGAATAAGATAATTAGCATATGCAACAAAAATATGATTTTTTGATCTTGAATTTATGAAGTGATTTGTGAAAGAATAAGACAAGAAAATGAACTTAGAGACGAACATTATGTCGTTGCAAGTTACTAGATACATATCTCGTCATTACGAAACATATAACGTCGTTGCAAATTAGATACAAGTCTCGTCATTATGAAACGTGTCATGTAATCAACGAAGTGGTGTCAAATCTTTCCAAGAAGGAACCCAATAATTAACCTTATTTATTGCTTGTTATTTAGAAATGTTATTTTGAACTCGAGTTTGCTTATTATCGTCGTGTGAAAAAATTCCACTCTTGAGTTAACATTGGTAAAAATTTAAGTTCTTCAATTAGATGGACTCCAAAAGAAAATATACCATCAAAGGCAAAACAAAAAGACTGGACTCCATTTCAATCACATGTAACAATGAATTTCTATTATCAATCACATGCACTCTATTAACTGACTGAGTTCACACAAGGGATTCATGAAAGTGAGCATGACATCTCCTGGTAGAGAACAACATCAAAATGCGAAACTCATCAATCCATTTAACTGGCCTAAACATGTCCACGTTGTTTTAAATGGGCTGAAAGGGCCGATCACTTTCTTGTTTGTTTTGAAACAAAGGAGTATTTGTCTCCCTAATTCATTTCATCTATGATTTTTAAGTCATGCCGACATGTCAGTGTCGAAATTTCATTTCTTGAACCTACCTCTTAGCCACATAATCCTTCAAAACTTCTTGCGCAATTACTCTCAATCTTCACATTGTGCTCACGCTCTCAAAACTAATTACTCGTGCAAATTTTTGTAGGTTAGGATGTACTATTTCAAAAAACGCGGTTTCAATTAACTTTTTACATCTAAACCTACGCTTTCATATTGCTTTTCCCTTTCTGTTCTGCAAGCCCATCTAGATCCAAAAAACAAAAAGGCAAATCCTACTCCTCATCTTGACTTCATTGGGTATATAAAAAGGAATGAGATCACAACTCCGATGATCATTAGAATATTGACCATATGAACCGGAAATCCCGGCATGTATTCAGGGAGCATGTCGCATGTGCATGTCACCAGTCTGGCAAACACTATTCGATTTGTTTTCACCTTCTTTTTCACCTCATTTCCTCCACTCTTTGTTTTTTATTCTCTCTCCCACTACCCCTTTTTGTAATCACGTTTGCATAAGATAAGACAGACACACGACCTTTTAAACTACCTAACAAAAAGATTCACAGATACTATATTGGTGTAGGACATGCTTTTTGCTTAGCCATCGAAAAGCTTCTCATCTCATGACGAGAGAATAATGGGATCGACAGTGCATGCTGTCAAAGCCCTGCCCCAGGAATAAGAACGAACAGCTGTCTTTTCCAGAATCCGAGACAAGGGGAGCTGAAGAAGAACCAAGGGGAGAGAACCCGAAAAGGATAGCTCAAGCACCAACAGGTGTGAACAGTAAATCTAGATACAGTATATTCTTAGCTCGAAACTTGGTGATTTATTGGGATCAGGCCGCGAGAAAAAAATCTCTTGTGAAATATTCCCTAATTTAGGCGTGTATGGCCGGTTTTGACCGGATCAGAAAGGAGAATAGTCGAGGTGTCCATAAACTGACCCAGACACCCTGACTAGAACCAACAAAAAAAAGGAAGAAGAAAGAACCAAGCGAAGACAAAAAGAACACAAAATGCACTGATTTGCTATATCTTGGCAGAATTTCAAATTCAAATAATCTCAAGTCTAGTTTAATTTTTAGTGCAGATTAAATGACATGAGAGATGTGACAGACTTTTTATAAATAAATTAAAAAAATCAATACTGAAATTTTCATATTTCGACAATTTCTGGACTTCAATTTTGCTAGAAAATATGTCAAATAATGACTTCCACAGCCAATACAGGAACGGACGGACTTGTGATTAGAGGGTCATCAAATTGGACCATCTTTGCAAAATCGAGAAAACATAATCGCTAAATTATGCTTATTGTCGGAGCAAAAGCTCTGTTCTATAGGGACATTCTATGGAGTTCAGATCGTGTTGTTTCAACTTCCTAATTGCATTTCACTACCATTTGAACTCAGAAGTACCGATTTATTGTCACAACGCACACGGAAAAAACGGCCGCAAATTATAGTAGCACTCAAAGTAAATCACGCGAGAAACATTTACAGAGGTGATAGAACTGACCTTCTACCGGTGGTGGAAGAATAACACCGGAGGCCTTTTTGGAAAACGCCATTGGAGATCAACTTCAGGTCTCTGCGGAAACGAACACAAATATATAGTAACATAATCAGAATGTTACGGCGCAGCTGAATTGGATCGAGTAATCATCCAAAAAGTCTAAGAACACTATTCCGGACAAAACTGCGTCAGGAGCCGAGCCGTTCGTTGTATATATGATGGGCCACGTGCATCATCCGAATGGCTTCGCAATTTCGTGTCCGAAGTTGTGTTCTTAACATAGCTCTCGTAATCAATTAAGCCGAGGAATTACGAGATTGTACGGAGTTACCTGCTTAATAACTTGATAAGCATTTCGTCGTCGGCCTGGAGAGATATCGGAGACAAAGCGTTGACCTCCGACGGATCTGGGATTAAAATCAAGATCGACTACAGTATGTATGAAGTTCGAAGTAGTACTGTGTCGATATAGCAGATCAGATGTGTGTGTGTGGAGAGAGAGAGAGAGAGAGAGAGAGAGAGGAGAGAGAGAGAGTTGGGTGGATTTATGGGAGGAAGAAGGAAACGGCTGTGAAATTGAATTGGACGCGAATCTCCATGCAAGTGAGAGTGAGGAAATGAACAGGATGAACAAAACACGCCACCACCACCTTCTTCTGTGAATAATAATGCATAGTAGAGCGACCCCATCCTATTTAATGACCCGACGTGAACGTGATTGCACAACGGAAAAGGGAAAATGACGGCCAATTACGTACCCGTTAATAGAGGTGGGTAATAGATAATTTTGTGTCAATTTCGTGTTATATATCAAAATCTTATTAATAAAATCCCACAATATTTTTCAACTTATCAAATCTTCGTGTCATATTTGGGTCGTGTCATTTTCGGGTTGTGTTGTCATGTTAAAAAGTCTTACTTTTCACTAAATTTTTATTTTTTTTAGTTGACAGTTCATCAAACTAATGTCCAATGTATAGAATTACCCATAAAAATGTTTATTTTTAGCTCAATTATATGAATTTATTTTATTTTTCGTGTCAGGCATGCCCACCCCTACCCGTTAATGATATTTCGTTCATTAATAAATATTTTTAGCATATTCTTAAAAGGTATTAATTATCAAAACATATCTTGCAGCGTCATTTTTCCAACGGAAAATGAAAACGGGGACAAACGGACTGGACACGGAATTGTATGGGCTCGCTCGCGGGATGTATTCTTTACTGTATTATTGCTCTCTGAGATGGCATTGGGCTGTATAAAGTCCACTGGGCCTGACACCAGCTTTGTGGCCCATTCAAATGTGATAGAAATATGGGTCATAGGCGCAAAATCGCAAAGTCCATAATGTAAATGCTAAGTAAATAACTCTTTAATCTTTTTTGTTTTGTATTGGTCTTTTTTGCATTTTTGTTCCATTTGCATCTTCTTTTTTTAAAATTAATTATTTGTATCGATGAGAGGAGTCTAAAAAGTGGGGAAAAAAAATAAGAACGAGTCTGATTATCCAATATGCACCCCACTTTCTACGTAGGTGAATAAAAAAGTACACTTCCCGAAACGGGATGTAGCTATCCCACAATACTCCCAAAAATTGCTGCAAAAGAACTAAGTTGTTTGCGAGTAGCTCGAGGTTGGATTTGACTCGTTTAGTAATCGAGCTAAGCTCGAGCTCGAGTTTTTGGTTTGTTTGGTAAATGACCCGAGGTTAAAACTATAAAGTTCAATTTGACTTGTTTGTATGGGCTCAGCTCGTTTATAGAGACTCGTTTAATAAATGAAACAGACTTGACTCGTTTACAAACGAGCTAAGAGCTAAGCTCGAGTTTTTTTTTTCCTAGTTTACCCCTAGTCCCAAAGAATAACACGGAAATTCAAAAACCTACTTGGTGGAAAATTGCATAAAAAATGGCCCATGCAATGTCCGAAATTAACAGTCAAAGATCATGCTGAGGCATCGGGTGGTGGTGTGGTAAGTAATTTAGAAGCAAGATCTTCTTCTACTATATCAAAGTTATTAGTAGGGTCAAGAGCCCATACAAGAGAAGGGCCGTAAGAAATGGCCCATAGTTAGGCCACAGTGCCCGTGTTCTCACCACGACATGTTGAAGGCCCAAAACTCAATTTACCCATACGCTGAGTGTCGCTGTTACGAATAACCGAATAACCAACCCCTTTGGATACGGCAAATGAGAATCCATTAAAGTTGGAGATAGAGAGAGAGAGAGAGAGAACCCCATTATTTTACTACTCTTTTCATAACATGTCGAGGAATATGCTAATCCTGCTTCGCTGGGATTCTCCGCCTTCTGTCTTTTCTTTTATACAACTGCCACTCTCCCACGGCTCCGCCACTGGTTTACCGCGGTGCCCAACGTGCCGTCCGAGTTTTGCTCTATATTGCTCCCACTAGTGGAGGGTGATTGAGATTGGTTTTTTTTTTTATTAGTTAAAGAGCATGTTAGTTGGCCCGAACACCAGAGGTATTTAAAAGAAAGTAAATAAAATTTAATTTTCTACAACATTATTTTTGGGAAATACAATAAAACACAATCAAAAAAAAGTAATAGTACCTACGAAAGTTACAAGTTGGAAATATTCAATATTGGTGTGTCAGGAATACACAATGTATGGAGCCTGTTGCTTTCATGTAAATTTTCATGTAATTATATCACTCACTTATTAGTAATACCAGTTGCAGTCGCTACTTAAATGGAGTATTGTTTGATTACCTTTTGGTCATGGTGATCTTTAACACTCACATTGTTCTTAACTTCCTCACCAATCACACAATACACCACGAAACACATGATCTAAAATCACGTAGAGGGCTATACGGTCATATCCCAAAATCTTAGTTATATAATTCTTCAAAATGTCATGCTCTCAATTCTCGCGAATTTTAGTAGTTTGAGACATAATTGAATGACGTTTTTTCGCTCCTGCGAGTGTGCGCGATTTATGTGATTTAAATCTCAACGACACTCATCAAACATTGTGTGAGTTCCATCATTAATCCTATGAGGTCCATCAAATAACTTAAAGCCTCCAAACCAAGGGGCAATCCAAACTCCATCTCAGGATTTCGATGTTGTAAATTCTCCAACGAGAATAGAAACTCATCTTGTGCTTCAGGATCCAATGGCGAGGAATCTCGGGATTAAGCGAATAATGGCCTTTGGGGACAATGATTCGAGGAATGGAGGTCATTGGGTCTAAGTGGAACAGAGTTGTTAGGAATGCCTATTCTGAATGATGCCTGTTGTCACGTGGCTAGTCAACCTAAGCACAGAACTCGTAAGCAAAACATCGAGACTCAAGGACCTTAACAATATTCAAAATGCGCAAGCCTTTAAAAAATATATGCAAGGACTAAACGCAAATGATCCCATCTAATTGAGGGTAGCATCAACCATCTTCACACTTTCCAAACTCCACAATGCCGCATGCTACTTTGTTAGTATCCATCATCTGATTTTGTTTTCCAATGAATCTTTTGCAGCTACCGGAATGGACGATGTTTGTATCCTTTGTGTGTGCTGTGTTGGTTTTGTACTCCTCTTGGGGTTCCATTTTTTGTTGTTGTTCTAGTAGTGTCTCCCCTCATGTATTCGTTTGGTACATTACGACCGTTTCAATGAATTGAAACTCACTTTATTCTCTCACTCTAACACTTTCTCTCATCAAATTTGTGCCGTTTAAAAATGCCAATAAACTACTCAGATGCGTCGAACGAGCACAACGTAGTATCCACTGGCACTGAAAATTTTTACCCCAAAATGCCAGAAACGATTCCCTTCTCCTTCATTGGTCCCCGACGCCCCGTATATATAACGTGGACCCATTGAGAAATCGCATTCGCATTTAGCTCTACAGTTCCGGACAGAGAGTTAAAATCGGGAGGGTTGTTTGTTTGGTTGGGCGATTGGGGTGTGAGGGCTTGACCGTCCTCTCCATTTCCTTCTCCATTCCGATTCCCCTCTCTCTCTAGCCCCTTTCTCTCTCTCTCTCTCTCTGTCTCTCCTCGCTCCGATGGCGCTCCCCGAAAACTCTCGCCGTTCTCTCATCCCAAGCTTCCTCTACTCCTCCTCCGCGTCCTCCAAAACCCTAATCCTCCAGAAAATGAGCAACAACAACAACACCCTCTCGCCTCCGCCATCCGCCGCGTCGCCTCCTTCAAACGCGAAGAACAGCTTCGTGATCCCGGCTCCCAGCGAGCCAGGAAAGATCCAGATGTACTCGCCCGAATTCTACGCCGCCTGTACCTTCGGCGGTATCCTCAGCTGCGGCCTCACTCACACGGCCGTCACTCCTCTCGACCTCGTCAAGTGCAATATGCAGGTCGATCGATTCATCTCTCGCCTCCTCAGTTTATTTTCGTATGTTTTCATCGTTTTTTTTTTCGATCTGGTTTTCTCGTGTGTTTTTCGTCGTTGTCTCATGTTTATTATCGTGAAAACTCGCTTCGATTGCGACTAAACGTCTAGATCTAGTGCTTTTGGTGCTTTTCTGTTTGATTTATGTCTGGTGATTCTGTATAATTTGATGATTATAACTCGTATCCAGATTTGATCCATGGTTAGTGACTCAATTAATCGTCTCTGTCTCTTGTTTCAAATCTTCTTCAGTCTGAGTTAATTTGATCTGTGAATTATAAAATATCTATTAGGCGTACATTGCGAACAAACGTTTTGCATAATTGTAAGTCTTAGCCGGTTAGGTAATTTCTTTAGTTTGACTGTGTATTTTTGTCTGCAAGTATGCTGGATCCGTGGTGATGTAGTCTTCTTCATACTTGGCCATAGGGCTGCAAACGAACTGATTTGTTCATGAATGTCTCAAAGCTCGGCTCATTACTGCTTGGCTCTGTTCATTAGTAGACAAGTCGAGATCGAGCTCCAGTTTTAGGCTTGTTTGGTGAATGAGCCGCACTTGAATTACTTGTGAGTTGGCTCTTTTATAGAAGACTCGTTTCGGTAATGAATCGAGCGTGGAAAACTCAATAGTAAATGAGCTCCGCTCGTTGATTATTTGGGCTTGACTCGAGCTTGAGCTAGGCTAATTTTGAGCAAGTCAAGCTCAAACACTTCAAAGCTGGGCTCGACTCATTTGCAGCCCTACTTGGCCACTATTCTGCGGAAATCGGAATGAAAATAAACTTGTTTGATATCCTGCAGTTTTTTTCCTATTACGAAGTTTGAGGTGACATAGTTGTAGCTTATGTTGTTTAGCCTTTAGTTCATGTAAGTTGGCTACATCATACTGGTAACTCGTTAATTCCCCAATTGCTTATGATTATTGGACTGAACTACTGTCTTCGTCAATGTATTTGACCTGTGCGAAGTTTTTGTTTTAATAGTTGTCTACATCTATAGTATAAGGGGCGACGGATTGGTAATTAGTTCATAATGTTTTCTCTCTATGTTTGAATTTTGTGTTTTCACTTGAGTAATCAAATTATCTGTATTATTGGTTCACTAGATTGGCCCTTCAATGACAAGATCATCTGGTCTGGAATGGAGTTTCTTGGTTTGAGATGACTCTGTTGATTAAACCATTTTAGTCCATACGAAGTAGTGTAAATGATAGTAATCATTCTTTAGTCTGATTCTTCCTTTTTGGTTATTGGATGCGAATTCAGGTTTGAATCTAACGGATCTGTGTGAAATTTATCTATTCATAGTTTCATGCATCTAGTCCCCAATTTATGCTGGAATTTCTGAATGTTCATTCCTCGCTAAAAGCCTAAACAAATGAATTAACTGGTTCATTGCTTCTCTAGATTGACCCTGCAAAGTACAAAAGCATCTCGTCTGGCTTTGGAGTGTTGCTGAAGGAGCAGGGGGTCAGGGGCTTCTTCAGGGGATGGGTGCCTACTTTGCTCGGTTATAGTGCCCAGGGTGCCTGCAAGTTTGGTTTCTACGAATTCTTCAAGAAGTACTACTCAGACATTGCTGGACCGGAGTTCGCATCCAAATACAAAACTCTGATCTACCTTGCTGGCTCTGCATCGGCAGAGTTTATTGCAGATATTGCTCTATGTCCCATGGAGGCAGTCAAGGTCCGTGTCCAGACTCAACCTGGTTTTGCCAAAGGACTGTCGGATGGATTTCCCAAGTTTGTCAAATCTGAAGGACCTATGGGGTATGCTTATGAACAATTTCTTTTGTTTGAACAATAAGCATGTTGGAATATGCATTTAATTGAGCATTTGTTAAATCTTTGTAGGTTGTACAAGGGCCTTGTTCCTCTCTGGGGACGCCAGATTCCTTGTAAGTTTAGTCATCCACATAACATCTCAACTGTTTTTCCCGTCTAGATCTTTTACAGTGTAAATCAGGGAATTCGCTCATGGTTTGACTGGAAATGGTTAATTGCTAATTGCTGACATCTTACCCATAGCTACAGTTTGCATGTTAGTTTCTGCTAGATTGTGTTGCATTCGTTTGTCATATTGCATCTGTTACATTAACTTTCTTTTGTTTGTGCCTCTAACTGCATCTGGAATATACGAATCTTATGATATGTGCCAGGATAAGTCAATGAGGAGCTTGTGGACTCCTCCTTGTTCTCCTTTTTCCACTTATTTTTTGTAGGATTTTCACCTATTCAGTGGTTCCTTTTTTTAAATAACTTTGGTGGAATTTTTCATGGAGCTGCTAACGATGATGATCTTCGCATTTGTTTTGAATTGAATCATGCTCTCCGTTTTTCAGATGTTAAGTGGTCAATTTGCAGATATAAAATGATGGAAGTTTGTGCAATGTGAAAAGTGAATGGCAAGTGTAGCCTTATAGGCCATTCTTCAATCAAATAATTTTTCGACCTTTAACCTGTTGGCTGTTGCGGTTGAGGGGCAGTAACATTTACTGTTCATTTGCCGCTGGTTCTGAAGATTCTTTTGGCATTATTTCATGCTCATGCCAATCAATTTTGTTATACTTTTTGAAGATATTTCTTGTGGGCATAAATGAAAGATATATGACCCCTTGTCACTTCAAATCTAACTGTTTTTTTACAACCTTTGGTTCTTGTATCCACACCTTGTTGCACAAACGTTTAACGTCTATATTTTTCCTTAGTGTTTGTTTGCACGATTTGAAAGCCGCTTACCGACAAGCTTAGGTGTCATAAATTAGTGGGCACTCCTTGCAGCTACTGGTCGGATCTACTGTGCATTTGCTGCAAAATAGGTTGAAGTTCTCTATTTCATAGCATAACCACTTAATTGATATTTCCGCGGTGTGGAAAGACTATACGACCTTCAGAATAACTTCTTCAAAGGGTGCCGCAGGCCTCTAGACATGAATGTTTTCTCATTATGAAAGTGGAGACTGATTCAAGAGATACGTGGAGCTGCTAACCATGATGTTCTTTATATAGAAAATTAGTCTTAGGTCCATTATGTGAATTTCACAAGCCCACAAGTCCACCTATTAATTTTGTACGGTCTCAAGTCCACTTTAGGGTACCCAAGAGTAGGGTAAGGTACCCTAGGGTTTAGGCATTTTCATAAGATTTTTTTACGGTGCACTTTTTTTATTGTAGGATAGGGTACCCTAGGGTTAGACACTTTTATAGGGTTTTAGGGTGCACTTTCCTATTATAGGGTTTTAGTGGCTTAGGCACTTTCATAGGGTACCCTAGGGTTTAGGTTGTGTGGACTTGTGGCTTTACAAAACTATTAGGTGGACTTGTGGGCTTATGAAATGTCTATAGTGGACATATCGGATAGGGTACCCTAGGGTTAGACACTTTTATAGGGTTTTAGGGTGCACTTTCCTATTATAGGGTTTTAGTGGTTTAGGCACTTTCATAGGGTACCCTAGGGTTTAGCTTGTGTGGACTTGTGGGCTTATGAAATGTCTATAGTGGACCTATCACTAAATCTCCCTTCTTTATATTGCTTTTGATTATTATCCTCTTTGTATGATTTTTTTATTGTGCATT
The DNA here is from genome assembly GCA_019656295.1 of Rhododendron mucronatum var. ripense. NCBI lineage: Eukaryota > Viridiplantae > Streptophyta > Magnoliopsida > Ericales > Ericaceae > Rhododendron > Rhododendron mucronatum. The sequence goes on along the minus strand of BPLT01000032.1, from coordinate 2,150,217 downwards.
TTATGCCCTGGCCACATCTATTCTAGTAGTTGCTTGGACTAAGTTGGTTAATCTGCACAGATACAATGATGAAGTTTGCCTCCTTTGAGACCATTGTAGAGATGCTCTACAAATATGCCATCCCGACACCCAAGAACGAGTGCAGTAAGCCATTCCAGCTTGGTGTGAGCTTTGCTGGTGGATATGTTGCTGGTGTTTTCTGTGCAGTCGTATCTCACCCTGCTGACAATCTTGTCTCATTCCTCAACAATTCTAAGGGAGCAACTGTTGGTGATGTGAGTGCTGCGTTTTTTGCCTCACATTAACGTTGGGGAAAAAAAATAATGGTCATGTTTTACTCTTCACGTTTTTATTGGGTTTATTCTTCTGTTGTGCAGGCCGTGAAGAAAATTGGGGTCGTGGGTCTCTTTACTCGTGGGCTTCCTCTCCGTATTGTTATGATCGGAACTCTCACCGGAGCTCAGTGGGGAATTTATGATGCTTTTAAAGTCTTTGTTGGGCTGTAAGTTTCTATTGCTACTATATGCACATTTTTGTTGCCAATAACCCCGTACTCCCCCCTCAACCACAACTTTTTGAAGTTGATTCAGGTAGTCCTTGAGATTATGGTTCTGATGGGGTTTTATATGTTGTCCAGGCCAACCACTGGTGGAGCTGCTCCTGCTGCTGTGCCCGTTCCCGCTACCGACCTTGCAAAGGTCTAGAGCAAACTCAAATACTTTTGTCTGTAAGGAAGGAGGTGATAGGTCTTCACGGATCAATAATCATAGCATGTAGCTGATGTTTTTCAAGAGTATTCTTTTTCCATTTAAAACCCGTTGCAGCGTCTATCTTTCGCTAATTTTTTGCTAAGGGGTATGGTATTCGCCTCGGTTTTAAAAACCATGTCTGCAAATTTTTTGTGGGTAGCTAGTAGGTAAAGTCACATTCCGAAGTTTTAATGTTGTTCCCCCCCATCAAGGAAGAGGATGAAACCAAACATGACAGGTTGTGGGGTTTATACTCAGTTCGTTCTTTCGTTTGAGATATTAAGTCTGCTTTTTGGATAAGCAAATCCATGAGAACTTGTGCGTGTCTTCCTTTTTTGGCTGCTACCCAACGTATTTTTCCCTCGTTCAAGGCTGTGTTTGGACTTCTGGATCGACAGGAAATGATAGCCAAAACCTTTCCCATTGACAGCCCATTAATAAAATGCTTGGGAATCGAGTGTTAACGCAGTTTTCAAGCTTGAGATTTACTTGTCTGATGTTGTACCTAAAGAAGCATTTGGAAAAAGAATTCAAGGAACTGCTAGTAACTGGCAAAAATTGATCTGGGTGCATGACCGAGTGAGGATCATCCTCAGTTATTGCTTCTTTTAACATAGATGGCCATTCAAAGGGGTGCCCGCGTCGTATTTGGGCACCGTCAGGATGTGTCCCAAAGCTCTTTTTCACTATTCATTTTCGTGGAGTTCAAACACCCATTTGAATTTGTGGTGAAGAGGGGTATTGGTGCACTACCATGAGGTGCCCAATACCATATGTTTCCTTCAACCGGGTGCATCTCCTCGTCGTAACCAAATTTGCCGAATGAAAACAGGTTGCAGTTCTTGGAATGCGCGAGGGACTAAAAAACATTACCTATTTCTGTCCCCCAAATGGGCATGTTTGATTTCGAGGGGAGCTAGGGCATTGGCAATATGTGGTCCATGTTCCTTCGAATAAATTAGTCCGATGATTGTTGCGCGAGGTATAAAGATGAGACTGGATTGAGACGAGACTATTTGTACATTTACTTTCCATACGAGGGATCATCTAACACGGATATTATTTGGTGATTATGTCTCTCTTCATCTAATTCAAAAATAATAATTTCTTTTTTATCTTGCTACTTTTTATCCCAACCAAATCAAGCGTAGTCTAACTACTCCAATATGGTAAACAATTTTCATCTACTATTTCAACGACTCGATACGTCCCTTTATTCACGTTCTTAATATGGCATTTTTCAATCCTTCTAATACGTGATTTGGGAGTCAAGCGAACAGTACGAACCGGGACCATAAAGAAAATCACAATTAGCAACTTTAGGTTCCAAAGTAGGTCATCTTTTCTCAAGGGGAAAAATGGATGGGAGCATAAAGAGAGCAGAATAATTCCAATGGTATCCTGCTTTCTTCTAAGTGTAGGGAGATGAAGTGCAAAAGCAAAAAAACAAAAACAAAAAGAATAAGGGACATTCGTGAAAGTCGCCCACCGTGGGGCTCGAACCCACGACCACAAGGTTAAGAGCCTTGCGCTCTACCAACTGAGCTAGACGGGCTTCTTGCTACAATATGGCACAATACTATATTTATTCACTTCTTCTCGTTATTTTATTTTGCAAAAACATTAAATAGCAAAGGGATTAATGATATATTCCGAAGTACCAAAAAAGAAAAGAAAAGAAAGAAAGAAGGGATTAATGTTCCATTCTTTATTTATCTAATTTTTTTTACTGAAACTGTTATCCGAGATCCGTGCTGATATTTCAGGTTTCTGTGTTATAGAAGGTGGAGATTCGAACTTCTCCAAACAACCTTGGTAACATACTTGAAAATCTACCTTCAACAATTTTATATTATAGTAAAGAAGAAAATCATTCCCCTCTTACATTCGATGTGTTGGGTTAGAATTCACTAGTATTTTCAATTTTGTGCTATTTTCCTTATTTAGTCCTACTATTGTTTGTTGATACAGCTTCAAAAAAAACCACCTAATCGAAGAAAATTCCAGGTGCCAACAGATGTGTGCTTTCAACAATATTAATTCAAGACAGGTTCCCCAATCTCTCCTTCATAGACAAACTTCAAGTTGGAAGTTTAATGAGGAATATCCGGAACAGTGGCGTTAGAATATTCGATATCTTTTGAATAAACATCATGCACAATGGGAAGTTGATGACAGAGACCGAGACCACCCAATCTACCGAGTTTGGCTCCGACAGTATGACTCGGATGATTTCCAGTACTATACAGACTAGGGCCAACTGTTGCTTTACTGTTTGGAGTATTGTATGAAGTGAAATAAAGGTAAAGTGACAAGAATAATTGTTACTTTACTTTTAATCATTTCTTTTCTGTAGAGAGTGGTAAAGTTGTTTGTCCGTTGTAATAATGTAATGTTGTAATAGTCTGTGAGGAACTTTCCCAAATAAAATATTTGTATTTGTCCGTTGCTTGTAACTTTCCGGGGCGTAATAATGTCCATATCTGTAATAGTGACTTTCTAGGAACTTAAAGGATCAACGTCTCTCTCTTTACTCCCCTCTTCAAACTAAATTAAAGAGCCAAAAAGAAAGGAAAAAAAAAACACCCAAAACCCCCTGCATCAGAGGGCGTTCCACTTTCTAAAAATGTTCTTTTTTTTCAAACGGAGATAATTTCAAATTCAAATATAATGAAAATGGAAAATATTTTTTCAATTTTTTTGCACCGTTTAAAAGATCTTAATGAGATCTATCAAACAAGATCCATATTGGTAGGAAAATTATTTACGTAAGCACGTGTTTTTAGCTTGAAATTGCTTTCTTTTTCAAAAAGTAACTTTTTCAAGTTACTGGAACAACCTCTAATCTCTCTTCTTTCCTCTCTACTTTGAAAAAACTCTAACATTGCTATAGTTGCTCATTTGGACAGCCGAGCAACTGTTCACTTGCTTCTCATTTTTATATTATTTCCAATCTCTCTCTATAACCCATCTCTCTCTCTCCCTGATTTTTTTACTTTTCCTGCTTTTGTTTCTCTCTGTGAGGCAAGGGAGAATATTTAATAGAGGTGGGTTTGATTATTTATTGAGAGGAGAGTGAGAGTAAAAAATCTGATACAGTAGTTATTTTAGTAGTTATTTTAAAAGAGTGCCCTTACCTAGATTCTAAGCTGGGCGTCTTCTTCCTCTATAAAAAGAGGAGGCTACCATGTAACCTTGAGCCATAATATTCTCCAGTGATCTCTCCCTTCTTTAGATCGTACTATCAATAAATCAAGACGATGGTGTTATTCTAAGTCAGTTTGACTGCCGTTAACTGTAGGGACATAGAGAAAAGAAGGGTTGCAAGCTACTTATGATCTTGTCATAATAGGTGGTGGATACATGCCCTTCATATTAAGGGAATTTTGTAAGTTTTATTCTTAATGGTGTTAGATAATTAACGACCTACGTTATGCCAGGATCTTGAACTATCATGATGATCACAAAACAACTATTAAGCCAAAGCTAAATAAATCAGAAAGGCGTACCCGGATCCAGTAATGCGGAACTTGAGCGATCCAGTGATTAATTGAACCAACCATTATATCACTAGAGCATTAAGCCTTAGGTGGAAAGCAGGTTTCTCTCTCTTGCCTTACTTTCTAGCCTCTTAGTATATGACCATTTAATTGATGGAACCCTAGACGCTCTTTTATAGGCAGAGAGAGGACCGGTTTCCTTAATTAACGTTATACTCACTTCCCATCAAAGTAGAGCGTATTTAGGAAACAATTTCTCCATTTGACCAATAGAATAAACTAAGTGTTGGGCCCGGAGTGCCCCCATGGATTTGGTTACACAATGCCACTCCCTGCGACCGCTCTAAAAACAGACTTGCGGGTGCGATGTCGAATGCCATAAAAGACTTAATTGAAACCCTTCCTACCACCAATTGGTTTTAGGAGAGATGGTGGAAAAGCGGTCCGACAAGTGGTATCAGAGCCAGGAAGTCATGGGTTCGAGTCGCGGGAGCGTCATCGTGAGGGAGGGATTGTTGGGCCCGGAGTGCCCCCATGGATTTGGTTACACAATGCCACTCCCTGCGACCGCTCTAAAAACAGACTTGCGGGTGCGATGTCGAATGCCATAAAAGACTTAATTGAAACCCTTCCTACCACCAATTGGTTTTAGGAGAGATGGTGGAAAAGCGGTCCGACACTAAGATATGGAGAATCCTATTAAACTCATAATCAATATGTGCCATATAAAATATGTGGGCCACAAAATTGACTAAATCAAAAATTAGTCTTACATTCTCCCACTTGGCACATATGATAAACTTAAGTAGAGTTCAACAAGATGAACATAAGGCGCGCCATAAGTCCATATCAAGTTCTTCTTAATTTGGTCACAATCATAATACTATTATTAAACAACCCACTAATGCGAGTCATGGCGGTTCTACATCACAATGACATAGTCCCTTCTATGTACCACAATCACTAGCAAACTATTTAACACAGTCTTTAAGTGAGAAGCGTTTTCATAAGGTCCAACGATAATGTCTTTTGTCAAAGACTATTCCTGTAATCTCAAATCATTCACATACATGTACGTACACTATTCATTACAGGAATTTATCAGAAACACTTAATTGAGATCTCTCAAAGTGTCGAATAACATCTCATCATATTGCAGTCCATAAGCTACAACTGTTATGGGTTATGCTAGACTCTTTCTATTAGCATACATCTTAAATGTCCTTGCGTTAACCCCTTCATAAATGGATCTGCAATCATAAGCTTCGTGCTTATGCCTTTAGTGACACTTTTGTTTCTGAAATTTTTCTTAAAAAAGAAAATAGTTGCGGAATCATGAACTCCTAGCAACTTGGTAATGGTGTCGACAACCCCAAGTCCTAAAATAAATTTCCCAACATCTATTCATGAAGTATGGCCTCAAAGCATGCCACAATTCAACTGACATAATGGATGAAGTAATGATAGCTACGTTAAAACTTTTGTTTGCTCCTTCACATAATAGGAACAACTAATTAAAAGTAAACTTTTTACTATCAAAACTTCAAACAAAATCTGAATTTGAGTAGCTAATAAACTCAGGATTATCAGACTTTCTTAATGTGAGCATATAATCTTTAATTCAAAAGTTCATGAGAAAAACCCTTTTAAGTGCAAACAATAAAGATCACTATAGCAAGCAAAACATCGTCCGCATACATGTCAAAAATATAAACTTACTCCCACTAATCTTTGGATATATACACTAGTTAATAGTATTTTGCCTTAATTCCAAAGAAACCAATGGTATCAGCAAACATAAATAACCAATGGCATGGAGCTTGTTTACATCCATAAGTTGACTTCCTAGATTTGTATCAAAGTGCTCTTTTACTTAAATGGAGAAACCTTAGGTTGATTCATATAGACTCCATCATCTAAGCTTTCATTCAAAAGCTTATTTTTCACATTCAAACGTAACCCCCAACATAAAGATTTACCTACCAACGCCACAATAATTTTTCAGCGAGTTTTTCTCGGATACAAGAGAGAAAAGCTCCATAAAATTACGCCTCCTTTATGACTGTTACCCTTGGTCACAAGTTTGACTTTATATCGTTCTATATTGCCTTCTAAGTCAAAAGTAGTCTTAAAGACCCACTTACAACATACTCTCTCGTATCCTTATGGCAATCCAATGAAATTTCAAACTTCATTATGTTCCATTGATTAAACTCATCATTCATGGCATCAATCCATTTCGTAAAATTATCACTTTACGCGGCTTGTGAAAATAAAATCGGATCAACAAGACATTCTTGTAGATAAATCAAATAATCATGCAAATAGCCAATCTCATGTGCCTTCGAGATATCCTTAATGCTATCTTCTTTTATTGTTCTACAATTTCTTCATTGGTGTTAATCTCATTATGGAGTGATTGACAAATTAATGGTTATTCTAAATCATTATGTCGTTTAAAAATGGTAAAAGCAACATCATTCTAAGTTATGGGTAAAGACACTTAAACCCTAACTTTTATGTGACCACATTCTATGGTTTATCACTCCCACTGATTTCACCATGCTTAAAGAATCTAAATGACCGATTTCTATAATTGTCGTACTATGGTTAAATAGTAAAACTCATACCCATTGAATTTTCTAGAGTAACCAATAAGGTCACCATAACTCATTGTAAAATTCAAATTCTGTCATGTGAATTAAAAATTCTAGTCTCTGCTGGACAACCTTAAACATTTAAGTGTCCTAAGTTCAGGTTCCTTCCTATCCACAGTTCAAAAGAAGTATTTGAAACTGCCTTACGGGAAATCAGATTCACATAAATGCAGAGATTGCTAGAGAATTTTTATATCCACTACATGATGGGTATTTTGGAGTTAAAAACATACTTTTAACCATTCATACAGACATACGATTACCTTTTAGCTATCACATTATGCTAAATGGAACAGATCTCTCATAATATTTATCACATATATCCAACCTCATGACTACATTTTCTATTTACCCTTCCTACCTCAACAATGTACACATTGACAGTATTCATTGATTGAGATCTTCATGTAATAGAAAAGCTAACATAATAGGAAAAGTCATCTATAAGTGATAAAATAGGTCTGTTAGATGAAATTTCTTACATCTATATAAATCACTTTAAGAAGCCTATAATTTCTTGTGACTTATTCCTTACTGAATATGATTTGCTTGTACTTAATGTAAATCACACACATAAGAGATTAATAAAATTTCTGTCATATATTAATCTCACAATACGTTTAATTGAAACATAGTTTCAATCATTAATGTCACAAAATGAAGTAATTTCCATTCATGAGACTACTAACCAAACTAACATTATGATGCAGTATAAGAAGAGTCTTAATAAGATGGTCATCAAACTTTAGTTCATTCAAACATAATAAAATACCATAAGCCAATAATTGGTATTTTTCAATCACCTTAAAATTTGGTTTCGAAACTTGAAAGACATAACAATAAAATTTAGTTCGAACAAAGGAAACTAAATTTGTAAACATTATATATAGAAACCACAAAATAATGACCAACTCTTAAATAGCAAACGATAAGTCATAAAGCCTTTTTAATAAAAACTCTAACCCAAATCTTTAGAATCCAATGGGCTTATATTTTCAATAACTTTAAATCGCTTTGCATCATGGTTATGTAGCTCATAATTAAAGAACTTCATAGTTAAGGGACTTACAATTAGCTAGGTTTGATTCGAAACATACAACATTAGTAATTACTTTCCCCTTTCGAATCACTTCCTACGTTAATGACAAACTTTCAGATAATGTCCCAACTATTTATAGAAGGGACATACATCCATGCCTTTACATTCTTTTGAGTCCAAAAACATTCGTAGACTCATTGGCACTACATAATGCCAACTTCATGTCCCACTTAGGCTTCCTTTACTTTAATTCTCAAATACTTTAGTTGAGTAAGCCAAATCTAACATTTTAATAGCATTCTCAGACATTCCAAGCACAAGAAATATAATAGTGCTCACCTTAAACATGCACGCAAACATAAGGCTTAGTCTATTTTATTTCATTCTTACTTAACCAAAATAAAAGAATTTCTCAAAAAACAATAATTTATCAAGATCTAGTATTCAAAAGAAACTAATCTTTTTCCTTTTCAAAATGAGAAATTCAATTATTTAAAAAAAAATGAACCATACCAAGCATGTGAATGTGAAGCAGATATAATCAATAATGCACACATAATATATGCTCACTACAATAATACTTTGAGTTACCAATAAATTGACAAAATAAAATTTGTCCAAACAATAATATATAGTGCAACGGTGATCTGCCTTTGGGTTCATCTAATGTTACACTATTAACAGTTATGGTGATTCCCTTTCACCAATAGGACTAATCGATAAGCATTCATAATTAAGTAGGTTTGTTACCTTTGAGTATCCAAATCCAATCTCAATTATGAATACTTATAAATTATTTTATTCCAATTCACTAATCACTTAGAAGTGGTGCACCTTTGGGCCTACCTAATATCCATGCAACTAGAGAACTGCGATTTGCGAAGTCATTATTTTTAACACTTAAAAATGGGAATAAGTTTCATATATAATTTGATATTTATGAATCATTCCAGTTGGGCCACTTTGGTGACTACCAAACCGTATCGTAATATAAATATCAAATAAAATAAGTGTTAAGTTTCAGTAATTTAATTGAAATCTATGAAACATTCCAGTTGGGCCACTTTGGTGACTACCAAACTGCGTCTTAATAAAGATTTCAATCAAGATAATGACTTTTGCATAAACTTTAGGTGAAAAAACAAGAAGAAAAGTATCACTATTTTAACACCTCGTCATAATAGGTATTAAAATTTCATAATTTGATTAACGTCTATCAACATTCTAGTTGGACTGCTTTAGCCCAAACCATATCTTTATATAGAGTCAAATCAAAATAGTGATCTTTTCCTGGACATTAGGTGAATCTTAAATTATTCACAATTCCATAATATGATTTGATACCTATGAGAATCATTATGATCGGGTCACTTTGGTGACTACCAAATCTTCCATAATATAGAATCAAATCGGTAACTTTCTTTACGGACATAAAGTGAACAAATATATATATCTAACATGACTTGATATCTACGAGTCATACTGATTGGGTTGCTTTGGTAACTACCAAATCTATCATAATGTAGATAATCAGTCAAAACAATAATTTTTCACACACCCATTAGGTGAATAGAAAAATAACAAAAAAAAAATTCACAATCCTTCATCATCAATACATGTAGAATCGCTTAATATGGAGTCCAAAATCATAAGAGCAGCCCAAAATCTAATGAAAACCATACTGTAGTCTTTGCGTAACTACGTTAGTTGTCTCTTTAATACAAGAGTCCTCATGCTTAATGACATAGCATAAAATCATTGCACCATTAAGCCATAAAAATAAAGCAATTATATTCTAAATTAGGACTCCTTTCGACAATCAATAATCAATCATAAAATAATATTCCACTGGGTTATGTACTTTAATGTTTTCCCAAATTTTGACAATGCATAATTACCACAGGAATACCAAAATCCCGTCCTATAACTTGTACCGTATATGTATTTGCGTCCATCAATTAAAAACATTAAGTGCATGTATACATCATACATACCCATTGGTCATAAATGTAAGTGCAGCATCCATGGAGTACAAGTTTTGGGTGCATACTGATTCAACCGAAAAGTAATCAATCAGAAAACAAATTTAGAACCCACCGAACGAGCAATCATCTGATTGTGCAAAAGATCCATATGGTCGGCAAACATTAAACAATCAATAATAACAGATTGGATTTGCCGAGACAAGCCTTCGAGTGAAACCCACACACATGAGATTTTTAATCTCAGTCTCGGTCGTAACAAAAAAAATAATCCATTGGAACTTGAAAAAACAGCCAACGTGTATCATAATCATACATTAATTTTTGCGATTAATGCATATATGGTCAACCCGAAACCAAGAACAACGAAAAACAGTTTATCTATTAATTTTTGTATCGGAAAATCATGATGTTCTCAAACTTGTGCTTTGATACCACATGTAAGTTTTATTCTTAATGGTGTTAGATAATTAACGACCTACGTTATGCCAGGATCTTGAACTATCATGATAATCACAAAACAACTATTAAGCCAAAGCTAAATAAATCAGAAAGGCGTACCCGGATCCAGTAATGCGGAACTTGAGCGATCCAGTGATTAATTGAACCAACCATTATATCACTAGAGCATTAAGCCTTAGGTGGAAAGCAGGTTTCTCTCTCTTGCCTTACTTTCTAGCCTCTTAGTATATGACCATTTAATTGATGGAACCCTAGACGCTCTTTTATAGGCAGAGAGAGGACCGGTTTCCTTAATTAACGTTATACTCACTTCCCATCAAAGTAGAGCGTATTTAGGAAACAATTTCTCCATTTGACCAATAGAATAAACTAAGATATGGAGAATCCTATTAAACTCATAATCAATATGTGCCATATAAAATATGTGGGCCACAAAATTGACTAAATCAAAAATTAGTCTTACAAATTTTAGATCGATGAAACTTCAAATACCATTCATCGATACCCCGAAGAATGCTAAAGAGACTGCAATATCGCGGTAAACTCAAGTGAAATGTATCCAAAGTGCAGCCAACAGCCCGGTACCTGATGCAATAGTACCCCAGAGGAACTGAAGTAAAACATTCTCAATAACTTTCGCCGATATAATTTATTCGACTTTGCTAGTGACATATAAGAAAACCATCCAGTGATTTATTTAAAGGTGTCCTTACAAAACAAAAGCAACTGACCTTCCAAAGAAAAAGGGAAGGCAAGTACCAAGTCGGTAACTTATATACGACATACATAATACACATTAGCAAAATGAAGTTCGTTACTTCAGTCCCATGAAGTTCTTCTTAGTATTACAGGTAACATACATTACGCATTTTTTTCTCTGGTCACTGCAGTTCCACAACTAGAACTCGTCAAGAGACAAGTTTTCAATGGATTCAAAGCTTCCAGCGCGTTCAGCCCTCGAGTTATAGATCATTGGTCCGTTCCAAAAGTCAAACACAGTCTCATTCGAGATGGTGGTCTCATAAACATAAGATGCGTCGGAGGAGTCACTTGAGAAGGTAGTTTGATAAACAAGAGGCATCATAGTGTCATCCACGGCGGGGTAGTCCATAGGAACAATGTGCTCGAAGTTAATTACCTCGTAATCATCTGGAAAGTAATCGTTGACAGCATTCGCGGCAGAATCACTGTGTGATTCCTGATCCGTAGCTTTCCTTGCTTGAATGAACTGATAAACGATAGATTGAGCTATCAGATATGGTATTTGCTGTAAATGGATTCAAAGGAAAAACAAAATTTGAAAACTTATAAGGATCTGAACTGCACTCTTACATAGTTCTGGTTTTCAGGATCTTGATAAATCATCATATAGTCTCCCGGTGTTAAGCCATGTGTATTGACGAATTCCCCTGAGAAATTTCGATTGGGTAATTCATCCAAGATTTGAATGAAGAAGAAAAGGACAAGCAGACCAGAGAGGAAAATCAAAAGACGGGGTGGGGAAGGCAGTGAGGATCTTACCAGTATTCTCAAGTACGTACATACGGCTGGTGTTGTTTGGCCAATATCTGTATATAAAAGGAGGAAAAGATAAAAATCAGAAAAGTTAGTTGCTCGCGTAAGCGTTGAGCCATTGACCGATCTTGTCATCTAAATAACTTTGCTCACTTCATCGTGTCAGAAATGAAGGATCTATGCATAGAAGACTCATAGTATCTGGCTTTTAGACTACCTTTGAAAGAAAATGCAAGCAAGAATATAAGAGGACTTGAACACAAATCTGTAGTAGAAATTGGTACATAGCCATAGGTGATTGGCAATTTCCTTTGTTGGGAGACCATCCTTTGGCGTTTAAACCGACGTTTCAGAATCTTAATAAAATCCATGAGGGCAGCGTTCAGATATGGAAGTTTCAGCAGATTCTCAAATCTCAAAAAGTGAACTGCTCTGGGTAGATTGAGTATTCGTTTGGTGCAAACTATCTGATACCAGCCATGGTCAATGGCAATAGAGATACCTTCCATAACAAAACAGAAACAGATGAGCACAAACCTGAACCTGAAATTCCAGACATGCAGGCCGTCCATGTCATGCATGCTCATGAAAAAACCTTCCTTCTCCACGAGGGCAGGTAGGAAAGCCTCCGCTGATTTCTGAAATCAAATTGTCGCAGAATGTTAAAACTGCCATGGCGCGTGGCTATCACTGAGCTTATCATAGCAATTTGCACCAAGTGAATAAGAGTAATAATTATTAGATATCATAGCAATGTCAATTCAGGTGATTCTTTACGCTATCAATGAGCTTATCAATATGACTTCATTGTTATGAAGATAAAATGCAAACCTTAGGGACGACCATCCTCCTGAGGGAGCTGACATCACTCATCTGAAGCTCCTTCTCAAAAAGAAACTTCAATCTTGTTTCATCAATTACCTAAAGAACAAAGCGACGGAGAGGTTTTCAAACTAAACACGTAAGCATCATGTGTATCAAATTAAGACCAAGTAGCGACGATTAACAGAGTCACTAAAACGATATGAAAGAATTCATTATCACTATCACTACATGACAAAGACACCAATAAGGGTAATAAAATCAGACAGACATCAAGCAAAATCAAGCACAAAACTGTTTTTCAGCAAATTGCATGTCAACAGATATAGGTATCCAATACCATATAATATATACATATAGATACACTTTGTGATTTCTTGCCTGAATTATCCTATTGATTGCCGGGAACTATTTATCTTAAGTTTCCCACATGGAAACATGATGAAAAGTGAAGCATTCCCACTACAATGCCAGCACTTCTTCCCTGGCCAATGCTATTTGTTGGTTAACAGGAAAGGCGATTGTTGATGGCCCCTGCCTATTACTTTTAAGAGAAGAGGCGATTGTTGATGGGCGCTGCATATTACTTTTAAGAGAAGAGGCGGTTGTGCCTATTACTTCTAAGAGAAGAGGCGGCTGTTGATGGCCGCTGCCTTTTACTTGAGTAGAGGCGGTTGTTGGTGGCCTCCGCCTATTACTTTTAAGAGAAGAGGCGGTTGTTGATGGCCGCCGCTAGTTGAATGCTAAAAATCAATGCCATTTCTTGCCTAAAAGCTACAAATGTTTTAGATTACCAGCATTTCCTGGCTGAGCACTGCTAATTAAATGTTCACAATAAATGACATGGCAATAAAAATAAAGCAGTATCACTACAATTCTAGCAGCTCTAGTCTGACCGCCGCCGATTAGTTGGTTATCACTACAATTCTGGCAGTTCTAGTCTGACCGCCGCCTATTAGTTGGTTATCACTATTCTGGAAGTTCTAGTCTGACCGCCGCCTATTAGTTGGTTATCACTATTCTGGAAGTTCTAGTCTGACCGCCACCTATTTGTTGGTTATCACTACTACAATTCTGGCAGTTCTAGTCTGACCGCTGCCTATTAGTTGGTTATCACTACAATTCTGGCAGTTCTAGTCTGACCGCCGCCTATTTGTTGGTTAAGATTAAGGGCTGTTGTTGATGGCCGCTGTTAATTGATTGCTAAACATCAACACCAATTAACTGCTACTATGTTTTCCTCTTAAAAAAAATGCTACAAACGAAATGTTTGAGATTGCCAGCGTTCTCCGTAAGACCATTTCTAATTGAATGTCCAAAATTATTGACGGTGGTTGTTGACCGCTGCTAATTGATTTTGCGACACTAGCGGCAATCGTCGCTGACAATTGCTTTTAAAGTTGTTCCTTATTGGCGTTTTCCTAGAGAATTCTGTCCACCACTCCTGGGCATGTTTTAGTGGTACAAGTTACTCCTATATTGCAACCACAATATGAAATCTTCCCAGTTTCGTAAACCTCCACCGTAGTATCAAAATCTTCTGTCAAGACTGTTGGACATTTGAGTTATGCAAAAACTAGAGACTCGGATCCTTGGTATTGGAGACTGCAGAGCCAGGGATAGATTGCCAAGAGGAGGACAATCAGACTGTTTTACATTTAGAATAACAGACTGCATGTCTCCAAACGACTTTGGAATGATTTTGTACTATGCAAAATCTAGAGACCCCAAGCTTAGTGTTGTAGGAAACAAAGAAGCGCACAAAAAGAATCCTTCCACTCTTGCACACGGACTCATAAATCCCCACCCACCCACCCTCTTTCGCGTCCCCAAAATGGATGAATGAAAAAAAGAAAGAAAGGAGAAGAACATGATTAAGTTGTACTTTCACTATGATCATATAGAACAAGCATAAAATCATCATTATACGTCACCACCCAAGAGTTATTCACCAAATTACATTCCCCCAGAAGTTTTTGCCTGTAGAGTAGTCTATGCCATTCATGGAAGATAATTTCCAGAATTGTCTTATATATCCTCCCTATAGGTTCCAGTGGCCACACTGCACTGTTGTACTTTTGGTTCCACATCTTAGCTTATTCTTGCTGCTGCTCTCCGTTCCGTAGCCTTTTTTTCCTTTTTTGCCATGGGTAGTGGTTAGTATGCTAGATTACCGTAGCAGGCCCAATGTTGATCCATCAACTCGAACCTGCGACCTCTCTCTTGGGCACTTAGGCCCCTCTCCATGTCCATTTGTGCTCCGTTCAATAGTCTATTCTGCAAGAAGTTAGGGAATTGTCCAATTTCTTAAATGTAGAGTCTGTCTTTGACATCCAATGCTTGTCTCAGTTAATCATCAAGAATATCTTGTCTCCCTTGAAAGCTACAAAATCGAAAGCTATTAACAACGAAGGTGGTCACAAGTGATCACGGCTTACCGTAAGCCAAACATCTTATGCTCCCATAAGTTCCTCACACATCCCTCTTACCAACTTGATTGACCGTACAGAGTCTTTCGTGCATGATATTGGTCATAAATAGTATCCATCCTACACGCTTAATAATTTTCATCGGACCATCATAGTTATTATGCTATACGATGTTCTTGAATGTAAGTTATGTAACCTCCCAAAAGGAAACTAAGAAACTAACAAATTAATAAAACAATCATCAATTAATTACCATAGATGAAGCAATATAAAAGAGACCGGATTCTACATCATTTCAACCCTGTAATTCAATTCACTAACCCACCAACGCTACCTAGAGGGGGGAAATATAAAACAGAAACCAAGTGATTTCAACGTGTTTATTTCTTAAAGATGGGGCAAAAACTATGATTTTTAGAGTAAATAAAGAAAATGCAAGGAATTCATGTGGCTATGACTACTAAACCAATTTAAAACCTTTTGTGAAGGGCAGTGATTTTCAAACTCCCCCCTTTTTTTAATAACTGCACTCCCTTTTTGGTCTTCCTGTGATGCGAATTTACAACGTCATCCTTCCATGTGTGAAAGAGTATGCAAAAGAAGGGTTAATTTTGTGAATTCACTCCACAAGAGAACAAGAGTGCAGTTATAATTTTAAAAAAAAAGAGTAAAAAAGAATGTGAAAATCAGGCCCTGTTCCAGAAACCTTCTTAAAAAATAAGCAATTTATTTCACATTTTCAAACTCAAAAATAAAGTAAATGAAAAATAATTTTTTAATTTTTTTTGAAAATCCCATCGAGATCTTTCAAACAAGATCCATATTGCATATTTGTAGATTTCAATAAGCCCATAATTTTTTAGCTTTAAATTGCCTTCTTAAAAAATAAGAATTTTTTTTTGGTTCTTGAACGGAGCCTTCAATTACCTTTTGTAAATGAAGCACACACAAAAACAGTGGATCATTTGGTTTTGGTGAAATTATGCAATAGTCCGGGAGTGCAATCACATGGTACTCTGGACCACTTTACATCCACACATTCATGTGGAGTCTATCACCAAGTGTGTGGATCGCACAGGGAGCCCACTTACTAGATCGGAGAGAAGAGATGACAAAAAATTAGCCCAAGAAGGTAAAGTCAAAGTAAAATCTGGTGTGAATTACTGAGTTCAATGATAATCAATTAAACCAATCAATATCAATCAATAGATCTGATAAAACGCCAAGGATTTGGTTGAGTGGGCATGAGACAACAACCATAGCGCTTGACCCCAAGAAGTCACAAGGTTGAATCTCAAAATAGCCAAACACTCCACACGTGGTGCTACTTGAGATTTGCCCGGTCGTTATCTCCGGGAGCCAGATGAATTAGAGAGCCAGATGAATTAAGGAGCACCCAAATTGCCTCGACGCCAGGTTATAAAAAAACGAAACTAATAGATCCGAAAAAGAAAGCGGTACAAATATTACAGATGACAAATTATCAGCTGGGCAAATTACGACAGAATTAGAAAAAGCAAACAAGCAAAAAAAAATATTGCTAATTACAGGAGAACAATACTTTTTTTTTTTTTTTAAATTTCAATCTAGAAATCGGGTAAAAATGAGGATGAACACGTACACGTGCGAGCGGTGGAGTCGGCACGTGCGAGCCGTAAGGTGAAAACGGCAAGACACTGACAGAAGATCTCCTCTGCCGGGCCATCCTCTTCTTCCTCTGCACACCGGCGACGCTAAACGCCTCGCCGACCAAGTCCCGAGTCAACTCGGTCCGATCCGAGTCACCACCGCAAGTCTTCCGAGATCTCTCCCCCTCATCACCAAAACTGACATCCCCAACTCCGATTGCAACCCCACCACCTGCCACCAAACCACACGCCTCGTTTTTCCCCATCGATCGTAGCTAGGGCTAGGCTTAGGGTTTCTGCGAAAGTGGACGCTCGGCAGTCGTGAAATGGGGGAGCGGTGAAAGTGAGGGAGAGATGGTGGTGGTGCGGTTCTTGTAGTCATAACAACTGGGCTAGGGCTTCTGATCTCGATGACACTTGTGGCATTTTGATTCATGGTGGGTTTAATTTTTTTTGTTCGGATTGAGAAAAACAATGTGGGTAGATGGGGATAATGGGGGGTGGGGAGTAATTACGAGGATAGGGTTTAAAGGAAAGGTTGATTCTTCTTTTGTTAGAGCTTTTTTTTTTAGGGTTTGAGGCGCAGGAGGGGGTGACGAATGGAGGGTGGGAGAAGGTACAGGTGTTGGAAAAGCTCTGAGTTATTGCTTTCACAACTGAAATCAATGGCGTCTTTCTTTGGGTACATTGCATCGGAGTTTCCAGTCACACACACTCTCTCCCTCTCTCTCTCCTCTCTCTCTCTCTCTCTCTCTCTCTCTCTGTTTTTTTCTGACCTTTGGAGGTATGGAAGGGATCAAAACTGGTGGAGGGGGGAGCGTTACGAACGAAGAACAGGTGGGTTTGAATTAGCTTCGCGCGAAATCCACGTCAGCGGCTGGGGATGTGAGCTCGGATCTGGTGCGTGAGGTTTTACTGGAGACTGGACTCGTGAAGGACTGGGGAAAGACACGTGGATTTAGTTCATGCTCTCTCGCGGTATTGACCGTTGAGTGCTGCCATAATAGATGGAGTGGTCCGCAGTGAGGAATTTCCCCGCCCACAGAATTGAGATAGAAAGAGACAAGCGACATGTGCTGTATAACTTCTTTTTTGGCTCAGCATGCTGTAATATTACATCATCTTTGAGATACCAGTGAAAAAATAAGATTATTTTTTTTATTTTAAAAAAGAAGGGAGATGTGCTTTATGGTTTACTGATTACTCCAATTAAAATTTTATGCTTAATTATTTTAAATTAAATATTTTTCTCTTAAGAGAATATTTAAAAAAATATATATATGTACCAAACTTTAAAAAGGTTTAGGAAAAAAATAATACAATCTAATAATACTAGTAGTATTTGTTTTGTATTAAAAAAACTTGACACAAACTAAATAAGAGTTTTAAATGAAAATATTGAAATAAGCCAAAAGAAATAATGTTGGCCAAACGTAAAGCCAACGGGTTCCAAAAGTCTAGCTTTCCAAAATCTAGATTTTGGATTTCAGATTTCAGCAAGAAAATCATTCGTGAAGTGGATGAAAAAGAAAAGTACTCCAGTATTGCTTTAACAAATCCACCATCCAAAACATTTTTTGAGATAGCAAGTGTGTGCTTTTTCTATCGATGGAACATAGAAATTAGAAAATGTTTCCATTTCTGTTGTTAAAAATGTACTTCATTTAGGCGTATCGATTTTGGTTTGGTGATGAATTAGGTGCACGGTTAGAAATTTTGTAGATAACGGCTATTCGGTATAATACGTCTTGTTAATAATTCCATCACCTTAAAAATCGAATCATTGTTAGTCGGGTTATCAAACGAGGCCTAAGACGATTGGACTAGATAGAAAATGAGAGGCTTCTAGCAGTCACTGGGGGGTTTGGTGCCTCAGATTTTTAACTTTCTGTTGCTGTAGCAGGCAATTTTTCCACATAATGCTTGACCTAAGAAGCCACTCTGATGGTCTTGCCTCCTAGCGGGCATGATGCGTTCTCGGGAAGCCTGATTCGATTCACTTCTCGGGGAGGATTTTTGACTGTCATATCCGCATTAGTCTGGCCGATGAAATTATTGAAAGGTGTGGTGTGCCCGAAGATGGAGCGATTCGACTGTGTGGGATGGAAGCAAGGGATACAGGGGAAGCTAGCTTGAACGGAGTAAAAGTTAGACGTTCGATTTCTTTCCATCAAGTACAAGGTCGGCCGATTCACAAAATTCACTTTCAACAACCGTCTGAATCATCAACTCACGAGTCAATTGACCTCAATCACAGCTCCTAGATTATCTCCAGGGAATTGCAAACACATCGGTTTCCAGGCGACCACAGTTCGGAAAATTGAAGAGCAGTGGATCGACAACTAGAGGCCGTTTGATTGACTGGAATAATGGTCATTAGTTGGCACCAAATTGATAGAATGGTCATTCACATGGATTTGGTGAATTTAGCTAACCAAATACCACGATGAGAATTCAAAGTGAACGATATCCCATTTCAGCCTTCATAAACCAAACGCCGCCTAAAGGAAGTACCCAATAACCTGGAAGGAATTTCAAACAAATTGGCATACGCTAATATAAATTCTTCCATAAAACCTTTTCCAAGTTCAAAGGAACTTCATGCCATAAAACCACTGACAAATTTGGATTTCTAACCCTAGAAAATGCGAAAACACTTGAGCAACGGGGGGAAAAGTTTTGATTGTAACAAGTCTCCAGCCAAACAAGCCCTCCAAGATTAGCTTAAACGGTAGCGGGAAGATCAAAGACATGTAAAAGATAACCAGATACTGTACCATGCCAAAGAAGAGCTTTAGTTCTTTACAAATATTGTCAATAGCGCAGTATTTACAAATTTCAGTACACAATTGCAAGATCCACGCGCAATACCAAAGAGGGATATATTCAAGAACAATGGGAGAGAGAACAGGTACAGAGAGCAGAACTCCCAAGATATGTAAATGATTATGAGAAGCCAGCCCCGTACATCATGTAGAACTCATAGCAACTTAGAAGCAGCACTCCTCCAACAGACAGCAGCAACAAAGCGCAGCAAAACTGCAGGTGTGAAAAAAAGCAGAAAAATATAAAAATAAAAGAAGAGGAACTCAAGTCATTGCGTGGTCATCAGGTTGAAGTGGCTAAAGCAGTCTAAAGGTAGGAGCTTCAACAAAGCACTAAAGATTATGAATGTACCATTTCCCAAGCAATACAAGGGAAAAATGCAAATCCATGAGGTATGAATGACACAATAGCCCAGTTAACAATAAAAGCTATATTCAAACAATTTTCAAGATACGTATATTTATAGGTATTGAATCCAATGGAGGTTTAATGCCCCATTCAAATATCAAGTCCTGCATGTTTTGGAGAGACAAGTTGCCTCAATGTAAAAGCCACCCTCAGCAGTCAAAACATCTCACTTCCCGCCACGGCATAACTCTCCTATAAAAGAAGGTCTTACAATCAAATACAATAGGTTCATTCACGTCTCTCCCTCACTGCCCCACTCTGAATCTCCTCTAAGGTTGTCTCACTGCCCGATGGTACATGTTTTAGTAACTGCCACCATCTTTCCATATCACCTTTAGTCCAAGCTGTCCAACCATTCACCATAGTACTACCCAGCATAGTTACCAATATGAATTATTCCTCGCTTCAAAGCCAGAACAAACCATGTCTTCTCGTTAACTGACCCTAAACACATCTTTTGGTACAAGAATGACCATTGATAAGTCATCAACATCTTCCTGAACTGTCACCAAGCAGCTGGCATCATCTTGTTCTTCCCTCTTTATGTGAACGTGGCTGTTTATGCCTTGTATTCATCCTAATTTCTAGTAGACTAGGGATCTACATCGCTCACAATAAGATCCATGTTACAACATTCAAGTAGTTTTCTCTCAGTCTATGAATAAACAAAATTCTCCCACGTGAATATTGACGTCCCAACTCCAAGCACACAAAGTGCAAAGTGCGAGAAACTTTGTCCTGAAGACCAATTGAAGAATAAGAAGAGATTAAAAAGGAAAATATTAACAGTCCATGAACTGAATGTTTTTCAGTAACCATTCAGAAATACACAAAGGAAAGCAGTCGCGCATTTGGACTACTAACAGCTATGACAAGGACTTTGAGAGATGGAAAATTGAATCGAGAGAGGACGACAAGATATGCTTCAAAATATCCACAATGGCGCAGGAGAAAAATTTTGTGATGTAGTAATTCATATCAAAATGCCAAGGAGGCACTGGAAACAGATGAATAAAAATACCAGGGGATGCTTGTTCTGATTGTATCAGATGTCCCTGAAGGAAAAGTGTTTGTACCATAGTTTTGCCATCTTTCTGAGGGCCTGACACTAGTGAATGGGTACGTGGGAAAGAATATGAAGATGCGAATTGAAAAGGAAAAGAAGCTCATATCAAGGCCAAGTGGGACACGGATTAAAAAGCCTCGTGTATGCTGTAACCTTTCAAGCAGCAATTGAATGCCTACAATGAGAGCTACGTAAAGAAGGAACAATTGACTAGATATGAAGAAACTGCAAGCATCCACAGGTGAAGCAGGATTCCCAGCTTGGGAACAGGTGAAAATAAATACGGAGGGGGCATTCCATAAAACTACTTCACTTTAAATGGGATTCCAAAAGGAATTCATGGGCCTTTACAATAATTTTGAAGGGTCTAGGAACCCTGCTGGTATCTCCTCCCCCCTCCTGCCTATAACTAGCAAAAGCTCAGGAAACAGAGACATCCACACCAAAACACAATCCTCACCAGGTTAACGTACATGTCTCAGAATCTTGATGTTTTCATTGATTTGGGGATTCCCTTCCTCTGTTATTAAAGTGGGACTTTTTTGTGTCTTAGGAGTAGGATAAAGAGTGACTTAGCTTTCCCTTATTTGCTTTTCCAGCAAATAGCTTCGTTTCAAAGGAAGTACATGCAATCAAACCTCTATGCTTGTTTCTTGCATTTTCTCTACCATTAAACTCAAGGGATTTCCCAGGACAAGACAAAGACAACATTAAACACTTGCATAGTCACCTAATCCTTGTTCGACAATCCCTTAGGCAAAGGCTGCTAGGAGCAGACAGCCAAAGAGAGTATGGAAATTAGGATGTTTTAGTTACATGACTCGTGACCTGCTAAACCAACTGCCTCCATGGTGAAACTATCCAATGCTAAGAAACTAATTAAGACCTTAGAGTTCGCAGAAGCAATACATTCTAGCATCCATAAAAGTAGAGAAACATGCACAAAATAATGATCTATTCGTAAGACAACACAAAATTGGATGTATACAAATAATTCAAGCAAAACAACTTATTGGGAAGTGTAGAGATACACACCAGCCTCGAAGGAACGAGAAACAACCAGACTCGTGTTGGTATTGGTAGTGCTCACAATGGTAGATTTGGTAAGGCTGAGGTGGCTGCGGCGGTGGCGGAGGGTACCCTTGACTGAAATACCCTTGGTATCCCGGGTACGGAGGTGGCGGGTACGGATATCCGGGTTGAGGTGGCGGTGGAGGTGCACCGTAACCGTCGTATTGGGGCGGTGGTGGTGGCGGTGGGCCTTGTGCTGGTGGCGCGGAGGGGTAATACGTTGTTGATCCATACCCTGACGAAAAATCAAATCAATCGTAACAGATCAGAACCTTGAAACCCAATAAAACCATCGGAATTCAAAATTCAGCAGTACTATGTTACAAGCACCCATAACAAATTACAAGCAGTTATTGGATTTCTAGCGATCACTTTATTTTTTGGGTATTAATGATTTGAGCAATGAATTCGTAAAGAGGGAACGATGGTATACCTGGCGGAGGGTATGGCTCCTGGGGCACATTCTGGTAACTCATCTCTCTCTCTCTCTCTCTCTCTCTCTCTCTCTGTGGAAAATGCGACGACGGGGCTTGGCGTAGAAGGCGAGAACACGAAACCAGATAAATACGCGGATACAGATATCAGTCAATCGCGGTTTAGAAACGCGAGTTTAAGTCCAATTGCACATCGCAGACTCAACGCGAGTTTGTAGCCATAAGTTTTTAAAAGACCAATGCATCGAATAATTTCGAACACACTTGTATCGCAGGTGGCACCATGTCACCGGCTGACGTGGTGTCCGAGCAGACACACAGAGCCATTCGAAAATGTATTAAACGGCTCAGATTAAAACACACTCTCTTCTCTTTTTTTCTTCAAATTTGAGCCGATCAAAATGGACGGCCCGGATGCACCACCACATCATACTCGCTCGGCACTGAAAAATTTCTCCCGCAGTGGTAATTTTAAAATTGTGTTTTCAACTTTTTATAGTTTTCGAAAAACATGTGTATTGACTTCCTCATCAAAGAGCCATCATAATAAAGGCTCTGATCCATTATATAATTTAAGTACTCATAAGAATAAAAGTGAAAACTAAATTATTTTTCCAAACACAAAATAATTTTGCAATGTACGGTGTCGTAAATGCTCCTGTTATTTTAGAGACATGAAATATAATGACGGCCTCTCATTTGAGTTTCACTTTAAGCTAGTTGGCTTGTTGCCGTCGCAATTAACATGGTATGTTATATTTGGGATGTCTTTATCGGGAGTAGTCGCTAAGACATCTTCAATTCATGGCTTTATATTGGAGATGTCAAACGTTTTTTAAAGGCTGACGTGGCATTTTGGCATCTCCAATTTGACATCGAAACCTTCCTTTCCAACCCTTGATGTCAAATTCTATTTATTTGACATCAAATTATCCATCTCCAACCCTAATGTCAAAATACAAATGGTCATTTTTTGAAATTTGGCCTGGAGGAGGGAAGTTGTCAAAATTGGCATGAGAAGGCTTGCCTTCAATTCCACGTAGGAATTGGCATCAAAGAAGACTGTTGGATTGGATTGAACTTTGGTGTCAAATTTTACCATTAACATATCCACGTAGGATTTGACATCTCCCGTTGGAGATGCTCTAATGCTCAAGATTTTTGTGCACTACTACAAAAATAGATAAAGATCTCGGTTATTTGGTGTGATCTTTCACTTTTAATTTCGCAATCAAAACCGTGGTCTATCAAGGTGTAACTAAAAGTCCATATCTTTTAACCACGTGATAAAAACCGTGATTAAAACTCATTAAAACCGTGATTAAAAAGTAAAAATTGTGATTAAAAACGATAAAACCGTGACCTTTAACAACTTTACATTTCAGTTTTATTATAAAACCGTGGTTGTTTAGAAAGAAATAATCTCAGTTTTTGGAAAAAACCGAGGTTAAAAGTGGCGATTTCCTTAGAGAAAAAATCCCACTCGATTTCCTCTCCACTTGTTGGTTTAACATTAAAATATATTTCGAATGTCATTTTGAACATTTAAATATTAAAATTAGCAATTTTGATAAACGTGAAAGTTGTAGCCCTTTGTATAATTGTTCAAACCCAATTTGAATTATCTCAATTGGAATTCTGAGTCTAGAGTTATACTCAAAATTCATTTGGCGACGAAACACAACTTTCATAAATTTTGTCATCACAGGTACCGATTAAGTATCGAAATATATTTTCATTGCTGAATGTGCCCCATTTGGCGATGAAATCTTTTTTGTAGAATGGTTGAGAGTGAGAGAGACGAACGAGATTAGAGGACGAAATTTTGGAAGTCGATCGTGACATTTATTTAGTTGTATCGCGCACGGAGTCTATTCAGGGGTAAGCAGTCTTCAACTTTTCTCATACAAAAGTTTCATCGCAATCCAAATAAAAAAAATATGATGTATTCTCTAACTTACGATCTCAGTTTTCAGATGACTGAGATTAAAGGTTCTTTTTATCTCAGTTTTTTCTAAGTGAGATATATTCTTTCATATACAATCTCAGTTTTTCGAAAACGAGATTTATTCTTTAAGTTGTAATCTCACCTTTATATTACTGAGATTAAAAAATCTTTCCATCTCAGTTTTTTCCGAAATGAGATAAATTCTTTCATAAATAATCTCAGTTTTTTGAAAATGAGATCTATTCTTTAAGTTACAATCTCACTTTTTAGATTACTGGGATTAAAAAATCTTTCCATCTCAGTTTTTTCAAATAACTGAGATTAAAACTATAATCTATAACATTTTATTACTCTTTTTCAAAAAGTGAGATCTTCTTAGTTTTTAGACTGTGATCTTTATACTATTTTGTAGTAGTGGTGGATCCACTCTATTATATAAGTTGACAAGTGTTTGTCCGTGCCTACGGCACTACGCACCCCGGTTGAATTGTAGCTAGTAGCTCAAGCACGAAATCGATTCATTAGTTTGTAATTAGCAAATAATGCCATATTTCGTACTGTCCTAATATTTTTCTAGTAGGTTATACTCTGCAATCACCCCAAATCATACAAACTATATAGCTTGCTATTCCAAAAAGCTATGCAAAGAGGGCAAACTTAAACTCAAATACAAATTGTTCAAAAAAAAAAACATCCCACAACAAACATATCATCCATAGTATAATCAGTATATAGCTTGTTCTCTATCTCATGTCCAGATCCATGTCTTCCAAATTTGATACTATTCAACGTTCTATTCAAGTAACATCGTCGACGTTGCGTCAAATAGGTGGTGAGTTCTCTGTTTTCACTAAACTAAATGGTATAAAGCCTTTGTTTCCTAGGATTTTTAGATAGATCATTCTTCTAGATAAACAACTTAACTTAGAAAAACTATTAACCCTTTTCAAATAGACAAACAAAAATCCTGAAAAACTAAAACCACTACAGAAAAAGAAGAGGAAAATTTGAAATTTTTTCTTGGCGGGTATTAATAATAGGAATAATGAGGAGAGAGAGATAGAAAGAAAAATGTTAAAAATAAAGGGAATCTAAGAGGAATTTTTTAAAAAATTCTTTTTAAGTTGAAAAAGAACAAGGCATAAATCCATGTTTTTGCAGCCTCTGCATCGATCTCAACGTTTCATCCGTCCACTACCCTATGATTTAATTTCCTCGACCCTTTCCTGGTTCTCCAATCGAATTTTGGGTCCCACCTTCTGAATGAATCTATCTAGAGTGGACTGCATAGAAGAAGACACAAAGTTCTTAGTGTCTATTGCAATTGGGTTTGAATTGGGGGATTGTGAATTGGCAGGCAATAGGAAAAAAGAAAAAGAAAAAGAAGGATTGAAAATGAACTCACATCGTGTGGGTAGGTTGTAGTCATCCGCGGCTCAGCGTTGGTTGGATTTGAAAGACGGAGAGGTCATTGTTGGTTGGTTGCCAATTAATTCAAGGGAAAATGACGGCTTGAGACGTATTTTGATAATTAATACCTGCCAAGGACAAGTTAAAAACATTTGTTAATACTGAAAATATTCTTGGCGGGTATTAATTATCAAAACACATTATTGGCCGTCATTTTCCCATTATTCAATCAGTTTCAAGATCCTGTGAATAGCTAGCCTCTCGTGGAACACACCTTGACATATCTTGATAATTCTATTAGTCCATATGAACCAACAATCGATAACCAATGTTTAATTTGATGGAAATATGTTATGAAGAAAATAGCAAAAAAGTAAAAAAGAATTATATACTGTATGTATTGAATGCAACCAAAATCCAATTTTAGATGCAAGCTTAGAATCTACATCCCATGTGATGGAAAATGTGTTTTTTCATGTAAGTTCAATTTTAGATGCAAGCTTAGTATCTACATCCCATGTGATGGAAAATGTGTTTTCATGCAAGTTCAATCTATAAAATGTGTTTTTTTGGAGGAAAAAATTAAATCTATCATTTTAACTGAAGCTAAAGAGTTTGAGAAACCCAAGTTTCAAAGGTAACTTTAAAAATAAATCTTATGCCCGTGCGAATTTTTTGATTAACTCCAACTCCCAATTAGAACCCAACACTAATTTTCTAAACAACGTGACGAGAAAACAAAGAATTGGCTGGAAAAAAAAAGAGAACAAAGAACTAAGAGCCATACTTGTGGCGAGTCAACCAAAGAGAAGGCGAGGGTCAGGGAGACAGGATAGAGAACTGGAAAGAAAACGTTTACGGGGAGAGAGAGAGAAGACCGAAAATGAGAGTAAACGCCAAAGACTATATTGCTGAATCAAAGTTTTCATTACCAAAAATCGACAATCAAAATCACTACCAAAAATCAAGCACCCAAAAATCTACCATTGCCAAATCTCCCAATCAAATCTTTCCAAAATCAGAATATAGCATTCAACTAAAATTCTCCCTCACGTTTTTTTTTTTTTTAATCTATTGATTAATAGATAGCATTCAAGGCCATCTATATGTAATCAACAGGAAAATTAAATCATTACCAAAATCAGAAAATTAAATACCAAAACTGAAAGAATCAGTACTCAACCATTTATTCCAGTAAATGCAAAGTATTTACGAAAATGCCATTAGTTTGTATGTGAAGGGTAGAGAAATCTGAACCGTTGGATTTGTTTGTATGGGTAAATAAAATTTGTGTCAGAGAGAAATCTTAATCGTTGAGAGAGAATATTCTCTAGGAATATTTCCAAAGACCCTTGTATTTTATTAGGTAGATTCCGAATATTTATATCACATCATGACATAATTAGTAATTTTTAGTCACTCCAATTTTGATTTATGAAAAAGGTACTTTTTAATTTTAACAAATGTCTGGTCTTTAATTTGGATTAGAATGTTAGTGTTTTACATGCCACATCAACATTTGTAGCCTATTATCAACATTTGTAACCTATTATACAAATGGCAAATTAATTGCAAATATTTTTAACTTAATGCAAAAATGTAAAATTAAATATTTTTGTGATTTTTTGCAGTTAGCATTTTTCTTTTCAGTTTTACTTTGCCTTTGATTCGGAGAATCAAAAACACTACAGGACGCCGCGTGACAAGAATTTTGAGCACATAAGTTCTTAAATATACACTATTGCGTGCTATTTTTAATGAATAGTGAAATAACTTCATTTAATCCATTCATACTTATAGTAGTAAATTTAATTACTAGAGATTATAGGTTTGACATTATCGCTCTATGATAAACCATGGGAAATACTCCGAATACAATTACTGAACACAGCGTTGTTTGACCAACAAAGATGTCACATAAATAGCATAAAACTCACCTAAATTGAACGAGTTCCGAACGTTGTCAAACCCAACAAGCCCCTTGTCAAGATGCAACATTTTCTTCCAAAGACACCCCTTCTCTCTCTCATAATTTTTTTTTCGTAATTCGTCATCTGCGTCATTGATCTGAGTTCCTATGACTTTTCCATTACGGTGGCTCGAGCCAGTCACTTCCCCCACTTCGCATGTCATCCTTTTTCATCTCATTTCCCTTCATCATCTACATAGTCCAACTGTCCCACATATACAAAGTATATACAAATACGACTGTCTTGTCTACGTGGCTTTCCATAGTATTTGCCAAAAACGTGATTATAACACTAGGCTAAGTGTGTTGCCTCTGAGAACGAATATATCGCACTCTTGGAAACTTGTTCTTTTTTTGTTTTTTCTTTTAAACAACATAGGAGGCATCCCGGTTCGCACCCAAATGGGACGAGACTAAGACCGATCGCAAAGAATCAACACCCGCAAAATAAGAAGTGAATCACTGAGCATGTCCATGATACTATCCACGTGGATTTTCACCACCTAATCGGTTGGGCTGCCCCCAATAATTGAACTCACAATCTTTAGGAGAGAAAGTACTCCTAGCCGGTGGAAATAACCCTTTGTTCAAGAAGGCTTGTTGGGTGGAAACTGGTTCTATGATTGGCTCATTCTCTCAAGAGCTTCATTCCCACAAAACCCAGGTCCTACGTACCCCATATACGTCTCTCTCTCTCTCTCTCTCTCTCTCTCTCTCTCTCTCTCTCTCTCCTGGTGCAGTTGTGCCGTGCCTGCTAGTAGTACATGAGTGACACAGTACTGATACTAGCGAGAGAAAGGTAGGAGAGAGAGAGAGAGTGGAAGAGGACAAAAGGATTGCCGGTTTTGGGGGTGTACGACATAGCACATACTGCACCAGAGAAAGAAGCAAGTGCCACTGATCCCTGTCCTTTTTTTTATCCATTTCCGAACCCACCACCTCTGTCCCTTTTCTTGTGAAAATACCTTTCTCACCCTTCCTTTTAACCCCTTTTTCTGTCCTTCATTTGTTTCATGAAGTATAGGGAATATTACTGGATTTGTATTCTTTCTTTTTATTATTATTATCATTATTATTTCAATCTGATTGGTCGAGGGTGACTATTCGTTTGTGTAAAAAACACAGGCCGTACACGTGTCCAATCAACTCAACGCCCATCATATGGTGGTTCACAATTGGCCCAAAAACGTTTGTTTTAGTGGAAGCTAATGACATCTCAATTGATGGTTAGGAATTTGAGACCTCTGTACCGTTGAATTGTTTAGAATGTGAGGAATGTCTATCTCTAGTTGTAAAGAATACAGTAATGTGAGGAATGTCTAGTTGTAAGTTAGCCTGATCATCTCATTACAAAAAAAAATGGTGTTTCTATTTGTAGTTAACCTACAAAAACGAGCAAATTACTTATTTTCAACCTTCACAAAATTGAAAATCAATAACACTGTCTCAATGAATGAAAATCTATGTTAATTAGTTTACACTCAAGTTTGTCTGTACCGAAATTTTGATTTACCTATGTACCAAGTGATTTTCAATCGTAGGATGTGTTTCCAATTACATGAGTACACCAAATTTTTGGAACAGAGGAGCTATGGCCGTTAGTTTACCACTTTCATAATCTCCATTTTCTTGTTAATAACCGGAGGTAATTTGGTTTAAAACATGATTATGAGAAATTCTAATTGAGAATGGATAAGCATTACAAGATCAAATTAATCAGACGGCCTAGAAGAAATGTCCATGATATCTCTACACGTGGCACCACTAGATCTATATATTCACATAGTACATGCAGTTTATACCATCGATCTGGCATTTTCTTGGATACCAAGATTCAGATTCAAAAATGAGAATATCTGCCCTCAGGCTTCATCCATTTCTATCCACTGCAAGGGCAGCATCGTCTTTTCACAGGCACCCAATCATATGCCCCCACGCATACAAACAAAAAACCAAATCCTCAGTATAAACCCCCCCACACATTGCGCACACACTCCTCTACCTCACTGCTGGCTCACTCCCCTCTCTCTCTCTCCTCCCTCAGTACTCTCTCTCTCTCTCTCTCTCTCTCTCTCTAAAAACCTTCCCAGAGAGCTACATCAATGGCGGACCAAGGCTTCCTCTACGACTTCCTAAAAAACCCCACCACCGAGAAACAAACCCACCAATCTTCTCGGGTCTTCCCGTGCCTCTACTGCTCTCGCCAGTTCTACACCTCTCAAGCCCTCGGCGGCCACCAGAACGCCCACAAGCGCGAACGCGCCGCCGCGAGAAAGCCCTTCTCCCGCGACCCCGCTCCAACCACCGCGGACCCAGGCTATTACAGTAATAACAACAATACCCAGATGATCAACGACGTCCCTTCTTTTGCTGCTGCTGCGGCGGTGGACCCAAACGCGGCTTACTGGCTCGAGCCTGACCGATTCCCGTACTTCCAGTACGGCTCCCGCTCGGCCCACCTCAACCTCTACGGCGGCGGCTCGACCTCGACTCCCGACTCTCTCTCCCCTACCGCTGACGACAGCGTGAACCTTGACCTTTCGCTCCGTTTGTAATGTGTCTCTGTGTGAAGTCTGAAATGCTTGTGTGTTTGGGATTTCTGTTTTGGGTCTTGATCAGTCAGCCGCTGAGGTTATTAACTTTTATCTGTTGTGGGTTTTGGATTAGCTTTTCAGTAGCTAGTTTGAGAGAGAGTTGGGTTTCGTTTGGATTGGGTTTATACAGTAGTTGATTTGGTTAATTTATGATATGTCGTCGATCTCTATATATCATGGTACGTACGTACGTATGTGTTGAGTTGATGGTTGAGTTAACTTTGTTTGTTATTAGTTTTGCGGATTTGAAGTTATTGAAAGTGCTTTTTACATTTGAAAAAGTGTTTTAGAATGTGGTTTTTAAGTTTGTTTTTCGAATGGATTTACTTGACTTTTATGGAGTTCATTTAAGATGGAGTATGTGACTTATGAAGTTCATTTAGTGCGTGCTTCTGTTGTTGATCGATCATGACGACTCTCTCTCTCTCTCTCTCTCTCTCTCTCTCTCTCTCTCTCTCTCTCTCTCTCTCTCTCTCTCTCTAGATATACCGTATTTCTGTATGTAAAGCTTGTATAAGTTTGAAGGGCGAGGGTTTGTTCATCTCCTTCCATTTTTGCACGTCAGCAGAGACAACTTGGCAAACAGTAGCGGTTGTCGTTTTTCTCCTTATTTCTTTTTTACCTTTCTTTTATTTTACTGTATGATTTTTTTCGAAATTTTTGTTTTGAACAGATTAATTTTTTGTGAAGTTGTGATGATGCTTTCTTGGGTTTTGCTTGAATATTGGAGTAATTGCTGAAAAACAGAAAAAAGAAAAGTTAGAAAAAGTAAATAAAGCAGAAAAACTTTTCCTACACTGGATCGGAGTACTACTGTATTTCTTAATCTTGACGTATCCAAAATGCAAATACAGACTTTGTTCCTCTCCACTGTCTGACTGACGATGGAGTAGTATTTTTACGACCTTTTGTCCGGTTCTGAAAACCGGGGAACAATGGATGGAATTTTTACTGGTATGACGAGAGCTGACAAATTAATTTTGACGGACTGTTTTTGAGGGTTCAGTCCTTTTTAATTGAATCAGAAAAGTGGATGCACCGAGTGGACAACACGTGATACTCGCTCGGCAGGGGCGGACTGAGTAAGGGTCACGTGCCCCCACCCCAC
The DNA here is from genome assembly GCA_019656295.1 of Rhododendron mucronatum var. ripense. Taxonomy (NCBI): domain Eukaryota; kingdom Viridiplantae; phylum Streptophyta; class Magnoliopsida; order Ericales; family Ericaceae; genus Rhododendron; species Rhododendron mucronatum. The sequence goes on along the minus strand of BPLT01000032.1, from coordinate 2,118,600 downwards.
CCTATCCTTTTTTCTTTTCTTTTTTTGTAATTTATAGTTTATTTTTTTATGCAAAAATCAGTATTTTTTTTTTTTGCAAAAATGAGTACGAGAACGAGAAATCCACACAGAAAACTCGACTAGGAGAGAGGCTTGATTTACTTTGTCGTTGCTGATCGTCCGTCATCTCACCGTTTTTCTCACCAATCATCAATTAAATTTGGAACTACACTGCAAAAGTAACATTTTATTGAAAGAAATTTTAATTTGGGGCTACATAATTTAGCACTTTTTATTCTTTTCTTTTAAAGTTCGTAATATATATCTTGATTGTTTGGAAAAATTAGGCCTTCATTTCTTTACTTGGTTTTTACCCAATGAATGAAATTTACAATTTAATTTTCTATAGTTTGTGCCTTTGCCTTTAATTTCGATTTTTGCTTAAGGATATTAATATAATATACTTCCATGTGAGACAAATCCTCGGTCCGCCACTGCCGCTCGGCACTGAAAAAATTCTCAGTTTTATGGATCATTTCTTGCTCACTCTCTACTCTTGTTTTAACGAGATTCAAGTCGTTAAGATTGTGATACCTGAATCATATTCAGGTGAAACAAACGAACTCATCATAGCGTATGAATAAGTTTCAATTTAAATTCTTTTCAAGATTAATGTAAAATTTTCAGATTGCCTATGAATGTCTGATTGACTTTGATTGTTGCACGTGTCAATTTATAAATCGAAATCTAGAAAAGAACAGTTTGGATTTTCGAATTGAAAATTGACTTCTACACTCTCATTTTTACCGCATACACTCCTTTTTTTGTTTTTATTTGGTGTCAATTTACTCTATTGCCCCTTAATGTGTAAAAAAAGTGAACTTATGAAAGCATAAAAAGATAAATTCACATGAATAAAGACAAAAAAATGAATGTATATAATAAAAAGAAGAGTGTAAAAGTCAAATTCTCTTTCGAATTAGGTTGTGAAACTCACGTTTATAAAGTAGCGTGATTGAGAGGGGTGTGGTTAGAATAATAAACTGTACTAGTATTGCAGGTTACTTTTCTTTTCTATTTTGGCCAGAATAAGAACATCATGATCATGAGGTGTGGACCCAGGATGTTGCCGAGCAGTTCTTTGCTGAACGAGTGCAGAGCAACAGATTCGATTGCTCATCTTGGTACGGGCGGCTCGAATCGTATCTAAGCAGATACAAATCACAAACAAACAAATTTGAATCGTCCATAGCTTAGTTAAGATCTAAGCCGTCAATTGTCAAAATGAGCGGCCAAATCAACTGCTTGGTAGCATGAGGTAATGCATATGGCGGGTATTAATTATTACTCTCTGAAATGTGACTTCATAATTATCCACGTGCATTAGTATATTATGCATGGCCTATGGTTCCCGCTTGTCTGGAGCACTTATTGGCAAAAAAGAAAAAAAAAGGTTTATTTGATAAAGAGTTCCATTTTCAGGTTCTATTTTGTTTTAAATGTTCTTCACGATTTTGATTTTGTCGTTTTGGCACGCCGCAATTCAAATTGTATTCAAATTTTCTACTAGTATATAACAGGATTTTGTCCTCTTCTGAAACATGCCATCAACTATTGAAAGTTTGGGTTACTATCAGAAAATTATCATATGGTTGACACTGCGTCCAATAAAAATGCCACAACCAATAGAGAATTGATTTTCACATTCTCCCTTTATTCAAATGCACTACTTTTTGTTGTTTTGTAGTGATATAAAATTACATGATTACCCTTCTTATGTGTGAAGGAAAAATGTGTGAAGGGCAGTTTTGCAATTCTACATGAATGAAAACAAAAATGGGGTGCACTTGGACAAAAAGGGAGTGTAAAAATCAATTTAGTACATTGTATAGGCGTTTTACAAGTTTTAGTATTAACAATAACGCCGTCCAATTCATAAAATGTTTCTAACAAAAGGAGAGATGACATTGAAACGGATCAAGCAGATCAAAACTTCGCATAAGATGCCCCTTTGAGTACATCTAAATAAAGCCAAAGAAACTGTAAACAAAATAACCACTCAAGATTTTGTAGTACAAGCATACAAAATCTTTGTAATTTTTTTCTCTGGAGACAATCTCTCTCTCTCTCTCTAGTACTTCCTAGTCCTAGCCGCCTCCCTCCCCCTAGGGTTTCCACCCTATGATGAGCGGCGTGAGGGGGGCGTTCTCCATTAACGTTTCTTTCGCCTCCCCTTTTACATCTTCATCTACCTCCTCCGCCGTCCTCTTTTCACCGCCGTCCTCTCCATCTCGCCTCCCTCTAGCTGCCTCCATCACCGTCCTGAAGCTCCAGGATTGCCTCAATTGGCTCGAAGTTGTCCGCAACCGGGACCCTGTCCAGATCTAGCCACGATGCCTTGCTATTAATGTTCCGGCGACCAAGGGGATCGGGTTGCAGAGTCCGGAGTAAGAAGTTGGAGAACAAGGTCCGACCTAGAGTTGATTAATTTGGAGAAGAGAAGGTTGCGTTGTCTGATCCGGTGGTTTTCTTTTTTCGTTCTAGCTTTTTGTTGTGATGTCCTGCTTGCGAGAGTTTCTCCCCTTCAAGGGTCTTCCTAACCCTTTTGGGTGTAGTGTCTTTCTTTCTTTGATGTTGGTGATATGAATTTTGTGCGAGGTATTGTACCTCATTGGCCTTTGTAAGGAGTTTGGAGGATAAATCTTTCCTCGTAGGAGCCTATCCATCTGGTTGGCTATTCTCTTATTCTTCAAGGAAGAATATGCCCTTTGATGTTCTCTCTTGGTTATTAACGAAATTTCTAAACTTTTGGAGAAAAAAAAACTAGTCGGTAGAAAGTACTACCATTAGTGTTTTACAAACAGAGGGAGTACACTATTCGAAATTACCAAAATGCTACAGATACAAATTTGGACATAGACTCGGATGCTAAGGTGTGGGGAGCTGTTAGGTGGTATGGATCCCAGGTACACTGTGCAGGATCCACCTTCATCAAACTGTTCCAGACGTCTTTGTCCATAGCATTACTCTTGAAACGAAACACAAGTCATGCCAGTATGTTTTTGCGGAATCAATGCAGATTACATTGTATAGACCAAACTTCAAGGTGATCAACCTCTTTTTGGAACAAATTCAACCACTGATTCTAACATCCGGAACTTCACTTGCCTTCACAAACCGACCCTTCACTCTGTTTCTAGTGTCAGCTCTGGCCTTCCTCGACTCATAACGGATATGCTTGTCAAATCTGTCCGCAATGTTAAAGCAATTTGTTAGAACATGGGCAATCAACAGAGAACTCAAGAAATAATAGGAAATTAAAGTTGGGAATTGTACCTTCGAGTTTTCTTCTTCTCTTTGTAGCGCATCATGGCATTGCCTCTGTTCTGTGCCATCAGCTCCGTGTCATAGTTAGGTGTTGCGGTTTGTAAATTCCTAGACAGAAAAGGATATTCCTTGAACTGGATATTGCTGATGCTAGTGTATGGGTTGGGTTCATAGAACCTAGATTCGAGCATAGGAACGCTATTGCAATCTGCTGTATTACCTTCTGCTTTTGTAGCTCTGCAGCTTGATATTACCTGATTCTTTGAGCGATTCTGCATTATTTCCAATCAAGTTGATTACAAAAAAAGAACAACATTGGAAATAAAGTGAACAGAATGTGAATAATGGAAAGATATTGCACTAACAGATTGTATAATAGGTTCGTACACCCATCTAGAGTTTGTTTCTTGGTGGCAAAATAGCACACAACCAACACATTACATAAAGAAGGACGTAAAATGTACCATTATCACTGTAATGCCATATATTGAGAGGTTCTCTCCCCATTTTGCATGTATCATACACATTGTAGAAGTCTTTTTATGAACTTCTCGATATCAGCATAGACAAACAGAACCCAAGCGTAGAGAGAAGATTTTGCACGCATTCTATACAAGTGCACAACAAATGGTGGTATCACTATAAGTAAGTTTTTAACATGCATCCCCCTTAGTTATTTCCGGTGAAGTTCCTATGCTTTCATTAGACTGCAAGACTTAAATGCTTCATAACAACTGAATTACTGAAACATATGTGAGGAACTCTTAATGCGAATATAATCTCGCAACGACGTTAAAAAGAATCAACAATTGCCACGCATTTGATGGTACAACCCAACAAACATCCTTTACAGAGAATCAGTACTCTGTTCTTTAGGTTTAGAAAGCTAGACCTGACCAACAGGTAAGAGTAAAAGATGGACCAGCGATCTAGTCAGAACTAATAGAAACCAAATAGAGGTTCAAAGAACAGCTTCACACTACTGCGTGAATAGCGCTAACATCAAAAGTTCCTTTGTCTCTCCAATCATGAATCACTATATTAGCAACTTAAAGAAACATCAAGCAGCCAGCCAAAGTTCTCAATATTGTCTGCCAGTCAATAAGCGCAATGTGCAATTCAGATACCAATTGGAAGTAGTTCAATAATGGAACTTTTACCGAAAAAATTGAGGTGGTCAGAGACTCAGAATGTCTAACCTGTTGCAATGGCATACCCTGGTATACTGTAGCGCAATTCATCTCATACATGTCTTCCATCACTTCTGTCGTTGCCAAGGAAGTTTCCTTTATGAAGTCATTATAGTTCTCGATCATATATTCTGAATTCTCTGAATTGTGTCCCATTGCAGCATGAGTAGGTTCATCGCAATCTCGTGATCTTCCTGAATGAAAATTCCAAACCTGCAAAGTACATATGATGGTTACCAGTAGCACATGGCTAATGTCATATAGTCTAGTTTAAAGTGCAATGCCATTTCCTTAAAAGCACTAACAGAAAAAATCATGTGTTTTACAACAAAGCAAGATGAGCAGAAGAAATGAGAAATAGGTGCAAACTGCAAACAGAAACTCAAATGTGAATTCAAAGTGTCCTTTTAAATATAAATCCTACAGACAAATTGCGATTACTTCTCCCAATCAGTCCAACCAAATGATCACTAGTACATACTCCAGTAGTCTAAAATGCAGTTTCCCACCAAATGATTTATGAAGCAACAAATAATACGGATGTGCACTAGCCACTAAAATGTAAATCTGACCACAGGCTGAAAACTGAAAACCCATTTGCCATAATGTATCAAAAAATAGGACAGAGATTCATTTACAAAGCTAGGCAGGAGAGTTTAGTCAATAAATAATTGCAGAATGTTCTCAAAATAAAAAACAAGCAGAGACTTTGGAACTGTGGGTAGAGCTTAAACAGGCTATTATTCTCAAGATGGAAGGAATGCTAGGCAGACATCTAACACTACGCATGACTAGAAAACTAAAGCCTCAGGAATGTCCAATCGGGTTACTGCTCCCGCTCATATGCTTGAATTTTGATTCTGGTTGCAGCACAGAATGTACACACAATTTATCAATTCTCTACTGCAAAAAGTTCTCGTTTCTTGCTTTTCATTTTGTATGCATTTTTATCCAAACCAGCAATATATTCAACATTCAAATTAGAATACAAGGCATTCTAGAAAATCAGTAATAAATAGGCAATTTATGATAATCAGTAGTTTGAGCTCAAACCTGAGGTGGCATCTGATACGTGGGATTACAACTCCCCATATTCCTAACTTCCTCAACACAGCCATTTTCTCCAGAATCCATTCGCATTGGTAGCATAAGCAGAGAGGTAAGCCTTGTTTGCTGATGCAACAACTCCTCATCATACCCATTATCAAATTCAACACTATGCGAACTCCCCTCCTCACCACATCGATCTGGAGATCCAACTTCCATTTCAACCCCACGTCTCTCCACCTTCACCCTTTCCCTTGAAGCCAACTCCTCCAACTGCTTACGCATCACGTTCTTGTACCTCCCACAACCCGAATTCTTCAACATCGGCACATCAAAACTCGGAACGCTGTCAAAACCAGAGTCCTCCCTGCGGGATCAGAGCCAGTACTTTTGATTAGTGGGCCAAAACTAATATCCATACGCAAAGATATTTTTTCTATTTACTAATCACAACAATAACTACATTAAGACGTCAATTATATGATAGGTATACACAAATAAATCTAGTTTGCTTTAATTGGTTCCAAAGACTTGTTATATTTTGAAAACTATGCATGATAGCTAGCCTCATTCGTAATTCTATTATCAATCCTCGAAAAGATGAGAGCAATTACGGTTTCTATCCTTGAAGCTAGGGTTGCAAACGAGCCGAGTACTTGAGGTGTTTGAGCTCGGCTCGTTCAAAACTAGCCAGCCTCGAACTAGCTCGACCTCGAATTGAGCCAAAATAATCAAGCTCGGCTCGTTTACCATTGATGTTCGAGCTCAATTTATTTACTAAACTAAACGAGCCTCTATGACGAGCTGAGCCTCCATAAACAAGCCAAACTTTTATAAATGAGCAGATTTACAAGTAATTCGGCCACGGCTTTTTACTAAACGAGCATAAAACTCAAGCTCAACTCATTTGCTAAACGAGCCGAGCTGATAACAAGCCCTCCCAGCCTGCTTGGTTCGTTTGCAGCCTTACTTAAAGCAAGTTGGGTCAACTTTAGACCTATTGTGGCTCAAAATAGTAAAATTTGGCTAGTGAAGCGCTTGTACCTTAAATCTCGAAAACTCAAGGCCGTAGACTTGTACACAGTTGAATAATCACTCGAGCGAGTATGAGGCTTCAAATCGATTCCCCAAGCCGAAGCGAGCTCAACCGCCGACGGAGTGCCAGAGAACCCCCCGACGGCGACGCGGCTGCGCGGATCCGAGACGGCGGAGGAGTTGCTGCCGTGACAGTCCCGATCGCAGCCGGTGCACAGCACGAGCCCGTCGGTGGAGCAGCGGACGGAGACCGGCCCCGACCGGCAGTTATCGCAGATCGGCGACCGGACGTGCTTGACGGAGAGGGCGTTGGCCGAGTGCACCTGCTGGTCGCAGAACAAACACAGCTTAGCTGAGTCGGCTTTGCAGTACAGCACGGCGTATTCATGGTTGCAGAAATCGCAATTGGATATCTCTGGTGGTGGTGGTGGTTTGTTGTAGTTCTTCTTGTCCATCTTACTGAGGAGAATTCCTCACAAAGTTCTCTCTCTCTGAATATGGAGTATTATGTATGTCTGGGTACGTAATTGTGGGGGAAGAAGAGTAGAAAGAAGTGTCGGTAGAGATGAGGAGATGGTGAAAGTACAGATACTATTTGGATTGGAGGCACATCACATATGGATGTGATATAGATCTATTATGGAGAGAGAGAGAGAGAGAGAGAGAGAGAGAGAGAAAAGTAAGGAGGGAAATTGGAGACGTGTAGAGAGTGAGAGAGACGAAGAAGAAGAGGAGGAGGAGTTCACCTCCGGTTCAGTTTGGTAGGAGTATGATCCAGTTTGATCTAGTTTTTTTTATTTGCTGGCCGTTTAGGGCTCGATTTAATGATTCGAACCGTTCATACGATAGAGTTTCGAGATACGAGCAACCTTTTCAAAATCCGTTCATTTTTTTATTAATCTCCAACTGGAACACAACTTGCAATAATAAGGTTCTTATCTAGTGTACTGAACACCATTTTTATAGAAAATTCTGCTCCAATCACGAATCAATACAAATCCGAGCAAGACAAATTTTGACGTGGTTACTCGTATCGCCAAGTTCTACAATACAAAATGTTTGAATTATTTAAGTGGATCAGCCAATCAAAAAATGGACCAAACTGGACAGGAACCGAATCGGAGAAGACGATGGATATTACTTTTTTGTTGTTTCTTGGAAAATGAGATATTTTGGGGATATTTTGAGGAGGACGGGGGATATTTACGTCTCTTTTTTGGGTTGTTGGAAATTGGGATATTTATTTAAGAAAAGCACACCTATCTAGACGGCGTAATGCAAGGGTACCGACTAAAAAGGTATCGATAGTTACCGATTATTTGTGAGACTCATTTTGGGGTCTCGTATTATTAATCTAAACTGTTGATTATTTTTAAAATGATTTTTTGAGTTCGTCTGTGAAATTTAATCTGAATACACGATATACAAGTGTTTCATCCAATTGTCAAATATTTCATTCAGAATCTAAGATCCTAAATTCTGAAAGAAAATTTGAATTTTGGATCAATCACTTATATTCATCAGATTAAGTTGAAATTTTATATTTGAAATCGAAAATTTATTCAAAAAATAATTAACGGTTTAGATTATTTTTGCGGAATCTAAAAGTGAGGCCCACAGATGGTGGGTACCCAGCGGTTCGGAACCTGTAGCCGGCCTCGTCTAGCTAGGATGCGGGAGAAGAGGGGTCCGCACATGAATAAATATCGGCACTTTTTGGGCCATGCTGGCACATGAGAAGTGCTTGTCGTCTTGCACACTTTTTGGATTTTATCTCCGTCCCCACTTGGCTCATGTGGTTTGGTCGGGAGTAATAATTCAGTGCTCCCGTTCTCTATGTGTTATTCTCAATCATTTACGTAGAAGAAAAAAAAATATTGTGGTTGAATTGTTGTCATTCAGTTTTCTTGAATGGTTAGGAGGTAAGGAATAACGGGCATTGTGTGATGGCAATTTTTTTTTACAAAGAGTACCACATGACAGTGCAACATAGAACTCCATGAAAACCGTATGATTGGCCATTGTGTGGGTATAGTTCTTTTTTTTAAGAGATATGGGACTGGGTTTCACACATACCCCATCTGTTTTAAATTCTTGGTTCTCTTCTTTTTTTTTTTTTTTTAAAGTCTCAAAAGATTGGTTATATTTTTTAATTTATAATATTTTTTATACTATCAAATATGGATCTATAGATCTCAATAAGCTCTATTAGACAAAAATTTTAAAATCACTTAAAAGATTATAGATTATAAGATATAATCAATTGAAAAATGACACGTACTCTCAAATATGACCAACATTTTGGTACAGATGGAGTACTAGACTTTACACGGGCCTGGTCCAATTTTAAGTGGGAGGTTGGACAGCTCACATCGAGCTGGGTTTCAAGTCAGACTAGACTTCACACACATGGGCCAGGCTCAACCGGTAGGAGTCAAGTGGGCCTAGCAACACATCAACTTCGGGCTTTGGCACGATTGCCTCGACGTGCTTTGAGTGGGTTGCGATACCAATCAAAAATTAACGTGAAACTAACAAGGTCTAAGCATCAGTGTGATCGAGACACATGAAATGAGTTTATTCGCTTTAGGTCACCCAAAAGTCAATTGCAATAGGCCACCCAAAAGTCAATTGCAATAAGTAGAGTACCTTTCTCACTTATAAATGAAGTTACATTGATGTCAACCCTTTGATCCTAGCTAAATTAACTAAATAAGGCTTTGCACCTAAGCTTAGACTAAAATCTGGGCTACCAAACGAGCCCTAAGGGGCGGGTGCATCCACTACCAATCTTCATTGTGTTGGCTTTTTTAGTTTTAAAATAATAAGGGATGGAGAGCAGATTTTAGTTTATGATGAATTTCAAATAGGGTTTTATGTTCGCTCTTCCACCCTTGCACATGCACACAGATTACGATATTACCCTGTTGAGTTTGGTTTTTGAGTAGTGCAATTTTGTTTATCCTCCTTAAAAGATAGTGAATATTACATTTCCTTTTAATTGATTGAAATGATGTAGGTCCCACTCCTGCAATACATTTTTTTGTAAACATTACATCATTTTGTGGTGGGATCCACACCATTTCTGTCAATATAACAAACTCTTATTTTTGCAACTTTAGCCATGGCTTATATAGGTGAATCCATGGAGGGCCATCATTGACTAGTTTTCGATATAGTCTTTTTTTTTTTCATCTAGCCCAAGGCAATGTATGCGTAGCTCAAGATAATAGACGTAGGAAGAGTCGAGCTAGGTCTATGTAATTGAATGGCTATAAGTCAACTCTTATGGATCTTTTGATGAATGATTCGAGAATTCGATTGAATCTACGAGAGGAATAGTTGGTTTAAGCTTTCATAAAAAGCTAAACTAAGCAATAAAGTACCTCGTATTTTTCCCTTCGCCCTCACGATCCCTTCGACAGCCAAAAGTGAATCGGTATGCTAATTCCTCATCCTCAAATCAGTACTTCCCATGGGTTATTTTCTCAACGAAAATGAATAAGTAATTTAGTTACAAGAGTGAAATCTTTATAGAATTTGAAAAACCAAAGGACAAGTTCAGGGCAATAAAATCTGAAAAATACGTATTTTTCAGATTTCTAAGCTTAAACAAAAGAATTAGCAAATAAAAGTGCTAATGCTATTCACCCTTTTAAGTAGAGGACAAACAAAATTCAACTCATTTTTAGGAAAGCTTTAAAATGTAATAAGTGAAGGGAGATGAATAAAAAAAAGGGAAATTTTCAGTTTGATCCCTACTGGTTTGGGCCGGGTGCAGACACACCCCTCCTCTTTTAAATATCAGCACATAACCACCGTGTGGTTTGTGGATTAATGTGCACAATTGGAGTTTCCATCTAATTTAACGGTAGGTGTGGTTCACTCGCCTATGTTGAGAGTGATTGTGACTACAACAACAATATGAAAACCAAATACCCTAATCTATCTCCAAAATTACACTTTGCCATCGTACCCTAATCTCCTCCTCCATCTAGACTGGTGTAAATAGCTCCAATTCATAGGTGCAATTGGTAACAACTAGGGAAAATTTTTCCCCCAACAGCTCTATTGCAAACCCTTTACCCAAACCCTACGGTGGCGGCTAAATACATGAAATGCCATGTTGCTGTGAGATGTCAGAACTCCAAAATCCATAGCCACCGTGTGGTGTCGGGCAGACATGGATTCCGGCAATCAATTTGTTTTAAAAATTTTCTTTTTTTCCTCTTTTCTTCTCCTCTTCTTCTTCATTCTACTGTCGAGATAGCCCATCTTAAAAACTCGTTGATTGGAGCCAACCTCAAGGAGTCGACATAAATTGTAGCACTAAATGAACTATGTTTAATTTCACCCTCTAGAAGTGGGTCTGTATTTCCGGCAAACTCAATTATAAACTGCAGCAAAAACACTTCGATCACATGTGTTCATTTCGATTGCCGGAGACGAAATAGTGCATATATTCAATGGTCGTGTAGAAGCACCAAATGGAGCTTCGAACTCAGCTTTATACGATCCAAGTTTAGCTGCTGGGAAAGGATTGAACGGCACCAGTGGTAATTGATTCTGGTGACCACTAAATCGGTGGTGGATCAACAATTGCATAAACCAAACAACAAAAATTCAGAGAGAGAGAGAGAGTGACTTATCAAAAAAAATTTAATAACTTATCAAAAAAAAAATTCAGAGAGAGTGAGAACAGGGCGGAGAGAGAGAGTGTGTTGGGAATTGGGATGAGGAAGAAGACAAGGGCATTAGAGTCATTTTACAAGATCTGTTAACAGAGTTAGATGTGCACATTGATCCATAAACCACACGGTAGTTATATGCTGATATTTAAAGGAGGAGGGGTGTGTCCGCACCCGGCCCAAACCAAAAGGGGTCAAACTGAAAATTTCCCTAAAAAAAAATTATTGGTAACCGTGGGTTTTGAATCTCCTTAAACGAACAAGTCCTAAGATTTCACCTTCAACCCGAACTGCGAAAATGTCCAAAACCAAGTATAAAATTACGGGTTAGCCACATATGTGACCAAATTACGGTATCAACCCTACCTGCCCTCTTCTCTCCCCGTCTCACTCAAAATCCATCGTCAATTCAATACCAGTATACCACTGACCTTTCTTGAGATTCTTCGATCCACAAACTCTTTACCCGAAGCTGAACATCAAGAACCGCTCATCAATGGCGACCCAGATCACGAAACGCCTGATCTCTCTACTGTTAGCTCTGCTCTTGGTCTCGTCGACGCTCGCGAGCTCAGACGCCCCCTTCATCGTCGCCCACAAGAAGGCCACCGTCACCAGGCTCAAACCCGGCATCGAACGCGTCTCCGTCTCCATCGACATCTACAACCAAGGATCTGCGTGAGTTCGGTTTTTATCATTTTGCCTCTTCAGCTGATATCTAGATCGAATTATTCACGCGTTCTCCAATCGATGTTGTCTAGATATTTACGCGTTGGAGATATCGCACTGATGGTTTTGTTTGTTATGGGTAACTTTTATTTGAAAAGATCATTATAGCACAATCTTTGTTCATTCATGGGATTTGTCTTAGATGAATTTTATTTGGAAAAATCATTAATGCGCAATCTTTGTTTGATCGCGGCAATTGACTTGTGATTTAGTGTGTAGTAATTGCCTAATTATTGTGTACCCTTAAGTAGCTATATATTCGACGCGAAAGATGATATTAGCGCTTTTAATTTGAATAACAAACAGTCTTTAAGCTTTTGTAGCTTCAGTTTTTATTAGTTGGAGTTATCACTTAGACACTATTATACTTTCGGATTTTAGTAATAAAGCTGGCTAGTGAGCATTTATTGTGGATTTATTCATCAAAACGGTAGTCTTTGTCAGATTATAAACCTCGTTATTATTACTGCCGCGAAAAACCAAATCAAGTTGGCTTTCACAGAAAGATCGGAGGAGGTCGGGATGTTGATCCCCACCATAGCTAGAGACTGGATTCCAATAATCATCAAACAATGAGACACAATAGAAGAAGTGTTTTGGGCTAACAATCTGCCTGTACAGGCAATCAGCAGACATTTGGTAGTGGGTGGATCGTTCTAGCCTTGCTTTTCACTAATTTCCTTTTCTTTCTATGGACATCTTATGATAGAGGTTTTACTGGATGTAATTTGGTCCATTTGCAAAGTACCAGGGCACGATTGTTTTTTTAGTTATGGTGTGCAAAAAGTCTAGGTACACAACCAACCAAACACAACCCCTCACATACATGTGGGGCCCACATTCTTGGCCCCACATGTATGTGAGGGGTTGTGTTTGTATGGTTGTGTATGTAGCATTATTATTGTGTGTGCCTCTCGAAATCCATTTGGTAGATTTTGTACAATAACAGAATACTGTTGATATTTGGGACCCCTTGTATCCCAATAATAACAGCTCATACCTTTTCATGGGTATCATCCCAGATTTTAAATATTAGATTATGCTGTCTTATACATCTGCCTCTTTTGTATTTGCTTTGTCTCCAGGACTGCGTTTGATGTAAGCCTAACTGATGATAGCTGGACTAAAGATACTTTTGAAATTGTCAGCGGGAACACTTCAATGTCATGGGAAAGGCTTGATGCGTACGAGTTTCTTGTTCTTGAAATAGTCTCCTTGGTTCAATATATGGAAGTGAGGTCATTACTTGTTATCATGTTAAATGTTTTATAATGCGCAGTGGGGCTCTTGTATCACATGCTTTTGAATTGGACTCCAAAGTGCGGACACTGTTTTATGGTGCACCCGCAGTTATCACATTCCGTGTCCCCACAAAAGCTGCTCTACAGGTTTGGCATTGTCAGCTATTTCATCTGCATACAGAAGAATTGTGCATTCATTATGTACTGCAGTACTGATTAGTGTGTATAGATAAGACATTTCTATGTTTCCAATTTTCAGGAGGCTTATTCGACTCCGATTCTACCTTTAGATATTCTTGCGGATAAACCTGCTGAGAAGAAGTTTGACCTGGTAAAGTCTTGCGCAAGCAGTTGATTTGTCCTTATATTACTGTAATTACATGCTATCGTATATTCACTTGGAAGCATTTTTGTGTTTTTCCATGGCATTGTGGCTGGCGGCGACCAAATTTTCTCAGGCTAAGGTATGCCCTGTTCTCTTGATATTACTGCATTCTTCAGTTTGGAAATGGAATGTTGCAGATTATGATATTACTGATACTGTTATCACTTCACTATTACATTACTGAAACTTGCATAGGACGGATTAGGAGTGACATGCCAGATATCAGTGGATTATTAGAACTACGTATTATTGACAACTTGACGTCGTGATAGTAGACATACCTGGGCAGTGGGCACTGCCCCTGTAGTGTGATATGAAGAGTAAGAAGGGCCTTACCCATGATCCGTTGATACTATTCAAATTAGGGACGATAGAAGATTGGTTGATTTACTTCCAGCTCTTTTTTCTTTTCTTTTTTGTTTTGCATAAAGCACTTTTAATCAACTGTTGGACTCAATGGAATGCTTTTCTCATGCTCTCAACATTTCTCCATCTGCAGAGGTTGTTGGCGCAGTACGGGTCCTTGGTCTCCGTGATCTCCATAGTGACTTTGTTCATATACCTACTTGCATCACCATCATCTGGTAATGCAAAAGGCGGCAAGAAGAAGCGCTAATCATTTGACAAGATAACAACTGCATGTCTGTTATGCATTTGGTTGGAGGAAGTAATCCCCCGCCCCACTATTGCTGCAATTGAGTTTGTTTTTAGTTTCCTTTGATACTTTTAAGCCACTGTTTTTTGGAGCTTGTAGGAGGTTTTTTAGAAATGAGAGGAACAGCGTTTTATTCTGCTACTTATATTCAGGCAGCTATTGGACAAAGCAAAAGTAAAATTAGACCTTAAGCTGCCTCTCAATGCTCCATTTGCAGTTCTCTGTACTTTCCTAGGTCGGTGACCTCTGATGAATTTTGAACTTTAGATACTGTTTTTGCATTGGAATGTTCTTATGAATGAGCCACAGGCCACTGAGTGATGGCTTCGACTACTCCATATGTTGTCTGAGACCTAACTATTATTACATTGAGATTTTTGAACATTCGGGAAAGAAAAAATCGACGTACACTGTACTAGTTCTTCTTCCGGCGTCCTATTTTCTAAACATTTGGGAAAGAGGTTGACTCATTCTGTCATTCACCGCACAACGCCACACGCCACCACTGCACAGGCAGGTACGGTGGGCACCGGCGCAGTGTGGCATACTCTGTTTTGGGGAAATATAATTGCTTTGGCGTAAGACGTGTGACATGTTGATATTGTTGGCATTTGGGTAGTGATTTTCATTCTGCTCCTTGTCTTAGAAATCTCTCTGACAAACGATGGGAATGTCTTGTCAATCACAGGGCAAACAATATTTACAAGAACGGGAGAATAAACGAACTAAAGCAGGAGAAAAATCACTTCCACTCTCTGCGTTGATTTCGAATCAAACAGTTTTCTCAATTTGTTTCCCGACCTTGTGATCGCGAGCCGCAGAAGCAGCATTTGGGTTATAGCAAGATGTGACATGCAGTAGATTCTTCATAGCAGATGGCTTCCCCATTGGAAACACCTTTCTGAATCTTCTCCCTTTCCTTTTGGGTTTGGTCACTGCCCCCTGCCAAACACAAGCCAATCACAAAAAAGATTCAGAAAAACATTCTCTGTTCCATTTTGTCTTTGATTTTGGTTCTTATAATCTAGAACGCGATCACATCAACTGCAACCATAGGTCGCGTAACCATTTAGCAAATCGGGACCCCAACCACAGCTATTTCAGTCTTTTCAGACAAGTTTTTGCTTAGCAGTTGTTGCAGGGAAATGGGAGGAAAAACACGAAGTTGTGGTGATGGTATATACCTCGTTTGAGTTTGGAGATGAATTGCACTTGTCCTCTTTTTTCTTGATTTCCTTGTTTTCTCCATCACTGTTACCTGCAAAAATTTATGCGATTTTATTGACCTCACAATTGTTCTCTCTCTCTCTCTCTCTCTCTCTCTCTCTCTCTCTCTATTAGGTGCAAGAATTTCTAACATATATGTTCTTATGTATAGGTGCGAATACTTAACCGTTGAACGTAATTCGTTTGAATTGCTGCAATATATTTATTTGTTCGAAAAGGTTATTTTGTTTCCTTCGTTTTCACAACATATTGAGTCCCTCCTAAGGATAGTTCTTTTTATTTTCTTGTTGAGTTAGAACGATAGATTAAATGTAAATGAACATTCATTAATAAAAAGCTAGATTTTTCTTTTTGCAATATTAAAAAAAAGAGAGGAAAGAATATGCATGCATGCATAATTTGATTTCCATCATTTTGTTACTCACCGTCGTCCTTGGAGCTGTCGTCCGTATCACAATCGTGGGTGCAATACTCTCTAAAACTCGGAGAGTCGATCCACAACGCAGAACCATCATAATCAGAAAGTCTTCCTTCTTCGTCAGCATAATCGCTTTCTTCTTCTCCTCCATCGTTGTCCTTGTTGTTATCCCTCTCCGCGGCCACAACCTCCTCGTTTTTAGCTTTAACATTGTTTTCTTTCTCCTCCCCACCGTTTTTCTTTTTTGTGTTATCTCCTTCTGCAATCTTCAAGCTTTCTTTGTGCTCCAATGATGGTCCCTTTGGGGCTTCTTCGTGAGGCGAAGAAATGCTTTTACAGCTATTATCGCAATTCGAAACTGCATGATCTTCACCATCCCTTAGAAGTAGTTTGGTAGAAGGGGTGTCGTCTATGGTAACAACAAGGCGATCACTTCTACGCAAATTATCAAGTTTCCTTCGGATGGGATGAAAGTCTAAATGGTCGGCCATGCCGTATCTTGACATGCCGCAACCCATTGGAGGAGGAGGAGGAGGGAGAATGGATAAAGAAAAAATGTGAAAGGATTGAAGAAGATCAAATGAAGGAGGTTGGATTGGAGATAAGAGAGAGCTTTGGGAAATTTTTGACTTGGTAAAATGAGGGATGGCGCAAGAGTTTCGGGGATTGAAGATGTACTTAGACAACCAATGAATTTTCTCTTTCAATAATATTCTCATTAGTAGGAGGGGCTCCAATCCCCAGTATCTATTTTGTTTTCTTGCCTGTTTTCTAATAACATAATTTTGGTTAATTGCTTGAAAATATCAAGAGTTTTGAATCTTAAAACACGATCTAATGGTCGAAAATGCAGGAGGAGACAGAAAAAAAGAAGAAAGATTATAAGGCTTGAAATTGTGACAGGGTAAATATACTTTTTAACGAGGACAACAAAGAATATCGATCATTACATTACGTATTGAAACAGACGTCCTGAAATATAGTACCAGCCCCATTTTTTCAAAACAATTGATTACGCGATTCAGAGGGATATCAATTTTGTTAACACTTTGGAGAGAGTAATTTCGCAAGTATGTGATATGTTTAAGAACTTAGTGTAATTTCGTGTCATACTCTTAGAAATAGAGAATACAAATAAGTGGTGGTTTTAAAAATTATTTTTTTTGCTAACCACAAACACAGTCATATTGGACGGTGGCAAGAATGGCAATGGGGCGAGTTGGGGCCAAATTTTATGGTACTCTGTCCCCGCCTCGTTCCTCATCGGGGGTGCGATGGAATGGGAGAAATCGGGTATGGCGCCAAGCAAAGAATAATCAAGTCCCCTCACTGAGACGACGCTAATTTGATCAAAATCTAATATTACAAGAAATAGGAGAAAATAAGAAAAAAGACCGCCCCAAAAAATCGTCAAAAAGTCGCAAGTTGGGCGTCTAAATTGTCATATGGCGGTCTGAACCGCGAGTCCAACGGTCAGGAAAACGGGCCGCACCAAACCCGGTCTGACTGACAACAATCAACAAAAAACTGCCTTGCAAAACCCTAGGGGACTATATATAATCCCCAATTACAAAACCCCGATCCCTCTCGTTTGCCGCTGAAAACCCTCTCGATTGAGCGGGAAAAAAGTCCCAAGAGACTGAGCAAGTCTTGCCCTAGAGATATCAACATCATCATCGCTATTCTCATGGAGAACATGGTGGATCAAGACCAGCAATGGCTAATTAACTGCTTGAATGCCACTCTCGACATCAATCACAACGTTCGTTCCTTCGCCGAAGCTTCTCTCCATCAAGCCTCCCTTCAGCCAGGTTCTCTCTCTCTCTCTCACACACACACACACATGTAATTTAATTGACTTCAGTGTCCAGGAATCTTAGCCTCGAATGCCGAATTGCTACGTATGAGCATGAACATGGGGTGTCTGTCATGACTTTGGCACTTTGCATTCCTGTTTTCCGTAACCGACAAGTGTTTTCATAAACGAAAGAGAAAGAGCAGGACGCAGACAGCCTTAGGGCTGCGAACGAACAGAGTCGTTCAGGAGCAGCACGAGGCTCGGCTTGTTAGAAAACGAGTTGAGCTCGAGTTTTACGCTTGTTCAGTAAATGAGGCGAGCTCGAGTTAGTTTGTAACTCAGGCTCGTTTATAAAAGTTTGGTTAGTTTGTAAACGCTTTGCTCATTTATATAGACTTGTTTAGTAAATGAACTGAGCTTTAACACCTTGATGTTAAACAAGCTGAGCTCGAGCTAGGCTAGTTTTGGACGAGCCGAACAATTCAAAGCTCGGCTCGTTTGCAGTCCTAGGGACAGGACCATTGCTAAGAGGGAACTTAGGACATACTTGTTTACAGGAATCGCCCACAGAACTAAGACGAAAAAAAAAAGCTAGAAGAAAAGATGAATGGGCATCGGGAATGCTGTAGGAGTTAGTGGGCTAAGAGTACAGATGTGGGCTAGCAGCTTCATCTTAGGTCTTATCCTATACGGTTAGAGTCTGATGGGCTAGCTAGCCCTGGTATTCTATTTGTAAAGAAAGGAAAGCATAAAGCATCAACTTTCTGTAAATGAGTTGTTATTAGTCAGTGGGCTTAGAAGGCATATCCGGAGAAGAAGGGGGAGAAGGGGGCATGGGACAAGAAAACAAAGATGATAGGTTCATGAGCTTCATCTTGTGTTTATACATTAGGGTTAGGGTCTGATAGGCTACCTAGCCCTGGTATTTTATGTGTAAAGAAAGCAAAGCATAAATGATGGACCATCTATATCGGTAAATGAATTGTTGGGCTATGTGTCATAGTTTTACGGTAGTGGTTACAAACTTACAATATTCTAGCACCTTAATTTAACATTCTCCAGCTTGGTCCTACTTTAGCATTTTTACTTGTGTAAAAATTGCTTTATTGATATGTTTGTCATCGTGCACATTTTCTTTTGTTTATGTGCATTGAATATATATTGTTCCACTGTTTTTTTTTTGCTTCCTGAAAATTTCTCATATCAATGGCATCTCCAAAAAATGTTTGGCAGGCCTCTAGTCGAGCAACTCATTTATTTTGATGTTTTAAGGTGTTGCATGAATGCTACCATACATTTTAAAGGATTACCTTGGTCTTGTGTAGGATTACACGGTGGTACATGAGAACTATGACTGACAAGTGTTCCTGAATTCTTTTGAAGGTTTTGGAAGTGCACTAGCCAAGGTTGCTGCAAACAGGGAGCTTTCGTCGGGATTGCGTCAGATATCCTTTATTCACATTGCCAGAACTAGAATCTTTTCCATTTTCTTCATCTACTTTGTTCCCTGTTCATTTAAAGGAAGAAATATTGTATCCACGGGTGCTAGTTTTAATTGAAGTAATATGAAATGTTTAATAACATGTTGATCACAATTTTCTTTGTAAGATTTAACATCCTTTTACCTAGCTGCTGTCCTTCTAAAACAGTTCATTAAGAAACACTGGGAGGAGGAGGAGGAAACTTTTGAGCATCCTGTTGTTTCGAGTGAAGAAAAGGTTCTTTTTTTCTTAAAGTAATATGTTGCATTATTATGGCACTTGACAGAGCAAAATGATGAAAAAGGATTCATGTAGCCAACCTAATTGGTTGGACACAAGGCATAGTTTAGGTCATTGAACGCTATTTGTTTCCATTATCATTTATCCACCCTGGGTTTTAGGGTTATAGTTCTTCGCCTAGAAGAATCGAACAAATCTAGTTCATTATAACAATGAAGGTGCTGTTTTTTCTTATGTTGCGTATTAGTGTTATGCATTCATTATTAAGCACAGAATGGTCAATTGTCAGCTTATAGTGGATTGGTAAAACGTTGCTTGATGTGTTTAATTTTTCCTTTATTAAGAGCTTAGAGTATGGTGATTTTAGTTATTCCTGTTTCAGCCCTAACATTGCATAAATGAAGAGAGCAGAAGTTCTTCTGACACTCTTATGGCAGTGTCCTTTTCCCTTTTTTCTTCCTTTTGGTTTCCATTCTTCTCCTTTGTTTATTCTTGTATCTAAGATTACCTAACACAACTTGGTTCCAAATGCTTATTTTGTGCTCGATAAACGATCACTCTCACTTGCTTCTGCATTGCGAGAAGGCTTTTGGTAATTCCCAATGCTCGCCACTCGAAATCAGCTGTTTAATGCACGAAATGTCTCTTTTTCCCCTTCCCTTTTTATACTGTGGATCTATCTGATTGACAGGTACTTTTCAACATAACATCAGCAGGGTCCCTTTGTGATGCTGCAGTTTATATGTAGTTCTCCACAATTTTGTCTTGTTGATAAAATCTCCCCCCTCCTAGTTGATTGTTTGCGGTTACATCCTATTTATTTGAAGTTAAAATACCTCCGCCGTAATCTCTTCTCCTTTTCTGCATTCTCTATCCACCTGTCTGATTTTACATAGGTCTTGATGTCAGGCAGCTATACGTGGACTTCTTTTATTGTCGTTGGATGATTCTCATAGAAAAATCTGCACGGCAGTCAGCATGGCTGTGGCATCCATTGCACATTATGACTGGCCTGAGGATTGGCTTGACTTACTTCCACTCCTCCTAAAGTTGATAAATGATCAAACTAATATGAACGGAGGTAAGTCCTTTGTGCATTATGGTTTCACTTAACCTAGTATGATCTTTTTCATGCATTGATCCTGCATAATCTCTAGTATGACCTAATGTTTAACTTCGTATGCTTGTCGTTTTATTCTACTGTGACCTATTTGTCTTGGATGTGTCGATCAAAAAATAAAAAATAAAACATTTGTCTTGGGTGTGATTTGTCATTTGTGTAGTAGGTCTGAATTTCTTACAATTGCCTGCAGTTCTTTCTTTACTTAGTGTGTTCTTTCTGCTTTTCCACTCTGGCTGGGTCTTTTTTTACTGTAATTGTTAGAAGCAGTATTCTTATCTCTTGTACACTTATTTGGAAAAGGTTTTGCATGAGTTCTTATTTATTTATTTATTCCTTATCAAAGATCATGTATAGAGCTTTTATTTTCTTCTTGCTGGATGCAATTAAGATTTGACACTATGATCCCTTTGTTCCCTTGTTTGCGGGATTGAAGTAATGACTTCTCATTTAGAATGTGTCATCCCATGAAAATCCGCACTAGAAGTCTTCTAAGTTCTACCACTGTTATAGTGTTACAAATGTTTTTTCACAAGTCTTCTACAGTTGTCAGCGTATTTGACAAGTTTTGCTCTAAGTTGTGCAGTGCATGGGGCTTTAAGATGCTTGGCTCTTCTTTCGGGGGACTTGGATGATACGGTGGTGCCAAAACTAGTGCCTGTTTTGTTCCCATGCTTGCACACAATTGTGTCATCTCCGCAGGTTATTTTTGGTGTAATCTTGCAATTTTGTTGTTACTTTTGTGTGCCTTTTCTTCAATTTGGCCTTTCATTTCCTTTCACTCTCCCAACTGTCCTTCTGTTTTATTTTATTTTTCCTGGTCGTTATTGGGGTTGTTAAATGTAAGGGTTGGACTCCAATGCATGCCACAAGGGCATGGTCTTACTGGTTCAGGATTTTGTAGATAACGAGGGTTTGATACGTTTTGATATTAGATAACTTAATGTTCATTGTTGAGCCTATTACCTAACAGCTTAAGCTTTTGGGACAACTAGTGACTGAACATGGTATCAGAACTCAGGTTGAGATAGGTCTTGGGTTCAAGTCTCTCTATTTGCATTTGTAACCGCTTGCATTATGTTTCTACCTTTTGCATTCTTCCCCAATGTGTATGGATATTTGCATCTACATATGCAAGAGTGCAGAATGGTGTTGCACGTGAGGTAGGGTGTTAGATAGCTTGACAATTGGCAACTTAACAGTTGATACTGGCTCTTTTTTATCTTTCGTTTTTAGTTTTTTGTGTCTTGTCGTTGTCGTAAAACGAGGAGAATTATCGTAGACAGATGATTTCAAATTTTCCCTGTTTTTGAAGGGACGTGAATTCTGGTCTTTCCCAAATGTCTATCCTTTCGTACCTTTCAATGTAGAAGCAATTTGCTATTATTTACTGTTGTGTCGACCACTCATTATCTTCATTACATTCCTCTGAGTATGACAGCCAGGAGTCCACCTGCCAGTTGGATCTTTAATCAACTAAACCATTTACATGAGTTTTGCATGGTTTTCTAAATATGATTGTAGTGCATTTGAAAAAATTTGTACAATTTTTTTCTTACAAACAAACCAAATGTTTTCAGGTTTTACATATCGGGGTACCAGTATCATAATATTACCCATATCTGTACCCTATACATGCTTCATAAGTTTTGGGCTTATCCTTCGTGTTTTCTATGATACTTAGGTTTATATTGTGTCATTTGAAGCCCTGGGTGCCAAGAACAAGGACGCTCCCTCAGGGAAAGCGAACTTACTTCCTACTTTAGATAGAAAGAGGCCAGAGGGGGATAGTTTCTTTATATTTTTCATGTGAAATACCTCTTCCTGGGGAGGGATGAGAGTTGAGAGATAATTTCTCTGCAAAAGAACTTTTAAGCACTCTTGGTTTGTTCAGGAAACTGTGTGTGTAAGCATCCCAGCGCTACCATTCAGTTGTGGAACTTTTGTGCAGATTTATGACAAAATTTTGCGTGCAAAGGCTCTTTCAATAGTTCACTCTTGCAGTTCTGTGCTCGGTGTAATGAGTGGTGTGTATAAGGTATCTTCTTAACACCAGATGTTTACAGTGTCTGAAATAGGGCTCTTACTGGAATTTTCTTTTCCAATATGAAATGACTTATCTAATACTTCACTGTGTTTAGACAGAAACTAGTGTGTTAATGTCGCCAATGGTTCAGACATGGATGGAGCAGTTCTCTATTATCCTGGAACATCCTGTTCATTCTGATGACCCTGATGACTGGAGCATCAGAATGGAGGTTTGAGATTGCCGTTGTGTCTTGAATAGTAGTATTATATTCAGGCTTTCAGCATAGTGTAAATTGGAAAAGCCTTTGATTTGAAATATCCTTTTTACACTGTTCAACACTAGGTTTTAAAGTGCTTGAATCAATTTGTTCAGAATTTTCCTAGCCTTACAGAAACACAATTTAGAGGTAAGCTTGTTGTTTTGTTTTTCAGAGGATAAACCATATTTCTAGATTTCTTCAAGTACTGCTTTCTCTTTCTTCCCCTCCTCCAATATGTTTTCTATGGTGCCTTTTAATTTCAGTTGTGGTCGGACCATTGTGGCAGACGTTTGTATCATCGCTTAGAGTTTATGAACAAGCATCAATTGAAGGCGCGGAAGATCCCTACGAAGGAAGATATGATTCTGATGGTGCAGAGCAAAGCCTTGAGTCCTTCGTTATCCAGGTAAAGGCCCATGATTTCACAGTTTTGATTCAGTTTCTTTATAGGATAAAGAAATCTGATTGAAGGTTTGTATGGATACCTGAGAGTACAATTACTGGGTGGCTATCTCAATAGTAAATTTCCCTTTTAACTGAATGCATGTCTTTGAAAATATGTGGGTTCATGTATGTAAATAACTTCTTGCTAGCAATATTGAAGAATTGGAAAGGTTCAGCTGGATATGCACGGATATTGGATACTTCACTAACAAAAACCAGAATTCAGCAAAGTTAGGAAAAGAGAGAAATACAGTCTAACCAGACTCAGATCTATGCCCGCCAGATTATTGTAAGTGAGTTTAAGGGCATACAGACCCACCTCTAGAGGCACCATGAAAGCCACCGAAGTTCTCCACACAAACCAACTATTTCTTTATAATACCTCATTGCTCTGGCATTGCCTATGTGTGAAGAAACTAAAATGAGGATGGACAGAGTGGCGGATGAACCTGGGCGACAGCCCTACCCAAGTGAAACAATTTCTTTGGAATCATTATATAATTTTGTGTGCACAACGTTTCTTACAAGAAAAATAACACCCTCTTATCCAGGATTTTTTGAGAAATTCAATAACCGTGCTCCTTAGATTTTATGATTTCATGAAAATTTTAAAACTAGGTTCTGTAGTTTGCCAATTGGAATGGATATGGGTGAACTAGATTGCATTTATCTGCCGTTATATATGACTATGCTTTTGTAATTGTATAGGTAGATTGATATATCAAAGATAGTTTTTTGGGTTGTATTTTGCAATATGTATTGTCAGAAACTGATAATACCTTTCATATTGACCATATTTTTTTTAAATTCTCGCCCATGCTGAAATTCTGCATCCGCCCCTACCTCGGGGCATATCTTATCACACAAAGCTCTCCATTTGAATTGGGAATTGGGGTTACCGAGAGAACCTGAGCTGTAGAGAAGGAGAGATGAGCTAAAGGAGCGAGGAGGAGAGATCCACGACAGAGAGGGAGGGAAGGAGGAGAGTGTAGGGGAGATCCATGAGAGAGAGAGGGAAGGAGGGAGAGAGTAGGGGAGATCCATGAGAGAGAGAGTTTTATGAAGGAAATCTTCGAACAATATTTGTAAAGATTCAGTTGGGGCAATTACCCCAGCGTAGGACCCACCATTTTGATCTACCATCAGTACGTAGCCACTTTCATCGTTACTATCATTCAATATCTCATCATCAACCACCATGAGTGGTTGGGTAAGGGAGAGAATGAGACGAGCAATTAATTAAAGAGAGGGAAAAGAGGACAGAGAAAATGTTGTGAGGAGGAAGGCAGGGCCGGGTGGCGGTGATGGGTCTTGAGTCCTGATTGTATTTCAATGACGTGGAGAGCAAGGGTGTTACAGTAACTGCTAAATCGCTGCGATGTTTTCCTCTTTTCAACTTAGAAGGAGAACAGTGCAGTATAAAGCGTGTTAAGCATGAAGTGGAAGGGATTAACCATGGTTATGTTATGGTGCAAAGAATATCAGTTGTGGCAGTCTTGTTTGGTCAGCAGGGAATTAATGAAGGTTGGCTTTGTGTACCCGAGGCCGTGATCGGAGATGTTATTCCGTAGACCTCTCTCTCTCTCTCTCTCTCTCTCTCTCTTTTTTTTTTTTCTTTCCATCTTGTTTTGACACTGTCCATTTGGCACCTCAATCTTTGATCAAGTCAGTCCTCCATTATCCTTTCTGTCGTGTTACTTGGTCTGCATTGCCCATGGAAAAATTACTCTCTCTCTCTCTCTCTCTCTTCCCGTGGTCGATTTACTTATGCGTGTCTGCCACTGAAAGCTCTTTTCAATTCTGGCACGTGGTCATAAAATTTGTAAATTCTTGATTTTGCAGTTATTTGAGCTTCTATTGACCATCGTGGGTAGCTCAAAATTGGTAAAGGTGTGTTCCAAATTCTTTCATCTTGATTCTGCTCTGCATTACTTTGTCTCTTTACCAATGATATCTCATGGAGCATTATGTAGGTTGTTGCAAATAATATTGTCTCTTTACCAATGATATCTCATGGAGCATTATGTAGGTTGTTGCAAATAATATTAAGGAATTGGCATACTACACTATTGCGTTTCTGCAGATTACTGAACATCAGGTAATGTTGTAATATCCTTGTTTAGATTGCTTCATGCTTAAGCAAGTCATGATGTGTGATTGAATTTGGGGTTTGTCTTGCTTCATACATATATTTTATTTGATACTGCAATTTGGTTGTATCAATTGTTAGAAATTAATAATTTCTCTTACTTTTGCACTTGCTTTCCTTTGTTGGTAATTTTTTTTATTCTCATCGTACGCAACCTTTTTGCCTAGGTTCATACTTGGTCACTGGATGCAAACCAATATGTCGCTGATGAGGATGACAATACTTATAGTTGTCGTGTTTCTGGTAAGTTGTAACTGAGTTATATAAATGGTACTTCGTCTGTTCTCACCCCTTCTCTACTGTTAACCAATGAGATTTGCGCTGATAACATTGCTTCGGTGATGATTTTAAGTTACCCTAGGTAGAACATCTATAAAAATGTTTTCTTTGACGGCTTCTTGAACATATGAAGATGTTTTCTTGCAGGTGCTCTTTTACTTGAAGAGGTTGTTAGCTCTTGTGCTACAGAGGCAATCAATGCTATAGTTGATGCTGCAAAAACCCAATTCGTCAATTCTCAACAAGCAAAAGTTGCTGGTTCTGCTGCCTGGTGGAGAGTAAGTTATAAAGCCATATGGCCTGCTCTAATTTATTCTGTCTTCATGCACAGTGCATCTGATATTGTGATGATTTTGCTGTTTCCATATGAAACCAAAATGAGAACTTTTGCAGATAAGGGAGGCAATACTTTTTGCTTTGTCATCTCTCTCTGATCAGTTGCTTGAAGCAGAGGTATGTTGTATAAATGGCAACGTTATTGGATAATGCTAATGGCTGGATTCGACAAATATTGTTGGGTCCTAACTCCTAATTAGCAGGATTTTGATCTCAATCATTTACCCAGTGAATTGAAGTTGTGTTTCTCAGAGGAAACTAGATTTCATATGTTTGATAATCTATCCAACTTTTTCAGGTTTCTGGGCATACTAAGGCTGATTTAGGAAACCTGTTAGAGCAAATAATCGCTGAAGACATGGGATCAGGTATCTCTTGTTATCTAAATCTCATTCAGATTTTTAGCCATTAATGAGGTTGGTTATGTTTTCTGGTGTGCAGGGGTACATGAATATCCCTTTCTTTTTGCACGTGTGTTCTCATCTATTGCTAAGTTCTCCTCCATGGTAACTGTTTTTGCCCTTATTGTTGTCATGTTCTCAGCATAATCCACTCACTGAATTGCTACTGATTGTACAGCTCAGCCACGTTGTTGTTGAGCATTTTCTCTTGGCTGCTATTAGTGCAATTGGCATGGATGTGTAAGTGTCTCTGTCTCATGTATATCTTTCACTACGGATGAGAGAATGAGACTAGCACTGATAATTTTCTGTCAACAGGCCCCCACTGGTGAAAGTTGGTGCCTGTCGCGCACTTTGTCATCTCTTACCTGATGCAAACAAGGGGATGCTTCAGCCGCATATAATGGGCTTATTTTCGTCGCTTGCTAATCTTCTTAATCAAGTATGCACCAGTTAATAGTTCCTTCGTATTTCATTGTTTTAAAATTATGCACGTGATGCTTAGGGTTATTCTGCTTCTTCGTAGGCATCTGATGAAACCATGCATCTGGTGCTTGAGACACTGCAAACAGCAATAGGAGCAGGTAAGCACCAGTGCTGCTAAAACCTAGAATAGCTGTCTTCCAAATTCATTGGAGATCTAGTGATTCTGCTCATTGACTTCAATATAATGGTTCCTTCCTCTCCGAGTATCAGTCCTTTTGAGTTGCATTCGCTTGTTGTAGGGCATGAAGCATCAGTATCTATAGAGCCTGTTATCTCTCCGATTATCCTTAACATGTGGGTATCACATGTTTCAGACCCTTTCATTAGCATCGATGCTGTTGAGGTTCTAGAGGTAATCATGCTTGGTCTTTTTGGCCATTTGTTGGAATACTTGGCTCTCCTATTGTGTCTTATTTAATGAAGAAATTGTGCTTCTTGTGGTTTGTGTGATCATTTTTGTGAGATTCATGCAATTAACGATTCGACACAAGTTTCAATCAATTTGTCTGGAATTTAGCCGTTGAATTGATTTGGTTTGTTTCTCTTTGTGCTTGCATGTTTCATAAAAACGACGTTGGTTTTTCTTCTCTATAAAGAAAAAAAAGTAATCAGCTGGTTTATTTAATTTTTATCGTATATATTAGTGAATGTGTACACACATTCCAAGTGAATCTTATGCTCAGGATGCACTATTTCATCAAAACAATGCATGTTTTGATGTGTGATGTGATGACAATGTTGTGTAATTATATCTTTCCGTATTTCTTAAGTTTGTAGGGAAAAATGATCCTTGTAGCACCCCTATTGACTGGGATATAAAGATTTGCTATGGCTTAGTGTACCAGGATTTGCTATGGCGACCCACCACCAAGCGTCTAGCCTGCCTAGATACTGCCGAGCAATTTGGCAATTTTTTGTGTGAAAATATTATTGTTAGAAACATAATCCTTCATTTGTTCACTCCAAAAAGTGTGTGTGTGTGTGTGTGTATATATATATATATATAGAGAGAGAGAGAGAGAGAGAGAGAGAGAGAGAGAGAGAGACCGGCGACTTGGCGATGGCGACGAGAGGAGACTGGATTCGGTTTCTCCTTTGACGATCGGCGCCTCTGGAGTTGCTACTGGTAACGGGTTAGGGCTGATTGTGTTTTGTTATACTTTAGTTTATCACACTAAGACCCTTTTATTATTTTACTACAACACTTAGACCGTTAGCCGCCTCACCACCTAGCTCCACCAAATGCTGCCTAGTCTCCCTGGCCGCTCCGCCGAGGAGTATAATCGCGGCTGCGGGGCAGGCTGCCGCCGATAGGCGGCCACCGAGGCCATTATTTAGAACACTGCAAGATAGGATGGAAGGCCGCTCACTGAATTCTAATAATTCCATTTGAATACTCATAATTCCATTTGGAAGTTTTTATACACATTTGATGCTTCCCTGGTCATATAATGTCCATCCTGATAAAAGATTTTTAAATACAAATTCTAGTGTTGGTTTCTTCTTGTTATTAGTTGAAATCAACTATGTAGTATCTCAAATTGTCGGGTTAAACTATAGGGAGCCTAGTTTGCCCCTATGTTAAGTTGAACAACTACCATACCACGCCTTAGCAGAATATCTCAAACCATTTTGAGTTTGCTAGCTTTCTTCCCTACTTGTCATTGTTTTTGTCATTTTGTGGACAATGTAAGCCTTCTATATTGGTGCAGTTATTGACACACTCTTCTCATGGCCAACCAACCTATTCAATTTCTGGTATTTTTGTTGCGCTTCTTTTTCATTTTTCTCTTCTATTATCTTTCTAAAAAGTTTTGTTGCTTTTTTCTGAACTTTACATTTTCTTTGGTAACATCAATTTTCTCCTATAACATTTAGCTAGCTAACATCTACCTCCATTATACTTATTTCATTTTATCCAAATAATTGGTAATATCAGAACATTTTTCATTTTCAGAACTATTATATGATCCTATTTTACTTTTGGCTTGTAATGGTTTATCACTTTATCCTTGTAGCCTACCTTCATGTTGGAATTGGAGTCCTCCATTATGAACTTTTTTTTTTTTTTAGGTCAGGCGATATACATCAGTGGGGGTTAGTGGGGGAGTTAGGGTTAGCACGGGGGTCCAAAGGCTATCCATAGCCCTGGCCCCCAAAGGGCCTGCCCCCTGTGGGGCTCGAACCCAAGACCTTCCACAAAGGGGAGGCGGTGACTTAACAACTACACTAAGCAGTGGTTGTCAAATACAAAGTATCTCAAACTAAGGCGCTGTGTTTTGAACTCCTGCGCTAGAGTTCCAACTAGGCACATGGCTTAACCACACAGCCAACGTGAAATTTTCCATTATGAACTTGGAGAGCCACCAACAAAAGGAAGAACAACGCTTTTAATTTACTTTGTTTTTTTTGGCCTTGCTTCCTCTGCCATGAATTTTTTTATTCCCCTAAGAATGCTATTACATAAACAAAAACATTAACACTTCAAAACCTTTTTCGAAGTCCTGAGAGCATTATAAACCTAGATGGGGAGAGGCAAAGAACACCATGTTCTAACCTGGAAGACCTTATCATTATTGAAATTGACAAGATACTGAATTCAATGAATCATAGTTGAATCACAATTAATGCGTTTCTAATTTGAGTGGATTTTCATTACAATAGGAGATTCAGCAGAGGTATTGGAAAGAGGGCTCCAATCATATTGAACTATAAAAGGAACCAGAGCAGATGTCATAGATGTCCTTCTCTTTGGTCCTTTTTGCTTGTGAGTTGTGGATTGTTAGATTCTGAAAGCTAAGAACGTGTCTATATTGCCTCGGCAAACAGTAGCGCAAAACATTCAAAAATTTGGAGATTGTGTGCTGCTTATACTATCGACTTTGCTTTTTCCTCATTAACATTTCTACTTTTTTCATCTTTTTCCAGGCAATAAAAAATTCTCCTGGTTGTATTCAACCCCTTGTTTCTCGAGTTCTACCTTTTGTTGGACCTATTATGAATAAAGTACGGTTTGGTAAACTCACCATATGTAAATTGCATTTGGAGTGGAGTGATGCTCCATAGAAGTTATGGATCCGGGGAGCCTGTAGCTCCATGTAGTGCGGCATCTGAGCCGTCTATCTCGGCAATCAATGGTTCATATATGTTTGTTAACACTTACTAGTAAGAGTTAACTTTGACCGGTAAGAGTGCTTTAGCGAATCTGAATCATCGATTGCAGAAACGGATCGTCAAATGCCGCACTACAGGCTCCCCGAGTCCAGAAGTTATATACTTCTTCATGTATCTCTAATTTAATGTATTCTGGTGACATTCATCAGCCCCAGCAGCAGAGTGATGGTTTTGTCGCTGGTGCATTGGATCTTGTGACAATGTTGCTAAAGGTGAGTGAAACTTGGGTGATGCTTTATAAACTTTTCATTTATATATTTGTTGGTGTGACAGACGATGTTACTAAATCAGTTTTGCATTTTTGAAGAGCATCTTCATCATGTTTGATATTTTTCTGGTAATGGCCATACATTTTCATTGTTCAGAATGCGCCTACTGATGTGGTGAAAGCTGTATATGATACTTGTTTTGACTCTGCTATACGGATAGTCCTTCAGACCGACGATCATAGTGAGCTTCAGGTTTTCTTCTTTTTGCTAAATGTGCATGTTGTGCAGTATTGTTTTCTCAATTGTGCAGTAGTCAATGTGCTATTCACACATGTATTGTAGAATTGACATTTGTGTTTTGCAATCACTTTGACCAGAATGCAACCGAGTGCTTAGCTTATTTTTTATCTGGTGCGAAACAAGAAGTTCTTGCATGGGGTGGTGATCCTGGATTTACGATGAGAAGTTTGCTTGATGTAGCTTCGAGGTGTTTGCTCAGTCATTTCACTTTGCTCAGATTTTCTTATTGGGGTTCTGGGAACTTATGGACAGGCTTTATGCAGGCTTCTAGACCCCGATTTGGAAAGCTCTGGATCACTTTTTGTTGGAAGCTACATTCTGCAACTTATTTTGCATCTGCCCTCACAAATGGCACCACATATCAAAGATCTGGTTGCTGCTCTGGTCAGGCGGTTGCAATCTTCTAAAATTGCAGGACTACGAAGCTCATTGTTACTTATTTTTGCTAGATTGGTATATTATTTCAATCTCTTTCCCCCCATACATAGTCTGATGCAACTGCAAGTTTTGCCAAATCCAACTTCTGTAGCTTATTCTAGTGTGATGTTCTTTACTTATTGTCAAAAATAGTTAGGTTATCCCGACTTCAATTGAAGGTGTAGTTTATTTTACCTATTTATAGCTTTTAGTTTCTATTTGTTGCTTCAAAAGGAAAAAAGTTTCTGGGTAGGCTTGGGGCATTATAGCAGAATGCATGATGTTTTCATACTGTTAGTTACTTGATTGATACTCTATCTGGAAAACAAGAAACCTTAAGTAAGGAGTTCTCAAATTCTTCTTTTCACAGTTTTGTTGTACAGAATTGACTTGAGGTCTTGGAAATTGGGATATTATAGAAACTGCCCCTCACGATTCTTGTTCTGGGAATGAATGGCTATTTTTGGCAGTTCAATATTGGTTATGTACTTTTCATGTTTCAGTTTACACTGTTATCCTTACTCATTTTACCTTGTGAATGCAGGTCCACATTAGTACACCACATGTAGTTCAATTTATTGACTTGCTGATCTCAGTCCCTGCAGAAGGCCACGACAATTCTTTTGTATATGTGATGTCAGAATGGACCAAGCAGCAAGGTGAGTCACCTTAAATGGAACTGATTTTTATTTTGACTCTGAAGTCAACGATGTAATCACATGCTTCCTCACTTGTAGCTGCTTAGAAGCTTAATCAGGAATCAGGACTCTCTTGTGCAGTTCACCAAATAATTGTTCTATCTCCCCTGTATACTTTAGTAGTAAAAAAGTAAATACAATTTCAAGAAACAGGAGATTTGAATGTCCTTTGCAGATGAGACGTTACATCCCATTCTTTTGGCATCTTTTAGACCGATCAAGTATCCGAGAATAACCTGCATCAGGACAACAAACCAATCTTATTCTGATGCTGGGTCATACTTAGAGTTTATGGGTTTATGAAAACTGTATGTATGACTGCTGTGCAATTGCCCTAACTACCATCAAATGGAATTCCTTTTTCCTTCAAGTACTGGTGCTCTGGCAGCATTGTTGATGACTGCATGGGGCCTACAATACACCAGCAAACCATTCCTTGTGGGATTTGCGACGAAATTAGATTATAGAAGGCAATAAGGAAATGCCGCCCATAGACAATAAAAGGCCTCTGACAAAGGGGCCTCATACAGATCAAGAATTTGGTTGAGGGAAGGACTACATTCCCTCGACTCCCAACTATTAATCAAACTTCCAAATTCCTCTCTTGCCAAACAGTCCACAGAGGAGTCATTGCCCAAATTCTCCTCCTTTTGTTACCTTTCCAAGAAAGTAGAAGTCATAAAGCTCCATCCGAAGATCCAAACCACCCTGAACCAAGATAAAACTGAAGTCCATTACTGTCTCTGCATTCCGCTCGCACCTACTACACCAACTAACTAGAATCTTCTGTCTTCGAATCAGATTAGCGATTGTGAGAAAATTTCCTCGCACCCCACACCACACAAAAACTGCTACCTGGGGCTGGCCGAGAGGGGCATGACCGCACGAGTTCTTTTACAAATCGGTCTCTGAGGTGGAGTTCTGACCTCAACATAAAACTTTGTATTAGCACTGGACTTGAAAAGACCCTGTAGAAGTATGGCTCCCTTGTATCAAATCCTCCTCTGTCCAGAACCCCCACAAACTACATATGCTTGTATGAGTGTGTGCATGCTGTTGACACTCTATGTGGACAAAAGTGCCTTGGTCATTATTCATAGAAAACTAATTAACAGTAATGAATCTCTTCTTGCTTTGGTTGTCTTCTAAGAATCTTTTCGAGAACTTTTGAAGATTCAGGTTGTTAGCGCCATTGGTCCGCAACTCCGCACCATCATTCAGATAGAGATTTCATTTCGATGTCAGGGATATTGTCGATTTACGAGAACTTTCTAGATTTGGTGGATCAGGTCCCTTTGCTAAGATTGGATATTGACTCTTACAATTATTTTTATGTTTAAATAAAATACAGGGGAGATTCAGGGTTCCTACCAAATCAAAGTAACAACCACTGCATTAGCCTTATTGCTATCAACAAGGCATGTTGAACTTGGGAAAATCACTGTCCAAGGTCATCTAATTAAGGTGAGGCCATATCCGTAACCTCAGCTTGTATGGTCACTTTCGTTCAAGAACTTATTCAACTTCATGTGAAGTCCACTGCAGGGATAACAACTCGCTCAAAGGCTAAATTAGCTCCGGATCAATGGACATCAATGTCCCTTCCTGCAAAGGTACTTTTCTTAGACTTCCAAAGATATATCTACTAGATGATAAGAGTATGCGCTGGAATTCCGACCACATGGCACATTTTGTTCCACTGTTTGTCATAATCCAACTATTTAATTTTGCAAATTGCTAATCCAGCATGTGATCACCTTGTGGAGATAATCTTATTTATGCCTTTCAGAGTGGTAACCATGATATAATCTCTCGTTCATTCAAGTTGCGCATTTTATCCTCTTTTTCTAAATTATACAAACAGTACTGTGAAAGATTGTTTTTCTAATTACATTGTTAAAGGAAAACTAAGTGAAGTTTAGTAGATATTGCTTGTATATAGCATGCAGTTAGGGCAATTCTTGGCTTGGAGAACAATCATGTCCTAGGTGTATCAAAAAACAATCTTTTCACTAAGTGTATATAACAAAATAGAGTGAAAGGGTCCACCCCAAAACCAACGGGCTATATATTTATACAGTGACCTCACCTCCATTTGCTGGAAATAACAGATACTGGCTCTATTGACTGATGCGCTGATTGAGATTCAAGAACAAGTTTTGGGTGGTGGTGATGAGGTGGGATTGTCTTATAGCTTATTATGATTGCCTGCCATATCACATATTAGAACTTTTGAATACTAAATGTTTGAATTAATCTTTGTGGCAGGATAGTGACTGGGAGGAAGCTCAGGCAGGAGATGCAGAAGCAGATCAAGAGTTACTCTATTCTGTAGGTGATACATCATATAGCAGGCCCTCTTATGAATACCTCGATGCAATGGCAAAAGCTATCGACGAGGTGTGTCACAATATGACGTTTTTTCGCTTTTTAATACTTCTGGTCCCTAAAGTATGCTTACTGTGTCATTTGGATCCTAAGTTTTTAGATTGCATAATTCGGTCCCGAATATGTCATGTGTGGTTAGATGGTCTCATAGCTAAAGCCATCCAGACTCACCAAACACAGGCATTGTGAAGCTTAATTTCATACGCTCGCCCAGGTGTGATCAGCCCCCACTTGGCCTCTTTCCTCACCCCCCCTCACCACTGTGCTTCCCCTTCCTCTTTCCCTCAAACCCCGGCTTGCACTGCCTGCCTCTCCCCTCCCTCTTTGCAAAGCCCCATCACCGACCGCCACCATTTTCCTCCTCAATCCTCCTCCATCCAGTCCCCACTTTTGTCTTCCTCTCTTTGTGATCAGTATAACAGGGGAATGATTGTTTCCGTCCATTTTGCAGTTCCCGTCCCTGCGAACCCTATCGTGAAACCGTACACTGTCCTGTTCTCTCCTCTACTCTCCTGCTTCATCTTGGATTTCCCCCCAGTGCCTACCCTTTTTTCTGTCTGCAAAGTGTTGAATGTTGGTGTCGCTCGAACATAGTTCTTCAATTTGACCTGTTAGGAGATATATGAGATATGTTGTAGTGGATAAAGGGTATTTGAGTCATTCTGTTTCTTGTACTCCCACTATATAGAAATGAGTAATATGTGAATTAATTGGCCTATTTCGATATCTGCTGTCTATTTGTGCCCGGGGAATGCATTGGTTCAATTATTGAGTTAATTAATGTTTTGGATCCATTACTTTGTTTGTGCGATTAGTGCACCTTGTGTCATCATGATTCCTATATTATGGATCCGTTGTTTACCTCTCCACTTGCGGGTTAGGTGTCGAACGTGCGGGGGAGTTTTAGAGCTTGTCCCACATTTGTTAATTATAACAAAACTAGTATATGAGTTTAGGCGGCCTCTCCACTCATTGTCAATTGGTTGAGTTGAATGCTTTAGCAACTGAAGCAAGGAACATACTATTGCCATCACTCAATGTTTTGGATCCAACCGTATTAGAGTGTGTGGCCCCTGCAACGAAGACCAACTCTTGAAGATCCTCCATCAATTTAGAGATCTATCTCACTATTTGTACAGAGAGTTGAGTTAATTCACCAACTTGTTTGGCCTATAACGACGTACTGGTGGTCCAAAAATACCCATCTGCAATGGTGAGTCGGAATGGCATTCGCTATGGAACTGTTTAGTGACATTATAAGCATTGTGGGCCGCATTGACCCAGTTCACATATTGCAGACCAAAATAAGACCGTGAGCATTGCTTGGGGAAAAGTATAATTAAGCCTGTTTTTTGTTGATAAAATGCTTGATCTAAATCTCTCTCTCTCTCTCTCTCTCGTGCACGGACCGCGGGTGCCCACATCTGTTTTGTGGCACTTAATGTTTTCTTTTTTGCTCGTGAATTTTGAAGGACGAAGTTGACGGTGATGAAGATGAATCACTGCATAGTGGTGACCCCCTTAATGAGGTAAATCCATTTCAAACTTATATGCATATTTCATGAAACAGAAAATATGTTGATCCTCCCGAAGTTTCTGCATTCCACATTATCTGAACTCGTACGTTTAACTTGTGACAGATAAATTTGGCAAATTATCTATTCGACTTTATTGTGAAGTTCTCTCAAACCGATAGACCATTGTTTGATCATCTTTGCCAGGTCTGCCAACCTCTTTTTAGCATTACGTAGCCTTTTGCCAATCATGTTCCTGTTTCTGATTTGATTGCATGAAAATAGCTTGAAATCCATTGTCCTGATTGCATTACAGAGTTTGACAAAGGCTCAACAAAATGCTGTTCAAATGGTGCTAAATCGGTGAAGATTTTGATTGTTGCAACGGAGTGTAGTTCTGTAAAGAGGCAAAGTTTTGGTCGAGTGATTAGAAAATGCGGCTTTTGTTTGGTTTTTCTCTGTTTGGGTTTTTTCACCTCCTTTGGTCTTCTCTGGCTTTTCTTCTCTTTGGGTTATTTATTTTCCCCCATTTTGTTCTCTCTCTCTCTCTCTCTCTCTCTCTCTTTTTTTTTTTTTTTTGGGGGGGGGGGGGGGGGGGGGGGGGGGGGGGTGTTGTGTGTGTATGTGTAGGGGCTTTCAGTTGTTTGCCATCAGTAAAGGTGATAAGCTAATGGTTGTTTATTCATGTACAAGTAGCAAGAAATTTGCGAAATCATTGTAGGAGTAATATTTATACTAGCAAGTATGTTTAGTGTGACAAGAAGTCAATGTACAAGGGTAAAAGCCTTCAGGTATTGAGTGTGTTTAGTGTGAGAATATAAGTCACTGTATAAGGGAGGGCATAACGTATTGAGTGGATAACCTCTCTCTCTCTCACGCGCGCGCGCGCAAATTAGAGAGGGCAATTACAATTGCCGTACTCACATTTGCCAACATTGTAACAGCTTCTACTGCTTATGTGTTCGTCATTCTCAAGTTAAAATTTTGCAACTCTTAAAAGTTAAAATCACATACCTAATCTTTAAATTGTTGGAGAAACATTGGATATACTGTCTAGTTAAAAAGTTCAAAAACCAATGAAAATTTTCTCTTCTCTTCATTAAAAGATCCTTGATACTACCTTACATAAAGAAATGTAGCAGCAATTTCAAGGCAGATAGAGCGGAAGATATGCGATAATGCCACAAATGTGATTTTATAAAAGTGGTTACAGTTTTCAATTAAGTTGATTGTTTTAACTTAGTTTATGAAATAATCAATTTTGAGCATTTTTCCCGGGCCCCGATGGTGAACCACTAGACATTTTCATGTGTTACCACTTGTGTACCTATGGATTTTGGAGCAGTGTTACGGACACATAGCCATTCGACACAGGTGAACTTTGTATGTCATACGAGGAATCTATGCCAACGAATGCGTGTAGACACATTTGTGCATGTTTGAGTATTTTCCTTGATCTAGAGGGTAAAAAATAGAACAATCATAGTTATTCAAACATTGAAGGCAAATGATTTAAACATAGATGTTTGAGTACATATTTAGACAAAAATATGTCATTTCTTTTCGATAGGTGTATATACCGTGTATGTTTAGGGTTGCAAATGATCCGAATCAATCTAATCTTTATAATGTTCATATTCGTTCATTAAGATTTTAGCGAACTCGAGTTCGAGCTTAATAAAAATTTGACGAATCGAGCTCGAACTGAGCATGCATAGGTTTGAATCAATTTAAACTTATTCACGAGCTTTAACGAGACACTTTCATATATGTCTATAGTTACAAATAAAATTTTCATTTCGTTTATTAATAAGTTTATTACATATAGTATTATCTTATATTTAAAATAAAAACTTATAGTACTTTTAAAAGTTTATTTTTGTATAAATTTTAAAATTTTCATTATTTTTTTTTCACAAACAGCTTTTATCAAGTCGAGACTCGTAAGTTTTAAGTTCACGAACAGCTCGATACATGATCCAGTCCAATAAGTCTAACCACACAGATAAACTACACAGATCTCACACATATTGCTGATGTGTCAAAAAAAGAGGAACCCACAATCTATTCAAGGATGGATTTCCCTCGTTACCCTCGACTCTCCCTCTTCTCTCTCTCTCCCAAAACACTTCTTTCAAGTTTCAAACCCAAAATCGGGAAAAATTCAAAATACCCCCCAACCTATACACCCAAATTCAATTAGACTCCCAACCTTTTAAAAACTTCAATTTTACTCCCAACGTTATATTCCGTTAATTAAAATGCCCCCTTTCGTCCAAATTACTAACGGATTCCGTTAAAGGCTCCGTTAAATAGTATTCTGATCGAATTTCAATGATCCGAGCCACTCAATGTGTTTAAAATGTGATTTTAAGGGTACTTCAAAGAAATCAACAAAAAAAATGACCGGGAAAGGCTTCATCTGAACAGTTTTTTTATTGAACTATTCAATAAAAAATTATTTAGATGAAGCCCTTCCCGGTCATTTTTTTTGTTGATTTTTTGCGGGTACTCTTAAAATCACGTTTTAAACACATTGAGCGGCTCGGATCATCAAA
This sequence comes from Rhododendron mucronatum var. ripense, assembly GCA_019656295.1. Classification (NCBI taxonomy): domain Eukaryota; kingdom Viridiplantae; phylum Streptophyta; class Magnoliopsida; order Ericales; family Ericaceae; genus Rhododendron; species Rhododendron mucronatum. The sequence continues at coordinate 2,080,399 of BPLT01000032.1, read as the reverse complement.
ATTCCATTGGAAAGATGGAGGTGTGGATCGATCCGAATTTTATTCAAGTACGGACTTCCGGATTTTGCTTCGGTCTGTACCTCCCCTTTTCTGATCGAATTTCGATGATCCGAGCCGCTCAATGTGATTAGAATGTGATTTTAAGGGTACCCGCGAGAAATCAGCAAAAAAAATTACCGGAAAGGGCTTCATCTGAACAGTTTTTTATTGAACCATTCAATAAAAAACTGTTCAGATGAAGCCCTTCCCGGTCATTTTTTTTTGTTGATTTTAGGTAAGTACACTTAAAATCATATTTTAAACACATTGAGCGGCTCGGATCATCAAAATTCGATCAGAATACTATTTAACGGAGCCTTTAACGGAATCCGTTAGTTATTTGGACGGAAGGGGGCATTTTGATTAACGGAATATAACGTTGGGAGTAAAATTGAAGTTTTTAAAAGGTTGGGAGTCTAATTGAATTTGAGTGTATAGGTTGGGGGGTATTTTGAATTTTTCCCCCCAAAATCGGTGATTATCCCCCAATCGTACATCTCTCCCACCATTCTATACCCCATGAAAATAATCTAAACAGTGAAACCAAATAAACCCAAAAAAATGAAAACCTCCCCTCTAGATCATCTTCCCCAATTTCTCTATTTTCCTCTTTTTTCCACGCATACTCGATCAGACCTCGATCTGTCCAAACGGGTCTAACTCATCGACTGAGTCGACTCACCATCAGAGAATAAAGCTTCCCCGCTGTTCCTTTGCAGAGAATAAAGTTTTCCCATCAAACGGCTAAGTTGCAAAAATCAATTTTTACCTGCCTCCCCTTTAGTTTTGGATGGGTGATTTTCTTTTTCTTGGACCTCTGTCATTTTATAAATCGAGAGAAATGGATATTTCACTTTTGCTTTTGTTCTCTGGTAGTGAACTCATTTATGTCATTTGTATCTCTATGTACATAAAGCTATACACAGGAATGAATTAGTTAATCTCTTCTTGGCCCCGTTGGAGAGAGAGGGAGGGGGGATTTGGGGGAATTGATTTCGGATTTACGAATATGGGTTTTTGGAGAGAGAGAGAGATGATTTGGGGGAGTTGAATTTGGGTTTTTGGGGAGAGAGAGAGTCGAGGCCTCGAGGGTAACAAGGGAAATGCATCTTGGAGTACGACGTGGGTCCTTATTTTTTTTGACACATCAGCAGTATGTGTAAGATCTGTGCTGTTTATCTGTGTGGTTAGACTTATTACTCTTCGCAGTCGTATCATATGTGCATCTAACGGTTCTAAAAAGATCCTCGTCCGGGACTGCGTAAAGCAATCCCACAGAGAGAGAGAGAGATGGCGGGAGTGGGAGCTTTTTGGGGGACGAGAGTGTTGGAGATAGTGAAGAAGCACGACTCGGGAGGACTCGTTTGGAAGCGGATAAAGCTCACTACCACCAGAAAAGCCAACGCCAAGAAGAGACTTCTTAGGGTTTGGCAGGTTTCTTTCTCTCTCCCGAACCCCCCTATAATTCTCCTAGGGTTTTTCTTCTGGGTTGTTAATTCTGTGTTACATTTAGTAATTAAAAATTAATGAGGTGGTTGTCGATGCAATTCTTATCATATCTTAACTTCGAGATTTCGAATGTAAAACGCTTGTGTTGCGAAATTATTAGCCCTTATTTGTTCAGATGGAAGTATGATTGGGGATATGGAAACTATCACCCGTTAATTATTTACCTTTGTCGTTGTTCTGTAGTTTTTCTGAGGAGGCAAATTCAATTGTGTACCTGGACAAATAGTCCTAAAAACTTCAACTTTTCTATTTCTTTGCTTCCTTGGAGAGATTTTTTATTGGATTTTGGAGAAAGATGTATGGCCTGAGCCTAAATTGATGATGGTATGTTGGTGGAAATGATTGGTTCCTGGAACTGTCATGAATCGGCCAAGTTTGCCACTGATATTGTTATGGAGTCCTCTCAAGCAGTCAAATTGCTGTTGAGGGGGATCTATTTTGCCGATGGCCATTGCAAATTACTGTTTCCTAAAACATTAGTCATCAATTGGGAGCGGTTATCCTATGGTTTTAAGTACTGCCAGTTCTGATAATTGATTGGAAATATATTTGGTTGGGAAATGCAGGTGAAGTCATTTTTTTCCTTTCAACTGCTCTGCGATGAGAGGCCTGCAGTGGCTATGGAATCGTCACAGGCTTGTGTAGAGGGTTTGAATTATGGAACTAGGAAGAATTTTGGCTGAAAGTTTCACAGTTACAGTCCTGGCGTCCTGCAATCATTTTTGGGTCATTTCAGCCATTAATTAATTTGTCTTTTAATAAAAACTGCTTATGGAAACATTACCTTAAGTTGGTTACATAAGGGTGCAAGATTGAGTGAACCGCAGTTAAAGAATTTTTTAGACTTTGGTCTTTGACTCTTTGTTTCTTCTGAGAGAATATGCAGTTATGCACATGAGAACCCTAGGCCCATAATCTTCAAAGTCGGTTACCAGTATCTTGAAAGCACAAGGATGTGGTTACCATTATCATCTTTGCAGGAAGTGATAAGCCATACTATGGATTCAGTTGTTTTGGGGAACAACTAGGATTTCTTAGCCAGTGGTGTATTTATTGTGCAGCTTAAGTTCCATAATCCAAGAAAAGGACAGGATTTTTATCACAAAATCCCATGGTTTGTACTGCTTATTAAACAAATAGAAGTATGAAAGAAACTTATGTCGATTTGAGTGGATTTATAGGTCTTTCATTTTTGTTTTTATTTTGTTTTTTGCGATTAGGTTTCTAATAATTCTCTCGTGTAACATGGCACATGAGATTTGCCACTTGATTGTTAGATACATGGGTGGTTATCGTGATATCAGCTGGTAATTGTTTTGTTCCCAGTTAGATATCTTTCTTATTCCCAGTGTTCTATGTTGTCTTTTGCATTGTACATAGTTTATCTATTTTACGGGCGTTGGACTTATTCTCTCATGAAATGTCAACTCTGAACCATTATGTTGTTGTCTTCTGGCATCAGAGAGGGTTATAGACAGAATTTTGGAAGGATTGGGTTACTGTTTATTTGTTTAATACCTTGATATGGTCTGACAGAATGAAGCCGTGTTGAAAGCATGCGCTGAACCACCACCTGAAAAGGCTTCACTCACCAGCACAGCTGGAGTTCTAGAGAAAGCAGCAGCACCTGGTCTCGATTAGCAAATGGACTAAGAAAATCTTATTAGCCTGAAAAGCTTACGGTTTCAGGTTCAGTCAAACTTTTTTTTTTTTTTTTTTTTTAGCATTGTTCTTCATGTTTCTATCTGGTACATGATTGCCCGATGTAGGCATTGCTTTATTTCTTCTATCCTAAGAATTTAAAGGATGTTGTCGCGACATTCCTTCACCACATCATGTTACAGACCTTTTGTTCTTGGAATGGAACTTATTTTGTCCTTGTATCATGGAAATAGTTCCAAGTAATTTTGTTGGTTCAGGTTGGAATTGGTATACTTGCTGTTGCTTCTGTGTACACCAACAATTTTGAAGCAGTCCAACAATTTTTGCATCTCTGTGCACTCATAATTTTGAAACAATCCTCCTCTCCACCCATTGCAACCGATCAAAGATATTTGCAGAACAACATGTAGCTCGCCGTATTTGTGCCCTTCTCTTCCATTTTAAGGTGTTTGTTCGTGAATTGTCTCTCTGCACACCTATTATGTATTTCAGAATTAAGTTTGCCATAGAATTAGTGATTCCTTAAGCTTGTCTTGAAAATTTTGGCTTTGCTGGATGAAAGTTCAGCTTGGCTATTGTCTGATGACCTAGCCATAGGTTGACCGATCCTGATTCTTGGGTTCATGTAGTTTGGTTTATAGTTAGCTTAGAGAACTCACCAGCTCATTGCTTCCTCTTTAAGTTAAGCTTGAGAAAAAGCACGATTAGTTACCGAACCACCTCTAATTTGGGCTGGTATGTTTAAGGAGAAGGATAGTTATTTGGGAAAATCATCCGTCAACCTGTGACAAACATCTCGGTTTATATACTTGATTGCAGACAATGTGCAGATTATGGAGAATGAGCTGCTTTGAACTCTTCCGCACTCTAAAAAGTGATTGATTAATCTGTTGTTGAATGGAACCCAGGTGTCCTTCCCATCTCATTCAGAGCTTCGTTCCCAAACCACGTTTGTTCGCATGCATTTGCAAGACCACCATTTTTGGTTTCTTGCTCACGATTACGTACATTATTCAAAATCGCAGAGTTACTTGGCGACCCTTCTAAGAATGAATAAAAATTTAATTCAAACTCCTCTTAACGTGGGATGGGCTGTTTTTTTTTTTTTTTTTTGTGTCGGAGGAACAACCCTACAGCCAGGGTACTAAATGGACCCGACTGCGCAACCCAAACCTTCCGGGGAGCTAGCGTAGCCACACCAGTCACAGCCCCCCATTTACTTTTAGGGTACTCACCCGGTGAAGAATTGAACCCTAGACCTTGAGGAGTACCCCCAAAGTCTAGGCATTCGTCCGAAACACTGGGACAACCCAGGGTGTGTGGATGGACTGAATTTGTTTCTCTCTTGATCAACTAAGTGGTAGTGTTGGAGAACAATCTCCTTAAACTCTACTAGGATCCTATGGCTTCGACTTCTGAGTCATTGGTATTACGTTTCCAATCGAAGGAATTGTAAAACAAACAAATATGGAGGCACACTACTAGGTTGAGAGTGCAATGAGATAGTAGTAGAAAGTATATAGGGATATTTTAGGATGGAGATTCCACAACAAATTAGGGCCTGTTTGGGAGCCCGGGTTGGGCACTCTGCAGTGACCTAGGGGTGTGCAAAAAACCCACAACCCGCAACCCGACCCGAAGGGTCTCGGGCGGGATCGAACATGTGGTTCGGACGGATGCGGGTTCACTTTCTGTTAAAAATCAATTTTCAGTTCGGGCCTCCGGTTGGTTATTGGTGTGTTCCTCACCCGTGGAGTCAGACTCGACCTGACCCGACCAACCCGAAGGATAAACCCAACCCAACGTTCTCGCGGACGGTTCTTACCCCTATTTGATTCGGTTTGCGGATTTAAAATATTGTTACCCGACATGGTCGGATTCGGGTCAAAACTGACCCGTCCAACCCGTGCACACCCCTACAGTTTTGCACATTTGCATATTAGGTGTACAGTATAGTCTAGATTTGGGAGCAGATTATAGAATCGGATTCAAATCTCCTCCAGAGAAACTTCATTTGATTCTCTAGATAAATTCGCACCATCTGTTATCAACATTTAAGCTGCACATTACTTTCACGGATTCTGATTCTGATTTGAAATTTGTAATATACTATTCATAATTTAAAATCCGAAAACGTAATTGATCCCCGGTCCCCCACTTGTGTGACATTCGTACATATTGGTATGTGAAGTATACCCTTTCTGTATTCTGCGTAGGGCTACAAATAAATTGAGTTGCTCGAGCAGCTTGTGGCTTGTCTTGTTATGTAATTGAGCCGAGCTCGAGTTTTAAGCTCTTTTACTAAACGAGCCGAGCTCAACACAAGTTCGGCTCGCAAAAGCGTGGCTCGTTATATAGGCTTGTTAAGTGAATTACCTAGGCCTCGGTTCGTTTGTAAACGAGCCAAGCCCAGTGTGAGGTTTAGGCTTGTTTACTAAATGAACCGAGCTCAACACTCAAAAGTTCGGCTTGTTAAATAAATTAGCTAGATTCGGCTCATTTTTAAACGAGCCAAGCCTGAGCTTGAATTTTATGCTCATTTAGTAAACAAGTTAAATTCAAATGGCATAAAGCTTGACTCGACTCAGTTCGACTCGTTTACACCCCTAATTCTGTCTAGCCGTTAAGACAGCTGAGGCAGTGGGTCAACAATCTACACAAAAGGGTTCCAATTTTCCAACCCCTGGGAGAGGCCCTGTCGGATTCTGATTTAGCTTAGTCAATGGATGATTCGAAGATTACTGCCACAAGCAAACTCCTCATTGTCTGCTGTTCTCTTTTCTTTTCACTCTCTCTCGATCGGTGATTCCAAAACCACTGCCACAAGCAACTCTCTCTCTCTCTCTCTCTCTCTCTCTCTCTCTTTAATCTGCACGTTTTCCCAACCCCATCGTTTCATTATTTTCCCATTACTAATTCTCCTATGCTGGCTGTGGTAGTTTGACCCTTGGCTTGTTTGTTTGTAGCAAATCAAACACTTTAAGCAATTATGCAAATTTTGTTGAAAAAGAAATCAATTATGCAGATCAGAATCAGAATGTGCTACATAGTACAATATTTCACGTGCTCATCTATGGCGCATTATTCACTGCTCTAAGGCAGTGGCTAGCATAAGGCTGACCAGGCATGGCTGGTGGTTCAATGCCTCAATTAGGTGGCCGACCAGTCGGAACCTAAGTGCTAGGCGGTTCTTTTTCATCTGACTAGCAATTTTAAGAACATTGTCTTATCTGTATGCATGCATTCTAGAGATATATGCAGGCGGCGGGAAACTCTGTATGAGGCCAAGGTAAAGTTATTGAAAATTTGGAAGGGCCGAAAGAACGTTACTTTACTTCAACTTGGCAAGGCTAATGTATTCTAGAAATAGATAGTGACAATTAGTATTTGCAGAAGATTGGAGGCCTGTAGCCTCCGTTCACCACTCCCTTTTGGCTACTAATCTGCCAGGGGTACAACTCCATGGGGCCACCCCATCATAGCCGACCTTGAGTTAAAGTCTAATGTGCGGCCACTGTAGCCCTCCAAATTTACAACTTTTAGAATCCATCTTATTTTAGTACCCCTTTTATACTAGTCAAACAAATATTGTGTAAAAAAAATTATCCACTTATAATTTGTTCAAAAAGATTAGAAGATGGGCCAGTTACTTAACTAGCCTCCGAAAAGTCAGGATCAACTCTGGCCTTAAAGATGTTGGACTACCGCTGTCATTTTGGTCTCAAGCACTTATGGTCTTTTACCTTGGATAAAGTGGGAACAGAGGTCTTCTGATTTCCAAATTTACACCATCACATGGAATCCTTCTAAGAGTCCAGTAGTAGGCCCACTTGTGGTGTATGGAATCCTTCTACTGGGCAAATTGTACGCACAAAGTAAAGAATCTATCTACTTTCTGCATCTGTGGTTCAACTGATAACATAAAAACTTAGGGAAAGGTCGATCGTAGAGATTCGACCTGTGGAATTAGCATATGTGGTAATGGGTGTGAAGTTCGTTCTGGCCCCACACATTCAAAGAAAAGATGCCAATTAGTCCTCCTTAGGGCCGTAAACGAACCGAATCGAGCCGAACCGTGTTAAGTTCAGCTCGGGTTCGTTAAGGTTCTAGTCTGGTTTGAGTTAGATTCGAGCTGAACAACTTGTGGCTCGAGTTCGGCTCGTTAAAATTTTTCAAGACTTGGGTTCGGCTCGGTTGGGTTTGTTAAGGTACTAGTCTGGCTCGAGTTCGGCTCGGGTTCTCAAACGAATCGAGCCGAGCCAAACCGAACCTAAGCTCGAATTGAGCTCGTCAAGACTCAGGTTTGGTTCGGCTCATTAAACAATTTAAACTCAAGCGAACCCAAACTCTCTCATTACTCGTATAGAATTTGGAAGAAAAATAAGTATTGAATTATATATACAACGTTAAAATTTTTTATATTTACAAATAGACCCATATTGAATTATTAATTAAATTTAAGTATATGTTCACGAGCCTAACCGAGCCGAATACTGTTAGGAGCAAGTTCGGCTCATTTACGGAACGAGTCTAGAATTGAGATTCAAGTTCAGTTCGTTTAGCAGACGAATCGAACTCGAACAAACTCTTGCCGAATCGAGCCTTGAACAGTTCACGAACGGCTGAGTTCATTTACAGCCCGAGGACTCCTCATTGTGGAGATGCACTCAGGCTTCCCCACCATCTTCATTGTTTAATGGGCCTTTTTGCATCTCCTTCGCCTCTCAAAAATTGCCATATATATAGTTAGAAGTTCCGGATATCGGGTGACGGGAAGTGATGTTTTCAATGACGGACGGGTGAATAGCGCATAAGAAGATGCCTTTAGGAGGGAAACAACAAACTTGTCATGACTACCCAATCCACTCGTAGGACTTAGCCTCATCATGGCTTCCTTTAAAACGAACTTCTTACCATATTTAGACATAGACTGCGTCGTTTGATAACTTGCGGTAACATTAGGCGGAAAATTCAAAATCGAATTACGTGTCATTAATTTGTTGCTAAGCAACTAAATACACACTCATACAAATCCAATGAGAGGATTCTAATTAAGATGATAATTTTTGCCATACAAGGTGTGAAGAAGAAACTAGTGATGAAGGCATTAATATTGGTTAATTTCTTCCTCGCGATCCGATCCTTTGGAAGAGATTTTATTCAGTGATCTCACACGAACATGATGGAGAAGATGGTTGAGGAGGGCCTGATTCAGTAGTGTTGTCCTTTGTTGCCATGTCTGTTGTTATGATGCAACTAGGTCTAATCTTCTTCCCCACTTTCCTAGTTGTGTTTCCATTTTTGGGCGCCCCAGTAGTACTCCTTTTGGATTTCGCTTTCTTTCGGTGTATGCAACACACAGCCCAGCCTTCCATTTCTGTCATCAATTTCTGCATATATATCAAATGGAAAAATTAAGAACATTAACATTAGTACTACTCCGAAAAATAATGAGAAAATTAATCAAGATATGCAAATTAATTGGGGTGTACGTACGTACCTGGTGGCATGCATTGAGGGTGGTTGTAGCAGAAGAGCCCATAAGTTGAAATTCATGCATGATCCAGTGAGTTCTGAACCCACGGGGGGGACGCTTCTTCTTCCCTTCGTAGAAAACTAGTGTTTTTCTCACCCCAATTATACTACTAGCTGTTTGGTTGCTCCCACTCCCAGAAGAAGCCATAACCTGCTTTTCTTTGCCAATACCTTTCCAGTGACCCGACCCGGTACTGATCATCTCATGGTTGCATCTGTTCACGTTACTGTTTCTTATTTTGCCGAAGAAATACCTTTTCTCCTTTGAATCACCTGAAAATTCCATGTAGGTCAAATAGAAGCCTCCCCGATACCATAGTTTCAAAGGGTAATTAAAACACAACTGCATGCGTGTCTGTGTTCGAAACTATTCGATGCGCATGGATGGCCACCTGCATCGAACGATTCCAGACATACTAGCTTGTGTTCGGAATTGTGTTTTAAAGAAAGATGTGTGCGTAGACTAATTAATTTCTGTTTTTTAAAAAAAATGCCGGCCAGTAGTGATATATATTGTCAAGTCTGACTCTAACCTGGTAAGTCCCAAGGATTATAGTGGAAAACATCTGCAAGTTCAGGTATAACCGCGGCAGGCAACGGAAGAGAGTGGACCTTACGCTTCAAGTAGTGAACAACCAGCTCTTCATCAGTTGGGTGGAATCGAAACCCAACTGGAATTTTCAAGATTCCTCCATTTTTAACCAAGCTAATTGGATTCGTATCCATGAAATTAAAGAAAACCTTCCAAATTAAAATTAATCTCACCTCCTTAATTTCCAAAAGGCAGAAGAGTTAGAGAGAGAGAGAGAGAGAGAGAGAGAGAGGGGATGGTTAGAGAATGGAATGGTAGGCGTTTTATAGGTGGAGAGAGAGAGAGAGAGAGTGGGATGGAGAATCAAATCCGAAATACTGTACTTTTTCCCACTCAGAATTTGCTTGGTTGACTAGGAATTGCTGTATTTTGACCCAATATTCCAAGACGAAACGTGTAAGGGACATCTAACGGTCAGACAATTGAGACCAGTCAAGAAGCTTGAGGTCAAATCCTATGCACGCGTGCCATATTGTGCCTGAACTTTTCTTTTCTTTTACCTGGTCGGAGCTTCTTTTACTTTGGCGGATAAAAAAAAAAATTTTCTTCTTTATTTTGGCCATCATGCTCTTAATTTTTGTTCTACGCATTTGTTCTCGCAAGTTTTAGTAATTTAAATAACTTTTGAGAAATTGGATCACACTTGCATTCTCGTTCTCGCTCATGCTCACGTCATTATGTGACTTAAGTCTAGACATTAAAATCGTGGTAGGAAAATGATACAGATAGAGGCGAATCTGTTTGAAGCGGCAAATATTTCGCGGGTGATTAAATTCAGCAAAATCTATTTGATCAAGTGGCTGAGGTATCGTAGGTGATTGTACTCAGCACCTTGCAATGGATCCTATTTGAAGTGACCCAATGTTTCGCAAGTGATTATACTCATCACCTTGCAGTGTATGTAGGACCCACTTATCACACGAGTTTGTGAGTTTAGAAATTTTCAAAATTAGAGTGCCAAATTGGTATATCTCTTTGATGGTGAAAAGTGTTGTGTGCCGTGTTGGTACGACATCGTTGCAGGAGGACTGAACAAGTTCTATCTCAATAAAAAATTCTATAATCACAAACAAACAAAATGCATGGCCTGCCTTGGGAATGTGTTTGTGTGGTTGTACGCTTGTAGCAAAATTGTTGTACCAATTCGGACTTTTACCTACATCGCGTTACTTACATGTTTCAATTCAATGGCTAGAAAATCCCTCGGGACAGAGGGACAAGGATTTTCGAAACAGATGGGATTGGACCCTGTAAATTTCACATGGAAGGAAGGGGAAGTACAAGATGCGGAACGTCCACAATGTTTTTGTCATCCTAACTGTCTTCAGCATAAAAGATTTATGTTCAATAGAAGCAATGGTCGTTTCCAATCTGTATCCGTACATGTTTCTGGACCCAAGTTACACATAGCCTCAAGGGAAGGGTCGACAAGGGGAAGAAGTAAGAACTAAAGATGTAAAACTGTGAGCATTTCTATGGCCGTACACACGACAGATAAAAATACCACCCGGAGAAAGGCCGAATGAGAATTCTGTTGGGCACGAACGCTGCAGAGAGATGGGAATACACTGGCTTATCTACAAAGATGTTGGAACCTAGGATTATGTTCAAGCTTGAAGTTTCATGACCAAAAAGGGAGTGAAGAGTGGCAAGTCTTATAGCTGCTACTGTATCAACTCTGGTACTAGCTTGAGCAGAAACGACAACTCATTTTCTGCGAATTGGGGCTTTGCCTTCACCCGAACCTGTTTGTCCCGTTCCATTAGTATCTCATCCTCACCCTGCTCCTTCAACGGCTTGATCATCTCGGAAACAGCCTCTGTGATTTCTTGCACCAAATCTACAATCACTCCCTCAATACCCATCAAATGTTGCAAGTAAACTGCTTCGGGCACGTTGCTGAAACATAAATTTTCCCACGTCAGAATTCTTAATATCGCTTTACTTTGGGAATCGAACCTCAAATTTGTGTCATCACTGTTAAGTAACGAATAATATGGGGGATTCGAAAACTTACTTTAGTTTCCCGTATGTTAATAGTGAAAGCTTAGCCTCTTTTATCTTGGATACTGCCCCTGGATTTCTAAGAATACCTTTGACCTCCGATACAATCCCTTGCAAACCACCCTCTATACAGAGCTTCACGCCCTCCTCCAAGGAATTCCTCCTTACGTCGTAGAAAATTTCATTTCCCCCGTTTGTGAGAAAGAAGACCTGGTTGCAATCAGCAATGAACATAATCAATGCAATTCTAAACCCTGTCATGACTAGTTAGGAAGGGTGGTTCGCTAGAATGATTTTCTGTATCAACAGAATGATGATCATCCCTTTCTTGGTATCCCAATAAAACGGTTAGTCACCTAAATTGATGAATGATGTTTTCATCTGTCAATTTTAGTGAACCAACATCAGCATGAATATTACGAGGGAATGACCACTTCACTTCAACATCCGCTCTAGTAAACCAAACACCGCCTTACAGACAGATCTCAATCATGGGCAGAATACTTACTGGGTAAGTGCTCTGCAGTTTCCTGGTAATCAATGCTGCATCGGGTTGGAAGGTTGAGAAAATTATGGGCCTGTCTTTGGCGTGTTCAAAAACTACCTGATTTTTCAAAATTCTAGACACTCAGATAAGAAAGCACACAAGGAAACGTTGGAAAAGAAATGAAGTGAATCCATTGCAGACATTCTTCGATTACCTTCAAGATGGATTGAAGAGCATGGATGAGATGTTCTTGTTGATAGACAATGCGATCATCAAACTTCAACTCGACGTTGAAGCCCAAAGAAGAGTTAACCTTCTGAAACGCTTCTTCAAGAGTACAGAGGGAGTCATCTCTCTCAACATTCCAGCTTAAAATCTCGCCGTCTTTAGCTTTCCTAAAGAGGGACTTTCCCACCTTACTGGGCTCTCTTTGAGGGCCATAGCAAAGGAACTCTGATAGACTCAGCTCTGTCACACTCTTCTCAGATAATGTCCCCTAAAATGTTTGAATTAGAATGAGATACATTGCCGAGAATGAAAGATTAACCGCAAGAAGACTGAAAGAATTTTCCAAAGCTTTGAATGCCAGAGATGGCTTACATTTTCTTCTGAGAGGATGAAGTTGTCGTGGAAAATCACGGGGCAGTCATCTTTGGTCACCTACAAAAACACGTTCGTTTTTACTTCCCTGTCTAAGGTCTCGTCCAACTCCATATATGCACCGCTATAAATTTTTTCAAGAAAAAATTCATAGAAGTATATGATAGATTGGACGCAGAAAAAGGAAAACAGCAAAATAAACAAATCAGTAGATCCCCAAAAAAATTTCAGAGACTTCTTAAAAATGCAAAAATTATGAAGCTGGTGTCAAGAGTGTGAAACTGAGAAGCACTTCCCAATTTTTTTTAAACTGAATGTGGGAATCCACTTCCAAAGGTTAAAAGTTGATTTCCAGATCGTCGAGAAAACAAAAAACTGAAAACAAACACGAGACTAGTAATTGGTAGAGTAGTTTTCAGAAGTCGGGAATTGTTTCGATCAGGGGAAAAAAAAAAGAAGCACATCCAACATAGTTCATACTACATAATTTGTATACATTAATATAAAATAAAATTTAAAAACAACCAAAATTAGAAACTTGTCCCATGTCTCTTTTCTAAGCTACCGAGCTTGTCTCATAGAAGTCCATCTACACACAATAGTCCAAACTCGTACTATTGAAATTCTAAACTCATTTTTAATATTCTTAGTGTATATTCAAAAGTTCATTTTCGTAAATAAAAAATTCTCCTCCTTGTTCGACCCCTTCTGAATACAGATCCTGGCTCCACCATCACACACTAATGACAGTAGGCAATAGTTACCTGAGCTAATGAAAGACCCACAATTCTATTGAGTGTTAGTAATATATAATCTTGTTCATGGAAAACTTCAAAATCATAACGCAGTTAAACTTCCTTTAGGAAATTTTTAGAAAGGGAATTGATTTTCACACTTTCCTTTTATCAAATGCACTCTTAACTTGTTTGTTTAGTGATGTGAAATTACATGATCACTCATTTCATGTGTGGAGGGAAAATTATATGAAGTGTAATTTAGAAATTTTACATGAATGAAGGCACAAAATGGAGTGCATTTGGACAAAAAGTGAATGTGAAAATCAATTTCCATTTAAAATTAAGGATGTACATACATTTTCCTTTTTTAGCTTTTTACGAGAAAAACTTATTTACAAAGCAACCGTAAATAAGTTTTATGGCTCTTAATTTCGACCCATTCAAAAGTATTTTAGATGATTCGGATTAAAAACAATCTATTACCGGATCGTCCAAAACACTTCAGGACGACTGAAATTACGCGAAGCCGTGAATAATCTCTTCTTTACACTACAGACGGATAAGAAACAAACAAACAAACAAAAAATCCATCGAAAGACCGCGAGTTAAGTAACAAACGCGGCAAGCGTACAACGCAGCCACCTCAACACGCGGCTTATCGTTGAAAAACCCCGTTTAAAAAAAAAAAAAAAAAAAAACTCGGGACCGAAAGGGGCTCCGGGACGCGAAATTGGCAGCAAAACAAAACCAAAAAAACAATTCACAACAAAAACTGAAAAACAAAAGCAAGAATAATACACAGAACAAGAAAAAAACACAATTTTTAAACATAATTCCGACACAATTGTGTTTGGAGCTGTTCGATGCAGGTACATCTAAATGAATTTAATGGCTCTAGACACGGTTTTGTCAGAAGATGTGTTATTAGACTTTTGCGCGAAGAAAAGATGAGAGAGAAATGTCCGGGAAAAACAATTCTCACCTGGACGTCAAACTCGACGAAATCAACGGGAAACTGAGCAGCAGAATTGAAAGAAAGGATGGAGTTCTCTTTAAAGGCCTTCATTCTCCGATCAGACGACTGCAATGAATTCATACCACTCCCTCTGTGCCCAACCACCAGAAATTTCGGAGGCTTAACCCCGATTCTCCCGACATCAACCCCTGCGCACCGTTCCCAGACACCGCAAATTTCAATCAATTTTTATTTGTCTGAAATACAGTCGTCGACATTGTTTACTTTTCGTTAGAAATTTTGAGAGCAATTATTCTGCTCAACGAGAGGAACAAAAAAAAATAACTAACATAAATCAAATTTGAACATAAAAAAAAGGGCAATTTTTTTGAAGGGAAGGTTTAAAAAAAACAGGATAATTTATACAACATTGTGAATAACATGTCGATATAACACCGTCTTATTGGTAATTTGATAGATTGATAGTTGTCAATAGACTCAATGCCCAATAAAGTAATGCCGTATTGACATCCTGCACATAATGTCGTGCCTGTAAATTATAATGTCGGCTTGCAGGGAATGACTCTTCTTTGAAGCCTTTTTTTTTTTTTTTTTGGTGATTTTTTTTCTTTGCTTTTTGATCATTTATACAATTCCTTAATTCAAAAAATTTAACGTGAAGCTAATAAAAATTCAAAAATAACTGACGAAAAAATACCTAAACGATAATTTAGGAAAAATTCGTTTATCTTGTTTGGTATATGATCATCATGTTTTTTTTTTTTTTTTCTATTGAAGGATTAAGTTTACGAGCGAGTTACCTTTGGAGAAACGGGGGGAAAAAAGCGACGACAATGAGGCGGTGGTTTCGGGGACTTGGTCGAGATTGGGGACGTCGGAGACGTGAACGGCCGTCAGAGCCATTGTATGAGAGAGAGAGAGAGAGAGAGAGAGAGAGAGAGAGAGAATGGAGTGGGGAGAAAGATTGAGAAGGGGGTATATATGGGGGGAAGAGGAGGTGTAGGAGGAAATCGAACAGAGGATCTCCACGTAGAATATTCGTAGCTAAAACGCGGGTTTAACATTCGTCCCCTTCTATTTCGCTTCCCCACGTAAATTCAACAGCAAGTCTACGTACGCACCCACGTGATTTTACAACAGAATCCTAATACAGTTGCATTCGAAACCGTTCGATGCATGTGAGTTTACGTGTATCGAACGATTGCGGACAAGAGTTGTTTATTTAAAGTTGTGTGGGTATTATTCCTTTATATTCATACATCGTCATCGATTTTGTGTCTGTCTAGCCATGTTATCTTTGTCGTTTATTGGTTCCTTTGTCGTTTATCGGTTCCAAAATAGTCAAACTTTCGAATATAATTTCATTAAAAATGAGTAGAATTCCATTCGATGCATATGGATCGATGGAACAATTGTAAACCCAATGATGTTTGAAGTAGTATTTCAAAATTGCGTTTCTTAGCATTGCTCTTGACGAATTTGTATTTAAGCACTATAGTTTATTATTATAAGCATTTATACTATCTTTCTTGAGGCAATGGAAGAGAAAATTTCTAAGCCGTCATGTTATGAATCACGTACCAGTCATTTAAGTCGGAAAGAAATTAAAGGTGTAGAGTACCAGATTAGGTCAATATCGGCAATACATGACTACTTTAAAAAAAAAAAATTTCTCTTCTAGTACTAGTCAATACCAAAAATTACCGGTAGTACATGTCAATACGAAAGCACTTCTGAATTTTTTTAAAAAAATGTACATGTTATACTAAATTCTTTGATGCGAAAAATAATATTAATAGCGATAAATTCGAAAAGATACCATGTTTTCACCGGTACCTACACATACAATACTACTAATAAGAAAATCGATAGCCTAATCGGTACGATATTTAGAACCTTTGTTACAATGTTACACCCATATTACTCCAGCTGGTGGAGGGTTCTTGACTCACTCACACATCAGCTAAAGAAACAGGATAAATCCAAATGGTCCAACTGCGCAGTTTTTGGACTTTGGTCAAACTCAGACGTGGGGATGTTTGGCTTCCAATATTTTTCTTTATCCTCTCCTTATTTTTCTGGATATAGTATAGTATTAAGGTAGGATAACATTGTTAATTGATGATGATGGTGATGTGGGTCCTCAATGACCAACTGATGCTCTGGAGCTTTGCTGGCCCTGCTACATATGTGCAAGGCAAAACCCATAAATTTATCAATCATTCTATCTCCACGCCTAAATGCACACTCCTACTCGTAATAGGAGTGGAGCCCACGTACACTACACACCCAGTGTATATGTGGGACTCACCTTTATTGTGAATGTAGGTTTGTGATGGGGTGTGTATTTGGGTGTGGAGTTAGAATTTTCGTAAAACTATTCACCCGTTTACTTCTTTTTCTTTACACCGGACTAGTTTCTATGTACCTTAATTAATTTCTCCGTCCACTGATAGTGCTCTAATTAAACCGAGGCAAAGTCATGTATAAACAAGTCTAACAAGAATTAATAGCTCTTAAGAGGCTTCGAATTAAGATGTTTCAAACCTGTTGTGGACTCGTTCGTGGGCTATTCCTATGGCTCCAAAGGTATGCTTATTCATGTGGAAAGTTGTTTGGAATTGAGTAGCTTGTAAATCGAATTTGTACGGAAGAAAATGTGCCCAAGTTCCTCTCTGTCCCATTTGTGAAACGGAGAGTGAATCTGTTGAGCAAATTCTCTTTCATTGTCCTTGGACTAAAGCGGTGTGGTTGGATAGTGGGAAAGCTTTCTGAGTTTTGGAGAATCCTATTATCTCGGTTGATAGGTGGACGGAGGATTTACTGTGTGGTACTTTAGCTAAAGAAACGGTGCCTGAAGTAGTAGGAGCGATTTTCCAAATTTGTTGGGCAATTCAGAAGGCTAGGAATGAGTGTATCTTTCAGGGCAAGTTGCCAAATCCGATAACCACTATCCAAAAGGCTGAGATGGCAAATGGTGATTACTTGCAAGCTGCGTATATGGTTGGGAAGATTGTGGTGCCCAAACAAAGGGATGAATCGAGTTGGTCCCCTCCTCCTCCTGGGGTTTTCAAAATTAATGTGGATGGAGCGTTTTCTTCCTCTCGCGGAGTTGCCGCCTTTGGTGTAATTGCCAGAGACAGCAGCGAAACTGTTCAGTTTTGGCGTTGTGGGAAAGTTAGAGTGTCTTCAGCTTGTGAGATAGAGGCCTGGGCTCTAAGGATAGCTTGCAATCCTGTAATTGGTGCAGATTACACACAAGTTATCTTCCAATCAGATAGTCAAGTGGTGATTGAGATTGTTCAAGGAAGAATCCAATGCCCATGGGAGATCAACACAGTGGTGGAAGACATCAAGACATGGGCTAAAGAAAGAAATTGGTCCTTCATCTCGGCTGGAAGAGAGAAGAACAATGCTGCTCATTGGTTGGCTTCGTATAGTATTAATAGTAGTATTTCTGTCCAGTAGGGTTATATCCCGCCCGAGTTAGATTCTATTTTGCGTAAAGATTGTAACTCCTGATTTTGGTCGCTATACTATCAATGTGACAATTTCAAAAAAAAAAAACAACCTGTTGTTATGCTTGACAATCTCCCTTCCATTTCCTTATTTTAAGGAAAATGTTAAGAGAATCATCATTTAAAAAAAAAAAAAAAAAAGTGCCCTAGGAGTGCCTATGCTTGCCTTTATAATATTCACAATTCAACAACCCTATGATTGGGGCATTCATATTCTTTTCATGTTTAGTAGAGTACAAGTGAAGGCAGGTTTAAGCTATTCAGATTTCAGAACCAACACAAAGCAGTCATGAAAGATTAACAATGAGAGAGAGAGGGCACAAACTATACACCAAATACTTCCACAAATGCAAATACAAAATGAGGAAAAGTAGAAACAAATTCTCACAACACACATGGCCAAACCATCTTTAACACCATCTCAAAGCAAGGCAAAAAACTCAAACTCACCAAGCAGTGAAATATTGAGGCAGTTGATCACCAAGCATGAAACTTTAAACTCACCAAAGAACTCGATTCACTTCGGTTATCCATTTGATCACGCCTTGGCTTCCGTCGGTCTTGAGGTTGTCAAGCTGCTGCTGCTACAATTGCGAGCGATTCGGTTCTCTTCCCCAAGTCTCGATGCCAAAGAAAGAATTTCAGGCGACATTTCCCAGCTGCCGCTTTTCCTTCCCCGACTGGATCGCCTTGTGTGTATTCCGATACGGTCCTCCTCACCCACAGTAGTCCTTATGTCCGGAGATACTTCACTTAGTCCACCATCCTTAAGTTGCCCTTCACTATAACCTAACCCAGCCTCCGCATCTCCCCAAACCGCTTTCCTGCCCATTTCAATATCCTCCACGGCTTTCTCCATGTTAGGACTACCCCCACCCACCATTCGATCAGGTAACCCTGGGTCCACAGGCACCTTTGCCCTAAAATTGTTCTTTGATGGAGGGATACTGGAAGAGAAAATCTCCTTGAAGTTCTGCATCACTCCTTTGTTATAGGGGTTGGCTCGCCGATCGTAGCGGTATCTGAAGTTCTCATAAGTAGTCTACACAAGTAGAAAGCAATTGGTATTTGTTATCTAAAAAAGACTTGTTATGTAAAGCCTGTTTGTCAAAATTTGCACGACAGGAAGGAAAAGGAATGTCATCTTACCTGATTCGTGCTGATGAGATACAAGTGAAAGGCAGTAAGGCCTCCAACAAACCATACTGATATGAAGGTGTAAAAAATTAGCACAATGGAAGCAGGGGTCTTGATCATGGCTTTCCATAATGTGGTCTCCTCTGAGTCCATAATCTTCCAAATGTAAATCCAGCAAAAGCTAAAAACATATATGCATAGAAGGGTTGTTGAGGACACAAACATGAAGAAGAATCGGTAATTCCTCTGCACAACGGGAGACAATGTACCTTATCAGGAATCAGAAAAATAGTGAAGATGACAAGTAGAAATTATCGAGCCATAACAAATAGTGTCTCTGGGGGAACAACTACTGTGTCAAATAGCCTATTTCTAGCATAGGATGACCTTAAAGTTGTTGCTCAGTTTGGATTAATTAGTTTCCTACGGATTTATGATAGGATCTCTTTTTTTTCCCCTTAAAACACCAACTCAGACATGCTCAAGCAGTCGAGCTCCAAGTAGCCACACACAAAAAAAAAGAGAAAAAAAAAAAAAAAGAGAGAGACATGCTCAAGCTTCTTGGGCTTGATATGAACCACTTCTAGTACTACAAAAAAAGAAAAAAAAAAGATCATATGAACTTGACAGAAACAAGTACCACTATCATGGACAACAATGCAACATAATTAAGGGACCATTTCTTACCAGCCCAATACACTGCCCAACCCAAGGGCAGTGGTGGTCAAATCGTTCAACACAATTGTTGCAGATTGAACAGTGGGAGCAACGCGGAGGTCTATATAGCATGCATGTATCACAATACTTGATCTTCACCGGAATCCCATTCACCTCTACTTCCTTAACGCGAGGCAGTCGTAACTGTGGGGTTTTCCCAGTACTGTCTGCAGTCCCGTCATAAGATTCTGGTTCTGGAGGGTGTAAATTACGAGGAATGATGCCGGGATCTCTTCCAGATGTTAGTAGGAGAAGAAATAAAACCTGAAAACCCAACAAATTTGCCAACTTAAAACTCAATGCTACTTGCATTAAAATAATTGTTAACCTTCTTAATTTCAAGCGTCGTGGCAAATTGTTAATGCATGTTAAGGTTGTTTCTGAGGCATGGTAATGCTCTCCTTGACCATATGCCATTAAAAGAAAATACCAAACAATGGAGATGGCCTTGAATTGGGCATCACCCCAGATTACAGTGCCAATGATACAGTGTAACTTGGGCCTCTTCTGTCATCAAAGCATATAAAGGCCCAATCTGTGTCTCGAGTGGATGAATTTGCTTAAGCGATAACAATGGAGTCAATAAATGTCACTCTAACATTCCACAAAAGGATGCCATCAAATATGGTCGATTCCAACATCCAATCAGGCAGATCAAGTGAACATATCTCAGGTAAGCCATCCTATTCAGTTTCCATTCATAAGATCCTATTCACTCCATTCCGCTTTGTTAGTTCAATTGTGGAATCCAACTTTTTAACGAGAAATAGTTGTTACACTTTGCAGATTTAAAGTTTACCATATTACCCTTGAGGAGTTCCATCAGTTAACTAGTTTTGGACTTGAAATTCAAAAAGGAAGACAAAAGAGTATTGCCATCAAATTTTCCTCACTAGCTTCTGCAAAAGCGTACATTTTTTATTGGGCAACTAAAAGTAGATAAATGGACTAACAAAAAGAGCGATGGCGGGAGTAATTGTTAAGTGTTAACCATACTCAATAGGTAACAGGAGACTGGAGAACACCCAAAAGGGAAGACTTTTTACAAATAAACAGACAGCATATACCGAACCACACATAGAGACATACTTTCGTGCATGTAAGGGTTGATGGGGAGGGAGAGAACTCACATAAGCGGTGAAGACAACAGGCACAGCCGTAATTGATATTCCCAAGTTGTAAGAGAAATCATCCATCAATTTTCTAGCAACAAAGACGCAGAAAATTGTGACGGGAGCAACAATAAGGAATATGGTCAGCACCAGTGACCTCACATCCGGCCCAAATACGAATCGCCCTTGAAGTAAAAATCTCTGCAACCAAACAAGTAATAGTTGATTAATATCCTAGAGAAATAATCGAGCGTTCTATATTTTGTTATAGTCCCACATTGCTTGGGTATGGAATGGGAGATCACTTACTAACTTGAGGACCTCTCCACCCATTGCCAATTAGTTTTGGGCGGGATATGAAGTTTCCACATGGTATTAGAGCAGGCTCATTCAATCCCAAATTAAATTTGAAACATATCACGTACCCCATGATGACATGACCAAAAAAAGGCTGCCAAAAATGGGGAAAAAAATGGCCACACGGGACAAACCTAAATGCAGTTGCACGTGAGGGGGGTGTCCCACACTGCTTGGGTATGGGATGGGAGATCCCTTATAACATGAGGGGCTTCACCACTCATTGCCAATCGCTTTTGGGTTGGATATGAAGTTTCCACATATTTCATTGCAACACCATGCTTTTTCCTAACTTGCCCAGACCTTATGCTGATTGCTCACATCACATGCTTTTTCCACAACATACTTGGGTCTGTTTGGAACATGTGGAAAGGAAGAGAAGGGAAGGCAAGAGAAAATCATTAAGAAAGGAAGTGTGACGAAAATTTAGTGTGCTTCATATCTTATTTTGTTATATTCTCCTCACTTTCTTCTCAAACCAAACGAGGAATGGGAAATTATTTTTAGTTTTCCCTTCTTTTCCCCAAGATCCAAACAAAGCCTTAATGGCTTAATCTTACGGCAAATAAACTCCTCACATCACTTGCTTTTTTCCATAACAAGCACATAAACAACAACAATTGATGTTCATTTAAGTCCATATCCCAATGTATTTCCATTGGCAAAAGAGGCGCAATGTCCAAATCAGAGTGTCCATCACTAACCACCAGGTAGGAGGGGAAAAAAAACTGTTTGATAGTCTAACAACTACCTTCCTTATCGACGCTTACCAATATGGACGCGATAATAAGAAGAGGGTAACTGCATTTATTAGGTCATGAATTTGCCTTCCCACAATTCAATAGCAACTAGTGGAAAACAAAACACAATCCAGTTTCACGCTTTCACGAAGTTCAATCAGATAGATACACGAATATGAACGTAAGGAAACCGTTGAAAATAAAGGCGATAAACTTAGAGACTTACATTGCTTCCTTTCCATGTCTGGTAAATCCGCAGGTCATTCGAGGAGGCGCTAGTGGATCCGGATGTAGGATCTCCCTGCTTCGGCGGATGAACCACATACATATTTGTTTCCCTTTCTCTCTCTCTCTCTATATATGTGTATACGTATCGCTCTTAAGTGGTCAATTTGAGATCTAAAGAGTGGATAGAACGAACTGAATTGTTCAGATCTCCACCGCGATTTCCAAGAGTCAACAGTTGATACAATGTGAAAAAATATACAACAACAGCTCAGATTAATACTAATGGATAGGGTTTTCGAGTTTCCGGCAATAAAGTGCGTCAGATTCCGGCGTCGAGAACTCGATGGGTAGTGTCCATTTTGGCCGACAAGCCATGAGGGAGGGAGAGAGAGAGGGAGAGAGAGAGAGAGTAGTTTAGGAACTAGGGAGAGGAGAGAGAGTCTGTTTCGTGGGCAGGACTAATTATTCAGTGCTCTGTTAAGCCCTCCAATTGTAGTGCAATAAAATCATGGGTGTATATCAGTTGGTGTACACCAAATCCAAATGTACACCACGTCGTGTGGGATTCCGCTCAAAATTCTACATAAATGATTAGAGATGCTCAACTTATTTATAGTATACTTTTGTAAAGATTCCTACAAAAAAATCAATTCAGTCCAACATGAATAAGGACAGGATTAGTTAATTTGCTCAATTTCACATATGACTGAACTGATTTTTCACAGGGTTTCTTTAAAAAACATTTCAACAAATTGATCAGCTCTCACTATTTGTGTGTAAAACTCCGAAATGAGTCCTACACGACACGGTGTATATTTGGTGTACACCAAATGATGTACTCAAAGTCGGAAAGTTCACATAGTTTGGACATAAATGAATGATATTCTCTTCGTTCCAAATTAAGAATCCATTATTCCATTTTGGATTGTTCCAAAATGATGATCTTTTTTCAAAAATGAAAGTAAAAATTTGGTGATTTTTCAAAAGTGTCCCTTATAAGTAAATATAAGTGTTATAAAGTAGGTAAAATATAAAAATAATAATGAAAATGATAAGTATTATAGGCGTAATCATTATATGTTTTCTTATATAATTGGAATCCCCAAAAGGGGTTTTCAATTTGAAACCGATAGAGTACTAATCAATAATCATACTATTACAGGGGTCTGGAACATGACATGACAATGACAAGGTACACTGAATAATTCCCTGTAGACAGGGATATTCCGTGGGCTTTAGCCGCTTTACAGGATGTCAAAGTGACATGGTTTGGTCTCATTGGACAATTTATACGTATGAAGAAAATGACCAGTCAGTCTGGTGTCGTTCTGTTCAAAAAAAAAACAAAATCTGGTGTCGTACGTGGCACATTATGTTCCACTTGATTGCCATATGTTGCGTCCTAGACATTTTTCTCTTAAAATTTTGTTTTTTTTGAATATGGCGACTGACTATGGCAATCTTTTCTTGGTACGATTTGAATGGGTCTGGGAAAAGACCAAATGTTCATAACATGATAGCCGGTCACAATCTTTTCTTGATACGTTATGAATTGGTCGGATAAAAAACTACTCAATCATGACGAATAACGAAATCACAAGGCACAATGGGTATTGTCCGCACACATCGAACCTGTCACCAAATCATGCTGCCAATTACTCATAAGATCGTGTTCCGTCGTCAAGTGTATCAACATGTCAACCCTGTGCTAACAAAACTTCCTCAGCAGATGTCCAAAAAGATTCCCTTGTTTTCGGGCCGTTCGAAAACTCACTCATTGATGAATCTGTGCTTATTTTGCATCTTGACTCATGCATAACACATAAGTAAATAAGAAAATAATTGAGGGCCTGCCAAACATGTTAGTATGGCAAAAGGCTATATTCTCACAACATGAGTGGCACAGAAGTACCATCTAATTTACCTAAAAAAACAAGTACCATCTTACTGGCAACATGAAATTAACCCCTTGCATTGCATGAAACAAAGGCTAATTTCCAACTCCTATATTAGTTGAACAGTTCTCACAACATTCTTCCTTGAATTACAGAAAGATTGAAGGCGACTCTCATCAAATGTACCAAAACCAGATAGTTGAATTCCATATGCTTTCATCCTTTGGACATCCCGTGGAGTGGGGGATTGCCAGAGCCCGTCCCACCATGCGGGAGGAAGAAGTGGCGTGAGAGCACATTGGGTAGACTGGTTGTGGCAACTCAAGGGACCGGCAAATCTGTTCCATACATGTCCCCAGCCAATCTGATTCCCCAAACCTTCCGAAAGCAAATTAGTCTGGAAGCTGCTGAAGAACCAAAAACTTGCACCAGTAGAAGAATTTCCAACTAACATTCAAAGAAAAAGAGTCAAGAAAAGAAAGGACACACTTTTCCAAGCTGGAACAAGAACGTTGCGTTTGGATTATGGATTTTTAAAGTGATCATGTAAAGGAAGCAAATGAAAGGAAAATAAAAATGTAGCAAGATCATGAGGTAAAGAAGCTAAAATTTCTCTCTTTGACAACTTGTTGCGAAAAAAATTCTCTCCTACAAATACAAAGTCTGAGGGATTGAAGGCAGAATTGTACCAGGTTGGTGAGCTGCGGCAAGTGCTGCAATTAGTTGAGCAAAGGTTGTTCCAACGCGCCTGTGAGCCCCAGAAACAACAGCATGTTTTGCATGTGCTGCAAGAAAGAAGTCCACAAATGCAACCCATCTAGGTGCTGGGCCCCAATCCGTGTGTCTAAAGTCTAGACCTGCTCCACTCTTGCCAGAAATATTTCCTTTGAATAGTTCATAATCAAAATGAACAACCTGGATAAACCGTTGCAAAACAATAAAAACAAAGCCAAGAAATTCATCATGCATGAAATTTATCTTCAGTGCAAAGGGTGAGAGATTATGCTTGGAAACATGACAGTTAATCATTACCTCAGCAAATTCACTTATATTTGATGCAACATCGGTTATTAGAGAGGGGGTATCTGAAACCAAAACAACCTTGGGTCTGGATTTCAGTTGCAGATTGTCTATAGCTTTTCTTATGCAATTCAGTGCTGCCTGTGCTGCTCTCAGAGACCTGAAACAACAAAGCAATGAGGCAGACTTGTTAATCAGTTGAATTCGTATATCTTAATTCACTAGGTTCAGTTTGAAAGTTTCAACACAGGATATGAGCCCTAATAATTGTTAAACTTTGCTGCTTCATGGAGAGGATGCAGTTTCAATAAGCTTGAAAGTAAAAATGAATCCTGTGTATTTTTTGCAACTATTCATAGTGGAATGAAAAACAAAATAGTTCTTCTCTTAATCATAGAAAACCAATATTAACTTGATATGTAAGGCCTTTCTAAGAACCATTTGAATCAACTAGTAATGATACATCTGTTCTTGCTGTCTAAGTCGGAGTTTTCTCGTGAATGCTCCATCTTGTTTACACTTGTCAGAGACTTTCTTGAATTCAATTAGACACAACAAAGATGAACCATACTACATCGCCCTATTCTTAAGGAAAAGTAGATTAATCATGAATATGTTTCCATACCCATTGCAACCTCTTTAAAAGGCGCTACTTCTGCCAACCTCAATGTGGGAAACTGAGTATGGTTATTGCACGATAGACAAAGTAAAATGTTTACCAGCATACCTATTACTAAGCATCCGCATGTGTAGTGAAATATCAGGATCCACCCCATCACCAAGAACCCAACGCACGGCCTCTCTAACATTATCTGAGGGAGACATGAGTACTCTCATCAGCTCCCCAAAAACGTTAGGCCTGTACTGAAGATCTTCTGGCCTCCCAAATAGATCGGAAGCAGCATTCCTCATCTCAGTGAATACATTCTTCAAGAAAAACTGAGCAGCCACAGCATCTGTCGTGTTTTGGAACCTGCCGTGGTAGGGTCAGTAATTAAATTGATTCTTTAAGCAAGTAGCAGCTGATTACATTTATGCGGGACCCAGTTTACCATATGATAGGTTGCTCCCACTCCCTCCAGTTGCAGCAAAGAACACTCGTCTGGGCTGGCTTTTGGAAATCATCAATTTTCATTACAAGATGCCTTCCATATGTAGTCAAACACCCATTATGTCTCCAGAGATGCTTGACTTCTTTCAAGGTAAAGGAAACATTGCTGTAAGAAATGTAATCCCCAAAAGGATATTTGCCTCTGAAATATTTCATGAAGTAATATTAGCACCACTAACACGTCTCTTTGACAGTAATTCTATATCATAGCTATAAACTATCTGGGCTACTACACTGAAATATTTTTGAAGCAAAATTGGAAGAAGATAGACTGAGAGTCAAAATTTTGCATTCTTTAACGTTCTGGTACAATATCTCAATCACAGTCTCTTAGTGTATGAAACCAACATATACCTATGGTGGTTGAGTAATGAGCCTATCCTCTCTTCTCCAGTCATATTCCAAAATTTCAATACCGAAATTGATTACTAATACAAGACCAAAATATTCAGAGGACTCTTCTAACTAACCAAAAAATATGTAAATTGTCAGCAAAGTTGTTTCTTCTTTTCTTCAAATCCAACAAATTCATGGTTCTCATAACAGCAGACCATGATGGGGGATACCAAAATCTCATAAACAAAAAAACTGCCTCGATGGTAATTAAATGATAAGCCACAAAAATGCTTTCTGATGAGTAAACTTGACTTTTGAGTAATTTTTTTATGAGATATCAAATATAAGCAGAAAGGCTTGAGAGATAACCAATATGCCTGGTTTGCCCAATGATCAGCGATCGATTCAACATTATACTCAGTGTTGCAGCCGTTAAGATCTTATACATTTCATTCCCGAAACCAGCTTCTGACGCTTTCCCTATCACAAAACCATGTTTGCAAAACTGCTCTGGAGGAAGTCCTCGGACTCTAGATGCACCTGAAATGGAATCGGTATTGTTAGCATCTACAATGGGTCTCTACTGTGGAAGTGCGATTTTCGGTTAGGTTTCGCCTATTCTCAATCCCCCCTCACCACCAAAAAAAGAAATCTCTCTCTCTCTCTCTCTCTCTCTCTCTCTCTCTCTCTCTCTCTCTCTCTCTCTCGTGTCTGATTATGATTAATCCCTCCTTCATACTTTTATCTTCTTGTAATAGGTAGCATTAGTGTGGCTAGTAAATTAGATAACAACAGCAGGCCATAGCTCCATCTACTCAAACGACCTCTCCTACGGACACTTAGGCTCGTTGGTATCACTCCTTTACATTTGCATGCCCCCTTTTCACTCTTCCTCCATATCGAGCAAGTACTTCAAAAACGTTTTTAGATATCAAGCACAATTTTAGGACAATCATGCATTTCCTTTCCTTCACTCTTTATCCGGTCAAAAGTTGTTCTTGCCTATATCTCCTTTCCACAATTATTCCTGTCATGGACTAAGGGATCATAATGGGGGAGTTGCAAATTGCAATCTCAACCATGATTGAACATCGCGATTGGGTTTGCTGCTATAAGCTTTCAAAGACAACTCTGGTTTGTCTAGCCATCCACAATAATAAAAAGCATATTTGCACTCAATTACACTGCCAGTTAAGAGCCAAAATGTGACCCTCCCTTCGAATTGAAGACAATTAGGTCTACACATGATAAATCAAGACACTTACCCACAAATGTAGGGATGCAAACCAGAAAAGCCGGACGAAGTGTTCGAGCTCGACTCATTCACAATTAGTTTAGCTTAAGCTCGACTCAAGCCCAAATAATCGAGCTCAGCTCCTTTAGTGTCAAGGTATCCAAGCTCGGTTCATTTACTACTAAACGCTCTAGTCGAGCCGCTACAAACGAACCGAGCTTTCCCAAACTCGTTTATTTATACTAAACTAACGGAGCTGAGCCTAGTCGACAACGAGCCGAGGCTTAAGCTGCTTGCGAACAGGTTGGTATGTTTGCAGCCCGACGCTGCAATTAAGAACGCAAATCTAGCAAGAACTGACATAAGCTAAAAGAATGCAAATCTAGCAAGAAGTGAGATTAACTAGTACCATTCAGAGCAAAGTGATATTGAATGATTCTTCTCACGTCGACATTTCCCTCCCGAAACCCTCCGCTGAAAATTTCCCCAATTTCTTCCACCGTGGCGCACCCTTTGTTTCCAGAAGCCTCGGTCTTCGCCTTGAGAATCGCATTTCCTTCTCGAAACGTCGTCGTAACCGGGAATCTCTCACCGGCTGATGGATCGACGGATCTGGAAGTGAGGATCAACAGTCCAGCGCCGGTGAACAACGCACACGAGATAAGGAAGCCGTGGATCGACAGTCGTCTCCTTCTTGATACGATAAACCTCATCTCCTTTGCTTATATTGGTGAACGGGCTAGGGTTTCATTTGGATCTCAACGAAGCTCTGGACCAGTAATCATGGCTGAACTGTTGGGAATTCTGGAATTGCTTCAGTTGCGCCATTCGTTACATCCATTGTCGGTTGGAGAGTAACGAGAACGGAAATAGTAAGAGATACGGAGTAGATAAGAATCGAGTAAATTACACTAATACCCACTGTGTATTTATGGAATGTCACTTTCGCCCTCCTCTTCACCCATTGCGTTCCTTACTTGCATTAACAATGGCTCATGACGGCTTATTTGTTCCGGGTCTCAAAATTCCAAAATTTTCTCCGCACGGTCATCAATTAGTTTTCTCTATCTATCCCTCTTCACTTATTATTCTTAAAAATCTCCCTTAAAAATCCAAAACGAACAAGGTCTGAGTGTCTTGGTGCACCATCACGTGTGTTACGAAATGAGTTTGTGCATCATGTAGCGGTAGTTTTAAGGGAACAAAAAATTAAAAATTTTCTTGCACAACGCAATCTTATTATTTTTGTGGATCATTGGTTCGTCAAATAAATCGAAAAAAATAAGAAAATTACGATCTAGACTCATTGTTTTTGAATAATGACAAAAAAAAAACAAAAAAAAGAAGATAGATGATTTTTTTTTTTTTTGCTTTTATTTAAATTTCTTTTGTTTGGATACAAATGATAGTTTTTTACTTTTCGATTTATCCCGTTAAAACGAACAGATAATCCAAAAAAATTGTAGCAAAACTAAGGGGAGGCATTTGGTAACTTTTTTATTTTCAGTTTTTATTTTTATTTTTTTGAAAATTAATGAAGAAAACTTGTTTGGTAACAAATTTCTACCTTTTTATTTTTTCATAAACATTTTTAGAGTTTTTGTAAACTATAGAAACTACAAAAATGTGTTTTTTCCCAGTTTTTTTTTTTAAAAAACACAAATATTACCAAACATGTTTCTTATTTTTTGTTTTTATAAAAATATAAACTTGTTTCTACTTCTAATTTCTTTAAAAAAAAATTAAAAAAATTACCACACACACCCTCAGAAATGTGCATTTTCTCTTTTGAATATGAAAAAAAAAAAAAACAAATCAAATGACTTATTAAGCCAAACCACACTTTAGTAAGGAGTATTACTAATTTACTATGGAATTGGATTAGTTTCCCTTAAAATTAATACTACTCCATAAAAATAGTAAAATCTAGGTTTATCAAAAAATGTCAATTTCATAATCTCAAAAACAGGAAATCCCGCATGTCCCATCGGAGGATCGATGTCAAAGTCAACGGCGAGGGGAAGTCGGTTTCGGACCTGACACAGTTTCATCGTGTCATGCACAATTACAATACTGCCCTTGCTTAAATACGAAAAGCTCAACTCCACCCTAGTTTCTCTCCCTCTCTCTCTCTGGGGCCCGTTTATGCTACGTACTACGGAGCATCTCTTTTCCTCTACCCAAGCAACGAGCAAAGAACGGACGGAGGGCACTAGCGCCGCGCCGCTCCGGTCGCCGGAGACACGATTACGCCTGCCAGATCACGCCGGAACACTTCCATCTCCTTTTGCTTTCGAAAGAGCTAACTCGGTGACTATCCTATCCTCTCTCTCTCTCTCTCACTATTATATGGTTTTTGTTTCTAGTGAAAGCTAGGGTTTTTTTTATTTACGTGTTTGTGTTTGAAGATGTGTAATTGAAAGATAGAGTTTTGATTGCTCAATTTTTATGTTAACTTACTGGTTGAAATTGGGCTCTTGAGTGTTTTTATTACATGGTTCTGATTTCTTCAAAGTGGTTGCTTTGTAGTGAAATTTAGGGATTTTTACTTCCAATTGTATATAATTTGGTAGGTTTGGGCTTGTGCTTTTGTATTCATGTTCTTTCAACTGCTGTGGATAAATAGTTCAAACAGAAATCGCAGTCATGAATGTCTAATGATAAAAAAGGAATTAACGCGCGAATACTATTGGTAGAAATCACTGTTTTGGTAGATATTTATGCCCTTCTTGGAAATTTAATGGAATGCAGGGTAATTATAGGGAGGGAGTTTCTTTTATAAGTTAAGGAGGTACTGCATAAACAGAAAAATAGGAAAATTTGGTTGTTGACTTGTTGGGTAGGACCTTAGTTCTTGTGAAAGGAAATCCTCCTGTTCTTGGTTCTGTTTGACGAAAATAGTTTCACTGCAACGGTATTTGTAACGCCCTCTCACATGATATGGGCCCCATGTACGTGTGGGTCCCACCCCATGGGAGAGAGGCATTACAAATAACCATTGCATCGAAAATTTTCTCCTGTTTCACATGGCAGGAAGTTTTATTCTTTTTTGTTAAGTCTTTTCTGATTGGAAGCTCAGTTATCAATTCACGATTTTTTCGATAAATATTGCTCTGTGGTTGTCCTGAAGGTAGTTTTTCCATCTTGATTTTGTTTGTACCTTTTTCTTGTAAAGGTGTAAAGGTTCCTTGTTCATAAGTCTGCCCTTTGTTCGATTGGGCAGACTGTAGTCACAAACAATGGGCGGCACATTCAATCCACAGATTCTGGTGGAAAAGCTGGCCAAGCTCAACAGTTCACAGCAGAGCATTGAGAGTATCCTTTTGCCCATAAGCTATTTGTTCTCCATTTGGGGTTCCTTTTGTGAATCGTCATTAGCTCTTGTCACTTCTCCAAAGGGTTCATTTTGCAATTTCCAAATTTGAAAGGTCGTTTGTTGTTTTAATATTTCGACTTTATTCATTGCTTTCAATGTGAGGCTTATCATTGTCACAAGTATTCTACTAGGTGGTGATGCAACATGATAAATCAATCCAAAGAGATGGCATTCTTCTAGGAGCTTTCCCCCATTGCAATGCTTCTAAAAGTTTTGACATTGATAGTCTGCAAGACTGCGATAGCCATGTAGCTTTAAATAACATTATTTGATTCTGTGCATTTGCTCTTTTATCAATCTTACTCATCAGTCTACTGCACCAAATTCTCCTGTGCATGTCGTTTGGCATATTCTTCTCACGTTCCATTCCTTATTCTCAGATTTGATTAAGGTTTATTGCTTATCATTAGTATGTATCCTTGACGCGATCAAGCTTTATCACATTGGTGTATTTTCCACATGTACAAGGCAAAACAAGTTGTTGAAACATGGGATAGACAATTTCATTGCTCACCACGTGAACAGCGATTGGCTTTCTTGTATCTTGCAAATGATATTCTACAAAATAGTCGGCGAAAAGGGTTAGAGTTTGTTAGTGAGTTTTGGAAGGTTCTCCCAGGTGCACTTCGTGACGTAATTGAAAATGGAGATGAAAGTGGCAAGAGTGCTGCACGACGACTGGTACTTTTGTTGAGCTAAAAGTGCTTATTTTGTCATTTGGCTACATGTATCCTTAAGTTCTGCAAATAAACATATATATGTAAACTATGAATTCTTGAAGGAGGTGAAAATTCTTTTGGGCTTCCAAAGCCTTTTGCCATGTGAATAAGTATGTGTATTGAGGAATAGACTTATGCTTTAGTGTTTGGGCATACATATATTTTCTTGATAAACTTCATTTTGCCATATTTAATACAGATGCACGGTAGTTTGTACTTGAATTTCCGGTAGGATTATGTCCTCCCACCCCCCTCCCCCCTCTTTCCCACTTCATTTTTTTTGGGGGGTGTACATGTGCATGTGTTTGCACGGCTGCAACTTGTCTCTCTAAATCAAAATCTTTTCTACTTACCTATTTGTTTGTATTAAATCTCTTACCTCGTGGTTTGGATATCCTCTATTCAAAACGGTTGTTCTGGAACTTAGAGTGGAACATTGTTGACGTTGCATCCTCGTGTGTGCCTTTTGTATTCGTATCCAGGTCAGCATTTGGGAGGAAAGAAAGGTGTTTGGCTCTCGAGGGCAAATTCTTAAGGAGGAGCTTGTGGGAAGGCACCTGGAAAATAGTAATACAAATGGGAAGCATTCAGCTTTCAAACTGGTGCGTAACTTCTATTCTGTGGTGATTCTGGTGAATTTGTTCTAAAGATTGTCAAGTTTTCACGAAGTTGGGGAGTAATATCTTGTTTTATCCTTTTTCTCTGAACAGAGGCCCTCTGCTGGAAACGCATTGGATAAAATAGTTTCGGGTTATCAAGTTGTTTATGGTGGTCAACTGGATGAAGATAATATATTGGGCAGATGTAGGAATGCTATTAGCTGCATTGAGAAAGTGGACAAGGAAATTGGGGGTGTTGTTTCGGGTATGTCCTCAATGGTTCCTTTGATGGAAGTGCAAAATAAAGTTTTATTAAGTTATAATATTTTGTAATTTTTTGGCATTCAATATGTGTGGATACGTTTGACATTTATGCATGCCTTAAAGCATTTTTTTTTGTTTCCACTTTCATTTTCATAATTTATATTCATGGTCTTCTGGTCTGAATTGAATTACTATTGAAATGTTGCTTGAAACCAGTTGAAATTTTGCAGAAGACATAGGTTTCTGGTTAATTCAGTAGTATTCTAAGCTTGTTTTCGAAACTTCAGTTTTGCTCCCATGGCATCCCGCTTATGATACTTGCTAGATCCTGTTGCATGTCTCTCCCTCTCCCTCACCCTCTTCCTCTCCATTCACCTGCTCCTGCTCCTGCTCCCTCTCTCAATGGTTTCTACTATCATTATGATCATCGTCACTTTGACCAGGGAAACTCAATGGTTCCGGTGTTGTGGAGGAGCTTCAAGGGCAACATGCTATATTGAGAGATTGTACTGAACAGCTGATGGCAGTCGAATCATCAAGAGCAAATTTGGTCTCTCATCTGAGGGAGGCTCTTCAGGAGCAGGTTGGCTGGCAAGCATATCTTCAAACTGTGCTATCGTTTTCTTTATCTTTCTTTCTTTTGTTATCATTGTTTTATGGAAACCTGCAATTGTTTTGTTATTAGGAGTTCAAGTTAGATCAAATCCGCGATCAACTTCAGGTAATTCTGTTGCTTTTTTTTATTTGCTCAGTCCGTTGAATGTTTGCCTCAGGGTTTGGCAATGCTATAATTTGGCTAATCTCCCTTCAAAATGCCTTGCATGCAAAATGTGGTTATTGTTTTTTTCTGAGCAACTAGTTAACTTGAAAGTTGAAACAAGGCTTATCTGTTGAGTGTGAGAGTATATGTGATGTCATGGTGAATTGGTGATACAAAAATGATACTCACACAACAATTCAAACACAACAACTTACACAACCTCTCACATGCACGTGGGCTCCACACACTACTATGTGTGGGCCCCACATGTATGTGAGAGGTTGTGTAAGTTGTTGTGTTTGGATCGTTGTGTGAGTAGCATTATCCTTGGTGATAGGTCTTCTTCGATGAAAGATCAAAGCTCAACACCCTATAAATGGTGTTGTTATGTAGATTATACAATTTACTTGAGGACAATTTTAGCCATACGATCCACTGGTAATATATGGAGTGAGAAAAGTAAAATATGTAGAGTGGGTAGAGTTGACCTAATCTGTTGGCATATGTTAGTACCAGATTGTTTGAGTTTGAGTGCTAATATTCAAAAATATGGTCACTCTTTCCCTTTGTTTATGCATTATTTTACAACCTAACCAACAGAAATCTGATGAAAAGAGTAAATTCTAAGCCCAAATAGTTTTGCAGTGTTGTTTAATTAGACGGAAACTTGCACATCGAAGCATAGCCACTCCTCAAAATTTGGTAAAGTGATTGATCTGTCTGTTGATGGTTAACCGAATGAGCTACTTCCAGCCAGAAAACCAAAAAATGTCTGTGTAGCTACAGGTTAGATTGTATGGTCAAAGATATAAAAGAGGTTTGTTGAGAAGCCCGTGTGCTTCCGTCGGACCTAGTTCCTAGAGTGATGAAGGTAAGCAAATGTAAAGAAGGAGAATAATAAGAGCAGAGAAAGAATTAAACCAGAGACAAAGGTAGAAAAGTGAGGAAACAGAGAAGGGTACTAGCGAGGAAGAAAAAAAGAAATAGAAGAGGATTAAAAAGAAATAGAAGAGGATTGAAAACCAAGAAGTGGAATGGTAGAGAAAGAAGAGGGAAAAAGATGAATAACAGACATTGTCATTTATTCGTACTGTAGGGGGCTCATGTCGTGTACTCTTTTCTTCTTATTTTCTTAGCGGCCTGTAGTCTTGCTAAAAATGTGGCATTTACTAATAGCCAGTCCTGACTATTCCATCGCTCTTTTTTCGCGCTTCTTGTTGCAGGCTGCCCAGTCGCAGTCCGAACAGGCCAGTAATTTGTGCAGACAATTGCTAGCTGACCAGAGTATGAAGGAAACTCATACCACCAATGCGCCGCAGGGTTTTACAGCAGGAAACGAGGAACAATCAGTTCCAGTAATGTATACACGGCAACTACCTTTCCCAGAAAAATCAGGAGAAGACCACAAAGCTGCAGCAGCAGCTGTGGCGGCAAAGCTTACTGCATCAACATCCTCAGCTCAGATGCTTACTTATGTCCTCTCTTCACTGGCATCAGAGGGCGTCATTGGAAATAAAATGAAGGAATCTTCCAGCGATTACCCTTCTGAAAAAAGAACTAAGCTTGAGAATGACCACCACCCCGCTTATATTCCATCTCATAATCCACAACCGCCGCCAGTTCAGCCTTATCCACATCCAGAAAGTGTCCCAATCGCCACCCAAGAATCGAATTCAAATGAATTACAACCGCCACCTCCATCGTCTCCTCCTCCATTGCCACCATTACCGCCGCCCATGCAGCCATATCCAGTGCCTCAGTTCATGCAGAGTACCTCTGGATTGATTAGTGTACCGTATGGTTATGGTACAACCCAAATGCAGCAGACACTGCCCATTCCGGGTTATTCCCCTGTGGGCCCTCCAATGCATGTCGATTCTTCTTTTATAGCTTCGCCGCCAAATCCATACCAGAGCTTTCAAGGATCAGACGGCGGTTTCTATAGCCAGCCAACGTCATTGCCAATGGCACGGCAATAGCATTACCGGCATGTTTTGGTAGTTGGAAACGATGTAGGTGTACGGTGGTAATTTTAAGGCATTTCCGGAGGAGTATATGGAGCAAACTTTGTTACACCAGGGGTCGGAAACCTTCCTTGGGATTTTGTCTTTGATTACCCATAGAAGTAGATTTTTTTTCGGATGGCCATTAGATGTTTGTATTCATATTTCCAAATATGTTTTATTCAATTCATTAGGTCGGAACCTCGTATTGTTTTATTTTAGTGGTTGAATGGAACATAAAAAGTTTTGGCTGTGTTTGACTTGAAAAACTAATGTAGATTGATGTTTGGGTGTCTACTAAAGGAAAAATTATTCCATACCCTGGGGCACTGCGTGAAAATTATTCTATGCTCCTTGGGTGGCCCAGGCCTCTCTTCCACCACAATTGTGTGGTAGAGAAGCGAAGGATACATGGTTTTTTTGGGTGCCTTTGGTTTAAAATTTTTAGAGTCTCTTTCAACAATCAGTAAAAGTTTGTCTTCAAGTGAAAAGACAAGTTGGAGCTTGGGCTAAAGGGAATTTTGGACTCAAAGGGTGTGTATTTTGCACTCCTAAAAAGACTCTCATACGTCACAATTTGTTTCTCATTCTAACTTTAGTTTTAATTGTGCCGAGATGTTTGCCCAATTTCGAGGCAACCCTGTATTCTCTAATTAATAGAACTAAGTTGGAGTTTCAAAAATAGATAAACAAATTGAGACGGAGGGAGTAAAAAAAAGAATGTAAATGATATTGACACTCTAAAATTGATACAAGCACTTCAAAATCAGTGTAATTCCAAAGTCACTTTCTTATGTTTTCTGGAGTGCCTTTATTAATTTTTAGAGTGATTCCATTAAGTTTTAGAGTGCCAATGTAATTTTC
Organism: Rhododendron mucronatum var. ripense; assembly: GCA_019656295.1. Taxonomy (NCBI): domain Eukaryota; kingdom Viridiplantae; phylum Streptophyta; class Magnoliopsida; order Ericales; family Ericaceae; genus Rhododendron; species Rhododendron mucronatum. The sequence continues at coordinate 2,044,268 of BPLT01000032.1, read as the reverse complement.
CAAAAAGAATCTAAAAAATTGCCTAAAAGCTGCATGATTGTTGGGTAATAGAGGAGTGAGATTAAGGTGTGGAAAAATACACGCCCCGTGTTAATTCGATGTCTGTGGATACTTAGAATTAGGGGCCGAATTGTACACTTACCTTCAGAAACTTTAATAGTAATACAGTAGTTTTTTTTTTTGGGATAACTTAATAGTAGTAGTTGCTGAAGGAGAGTTGTGGTAATTGAAATCTATGAGTAATCTAGCTCAACACCCATTTACACATTTAAATTATTTAATGCGCGCCCGTACTCGTATAAATGGGTGGGGGTGTGCAAAAAAAAAAAAAAAAAGGAAAAACGGTGAAACTAACAAAACTAGATCAGAAAGTCTACGCATGCACTCGATCGTCTTTAGAACACAATTCCGGACACAACCATGTTCGAATCGGGCAAACCGGAACCGTCCCATACATGTGGACTCACGCGCGAATTGCGACCAAAACAATTCCAAACACAGTTCCGTCCGATCTTTATACGTTTTAAAAATTACACGCATATGTGGTTATGTTTGACTGGGATAAGAAACAATCCGACATTCGCAGAATGACAAGTTATCCAAACACAAGGGTGCTGCGACAAAGAATCCACCGCCAGGAATGAGGATACATTATCCCCACCCTTTTCTGTTAGTATATTTTAAACAAGCTAAGAACATTAAATTACAGTACTAAAAAATTCCAATGAGGAAACACGCTCAAAGCGACAAATGCAAAAGAGAAGGAAGGAAAAGGACGGGAGAGAGAGAGGGAGAGAGAGAGAGAGAGGGAAAAAGCAGTCAACGGATGAGTTCTAAGTTATAACGTCATGAGCTGGCCTGGGGGTGATGCAGTGGCAGTGGTGGGTGATTTGTAAATCGAGTACTACTACTCCTCCTAGCTACTTTTTAGTCAGTCACTAGTAATGAAAGACCACTGCGTTTGAGGAGGAACAAAAGCTGGGGAAAAGCCGTCGTCGTGTCGTTTGCTTTAACGGCTGATGGCATTGGCATGGGGGAGCAGTAAAAGCTCCATGTGCCTCACTCTGCCTTTCTTTCTTTTTCCAGAGAGAGAGAGAGAGAGAGAGAGAGAGAGAGAGAATGAATGTGTTTGTATATACAAATAGGCAATAGATAACTTGGGTACACACCGAAAGCACACCAGCTGTTTAACAAAAAAAAGTCTACTGTCCAAAAGTAATTTGGACGGATGGACAAATTGATTGCCAAAACGGACGGTAAAATGTTGAGTGGTGAAACAGAGCGGTGAACGTAGCGTCGCTCTCTGTTTAATTTGTTTAACATATATATTAATTAATTGAAGATTCTTGTGAAAAGACAGCTTATTCGGATACCGACATGGACTCGATAGATTTTCATCTCTGAATCCACTGGGACAAAAATTGAATGAATTGATTAAGCCCTTACCGATATCCGAATGAGCTAATTTTTTTTCTTTTTTATCAAGACTCTTACAAACACGTTCTAAAAAAATGAAACAATTTCGGTCATTGAAACAGTTTCAATCGTTCGTCAGGGACCTCGAGATGGATCTCGTACGATGCGTATTTGGTGTACACCAAATAATATACCTATAGTTAATACTACTATAGTTTTTTTTTTTGTTTTGGTTATTGGAGAGAGAGCGTGTTTGTAGTAGTAATAGATAGATAGAATAGGCAAAGCAGACAAGTAGAGTGGGGGGACCAAGCAAGGAGCAAAGCAACGTTCTCATGACTTAACCTTTACAGATTTTGATCTGAAAGCTGCTGCTTTACAAGCGTGGACCACCCATAAACATAAATACATATGAATATGGTATGTCATGCCTCTCTCTCTCCTCTCTCTCTCTCTCTCTCCAAGGGTGTGACGCCGCGTCCGTACTCGCAAGTTCGCAACCCACTTGCTCGCGTGTTTTGTGGCCTGAACGTTTTGTCCCGTCGGAATTTACGAATCTGCCACTGGCTTTTTTCGGGGACGGGATTGGTTCAGAAGATGGGCAACTGGGCCCTCTCCTTTTGACTCAACCACGTTCCAAACCGGCCGCTTGCCTTTCCCTACCCCTGTACTATACTAGTAGTCGTATGCAAATGGAGTGGAGCGCGATTAGTGTTTCCGTTTGATTCTCGTAAACATACATCCTTCTCTTTGAATCCTCTAAGGTATAGTAGATTAAGTCTAACGAATGGCCAAAAGAAAAAAAAAATACTAGTAGTTGCATTAATATGGAGGAGGAGTAGGAGTAGTTGTTGTTTTCGAGACTTTGACACCCTACATAACGGTGTCTTCAGAACCATTGAATAACAGCGAACTAAACGTCGTCGTTAATAATATCCGACGTCTTCCAAAAGAATTCAAGTTAAACGCGGAACACGACCTTAGTCTATTACTACCATTTCCTATAAACCTAATGCGTGAATCTTTAAGAGTGGAAATGTTGATTAAAAAACGTCCTTTTTAACCACTAGAATTTCTCAAGTGGAGAGGTAGTCTCTCTCTCTCTCTCTCTCATCAATATGTATTAGACATGCACTTTGAACTCTCATGCATTAGGACGTGATTTCAAATTACACCATCCCATTTTTTAAAATTTATTGCATTAATTGTGGGGAAAAAAATGGTACTCCATCCGTACAAATTTACTTGTTATTTTTTGAAATTCGTGTCACTTTTCAATTAATTATATCTTGTAATTTATAAAGTTTTAGGTGATTTTGAAAAAATTGAATTATTGAACAAATTGAGATCTATCAAATAAGATCCATATTGGATATAAAATTCATTACTACTTTAAAAATATAACTAATTTTTTCATCTAATTAGAATTGAACTGAGACAAGTAAATTGTGACGGAAAGGAGTCCTAAAATTGCGTACAGAGATGGATAATTGGATGCGATATCTGATATCATATTTTCAGAATGTACAAAGGTTTACTAGCAAGCAGCTTGCATGATATCACCAGTAGTACTCCTATATCCGTAGCTTTACGCCCGCAGTAAAAATTAAGGCCGAAAACAACTACTCCGACAACTGTAATCGAATCATATCCTTTTCTTTTTCTTCACTACCATCTTTCTTCACTTCCATCTCTCTCTCTCTCTCTCTCTCTCTCTCTCTCTCTCCTTTTCTTTTTCTTCACTACCATATCTCTCTCTCTCTCTCTCTCTCTCTCTCTCTCTCTCTCTCTCTCTCTCTCTCCACCAAGCCATATCTCCCCTCTTTGGCTTTTGGGTTGCATGCCAGCCTCCCTCTCTTAAAAATGCGAAAAAAGAGCCAACGGCCCAAATACCATTACTAATTAGGGAGTTAAAGTTAATTAACAATACGACTTCTCTTATTCTTTCCATGAAAAGGAACACCCTTGTACGGATTTCTCCTTATTTGCAACTTTTCCAATTTTTTTATACTATATCAGTTAATTAGTACGAGTAGCAAGTAGCAACAATGCTTCATAGACTCACTCCTATGTCACGTTCGTGTCGGCTCCACACATTTAATTATGGGATGAGTCCCACATTTATGTAAGAAAAGAGTGGTCGGTAGGAGTGTGCCTAAACTTATTGTATAAAATTGTGTTTTTTGCGCATGACTTGTACTTATCTTGGATCGATGTACGTATTTTATTTTCTTATTAAAAAAAATGTTTTTTTTTTGTGTGATGAGTTATCATTATGGAACGAAGTAAGTGTATTTTAGCATATATGTTTTACAAGCTCTGCTACGCGCAGAGACAATTCGCAGAGAACCACGCAGAGACAAATACTTTTGGCCCCATTTCGGGTCTCAAAAAAATCTAGAAAAATATCCATAAATTTTTGAATATTATTTTATGGAGCCCTGTAAAAAATCAACTCCAATGGATATCGATAAGTGTTACTTTTGGATTCATAGGGGCGAATTGAGCAGTTTCGCCTCTACGAATCCAAAAGTAATACTTATCGATATCCACTGAAGTTGATTTTTTACAGGGCTCCATAAAAATAATATTCAAAAATTTATGGATATTTTTCTAGATTTTTTCAGGACCCGAAATGGGGCCAAACGCATTTGTCTTTGCGTGGATCTCTGCAGATTGTCTCTGCTGGTAGTATTTTTGATGTTTTACAATACATGTGTTCAAATCACTCGTATGTCGTTGGGCCCATGGTTGGGAGGAACGTTGTTGAGACTCTCTTTTTTAGGAGTTGAGATTTCTCACTTTCCCCTCCATTTTTGGACTTACGAGCCAGGTCTGAGGTTCTAGATCTAGGTTTTCTTGGAATGATCAGTGTACCGGCAACGAAGACAGCGTCTACAGCGACTTCTACCTTCAATCTGCGGCGGGACGAGTTCAAGTTGGTGCGGCGGGTCATCCAGGACGGCTTGCTCTGTATTCATACCTAGTTTCTCAACTTTGGCCTCTCTAATCCCTCTTCACGAGTGTGTTCAACGGGTCCGGCTCTAGCGTCGTGGTTCCATGCGGGTTTTTTTGTTTGTTATATTTTATTTTCTTTTGTTAGTTTCTGTATTTTGGGATCGGTAGTATCCCCTCTTATTGTACTGTGTTTTGCTTATTTATAAATCGAGTTTACTTTCTAGTATTAAAAAATTCATCCCTATGTGTGCGAGGAAACGGCTTCAAAATTTTCCTAGGCTCTTTGCTTTTTTATGAGATTCAAACCCGTTATCTATTTTACAATACTCTTTATTTAGCTTCTTTATTCACTCTTGTAATATTTAACTATGATTAATAATAAAATGTAATTTCTTTACACCGATGAGGGGGGAAAAAAATCTACGCCCATATGTAAGAGTATCCCCAATGGGCCAATGGCATAACCAAAAGTGATAAGTTTTTAAAATTAATAATGTTGGTGCAAAATATAGCTCATAATGCTATAATCAAACTTAGCAACCTCCTTAAAAATAATCAAATTTTGGCCTTTGGATAACCAAAACTAGCAACCTTTTGCCAAAAATCGAATTTAATAAACCTCGAGTTCTCAATCAAATACATACATCATTAAAAATAAAAATAAAAAAAAAAGTTCTCTCTCTTCCTTTTTCCCCTCTCCTTTTCTTTTTCAACAATATTTTACTTAAATTTTTTTTTAAAAACTGTTCCCCCCCCCCCCCCCCCCCCCCAAAAAAAAAAAAAGTTTTTAATAACATTTTTATACAAAAAAAAAATGCTCTTTTTTCCAAAACTTGTTTTGTATGAGAAAATATATTTTTTCAAAACCTTTCTTATATAAAAACTATTTTTTCAAAAATCGTAGTTACACAAAAGTTATTTTTCGTAATTTTTTTTAAATTTGAAAAAAGTTCAAAATTTATTTCTATTTCTAATAAATAATTTTTATTAGTCTCAAAATTATTTTTACAAAAAGTTATTTCTATGTTCATAATCTTTAGTTTTTTTTTGTAATTTCAAAAGGTAATGTCGAAACTTTTGGCTATTCAATTTTGATTATGCCATTGTAGACCTCTACATTGTTAACTTTAGCAATTTTTTAAATGGATAATCAAAAGGTGATATGCCAACTTTTGGCTATCCATTTTTTATTATAGCATTGTAGATAACCTTATAAACCAACCAGTAAAAATGATTAACATAACAAAGCGTTTGTTAGCTTGGGAATGGGGATGGTAGCTGCCAAGCAGTACCCTGCAAAGCGGTGTAAAACAGTCGATCCGGCCGCTCATCTCGACAATCGATAGCTAAGATCTCAACCGAGCGAATGAACGATTCAGATTGATCAATCGAGTTATCTGTGCTGAGATGAACGGCGAGGTCATCGACTGCTCTGCACCCGCTCGACAGCATCCCCGTGTCCGTTCACTTGTACTACTCCTATATAAATAGTCTCTCTTTTTCCTTTTTGGTTGTTTGAGATCACATTCACACCTTTATTGTTTTGTGGAGTAACTGAAAACAGGGTCAAAGTGGTCAATCCAACTAGACTACAACTAACAAAACGTTAACATGCGCTCGTTTGTTTGGAGATGGCCACGTTCCTTTCCCTCACTTTTGGATCAAAAAGCTTGTGGAGTAAATAAGGCCGACAAAAAGGACGGATACAGCCGAACTAATTACTAAAGAAAAAACCACTTCTTCTTCCCCAACCCAACAGCTAGCTCTCCTTCTCAAAAAGCCTGTGCCTATTGTCTCTCTCTCTCTCTCTCTCCTCTCACTGCACATTACAACTCACACTACTATTTTCTGTACTGGACTGGACGCGGCTTCTTCAGACCCAGACCCAGGACCCTGTAGTGAACAAGTAATGGCCTAAAAAAAAGCCTATTTTGATGGAGTTCAACATCTGTTCATCGGACCCGGGACCCAATCGTTGTTAACTTTTATCGGTGATTGTTGAGATGAATTGGCTCAGATCGTGCAGCTAGCACTACAGGGGGCGCTATATGGTTGCTCACTAAAGTATACGTCCCCGCTCTGTTGTTCGTCTGTCCCCGTTGTACCACGTGAAAACTTCACCAACAACGTAATTGTTGGAATAATTGTAGATTAATTTCAACGTTAATTATCTCTTTTACTCCCCGCAACCATCTGCTGGGTGGCAGAATAAGGTTTTGGGTGGATAAAAAATGAAATAAGTCGAATAAGCAATATGGGCTTGATGACTCTAACAAACCCTGGATATATATAAGGTCCCGTTTAAGAACACCTCCTTAAAAATACGTAAGTATTTATTTCATATTTTTAAACTTAAAAATAATGTAAATGAAAAATATTTTTTCAATTATTTTTGCACCGTTTAAAATGTCTCAATGAGATTTATCAAATAAGATCCATATTGACAAAAAAATTATGTATGTAAGTACATAATTTTTAAACTTAAAATTACCTTCTTAAAAAATAAGTATTTATTTTCTTTTCGGGAACAAGTCCTAAATGAGGTCGGGTTACCCCTTATCCTCGTAGTCCCAAAAAAAACAGGCCCTAAAGGAATTTTGAGAATTTCAAGGGATTTTCTGGTACTTGCACCTACTTCTTCAACCATGATCTCAATGATGTCGACACAAATGGAGTATATGTACATGCAGTGTTGAATCAAATCAAATCTAGCTCATCTTGGACAGAGCCGATCCTGTCTTTTTGAGGGGTTTAAAATGAAAATTAAAAATAAGACATCTTTTGTTGGACTACAATAAAGAATAAAAAAAAAAAAGTAGGAATAGCCCTTACAATTCAAGATTTTTTGCAAGCCTAAAGCGACCGCAACACTTACTTTAGTTCAGGGCCGATTCTTGGATCTAGTCTAGCTAAAATAAGTTAAACGAAAACTTTACTATCCCATCCCATCCCAAAAAATTGCCTAATTGTCGAAGTAAATAAAGTCCTCTCAGTTTCAGCTCCTGTGCGCATATTAGCTTCCTAAAATTTTCTTCCAGCCATATAGAATTTACAACCCCAATCTTTACAATTCACCCACAACCTAGCTCACAATAATTAAATAGCGTTAACACAATCGTTCAACCAAGTGTCCTGATAATTTCCTTCAAATGAAAGGCATGAAAGCGTTATAAAGAAGCAAGTGGATCTTTATTTTTTAGGGAAATGATAATGTTAAAACCGTTTTTGGTTGGTGTCAAAACTCTAGTGCACGCATAAAAGGCTTATACCATTTGTAATATACAAGACTTTTATGTATTGAAGTTTTGACACCAACAAAAACAGTTTTTGCGTTATCATTTTCCATTTCTTATTTTTGGGTAAATTTTCTTTTTCTCTTGTGTAGAACCATAAAAAAGGCAAGGGCTCAGGAATATTACACTAACCCAAAGGACACCCTCAACTCTAAAGAGTTGTTCCACCTTAAATTGGGATCCGGATCTTCTGGACCGAAATGCCTTTGTAACGGTATGCCCTAGCCAAGCCAAAGCAAAGCAAAGCATGATTTTATCGGGCAAAGCAAGACTCTATCGGGTAATTTTTGGCCGTTTGACCTCGGATTTCCGTGAAAATGCATCCCGCTGGTAATGCTCAAAAAGAAGCAAATGGATCTTCATTTGATAGTTTATTATAAGGAAGTTTATTAGTTTCAAGGGTGGATATTCACGGCTAGGGCTGTAAATGAATTGAGCCGTTCGTGAACTGTTCGAGGCTTGATTCGGTAAAGGCTCATTCGATTCGTTTACTAAATGAACCGAACCTGAACCTCAATTTTAGGCTCGTTTCATAAATGAGCCGAACATAAACGCAACAGTATTAGGCTCGATTAGGCTAGCAAACCTGGAGTATATGTGTATCATGGGTTTTATATAGTTATATAGTGAAAAAGTTTAAAACTTGTACAAGTCTAAACGTTTACAATTACTAAAAATTTACATAGGTATATGTTTTTATCATTTTATATGTATATGAACATAATGAAAATTTTATTTGCAACTTCAGATCTGCATGAGAGTATAAAAATATGATATTATTAGATCGTTAAGGCTCGTGAACAAACTCAAGTTCGACCCAAACCCAATCAAGCTCGATTCGAGTTTAGCTCGTCATAATTTTCATTGAGTTCAACGCGAACTCGAGTTTGCTAAAAATCTTAATGACATTTTAGTATTTGCTAAAAATCTTAATGACATTTTAATATTCGACTCGATTAAGCTCATTTCCAGCATAGGGATGAAATTTGTGTGGACAATGATCAATATGGATATATATCACACAATATAAAAACAATACATACAGCACATGGGCAACTCTCTCTCTCTCTCTCTCTCTCTCTCTTGCATGCGGTGTGTACTATCTGTGTAGTAGACCAACTTTTATGGACACACCAACTTTTATCATCCCAAAAATATTTCATTACCATATCTCAAACTTCTTTCAAGAAAGTAATCACCCCTCTCTCTCTCTCTCTCTCTCTCTCTCCCCCCTTTGTCTCTCCCCCTCTATAAATAAACACACATCCCCTCCCCCACTTCTCACTCCTCATTCCCTCAAAATACTCCCCCCAGTAACATAGCAATAGAATAAAGAACGCTCCCACATTTCTTTACCAAAATTTCCACCCCCCGTCAAAAAAATGCAGTACCAAGCAGAGTCATGGGGCTCCTACAACTTCCCAACAAGGAGTTCTAGCCCTATCGGGTCGGACCCGATAGAGCGGATAGAGAGGCTGGCGTCGGAGAACGCGGTGGTGATATTCAGCGTGAGCACGTGCTGCATGTGCCACGCCATCAAGCGGCTCTTCTGCGGGATGGGGGTGAACCCCACCGTGTACGAGCTCGACGAGGACCCCAGGGGCGGCAAGGAGATCGAGAAAGCGCTCATGATGCTCCTCGGGAGCCCCTCCGGCGTCCCAGTCGTGTTCATTGGTGGAAAGCTGGTGGGAGCCATGGACAGAGTCATGGCCTCCCATATCAATGGGTCCCTGGTCCCACTTCTCAAGGAGGCTGGGGCCCTCTGGCTTTGACTTGGGTTTTGTTTTAAGTGATGACTAACCTGTTGATATTCCCTGTCTCTTGATGCAGTTTTAGAGTGAGAGAGAGAAACCAAAAAAGGGAGTTATTGAATTAGAAGTAATTCTTGGTTTAGTGAAATTAATTTGATGAGAGAGAGAGGAAGAGGAGTGGGTTTCGGCTAAGCTAGATCTGCCATTTTGGAGACAGTTCTAGCATCTTGGACTAATGTTTTTAGGTTTAGTTTTTCTTCTTTTTTTTTCCTTTTTTTTAAAAAAATTTCTGGGTCTTTATTTGTTTTCAGTTTGTGGGTTGTGTCTTGGTTTTGTGTTCTTCACTTGGGTCTCTGTTGTTGCTTTGTTTTCTGTAGCTTCAACCAATGTGAGACAGAAATGTAATCCGCTCCCTCCTCTGTATACAAAAGCAAGGAAAAATTTGTGGTTAATTTGTGTTTATTTCAATATTATTGTCCTTGCGTATGTATCGACCCATCAAGTAATGGTTTTTTTTAGCCTTTCGATATTGTTACATCACGATATACGGTACCATTGAAATATTATACCGCATGCATTCCATTACGTATCGATAAGTTGTTGATTCACGGACCATAGTTCATCGGCTGTTATGTAAGGCCGATAGATATTGGTTGTTGCAGGTGTTCATGCACCTTTAAAAAAAATTTGTTGTTAAAAATGATTTTCAAAAAATCATGTCTCCTACAAGTTATTCCCAATATGTGACGTCGTTCGATACTCTTGTTAGTACTATTACACCGCAAATGTTATGTTATGGGTCCTGCATCGTTATTTAAAATCTTGCTATCTTCATCTGCGCTCCTTTTCGTCGGCGATTTAGTATTGTGAAAAGATAAGGAAATTAGCAAAATAATTTACCAGTTTTTCAATATTTACACACTATGTTTTGCTTATAATTCTGAGTACACGAAAAAGAGTTCCATCTATTTTCCTCAACTCTCATTATTTTGCACCACTTTTCCTTATTCAAAAGTGGCTAGGAATATTCCTTCCTTTACTTTTCTCCCATTAGTATCCAAAGTTTAGCTGTTAATTAACGGTTTATAGTTAACTCCATAAAACAAACAGGGAACTGGAAAGCATAAGATAAAAAAAGTGTAGCGTGCAAATCGATAAATAGTAGTACTATCTCCATATTAACACCAACGGGTTGGACCTGTGGTTCAGGTTTCGGACTTAGTGGTTTGTTTTCTTCTACGGTATCGAGTTTGAAACTTCTCAGGGGATATCAACTCTTTTGGCGCCAGTCCATACAGAGCTTTGCTCGACTTTAATCGGAGCCTTCGCAGGTGGGCGGCGTGATTGATTCCCCTAATTAGTAATGGTGCGTATAAGCTGATCCGAGCACCTGAGTTATGAGGAAAAAGAGAAAAAAGATATATAGTAGTATGTCCAAAACTAAATGGCAAAGTCCCAAAAAAGTGTCCAAAACTCACTCCCCATTAAGGGTTAGTAGGGCTTTTTGTTTCTACGAATATGGTCTATTGACTATGGGCCATGGGCCCATCTGTCGTGGGTTGATCTTGGGCTGCTCTTTATGGGTCCAGTGCCCACGCCACTCAACTGAAATCTAATCTAACGGAAAAATTATTCAATGTTGCCGAGACACCACGTGACAGTGCCCCGAATTGTCCATCAGGTAACTCCGTAATGCCCCACCCGGGAGGGTTAACATAATCTATATAAATGGAGATTGCGTATCACCCGTATTAAGGGTTCCCAATACTAACACCAGACAAAGTCAACTAAGTAAATTACAATCCACTTCCAAAATAAATAAACAAAGGAAGTTATACAAAACATTTGGCATCACAAGGTTATCTTAAATCTAGTACAATATAATCTATGATAATCGTATTTATTTATCTTAAACTTGCATCAACCAAACGATCCTATCCCAATGAAACGAGATGTGCTTCTTCTCGATGAATAAGTTTATCTCCAATAAAATTTTAAAAATTTATGACTCAAAGCAAAATAAAAGATTTACTAAAGTCGCAAAAAAAATAAAATAAAATTCAAATAGTTGTTATGACTAGAAGAAAAAATTTACCAAAGACGCAAAAATATCAAATTGCTGGTATTTTTGATATTTTTTTCGTCTCATATGAATTTTTTAAAATTTCGGTCCACGTTTTTTATACATTTTTTTATTGATCATCTTGTCAAAATAAATGATTATTAATCTCAAAAATTACGACGAAAAGTTAAACAAATAAATACCAAAAGCAAAAAATACCAAAAAAAAAATTACTAGACCAAAAATCTAGGAAGAATGGGGCCTACATGTATTATGTGGCGTCCAGTAGATGACGTCATTAGTTTATGCAAGGATAACATGGACAATAAAAAAATTAATCCTAATATTACGTTTTGATTTTTCAATGAAAACGGCAGCTTACTTACCAGCAGTCCATCTTATTAAAATTATAACTCGTGTGATTTTTTATATTAGTCCATGCGCCTGGGTTAATTAAATAGGATTTTTCCAGGTATTTTTAACATTATTTTCGGAGCTTACGAGGGAAGTATCGAGCCTTTAATAAAGGGAAATGATTTTTCCATTATCTTTTTTTGTTAACTTCACTCTCCTAAAAGTATATTTTTGCACCAAAAATACACTTGCAGGGGGTGGCGTCAACAAAAAATGGAATGCAAAAAATACACTTGCAGGAGAGTAACGTCAGCAAAAAAGAGAGTGCCAAAAATGCACTTGCATGAGAGTGACATCAAAAAAAAAAAAAGAGTGCCAAAAATACATTACAGGGGAGTGACGTTAACAAAAAATGGAGTGACAAAATCAACCGCCTTAATAAAAGACCAATTCAAAATGAATCATCATACTCAGTAGCCAATATAAATTAAAGAAACTAGACAGACCAACAAAATTAATTAAATAGAACAGAAATATGACTCAGTATACCAAGTTTGCCACGATTTTTTTCAGATCAACACGCGTTTTCATTGTTTTGACTCTAAAATTTTGCTAGTGAGATAACTGAATCACCCTCTCTCGTAAAAATTTAAAATGATTGAGTCAGTGACAAATAGGGATGATGAACGAGTCGAACAATTTGATTGCTCAAACTCGGTTTGAAAGTTCAGCGAGTTTTAGAAATATGCTCAAATTTTAACTTATTTATACATAGTCAATATCATAGGAGTTTAAATAAATAGGATCAACATCCAATGTCAAAGTCCCTTAATTTTTTTTTATACAATCTTGATTTGAAAGGTTCTAATTTTGAAAATATATATTCAAAGTTCATTGATGTATCCAATAAACCGATTTTTAACAAGTTTTTAGCCGGCAAACATGAACTCAAATGTCAGTAATTTAATTTGTCAAACGGTGGTAGTGACATACTCTTTCCGTCCTACACAATTTTAGTTTCTTGTCTTTTAAAAATTCTAACTTTAGAAGAAGACATTTAAACCATTTGAAATTTACGGGGTTGCGCCAGTTGAAGTTCTTAAGTTCGGAATCTCTCAAGTGTTATCAATTCATTTGGGGTCCGTCGGCATATTAATTTGCTCTACTTTAATTGGGCAAGTTGGTGGTGTGATTGGTCTTACGGGATTAGTTGATGTGAACGTAAACTGACATGGACACTTAGCAATGGAAAAAAAGACATGCATAAGGTGCTTTAAATCAAATTAAATACACTTACTAAAATTGTACTCCTAGTATCTTTGTTCCAACATTTCAAAGTTAGTTATACTTATTTATGAAGCATTTTTTTGAACAATTACGAATATGGCAAATGCTAACGGTTGCCCCTGGGGCACAAGAAAAGGCATATTAAATGAGCTAAAAATATTGGTACACACCCTTTTTAACTTGTAAAGGTAATTAATTGCATCGGTAAACGAAGAGTTCTCTAACTACTTGTATCAATTGAAGTATACACTATTGAAGTGTCAAATTTACCCCGTATACAATTTGGTTTCAAAAAATAAACGCAAGGTTTATGCTTGCAATATATTCACATAAAAAATGACTAAAATTTTCTTGGATAAATAAGAATTGGATAATGAGTTTGTTTTTTTATTGAACACGTTACTTGTTATTCCCTTCATCCCTAAATAAATGTTCGGACCGCAAACCTATGGTTCTAACAAGATGCATTTCTTTGTTAACAAAATCAAATTTTATTTCGTACAAATCAAAAGATACTATTGAGTTTTTTTTTTAAGTTGTGAAAAATTTTAAAATTTTTAACGGAAAAAACACATTTTTTTAAATGCCTAGATTTGAGGGCCAAACATTTATTTAGGGACGAAGGGAATAATAGGGTTGAGGAAGATGACAATGGGTAGTGCTCATCCCTTTTCTCTCTCTTCCTAGAAAAATCTCATTCTCTGATTATAGATTGTTTTTGTTTTGTTTTTCTCTATTTCTTTTATAGTTTATCTTCCTGTAAATAACTACTAGAACGGAAAAAATTACATTTGAGTATAGGGGTACTACTAGAAACTACTCCTCAGAATTTCAATCACATGCATTTAAGGTTCTTTATTATCCCAAACTAATGTCGCTGTTGATTAAATCATTTTTGTTTGGTTTAGAAAACATGCATGTTACTGGAACAACGGAATAAAAATTACTCTATAATTTACAAGTTCTATTTGTATTAAAACCTTTCACCTAGCTAATTTCTAAAAGGAAATGAGCGTAATATTGTCACTACAAAAAAGTATTTCAAGCATTTATGGCTAGTTTAGAAAATAGTGATGAAAAATGATACTTTATGAGTACCCATAAATAAAACTCATACATTAAAGTATATTAATTGCACATAAACCATTGCCCCAGGGGCACCCATTAGCAGAACCGTACAAATATTTAGACTCAAAACTTTTTAAAGCGCACATTTATGGAGGAACATGATACATCTATTTTTTTTTTCAAGAAACATCTCAAGGGGAAAAAAAAACCTAAGCGATTCTGCTACAAAAACCGACGAGTGTCGAGAGCCACCGACGATGGGAACCGACAGCCACGGCTCCCACTCCAAGCCGTTCAATAATTGAAAAAAAAAAAATTGAGTGGGGTTGAGAAAAATCAGCTCAATCCCATATGAGTAGCTGTGTAGGTGTTCGATCTAATCTTCTGTTTTTTCATTTAAATTTGAAATCTAAATGAAAAAATAAAAGATTGAATCGAACACTTACACATATCAATTTGAGCTGATTTTCTTGGACTCATTCATCTTTTTTAAATTATTGAACAATTCGAATCATCTGTACGAGACACAGATTAGATCCCTCGTGCCCATCGATTTCCACCGTCGGTAGCTTTTTCGAATAATAATGGGACGCATGGAAAGATCTCTGCAATTCACAATAAACTAGATTCGGAAAATTACAATTTCCCACGCGGCAAAAAATACCGAACTAATTACCGTAGCCTTTTTTCGAAAAGAAAATTACTCCTCCAGCGCCTTTATTATTAAGGGGAAAAAAAAAAAAAACAGAAATAGAGTAAAACAACAGTCACTGTCTAAGATCGGGTCTAGGGTTCCTCAAATTCTCTCTCTCTCTCTCTCTCTCTTCACAGCCCAGAATAAGCTCTGGAATCAAACTCGCTCCGTTTCGGTCTCAGGTTCGTAGTAATTCACATCTAATCCTGTAATTTCTGTGTTACGTGTGTCGGTTTTCAATCGATTAGAGCTGTTGTGTATCTGTTGATGGGTTCGATGTTGTCCAGGTGTTGAATTGGTGGGAAAGGTTTGGGTTCGATTGAAGTTGGGGTTTCTGAGATCGATCGGAGGGTTCGGTGATTTTGAGAATTTTTGTGGTCGTTGCAAATGCCGGACGAGGACTTGGTGGAGCTTAAGTTCCGATTATATGATGGAACCGACATCGGTCCGTTTCGGTATTCTCCGGCTGCGACCGTCGCGATGCTTAAGGAGAGAGTCGTCGCTGAGTGGCCTAAAGGTTAGAAACATATGTGCAACTTCATTACTCTAGAGTCCGTTATTTGAAATGTATCCAATCCTTCTTCTTTTTTTCAATTTGGATATCTGATATCCGGGCCAACTTGCTTGCACCTTGACTAAATCAGGGGCAGTTAGCTACTGGGGAAAACCTATGGCCCAAGGTTTGGAATGTTTGGCCTCTTTGGGATTTGAAAGGAAGTTTTCTCATGCCCAGTGGCAGATGCAGGATTTCACTCAGCAAGGGCCCAATTACATGCATTTTTGTATTAATAACAAAAAATATTCCATAATAAACATTGCTACTTGCTAGTTTGGAGAAACGAGACGAGATTGTGTGTATATACATAACCACCATTTAATGTTGTGACCGCGACAATAAAATGGTTGATGATGTGAAATTTTTGGGGGTTTGAGGCATATATAGAAACTTTATGAACTCTTTTGTCCCACTGAAGAGACTTGCCAGGCCTGATCCTATGGCCCGGGCACCCACTGGCACCCCCTTATGTCTGCCCTTGGTCATGCCCACTTGGCGGAACCCTTTGGGGTTAATGTATCCAATTCTTTGCACTATGTGTAGTTTTTATGTTGGATTTGTTTCTTTATGGCTATGTTTGGATGGCCACAATTTTGAGGGGAAATAGGAATATGATTACTAAGAATCAAATTATTTGTAATTCTGTACCTGATGCAGTTCTGTCCAGTGTTTAAATTAATTCAATGTTTCCTTATTTTAAGGATTGAGACATAAATCTAAAATTAACAGGGGGTGAGGGAGGGATCACATTCTCACTTGATCGGGGAAGGCGATTCCTGGTTTAATGTCACTAGAAAACACATTCCTGTTCCGGTCTATTCCAAACGCGGAAATCATGAGGATGTCATATCACATTCACATTCCTCCTCAAGATTCCCACCATCCAAACTGAGCCTTACGTGTCAGTGCTTGGATGATAATATTTCACTTCGTTATTTATGGAGAATTATGCAATTGAGAATACGAAGGTGTAAAATTCAGGATCAAACTTAGTTGCCTAAGGCTTTCGCTTTGAGTATATTGGTAAGGAAGTGGGTTTCAGTTCTTGGAGTGTGAAAAACGCAGGGCTTGGATGATGGTCGTGATATATGAAGGAAACTTCATGTGTTTATGGACCTAGGGTTCAACACACTTTACTTTAACTCTAGTTTTTCAAAGTTTAGTTTTTGTTGTTAGATCTTATCCTATGATTTGAAGTATATGTGCTCAAAGAGTTGCCTTGTTGGCCTTCCTAAGAAAAAGAACTGTGCATGTTTCTTGTTGCGTATCAAAAAGGAGTTTATGTGTACTATGTGTTGCTCTTATCATTCTTCCAATGTTCAAGAATGGTTCTTTTCGAGTTTATGCCAATCATCAGTTCTTAGCATCATGAATTCATGATACAGTTCTCTTCCAGTGGCCATTTGCATGTATTCTCTTCAGCCTTGAATTTCTGCAATTTGTCAAGTAATAAAGTAAGATAGAGGCATTTGAATTTCATTTATGACCCCCAATTATCATCTGTCTTTGAATTCCCGCCATCCCATGTCTTCATTTTATATAATTCCATTTTAGCTTTTTCCCCTCTGTAAATTGATATGGATGTTGTATTGGTTCAACATAGATAAGAAAATTGCGCCCAAGGCCGCAAATGATGTCAAATTGATAAACGCTGGTAAGATTCTGGAGAACAGCAAAACTGTTGGCCAATGCAGAACACCTTTCGGAGAGCTTTCAAATACTGTCATCACTATGCATGTTGTGGTGCAGCCGACTTTAGCGAAAGCAAAATCAGGTAGTTTCAATCTTGCTAGTGAAGTTTTTTGTGTAATGCCTCCCTGAATTTGAACTATCCTAATAATTGAATTCTTTGGGCCCCTTTAGAAGTATATGATTTTTTTTCTTCAACTTGAACTCAATCCCAGTTACTTGGGGTGGGCTGCTTGCATTTTTAAGTTAATGGACTTCTCATTTCTACCGCCTCTTCCCTAATTTAGTTTCTTGGTTGTCCAGCAGAGAAACTTCCGTGTTGTGTTTTGCTATGCATGAATATTGCTTAATCTTTAGCTTGGTTAGGTGTTGTTGCATGTGTCCTGTCTGGCTTTTTTGTTGTGTATTGTTGGATACATTACAGGGGACATGTCTCATGGAAGTTGATTATCTGGAATATCTAGTATTGTTCAATATGTTCATTTTTATTTTTATTTTTTATCATATGATGTAAGAGTATAAGAAGTAGGACAAAAGTCTATTTTGACAAGGATCTGTTACTTTCAGCATCTCAACAGTGGATGTAAATAGCTCAAAAATTCTGATTTGAGGGTTAAATTGCATAGACAGAAGAGAGTAGAAGAGGAATGCTAGTCAATAACACCTAGGTTCATTTTGGCAATTTCCCTAAAGAAAGATGCTGCTTCACTTGTTCAATAAAGAGTTGCTGCTTCTCTAATAGAGTTGCTGAAATCTATGGTTTTGTTTGTCTGAACAGAAAAGAAAGTTGACGAGGCTCCAAGGAAAAGCATGTGCAGATGTTCGATATTGTGAGAAGATAAAGGTTATTCGGAATTAATCTCGTGGGGCTCTTGGGATCACCTGGTCGGTTGAATTGGGCAGTTGGAAAAGACAATAATTCCAAACTGTACCTTACCTCATTCGTTACATGCTTGTTTGTTATGATGTATTTGTCTTTTATAAATTCCTTTGTGTTTGTGTGCATTTGTAGCTGCAGGCCTTCCATATAGAAATACAAGGCTAATGGGGTTGATAACCTCAAAAGGCCTTCTCATTTATATGTCAGCATCACGAGTCAAATTTGGTTGGTATGGCAGTGCTGCAAAAATTAGACCTCTCTCTCTATTACGTAGAACAAAATGAGTGGCTTGGTGCGTGCTTTTTTAATTGTATAAATCTCAAGGTGTATACAACATGGATTCATGTTCTTTGCTTATTTTCTGCATTTTGCGCAAGATCAGAAATTACTGATTTCCCTAAATTGGGAGTCTTGTATAGCTAGCCACCAGGCCCACCACCACAACTCAGTCAGCTGGCAAAGGGCAACGACTGGGTAAAACATGCTTGCGTGGAGTGAGTGGCGTTTTTGGTTCAGGTTATCGTTCCGTACCGCAGTCTCTAATCTTGGCTCTTCTTTCAATTCTGGGGTTGCCACGAGGTTTAGGGCTAAATGTTGTTTCAATTGGTGATTCATTGACATGCGATTTGGCACACTTACAAACATGGGTGTGGGATCCGTGTGAGCGCAAGTGTGTGTCTAGCATGATTGCACCATTGTGCATTCCAAGCTGCACAACTGTGATCATTCGCGGAACAATATACGAACAGGAGAAAATTTACACGATGCATACAAAAAGTTGATGAGTCACTCTCTTACCCTTCCGTGTTAAAAAAAGAACATGTGCCCCTTTAAAGCCACCACTTTCTTATATGAAGCTGGTAAGTGGGCAATGCCAGGGACCCTAAAACTATCATAATTAAGCCTAGTAGGTCCAGAGGTTGCGATTACCTTTTTCTTTGGAGTCTGCAATTACCTTGAAGTGCTCAACACTTCTTCTGCCCTCAGTAGGTCATCGGTTGATCAATGAGAGAGTTTAAAATGTAAATGCAGGGTGACAGAAATTAGAATGTAAACTACAGGGAGCAGAAAGCGAATGAAAGCAATCAAATTTCAAATGTAATTTGGAATGGTATGGTCTAAAACTCCAAGAGTTCATTTCTTTCCCTGTATTTTAGACGGACCGGATAGGATCCAATGAAAATTTTAGTACAACAATGGTTCCAATGATTTACATGTTCAAGTAGACACGAAACTCATCTGCTTAATAACCTAGCAGAAATGAGTACCAACTTTAAGATACAAATGAAGTAATGCTTAATACAACACAACTTCTCCGTAGACGTTAAGGGCACGGCAAGGTGAAGCCCCTCCTTTTGAAAGTAGTGTGGCATGGTGAAGCATTTGCCAGAAGTTATCACCAGAATAGATCGCTTCAATGGCCACCAAACTCTTTAGAGGGCTTCAATGATAATGCTCTATGCAATGTGGATCGTTCCTGTGTTGGTCCCGCCTGGTCTTACCGGAGAAAGTAACAAGAGTTCTATCAGGAGAACAGTAGCAGATTGCTTCAAAAAAAAAAAAAAAATCATGTCTGGCCACACTTGCTTAGGCAGGCAACTCCCTCTTCCAGGTAATCTTCTCTGCTAATCCAGAACTCAGGCGCATCCTGCACAAGTAAACAAATTTCTCCACACATTCAATGTCTGCTGCCTATCTTTCTTTTTTATTACTTGTATTTTTTTTTTGGATCCGACATGAAGAATTGCATTTCATGAAAAGCCTTGCGGCACAATGTAAAGGAAAATACAGTGAAACCTCCACACTAAGGATATACAAGAAACACGAAAAGGCAGACTAATGCCTGAATCCAAACAAGAGCCAAATGCTCTCTTCACAGCGAAAACAAAGTTCGGGACAAGTGGAGTTTGCGATCAAGACAAACAATCCCCTAAGGCTGGCAGATATCCCACTCGACGATTTACACAAAGCACCGATGGAGACCTCCTCCATAGATCTGCTATCTAAAAGCCAATGCCAGCGGGCTCATGGTGTTGAGAGAACGCCAACAAAGTCAGCGACACGACCACAGGGGGCACGATACCATATCCAGGGCCAAAACACGAATTGAAAAAAACTAAGGAAATTATTACCCACCACCATCACCCACCGGATATGGGAAACCAGACCGGGAAAACCGCCGGACTGGGAAGACCAGTCGGAAACAGAAGCCAAACTAAGGAAAATAAGATAGAAAGTAAAACCCTAACCCATCCTCATAGTTATTGTCCACCGTCGGCCACCATCTACCAGATCTGAGCTAGAAAGGAGACGGACCGGAACTAAACCCACTCGCCACCATCGGAGCCTGGACGCCACTCATCTACACTTAATTAAGACACAAAACGGAGAGGGATACACACAAGCAGTGGAGGGGAGAGAGGAGGAAGAGGGGAAGAATGGGGGGCGGGGGGAGGTGGAGGAGGCGGCCTCCTCCCCCCGATGGAAACCGTAGTTGCAGAGAGAGAAAAGGTTTTTTTTTTTTTTTTTTTGCGAGAGAAAGCTATACCTTCATAATTCCTGCTAGGACTGCCCCTCCAAGGTACACCATGTGCTTTCTTCGCGGCGGATCCTCTATTCGCAACCGTAGTTTCTGTAACAATAGAAGTAGAAGACGACAAATTGAGTTTGTGACTAACTGTAGTTTCTGAGCCAAGTGGAACCTACATAAACTCCTCACTGATAAACAAGTCAAAAGCATATCTTTAGTCTTCTATTCAACTGTCTACAAGAATATGTTAGTTGTTCATTTATTTGTCTAGATATCTTCGTTGCATCTATGAAAACATCGTACACAAGACAACCATTTTAACCTTCATCGCCAAAAAGTATTTCAATTTCTTTCATTTGTACAGCGGCCGACCCCACTGGCCATCACATCTCTATTTTGTGTACTACCTGATGCATAGTGTTTGAAGAGAACTTCAAAATTCAGCTTATCACACTCCGCCTCACATTCCATCCTACTCACTGGGACAAGTTCGGATTACCGAAAACAAAAAATGGTTCCCTCTAGCCAAATAATCCAGCTAAAAGACCTAAAAACTGAAAGCAATTTAACATTTAGTCTCCGTCTGAACAAGTTATCCCGAGGTGGATACCCCAGTAAGGCTCCATTTTGGAAGAAATTACCCTATCAGATCAAGATCAAATTGCCTAGTGAACTTGGATATGGAATGATACCCTCATTATTAGATTGACATTTTAAAGAATCTGATTTTTATCCGTTTCCTTTTCTTCTGTTTTCATTCATGGGTAAGTCAGATCTTACCTTCAACCCATCCTTGTTTCCCTTCAAAACAACTTCAAGGTAACGGTCTAAAATTTCTTTCTCCAGGCTGTAGAAAATGAAAAAAGAACAACAAACTTTAACAATGTCCTGGCACAAGAAATTACAGAAACCACAAGACTACAAATCTCCATTCTAAAAGGTAGAGGATGGTCAGACCACTATCAGAAGGCCAGAAGATCCTAATGTATCTAAAATTACATAGCCGCACACGTCTAGTAAGGAACAACCAGAAGAGATCAACTAAATATGGATAATAGAATATTACAAGATTGTAAGATACCATTTGTTTTTAGTTCTAAGAATGTAACACATACAAAATTGAAGTTTCTATAAAGAACCTAGAGCCAAATGAAGAACCTAAAACAACGATTACGTGGGCTAAAATTGAAAAGTCTGATAAGTTGAAACTCCATGCAAATAGAACTTACGAGAAACAATAGGAAGATAACAACAAGAAGAAAGCAGCAGAATGGAAATAAGATTTAAGGTTATTACCGACTAGGCAATCCAGGATACATAGTACTCCCTCCACTTAAAACTATGTGTTGGTAGAGCTGCCAAAATTAGATTAAATTAGGAGCTAAAAGATGCATGAAATAATCCAAATTCAATATGAAGACTATATGGCCCCAGGCCTCCAGGACCTGCCTCTAAAGCTGTATGATAAATTTTGTTTGTCAGAAGTTTCTCTTCTTTTTTTTCGTGGAACATATTTTGGTTCTCTCACAGACTAACCACCTCAAGCGTTCCATAAATCAGTTTGGTAACGCACATTTGCAGGCAAAGCATGTTCGTTTTTTAATCTAAGCACAAACATTTATAAATAGCTGTCATAACTGACAAGGCACCAGCACTATCCATGACAAGACAATAAGCTGCTAGATTTCATCTCACTTCTCAAGGGAATAAAGAATAATATGCAAAGGCTGACCTTACCTTCTCTTCTATAATCATGGGAACTTGGCCTGCACCCCTATTCCTCTTATGGCGTATTTTAACAGACTTGAAAGAAAAGAAGTTGTTGAAATAGATTCTTCAATAAGGTCAAAGATGACATGGTGTAGTCCCATTGAAAGCAAAAAGAAGCAACATCGGAGACTACTGACCCTCTTCTTGTTCCTATCCTTTTCTTATGAGTCCGGGAAGCCTAGAATCCTCAATATGAGGGATCCCTCAAAATAGAGAAGGGTGGGAAGGACTTCCACAAGAACCTCCCCCCTCTTCCCGGTCAAGATAGATGGGAAGGAGCCCTATCAAGTAAATGCCATAACCAGGCTCTTTATTTATGTATATACACTTTAGTTTCAGGGTGGGGCCACCCTTCCTCCAGCTAATCCGGCCATTTCCGAACCTGTCTTTCCCACCCATTCAATGGTAGACTTCTCAATTATGGTGTTTCCCAGCTCCGTTAGCTTCTTAGTTTAGAATATAATAATAAGAAGCTCCCCTTTTAATAAATATTAAGGCAATGGCCTATGAAGCCCTTCCTTCAGCTGGTTTTGGCTTGCCCCTTTACTTGGTTCAGTCATTTATTAGTTATGTTTCAGCTATTAGTTAGCCATGGAGAAAGAACTCTTTGGACATGGCATCTGTGAGTTGAAGTTCCCGAGTTTGACTTTCTTTATTAGCTACATCTATAGCATGGCTAGAGTATCTTCATCAAACAACTAAAGGCTGAAAAGCCATAGTGCGCTAGCACTAATGCAATTGATTCGGATTGGGTTTCCTTCGAGCCACACCTCCCAAGAATCTTATGCACGAAGCTCGCTAGAAGCTAGCTCTTTGTTCTGATCGCTAGCAAGATAGACAGTTCCATGTATTTACAAAAGTCATAGAGGAGATACCAAGATACCATCTTTTAAGTAGGCATTATTGCAATGAAATGTTCCACATACCATCATTCGATTATCGATATCCATTTCCTGAATACAACGAAATACCATGTCAGCCATTCCATCACCTTCAACATCTATGAGCTCCTGCAAGAGGAAAGCACTTTTTAACTTTTATCTGTGTGACCTCCTAGCTCTTAAATTCAAGTATGTTAAAAGCTTTTAAAATTAGCATTCTAGGGGTTGGTCTACAATCAGTTGACACTGATTGTTTGAGTAGCACTCAAAACTGTTTGTTTCATCAGCGTACCAATCTGATTATAAAAATCTGAGTCATCAGTACAAAACTTGTAAGGAAGGCTCAAAATATACCATCTAGTTACCCAAAATCTGGGCTTCAAGAACTCGCACCTTCATAACAATCTAACTATTCTGATCAGATATGTAAATAGGGTCAAAACTCGTGAAAATAAATACACCATATTTAAATCAAACTACTACGACTTCCAACTCAGCAACATTTTTTGTATGACAAAGGTCACAACTGCATTGTTTCTATACTCCATCAAGTCTCTCTGCCATGGGCTACAACCACATATTTATTCATAATCTGCCATGTGTGTTCTAGGGCCATTGCCTCTCTAGTAGAAGTCCCATCATGTGAAAAAGTGCAATGATGTTCGTTTCACAACCAAGCGAGCATACATACATGTCGTTCAGATATATTCCATTCATGGTTTGTTTGTTCATGTGGCAAGCCAAACAAAATGAGATAAGCATCTCCTAAAAACAAACCTAATCAAGGTGAGAACTCATATCAATACAAACTAAGACAACTAAATGGGCAGTGGCACAGCAAACCATTTTTATAACAAACGGCTACCATAAAGCACCCAAATTGTAGAAGAGCACAAAATGAAAAGCCATATTCAAAAGAAGCAGAGACATAGTATGGAAAGGAATATTCAGATGTAACAAGGCATGTACACAATCAAGTTTTCCTTCACTACTTGGAGACAAGTGAACAGCAAAAGAACGGACTTACAGGAGTAAAAAGAGCCTCAGGGGCCTGAAATCTTTCTGTGCCAACTTTGATGACCCTTCCATCTGGCAGCTGATTAGCAAAATTTCATTATCAATTACGAAAAAGCACGTCCAATTCTAACCAGCAAAAGAATTAGCTAAGCCATATCTCAGAAGAACAAATGAAATCAACATATTCAACAGATTATACATTTTTGTTACAAGAGATATTTATACTTCAACTGCTAAGTATTCAGCATGAAATAAGATCGATATCAAACTAATATAACATAATTAGAAATCAAGTTACAAAGAATGCTTGGAACTTCACACTTGGGACCTTTTATGCTACCGGTGTTATAGTCACGCCCGCATAGAGGAACCGTCAACTTGGTAACATAGAAGATCTTCTACAATTAGACATAACAACAGAATTAACTTACAGTATAATTCTTAACAAGGATGGTAGTCTCAAGTCCCAATTGATACTCCCTTTTGTAGTCATAACTGCAAGGGAATAGATCCAATAAGAAGCAATCAAACAGATTTCGAAAAAGTATGCCAAACTATGATATTTTTTGTGCACCTTATATAGCAAAGCTTCTCTTTGATGTCTCTAACAGTCTCAAAGTCAGCATTCCTATTCATCGCATACCTTCATAAAAGAAAACTTGTGTTGCAATCAAAGCATAAATACTTACTCCAAATCACAGGAATGCAAAGAATAATGATAATCTAAATGACGCTGCTTAGAAAGATATTGACACATACCCTCTACGTTGAAGTAGATCAACAAGATAAGAAGTTATGTGCCGGCCAGCTACGTTCATTCGTTTTGTTAGATGGGGGAACGAGTAGCCATCAACAACTGGAACCTGGAGAGAAGATCAAGCCATCAAAAACTGGGATCCTGAGAGAAGATTCATACTTCAAAATCATACTGCAGAAAGGATCTAAATTGATTTACCACATGGGTGACACCATCACCAGAGTCGATAACAAGTCCAGTCAGTAAACCTGTAATAGTTCCAAAGAAAAAGAAGAAGTATTGTAGATAAAATCACTCAGTTGTTGTCAACACGCATTAGAAGCTGATGTTGATAAGAGCAATTCAAATAGCAACAAGCATAAGAAATAAAAGCAATGACAATAGTAACAAGGAATGTTAGAACAACAAAAAGGCAGGCCGGTTCTGTCTACCATTTCCCTTTGAGGACCTTAAAAGGAAGTAAAAATTTGATTTCACGTCGCAGAAACAAAAAGAAAACAATTTCTGAACTTTAAACGTTGCATATTTCCTAGAAGCACCTTGAGCATACAATGTTAACACAGCTTGAATTTGGATGAAGACACCAGCGAAGTTGTACTTCTCAAACATGGTCTCAACCTACAGTATGAAGCTAAGTCAGATAAAAAGACCCATATTATGTCAACACTGGTAAATTGGCTTTAACAACTAAACTGAAAAGACTTTCTGGGGAAAGAT
This sequence comes from Rhododendron mucronatum var. ripense, assembly GCA_019656295.1. Lineage (NCBI taxonomy): Eukaryota > Viridiplantae > Streptophyta > Magnoliopsida > Ericales > Ericaceae > Rhododendron > Rhododendron mucronatum. The sequence goes on along the minus strand of BPLT01000032.1, from coordinate 2,018,588 downwards.
AATGGTAGACCATTTTTTCACGGTTTTTCGAGGGATTGAGAGGTGGGTCGGTAAGAAGAATTTTGCATTCTGTTGGATCTATCTGTTAAAAGAAAAGGTGCAACAAAGTCAGTTCCGTTCCAACAAAAAAACAAAACAAACTAATTTCTATCAAAGCGAATCAGAAAGTGAACATATTTCTGCCATGACTGCAAAAGATTTCACCTTTAACTCATTAAAAAAAGCATGGTCCCACACATGACCCATATCGTCCCACTTTTGCACAATACCATTCGTGACTGGATAAGAAACATCTAATTGATGCCGCAAGTCTAAGCAAGCGTCTCCGACAACAATATCCTACACACAAGACGTATTCAGAAGTACTTTAGAGTTAAGAAGTCGTAATAAAAATCTACAAGATGAAGCTATATAGCCAAAGTAAAGATCCGGTGCACTCAGTTTGTATCTAAACATTTTTGCAGAGATTACCACCCAATGGACTTGTGATGTCTCCTTGATAACAAAAACACAATTATAGTATGAAATGTGCGTTCACTTGATGCAGTACATAAGATAAACTATATTAAGAAAATTCAGAGATTAACATTTTTGCAGAGATTAACAACCAACGGACTTGTGATGTCTCCTTGATAACAAAAACACAATTATAGCATGAAATGTTTGTGCACTTGATGCGGTACATAAGATAAACTATATTAAGAAAATTCACGGGAACAGCCAGAATCAGGAATTGGTTATTTCAAGGATTAGTATGCTGTTCTCTTGGAGTCCTTGTTTTTGTCCAGTAATGGTTCAGAACTTCGGATAGCTTTGGTGAGTTTTCCCTATGTTTTTAGTGTAGCATGGCTAGAGGATATATGCTTTACTTTAATTCTTTCCGCATGAACTGCAGAGAAGCCTATGGGCTGCAGTCTTGGTTAACTAGTGCTATTAAGTGTCTGCATATACTCAATCTCTTTCACATGAAGTTGATGAGTTGTAGAAATCAGAGTCTTGGATTTGAAGTTTGGGCATCACATCCCTATTAGGTCAATGATTCTTAGTATAGCAAGTTATGCATGATGCTAGTCCAATGGAAAATGAATCAATTAACTATTAAACCTTCAGCATCTACGGGGACCAAAAGGAATGACCTTCTTTCCTCTAATGTTTTTCACAACACCCCAACAAGCCCTGATCTTTACCATTACATACCTCATTTGAATCGTAATAAAAGAGATGGAGTTTGAGCTCTCTCTGATGACTAACACTACCCACAAACACTTCTGAGTGTGAGGTGCCTTTTGCAACAACTCTCCAATATCATCACTATACAGCTTGAATTTTTGAATGGAATTTATATGAATATAATAAGTATACACCTGTAGGAACATATGAGATGATGGTTTATAATGAAATTGGGAAGAAGTTTCTGGATCTTCTCAACCACGAATCACAAAAAGATTAAGCATTGCCATTTGCCACAAGCAGTTAGAACTAGTCAACATAAAACTACTGAAGGATGTTCATCACTTTCTTCATTCAAGTTTAAGTGTCGAAGCTATCTACAGACAAAAATGTAGAAGTTCTGATCAGAAGCATATAGGCACCTTCAGCTCCTGTTCCGTGAGGGATTCTTCATATCTCAGCATCGGCCTTCCCACCACGCAAGGGAACACAGAGGTGGGAAAGTTTTCCCCCGCAAAACCGCACTTGACATACTGCATTCAGTAAGTCCAATATCAACAACTGAAAATTCATTGACATACTCATGAAGTCTGGCAAAAAATGCTGCATGTCAGTTAAATCTTTCAATCTCATTGAACTTAAATTGCTCTTCAAGACTCGAATATAAGACATCGATCATCCAAATGAATACCACCGAAAAAGGGTTTGGCAACAAAAAAAAAAAAAACTCAAAAACCACTAATTGCTCTTCAAGACTTGATTTTGCCAAATTCTCTTTCTTTTTTTTCTTTTTTTTGCTTGACCATTAATTGACATATATTCGTTCCCCTGATCGCCCAAATCCTACGAAGCCCCGTATGTATAAAGAAAAGCTTGGACTTTAAGGACAATGAATCGGGATGAAATCCCATCTTATTTATTTGGTTGCTATTCCCATGGAAATAGCAAATGGGTTTCTGATAATTCACGGGATCAAACGAAAGAATGTCAGATTCGGTAGAAAGATGGGGGGGGGGGGGGGGGGGGGGTGTTGGGGGGGAGAGAGAGAGAGAGAGAGAGGAAAGAGCGTTACCCCAGTGCCATTGTCGCAGACGATGACGTTCTTGTTGTCCATGTCGTTGCTAATGGTGTAGGACTTACAGTTATCAAATCACCGCCACAACGACCACCGTTTCTCTAGGCTCGGAGGATGGAGTGCAGAAATGGGAAGTGAGTGGCGCTTTTTGCGGTTGGTAATTTCAGTGTCGCTCGATGTTCTCTCCCCAGAAATTCAGAAGCAAAGTCCAAATGGAAAAAATCTTTAATGCAACGCAACGGTTATTTTTGTAGCACCCTCCTCAAGTAAATATTTTGTCCGTGCATCGAACGGGAACATCGCTAGTTGATAGAAAAAGAACGTGAGGTGCGTGCGCTGTCCATGCTCAACAATGGACGACTCAGATTGCAAGAAATATTAAATCAAACGCGGGGTGCGTGCGCCGTCCATGCTCAACAATGGACGACTCAGATTGCAAGAAATATTAAATCAAATTAAATTACTTCAAAAATATTAAATAAAATTAATTTGCAACAAAAAATCAAATATTGTATCCGTTCAATGCATGGTATAAAAAATTAATATTAGTTTTTTATAATTTAATATTTTTTTTGTTTCATGTTCGATGCACGCTAACATTAGTCTCATTCTGTATACTAAAAGACATATATGTGGCGTAAAATGAATTTAAAGTACCACATGATGTTATCTCTACTAAGGTAGAAAATAATTTTTCGGAAGTTTCTCTCAACCTCTCCCACGTAAACCAACCCCCACACCCCATCTTCTCTCTCTTCCCCTCTCCTCGCTCCCACGTTTTTATTTTCTTTTTATAAAAATAAAAATAAAAACTCTAAATTTTAGGAATTTAAGATCAAGGGTTGAGAGTTTTTTTGGCTTCAACTACATTCCTATAAGATATAGATAGATAGATAGATAGATAGATGAGTTTTATTTTATGTATGTGTAGATTTCACATTATAAGATAGGCGTTACAAATAAAAATTGCATCGAACATTTTCTCGTCCACACATTCGTCCGGAGTAAAAAAACAATTTATCACTTTAGAATATACTACTGCTGCTTAAATTTAATTTTTTCCGTAAGTTTAAAAAGTTGTTGATACTACTCCTATTTTTTGAGTGGACAGTCGAATTTTAGACTGTCTAATGCCGCAATTAATTGTTTGGATCTGCTCATAGATTTTTCACGTGAAAAGTCTCTGATTAAATTTGAACCATTGATTTTTTCAATGTGTGATCCATATTAGAACTGTTTCCTCAAATTCAAAACTTGGACCCAAAAAAAAAGATCCGATTCCTACCGATGTTTAGTGGATTGATGATTTTTTTAAAATTCTTTCTTAAAAATAAGTACTACGTTTTCAAATACTCCTTTTGTGGATTGGACAAATAATATTTTGGGTTGAAGGTAATAAACTAATAATATACGTGATTGTATATTAAGTGAGCCGATGCTTGGGTGATCTATTTGTGTTTTGTGCTGTCTATGACGAATTTAAAAGTTTTTCAAACATTTTAACAATTAGAGTGCAATTGGATAATGCTTTTTTAAAACATATGCAATTTTGTTTTTTTTTTTTTTTCAATCGATAGAAGAAATTGTTTTTACATCAAATAGCGGCAAAGTACAAACCCGGGATACTACATTAATTGTAAGAGTTCACAAGACAATCAAACCCAACAACACAATTTATACAAAAAAAATAAGCCCATTAGGGTAGAAACAAAGAAAGAAAGTAAAAGTCCTATAAGGGAAGAACATCCACACGCAGATAGGGAGACTCGAACTCATGACTTCCTAATGAGATGTAAGAGTTCTGACCAACTGAGCTAATCTCAATTTTGTTCATTCATCGAAAACATTCTTGCAAGAATGTTGTTCACCTATATTGGCCAAAATATGATCAGTTACAATTATATCATGGCAATTTCAACAGTTTTCACCCATTTACAGAGTCCCATTAATGGTGCCAAAACTTGTGTTTTACCTTAATCTATTAATTGATCATTGGATCACCTGAATCATTTCATAAAATTTCCAATAAATAAATAAATACCAACACATAAACATTAATGAGATGATAATAACATTGTTATTTATTTCCCCCCCAAATTCTGCTTGAGAAATGGCATACCAGTGAGTTATGTGGCATACCCTTGAATTTATTTGACGAAAATTAGAAAGTATTTTTTTTCATGCAAACGAGCTTTGTCGAGCTCGAGTTTGGCTCGTTTACGAGCCAAAATTTTGACCTCGAACTCGGCTCAAACTTTAACGAGTCGAGCTTAATCATTTTCTAAAAAAGCCTCTTTAATCTACTCGATTTATTTACTAAACGAGCCGAAAACTCGAACTTACGAGCTGCTTGATTCATTGATAGCTCAAACATGGGCATTAATGTTGGGCCTTCAGGGTCCTCCAGACAAAAACCAAAACGGCCCGATTAACGTAGCAGCCCAATTCCTTCACAAGAGAACTAGGGCTATCCACAAGACGACGCCGGTTTAAGACGAAGACCACTATAAAATCCACCACACTTCCTTCTCGGTGGCTGTCTCTCTAGTTTTTAGGGTTCTCCCTCCGCAGCCGTCCTCACGCCCTCGTAGCTGAAGCCCAGAAGAGACAGCTAAAACCTCCGGAAAATGGTGAGCCCAGATCTCTCTCAATCCGTTCGTAGATTTTCCGTAGCTTTTGCATGATCTTTGTAAATGGTTTCATTTCTTAAGCTCATCGTCGTTATCTTTTCTGCTAAACCATGTTTTAGTTCACTGGAGAAATTGTGTTGTTCGATTTTCTCCTAAACCCGTTTTTTCCGATCATTTTTGTTCTAAACTTTGTTGTTCTTTTCATTTGTGCTTTACAGGCCCCAAAGAAAGGTGTCAAACCAGTCGTAGCAGCTAAGAAGAAGCCGGTACGAACCAGTTATTACGTTTATCCATTCGTATATGCATTTGCACGTTGTTGATATTCCCATTCAGTTTTGTTTCTGCTAGGATCAGCTTTGAGTTTTTGGGTCCCTATATAATCCGCAAGTAAAATAGTTCTGAAAAAATAAAATCAAAGCATTGAAAGTATTTAAAAACACAAATATACAAAAACTTAATTATCAATTCATCAGTTTAAAAGGTTGTATTACTTGAAGATCTCTATTTTTGCATTTTCATCACAAATTCTAACATATTTAGGGGCAAAGTTAGTTATTAAACTCTTGTATTAATTCTTTGTATGTGCATAATATTAGAGTATAAAAAGTTTGGGGCCCGCAGAAGTAGATTAAATTTGGGGGCTTGAAGTACCGCAGTTCGCTGCTAAAATTTCTGTGCTTGTAATTATACAGGAGAAGGTTGTGAACCCACTGTATGAGAAGCGTCCGAAGCAGTTTGGGATAGGAGGGGCATTGCCTCCAAAGAAGGATCTACATCGGTTTGTGAGGTGGCCAAAGGGTGTTCAGATTCAGAGGAAGAAAAGGATCCTCAATCAGCGATTGAAGGTCCCGCCACCATTGAACCAATTCACCAAGACACTTGACAAGAACTTGGGTGAGAAGTCGGAATTTGGAACCATATTGCTTCTAATTGTTTATTTTATTGTTAAAGCATGAAATATGGACCTATGTGAATGGATTGAACGAGTTAAGAAGCTACTTGGACCTTGAATCGTTGAATGAAATCAATTGAGTTATGAACTAGTGATAGGAAATGTGTAGATGTACCTTCACGAGAGATCAAGTCCTTGTTTGCAGACTATAGTATACTTCGTGTGATTAAGTATGCATAATGTCGTACTTGGTTTGTTGTGTTTATTACATTTGACTGCTTTTTCCATCTTGTATGCTTTTCACTTTAAATTTTGATTTATTGCCCTGAGGAAAACTGTGGTTGTATCAACTATGAACTCCAGGGATCTTCACAAATTGTCATTCTTTGTTTCCTTTTTGTATTTGTTTACTCTGTGAGCAATTTATTTGCTAAGGACTGTTATGATAGATGCCTACGGGCACATTTACCACTGATCCTTGTAAATGAGGTAACCAAACTGGAGTAAAGCACTTTTTCCTTGGACTGATTATTGCTATCTGAATGTGAGGAATGATGGGGAAAGTTTTGTTGTTCCTCATGTTTAGTTGCTCAAAGGGAAAATGGGGAGTCTTCATATGTGTATCATCATGAATTCATGATAGAACGATGATAGGACTGGTACAAGTCATTAATTAACCACTTTAGTGTCTGCCTGTATCACATAGTTTTATAGTACTCTTGCAGTGTTGAATTGCTGAATTCCCTCTACACGTGGATAGGAAAAATATGGCAGGGATCTTTTCCTTCTCAGATATGCCATTCATATTTGTGGATATCTATAAGTACCTCGCTAGGCTCATCTTTGACAGTATTCATATCTGACAAACCAGGAAATTGTATGTTCAATAATAAAATTAATCTGTTGCGACACCTGTCTTTCACGTAGGCATATAACGTTTTGATCTAAAAAACAAAATCAGTGCCAGGAGCCTTTTTGTTGATGAAAAGGGATATTGTTGTTGGGGGAGATATTGATTTGGGGAGGTGAATAGTTTGCAGGTTTTTACTCGAGTATTCCGATAAACAATTTGAAAAATACCACTCTGTATTATTCTGCTTTAATGTTTGTTAGCAAACATTACTGTATCTAACCATTCAGTCTTTAAGCAAAGTTAAGGTAGCTCTGTGTGCACACCTTACACTGGGACTAAGTCATTGAGCTGCGTGTGCGTTTTCTTATTACGTGCACATGATATGTCTGAGCATTGTACACAATCTTCTTTTTGAGCCTTGCGCTCTTAATGCATTAGTCCCAGTTGTTTTGGACTTATGACTTCTGAACAAAACTTGCCCAGTTGCTTTGCATCTGGCTAGGTTCATAAATTGCAGTGTTATGTTTACAAGTATGTTGGGCCATTTCCACTGTTGCAGGATAATTCTTATTGCTAATTCTTGTATTCCATTCGTAATTTGTTTCCACTCTCTTGACAAAATTTTCCTTCAACAATATGTAGCAACGAGTTTGTGTAAGATGCTTCTCAAGTATAGGCCTGAGGATAAAGCAGCAAAAAAGGAGCGACTTTTGAAAAGAGCTCAGGCTGAGACTGAAGGAAAACCTATTGAAGCTAAGAAGCCTATTGTTGTGAAATATGGTCTTAACCATGTCACCTACCTTATTGAGCAAGTATGGTTTTGCTTTAGTCAGATATTGTTAGTCTGGAAGACGGGCTGTAGTTTTCTTTTTTCAAAAGTGACAGTTATAACCTGTTCATTTTCGCAGAACAAAGCACAATTGGTGGTTATTGCTCATGATGTGGACCCAATAGAGCTGGTTGTCTGGCTTCCCGCATTGTGCAGGAAGATGGAGATCCCATACTGCATTGTGAAAGGAAAAGCTCGTTTGGGCACTGTAAGTGCCCCCCCTATTTTCTCTTTATTGTTCCATGAAACCAGAATTGAGGTTTAGTGGACTAATCAATTAAGCCTTTCTCAACAGATTGTCCATCAGAAAACTGCGGCAGTTCTGTGCTTGACCACTGTCAAGAATGAAGACAAGTTGGAATTCAGCAAAATCTTGGAGGCTATAAAGGTTTGCAGAATTATTAGCCTTTTTTTGGGAAAAACAATTGTGACGGTTTATTGTTGATTACAATCATTCACTTTTCGTACTTGCTGTTTCAGGCCAACTTCAATGACAAGTATGACGAGTACAGGAAGAAGTGGGGTGGTGGTATAATGGGTTCAAAATCCCAAGCCAAGACCAAGGCTAAAGAGAGGGTTCTTGCCAAGGAGGTTGCTCAAAGGATGGGTTAAGAGAGTGAATCACAATTATGTTGTCACTTGTTAGGATAAGGCAATTTGAGGGCTTTCTTCAATCTTGGAATTTTTTCTACTTTGTCAGCGTTTTGCGTAAGAACTGGCAGTTTTCATTTCCGTTGAGGGCAGGTCGTTTTAAAACTATAGTGATGTTTAATGTATTAATTTTGGAGTTTTGCTTCATTATTTTCTGGTGGATTTTATTTCTGTTTTGAATTGGATTTTGCTGCATAATGGAGTATGTGCTAAAAGCGATCTGGTCCGGTTCATCTGCTTGTGCTTCATGTTGAAAAGCTGCGGACCTTAACACAGTTATATCTGTTTGAAACTCGGGGATGTGTTGTCTATATGATGGTATGAGAAAAGTTTGGATTACTACTGTGAAGGTTTGAATGGTATCTCAGTTCGAAAAACGGAAAAAAATGGTCATCTCGTAATATGATTCTGAAGGGTAGGTCGGTTACTATGGTTGTGTATCGTCAGAGGAAGATTGTTTTTAGTTTCTGTGTTTCTTCATTTTGTTCCACGGTTTGGCTGCAGGAAGGAGCTTAAAATGCACGGGTGTGAAAGCGAAAACGTCAATCTCGGTCTACTAGAATTAGTGAGAATGAAGATTGAAAGGGAGAAATAGAGTGTTTTATGGAGGTCAATTATGCGAGTACATTAGAAAAACCGGTGATGTATCATTTTAGACAACGTCTTTTCCTAAGATTTAGAAAAGATTGAGACTTGTCACTAATTCTTACTATGCTATTTTGGTGTGAACTATCGAGAAAAATATAATGAACCTATAGAAATCTACAGTTTTGCTGCGTCACTTTTTTTTTGGTGGTATCTCCGCTTAAAATAAAAAAAGACTAACCGAATATACAACTTACGAGGGACATATCTCAGAAGGAAAAAGAAAAGAAAAAGGAAAAGAAGAAAATTGCCAAATCTTAGGCTACAAGAACGTAGGAGTAATAGATACTACTAGCAGGTGTTTCCTATCGATCTAGGAAGAGGGAAGGGAAACAAACGGGCAAAAAACAACATACATCGGGAGAATTTAGTTGGAGTAATTAGAAGCGCAGCGAGCCTGGTTTTGGGGGAGGGGGGCCGCCGCCCCAAAAACCAGCCTCCCTCATCCCCCCTCCCCCCCTCCTCTTCTCCCTCCTCCTACATCTTCTACCCACGTTTCTTTCCGCTTCCCCTCTCGGCCGTTCTTTTGCAGTTTTCCGTTTTCCTATCCGGTGGTCCGGCTCTAGTGACGGAGTTCCGTCCGTGTTGTTCGGCGATTTCGGTGCAGATCGGAGCTGAGGAGGCGGCGTATGGTGGTCCGGCAAGCGGCGGGCGTTGGGTAGTCAATAATGGTGAGGATGGGTTTTAGGTTTTTTTTCTTCTTCTTTTTTCCTCTTTGTCGGCTGTTGTGGCCTGGTTTTCTTCCGGCGGGTCTCCCCGCTCGGTCTGGACCGGTCTAGATTCTAGATCCGGTGGGTGTTGGTGGTGGGTGAATAATCTCTCTTAGTTAGGTTTTGGGTGTTTGGCCGGAGGTTTCAGCTGCGATTTGGACCTCTTTTCGCGTCTGGGTTGTGCCGGCAGCTTCGGGCACGTTTTTGGGTTCTGCCGCTGGGAGGTTTTCGGTATCCAGACTTCATTTGCGCTTTCTCGAGTTTGAGTTGGGGTCCTTTGGGATTCTCTACTTCCTGGACCTAGATTGGTTCCTAATCTAGGCGTTTCGTCGGTCTTGCTTTTGCAAGGGGTGCCTGTGTCGAAGTCTTGGTAGTTTTGATTCATGCTTGTATCTTTAATGGAGTCTGTATAGCCTTCGGGCTTTGTTATGAAATGAAATTGACATTTTCAAAAAAAAAAAAATTAGAAGCGCAGCAACCACCATCTTCCAAAACCAAATATGGGATCCCAAGAGGACCTAGTAACCACAGGATTGTCCTAGTAACCACTTTTGCATCATGAGCTGCAAATTTTCGCATTATGGCTGCAAACTTTTGTGTCCTGCCTGCAACATTTTAGATCATGGCCGCATACTTGAAAATGTTGGCTGCAAGGTCATGTCTTAAGGCCGCACCTTTGCAGTTGGTCAGAAATTGAGTTTTCAATTTGAACTTTTTGGGCTTCTTAGGCTTGATGTGGATTGGCATATTTCAATTTTCAGTCCAAAAACAATTGAAATAGGTTCAAAATAACTTTTAAAAATCTTTATTTTTTACTGTACAATGGATTCAATTGTTAGTATTTAATCGTTTGCTGCAATTAATGGTTTGGATTTGCACTAAGAATCTATGAGCAATTCTGAGCCATTGAATATCTCTCTGTATATGATCCAGATTCTGACTGTATCGTCTAGTACAAAACTTTGTCCGGAAAAGATGCGAACCCCTAAATACATATATAGATATATATATATGACTCTCAGAAGAACATCAATCTTTTACACTAATAGCAGAAAATACAGGGGCATTTCCACTAAACTATGAATTTTCAAGATGAAATCACTTCGGGATAGGCAATAACTGTATAAAATTGCTATTAACTGTGTTTTTTATTGATCATACTTCCATGCTAATCCAAAGGAGCAATATCAGTATGCCTAAATTATTATTATCACCTCTCTCTCTCTCTCTCTCCAACTTGAAAAAGAGACACTGTATTCTAATTGCGATCAGGAGCAGCTGATCTGAGAGCTAACCGGGGTGAGTTTTTTGGTGGGTAATGTCCCCACATAACTGAAGTTGAATGGTTCATCTCTAAATACTGGTTGCCCATCCTTGACCAAGCATCCACCATCTACTTTCTTTAGAACTTCAGGCTTCAATGGCTCATATCTTGTGAACCCATAGCAGCTTAGAACCAGATCGGTTTGAGTGCATATACATGCGTTGTTTACTACCACTTGGAATTCTGGCCTTCCCGTCGCAACCTGCCCGGCCTTCGCTGCGTCCACAACGACTGAAGATAGATCACATTGTGCATATATAACCTGCATATGTAGGGAAAAAACAGAAATTTGCAAGTGCACATTAGAAGTTGACACACAAAACAAACAATAATGCTTGTTTTTTTTTTTTTTTGTGTGGAAGGCAAACAAAAATGCTTGTGACACGGACATTCGAGTACCATTTCGAATTTAGATGTGTGTGACGCAGTGACGGATTCTGAAATTTGACAAAGTGAGGTTTCTGTGATCTCGTAGTGGTGAAAGCTTGTTTTTCATAATCAACAAATACTGAGAGAGTACGTAATTTAGACTTTTATTACTTGTCACAAAGTTTATAATGCATAGCTTCTATAAATGAACTCAAAATAAGTGCACGCGGGTCTCTTGAATTCACTATGGGACCCAAGTGTATATGATAACATCCAAGTGTGTGAATCTAGGTCCGATTAAGAAATAAGAATCGATGTTAGTTTACATTGTCCGCTCAAGAAGAGGACAATAAGAAAGACAAAGAAAACCCTAAGTGCCATCATTTTTATCGATCCCCTACTCTTCTGATTTGGAGGTGTCTTGTGACTATATAAAGCTTGGTACGTATACTTATATAATGGGAAGAGAAGAGTCCAGGATTAACAAAATCATTTCATTTTGGGTACTATGTGATTATTATTTTTAGCAAAAATGTTACGCATACAACCGTTGTATTGGTTGTGCACGTAATTATAACTGTCCAGATGTATTTGGACGGTCTGGATTTTAAAAAAAATATCTTTCTTCCATAGAAAAGTTTTAACTCTTCCAGAGAAGAGTTTGAGCGAATTCTGACCATTATTACAACAATGGATGGCTAGAAATTGGTTGTGTGTTGTGTTTTATACAATTCGTTCTAGTCTTCAAATTTTGAACGGGCAAATCCTCATTACTGTAATAGCATAGTAAGAATTTTTGAAACGCTGGGAAAAGTCAACGGGTCATGGGGTCAATATTATTGTTAGTTTGTTTTTGATCAGCAGGGATGGGTCAGTTTATACTTTACCTAAAACCACATCCGTTTAATTTAGCAACCTAGTGAAATCCAATTAATTCACCTATAGAAGAGTTAACATGATTTTATATGGGAAAATTCTAAAATCAGCCCAATGAGCTGACAATAGTAGGTATGTGAATGTATATTAAATGGTGTAATCAAAACGTAAGATCAGAGCTTTAACTTGATATATTTAGAAATTGCCTATAGTGTTGAGGAAGATTAGGAAAATCCTGGTGAAAATTTGAAGTCATTTCCAACTTTGTTAAGGGTATCAAAACCTACTTGTTATTCCCAAAAATGAATTTCACATAGTGTTACGGTAATCAACCATTTTAGGGGTGTTAATGAGCCGAGCCGAGCCGAGCTTTGTAGTCTTCAAATTTGGCTCATTTACTAAATAAACATAAAACTCGATCGAGCTTAAACTCAACTTGTTCAAAAACAAGCTGAGTCCTTAACAAACCAAGCCTATACAAATGAGCCGAGCTTTTGTATGCCAAGCCAAGCCAAGCTTTTAAGTGCCGAGCTCGGTTTGTTTAGTAACGAGCCCAAAACTCGAGCTTGGCTTGATTAGTAAACAAGTCGAGCCACGAGCCACTCACGAGCAGCTCGATTCTTTTGCAGGCCTATCAACCAAATATTGAACTTTCCGACGGTATCTAATGTTACAATTTTTCCAAAACAACCAAAGTAAATTGGGAAAAGAAGTTAACCTTATTTCTTCTCCAGTTCTCCTTACACTTTTCAAGAAATTGGTGTGGAAAATTGTTTCCGCAAAAATTTATGATAAAGTGAAGTAAAAGGAAGATGAAAACTTCTTTCTTTTATGAGTTCATTTGATTAGAGAAATCTAACAAGAAAGTTGAAAAATAATAGCTCAAGTGCGTAAAAACTAGCGCAGAAGTATGATTCTTTCACGAACTCGTGTTTTTTACGAGATATGTTTGGAGGAAAAACTAATCTTAATGAGAAAACTCAGGACGTTTCCGCTAAACTATGAACTATAAAACCCATATTTTCAAAATGAAATCACTTCGGGATAGTCAATAACTGCATAAAATTGCTATATAATAAGCTAAAACTCAAATATTTATTGATCATACCACCATGCAAATCCAAAGCAGCAAATATCAGTATGCCTAAATTATTACTATAGCATATCTCTCTCTCTCTCTCTCTCTCTCTCTACAACTTGAAAAAGAGAGACACTGTATTCTAATTGCGATCAGGAGCAGCTGATCTGAGAGCTAACAGGGGTGAATTTTTTGGTGGGTAATGTCCCCACATAACTGAAGTTGAATGGATACCCTCCAAACACTGGTCCCCCATCGTTGACAAGGCATCCACCATCTACTTTCTTTAGAACTTCAGGCTTCAATGGCTCATAACTTGTGAACTCATCGCAGCTTAGAACCAGATCAGTTTGAGTGCATATACATGTGTTGTTTACAACCACTTGGAATTCTGGCCTTCCCTTCACAACCCGCCCGGTTTTCGCTACGTCCACAATGACTGAAGATAGACCACATGGTTGTGCATAACCTGCACACAAAACAAACAATAGTGCTTGTGATAGACGTTCGGGTAGGATTCTGAAATTTGACTGAGTGGGAGCATTCTGCAATCGTAGTCGTGAAAACTTGTTTTTCATAATCAACGACAATGAGAGATTACGTAATTTAGACTTTTTATTACTTTGTCACAAAGTTTATAATGCATAACTCCTATAAATGGAACTCAAAATAAGCACATAACTTAAATTTTCATCAATAAATTGAAGTTGGTTAAAGGATATTTTCACGATTGATCCAAAAAAGATTTTTTGAATAACATTGTTCTATGACTTCCTTTTTTAAGAAAAGAAATCTTATACTAACTAATAGAAAAAAACAAAACAAAACAAAACAAGGACAAGGCCCCTTCCCAAACTCAAATTCAAAATAAGTACTTACTGTATTTTTTAAGAAGGCAATTTCAAGCTCAAAAATCATGTACTTACCCGCAAATAATTTTTCTATTAATACGGATCTTGTTTGATAGATCTCAAAATTGAAAAATTATTTTGCATTTACATTATTTTTTAGTTTGAAAATGTGAAATAAGCTGCTTATTTTTTAAGAAAATTTTTAGAATGGAGCCTTAAACGACCTAACTAGACTTACAATGTACAAAACGGCAATCATAAATCAATCAACGTTAAGGGGAAAAAGTTTAGTTTAAGAAATAGAAATCTTATACTAGTAACTAATAGAAACAAAGTAAAATCAAGGACTAAATGAGCTAACTAGACTTACAATGTACAAAACAACAATCATAAATCAATCAACGTTATGGGAAAAAGTTTGGTTGAAGGTACGTAGCGAGACTAAGAATTTTTGATTTAGCGTTAGGACGCGTGGCCCCGGATGCACGTGGGTCTTGTGAATTAGATCACTACGGAACCCAAGTGCGTGACAACATCAGACGCGTGCATATGTGAATAATCTAGGTCCGAGCTAGCATCTATATCGATCTCTAACAGTAGTCATGAAAAAGAAATTAAAGCAAAAAATAAGGATTGATGTTAGTAGCTGGTACGTTTACCTTGTCCGCTCAAGAAGAAGAGGACAAGAAGAAAGACAAAGAAAACCCTAAGTGCCATCAATTTTTATCCACTACTCTTCGATCTGATTTGGAGCTAGGCTGTGTCTTTTGATTTTTTTGATTGCGATAGGGATGGACTAGAGGTGCTTATATAATGAGAGAGAGAGAGAGAGAGAGAGAGAGAGAGAGAGGAGTCCAGGATTAACAAAATCCTTTTCGTTTTAGGTATGTGGTGATTCTGGGATTCAAATTTTTGAATGGGCAAATTAATCCTGATTAATATGTTGCCAAATTTTCATGGATTATTACCATATACGATTATGGGCGTAATCAGGTGAACTTAATTAAGCCCATATGGTCACATACCAAACGTGCATTTACTGAACGTATTGCTGGGGTTTAGAAGGAAAAAAAAAAAACGAAAAACATTGCGGTTTTACCGGCATTTAATCGTATGTTGGGAAAAAAGATTGCAGGCGTTTACCGAATGCCGGCTATTATTCCCGTCACTGTTTATACCTGAAAAAACAAAAACACCGGAAAGGGTTTCCCACGTTTATTTTTTTACATTTCCCGGAATTTTTGAAATGCCGGAAAAGCCGATTTTTATTGTAACGTACGTGATTTTAGGCAAAGTCAACGGGTCATGGGGGTTCAATATATATTATTACTGAGTAGGAGTATTATTTTGTTTTTGATGAGCATATATGGGTCGACATTGTGTTCAGTTTACTTTTACCTAAAACCACATTTATTTAATTAAGCAATCTAGTGAAATCGAACTCCCCCAATAGAAGAGTTAAAATTAAATGATTTTATATGTTCCTTCTTTTTGGGGTTGGAACATTCAAAGGATGATCTAATCAAAACGTAAGATCCAAGCTTCAATTATATGAGATGCTCATATCTTTAGAGATTGCCTACAGTACTGTTGAGGAAGATTTGGAAAATCCAGGAGAAAATTTAAAAGTTATTTCAAAATTTTTTAAGGGTATCAAAACTAGTGTAATTGATTATTCCCGGTCATAATGAATTTGAAATAATTAGGACTTCCATTCGGAAGAAATCATCGAACCTTATTGTTTTTACGGTAATTAATCAACCATTTTAGAGGTGTAAACGAGCCGAGACGAGTCAAGCTTCGTAGTGTTCAAGATTGAACGAGCCTAAAGCTCGAACTCGTTATACAAACGAGCTAAGCTTTTGAGAGCCGAGCCAAGCCGAGCTTTTAAGTGTTGAGCTCGGCTCGATTACTAATCTTAATATGGGAAAAGTTAATGGGAGTCGTACAACTTTTTTTTGCTAATCGAAGACATTAAAAATTATAGGAGTAAAAAAATTCTCGTACTCTTAGTGACGGAGCCATGATTTATTATTATTGTTTTTTTGCTGTTGAGCCATGATTTATTAACAAGTGGGGTTAATCACTTGAGACCTTATGATACAGGCAAAAATTAGATTTTTTGAGAAGTTCTTTGGGGTAATTGGGCAATATTTATGAGATCAGGGCTCCGTTTGTTTGGACATAAAATATTTTTCTGTAAATTATTCTATTTATTTTTTGGTGTTTGGTTGTGTAAAAAATGAGTAGTGAAATATTTTCCATCAATTGGATGAAAATGACTTACTCTTAAATTTTTCGTAAGTTATTATTTTCCAAAATGAACCCGCTGCCTTCTACTGCAATTCTCACTGCTCAGTTTTCTCGATTGTCAGTCCTGACCCAAATTCAATTCCAATAATCTTAGATCTCTCCACCATTTAAGCCTCATCTTTCTCTCTACACTATTTTGTTGATTTCTGAAAATATTTTTAAGTGCCAACCAAATACCAAAAAAAAAAAATTTAAAGTTTATTTTTTGAAAAATATTTCACATGAAAAATATTTTTTATTATAAAACATTTTACATCAAAACAAACCGAGCCCAAATGTGAAAATCACACTAAAATTACATCTACTCTTAAACATTTTTTTCCCCTCAACAGGGTCAAGTGCCCCCACTTGCCCTTGTCGAGGCTTAATGCCCCCGTCATCACTTATAATCCAAAAATATTCGTACCGCTTATTTTTTGGACAGAAAAAGAAAAGAAAAGAAGAAGCCCTGTCACCTGTCTCAATCCCATGTGCTGCAAAACCACAAAATCTGGATATCAGCGATTCAGCTGGTGATATGTCTTTTACTTGAATGATGCAATTTTTTTCGACGTATAACATTCAAATCACAACCCATCTCTCTCTCTCTCTCTCTCTCTCTCTCATGTAGATGGCATCACTTCCATTGCACCCAACAGTTGAGGTCCTAGAAGCCAAACCAATGAGCTCGACACATCTGTCTCTATTTGACAATGACAAACCTGTGAGTTGTATCCACATGTGCTGTTGGATTTGTCGTTCGAATCCTTTTTCAATTGCTCAAACACAATTTTTCGCAACTCAACTAATTTCGAAGACCAGTCCCACCGCCTACCCGACCACCCCTTGCGGAGGTCTGTAGTTCGAATCCTTTCCCCTTGCATGATATTGGCCGTTTCAGAGCCTCTGTTAGTTTTTTTTTTTTCCTTGTTCTGATTTCTGTTTCTTTCATTGGATACCACAAAAACAAAAACTACTCCTTTGTTCTACCTGAAAATTATACGCCACCTCCATTTCCATTAATAGGATATGCCTCGTTTGGTTAAATTATTCAAGTACTCCCAGATCACCGTCTGTCATGTACGACCCGGTGCTCTCTCAACCAATGAATTCGATAAACAGAGGATGAGTTGGGCCGACCGTCTCCACCACCAGATCACGCTGCCGCACAACACCATCCCCGATTCTTCCAATTTCATTAAGGAAATGGATTCTCTCACTTAACCGAAACCGTAACCATGCCTGCAAAGCTAGAGGACCAACCAAAAAATATGTGAAAGAGGTGGGGGGCAATATAGAACCTCTCACACTCATGTTTTGACAGTCCCAGATGATTATTGGAAAGAAATCCACCCCCATACGACGGTGCATCCAGACCATCCGTCTCGGTAATCAATGGTCAGGTTTGCCGAGACGATTGAACGGTTGAGATTACGCATAGCACCGAGCAATCCGTATCATTGGTTGCCGAGACAGACAGTCCGGCTGTGCATAGCTATAATTTGCCAATTCACAACTGTGTTGCACTAACTCCATTTCACACGACTCATTTTCAACCCTCCACATATCAATGCCAAAAAACGGAAAACAGAAGCATCCCACTCAATCTATGTCAAATATTTCCTACACCCCAGGCAAAATTAATGCATTCACACGCCAGAGCGGAAAAAAGAAAGAAGAGAATTTATGGTACGAGTATATCCATAATTGATGTTTCTATATATGCCTTTAGATAACTACATCAAAACCACTTGTGAACCGAAAATCTTTTAGAAATACAGAAGAACCGCGGTTAATCGGATAAAAAGTCCAACAAATAACTTTCAAGATGGCAGATATCCTACGGATGTCGTATTCATGCCGGTTTGAAATGCAAATTATCGTATTTATACTTGCGTGGATAGGACTGAAAGAGAAGTGATGACTCTTTTTTTTTCAAACAAACACGAACAGATGCGAACCACCCATATATGGTATATCAGTATATGGACAACAAAAAAGCAGCAATTCCCCGGTGATTATGGCATAAAAAATATTTAAAATTTTAAAATTCCTACTTGTTTGGCCTTAGCTGGCAAATAATAATAGAGGAAAAGTACAAAATTGCCGATAATTGAGGACAAAAAACCGCCCAATTCACCAATCTGGACGGAGAGTAGGTTGAATTGCAATTAAGGGAGAATGTGACTGGAAAATGAAATTTCGTAATAAAGAGTCAAACAATGTGCTGAGTGGGTTGGAATCAAGTGATCATCATGTCTGATTGTGAAACAACACTAGAATGAAAGTGACTGTTTCACCAAGCCTGCATGGAAACAAGGGCAGCCATGTATTCTGATGAAAATGATGCCCATTTTAGCAGCAAATTTGTCAAGTCTGGCATTCAAGATTATGAGAGGAACATACCTCACAGAGAGCATTCTCTTTCACTGGAAATGGACCAACCAGGTCAACAAACAAAAGTCGATACATTTCATCGCGGAGCATAAATCATCTCCAAGTTAGTAGCAAACCACGAAGACTTATATGACCTACCATCAAAAGGGAGTAGTTTCATCCATGGCCATGGTGTCTTGGTAACTCTTCGGGTGCAAGTACATATCTAAGTGTTGTTTCTACGAATTCTCATTCGTATGACACAGAGAATGGCATAACATTCAATCTTGAAAGGCAACGAGTTCGCATTCGACCTCCATTAGCCTACTCAGTCAAAACAGGATCTTTGGGATTCGTTCCAGACGGTTATGAGCTTACTAGCACGAAGCGGGAGCGGGGGCGGGAGCGGAGACACCAAGAAGCTCCTAAGGTTGGGAGCACCTAATGAGCGTATATAGATTATATAAAAATATGTATATAAATATCTTTAAATACTTAACCATTACAGGAAAAGTGGTACTAACTGAAAAATTTTCCGATCTTAAAGTGTAATTATTGGAAGCTATATATTCTCAATTTGCAAAACTTCTTGACTAATATGATTCTCATATTCTTATTTCCACAATGGTATAGCTCCCTTAAAAGTAAGAGAATAATTGTCTTAACGACCCGATAAGTTCCCATCTTAGTTAGTTAGGAGCGAGCTCCCGTCAAGCTCCCATCTAGGGAGCGTACCCGTTTTAGAAGGATCATGCTACTAAGGTTATGAGTTCTATGCATAGTTATGCAATAAACTCGAATCGCATAGTTGAGATAAACTCCAATTAGTTTATGTACATGTTGTGAATGTCTTCTATTACTGCTATATCACATGTAATCACAAATTATTCAAGTCCCGAGTGTCTATACAGGTACTTGAAACATTTCAAAAATTCGATGTGGCCCAGATGGTGTCAAAATCTAGCTAGGAAGCATAGGCTCCAATGATTGCAAAGTTTCTTGATTACAAAAACTCCTGACAATAGTTTTTCCCCCAAACCAAAAAAGCTAGCAAAAAATCAAAAGAAAAAAAAAGTGAAAAGAAAAAGGCAAGAATCCAACTGGCTTTCGCTATTGCTGAGAATTCTCAAAGAAAACAGCTTAAAACTTTTACTTTCGAGTGATGCGAAAACCAGGATGCTGCTTCTTACCAGGTAATCAATCATACATGAAGCACTGGTCTAGTTCCTTGAGATTTAACTTCCAGTCTTGTTTGGGAAATAAAGACAGGGTTTTCTCAGTCCAGAAAGAGGAAGGTAGGTTCAAGATTGCATTCCAGGGAGGCAAAAAGAATGGCCAAAATGGAATAAAAGGGAAAGGAGAAAAAGATAATGGATGTCTTAGATTCAACAAACTATTATCTAACCAAAATTCAACTTAAAAAAAGAAAAGAAGATACTACATTGAAGTGGTAAATAGAAGGGATGTTGGAGACGCGCGCACACACACACACGTGGTTCACAATTAAAGAGTAGGTTTCCCATTTAGTTCATAAGTGGATACTATCATACGGAGTATCATACAAGGCCAAAAATCCTCTCTAGAACTGAGAGAAACTCCATTAATATGACTATGAAACTCTATATGTGTTCACAAACAAATCTACTCAGCACTCCATCAAGATCTAAAGAGAACAAAATCTTTAGAAAATACCACTATTATCGACACACCTTTGGCAATCAAACAAGAAGTTAAGCCCCAAACCCAAGAAGCTATTTGGCCCCTGCACAGTTCCACCTGCACATTCCAGACCAAAATCAACATTAAAATTACAGCTTGTATAGGATTGTGTTTGTATTGAAAAAGAGAGGACCCATGAGCACCTGCAATTGGAGCCTTGAGATGGAGCTGTGGAGAGGAAAAAAAGATGGAGCAAACCCAATACAGTAGTACTAGTCCCTATTGAATTCTCACTTCACCTATATCTTTTCTCTCACTCTTTGCAATTATACAACACAAGAAACCCATCAACCTCCCCACCAAAAAGAAACAATATTTTCATAACTTATACTCTAAAAAAATTCAATAGTATTTCTATACGTATATATATCATCTCCAAATCTACTGCCCAGACCCTTGAGAATCATCCTTAGAAACTGCTTGCTGACTATGAGGACTCAAACTATGCTGCTGCTGCTGCTGTTGCTGTTGTTGCATTCTAGCTTGCCCCATCTGCTGGTAAATCTGGCTCAAAGCCTGAGTGTTCAAAACCCCAATATGCTGCCCATCTTGTGACAACCCAAGCTCCAGCCCAGGCACTTGATTGTTATTCCCACCCCCAGCTCCACCCAAAATTGAAGTGAAACTCATTGGACCCATGTTCCCTTGTGGCAAGTCAAACCCAGTAAACCCTATCTTCTGCAAGTAACTTGACCCCCCTTCATTATTTCCCAAATTACCCCCAGATGACGTTGGCTGAAACCCATACCCACCCGGCCACAACCCCGCCGCCGTGGCCATGTGGGCCGTGGTGGGTCTGCCCAGGTTGGGCCAAAGGGCCCTACTCGGCCCACCACCCAACTCATCAATCGTCTGCTGCAGCCCAGCAGAAACAGAGCTGCCCTGTTGGGAAACGGAGCCACCGGCTGCCGTCAGCGCCGAAGCCGGAATGGTCCCGGTTCCCGTGGCGGCGATAATCGACGGCTCGGCCTGCTGAAGGAGCCACTGGATGGTCTCCCCGTCGGACTTGTGGCCCAGCTCTCTGGTCAGCTGGAAGATTCTGGCGGCGCAGAGGGCGGGCATGCGTATCCTCCGACCTCGGCCTTCGACCTTGGTGTGCCGGTCTTTGTTTGAGCTGCGCTTGGGGGCCAACTGCTTCTTCGATGGGTCTTCTTGTTTCTCGGCGACTACAATTTGCAAATCCTTGATTTCTTGGGGTTTTGTGGTGTCATTCATGTTGGGGTTTGTGAGGGGGGAGAAATTGTTACCAGGGTTTGAGGCCTTGGGATTCATGAACAGGGGGATGTGGGTTTGTGGGGGATATTGATTAAAAAAATGTGGAAATGGGGTTGGAGTTTCTGATTGATGAAGGTGACATCACGACTAAAAGAAAGAAAATTGGAAAGGGAAATGGCCAAATGGGTGTTGGTCTTTGATGGGGGTTCACTGTTTTGGCAAAGGAATGTGACGAGTTTTTTTTGTCCCAAGATTCCAAGAACGTAGCTGCAGTACTCTCTCTCTTGTCCTAAACTTCCTGTGGTATGGTGATCTCGGACGAATTTAGGACCATCTCGATTAAACTCTTTTCTGGTTCGGTCAAAGAAAAATTATTTTCGTTTGGATTATAGAATTTCTAACAAATTATTATTTTTCGTCATGAGTCTCATGATCCTAACAGCTCCTTTGGCTACCTAAGTGATAAAAGAAAAGAAAAGGATGTTGTCTCCTTTATTAGTGAGAAAAGAAAAGAAAAAGTGTGGCTTCTTACCATCTTGTTTGAATTGACAAAACAAATGAGAGAAAAGAAAAGAGGATGTCATGTACATTTTTACCAAAATAACCTTTATTTTTCTTTACTCCAGAGCGCTAGTAAAACTCAAGCTAGGGTTACGTGCACCATTTTGATTAAGATGACGAAGAAGAAGATCCAAATTCAAGCACAAACCAAACCCAGATTTTAAAACTATTGAAGAAGACGAAGAAGATTTGACCAAAACCAGATGATGTTGCCAATAGAAGAGGAAGAGGAAACCTAAGGTTTCCAACACCGACGGACGCGCGAAGAAGATGAAGAGGACTGTGGGGTCAAAATTGGCAATCGGTTCTTTTCTCACGGAATCTCGCCACAATTGGTGAGAAACGAAATGGGCATAGTAAGGGGTTTCTCATTCTCTCTCGTCATTTTAATCATGCAAACATGCAATAGAATCACTTCTCCCTCTATTTCTTTTCCTTTCTCGCGAAATCTTCCACCCGAGGGCTGTTGTAGGCCCTAAAACCCCTCTCTTCAACTTGGGGGCTGTCGCCTCCACCACCTTTCTCTCTCTCTCCTCCTCCCCCTCTCTCTGCTCGCTAGCCAACTCTCCCCCTCGCAGTCGTCCCTTCGAAGACCTCTGCTACCTCCGTCGTCCAACATCCATCAATCACAGTGATAAAGGATCAAATCCACCTCCCTCGGCACCAATCCAAACCTTATGAGGGTCTCAAACTTGCTGAGATCATGAAGTGTTAGGGTGATTTGGTGCTTCCTCTGGCAAATAAATGGCCATACCGAGGTGGGAGCTCCAGCGACCGGAGGGTTTTTTTTTTTTCCTTCCAATTTGGTCTTGTTATCTCCTTTAGTGGAGTTTTTCTATTTTTCTGTGTGAAACTTTTCCTACCCTCTATAAGTATTGCTTTATTGTACTTGATGAGATCTTGCTCAATCCATATGAATAACCCGAAAGTTGAGAATCGTTTTTCTTAATAGAGGGCTCCGGATCTTTTTAAGGCATTTTATGATAAATGTTTTTTTACATCTCTCTCGCTTTTAATTTGGACCATGAAGCTGATAATTACTAGTATTCATCCAATCATGTGTACCACGGATTTAATTATGTTTTGTAATCAAACATTTAGATCAGTTTCAACATTCTTGATCAAGTAGTAATTGTAAAACTTGAAGTTAATTATCAGACAAATATCATTAATCTATTATAGTAGTATCACTTTCAGTGTAACTCACGAAGTTGAGTTACTACTCTAGTTATGTTTTTTTCTATCTTGTCCATAAACCTGCAGCTAATCATGAATCACGCGTATTCATTTAATTATTATCCTTGCACATTTGGAATTTCGATCACTTCTTTTACTACTAGTATTTCCTCCATTCTCTATGCAACTTCAGAAATGATTGTCGCACTCCTCTTTCCGCTCTTTCTTTTGCATTATTGACATTAAATTACTTAATTGTCCTCCACATGGAAAGATTGTGTGATAATTTTTCATGAATAAAGGGTATGTGATGATAAAAGAATACTACTTCAGTAATCATTTCCCAAAACAATTTTAAAGGCGCACCGAAAATTTCTACCATCGTCTCCTCTTTATTCAGTATTTCTTTCTCTTTTACGATTAAAAAAATGTTTGGATCAACCAATGCATACCTCAACTCGTCTTGAGAGACTGATTGGTCTTTTTTTTCGCTAGTCTGAAAACAACTTATTTACTATACCTCTTTTTCACCATGACTGATGAGGTTTGACCAACAAGAAGGTCTTTCAACTTGCATTTTTTCCCCTGATCATCTGATCTATTCCCACAGAGTGGGGTTATTTTTCCATACTCCATCATTATTCCCCCTACCCTGCTTGCCATTATTGCAACAGCAACAATACAAAGATGACATCTCTTGTAAGGGACTCAAAGGTCCAGATGGAGCCTTGGTCTTTTGACACGTGTCAATCAATGAATGGGGTAGTAGAGTTGCTTCGAGCCCACTCTAGGCCCATGCTCAAGGATATATAAGTACTCTTTTTCTAGAACTGGATTAAAGAAGGTAACAGTGGATTAATGAAATGAGCATCTAGAAGTGATGGCACATTTTATATATGGCAGTTGCAAAGATTGGGGTCAAAGGTTCAAATTTTTAAAGAGGTCAGAGTGAAATTATCAAAATTTTATAGGGGTGATTTTTTATTTATTTATTGTGAACGTTAAATTGTAGATTAAGAAATGAAATTACTCAAAAGTTTAAAGTGTCGTGGCCCTCATTTATATATCGGATAAATAGAATAAAAATTGAGTCTTAACGTGATAGTAGTGAATGACTAATCACTAAGAAAGCTTGTAAATATGACACAACTTTAAGATATACCGAAACTGGAATTCCTCTTTGTTGTTGTTTTCATCTTTTTAAACATGCCAATAAAATTAAACTAGGGAAAAAAAATCTATTCCGTTAAGGTTCTTATTTTTTAAGTGCATATTTTTAGCTTTACGAGACAGGTCATTCTCACACGCTACTACATCACCTTTAATTCAAAGAATAAATACTTATTTTAGTTAATGAAACACATCCTTAATATGGCCAAAACGGGATGACAATGGAGACATAGCTTTAAATTCTTCTAATGATGTCTTTACGAAATTAAATGTTTTGTAAAGACTCTTACTGATATCTGATTTAGCTAATTTTTTACAGTGTCTCATTATAAAATATTGCAAAATAAGCAACTACGATCATTTTTCTAGAACCCTAGACGGTCCTAATATCATCTGTACTTCGGGTCTTTTGGTCCCTCCCTTTGCAGTACCCACCATCACTCAAATGTTAGAGCATCCGTAATGTAATACTCAAAAATGAATAATCAAAACTTGCCACGTCAGCTTTTGATTATTCATTTAGAGGGTTGTTAAAGTTAGCAATGTGAAGTCTCACATTGTTCATTTTGTACCCATAATCAAAATCAATGGGTCCACTGCCAACTATTCCTTCCATCCAAACTTTTACCCTTCATTTCTTCCGAAAAAAAATTCCTGCTGGTTTGTCCCTCCAATTATTTCTCGTCCCCTCCAATTCTTTCATGCCTACTACCATTCTCGCTTATTTATTCTTCTTTCTTTCTTCAATGGAAAATCGCCATTCTCAATCATCTCAAACTATAGAATTAGAATAATATCAAAAAAAAAAAAAACTATGGAATCAGAATCACAATTGTGATAATAATTTGAATAGTTTAAAAAAAAGAGTTTGGTGAAAATAATTACTAGTTTTTTCAAAAATTAAACAATTTTTTTTTTGTGTAAAAACGGTTTTTCGAAAACAGTTTTTTTTTTTAAAAAAAAACAGTTTTTCAAAATAACAGTTTTTAAAAAAAAAATTCTAAAAAATAGTTTTTAAAAGTTATTTTTTGAAAACATTGTTGAGAGAGAGAATGTTTTGTTGAATGATGAGTGTATTTGATTGAGAAAATGTGGAGATCATTAGATTTGATTATTGACAAAAAGTTGTTAGTTTTGATTATTCAAAGACCAAAATTTGATGAGTTGCTAAGAGATTGCTAAAATTGGTTATTACAATGTGAGCACTTTTTAAGCAAACATTGCTAATTTTAACAACCTTTTAGTTTTGATTATTACATTGCGGATGCTCTTATACTCCATTAATCCCTCTTAAGAATTTTGAGTGGCGGCCAATAAACGGCTGAAAGTGACAGGGAAGTCCCTTGAATTTCTCCCTTGACAAACTTGCCCAATCTTCTTCTCTTCATTATAAGAATTGCTGTTCAATTCCGCGTTGAACATCAATTCTTTATGAACTAGTGGTTTCCACATCATGAGAGAGAGAGAGAGAACGTGTAACCCTTTCAAGCAGGAAAGGATATAAAAATTTGCACCCAATTGATCTGACTTGAAAGATACTCCGCTCATGTAGAAAATTCAAAGCAAGATTTAATCATCTCATCCACCCTTTTTCCCAAGTTTTTTTTTTTTTTTAATGTCAAAAGTGCGATTTTAGATTTTTATTTATTTTTATTAAATCTTGTTTTGGGCAGTTAAAGATGATTTTGGATGTAACATACTTTATAGATAAGGGCAAAGGCAGCATGAATAAGAGTACAAGTGAAGTCACTCTATCTTACTTTCTTTAATTTCTCAGCAAGAAATTTATATTTTGCACTAAATATGTACCATTTGGACCCGATAGTAATGCTAAATCACATTTCTTTCGGACAAAAATTTAGTGATAATTTTTTTGGCGAAGTAACCATTAGCTCAACTCGATAGATTAGTGCCTTCACGACTCACGACCTCTCCCTCTAATTAGGTTTTGCAAAATAGGAAATGCAATTATATGCATGCATACACGTCATTGTTTTTTTTTTTATTCGGATTGTTTACTTCCTAAAATGTAGTAAATGAAAAACAATAATCGATCGTTTTAAATTTCCCTTCATGTTTAACCACGCCGGCGTAATTTGATTCGATCAAATTTCAAAGTGAGTAAAACAAAAATATCGATGCTTAATCTTATTTCGCACGCAACTTTAGAAAACTGAGATATAAAAATCACCGAATATATTTCAATAATTGTTCCACCTTCTAGATGCGTGGGTACCGTTACCGTTGCAGATTCAACTATATAAAAGTCAATCTGTGTGTGTGGACGCTGCCCAAATCCTTCAAATTTTGGACCTAAAAATGTAGTAAATGAAAAACAATAATCGATCGTTTTAAATTTCCCTTCATGTTTAACCATGCCAGCGTAATCTGATTCGATCAAATTTCAAGGTGAGAAAAAAAAAAATATCGATGCTTAATCGTATTTCGCGCGCAACTTAGAAAACTGAGATATAAAAATCATCGAATATATTTCAATATAATTGTTCAACCTTCTAGATGCGTGGGTACCGTTACCGTTGCAGAGTCAACTGTATAAAAGTCAATCTGTGTGTGTGCACACTGCCCAAATCCTTCAAAGTTTGGAGGACAAATCAGCCCATCATCCTTTGAGTAATTTAATCTCACAACGCGCGCAGGTACTTTCTAAGAAAGCTCACATCTGTCAATGTTAGCCATGTCTATCAGGAAGAAAATAAATGTGCAGGCGTCCTTGTTAAGGAAGCTCTCACAGTCTCGTTGACGCTCTAGGATTTATCTCTTTTTATGTTGCACCGCCAGTGGTGTTATTTCAATTCCAAGAAGACAAATGTAGGAGTTAAATACCGCAGACTTATTATTGCTTAATCTAGTTTCACTCATTCATTACCCACAAACAAAAAAAACAAAAGAAGAAGAAAAACTAATCGTTCGGTTTGGTTGCTATAAGGTTATGGATGTTTGAAATACGAAAACATCCCCTTCCCATTTTGTTATTGTGCGTCTAAAAAGAAGAAGAAGAAGAAGAAGAAAATAACAACCACCTGAGGTTGGCTAGCCAACCACGGCGTAGAAACCCAAAATGGAACACCCAGAAACCCACAAAGCACACCTCCCCTGCAGGACAAAGGATCGATCAAGCATCATGCTGAGGAACCTTAATATTGACCCTTTGTTTGTCTATTTTTGTGGATAGTCGATGATCGACTAAGAAATTGTAGTGTGTGCTGGAAATGTGCCCTTCCATCATCTTGGGCTTCCATTATCATGATTTTGCTTATAATTTTCTCATCATCTCCTACATAATTAATCAACACCCATGATCATTGTTAGTAACCAAGCAGCCTCACATTTAGGCGAATCCTACACCTATTGCCTTCAGATGAAATAGATAATATGACGTTGCATGCTGCTGCTGCAAATTTGCACAATACACATTTTTGCCTTTTTTGCCACCCCGGCCCTCTTCTTGAAACATTTCTTCAATCGACTTCTACTTCCATTTTCCTTTCCCAGTATCCTTTAGTATCGCTTGCTTATTGAGGTCCACAAGCGGTTGGATTCCCTCAAACGGAGCTTGACCATCCACCTCATAAAATAAATTTATCTACATTCAAAATAATTCTGCACTCATCCATCTCTTTGTCAAATTCCTCCAAATGTGGAGGGGCGGACGAGTTGTTCTCCAGGACAGCAACAGGGGCTTGTTCCCCGGGTCTCTGGCAGCGGCGTGGTAGCGGCGTGTCCTCCTACAGGTGGCCATGGAGTGATGGGCATGGCAGCGGTGGTGTTTCACCATTTAGGATTTTTTTTTCTTGGGCTTCATTGTTGGGCTTATGCTTTTTTATTTGGGCTTTAGACCTTTTCAGGTGTTTGGACTGGGCTCCATTTGATCTTCATTGTGTTATCTGGACAATGAGGCCTTTTAGGTGTTGGACTTAGGCCCTTGGATTTCTCTTCTTGGTTGGCATCTTGCCAATCAAGATTTGGGTCTCGGATAGGCACTTGTTGCCTTCCTCCTTGTCCTTTTAGTAAAAAAATTCACCGTTCAAAAAAAAAAAAAAAAAGTGGTTCAGTGGAATTAAAGTAGATGGCTTTATAATGATCTCTACGCTAGGCTAACCATCCCACATTAGTCCAAATGGTAGCCTTTTCTATTGTCGAAATTCAAAAGGAATCGACTTGGCATGATTGTTGTCTCTCCTTAGTGAAGAAATTTTCAGTGCCGAGTGAGTATCACATGGTGTTCGCTCACGCATCCGACCCGTCCATTTCATTTTTGAACATCTCAGATTTGGAGAGAGAAATTGTTGGGGTAAGAGGAGAGAAAGTGTTTCAATCCGAGCTATTCAAAAGTGTATCGGACGGCTCGAATGCGTCAAACGGGTGTACCACGTGAGATATACCCGCTTGACACTGAAAAATCTCTCCTTCTTAGTACTAAAGAGAACTGCGTGCAACCAACGAAGAAGAAACTGAAAATTACTAGCAGTACGACTTAACATGTCATAAATAAAACATGCACGTACCATTTCATGATATGCAGTTTCTGTCATCTTAAGTTCAAGTACCGCGTTGCATTGCTCACGTGGTGTACATTTTTCCAGAAAAACACGTAACCCACAACAAAATCTAATTATATGAATTTGTTCATCTGTACACTCTTACGGACATGTAACACAAGTGCATGGACTCCCACTTGACAGCTAGCGCCACTTCCGAACCCAAATCTTAGCTCTGCCACTGCCATAACTTATAGATCCAACATCAATGCGTTATAGTGAAGGGATCGCAACACCATAAGATGGTACTCTAAAGACACAGATAATTTTCTGTTACCCACGTCGTATATTTTATAGTACTCATTTCTCATTTGTGAAAAGTGCCAGGAGACGATGCTAGATGGTATATATATTCTGAATCGATACCTAATCATTTCCCCTCTATCCTGATAACTTCTGCTTTTCTTTTCTTTTTGCATTCGATCCTGATCTAAACTTGATTACCAAGCAACTTGATGGGTTTTTCTTCTTTTTTTTTCTTTCTTTCTAGCTCCTTCTTTGCCTTTTTTAAATTCTAAGTTTTGCTTTGTTGGTGTGCTGATAATAGTAGTAGTGGTGGGAGTGGCTATGTGTGCTAGTGATTGCATTGCTAATTGTCACTTGTGTTTCCCATATTGGAGACAGAGGCGGCCCCCTCCTTTGAATGTTTAGCTGTTTAATTACTACTATATATCATCTCATGAACTCAAAGCTCGGTCGAATTGGAAAAAGATCTTGCTTTTACATATATATATATATATATATATGTATGTAAATGTAAATATAGAGAGAGAGAGAGAGGGAGAGTGTGAGAGAGAGAGAGAGTCCACTTCTCCTAAGTACCACCTTAACTTAATAAAATAAAGACCTCCCTTTCCAGATAGAATTTCAATGATCCAAGCCGCTTAATGTGTTCAGAACATGATTTTAAGGGTACCCGCGAGAAATCAGCAAAAACAAATGACCGGAAAGGCTTCATCCGAGCAGGTTTTGTTTATTTTTTATCGAACGGTTCAAATAAAAACTATTCTGATGAAGCCTTTTTCGGTCATTTTTTTTGGATAATTCCTCACTTGTACTCTTAAAATCACGTTCTGAACACATTGAGCGGCTCGGATGATCGAAATTCGAACGGAAAATGGGAGAAATGGAGAGGTCCTTATTTTAACTAAAATAAAAACCTCCTCATTTGAAAATGACTGTATAGAGTATATATATATGTATCTATATATATATATGTATTTACCATGGCCCCGTAATGCGTCTTTGTGCGGTCCACTGTGATCTCATCATCGTGATCTGAGCTAATTAAATTGCAGAATTCGTTGAGTAGATCATTTAGGAAAAAAAATTATCAGTAGCCCTTTTGGTCGGCCAACATTCGTTATACAAAAATGGATAGTCAATATAATTTTAAACATTAACGGTAAGACAAGTCTATCTTAATCATGTGGTTACCAATCTCTGATTAATTTGATTTTTAGTAAAACTGTGATGTTCAACATACTCTACAAATTATAACTGAATGGTTTGAATCGAGATCCCAATGCGATCCGGATCCTCCGTAAGGATTTCTCCTGTGAGGATCGCATGAGAGTTGCACTAAACGTGCCAGCTAACACATTAAACACATCCTGAGGCTATAAACAAGACACGTTTGGGATAGTAACATCGCAGTGAAGCGTGGGTTCGGCTCACCTCTAGTATTGTGCAGTCCAGTATCCTCCCGTGTATAGTTGAGATTAAATCAGCCCATCCACATTGATATCCTCGGCTATATTTTTGCCACGTGGATCAGCTTTTTTGCCACCCCAAAATCCCTCTGTTTTGACTCTATGGTGACCCCTTTGCGCACGGCGGGATTAGAGTACTGGCGAGAGCAAAGGGGTCACCACAAAATGGTCAAAACAGAGGGATTTTGGGGTGGCAAAAAAGCTGATCCACGTGGCAAAAATATAGCTGAAGATATCAATGTGGATGGGCTTATTTAATCTCAGGCATACACCGGAGGATACTGGATTGTACAATACTGGACGTGAGCAAAACCCGTGAAGCGTAGCGAGGCACACTAAAATAAGAGGAGCAGTAACTTTTAAAATTGTCTAATTTATTTTGGAAAATGAAGCAGGAGCCTCAATATAATGAAGATTTTTGGTTGATCGCCCGTTTCATACATGCTTCTAATCTAAAACTCAACACTTTTGAGAGTTTGCCAGGGTCGTTAATATGAACCATTTTTTAGTCACGCATCATGATGCTTTGCAATGGCAACCAATCGAGTAGAGCCTTCTAAAGGAGCAATCAGGCCATTTGATAGATTTCAATTTGTTTTAACGATACAAAGTTGTCGAAATCATGAAAAACATTATAGATTGAAAGATATACTCAATAGACACAAGGAGATAAAAATAAATAATGGACAAATGAAATGGGACGAAGGGAGTTCCAGATTGGACCGTATATCTAATGAGGGAGTCATATTATTGGCATAGCTGCTATTAATATGATGGAATTGCATATCTTCTCTATTATAAAACAGAAGGGTGTGGTGACAAGTTGTTAGAACGACTTAGATTCATTTGATCCAAAGGCTGTAGTGCATCCTCCCACTCGCCGGTTATTGTCATAGTCGCTATTAATCTGATGGAATTACATATCCTATATAATTGGGAATGGGAGGGACTGTAATGCAGCCGATCAGACTGTCCATCTCGGTGCGAACGGTTTGGATTAATCTGAGCTCTTACAAATCTTAACCGTCCATTATTCGGATGAAAATTCGAGCCGTCCATTATCGAGATGAACAACCGAATTAATCGCATGTAGTGCGGGATCTCTTTAGTCCCCGTCAAACAAACAAGCTCTAACTATACCAATTCAAGTTCTTTTTGCTTTAGATTATTCTTCTTTCTTTATCGGATAGAATCTTCTTTTTTTTCTTTATATGACCTGATTAGTATTTTTGTCATAAAAATATAATCCAAACCTTTTTTGTTCATTTAACTTTTTTAGTTTAACCATGATCAGTTCAACTTCGTTGACAAGGAAATGTTGCAAATATGAATCAGGATGTATTGTTTCCTTTGGCTTTCTCCAGACCCATTCCCCAATTATTACCTCAAAGAGTCTTCCCCAAAACCTAAACCGAGCAATGATCGACTTAGGCCCCGTTCCAGAAATCTTCTTAAAAAATAAGCAACTTATTTCACATTTTCAAACTCAAAAATAAAGTAAATGAAAAATCATTTTTCAATTTTTTTTACATCGTATAAAAGATCTCATCGAGATCTTTCAAACAAGATCCATATTGCATATTTTTAGATTTCAATAAGCACATAATTTTTGAGCTTGAAATTACCTTCTTAAAAAATAAAAACTTTTTTTAGGTTGCGGAACGGAGCCTAGGATGGTTTGGATTAAAAAGTTGAGAGTGATTTTTTTTGGTCCCTATTCAAATTTTTTTAGCATTTGTTAGTTTTGCATCAAACTTTTGTGACTTATTGATTCGTCTTGATAAGAGTAACCGAAAAAGTAAAAAAAAAATGATCGAAACTCATAATTTTTTTTAAAAAAAGTAAAAATAGGTCAAAAAGTTGTCTTTTTACTTATTTTTTGTCTTTTTCATAAAAATTATGAGTTTCGAACAAATTTTTTTACTTTTTCGATTCCTCTTGTCGGGACGAATCAATAAGTCAGAAAAGTTTGACGCAAAACTAATAAATACGAAACAAATTTGAATAAAGAAAAAAAATTACTCTCAACTTTTTAATCCAAACCCACCCTTAGATCAAAAGAAAAAACAAATACTTGTGAAAGGGCAATTTCTTCGCCACATGAATTAGGAGGTACCAATTCCAATTCTAATGGATTACTAATTCTTTGTTTGGTAACCCAAAATGGGTTAGGTCTATTAGTCCAAAGGACTAGTAAAGTGGGTTTTAGGGGGTATTATGAATACCCCGGGAGAGATGGAATAAGATGGTATTACGAATCCCAACCAACACATTCTCATTATCAATTCCTTCTATCAATTCAATCCCATCATCTAATCTCATCTTAAACAAACATGATATTTATAATTTCATCATCCAATCTCATCTTAAACAAGCATACTCATTACTAATCCCTTGTCATTATCAATCACAATCCTAATGTCATCGATCTCCTTACAAATTCCACTCATCTATCACTGTTATCAAACGGGGCCCTCCACTAGAGAATTGGGGGATAGTGTTGTGCAGTGGTTTGTGTATCACCGTGCTACGCACTTTCAACCCGTTAGATCGTGCATCCGACGACTAGAATCTCATCTCGACAATAAATGATTCTCGATCCGACTGCTCAGAGATACACAGCATTGCACAACACCAACCTAAAGTCCTCGCTAGATCAGTCGGAATCCTTTTAACCGAGTTAGTCATTTCAACTAGGTGGGAAATCCCATCCCTAGCTCCACCATTATCATCTTGTCACATCCCTCTTAATTATTAGCTATCATTTCCGTTTAATATTTGGTTGGAATATTATTTCTTGATGCTTTGGCTAAGTTCTGCTAAAGATTTTTTGGTTTTTTTCTTGTTTTGTTTCTACTTAAATTTTTTTTTGCGTTTGTTAATTTTGCACCTTATTTTTGTGAATTATTGATTCATCTCGTTAAGATCTTAAAAAATATGTAAGATAAAATCAAAAAAACCCACTCTTTGAACTTTATCTTGAATATTTAAAAATATTTGCATAAAAGTCATATAACTTTTTAACCGAGTGAATCATTTCAATTAGATGGAACATCCCTCCACCATTATCATCTTGTCACATCCTTCTTAATTATTAGCTATCCTTTTCCTTTAATATTTGGTTGGAGTATTATTTCTTGATGCTTAGGCTAAGTTCCGCTAAAGATTTTTTAATTTTTTTCTTATTTTGTTTTTACTTAATTTTTTTTGTATTTCTTAATTTTGTACCTAATTTTTTGTAGATTATTAATTCGTTTCATTTAGACCAATTGAAAATACCTAAGATAAAACCAAAAAAATCAACTCTTTGAACTTTATCTTGAATATTTAAAAAATATTTGCATAAAAGTTATATAACTGTTTACCCGAGTGGGTCATTTCAACTAGATGGGACATCCCTCCACCATTATCATCTTGTCACATCCCTCTTAATTATTAGCCATCCTTTTCCTTTAATATTTGGTTGGAGTATTATTTCTTCATGCTTAGAGCAAATTTACCAACAGGTAGATATATTACCTTGTAAACAGTTCACAATTCTATTTTAGCTATCAATTCTTTCTTTCACAACAACATAAACACTCTTTATTTTACCTACCAATCTATTAAAATACTATTTTTTATTTTACTTCGCTCTTTCCACAAAAATATTTGCCACAGCAATTACCACATCTTAAATCCCCGCTTGATCAATGTCGCCTCCCCCTACACAAAATCGTTCTTTTCTCGACCTCACTTTGCCAATTGCGGCAATCTCAGAAAAAGCGGTTTCGCGCCGTCGGTGAGCGCGTCGAAATCTGCAACAACGTTCATGGCAAACCTGGCGGCGAAGGCGTCGCCGTTGGGGACGATGTCTGAGGAGGACGAGATCAATTTGACTGGAAAGCAAGAGAAGTTGAAGCAGTACGTCGCCATTTGAAAAGGAAAACGAATCTCGGCCAACATGCCGTTCAACGGTCGATTTGTTTAGGAAGTGGAAGGGCAAGGAACAATTGAGAGAGAGAGAGAGGAAACAACAAATATAGAGTATCTTGTGAATATTATTTAGGTAAAAGAAGTTAACAACCGTAAAATGGATTTTGCCTTCCTCTTTACCTAATCTGCTACAACCTGGTTTTCTCCCTTGGGATAGGTAAAGTAGCTTGTTTCGGGGGTTTTATTGTATCTTGTACGTGGTTCTCTTGACTCTACTAATTTCCTGTCTTTGCATAATAACCTAGCTAGCCAAGGAAGAACACATGCTTGACCTAAATTAGAAGTCCGACTCTACCAAGTTCTTTCTCAGTGTTCTTCCATATTTAGTGTTAGGAGTCCGATCACATAGCTTTGTTCGTTTGGAGGTCTCAAAATCTCTGGGACGGTCTCTAATAACTTTTTTTCTATCTATCCCTCTCCACTCATTATTCTCAAAAATCTCCCTCAAAATCCCCAAACGAACTTCTAATGTGTGAGTAGGCCCAATCAATTTGGGAATATCCACATAGTTCACATCGCATCACTTGGACGGTTGGACTTAATATACATTGAATAACTTAAGTCCAATTAAAAGTTAAAAGAACAGTAAGTGGTAAGTCAGCCAATAATATTTACTGTCCGTCTTATTTTTCTATTTTTCGATGTACGACACAAATTCTTCAGACATGTTCAAACAGTCTCCCCCTTATGAGGGAATCATAATTGGGTGTAGCTCCCCCTCGATCTAATCCGGTTGAATCCCCATTAATTCATGATCTTTTTACTCTCCAAGACCGTGCCCGTACCCAGGCTTATTTGCCGCACCGACTCCATCCACCAAGAGCCACCTTTGCCGGCTACCTGCCACGTGAACCAGGAATTTTTTGGCTCCCTCGAGAGTTTCCGAGCTAGCCCAAGACCACCGATGTGTCCGGAAGAAGTCCGCTCCCATAGGACTGGCCAAGAAGAACTCCTTTTCAAAAATCATCAGCCATCGACTCTAATACCGATTGTTAGAAGTTCAATCGACAAAGGTTTCTCCATGTACGCGTAGGCCCAATTTGACCCAAGTTCACTTCAAGGAATCTTTGTTGATCTGACTCCTAACACATAGGACGAGGGAGTTACTTACCCGGAGAGAAAGCGAGCGTTGGACACAGAAATTTAAATGCATGCACATGTGGTCGGAATTATTTGATGCACATGAACATTTGTGTTTGGATACGTACCCAAATCTTTTTCCAATAAAGGGGGAAAGTTTGCGGGAATCTTCGATTATGGTATTTTTCTTTATCTTTTATCTCCTCCAGTATTTTGAAAAATAAGGAGAGGGGGATAGATTCGGTGTGGAAATCGTTGGATTAGTCAGTTGAGTGGTCACTATCTTTTGACACGTGGATGGCGTGCAAATTACTGAAAAGAATATATTTTGAAAAGTTATACTAGTAAATAGGATGTCTATTTAATTATTTATTTTCAATTACAAAATTCATTTTTTAAACTAAACCAAGCATCACGAGAAAAAAAAATGTGGACATATATCACGATATTGAAAACAAAAACAAATGCTGCACCAACAGTGTAAGGGTCCTCTACTATAAATAATCCAAAACAAATAATCAACCCTGACAAATAATCTCTATAATGAGAAAGAATTTGATTAATAAATAAAAAGGTTACAACCCACTGCGTGCAAGTGTTACAACTCGTAGAATAATAAAGGCCTAGTGCACACTGACAACCTAGCGAACAAAGGATACGCCAGAGAAAATCGATAAGACAAGACCATGTCGGAGATACGGTCTCAAAGTGTAGCTAAACAATTGCACAGTGGTTCCCCTAGCGACGAGTTTTCCCACAAAAACCGACCGATAACCAAGCGACAAGAATGTTGCGCGCAGTGATAGATAACACATGTAAACTAGTTATAGATAATAGGATCAAACTGCAACTTAGAAACCAGCAAGGAAAAAGGATAAAATAAAATTTAAACGAAGCCGTGGTTAATGGGCCAGATGGAAAGGGCCGAGCCTTGGGTGTCTTGACGGGCCAATTTCTTTACCCAGCTGGCCCTTCAAGTTTCTGAATTCTTCACTAGTGCCATTTTGTCCATAAAATGGAGGCCAGGCCCTACACATTTTGTATAAATTACGTTACGAACCGTTAGATATCGCAAAATAAGTTTCGGGAGGCAGGGGAGATAATAAGAGGTGGATATGGTAGAAGGAGAGATAATCATATGGGGGCGATTAAGCGTATATGGTTTGTTTGGGCGGGGATAACGATATAGTCGTAAATGATAATCAGAATTTTGTAATCTAATAGCCGGACATAGAGGCGGATATATAATGGATTCGTTAACAGGCGGGAGATATAATCCTGGTTTGGTCTCATATACCTCAAGAATCACATCAAAGATCAATTTCTGCTTTCTATCATTGACAAAGTCATCAAAAATCCTTAATATAGCGCTTGGTATTGGACTCCACGACTTACCAATCCTAGCTCCGTCCATGCCCCCTTCTACCCGGAGATCTCACACTCAATTGTTATCAAAGTGGAGAGCGGCAACAATTCTTCTTAATAGTTAATACACGTCCCAAAATCGTTTAATCACAAAGAGGATTGACCAG
This sequence comes from Rhododendron mucronatum var. ripense, assembly GCA_019656295.1. Classification (NCBI taxonomy): domain Eukaryota; kingdom Viridiplantae; phylum Streptophyta; class Magnoliopsida; order Ericales; family Ericaceae; genus Rhododendron; species Rhododendron mucronatum. The sequence continues at coordinate 1,981,268 of BPLT01000032.1, read as the reverse complement.
TGGCGGAACTATATATGTTGTGGGGTGTGCCATGGCGCACCGGTCTTCATGTAATTCCTAGGTGTACTGTACTATTTTCCATGCACTCAACTGCGAAAACTCTCCATTTTGGCACCCCCTATCATTTGAAGGAATTAAGTAATGACTCCCAAACTATCCCAGACCCTTAAGTTGCAAAAACTATTGTAACCACGTGCGATGTTATATACCTCTAGTTTTTTCCCTCATTTTTGCGGCGGTAAAATCCCGATTCCGTCCTTGAGAATGACTATGTACGAGTCTAAAAATAGGGGAGGGTAAATCAAACCGACTGACTAAAGTAATTGATCAGTCTACTTTGCGTTTGTTTGATTTGGGGAACAAAGAATGTGGGGTGGGTGATTCTTTCACCTTGGGTCCTCAACTGGTCATTTCCTCGTTTTCTAGTACCTTGTTGCCCTTTGCTAAAATGATGGGATGCCTCCACATCAGAAGCCTGTCCTACCATTTTTGTACTAGCACTAATGGAGTTTAGGACATGTTCATGTGACGGCATTACCACTTTCACTTGCTGGAAAAGAAAGGTTACCCACTGGCTATCAAAACAGAACTACCAAAGAACCTCATTATCAAACGAACCGAGCTGCTCGAGGCTCGGCTCGTTCTGCTCTTGGCTCCTTAGTAAACAAGTCAAATTCGAGGTTGAGTTCTAAGGTCGTATGGTGAATGAGTTGATGTCGAGTTAGTTGTAAAGAGCCTTGTTTATTAAGCGAACCGAGCTCAGGTTTGTTCTCTTGGGGTCTCAAAGCTTTTTCTCTGTGCATGGTTTCCAGTAAGTTTTCCTGCACTTATTACCCCATCTCTCTATCTCTCTCTCCATTAATTACCCCAAAGCCCTCCCTTGAAACCAAGAGAAAACCCATCGATGCTAACTTATTTAGGCTCGACCTTCAGAGCTCGGCTTGTTTGCAGCCTTAATTACCAAAGATCCTATACTTCAATCAACAGTAATAATGTACCAGAAAATTAAAATAACACAACCATCTTTCCTCTTTTTCTTTTTTCTCTTTTTCATTCAGATCCGCTGAATTTGACCCCACCAGCACCTAATAACCCTGAATTAGAAGAAAAGGTTAATTTCCCCAGATAATCCTATTGATTACATCTAAATATGCTAGTCCAATCTTTCATGTTCATAAGCAGTAATGCAAGATAAGACTGAAGGAATTTTATTTACAGCCAGGCAATTATTGTGTAGCATAAGTAATATTCCAGTCATGACTCCTTGAACATATTATACCGTAAGCATCCAGCAAAGAAGATCAGAACCGTAAATTGTAGGTGAGCATACCTTCAACCAAGAAACTCCATCCCCATGAATTCTTATCAATGCAATTTTGAACAAGCAGCAGGATATTCGAAATGGGAAACCGGGCCACTAACAGTAGGAGCTAGCATCAAAACATCACTGTATCATTTTCACTGCCATCAGAAACCAAAAGACAGGTCAAAGTTACTACCAGTTGATGAATGTTTGAGCGCTTCTTCTATTCTTGATAACCACCCAACGAATAGCTGACTTTTTCAAAGTGTGAATAATACAAAATTACAAGCATCCCACATGCAGGTATATAGTCAAATATGTTGATCACTGTAGAATAATGACATAAATCATGGGCATTGGTAGCTGTCTTCCATACATTATGAGACAAACTCATGAAAAACTATAGATTCGAGTCAAGGATGGCTGCATAGCTTGTCACTAAATTTGTAATATCTTTCTCCTGTGGCACACTAAAATTTCCAACCAAGCAGACAACTCAATCTTCGAGGGACCTTAATGGGAAAGCAATCACACAATCAGCACAAGCTTATGTTTGTACTTAGTGTCGTGGATTACGATCAGTTGGGCCAATCACCTCAAAAGAATGTGACTCTATCCGTAAAACTGACTATATGGCAAAGGAAGTACTACTATGTATGAGTAATAATAGAATATAGACGTGACGAGAGAATATGTTTGGTTCATCCTACATTTAGCAAAATTTAATCAACTCCTAACACACGTCAAAAAAATCATAGATGAAGGTACAAAAAGAAGTTCATCTTCAGTTTCGCACCCGGGAATTGGGAGCTATGGACCCACCATATAAATGAGGCTGATGTCACATGTGGTTGCACATCTCTCGATATCTTTTTCAAACAGCTTGGTCTTTACAGTGTTTCCCTTCCTTTTCTCATTTATCTTGTTAGCCCCGGAAAAAAAATGAAGAAAAAAGAGTTCAACTTTGTGATAGCTTAACAGGTAGTAATATAAACCATTTACCCTTGAGCAACAAAACAATTACATGAAACTAACATCACCTAGTGAGCCTTGGTTGCAAAATTCATCCCAAAAACATTACAATAGAGACCACGGGAATTCATGCACACCAGAAAACTTGACTAGTGGAATTGCAACAGAAAAGTGGTCATTTAAATGCAAACATCGGGAAACTATGCAATGCCAGGACTATCAAATTGTTAAATTACGCTTAGCTTGGTTTCTGATACCAGTACTTGCAATTATCCACACCAATTCTACATAGTCATTCAGCAAGATGATTTGGCAGAGGTAGCAGTAATACAGATAAGCCACATAAAGATTTATAAGGAGAAACTCACCAATTGCTTAAGCCTTAACCCTACTGAAAACCTATTCAAAAAAAAAAAAAAACCTACTGAAAACCTTGGAAGGTATAATCAGTCTGCTTGGTTACTCAAACCATCTTCGAACCCAACAGCATTCAATGGGAAAATCTGTAGAGTCCTGATAAGATCTGGCTTCTATCTGCTCTATCATCAAGTGCATCCTCAGTAACTAGAATAGAGCTATGGAACCTAATGCACAATGTCATCAGATGTGTGACCTACATGATGCGCTTGTTTGGAATAGCAAGTGGACACCTGGGTGGATGAATGGCCGACTTCACACGAACCCGTGTATTGCTCTACCAACTCCAAGCATGCAAATACATAAAGGAAGATAACCACCAACTTGTGGGTCTTGAACACACTTTTCAACTTGCCCACCTGAAGTAATCTTGACAGAGAATGGCCAACCAAAATCTTGTACCTTTCTATTTGTATTTCTGTGTTCACTTCTATCCCAGACCCTTCCATGCACTAGAAGGTACTAGTCATTACCCATCATGATTGCAAGAATTCCTCTATTATTGCCTTGTTTCACCAGTGCCAAATCTCTCCTTTCAAAATCCCATTCCACAACCTATCTCCATCCGTGTCTCCTTTGATAATCTTTCATCGAGGCCTCTAAAAGAACGTTTGAGATGAAGGTGAGTCCAAATTCTTCCTTATTTAGTATGAACATAATCAACCCTGTTATCTTCATATTTTGCATGTCAATGTTGCAGTTACTGGGTTGGATGCACCATAAGTTAAGGAAAAACAGCACCGAGCCATTCAAAGAACTCACAACTGGTACTACCACTGTCCTCCACTTTTCCTACCAAAATATCCCTATGATAGCGTATCTGTCTTCTTCTTTTTTTCCTTCTTTCACTGGCATCCCATTAAAAAAGTAGCCCGATGAATTCTAGGACCGCTTTAAAGGACTAGAACTAATGCAGTGAGTTTCCCGAGTGATTGCTCATAAATTTGCTAAAATGGATTTCAAAGAAATTTCCACCTCCAAAAAAATGATCCTAAAAGATGCACATCAAACTGTACCATTACCACTTATGATAACAGTGATGTTTTGGCATTGCACTACCACTCTCCCGACAGAAAAGTCCACATGCTATGGTCTGCAGCCACTTTTCTGGTCTCTATCTCCATTTTATGGAAAGAAGAAAGAAACAGCACAAAGCGTAAATCTTGTTGAAAACTTTGTTTCATGTCTGGTTGCAGGGAACTCATATGGTTGCCACTCAACACAGCCATCCCTTCTTGAACAAGAATACTATCCAAAGCCAACCTTCAGCTGCGAAGAATCTCCCACTGAGCTCAAAACCAAGAGGTTGGAAGAGTTTTCTGAAGAAGAGTGGTCTACTATGATCACTGCGCCTTTTGACGGCTTTCTGATGATTGGAACCCTCGGACTGGAACAAATCCTTACAGAGCCCTCAACACCAACATTTCCCATGCCTTTCGAGAAAATAACTGAGGAAAATGCAGAGGTGACAGAGAATGAATTGAAGTTTATCAATGATGAACTAGAGAAATTCCTCGAGGCTGAAGCTAAAGAGGTAGGTGATGAGCCATCAGAGAGAAGCAGTTACGTTAGCATAATTACCATATGCGGAAAGCAAATTGAAGGGGTGGACAATGAAGAGTACGAAGATAATGGGGAATGTCCACTCCAGGAATACCTTTTTGGCTCTTCAATTGAACTGCCTGAGCCAAACATGCAGGTGGAGAAGGAGAGGATATCTCTGGGGCAGCTCTTTAAGATGAATAACATAGCACATAACCACTCTACTAGTAAATGCGAAAAGATAAAGAAACATGCTAGGGGAATATATGCCATGCGTTTCATCAGGAAGATGCTAACAAAGCTCCTTTCCTCTCCACCTCCAAGAAGCTCTACAGGCACTGGTGGTGCAACTGCTGATCCTCGTTCAACCAAGAGGAAACTCCCCAAGGTTGGTCACCCCAGTGTTGAATTCTTAGGAAATACTATCTATAATAAATATCTCTATAATAAATAAGCCATCAAAGAGTGGTCCCGTTAGTGCTTACCTACAGTCTACAAAGTTGAGAGGTTAAATGGGTCCTTCTATTGATAGCCCGGGCTGTCAATAAGCCAAAGAAAATGACAAAACACACAAACTCCAATACACTTTCGTACACTTCTATACTTTCACACATTTCAATACACTTTTCAACCTTAACGACAGTGCCCAGTGGGCTGTTTTTAGCATTTTTCATGTTATATAGTTTATGCCATTCTAATATTCTATGCAATAGAAGGAGATGAAGGACCATCTTAGTCATAGAATTAATCAGATGGTACAGAAGGTCTGATTCTGTTGCCCCGTGACCACTTGGGCAATTCACAATAGGTCCCATCTCAGATGGCCCTGTAAAAGTGGATAACAATGATCACCCTATGAGGTATCCTAGGTTTTACACCATAAAAGTCCCATCAGCAAATCCCATGGTACAGATTCTTGCAAGGCACATATAGCAGTCAAGTACTACCTGAGAATCTAAGGAACCAACTGAAAAGATATCTCGTGACTGTGACATCTTAGCAATTTTCAACATTTTGTTAGAGCTTGTCACTAATGCAGTAAAAAGGCCTGTCCCACAAGAGCTAATTAGTAATTATCACCTCTAGAACGAGTAGATGACTGAGAGAAGCCTCCCCACTCAAAGTAAAATGGTTATGAATTGGATGCTTTAACATGTTTTATTTTAGGTGATATACCACCACATACAGAATTTAAAAATCTAAACTGCCTTGTTATGGAAGTCGGAGCATGCAGAATGCAATAGAAACTGTAGAATACACAACTGCTGACTTAAGTTTATAGTTTTAGTATGTCTGGCATGCAGGTTCTAAGAATGTTCCACAAAAAAATCCATCCTGAGAGAGCAAATGCAGAGGAGGAGCTCAAGAAGTCACGTAATTGTGAGAGTAACAAAAATTCAACAGCCGGTGGCTATAACAAGGGAGGTCTGCCTTCCCAAGACAACTACAAAAGCAGGTCTCCTCTCAGAGCTATATTTAAGAAGGAAACCACCAGCTTGAACGTAACCCATACGGGGCTCAGCAGCAGTGGTATGAACGAGAAGAGGGAGCACTGGATCAAAACAGACGCAGACTGTGAGTATATACCAACCACCTTCACTACATACTTGGTCAACATCCCAGTTTCCAGCAATCAACAGTGTCCGTTATGAGATATAAAACAGAAGCTAATAAATCAATATTTAAGTTTTCTAGTTGCCCCATGGACAATAAATTAGGTGCATCGTCACTTCTCTGTTCAACTATGCCAATAGTTGTACTTGTATCTATGGGAACATCTATCTCTATGCGTGTGCAAATCACTTCATACATCAATTCATTGTAATTTGATTGCAAGAACATAAAATCCTTAAGGCGACATTACCAAAGTACCGATTCAACTGTTTCTCACCCATTCTCCCTGTTTGCATTGTAGACTTGGTGTTAGAGCTGTAGAGCAGCAGAAGCTGAACAACAATTAGCTGTATCCTTCTGGGTAAGAAGCGTTCAATGTGGTGTTTGATAAGATGCTGTGTGTTGGTGGCTTTTTAGCTTGTTATTATTGCTGTGATGCAAGCGAGCTCATGCAAACTAAGCAGAATAAAAGGGGTATCGGTACCACATCTCCCGGTGTGACATGATTGTGTGGTTTCAACTATTATGATTTTAGTGCTTGTCCTAGTTTGTGTGAGTGATTTTAAATGCTGAAAATGTTGATGGAACTGTTAAGACTTAAGAATTATCGTGTTCTTGCTGTCAAAAAAACCAGTGTTCATTAAATCTATTTTCCATAATCGGACTGAATTTCCACATGACAATGTCGTGCAAAAGAGCCAGAGCCAGAGCCCAGAGGGGACATGGGAGCACTAAACAACTGCTTCTAAGAGTTCATGTACACGTGAATTCACATAGAAATGCTATGAAATGAATGCTTAAAAAGGAAACAAGAAACTTGCAATTTTGACCGAGTGGCATTTTAGCTTTGCATTTTAAAATTCTAAAACGGCGTTGACTCCCTTGACAAAAAATATGCTTCCGGGCAATTTAAACCCCAAGCTCTTATTCTTCAATTTATCCAACAAATAGTGATTGGAGGTAGAGAAACCTAAGAAAATAACCTTGACAACATAAGAGAGTACTTGTTTTCAACTTGAACCTTAAAAACTCTAACCTTAACCCTCTATATGGGACCAAATAGACAGGTAAATGCCAATCTTTGACTGGACAAAGTAACGAACTTCAAACAGGACAAATGGATCTTTTATCTCGATATCAATTCATGGGGATGGGGCCTTTCCACAAACTGGGTATTCCAATTCAAGCCATTCGCCTTTTTTCTTTTGTTGCAGAACTATATTCGTTTCGGATGCTAGAACCTGTGCATTCACAATAAAACATCCAGATTCTGTTTTTGCACCTGGATTTTTTGACGGGGCGATTATAAGCAGATCTAGAGACAATATAGCACAATTTCACCATATCAGGAGATCAAAAAAGGCCCAGACTATAGGCTTGCTCATAAATCCATATCAACTGCATTTAACCTCTGAGATTGGTGACATAGAACCATCATAAGGAAAGGGTTAAAACCCATTTAGGCAGATAAGTGATGACTGATATTATCGTAGTCACTGACATAAAAAACTGGTATTATTTTCACTTCAAGTTCTTCTTACGTCAAAATAAACCCTAACCACCATCATAGTTCATAATCCTCGGTCTCATAATATTGATTCCTGTTGGTGACCTCTCTACGGACCTGAGGGAAACAACATCACAACCCAAACTAAACCGGGTAATGGTTCAACTATAATGAAGGTTTTTACCGCGATATCAATGGCAGGGAAACCTTTCACATTTCCAGTAACTATATCGAAATTCAACATAATCGTCTTGAACTCAACTATAAAATTTCTAATGTGAAATCCCATGTGCTTACCGTCAAGTCACTAATTATCGACTACAAGCTTGCATTGTGTATATTTCTAGATATCCAACGCCCTCCCTCGTGTGCAAACCATGTCTTCCACGCGGAGATGCAAACATAGAGCGCGTAAACTGAATGCAAAGGGGAGAACCACAATGCATTAACGAATGACAAGAACTCCCATAGACCAAATCTCCGACACCATGTTAAGTCACCACGGTTAGGAATGACATAATGTATCTCATGCTATACAAGAAATACAAACATATACATACAGTCAGACATATGCAAACCGGTAGGACCCCAACAGGAAACTTTTTTTTTTTTTTGCTAAGCCCACAATAGGAAACTTCGTTGTAGTAAACAATCAAGGAAAAAGAAAACGACTGTTTTTTTCTTTCTATAAAAGGATGTCCGGATTAGCTTGCGCGCCCCTCAACTAATTCTGGAACTTAACGACTGGGCAAATCCTCCGGGAAACTTCATTGGAGTAAACAACAATCAAGGAAAAAGGAAGGGAACTTACTTCGAAGCAGGAGAGATAGAGAGAGGCGTTGGGCGCTCAATCACTTCTGAAATCCATAGCACGCAGAAGACCCCAATTGAACGAAATCATGAGAAAGAACAAAACCATTTCGCGGTAAAGAAAAGTGGTACAAATCCTATTCTTGAAATTGGGAAAAAAAATTTTGTAAAAACCTTTTCTTTTTCTTTGGGGAAAATTTCACGTAGTCACCCGACCTTTCACACAAATCACACATAAGCACCTGACCTTTCTTAAATTTCATATAAACACCTGAACTTTCTAAAAATTCATCAATTCAACACCTGACCTTTATTATATTTCATATAAACACCTGAACTTTCTAAAAACTCATCAATTTAACACCTGACCTTTATTAAATTTCATATAAACACCTGAGCTTTCTAAAAACTCATCAATTCAACATCTACCATCACCATTTCGTCTAAAACCAAACAGGAAAAAAGTTAAGTGCTCCAATTTTTTATTTGTTTGAACCAGTGCGAAGATCTTATTTTTCTGATCATTTTATTTAAAGAATCATAATTAATTTTTTACTCTAAAGCTCTTATTAGTCTGCCTTAAGAAAGTCATAGAATCAAATATCTCTTAGGGCTAACTAACGAAAGTCTTAGAGTCAAAAATTAATTATGATTTTTTAGGATAAAATGACCAGAGAAATAAGATTTTTGCACCGGTTTAAACGGATTGAAAATTAGAGCAATTAATTTTTTAACCATATTTTTTAATATATATAAACGATCTATACATGGTTGAAAAATTAATTACTCTAATTTTCAATTCGTTTGAACTGATATGAAGATCTTATTTCTTTGATCATTTTATTTGGCTCTCGTTAGTTGACCCTAAGAAATATTTGATTCTACGACTTTCTTAGGGCTGACTAACGAGAGTTTTAGAGTCAAAAATTAATTATGATTTTTTAAGATAAAATAATCAGAAAAATAAGATCTTCACACCAGTTTAAACAGATTGAAAATTGGAGCACTTAATTTTTTTAACCATATATTTTTAATATATAAATGATCTATACATGGTTGAAAAATTAATTACTCCAATTTTCAATCCGTTTAAACCAGTGCGAAGATCTTATTTTTCTGATCATTTTATTCTAAAGAATCATAATTAATTTTTGATTCTAAGGCTTTCGTTAGTTGCCCTAAGAGGTATTTGATTATACGTCTTTCTTAATGCTAACTAATGAGAGCTTTAGAGTCAAAAATTAATTATAATTCTTTAGGATAAAATAATCAGAAAAATAAGATCTTAGCACTGTTTCAAACAAATAAAAAATCGAAGCACTTAATTTTTTTTCCGTTTGGTTTTAGACGAAATGGTGATGGCATATGTTGAATTGATGAGTTTTTAGAAAACTCATGTGTTTATATGAAATTTAATAAAGGTCAGGTGTTAAATTGATGAGTTTTTAGAAAGTTCAGGTGTTTATATGAATTTAATAAAGGTCAGGTGTTGAATTGATGAGTTTTTAGAAAGTTCAGGTGTTTATATGAAATTTAAGAAAGGTCAGGTGTTTATGTGTAATTTGTGTGAAAGGTCGGGTGCCTACGTGAAATTTTCCCTTTTCTTTGCACTTTTTCTTGTGCTTTTCCTATTTGAACTGCTTTCTTTTCATGTACGTTTTTTCTTTTCTTACCTGTCCTTGTTCAAGAAAACTAGAAACCAATAACCATTACTCCATTATGGTAAAGGCCTGAAAAACCCTTCTTTCTTGTATAAAACTTTGCAAAAAGGTAAAAGGTTTCATTATCCAGGCCTTTTGAGCTGCTTCAACACTTAAGCTACTACTTGAATGGGTATCCTCTGGGGCCACCAATGCTGAAGACCGAGACTTCTCCGGGCCTTCCCACCATTATATTGGTCCCAGCATCTATTGTGCGCCTTTAATTCCTCTAAAATTGATTTCTTATGGAAGAAGAATCAAGAAACAAAGGATCAACCAGACCTGGGTGAGTTGCTTATGAGCAGCTTGCTTAAGTCTGCATAAGTCATTTGCCAGCAGCTCCAAGGACTGCATGTACGCTACCAGTCCTTAGCGTTGCTTCATGCTGAAGGATGGTGGTCACTCAGACCTTGAGCTGCTTGTAAGCAGCTTGTCCAGACCTGTCAAGCAAGAACATTCTAGGCCTTTAAGCTGTTTGTGAGCTGCTTGGGCAGATCTGCCGAACAAGAACATTCTAGGCCTTTTGAGCTGCTTGTGAACAGCTTGATGCATTTTCCTACCAAATAAAGGTCATATGTGACGTTTTTTCAAGAAGTAGGCCCATCTATTACATGGGCCTGAGCTTGAGGAGCATAATAGGTCTTTTCTCTTTGTAAGCCACGCGAGCCCAAGTCTGAAAAGAAAACTTAGGCTTTAACTGATTTAGGCCCACTTAAAAGGCCTTATTATTTCTAATAACTGGACTAGACCTGAATAAAATACTCAGATCTAATGGGTTAACCCAAGTCTTCAGCCAATCTTGAGTTTGGGCTTGTGATAACGAAATTTTAGACATTAATTTAACCCAAGCCTTTGTAAAATTCAATTCAGTCAATGGCTTCCAAATCGGCTCTATTTCATGGGCAACTGGTTATAAGGCTTTTCAAGGTCAGAGGCTGACTTTCAAGGCCACCATTTAACCCATAAATTCATTTATTGAATTTGGCAAAAAATGGGTGTAAATATTTGTGTAAATGTCTTTGCAAGTATTTATAGTCGTAGAATAATTGAAACAACAATTCTCGAGGTCACTTCACTCACGCGTAAGCGTATGAAACTGCTATGAGAATGGCGGTAGAAATTAGCCCGAGGTACGAAATTTTTTTCAGTGCCGAGCGGATACCACGTGATGCCCGCTCGGCCATCCGAGCCGTCCATTACGTGTATGGACGGCTCAAATTTGGAGAGAGAAAATGTTATGATGAGAGGATAAAGTGTTTCAATCCGAGCCGTCCAAAAATACATCGGACGGCTCGGGTGTTCCGAGCGGGTGCCACGTCGGCAATACCCGCTCGGCACTGAAAAATTCCTCCCGAGGTACTCAAGCGGGCCCGGGCCCAAAAAAAAAAAAAACTAGAAAACAACATCCAGCTCATATCCCTTTCTTGGCCAAATCCTTCTCCCTCATCTTTTTCTTCCGTCTATATCAGCTTTGTAGTCCCATTTCTAAATTTTGGCAACATTTCCAAAGCTCCAAACAAAACCCTGAACAAAGGGACAAGTAGAACTACAGAAGGGTACAAAACAAATCTCACTGTCAGGTCTTAAACCCTCCGATCACCTAAACACGATTTGTTTCCGATCGAATTGATTTTTGGAGTGTATATTCTTCCCGACAAGTTTTACAAAATGAATGAAAGCTAGAGAGGACTGGAGGAAAATAAAACTGAATGGGAACTCAGTCCGATCCTAGTTGCATAAAGCTTTCGGCCACCATACCCTTCCATCGAGTAAGAGAGCTAAATTTTTGCAAGATAAATTTTTAAGCATTCTTATAGAATAATTTCTATAAATTGAAAAACTAAATCGAAACACGCGGTTATCATCTGTGGAAGAATTTAGGCCCCATTCCGCTAAGTTCTTATTTAAAATAAGTACTAGTAGTATATTTTTCGTTTTACAAGATAACTCATTCTCTCACATTTGTTGATTTTGCATCAAATTTATGTGAATTATTGGTTCGTTTCGACGTTGAAAAATAAAAAATTATGACTTTTATCCAAATATTTTAAATATCCAAGAAAAAGTGCAAATATAAAATGAATGGATGATCCACAAAAAATTGACGTAAAATCAACAAATATAAAAAAGAAATGAATAAGAACGAAACAAAAAGTGAAGTTGTCTTTTACTATAAAAAAAAAAAAAAAAAAAAAACTAGGCCTTAATGTGCCCCAATAAGTTTGAACGAGAAAATGTAGGACCGGATACCTGCCGACCTCATGTAGCTCATTCCTTCATACAATTTCAAAGCTTATTTCATGTTATTAATAGCAAATGTACCCAATAATTTCTGCAATGGCGTCAATAAATTATTGGTTTAATGAGATAGTGTGTTTGCTTATGTATAAGGCCACAACTTGTTTAATTTTGAAAGCAAATTTTCATTTGTCCCAATGTCACATTAAACATCATGTGGAAATATTGTACACAGTATCCAACTACCAATTATTGTATTACTTGACTTTCTCGCGGCTTTAGCTCATTATGAGAAGCTTTCTAATAATCCCTCTTCCTCCGTCCGGATTTAATAGTAGTTATTTTAGAGTTTGTATCATTTTTCAATCGATTATATCTTTCAATTTATAATATTTTATGTAATTGTGAAAATATTGTATTATGGAACTAATCGAGATCTATCAAATAAGATCCATACTCGATATGAAACTCATTACGGATTTAAAGATATAAACCTTTTTTAGCCGGTTAGAATAGAATAAGGGACAATTAAATCATGACGGATGGAGTATTATGGATAGATTAGTTTTATAAATACAAGTGCACATATCACCCAAAAAAAAAAAATTTAATTCAACTACGGTAGTCACGAGAATTCAGTATATTTATTTCCAAAAATAGACGGTAAGTATAATGTCAAAATGTGAAAAATTCTTTATTTCTTTTATTCAAAACCAGGCGTACAATTTTCATATAGCGTAAAGCTTTTCTATTAATGATACATCAAAAGTCAAGAAATCAACCAATCAAATTCTTAGAATAACATGCAAAATTTGTAATTTAAATTGCACTTTAGTTAATGGACATCAGAAAAAGTCAAATTCTAAACATACCAAATAATGAGAGGGAATTGATTTCTACGCTCCTCATTTTATCACATACACTTTTTTTTATTTAATATGAATTTACTCTATTGTCTCTTAATGCGCGAAAAAATAAAATCATATGAATAAAGAAAAAAAGAATGTATGAAATAAAAAAAGGGAGTTTAGGAATCCATTCCCGTGAGAAAACAATTCTCTTTTTTCTTTTCTCTTTTTTTTTTCCCCTTCCCATCTCCTCTTATGGCTCTCAACATCGAAGGGCCTGTAAATATATAGTCCATCCCCTTTGCTGTTTCCCAACCTCCCTCATGACTTTTTCCTTTGTCAATGGGCCAGGGAACTCAAATGGCTGGAAAAGCTAAACCCAATTTCCTTCTGCTCCACTCGTTCCTGCAATAAGTTTATTGGCTTCCCTCCTTTCGTTTCACCTAATTTTTCAACTCCTAAATTGCGTGAATCTAATTGGGTATCTGAGCTAGTGTCAAACTCTGCTATTTGTGTAATCGTGTATTATTTTTCTGAGATCAGATACTTTCTACAATTAGGTTCCAAGCATAATGGGGTAGTTACAACTCACCTTCGCAGATTGGTTCAACTGCTTTTCCCCCTAAAGTTCGTGTTTGGCGTACTTAAATTCCACTGGATCTTTCTCCTCTACTGGGTCTTGGTTTAGGTAAGTTCCACCGTATCAAAGATCGACAGCACTTAAATCTCTCAACTGGGTTTATGATTGTTTTTTCCCTTTTGAGAAAAAACCTAAACTTACATGGGTCTGATTAGTTTATTCCTTCTCTGGTTCTATTTTATTGTCTTTTAGCCATCTATAAATGGGTCAAACTGTTGGGGTTTATGCGTTTATGAGTTGGGTTTTAGTAGAATCTTTGTGGGTTCTTTACTTCTTTATGATTGATTGATTGTTGAGTGATATCAATAGAACATTGATTGAACTGACTCTAGCGGTCAAAGTGTAAGTTTTTATTATCAGTTATGGAGTGGGAATTGAAAGATTCAGTTTGGGATTTTGGTGAATTGATTGGGTCCAGTAGCAGCTTAGGGGTGCACAAGAATGGAGGGGGGTTTTCCGTTGACTTGAAACTTGGTGGATTAGGGGATTTGGGATTTGGGTCATTCGAAAAATTGAAGGAAACAACAGGATCCACAACCTCATCATCACCTTCTGGGTCCTCAAAGAGGTCAAGGGCTGCGACTGACGGAGCTCAAATAACATCGTGCTTGGTAGATGGGTGCAATGCTGATCTGAGTAAGTTCAGGGATTATTACCGGCGCCATAGGGTTTGTGAGCGGCACTCTAAGACCCCACTTGTGACCATTGGTGGCAAAGAGCAGCGGTTCTGCCAGCAATGCAGCAGGTATGGATTGGGCATCCTTGGGCCTTCAATTTTTCTGCTGTTTGTTTGATTCAAATTATAAGTAAGCTTCATGTTTCAGAATTTCTTCCTGTTTGAGCAAAAAAAATTAAAAAGTAAAAATTGCAGCACCACATTGTTTCATTGGCATGTACAAAATTTGGATGCAGAATATTGCAGTTTTATATGTTAGTAACTTAGCAAGCAATTGTGGTTTTGTCACTCGCCATAGACTGAATCTTCATATCAACAGCTTTTCTTAGCTTCCCTGTTGTAATTTCGTTCATTTCTACCAGTATATGTGATTTGGGTTAAGGAATCCCCCGCATGATTCTAAGTCCCATTCCTGTGATGGAAGTCCTTGGTTGAAATAAATGCTTGATTTGTTTTAGGAATAATGCTTGATTTGTTTGACATTATTCCAGCTTGTTAAATTGGAGTTGTAGGATAAACTCCAAAACTATTATACACATGAGTAGAAGTCAATAGCTTACCATGTTAACCAAGAAAGCCTCCCTTTACACTTGCTTTCACTGGTTGCAGTAAAAGTGCAGAAGGTTAGGTACTTGGTTTTATGTTGACATATTAACAATGGATAATGCAATTGATTCTCTGATTTGGTAATGTTTTTAAAGTTGCGAGACCATTTCTGGTTTATATATTCGATGCACTGCAATTTTGGATGTTCTGTCGAAGCTGTATGTATTCAAGGGCCAAGCTGTTGGTAAGAAATAAAACCTATTGACATACTATTGTTCTTACGACGATGATGTCATCATTTTTCCTGACCCTTGACACCCTTTTGAGAACTCTCAGTCTCTCTGACATTCCAAGTTGATTTGTGAAGGTGTACATTTGGTAAACATAGGCAACATTTCATCTTTTTATACATGGGCATATCTCTGTTGGATACAGTATACTGATGGAATCACAATGATATGCTACTGTAGCATGAAGGGATTTTGAATCGGGGAAGCATGGATTGCTGATTGGTCGTATAGTCAATGAATGATTGTCAAAGTTTTTTGAGTTGTACTCTTCTGGTTTAGCGTCAATCATTCTGATATTGTCAAGCAATGCCATGTTCCTTGGTGAAAATTAATGTTTTCATGACACCTGTGACCAGTAGACCGTATAGGGCAGCTACACACCAACCGTTAATGTATGAACTATTTACTGAAAATTGTATCAATATGGACTCTCAAACGAAGTAGATCTGTTCTCTAGTGAAACAACTTGAAACCCTGAGCGTCTGATGTGGCACAGTGGGCCCTTTTGAAACCCCAAGCAGTTGGAACCCACTCTTTTTCTGGATAAGATTTTAACTATCTAGATTTGTCATTTTGTAGATTCCAAGCTATTGGGGAGTTCGATGAAAAGAAGCGAAGTTGCAGAAAACGCCTCGACGGTCACAACCGACGTCGGAGAAAACCTCAGCCAGAAGCCTTCCATATGAGTTCTGGGAGCTTTTGGTCCAATCACCAAGGTTGGATTCTTTTCTACCATTCTATCTGGATTGATGCTTTCTCACCACTGGTCATCTTTCTTTAAACAATGTCAATGGTTAATTGTAAAGATAAGATGTAGTGTTATTTTCTATATCAACACAAACTACATCACAACTCATTCAAAATGGTATTTAATTGTATTAGCCTGCTACCTTAAAAGGGTTATGAGTGGTTGTTTCCCTCTGCTGGTAAGGTGATATTAAAGGAGTATAAATGAACTGTCATCTAATTTTTTTAATATCTTATTTCCCCTGTGCTGCATTTCAGCAGTATCGGTTTGAGATTGAATTCATGAACTTGTTGAAACCACTTTTGTGCTTCATTTAATTGGGTTGTGATGGAGACAGTGGACCTTATTATATGAACCAGTGATAGTGTGGTGGGTAATGTTCATTCACTTTCAAAGTTGGTGATTAGAGTTGTTCTCAAACACGTCTTGCTGATTACACCACAGTATTCACTATTCACATCAGTGCCTTCGATTTTGAATTGCATCTGTTAGGTTATGTTTTGGCTTAGGAATCCAGTACCACAAGGTTAATATTCACAAGTTAACCGCTTGGGTTCATGATTACTCTGTTGATGTGTCCTATTTCAGCACCATGGATGGCAGATATGTTGGTCATATCCACGTAGAACATAGTAATACACCTTGGCAGTTAAAACTAAGGTGGTTTGTTGAATACGTACTTTGTCGGATAATGGGGAACGGATCATAACTCTAATCCTTGCAATTATTCCTTCCGCAAATTGGATCATACACTATAATCTCTCATGTTCATTTTTTGAACCCTTTGATTCAAATATGTTAATTTTGGGTTTTGATGTCTTCTGAAAATCTAGGTGCGAGACTTCTATGTTTTAGTGGTCCAGAAGCATATCAAACCTCTTCAGCTGGTTCTGTTCTTGCATGGCCCAGGATTGCTAAGCACCGCCAAGACCTGCATGCTGCTGATCAACAAAGTATTATCCCAAATTCTACACCCTGCCTGTACAATGAAGGAGACAAACGATCCCCATTCTCGCTGGTCAACTACCCTGAAAGAAGAAATCAAACAATCCCTGAAGTTTCCGCCTGCCATCGACTTGTCAATAGCAGTACTTCCCCTGAAATAGGCAGGGGCCACCAGAAAATACTACCCGATCGTTTAACACAATGTATCAATTCCAAGCGTGCTCGCTCTCTTCTGTCATCACATCCGACACACCCTTTGGATGTGATTCATTATTCTGACCAGTCGATTGGTATCGGCTTGGATAATGATGGTCTAGTTCAATACTCGCACTCACAAGGAGTGGAGAATCCTTCACTGTTGGTTCCTCAGGGAAGCAATGAAACGAACCCTCGCAACCAGATATTTCAAGTGGCACCTGATGATCTGCTGGAAAAAAGAGCCTCGCAGGTGCTGCCATTTTCCTGGAAGTAGTTATTTGCCTTCTCTTATTATTATTATTTTTCTTTCTTTTGAACAGATTTTCTTTGATTCTTGGTTAGTGTACTTCTAATGGTAGTGATTGATTTCCTCTATCGGTGTACACATTTGATAATTTCTACATTCCTGTTTCAAAACAACATTGTGGATTTATTCTGTGCTCACCTTTCTGCATTCCTGTTTCTAAACAACATTTTGGATTTATTCTGTGCTTACCTTTGGTTTCTCTTATGGTCCGTTTGATTGCAAGACAAAGATAAAATATACATACACGGAAACCATGTAGTGCACTACAGGGCTGTAGGGCATCATCCAAGTCGTCCAAAAGTGTTTTGAACGGTCCGGATTTGAAAACAAACTCATCCAAGGAAGAGAATATCTTTCCTGGAAGAGTTTGTTTTCAATCTGGACCGTTGATTGCTAAGATGAACGGCTGGCGTGATGCATTACAACCCTGTAGGGCGGCCTGACTTGGCAACCTCTTAAGGTCAGACCGCATGAGAGAAATCTATTGTGAAGCCCTTAGACTTGGCGTGCATCGCATGCCTTCGACCGGACCAAGGAGGAAAACAGTCGAAGTGTGGGTAAGTTAGCCCAAATACCTTGACCATGAAAAAAAAAAAAAAAGGAAAGAGAGAAAGATTATAGTAGAAATTGCTAGGGACTAGGTAGTGTGTTTTCTTTTGGGTTTAGACTCAGCTTTTGGTTACCCACCAAACATGCATGGGAATCTGCTAGACTGCTTCCCGTGTTAGTGGGGAACACTTGTCTCAATTACCGATGTTGTCCACGTTGCCTCCACTCTGATTAGTTTTTTATTCTCTGGGTTTTATAAAAACAATTAATGTTGTTTTTCCAGTTTCATGCTACTCAAATTAGAGAATTGATCATCATTATTTCCCTTTCTTCCTTTCCTGCCCTTCTCTTTTCACCATTTTCAATTTCCATCTTCATTTTTATGACCAAACAGACCCTTACGTTTGGCCGGGAGACAATAGGGTAGAAGTAGAACAATAGTTAACAGAAATTCCACAATCAGCAACCCTGGCTTTTCCTTTGATTGCCTGTCGAACTGGTTACGGACCGGACTGGACCTTACCTTGATGAGCAATAGCCTGCTGGATATACAGAACGAACACGAACAAGATACGGGAAATGAATTTTTGCCAAAAGGGCAAAATGGAGTCATTCATGTACCACTTATACCTTCCCTTACAATTAATCTGGGCAAATCTGAAAACTACAAGGCAAAACCAACCAATGCCAAACCTCTAGCTGTGACAAAAAGGGAAAAAAAACCGACAATCCGAAAGATACAAGGCGAAACCAATCAACGCAAAGCTCTATCTGTGACGAAAAGGGGAAAAACCCAACAGTACTCAAGAGTAAGAACACAACCCATGTGTTCGGATAATTTCTCACTTAAGTACTTCAAAGATTTGCTACAACCAAAGACCATCAAAAAGCAGAAAACCTCTCTATCATTGTACACCACTCTTCTACACAGAAGACAAACAAGTACCAGCGGAAGTGCAAAGAAGATCAAAACAATATTATTTTGGAGCCGTAAGTAAGATGTATAGATCAAACCTTTTTATACAGGATAAAAAGAGTGAAATTCAAAAGAACATGGAAGAGTCAGCCGCCTTATGGTATAAAACCCATGTTTGATCTAATACATCTATTGCTTGTCCCCCTTGGGAATATCTTTCTCAGGCAGTTCCTTGGGTTTAGCCTTCTCCATTTCCCTGAAGAAAAAATCCACGAGTCATATTCATGCTGGCAAAAGTTGGCATGGACGAACAACAGAAGATGCAATAAAATCCACATTTAACAAGGAATTGCTGATCAAAGATTGATAGCATCGTAAGATTGTAGCAGAAACAAAGGGATGAAATTTGGCCTCTTTTATATGCATGGAAGAAAGAACAATGGCACCTGTGAAGCCACCTTGAGGGCCGTATAGTCAATTCTATTAACCAGTATATTTTCCTTCAAAGTTTTATCAGACAAACACTGCCTGACCTCATTTGTACATCAATTTTCAAAACAAAAAATCCTCTGCCAAGCATCCTTATTATAGGATTGTTCGCGCTGTCAACACTGTTCCCAGATGAATGAATTATAATACGTCTTATCCTTTCCTTTATAGGTAACTTGGAGAGGCTTGAAATTCAGTCACTTTATTGAGGAAGAAACCAAAGCCATTGGGGGTGTCCGGGACATCCTATCAAGTTTTGTCCCAAAGGGGCTCTGAGATATATATATATATATATATATATATATATATATATATATATATATATATTGGTAATTTAGAAATTCATAACAATTAAACTTAAGAGAACAAAGTCATAGAACCATAGTGCAAATACAACACACCAAAAGTAAAGTCACAGGAGAGAAAAGTTCTAAGGTGGCCTACTCCCGCTCTGAGTGATATGATGAAATCATCAAAAATGTCATGGACCAATGAAGCACGGTATCAAAAGATGAGCTTAGACGAGTATAAATCCACATTTCAACCCCACACTAACAAGAACTTGCAGAAACAAAAGGAAAAGGACAATGATAATGCCACGACGAATTCTTATAGTGCCACAACATTTTGGAATTTTTGACTATTTTACCATTTACATAAAAAAAAGTGATGCAAATTGCAGGCTTCTTTCACTTCTTCTTCTCTCTTAAATTATTTCCTCGCACTTCATCATCAACAAAATTGTTCAACTCTCAGTTCAATCTCTTCTGCTCTCTGCCACCGCCAAAAGATCTATAGTTTCCTCTCCTTTCCTCTCACTAAAAAATTTACCGGCCACACGACCGCCTCCATCCAATTTACTTCGATTACCTCCATCTCCATTCTGAACCTATACCGAAAATCCTTCTCTAAACTCAGGATCTATACATGCATGTCAATAATAGAAACAGAACACGTTCATTTTTTCCAGTTGAAAAATAAAAAATAAAAATAAACGTCACCCTCTTTTGCGTCCCCTTTCAAGTAGAAATTCTTTTGGGGCATATGGTGCTTGATTCAAAGATCAACGGCAGCTTATCACCGTCATCACCAAAACAAGAAGGGCGTCGGCTCCTAATGCAGGTGCAACGGAACGGAGACGCTGGCCCCAATCAAAGAATGGTCACGAGATTAGTGTTAAAAGTTAAATCCATTGCCCTTCTTGTGTTCTCCACTTCTCCTCACGATCAGTCAAGGAAGTTGGGAAGAACTGGAATGAGAGAGTAGAAATAGTAGCAAATGGGAGAGTAAAGGGGGAGCATAGTTGACGAGAGGAAAAGGGGAGAGAGAAATGGGTTCTGCACTTTGCACTGAGAGTCGAGAGATGGAGCAAAACAGGTTTAAGGGCACAATTGTAATACTGCGTTCCAATGTCGTGGCATTAAAAATACTCCTCGTGGCATTATCGCCACCCAAGGAAAATAACTCTAAATACTTTGTAGAAGCACATGTAGCCAAACTGATAGTTGGATCCCTAAGATGCGTGACTATAATTTATAAACCAAATAATCAAGCAAGAGGGATACATCATTGAGCGAATATAGAACTAACAGACAAGTATTGGATCGAACATTATAGACCTAGTTTCAAACCCTGTTGACAATTGATACTAATTCATCCATTTTCCGAGTAGAGCACTGCACAATACATCCATTTAAAATTTTACAGGAAAGGCTGGAAGCCTGGAAACCTTTACCATGTTGTGACAAAGCCACAGATTCGCGATGGTAGGCACAATAAGAACACAAAAAAGGAAAAAATAAAATCAATCACAAGATTCATCATGGAAAACAGGAAGATGGAAGTAACAACTTGGTGCCCCCAAGTCTCCAAAACCCTTACCAAACACATAAGTTCTCTCTCCTATGTCCCAAAACCTATCCCATAAATGAGAACTAACTGATAACATTGTCTCGGACTTGGGGGGCCCCTTGTTGCAAAATCATGGAAACTGACAAAGCCTTTCCAAGGGGTATGACAAACTCCTGTGCAATTGGTGCAACACCGCGCAAGCATCCGGTGAGGAGTGGACGAGAGCTGTAAGATTTTCAACCAGCTTAGGAATTTGCTATTTGTCTTCGTGGTTCTCATAATCGTGTTGGCAAATAATTTACCATGGTAAAATGTGAAACCTTAGGCAGTCAGCAACTGCACCAACAGTGCAACACATTCCTTTCCACATCAAGCCCACCGCAAGTCCACATACATTTCTTTTTTGGTAGTGGTAGTTGTTACAAAATTAATGCCAGAGAGTTCGACGCTACTCCATCAGCTCAAACCCAAAATCTCAAGTGGTGCTAGCAACTGCTAGGCCGACTGCCCTAGTGTCAAGTCCCCATTCTCAGACCAAATACAAATTAGGTAGTTTCAACCTTCCTCTCTATTTCTTTTTCTTTTCCAATTTTGGTACAAATTAGATCGTTTCATCCTTCCTTCCTTCTAGAGGTGTCAAACAGCCAGGCTAGCATGGACACAGTTTTAGATGGACCGGGCACGGCACATCCACGACATGGAAGTGGGCCGAGCACGGTGTGGCTCTAAACAGGCACGGTGCATGGCACAACAAATACTAAAGTTGTTAGTCGTTACAAAACACCGTTGGAGATGGGCCGGCATGGCACGGCAAGAAGCACGACCGTATGACACCTCTACTTCCTTCCTTCCTTCCTATTTCTAAGCCAACAGGCTCTAGAGATCAGTTCAGTTAGGCTAACGCCCATAACAAAAAAAAAAAAAAAAATTAAAGTGTGAAGTTTTATACCCAAACGTCTGAAAAAGATATCCACGATCAATTATTCAAATTGGCCGAATTAAAAACCAGATTGAATGCAACAATTAGGACTGCTGAATGAAAAATGAGGGATAGATTGAATTTAGGGCTTTAAAAGTAGAAGAAGCTGATAAGAGCAAAGACACTGTGGTGGAAGGAAGCGTACTTGGCGGCAGCGGTGGACTCTTGTTCGAGCCAGTGGCGAATCTGACGGACGTTTCGCCTGAAGATTGTGGCCGTTTGCTTCACATCGCTCCGCATCAGCAGAACCACTGCGCTCACTCCGGCCACCGTCAATATCAAGTTCGTCAAAGCCATTCTCTCTCTCTCTCTCTCTCTCTCTCTCTCTCTCTCAGTAATTACTACTACTCCTATTACCTTTTCAAGTTCAAGATAATTGAAAAAAAAAACTACTCCATTACTGTATATGAAATAATTTTGAAAACAACAAAATAGGTTAAAAGAGTTACTACTAGTAAGAAACAAATAAATAAATATATAAAAGTTGATTTAGGGAGTACGAAAATCACACTCCATTTTTGAAACATAAATATATACTACTACTAGTTTTGTGATTTTTTAAGATTAAATATGAAGCAAAATTTGTTATGTTCACTCGCTATGTTCAATCAATCTTATTTTTGTATGAGTAAAAAAGCTCGACGAGGTGAATCATATTACAAGACTCGAGATGGGTCTGAACATAATGACACAGCTCTCTAGTGTGCTCTCAACTCGAAGCATAATTCTAACTCTGTCATTCGCAAATAACCTACCAAAAATTATTTACGGCTCCAATATGTGGTGACCATATGAGTTAAACAGTGATAGATGCTATGAGATTCATGATTTTATTTTCCTATTAGAGAAACAATACCGTAGATAACATTTTGGGAGTGAATTAGATCAACGACTTGAGACTATCAAATAATTTCTATTGCCACAATTTTAAGGAATTGGTTCATAACATCAAACAAGCGACTACTATTTCATCATCGCCAGTTCGGCTTTTACCGTCGGTAACAAAAACAAAAAACAAAAAAACAAAAAACTTTGTTGCTAATAATGTCTAATGCCTATAAAATTAATCGAGTTGCGTGTAAACTGATTCAAACACACGACTACACGAGCGTGTGAAACACACGAACGGGATAGTAAAAACTAGCTATATATGTAACTGGACTGTGGGTTCTTTTATTAGATATGGCATTAGCCTTTTTTTGGGGTGGGACTAGGTCCAATAGGCACGAGTCCAGTATCCACCCAAAGATCACTTTAGCCTTTTGTGAGTCGGACCAGGTCCAGTATAAGCAATTTTAGGATCTTCCTATTGTTGGGCTTGAGCACTTTGACCCAGGTTCATCTATTTTGTGAGTGAGCACTGCTAATGGATAAAAAATGTTGTGATCTTTATCAGTGGCTTACACTATTACCGAACTCGTTTTCGGTCTGCTTTGCAATATGTGTTAGAAAGGGATCCGGAGATGTTGCAAAGCAGTTTTCTAAAGAGCACCTTGCAGGGTGCATTCGGACCGTTTATCTTGGCTATTAATGGTCCGGATTGAAAACAAACCCTTGCCTGAAAGAGTTAGGGCAGAGTTAACTTTTCTTGGAAGAGTTTGTTTTTAATCCGGACCGCTGAAAACGTTTTTGGACGGTCCGTGTGCGCCACGCAGCGCTCTAGAGGGAGCTGATTTGGAGCATCCCCGAATCCGAGAGAGAGAGAGCTTATGCTCATGTCTAGATGAACGATGCAAGTTATCTTATTTGGACGAAATCCCTTGTAAGTGCCATTAGACTTTTCGCGAATGAAATTCATTTGTTATTGATAAAAAAAAGAAAATAAAATTGTCGTGAATTGTTGGCCATGAGATAAAAGTGGAAACCTCATGTAAGCCGCACTAGTGCACTTTTGTGTGGAACATTTTAAGTCTTGTTGGTTTGGGAGATTCAAAACCCCTGCGCATGGACCGTTTTTTCTCTTTAAACTCCCGCTCTCTTTACTCTTCCTCTCGCTGGGTTTCTCGTGGGGTGGGTTTCTCGTGGGGGGGTGGCGCCCGCCGCCTCCCCCCTCCATCATTCTTCCCTCTTCTTCTCTCCCTCTCTGTCAGTCTCCCTTTCCCTTTTCTCCCCTCTTCCAGTTGTTCATCCATCCCTAACCCTACCGATTCTTTTTCCTTCTTTTTTCTTATTCCTAAAATGATTGGCATTAGTATTGAGCAGGTCGGTGATGGGATGGCTCCGGTGGCGATGCTGGCGTTATGGATCTCAGCACGCAATTTCCCCTAGGCGTTTTTTGGAACATGATATACTTTGTTTCACAGCGTTCGTTTTGGGGGTTTTGGGAGTCCGACGAGATCGGTGTTTTTCTGGTATGGTCTCTGTTCTTTCTATCTTCTCCCTCTCAACTCCTTTTTTTTTTGGACCCCCTAACCCTGATCCTCCACCTCCCCTTTCTCAGCTGCGCTTTCTCTACTTTTTGGTTTCTCCGGTTGGACGATTGCTGGGTCCTTCGATCATTGCCTAATGGCGTGGAGATCCTGGGGGGTTTGGGTGTGCGGCTGGCGTGGCTCCTACCGTGGCTTTTGCTGGATGCCACATTATTCGCTTAACAGTATGGTTGAGCAACTGTGGCATGTGTTCTGTTCGGGATCCAGTTTGTACCGACAATCAGTTGGCCAGTTTGGCTCGGTGGTTTTGTTGTGGTGGTTGTCCGGTGGTGGTGGTTGGTTTGTGCTTAGAACGGCGTGGGTGGCGACAGTGTTTGTGCTGCTTCTGTAGGGTTAAGTTTGGGGTTTTCTTTAGGCTGGGTTTTCAATGTATGATATGGGCTTTTTAAGCCTCTTGGGGTGTTGTATTGTATTATTTATCTAGGCACTTTAGGCTCTCATGTGTATTTAGGCTTTGTCCCTTGGATGTATATTCCAACATTTTGTTAGATTCCTTTTCCCTAATAAATTATTACTATTGCATAATAAATTATTACTATTGCATATCAAAAAAAAAAAAAAAACCCTACGCATAATCCATGATAAATTTTCTCTATCTATCTCTCTCCACTTATTTTTTTTTTTTTG
This sequence comes from Rhododendron mucronatum var. ripense, assembly GCA_019656295.1. Taxonomy (NCBI): domain Eukaryota; kingdom Viridiplantae; phylum Streptophyta; class Magnoliopsida; order Ericales; family Ericaceae; genus Rhododendron; species Rhododendron mucronatum. The sequence goes on along the minus strand of BPLT01000032.1, from coordinate 1,956,127 downwards.
GGTATATCTCTCTCCACTTTTATTACCCTTTTAAACTTCTCTCAATAACCAAACTGAACAGGGTCTGGAATTCCACCTTTTCTTTTCCACTTTTCCCCTTCATCAACAAAGAAAAGTGGAAAAATAAAGTGGGGAAAAGCCTAAAGCAAAAGATGATGAATGGGCTGAATAGGCTTTCAAAAGTGCAAATGAGTGGAAACTATTACAGTACGTGATGCTATATATTTTCTTATTCTAGATTCTGCAACTCTGTGGCGGCTATTGATCAAGGAGAGATATATGTATGAAGATGAGAGAGATACCAATCCATGTTTCGGATAATAGCACTCCATCCACGTAAAAAGGAAAGGAGAGGAGTAGCGGGCCTTAGCCTTACAAAGTGGATTCCAAGCAAGTTGTTTCAAACCCTTTTAATCACAAGAGGAAAACTTTTTTACGGCGGAGCCGTGAATTTACTTCACGGCGCTCAATCGCGCGCGCCCAACGTGTTTTGGACGGTCCAGATTTAAAGAAAAAAACTATTCCCCGGAAGAGTTTTTTAAATTCGGACCATTGATTGCCAAAACGGACGACTAAGATTGCGAGGAGCCGTAAAGAAATTTATCTCTTTAATCATCTGTCATGTCTCCTTTTTTTTTTTTTTGTTCTCTCTCTTTTGAATCGTTTCAAGAACCTCATAGATAGATCCTATTTGGGGTGAGAAATGGAACTCATCATAAATGACGGTAGTCATACGTGATTTTTACAAATAGAGTGCCTATGGATGGTCCAAAAAGTTCGATAATATGGCAATGGCATGAGACCTCTAGATAGTGAAGAGTATGTGCAATTAAAGAGTGCCTATAGACGCTTAGGCATGTTTGTTGAGGGTGTTAAGAAGAGGGACATGAAAGGGAGGGGATAAGGGAGGGAGAGGGAGAAATAAGATGATGTTTGACAAGGGGTGAAGGAAAGGGACAAGGGAGAGGGGGAAGAGCTTATGCCCTTGGAGGGCCCTTAGTGAATTCCACTCCCCACCCTAGGATGAGCTTATTCGGGTGGGGAGAAAGACCAAATTGACCCTCAAACCTTTTTTGTATTCTCAATGTAATTATTTAATGAGGGTAATTAAGTAAATTCATACATCATCCACCGCTATCACTCTTATCCATCCATATCAACTATTATTTAAACCAAGTATAAGATAATCCTTCCTCTTAGCTAATCCTCCCTTATTACATATCTGCTTCTTATTCACCCAAAACCTTTATCTGTCCAACAAACAAGCCCGTATGGTTTAGCTGTTGTCAGTTGTCACTGTGTACCGGCCACTACCACCACTTCACAATTGTCGTACTCATCAGTTTATGAATGTTGTCACATGTTTGTGAGTGTTTATGGTTGTAGGACCTTTCGTAGCAATATTGATGGTGGATTTGTGTGAAAGTGAGTGGTTGGAGCATTATGGTATCTCCACTACTACCACCGTCAGAGTTATGCGAGGTAGCAATGTAAAATGTAGGGTTGTCCAAGAAAAATTGAGAACTGTGAAACCGGTTTGAACCGAACCGATTTGTGCAATTTGGATTTTGTCCGTAGATTAATGGCCCGGACACGGATTCGAAAATTAAAAAATCGTGAGATACAGATTAAGATTGAATTTTCATTTCAAAACCGTGGATTAATTGAATTGGACTGCAAGATATTTTAAAATAAAATTAAAAAATATACATGTTTATGTGTAATATTTATAAATAATTATAACTTTGCTAATTGTTATGAATTTTTTAAACAATTTTACATTAATGTAACGATATAAAAAACTTAAGGGATAATAAGTGTAATGTTATGAAATGTCATAATTAATAAGTGTTTGCACTTTGCATTTTTATTTGGCAGTGACATCATTTTATTTTTATGGAAGAAAATCCGTTGATAAAACCGAGACCGAACCGTGACTCACAGTTTGAATTGGATTAGGATTGGATTGCATTTTCAAAAAATCGTGAGATACAAATTAAGATTAAATTCAAAAAAATTCGATCCAAACCGAACCGTGGACGGCTCTAATAAAAAAGAAGCGTCGGTGCATTAAGGGGATCATTCGGGGACAACGATGGCCAATAGGTTGCTATGTGGATTACGTCAATTCTTGCCATTGAATTTTTGGGGCTCAGGGATGGTTTGCGTTGGAGAATAACATCCAGAATCTTTACGTTGAGACTCATTGCAAATCACCCTCTTTTCCAACTGATCATCTCTGATTGCAGGGCTCTTCTGGAGAGATTCTAATAATTAACCTAGATCAAGCATGTGTTTAGAGAAGAAGCTGATGGATGTGCGGATTTCCTTGCCAAACCAGTTATCAGACACACACCCACATTCATATTAGTGGTGGGCTCCATACACACACTAGAGTGTGTAGTGTGTGTGGGACCCACCACTCATGTGAGTGGTGGGTATGTGTTTGGTTGTGAGTTTGAGTGTGGTACTAGCACTGCTCTATCTATGTTCTCTTCTTGCCAACAACTTTTTATATTTTAAGTTTCATGAAGACCTTTTAGAGCATCCGCAATGTAATAATCAAAAGTGAATAATTAAAACTTGTCACGTCAGCTTTTGATTATTCATTTAGAGGGCTGCTAAGGTTAGCAATGTGAAATCACACATTATTACTTTTGATTATTCAAATGCCCAAATTTGATTATTAGATAGGAGGTTTTTATGATGCTATGGTGTCTCTGGTCATTTTGGGGACACTGTAATTTTTGACATAACTTCATCATTATGAGCATAACTAAAATCCATTACAAGCATAACAAAACTCAAACAAGGCATAACCAAGTAATATCCAAAAAACCAACTAAGGCATAACCAAACCCAACCAAGGCATAACAAACAAATTATGTCTTGTTATGATTTTGTTATGCTTGTAATGAGTTTTGGTTATGCTCATAATGGTTTTGTTATAACAAAAGTTACAGTGTCTCCAAAATGACTGGAGACACTGAAGTCATTCCCTTTTGATTATTACAATGTGAGCATTTTTTTAAGCACATATTGCTAACTTTATCAATATTTTGATTTTAATGATTACATTGTGGATGCGTTTAGGGGTAACACAACATCTTTTACTAAAATAAATAAATAAATAAATGTAACTATGCTTGTTATTTGAAAAGATAGCTATTATTCTCCTTTTATATATATAGTCTTCCATGCAACTACACAAGAACTTTTAAGACAATGCTTTACTCTATGCCTACTTTGTGACATCCCCAATCCCACATCGGGAAACTAAGAAAGTCAAGTGCTTTAGAAGTAAAGTCTCACTAATTATTGTATAATTTGATGTTAACCTTTTGAGCCACGGGATTAGACGAATAATTAGCAGGTCAGTTAGGACGGATCGTTACATAATTAAGACAATGCTTTACTCTATGCCTAATTAGGAGGTTAGGTGCTAGACTCTATTAACAAAATGAAGTTATTAGAGTTCGACCTGAACTACGTTGCTTTAAAAAGTTGTTTATCATGTAATGTAATCTAAAGCCCGTTAAACTCATTGCAAATGCCCATTTTGTATGATGTTCTATTATATTCAGCAGCCTCACGAGGAACAACTATACGATCTATTGACGGGACATTCGATAAAAATGGAACTAGTTCTTTTTTTTCTTCCCCCTCAAAGGAACTATACTTGTATACTAATATAAATATTCAGAGCCGTCCCTTCGCCTACATCTGATGGAGGGACGTCCGATAAAATTGGACCGAAAATTCAGAGTCACAAATCAAAAAACCTTTTGCTATGAATCAACTTGTGAGGCGTGGGGTAAGCGTATCAAAATCCCTAAGGCTATGGATCAACTGGTGGGGTCCGCGTACCGTATCGTAGGTTCCTGATATCTACGGCTTTGCCACTGCGATCACTGGAACCGTATGATACAAATTAAATCGGCACCTCATCAATTTTCGCTCCAAAACGAAATGAAAAAACCAATCAAAGAGGGGCGATTTTCGCATTGATTTCAGTGAATACGATAAGCTAGGATTAGGCCTCGGAGAGAGAGAGAGAGAGAGAGAGAGAGAGAGAGAGAGAGATGGGGAGAAGGAAGCTGGAGTTGAAGACAATCGAAGACAAGAGCAGTCGGCAGGTGACATTCTCGAAGCGGCGGAGCGGGTTGATGAAGAAAGCTCGCGAGCTCTCTGTGCTGTGCGACGTCGAGATCGCTGTCTTCGTCTTCTCCGGTGGCGGCAAGCTTTACGAGTTCTGCACCGGCGATAGGTACCTTCGTTCGCACACTCAGTTTCTATTCCATTTACGTAGTCCGCACACTGGATCGATGTATATATCTTCAGCTGTACAAATAGTACTTGGATTGAATTCATTAAACTATGATTCCAAGTTTTTGAATATGGAGTTCGATTAATCATTTTGAAGTTTCTATGTAGTATGTTTCAGATTGAGTTTGCTATATTTATTTACGAAATGTCCCTTGTGATGTAGCCTGAGAAGAATCTTTGAGTGCTACCAGATCCATGGAGATGCAGGCAGGAACGGTCAAGAATCCAAGGTTGGACAAATTATCGAGCTCCAAATTAAAGAAGTGGTTTCTTGAGTAGGCTGATAAACGAGTCAGATGAGCTGAGCAGTGAATTTTTCAAACTTAATTTGAAAACTTAATTAGTTTCAAATCCAACCCCAAATAAGCTTTAATGTAGTCGATCAAGAGCAAGTCTCGAGTACCTTGGATTTTTTAAACACCAAAAATGAGACGGGACGAATAGTGGCTTGATCAAACCGGGTGAAAGGTCAACTAGCTTCAAACAAATGTCCAAGTTTTATTTGTCTATGTAGGCACCATTTGGAAATGAACTTTCAACAAGTAGATCCAAGTTTGAACTCGAGTAGCTTGGTTTGTTTATAAACCACATTATTGAGGAAAGCCGCAATGTTGAAGCAATTTAACAACTAATTGGGATGCATCTTTGACCTCCTTACGTGGTGGGCGAAATACAATGGCCGGGATTATTGTATTGATTGTGTTGTTACAGATGATATTTCAATAACAAACTTGCAAAAAGCATGCATCTTTGACCTCCTTTTGCGGTTATTTAAGTGAAAACTGAAAAGCATGCATATTATAGAGCTAAAAAGGAAAAGAGGATTCTTTTTGCTTCTATGTTGTTAAGCATGCGATAATACTTGGCACAATTCAGTTGCAAAAATTCCGCCACTTAGATCTGATTTAGACCTTTCATTATGTTATCAACAATATCATTCCCAACAAAGTCAAGTTCTTTTTAGGAGATATTTCCATAGTTGGATGGAACACAATCGTAAATCTCATATTGGTGTGTTCAAAGCATGCAGTCAACCAAGTTTATCCTAATATGCGCCTCATATGCATAAAGTAGAGGATTAATGAATCAATTATATCAGGTGATATTATTTTGCGTTTGATGGGGCAAAGAAAAAGTATCATATTCACCTTTTCTGTCTTTTGGTATGCTAACAGAAGCATAATGAGGAATATATGGATCTATGGAATGGCACTAACCTACTGCCAATTGTCCATAGGTAACAATTCTAGCGCTGGCTTTAATGTGCTCGCAACATGTTTCCCAACGGTGAATTTGTCAAGGTGTTTTTCTGTTTTCATATTTGCAGGCTTTTTGAAGAACATAAAGTTGATCAGCTTGATGTGACAGAGCTCACTCAACTGGAGCATAAGCTGGATACCACACTACGCCAAACAAGGAAGAGAAAGGTTAGTTACATGTCCTGATTAAATATTTACATTTTTGTCCTTTAAGAGAGAAAACTACAAGGGGAAATGATAATAAGCACCTAAACATCAGATACTAATCCTGTAAACTGATTAGAAGAAGAGCATAAAAGTTAAGAAAGCAACTAAAAATGCCTTTTAGTCCCTCATAGTGGCTGAACATCTGTAGAATCTTTAGTTTGCCGGGTGGAAGTTGAAGGGTACACTTCGCTTTGAAAGTAACAGTTAGAGAAGAAAACATAAGCTGATTGCCCAAAAAAATACATTGCTGGTGATGCTCACCAATGGTAAATTTTGTGCAGTCGCAGCTTATGATGAAAGCTGTTACGGCTCTCCATGAAAAGGTATGTCATCTTTGTAATTCTGGCTTACCTAACTTAATAGTACCCCTAAATTCCATTGTCAGAATGTTCTTGTTCAATACCCCTGCACTTGCCTTTAAGCGCTTAGGAATGCCTACGTCTGTTGTGTGTAAGCACTTTGTCAGGCATGGCACATGTATTGGAACGTGGTGGTATAGAGATTGATATATCTAGTTGATTTGAAATGGAGGACTAAACAGTGTTTCTCCAAGATCTTTCAGGACTGTCAGAAACAAGCATAGAATTTAAAAAGCATGTAAAACTCCATATGGGACGAGTTAATAGTATTGTCTGTCGTGTAAACTGTCAATTGGGCAACTTGGGTTGTGTAAGGTAGCAACAATAACATGAAAATAAAACGGAAAAGGAAGGAGAAGAAGGAAAGATGGTGAAAACAACCAAATAACAAAGTGAAAATTGCAGGAGCAGAGTATGCATACAGCAGTTGCTGACAAACCTACCAGGTCAAAATTTAATCTGGTAAAGATCTAATTTAACTATTTTCCACTCGGGAAAAGCTTTTCGTATGATGTTTCAGCCACATACTAGAGTAGAATGGCCAAGGGGTAACTATTCTGTTTAGCATGGATGCCAAACTGGCAAGACTGGCCGACTGACTTCTATTGTTGGCCACAAAAAAGAGATGGATGATTTTATTTATGACCTGTGTCTGACTGGTCTAACTCTGAAGTTCAATAACACTAGGGCACAAAGAATTCATCGTTAGTACATGTTTCTTTCACTAGGGTAAATTGATGTTACAAAATATATATATATATATATATATATATATATATATATATGCATTTTTTTTCTTCATAGAATCAGAGTATCAGGCGACAAGCATAGCCATAACTACTTGTGAGTACTTGATGGGTTCTTTTCCATTTAAGCATGGCAGACACATATCTAGTGCCCTTCAAGCGTCAAGTGTCCGACGTGGGTACATAAAAAACTTAGAGGAGTTAACATTGGCTCTAATGATAGCAGGACCTTTCCCTTCAAATGGTGTTTAGCATCTCTGAGTGGTAGATTGCATTGACATGGTCTGAAAAATTTCAGGGACAGAATATTTTCCATACATAGTAGTTGTTCAAAAGTAAAATCCAATTGGAAGGATATGTGGGTGAAATTCCAGAACTCTGCTTATCTATTTTTCCAGTCAAAGATCAATTGTTCCCCAAACCAAGTTCAAGCACTTGAGCTCCTAGTGTCAGCCCTGAGCTGTGTATGGTAGTTTCTCAGATCCTGCAAGGCTGACAAAACTAAATTTCTCTCTTAATTCACCAAACCAGTTGTTGATTGTATTGTTGCATTTGTCTAGATTCAGTAGATCAAAAGGCATACAAAGAGACTTTGGTGCCTGAAAGATACAGGACGAATGCTCGAATTGGCAGGTGAAGTCTTTTTCATTTTTCTGAGTCTTTCTAGGTGTCCAAAGAAAGACCCATCATGGCCAATTAAAACCTCGTCACTGCCCAACTATGACTAAGTGGCACCTATAAAGGTACCCTGACCTTCTCTGAGGCACTATGCACATATGATGGCAGAGAGGATATTTCTGGAAGTTCTTGATGGTTCAGGCATTTGTAAGTCCAAATAGCTGGTTTGAGAAGTGCGCACTAACTTAATGGATGAGAATTAAGAGAGAGCTTTCATTCAATGAAACCAGTGGTTTCATTCCCTCTTGTAAGTTCTAGTGATGGCGTATAGCATTGTTCTAGTACAAATTAATACACAGTGAGAGGTCGTGATCTGTTGTGGTGGTTGCTGTCATCCGCTCCCAATTTTATGCTGCAGGTTTGAGCCATGAGAAGAGTCTCTCTACCAGAAAGTTGGTGCAAAATGTCATCAGCTCCACTTGGGCAACGAGTAGGACTTTTTATAGTAGTGCCCAAACGAAGCATGAAGCTCTGAGTTCTAAAGAACAATTAATGCTGCTCAGAAGATCACACTGAAGGCCTCATGTTAGTTGTTAGACACGGTGTTAGGCACTCCAACATGAGTCTGACACATCCAATCGAGTTTTATTTTTCTTACAGAACCTCTTGACCTAAATAAACGTGAAAACTAGTGTTCATCTACTAGAAATACGGAGGAACTTAGTCCTCAACACAATTATAGGGTGGGATATTAGCAAGAAGCCAAGATTAGAATGCGTATAGCGAAAGCAGGGACGAAGGCAGGATTTAGGGTGGCCAAGAACACATCGACAAATTTACTACAGAATGCAAAAGGTACATGTCATGTTGTAGGTCGACACTTAACACAAATAACCTCCTACGGAGATTGACTAATGGTGCAAAGCTAACGTCAGATTCATAACCTGATAAGACTCTTGGAGGACAACATGATGTCAGTATGAAGTCAAGGGTGTATTTACCAGATTCATATCCATGTTTTTACTATATTTCCTCTAATGTTTTACCAACTATTGACAATGAACAGAGGGAACGAGAACAGAGGCGGTTTACGCAAATTGAGGTACGAAATGGCATTAGGAAAAAAAATAATCGTCGCAGAGATGTCAAAACAAGAAACACTCACTGGACATGTTTTTTTGTTAATCAGATGGCCGCGGCAACAATGATCAACGACCATCTGCAGGACCCAGCTGTGAACCAGGAGCTCTGTGGCTACTCTAACACGAACCAGGAGCTCTGTGGCTACTCTAACACGAACCAGAGCAGCGTCCCTGCGCCTCCACTCCAACAACATGAAGCAACCGTGTTTTATTTGCCATAAAGGTGATATATGCCAAATCCTTGTTCTGCCACTACTGGTGGTAAGCGATGGTTTGCCACTATGCCAAATCCTGTAACGCCACTTGGCGCATCCTGTACCCTAATTTCCACCTTTGGTTTTCTTGACTTCTTTCTTGTGGTACCGCAGCCTTTTTATAGAATGGGCATTTATATATTATATTATATAATAAGCATTTATTATTATCATCCAAAACACCAAGGAAGATGTCGTTTGAACTTTCAGTCATTTGTTCTTCCTCTCCTTGCGAAATGCACTACATTTATATACCCTTTATGCCAAATGGGACAAGAGAGAGAAATCCTCACTCTTAGTGCCCATTGAGTTGACTAGCACCAAGGGAAAAAAGCAAGTGATTCAATAAAAAGTGGTCAAGGGACGCCACCCCAACAGGAGATTTTTTGGGTTGTCGAGCGGGTACCCCGTGCCGATCCCGTCCACACGTATTTTTTGGACCGCCCAAACACCTTGCAAACTCCCCACTGCAGAGCAACAAGCAACTTGCCATCAAACATGTATGTGGCCAGAAGGCCCAGAATAATATCCCCAAAATGAGGATATAACTCGGTCATCCACAATTTTGTGCGGTTAAAAAATGTGTGTTGTGGTATATTTGTGTTCTTGGAGCATTGCTTGTTCCAAAAATAGATATTCAAGAGGGGAATAAAATCAAACATGTATGTGGCCAGAATAATATCCCCAAAATGAGGACATAACTCTCATCCACGATTTTGTGCGGTTAAAAAATGTGTGTTGTGGTATATTTGTGTTCTCGGGCATTGCTTGTTCCAAAAATAGATATTCAAGAGGGGAATAAAATCAAACATGTATGTGGCCAGAATAATATCCCCAAAATGAGGATATAACTCTCTCATCCACAATTTTGTGCGGTTAAAAAATGTGTGCTGTGGTATATTTGTGTTCTTGGAGCATTGCTTGTTCCAAAAATAGATACTCCATCCGTCTCTTTTTTATAGTCCGGTATTCTATTTTGGGCTGTCCCTTAATAAGTGTCCATTTTGTAGAGTTAGTAGGTAAAAATTGGTGCATTGTCTACTTTGTCCCTAAAAGTATATTCCATTTTGAAAAGTTAGTGAGTAAAAGTGTAATGATGATGGGTAAGTAGGGAAAGTGGAGGAAAAAGTTGATGTAAAAGGTATAATGATGATGTCTTTTTAATAAGTTGGAATTACGAAGTAGGACGCTTAAAAAGGGACGGAGGGAGTATTCAAGAGGGGAATAAAGGAGAAAGTCTACAATACACATTCTTTAAAAATGTATACCATGACCATATACACTTATTTTATGGTTTATTCATAATATTTTAGTGTGTTTCGTAACTTTTGTTTTAAAACTTATAACCTTTCGACAATATGATTCGAAATATTTTCATTATGATTCATAATATTTTTGTGCATTTCGTAACTTTTATACTAAAAATTATAACTTTTTAAAAATATAATTCGTAACATTTACAAAAAATCATTATTTTTTAGCAATACGATTCATAACATTTTCTTTATGATTCATAACATTTTGGGGTGTATATGATACTCATTCAAATAAGAAATGTGTATTGTAAACTTTTCCAGAATAAAGAGGTGAATATGATAGGATAAAATATACTATTCTGGGCATATCTCTCAGGGGCCGTTCCGGATTTGGAAAAAAGGAAGTTTTAGAAAAGGAAGGTAATTTCAAGCTCCAAAATCATGCATTTACGCAAATAATTTTCTGGCCAATATGGATCTTGTTTGATAGATCTCATTGAAATCTTTTAAACGGTACAAAAAAAATTAAAAAATTATTTTTCATTTTCATTATATTTGAGTTTGAAATTACCCTCTTTTTGAAAAAGAAGGTTTTTTTAAAAAGTGGAACGGGGCCTCATTCCAAATCACTCCCTCCCTCGCCACCCACATGGATTGGGCACAACAGAGGAAGGAACCCAGTAAACCCGGATTGGGGATTCTCAGCGTGTAGGGCCGTTGATCCGGCCGTCCATTTTGGTATCGACGGGTCGAATTTAATCCGAACTCCTATTGATCCGAGCCGTCCATTGCCGAGATACCGATTTGCATCCGGTCCTACAGGATCCCCGGACACCAATTGCTACACCAAAGACATGCCGATTTGCAGAAACCCACCCACATCTGTTGGGACTCCATGTTGGGATTTGCAGAAAAACAAACCGATTTCTGTTGGGTTTACTAATCTCTGTTTGTCGCAATGGGAATCGCAAAGGAGAAAAACCAGCAGAAGATAACCCCTCCAAGGGGGGAGATATACGTCCAAGCCAAAACTTATCCGGGTTCCTCAATGCAAACAAACGCGGGATATAGCACACCCGGATTTCTATATCCGCACTGCTAAAGATATGCTGAGACCCACTGCATATTTGGGTGCGCGTCTCAACGCCACCCCAACCCATCATTGGCTTACCTAGGCGGCCGCAATTATCAGCGTGCCTCTCAAACCTCTCCGATCCACTAATAAGTAAACTCTCATATGATTCTTTTATGAGAAATGCTAAGTGAAAAAAAAAATAGATAAAGAAACTACCTTTAAAGTGTACATAAACTGTTTAGATGCACTGCACAGTAAATCTGAGCCGTTCATGTACACTTTAAGAGTCTTTTCTTTATCAAATTTCTTTGTCCCTAGCACTCCTCTTCTTTTATCCACTCATTCTTATCCATCAATTTCAACTACTAAACGAACATCTTCTTGCTTATTCTATTTTTGTTAACGTTCATTTTCGTCCCCCCATCTTATCTTTATTCTAAAATCTTAACCATTCACCAAATTTAACATGTCAAATTTTCGCATAAGACGTTGAAAAAATTTGACATGTCGAATTTAAATTCAGTGCCGGGATGCTCTAAAGTAATTAATGTCTTGTTCTCTTTCATTTTTAAAAAAAAAATTCAAAAAATTCTCACTAAATTTCTTTAGATTCCTCGTACTTTTAACATTTCTCTCTATATTTTTCTTCACTTATTATCTATACAATTTTTCAAAAAAAAATTCAAAACCCAATCCAAATACAGAAAGTCTTTGTGCACAGCAAGCTGTGCACAGCAGCCGTTTTCTCCCGCCTCGGGTCGTACAAAGATGATCGGAGCCGCTCTAAATTCTGAAGTGATTTTGGGTGTTTTGTTAACGCCTCTAACGGTATCGAACGAAGCTCATTTTTTACAGAGACCTTAAACGACATATTTTGAACAAAATGAGCGGCTCCGATCATCTTTGTACGACCCGAGGCGGGAGAAAACGGCTGCTGTGCACAGCTTGCTGTGCACATAGCACAGCTCATCCAAATATAGCATATATGGAGTCCACTTCCAAATAATTTCCTAGGGTCTGCTGTTGGGACAGAGAAACTTGGCGCGAACATGTTGAGTGTCTTCGCTGCAGGCTGCGTCTCTCTCTCTCTCTCTCTCTCTCTCTCTCTCTCTCAAGATGAAGATAAAGCATGTGATGTCCTACACTACACTGGGCCACTGGCAGCCACCTCTCGCCCACACCTCCTCATCCCCTTGCTTACGTCTGCACCATATCAAGAACTGACCCTGAAAGCAAGAAGACAAATTCCCCCAGCTTATCCTCTTGCCTTGTTTTCAGAAGAATCAGAACACACAGAGAGAGAGAGAGAGAGGCACGCATGCATGCAAGTGGTGTAAATGTACTTTTTCCGTTTATCATCGGAGAGAAACCGGTGTGTTTTTCACGTCTACATTCTGTGTTGCATCTAATTCGTTTGTGATTCTCGAGCGATGAGGGAGCAGAACCAACAGCAGCAAACTAGGGTTTTACACGAGATGTGTTCAATGATCCTTCAAATCCTTCTATCCCAACCTTTTCCCAATCCATTCGACTCCTCCTCTTTTTCCCTTTCGTCCCTATACCGAACGACGTCACCCGTCTCCTCACCCTCCGCTTTCGCCTCTCTGTTCCTCACAATTTCGCTCGCTCTGATGATGCTGGGGTCGGTGACGTTCGCGATTGGGTTCATATTGATGCCTTGGGTCGTCGGACTGGTCCTGTTGTTCTGTTTCGTCGCCGTTGTTTCCGATTTGTTGGAACTGGGCCGCTCCATTCTCTGCCCTACAGCCTCATCGAAGCACGTAAATGGTGAGAATTGCGCTATTAGTCATGTAGTATTTAAGAAAATTTTTACCGTCCAAGAACCTATCTGTATAGATCGCGCTCTTGGTCATACGAATATATTTGTTGATATCCGATTAAGCTGATTTCTCAAAGATATGTTGTAGTCTGCCATGTCTACAATGTGAACGATTCGGAGTACAGTGGGGAGCTGATCTCATGCCTGCAATGGCATTCCTTGGATATGTGAGAGTTGTGGTTGTTAGCCTCAGGCTATGATTAGCTTTGACAGCTGAAACTTACCATTCCCATAGCTAAAGATTGGTTTATCTGCTAGTGGCAAGTGGTGCAAAACAAAGCCAGAAATCTTTATTAGGGGATTAAACAAAGTTATTTGCTTAAACCTTTTTGACAAGTAGTTGTAATTTACTTGCTGTGAATTCCATTTTTTAAGGGAACTAGCTAGAAAGTTGCCCATTGGGCGTTTTTCGGATAAAAAAAAAGAAGCAGCTAGAAAGTCTTTCTGATGTTCAACTGTGCTTTACGCTTGTTCATCTGAACTCTTTATACGTTCACGTCTAAGCAAATGCTTCTTGTCTTTGTATTCTTAGGATTCTTATAGTTAATGAGAAACCGAACACCGTTTTCCTGCTGCATGTGCCTTGGGTTTAATTGGTAAAGATAGCTGGTTCACCATTAATACTAATTCAGCGTTTTCATGTCTGCAGGATGCAAATTTTCATGGAGCTGAGACATGTGGTTGAAGAAGCTACAGATAGGGGCGCATCCCTTGGGTTGGATAGAGATATCGGTATCGCTGAGTTCATCTTGCCTGTACAGGGTAGGGGCTACCACTGCATACTTGGCGAGAGTGTCTACTTAAATTGTACAATTGATCGTTATTTGCGTCCTGCAAAAGATATCTTTGTTTCATGTTGCTCAGTTTCCCATGGTCTTAGTAGATGTACTTAACGAATTACGTTCAATTGTTGATCGTTGATTAGCATGAAAATTTCCTTGCTCCCTTTCAGTCCTTGGAACTGCTGGGAATATGCCTGAACTGATATCATTAGACTAGTTAGTTGCCGATGCAACAATTAATTGCAGAAACTTGAAAGATTCTAAAAGAAAAGAAAGGTAGAATTTGATCTGATATCTATGATTAGGTAACACGAAGTTGTTGGGCTTATTGCTTAGCCATGGATATCGGGAGCACCAAAAAAAAAACATGTATGCGTAATGGGGCTGTACTTTACAGTTTGCCGTGCTCAAATATGATAACTTTAGTGGGCCGGATTCCACACCCTCTTTACAGACTAGGCCTGCGAAGATTTTGCCCTCTAATGGTGAAGTTAGGTGCATTGCCGTTCCCAGGGGTTCTGTCTCTACTCTAAAGAGTCGTCCAAGTGATTTAGAACACGATACATATATGAAGGAATGCAAAGCTCCATAGGGTCTGACCCCGTGTGCTAAACAGTATAAGTAATAAGTGTACCTTGCGTTGTGTTAATCAAATCTTTGTGACCTAGTTTGTAAAGCGGGGCACTACACTGCCTGTCTGAATAAGCCCAACAAGGATGGAAGGCTTCACGGCCCAATAGCCAAGCCCAAACAGCCGAGTGGTCCATTTTGGCTCTTGGAATTGCAGGTTGGGGAAAAATTTTCAGTGCCGAGCGGGTGCCACATGGTGCCCGCTTGCGCATCCGAGCCGTCCATTGCGTGTTGAAGGGCTCAAATTTGGAGAGAGAAAGTGTTGGGTGAGAGGGGAGAGAGGGTTTCAATCCGAGCCGTCCAAAATGGTATCGGACGGCTTGGATGCGCCAAACGGATTTCACGTAGGATATACACGCTCGGCACTGAAAAATCACCCGGGGGTTGGGCATGGTGTCAGGTCAAAAACTGTAGAGGACATATGACAGAACGAAGCCACGTCGATGCCAACTGGCATGGCTTGGGCACATGGCGTCCAAAAACGTTTATGCCTTGTTCCCTTCGCGATTCAAAAAGAATTTTTCAAAAAATTCCCCCTACTTTTCACCTTTTTCTCTCTATCTCTCTCCACTCATTACCCCTACTATTTTTCAAAAACACTTTTCAAATCCCAATCCAAACAAAGCTTTAGTGTTCGGAAAAAATCTTCATGCATGACGTCAGATCGAGGGGCGGTTATTTGTGGTGACACGGAAGGCATGGGCTCACTTGGAGACTAAGGCATGTCTTTTTTTTCTCTATACAAAGTACAATTCTAAACCATATCTTGGGCACAACTCTCAAAGTCCTCTTGCTCCTTTAGAACCCAGTAGTACTGCAGATGAACTTGTCTGTCACTATTGTAGTGTATATTTTTGCCTAATTATTGTGCACTTGGCTTTGTTTGTTCAAAAGGCACAAATAAGAAAACCAGCAACCAATTTCCTGACCAACCTGGCTTTCCTTCATCCAGCATTACACCTCCCACTTGCTTTTTTGCACTCTTTTTTATGGATGCATCTTCAAAGCTAAGGGAAAAAGAACCATTCAGGGTAATCAACGTAGGGGAAGCTTATTAAAGAAAGAAAGAAAAGAAGTTGTTTCTTTTGAATTTCCATTAAAGCAAATTCCACTACATAAAAATACCTTTCCTCCATTTTAATCCCATTGTCTTCCTTCTTTCCAAGTTTTGCATCATCAATTTCCTTCTTCCCTAAGAAAACTGGCTCTACATATCCCTCTTGCCTACTTGCAGACAACATTAATTCTGTCCCAACTATCATCCTGCACTTTTCCAAAGCGATATCGAAATCAATCCTTGCCTTTAGAGAGAGAGAGAGAGAGAGAGAGAGAGAGACAGACAGACAGACAGACAGACAGAGAAAGAGTGGGGAGATGGGTGCTGATTGGGGACCGGTCGTGGTTGCGGTGGTTTTGTTCATTCTTCTGTCACCAGGGCTTCTGTTCCAGTTCCCAGCAAGGATGAGGGTGGTGGAGTTTGGCAACATGTACACCAGCGGGATTTCAATCCTAGTTCATGCAATACTCTATGCTTGTATCTACACCATCTTAATCGTCGCAATTGGGATTCACATACGTCCCTGATCCATGCAAACTCTGCACAGTTTCTTTCCTCCCACAACTGGGTTGCCTTTAATTTCCCTTCTTTTTCTTTCCTTTTTTCTTTCCTTAACTGGGCTCTGTTTCTGAGTAATAATACTGTATGGGTTTTTACCCATGGTTGGGTTTACAAGAAAAGGGAACATGTTGAAACTCCCGTTTTAAGTGTGGCTCCGGTGTTAAAAATTAATGATCTAGTTCTATCTCGAACATGGATCAATTATGCTATGAGATCAGCAGCATCGATCTCGCAATGGTTAAGCTCATTCTTCGTATTCGGTAAGTTGACTATGAGCCTTGAGCGTTGCTCATTTACTTACCGACTGGTTTTTAAGGTTGAACTCCCACTTGACTATTTGGTACCCAAATGAAGGCTAAATTTCTCTACTGTTAGCATTATGTTTGTTTCGTATGTAAAATTGGAATCCGAACATCATTGTGGTGGTGTGAGAATTGTTTCTTCACTAATAGTTTGATCAAGTAATTACAGCTTGAACAAGTTTATCTTGAATTTGTTTCATTTGTAATCTGATTGAATAATATCATCCGATACGTAAGCGAAACAGAATCATATGACCATTTCTCCCGGATGAGCCTTGTAGGAGAATGAGCAGTGCAATTGATAAAAGCAAGGCAACCGTGTGATGGATGTGAGTCTAATATACGATGCATGTTGGACCCACATATATAGGACAACACCAGATGCATCTGCGTTTGTGTAAGTATGTGCATCTGACATATTTTTCACATGTACATCTATGGTTGTATCCACAATTCGAAGATCCTTATATGGTATACGCATCAAGTTAATTTTTCCCCCGAGCCGATGGGGTGTTAGGTGGGATTAATGATTACAAAAGGAGTCGAACACCTCCTTCCTCCATGAGGTCTCGATCGAACTTAAGATCTCTCCCCCTCCTCTCTTAGAAGAGAGAGAGAGAGAGAGAGATCATGCATCAATTAAGTTAATTGAGACAGCAAAAATCCAACACAAGCCACAAACTAGAACAAGAATTAGGTAATCAAAAACGGCAAGAAAGAAAGATTGTAGAAAATGTATAAAGGTACTTCAGATCTGCTTCAGTAATCTATGCTTTCTTAAAAGAAAGTTCGCTATCCCAAAGATACTACAACTCTAGAGAGAGAGAGAGAGAGAGATCAGCCGGTGTAGATGTGGACGTGAACGGCGATGATGAGGATGGCGTAGAGTGCAAAGAAGAGGAGAGTGTGGAAGGCTATGGCCTTGCCGTTGGTTTTCATGCTCCCAAACTCCACCTGTTTGTTGTGCCCTGGTATCTGGAACAGCAACCCCGGCTGCAACAGCAGGAACAGCACCACTCCGATCAGCACCGGCCCCCAGTCCGCCATTGCTCCAAGCCTCCAAGTTAACACACACACAGAGATCTAGAGAGAGAGAGAGAGAGAGAGAGGTGCGGAAAGTAAAAAACCCTCCGCTCTTTACAAGAGTATAGAGGAATATTGGCAATTGGCAAGCACAAAGTGGGGGCCACTCGAGTTTCGGTCCTGGAGAAAATCATTCCAATCTGTTGAAGCTGTCAATTGCAAAACTTCTGTTCATCCATTTTTTTTTTTTTTTTTTTTTGAATACCAAAAAGGGTTGGAGGGGGCGACCAGCGTAGCAACCCCCCTTGGGCGTAACCATAGGGGCTCCAAACCCGCCGTAGAATGTCCGGTTCGAGCCATAGCTACCGTCCGGGAAGACGGGCCGTCACCACGACACCACTTCAGTGCACAGTTGGCATAGAAGCCCCCTCCCTGGTTCACATACGGATTTCGAAATTAAGCCATGAGGCACCACCGGAAATTTACACCAAAGTGTCTCCGGGGCCTCGAACCCTCGTCTGTGCTGGGGAGAAGTAATGCCCTTGCCAACTGGGCTACCACATCAGTGGTTCTGTTCATCCATTTATGGGCGGCAAATAGTGGAGTAATAACTCGGGGGTGTTTATTAAACAAACCCCAACACAAACACAAAGGATTCGATTCTTGGGATCGTAAGCCGTAACGACAAGAAAGTAAAATCTCCGTTTTAGTTACATAATCTTTTAAAATGACATTCGTTTCTGTTCTCAATTTTTGTTCTGCACTTGCACTTTCAATCTTTGAACTCATGTATTATAATTGTTTGAAAGATTTTTAAAACACACTTTCACGCTCAAACTTACACATTATGTGACTTATGCCTCACCGCGGATGACTTGCCTTTGACCCAACAAAATCTGTCATGTATCCCATCAAACTTGTATTTGAGATTTAAAGCATATTGCAACCAACCACCCCATGCCGCTTGTAGTAAAGGCCTTTTGACCGCTCTCTTTTTTTTTTTGGACCAAAATTAAACTCAATGCATAAATTAAAAGTACAACACAAAGTTGTACAGCGCATACAAGATGAACCAAACAAACATACAACAACAAGCAAGACAACCCTTTTGACCGCTCTTTAATCAAGAGACAATGATGCTTAGCGGACTTTGGGTTGATGCTCTTTTGAGCCATCGAATCGTGCATCCGATGGCTCGAATCTCATCTCGGCCATCAACAATCGAGAGTCGTTCATTACCGAGATGAGATCTAAACCATCAAATACACGATTCAACGGCTCAAAGATGCACAGCACGATGCTGCGCACATCATTGTAGAGCACCACCATCCGCAATTCAATGCTTTGCCTTATCCTACTGCCCACCACCCCACGACAATGACAAAAAAAGAGTGGGCGGGCGATGATAAGTTCCTTACCAATAAAACCATGGCACACACTGTGTTGTGTGGGATTGGATTCTTCCACCCCACTATGTCTCTCCTCACGGTGTTGCTTCTTCCTTCTGAATTATACCCAATTAAACTTGCTAGTTACATAATTTTTCTGTGTCTTCTACCGATTGTTTCTGTGCAAAATTCGTCTATTCTTTCTATTCCTGGTTGGGTGGAGGCAACGGGGGCTTGCAGGGTTCTCTCCAATACATAATCGGACTCGGAGACCTAGATCTGGAGTTTTAGATTTGGGTGCCAGCTCTTAAATCGATCCGAGAGACGGCTTTCTTGGGCTCTCCAACAACAACAATGAATGCATCAAGACGTAGACCCTGTGCAGATCCAACAGCGTAACTAGATCCATCCAACAGCATAACTAAATCCAGTGGCGATCCTTCAGCCACCTTCACTTGCAAAGTATTGGTCCAACATCTGAGCTGAGAGGTTTATCCTTTTCATTTTTTTGTTCTTGTTGTTTCTAAATTTTTTTTCTTATTTTGTTGTATTTGTTGTTTTTCGGCCTTTGGGCCACACAATTTGTTTCTGATTTGTATTAGTTTAATTTGCGTTTTCTTTCCCGGTCAAAAAATTGGATGATTTCAAGAATCCAAAGGATCAAAGGAGAAATGAATCCAAACTCTTTCAGTAGAGCAAAGAAGAAGAAGAAGAAGAAATCTTCTGAAACTACTGCAAAAACAAAACACAAAGAAAACAAAGAAGAAGTTCAAGTAAATCAAAAGCTCCTTTTTTCTTCGTCGTACACTCATTTTGCCCAAACAAATTCCTTATTTAAATGTAAGGCAGAGAGGCAGAGGCAAAAGAAATTAGAAGAGACATAAATAACGAATTCACATCTCGACTCAGAGAGATCATGTACTATTTATTTTCTCATATTTGAATGCAGAAAAAAAAAAAAAGAACAGAGACCTGATAAAAATTAAATCAAAAACAACAAATCGGAGTTGGCGATTGTCATCAACCCATGTAGACATGGACCCCAATAGCTAAGAGGAAGATGCAGATGAGGGCAAAGTAGAGGATGGAATGAACCAGTATGGACACACCGCTGGTTTTGAAGTTTCCAAACTCTACGTGCCGGGTGTGACCCGGTATCTGAATCAGCAGTCCCGGTGTTAACAGTATAAACAATACCACTGCTACAAACACCGGTCCCCAGTCCGACATCTTTCCTTTCCCTCTGTCTATCTCTCCTCTTCTTCCTTCTCCAGTTCCTCTCTATATGAGAATCAGAGAAGTGGAATGGCAAAGAAAAGGGATGAAGGCATTGCAAGCCATTCTGGTGAGGGTTTACTTATACACAGGTGAAGGTTATTTATGAAAGAAGAGAGAGAGGATGATGATTAAAGGTGTAAGTAAACGTTACGGAATCAAGCTATAGTATGGATTCACATTTCTTATTGGGTCAGGGGGGCAAAGGAAAGCAGAAAAGAAAATAAAGTGCACGAAGCTACTTTTTTTTTTACTCAGTCAGAAAAAATCAGAAAAAGAATAAATATTCCTTCAGAAAAGTCCATGCCTGTGCAGTTATCCCCAAACAAATTGAACATGTCTGAGTCACCTAAATTTAATTCCAATTCCATCACGGGCCGAGCTAATTAGAGGATGGTGCTGTCCAAAGTTAAAAGGCAAAAAAAAGCACCAAAGCAACTTATGGTTGCTTAATAAGATAGATATTCTGGTGTAAACTCTTAAGGATATCCTCGTCATCACTCCACCACCCCTACTAAAAGTGGTTTTGCTTGCAGTTGCACACTTTCTCAAGTGACTAGATATTCCCTCATTCTTGCCTGTGACTCTAAAGCTTTTCACAACAGATTATTTATGAATGTTTTGGCAACAACGCAGTTTTGCTTCTGATTTCAGTTTAATGAAACTGAAAAATGTACTATAAATTTGAGCGGCATCGCATTTTGTAAATACAGTTTCAATGCACAAGCAATCAAGAAGCAATTTAATGGCACCAGGATCATACTAAGCATTCCAACAGCTGCTGAAAATATGAAAAGCAAACAACAAAGCATGAGATGTTTTCAATTCAATATTTTTCCAGCCTACCATAACAGCAATATGAAATAGAGCAAGATCGTTTTCAAGTCCTCACAATCAATCAAAATAACAAACCTATATTGAGCTCCATAATAGTTGACCCCATTTAGGCGTAATTCAAGCGGAATATGTCGTTTTGCACATAGAAACTCCCTTGTGGTGTTGGCATCAAATGGAACAACTGTTAGCCAAAAAAATATAAAGAAAAAATTAGTGCCTGCCAGATATCCACAAGGAGCAACATATCAATCTACAAAACAAGCATGTGGAGCCCACACATAGTAGTGTGTGTGGAGCCTACATGTATGTGAGAGGTTGTGTTTGGTGTTGTGTGAGTATCATTTTTGTACTATGATAAAGACAGGTGTGTGACAGACATTCCATTGTATGCACCCAAGATCACATAATTTTTCATTTCCAATGTGTACGTACTAAGTGGTGCTTTCCTGGTGCTTTCCTAGTGCTTTGCGCAAAGAAATAGGCCAAAAAAGTACAAATAAAGGAAGCCATATTACTTAGCCAAAAAAAAAAGGAGAACCCAGATTCTTCCGGAGATTTAAATGACACCATCAGGGAAACCCCACTCATCTCTATAACATGAAAATGAGATGATATTGCAGCAAAAAGTTGACACCATTCACCACAAATCTCAAAAAAGAGAATAGATAGGAGCAGAGTATTGCAAGCCTGTGCGCTGTGCATATGAAAAATGAAAAATCCCAGCAAGAATTTGGACTAATTCTCGTACGACTGCGTCCTGCCACGCAGCGGGGATTTATGATGCATTTCCCAAATGTAGTTGAGAAAGCTTTAGATTGTCAAACCAAGAACCACAAGCCACATGCCCATGAGAAGTGATGCCAAAGTTCAACGGGTCAACCCTGGTCTAAAAGTAGTCATTTCCTCACCCATGTATACCATGGTTACGATGATCTCCACCACCACCAAGCTCTCCACTACCACTCCTCTGTTTATCTAAGACTGCTTCAGGGACAACCAAGTGAAAAACCTCAATTCCAGTTAAAGGACCCTATCATTGAAAGTAGGAACTAGGAAGTATAAATACTGTAGACTATATGGTATAAATAGCCAACACTACGATCAATAAGCCAATTAAAAGTATACTGGACTGGAGTTAAATAAACTATGTCTCTGTACCACCCCAATAAAACTAATTTGCACAAGCAGTCTCAAAAACAAGTCTTAAGGATAATAAACCACTCGAGCTACAAGTACATGATCAAACCCAACAGCAAAAGCAATTCCAGGCAACATCTCCAGCACAACAAAAGGTAGTTGCCTTTTACATATTCTTTATAGGAACCTCCCACTAGCAGGGGCGGACCTATGGTTTAGGGTGGGGGTGCTACCACCAATGCATATGCTATACATACATTACATGCTAATTAGCAAAATTTTAGTATATTGGCACCCCATTTGCAAGCATCAAACCCAATTTAAAATAGAAATAAAATCCATATTAGGTTGTGGCTTATATTTTGCTCCAACAAGTTGGGATTTTGCTTTTCCAATACAAGTAGATGAAATTATTGATATTTGTCTCATGAAATTTTAACCTTAAATCATCATATATTTCTCATGCTTGATCTTTTTAATTTGGAACCCCTACAGAAAAATTCTGGTTCCACCAATGACCACGGAACTTCAAGTCCCAACAATCATTCCATATCCACCATATGTCACCAGCAACTAGATTATCTCATTTCAGTTGACCAATTTGATTATCACTTAAACAATAGACATTCTTTTCCCAATTGTGCAAAATATCACTCTTAACCGGTCCTACATGACCTGATCAATTCGATCAGGCACTGACTTTGAATATTCTTAAGTTGTAAGCACCTTTGCACAACTTCACCTGATATCTTAATTAAATGCCTGCAACAACACTAGCCAAAAGCGCTCAAACTGGTAAAAGCAACAATTACTACATCATGAAAGAACCCTAATTCCACTGTCTTAGTTTCAATGGAACAGCAACTCACCGTAAACAAATAAATAAAAAAAACACAGATCTGAGTTGTGGGTTACAGACAGAAGTATCATTTTTGGAGTTGTTCGGTAATGTGGCTCATGTCTAGTTTATTGATGCGCTACTGTTACGAGTGGTGACGAGGGTAAGGACAAGAAGCAGCAGTTCCAAAGAGTGCTCTACTGAAGAAAAATTGATGGTAAGCAGGTATCGAATTTGGCCTTACTTCGCTTGATCTGCTTGAATACCCAGAGACTGTAATCAGACTATGAACATCACTAACCATTTCGAGGAGTGCTGAGAAGTTGGATTTGTTTGCTACACAGGCGTGAACAGCTTTATTTCCTTAGTCCTTACACACCCATTTAAGCCTGATACGACACTACTAATAAAGGGAAAACATTAAGTACACATTATGGCCAATTACAACATGGGGAAATGAAATAAATGCCATTCCTCAAGGACAAAGCAATACACTATAACCTAATCAAAGACTACTATACAATCCTATACGCAGCGCAGGGACCAGACACCCAAATAACACGAAATTCAGAACACACCCCAGTAAAACCTCGAAGTCTACAGAAGCAATAGCACAGTAACCAATCCAATGGCAATAAACAGGCAAAGATGTACATGACAATGCTTAAGTATACAAACATCCACATAAGCAGACATTTGTGCCACAATGACCAACCCGTTACTTTGTTAACCATGCAAAAGCAATCGATTCCCCCTTTTGCAAACTGTAGTTTGGGCAACATATTCATTTCACAATTTGGCGAAGCTGGTCACCGTATTCCAAAAAGACAAACCCATATACATATGTAACATAACCCAATCGCAGGCTAATTCACAGTCTTATGCACCACATAGTACAAACCTTCAACCCAATTTTAACTGATAATTTTGCTTTTATCCCCTAAACTACCTGAATTTTGTCTACTCCGCCCCTAAACTATGTAAACAACAATTTTGTCCCCTCAACTTTCTGATTGAAATATATTTCGTTCAATTTCTAGGTAAAATTATGTTCACGATTGGACAAAATAGATTGCAATCAGAAAGTTGAAGGACAAAATTGTTGTTTACATAGCACGAAGTAGATAAAATGTGGGTAGTTTAGGGGATATTTAATTTGTGATACATTGACCCAAATAACCCATAAACTACAACAACCCCCAATTAAACCCCGAAATCTTCAAAAGTAACCATACAGTAAGCAGTCTGACCACAATAACCATATCCAATAGCACAGCGAACATCTATACGAACAGACAATTATGTGCAAACAAGGTGTTGGAAGAAAGACCTGACTGAACTTGAGAGCGTGTTGCTCGCCGGCGAGCTGGAGGTTACCGCTGACGAAGACGATCATACCGCCGGCGGGGCCAGAGGGCTGGCAGTCGACGGTGGTGATGCTGTGCTGGCACTGCTGGAAGGGCAAGCTGGCGAGCTTGGCCGCGATGTTCTGAGCGCCTTGGAACTGCTGGCCCTCGAAAGTCAACATAGAGGCGTCCTGGTAGAGGCTAGCGAGGCCAGGGCGGTTGGTGTCGAAGGTGGAGTAGTAGTGGTCGACGAATGCCTTTGATACCGCGTTTGGATCCATTGGGATCTGGGTTTCGTCCTTCGTCGAGAGACTCGAGACCCCTCTCTCTCTCTCTCTCTCTCTCTCTCTGTGGATGTCCGCGTCAATGATACGCTACTAGAAAGGGAATTCGCGGGGATCAGGTTAGGTTCTATTGTCGACCCGAGTATAAGCTGCCGGAACCCTATTTTTCAGGCCCAAAATTTAAAGCCCACGCTCGTAGGTGTTTGCGAAAAATTATTGTCATAGATTTGAGAAAACAACAGCTAAGAACGTATTTTGATAATTAATATCTGTCAATAATATTTCTTAGCTTATTTTGACAACACGTCTTGGACCGTTTATTTTCTGATAAATTTTTTGATTATCACTTCTAAAAATTGGTTAGAATATTTGTTAAAAACTTTACATAACTAAGTTGTGTTTGGTTTGTGTTTTGAAAAGTTTTTTGAAAAATAGTAGGGGTAATAAGTGGGGAGAGATAGAGAGAGAAATGTTTGAAGTAGGAGGAATCTAGGTAGAATCTATTGAAAAATACTTTTCAAAATGCAAAGAGAACAAGGTATAAAGCCCCGTTGATGCCGGTCAAAGTCCTTAAAATTATTCAAGAAGTCATTGCGTCGATCGAAGAGTCTTTTTAAGTTTCAAAGTGTTTTAAGTTTCAAGAGTCTCGTTGTTTGGTATTTCTTTTACGAGTCTTTCTATCATTTTCTATGAATCTAGTTGTCTTTTGTTTTCTCTAGGAGTCTCCCTAGTAGTTTGGAGTCAAAGTCTTGTCAAGTATTTATTCTTAGTTTTGAAGAGTCATCTTTGTAAGCTTATAAATAGTTGATCTAATGAAATGAAAATCAGAGAGTTTTGTGTGTTGAATTAAAATATAGCCTTTGGCTAGTGAGAAGTTTATCTTCTTATTTCGTTTTCTGTATCTCTTAGGTGGATTCCTTAGAGTGGTGAGCGATTCCTACGCCCTGTATCCCTAGTTAAATCCTCGGGTGGTGTCAATCTGTATCCCGTTGATTTTCTAACTTGGGTGGTGAGCGATTATCCCTTTTTATTTTTCTTCTGTCCCATTTAAAGAAATCTGCCGTCAATTTTGGTATCAGAGCGGTGATCCTGCCCTGCTGAGTTTTCATCCCGTGGCATTTTGAGATAAAATGTTGCATGCGAATGAAAGACCGAGGACATATCAAAACAACACTGAAGTTGATGCAACTTTGACGCCATGGAAGACGGATGATGCCATTATATTTCTTGGAATGAATCTGGAGGAGATTTTCTCAAGGAGTGACTCGTACCCTCTGCCGGAAGTTGATTGGACTCTACCTCCGAGGTATGATGAATATACGGAAGATGGTTTCCTAATTATTGCTGAATGTGATTTTTGTCAAGTGGTGAGTTCTAAAGATTTGAAATTTGTTCGAGATGATACGTTTTATTACTTGAAAGGCGAAAAAGTTGGTGTCCCTGAAGTTGTTAATCAAGAAATGATTAATAACTTGGAGTTCCATGCAGCAAAACCATCCCTACATTGCAAGGATCCTTTTTGGTTAGCATGTTCAGAAGAAGACTTGGTTCAGAAAGTCCTGAGCGAGCTGATTGTATTGGCTAGAAATGCAAACAGTTGTGGGGGTAAAGTGGCAACGAGTAGTTCAAGAAAAGTTGACTTTTGGTCTGGCTTTGAAGTTCCCATACAGGTTGTTAATAGCCAAGTTTCATGAGTCATGAAAGTGTTTTATTTGCTCGTTGGTCGCAAACCTAAATTCAAGCAACATCTAAGGATGAAAAGGCTCATTGGTCAACCCGTGGACCGTGGAAAGTCAAACTCGAGGACGAGTTTTCTCAACCGGGGGAGAATGATGCCGGTCAAAGTCCTTAAAATTATTCAAGAAGTCATTGCGTCGATTGAAGAGTCTTTTTAAGTTTCAAAGTGTTTTAAGTTTCAAGAGTCTCGTTGTTTGGTATTTCTTTTATGAGTCTTTCTCTCATTTTCTATGAATCTAGTTGTCTTTTGTTTTCTCTAGGAGTCTCCCTAGTAGTTTGGAGTCAAAGTCTTGTCAAGTATTTATTCTTAGTCTTGAAGAGTCATCTTTGTAAGCTTATAAATAGTTGATCTAATGAAATGAAAATCAGAGAGTTTTGTGTGTTGAATTAAAATATAGCATTTGGCTAGTGAGAAGTTTATCTTCTTATTTCGTTTCTGTATCTCTTAGGTGGATTCCTTAGAGTGGTGAGCGATTCCTACGCCCTGTATCCCTAGTTAAATCCTCGGGTGGTGTCAATCTGTATCCCGTTGATTTTCTAACTTGGGTGGTGAGCGATTATCCCTTTTTATTTTTCTTCCGTCCCATTTAAAGAAATCCGCCGTCACCCGTTCCAGAACACCTTTTTAAAAAATAAGTACTTATTTTATATTTTCAAACTCAAAAATAATGTAAATAAAAAATATTTTTTCAAATATTTTTTGCACTGTATTAAAAATCTCAATGAGATCTATCAAACAAAATATAAAAAATTTATTTGCATAAATATATAGGCTATGTTCGTTTGCAACATTTGCTTTGTTTTCCAATTATTACTCTACTTCTTTTTTCAATCATTACCCTATTTCTTCAATTATTACTTTCTCATATCTATCTATCTCTCTCCAATCATTACCCCTATTTCCAATCATTATCCTATTTCTCTCTCTACCCACTACCAAAACTAAACTAAACTAAACTCTTAACCAAATAAAACCTAATTTTTAAATTTAAAATTATTTTTTTAAAAATACGTAATTTTCTTTTCAGAACGGAGCCTAATTCTCAGGATTACACATTCTGAAAACCTGAAAAAAAAAAATCTGAAAATTCGCTTTTGGGCTTATGAACGGCTCTCGATCCGCGTTGGGCTTGGGCCCAAGAACGTACCAGAAACTCTGTAGATACACGCGTAAGAACACTGAACCGTTTCTTCGTCCAGGTTAGAATTTGAACCGAAAACACAGCGTCACAGAGAGAGAGAGAGAGAGAGAGAGAGAGACTCCAACTTCCCAGTTTCAATGGCGATGGAGGTAGAGAACAGATCATCACCGATAGGGTTCCCGTACTGGTCTCCGCTGCGTCGGCACTACGATCCCGATGCTCCTTTCTTTGCACCTGGAAACATTGAAAGAGAGCTTCTAGCCAAACAGGTTCCCTTCTCTTCTCTCCGTCTTCACCTCGTTTTGTTTACGTTTTCCGGAGTTGTAATTTTTCCTACTACTTGTTGTATAGTGAAATTTTCTTTCTCGCCTGAGCTCATATCCTTGCAAAATGCTAGTAAATCATTTGCGGGAATATGGATTTTGGTTTCTTCTTTTCACAAGTTTTATTCACTAGGTCATTATTGCCTAGCACAGCTGTTTTATTTTAAGATCAACTTTCTCTCCGGAGCTTGTTAGTTGTTACTACCTTCGTGCCAAAATGTTTATCCGGTTCGTAAAACCATGACTTAAAAACTAAATTTTTGCGAGAAAAATTCGATGAACATTTAACAATTAACTAGATATCATCATATCAATGAGTTCTTTTAAAGTTGAATGTATTTTTTTAAGTCCCGTTTTGCGGACAATGTGGGACGGGGGGAGATACTCCGAACTTTGCTTGATAGTTTCCAAACTGGAGTTCTGGTTAGTGGTTACCCTTTCAACCACTGCGTTTTGCTTCCCTGCATAAATTTGAGTGGAACCTGGATGAATTTATTAACTTCATTTAACTCTTGTTTAGGTTGCATTGGATGTTAGTGAGGACGAAAAGCAACAGCTTCAAAATATGGAAGATGTTGAAAACAGGTGTAATTTGCAATTCCTTCCGTGCTATTTAGGTTACACTGTGTTTCATATTTTCGTTGCATGGTCATTCTTTGTTTTCATTTCGGAAGAAGTACCTGGAATCATAAAACGTAGGTTGCGAAAAGATACTAAAATGTTGAAGAGGAAAAGTTGCAATTTTGACAATGTTTAAGAAGCTAAAGATTACTTTTTCCATATCCCTTCTGTAAGCGTAACTTTTGTTGAAGTTTGTAAAGTATGTTAGCCAATGATCTTGTCTGAAGGACCTCCATCCATCCATCCAGAACCAGTTGCAGTTCTTATGCTTTCAATTTAGTTGACTTCAGTTATTGGTATACTGAAGACATAAAGAGATTGCTTTGGAGGTCACAAATATTCTTCCTCTAATTCATAGCCACGATCTGGTCTACTTTGAGTCTCCAATTTCTATCTCAGCAATGATTCCCCTTCCCCACTTCATACTTCTTGTGTTTGTATATTCCTGACTTTCCTATTAATTTTCCTTGATCCTTCTGCTAACGTGTAACTAAATGCAGAAGGAGAAGAGTATGAAACTCATTAAATTGTGTATCCATATTTTCTGGATGAATGACCATTGATATTCAAATTTTGGATTGATTTAAGTGGATGATTTTGCCTTGAGCTTTTAGATGGGATTATAGATTTGTAACAACTTATGTTTAGGTATTCGGAACATGTTCAAGAGTAGATGTAAAGACTAATGCTTTGTTTGGAACTTGTGGAAAAGATGAGAAAGGAAGGGCAAATTAAAAAAATTATCTCCCATTGTTTGGTTCGGAGAGAGAGAGGAGAGAAAATAGAATTATCTATATTAGTGCATAGTACAATTTCCCTTTCATTTTTCTCCCATCTTCCTTTCTCTGTCTTTGTCCCATTTTCTTCAAGTTCCAAACGGAGCATAAGTTTCCATTGCCATATGTATTCTCAGAAGGACCATCCCTTGTTTACATCCTTTGTGCTAATGGTGACTCTAAAGTTGGCCTGTAACTGGAACTCTAGAAGTAAGTATTTAGTTGCTATGGATGTTGGACTACAGATCCACAACCAGATTTAATTTGCTTATCAGTGGTCTAAATGAACTCGCATGGATTCTTAAATTAGGGTGTTTCCATTAAACAGTGTATGGATCATATGGTTGCGAATCAAGTAATTAGTATGTTTAGTTTGAGACTGTATCATCAGCTCAACTATGGATGCTCATTTCTCTAGTTTTTCTTCTTTTTTTTTTTCTTCCTTTTGGCTCTATCGATGAGGTCTTGTAAAATTCAAGCAAGAGTGTGCAAGTTCATTAGGCGAGTGCCTGCCATATCTAGTTCCAAAACAGATCCTAGATACAGTTTGTAAACATTTATACCATGTTGGTGTATGGGACTGTAGATGTTAGGATGGAACAGTAAATAATGGAGCCTGACACTTTTTATCCTTGCTGCTTGAGCCTTTAATTGTTTGTATTAAAGTATGGTATCTATACTGTGATGTTCCTCGTATCAAAGCTCACTTATCATTCTATTCATTGTTCATTCACCAAGAGTTCTACATTCTACGAATGATCCTCCGCTCCGCTCTTAGTTGATTTTCTTCATTCGATGATTGGTGTGTGTGTGAGTGGATGGAGGAGTGGTTTCCTCTCTTCGGGGGTATAGCTTCCTAGTCTCTAGTGAGGAATATTTTAATAAGAGCTGTCCTATTAGTATGAATCAGAAGGTATCATCTGATTACAAAAATTTGTTTATTTACCCTCTCTCTTTTTGGTCTTGGTTGATCTAATTCCTCCTCCTTTATGACGTAGAGGCATACATTTCTCCTCGTAGATTTAATGTTCATGTTTTGAATTTCCTTGAATCCAACATAATATTTGCTTTCACAACAAATTTCTAAATTTTAACCTCTGCTTAAACTTGTGTCCGACCAGGGAAGTATTTTGTCCAATTGTGGGTTGTGGTGCTCGTTTGAATACTCTAGATGTCTTTGAAGATCACTACAATGCACGGCACACTGCATCTTGCTCAACTTGTTCAAGAGTGTACCCAACATCACGCCTTCTCAGCATACATGTTTCTGAAGCACATGATTCTTTCTTTCAAGCAAAAGTTGCTCGTGGCTATGCTATGGTAATTGCTTTGCATTATTTTGTTGCAGAGGGTCTCTTCAGTGCTCAGTTGACTATGTATCTTGCATTATAGCTAGCAGCATGCATGAAAGGATGTTATTGGATTGTGGCTTTGTGAGGGATTTATCATGAAAAGGGGGAAATGATAGAAAAACAACTGTAATAAATTTAGCTTCTCTATTTTTTATGTTAGTTTCCGTCCCAAATCCATTATCCAAACACAACCAAATATTCAATACCATTTGTTGATGCATGCGTAACATGCTCTGCTTGTGCTCGTGTGTATTGTGTGCGTCATCATTACAGATTTTGCATGTCAATTTTCTGTAATTTGTGTAATTCAACTGTAATTTGAACAGTTGTTGGGTCTTATCTTACCTAATATATCACAATGAATGCTAAAATTGACTTACAATTCCATGTGGCAGTATGAATGCCTGGTCGAGGGCTGTGGAATGAAGCTGAAGAGCTACAGAAGTAGGCAGCAGCATCTTGTAGACAAGCATAAATTCCCTGCTTCATTCGAGTTTCTAAAGAAAACACACCCGTCAAAGAAACAGAGGCAGAAGTCCCAACGAAAACAATCAGGTCAGAGGATGGAGGAGGATTCAAGTTCAATGCAAGTAGAACAAGAAACCATAGATGGTCTTGTTTCAGCAGTATCTAAACTGACAACGTCAGACACTTCTCCGTCATCCATCAGCTTTGGCCGTCGGCACACTCGTGGCGTTACGTTTGTCCCTCGGTCTGTTCAGCGTGAAAGAAAGATGGATTCCTCACCTGCGGGAACAATGAGATAGGAGTGTACTTTGTGCATGAGTCTTGAATCTTGGATACTGATGCCATGCGTGGATTGTGGAAAAATGGACTTGTGGAGCAAAGAGTAATGAAAAACATGAAGTAATGAAGTGAAAAGTCTGTGTATTTATTTGGCTTCCCTTTTGTTTCACTTCACAGCTAGAATCCCTCATCAACCCCGAATGCCTGATCGGAACAAAACTTGGAATGTTCCCATGGTAGCCATCTTTGTAGATTAGGTTATCGCATAAAAAGCTGAGGATTCTTTTATCTTTCGGTGTTGCGCATAACTGTATAAGGTTATTTCTTTATATGCCGGTGATTTTAGTCGTGCCATTCGAAATTGGTCCACTGAAGGCTATTACTTGGTCGGAAGATCTTGAGTGCGTTTTATGTTGTTTGCTAGGTTGCCTGATTTTGTCCATGTGAAAATGCATGCCATGCTGTAAGCAGTTGAGTTGAGGGCTGCTATTTTCCTTCTTCTGTTGCTTATCATGTTTGATTGAAAGTGAATTGAGAGTGAGCTGTAAACGAGCCCTGCTATGTTTGAGTTTAGCTTCTTTATGGGCGACAGGATCTCAATCGAGCCAATCATAAACTAATATGAGTATATTGATTTTGTATGCATCATAGGCGGAATGAGTCATATACGAGGGGCTCGGTTGGCCACTCTTATATACTTTCTAGTGGGGTTTACGGTTAAATCTCGTTGAAGGTAACAATGGATTCTTAATTTATCGTTTATTATTTGTTCACTTCTTTCCATATGGGGCCATTATTTGAATTGTGGTATATTAAGCTTGATTTAATTGTTGTGGACACATAAAATCAATTTCAATAGTAGGCAAAATAATGATCTTCTACCACCAAAAAAAAAACTCAAAACCAATTAGTTTTCATCAAAACAATCTTACTTTGTATATGGGATCTGGATCGAAGGATTGTTATTTAACAACTCTACCTTTGTGGTCCATACTTAGCATCAATGTTCCAAAGCCACTTCCGAAGTAGGTGCACAAACGAGTCGAGGCGATGTTTTGGGGTGTTAAAAATCGAGCTTGAATTGAACCCTAATATTTGAGCTCGAGTTCAATTTGGGTGCTAAACGATATTGTATAAACAAAACTGAGTCCATACATGCTCGAATTGAACCCAAATATTCGAGCTCAAGCTCAGTTTGGGTGCTAAACTGCCTTGTATAAACAACTGAGAACATACATACGAGTCGAATCACAACTACTTGGGACAGGCTTATTTACTAAAAGAGTCAAATACTATGTTTGAGTTTCACTGTTTTACTACACAAAACGAGTTGAGTTTAGTCTTTGCCTAGGGGTGTAAATGAGTCGAGCCGAACTGAGCTTCGGTGAGCTCGGCTCGTTTGCTTAATGAGCCAAAAACTCGAGCTCAAGCCTTAACGAGCCGAGCTTAGTCATTTATTAAACAGGCTTCCTTAATTGAGTCGAGCCTCCCTTAACGAGTTAAGCTTTTGTTGAACGAGCACTCAGTTCGTTTAGTAAACGAGCAAAATACTCGAGCTCGAGCTTGGCTCGTTTATTAAACGAGCCGAGCTCGCGAGCTACTTGATTCATTTACCGCCCTAATCTTGCGCAACCTTAGTGACCCGAACCTCAAACCATGTGACCTTATTCGGGTTTGTTTAGTCTTGCCCTAAGTTTAGGGCGCCAACCTCAAAATGTGTAACCTTATTCGGGTTTACAATACGAGTCTAGCCGAGCCGAGGTCAATCTTGTCCCAACCCAAGACACTAATAAACTCGGTTTGTTTGCAGTACACAAGCACGTAGTTCTTCCCTCCCGTTTCTCTCGCTTTTCGCCATTTCCAGATCTAAGTGCTCGCTCTCTCTCTCTCTCTCTCTCTCTCTCTGTACCGAGAATGGACGCCTTGGACTCCGTATTCGATCCACTCAGAGAGTTCGCCAAGGACAGCGTTCGCCTCGTCAAAAGGTGCCACAAGCCCGATCGCAAAGGTATTATACAAAACAGCCATGGATCTCCTCCTTTAGTTCTTCAATTTTCAAATCCGCTTCCAATTCACATCTTTTTCGGATGATGTGATCTAATCTGATCTGATAATTGTACAGAATTCACCAAGGTCGCGTTCCGTACGGCGATCGGATTCGTGGTGATGGGGTTCGTTGGGTTCTTCGTCAAGCTCATCTTCATCCCCATCAACAACATCATCGTCGGATCTAGTTAAGGTGATATTATTGCTTTCGTATTTATGTTACATCTATTTATAAGTCTTCATTTCCGTGATTGATTCTTTTGCGTCGTTAGTAGTAATAGGGATGAAAATGAGCCGAGCTGAACCGAGTTTTAAAATGTTCACGTTTGTTTGTTAAGTTTTTAGCGGATTTGAACTCGGATTCGAGCCCAATAAAAATTTGGTGGCTGAGCTTTTGCAGCGCTTGCCTAGGCTTGAGTGGAGCTCGAGCTTGTTCACGATTCTAAATTATCCTATATTTATGTTCACGAGCCCTAACGAGCTAAAAAATCGTATTTTTATGTTCAAGAGCCTTGATGAGCTAAAAACTACTACATATGCAAGTTATAGAACTTCTGTTATACACATGTACAAGTTATATAGGTTTGTACATATCAAGTTTATACAAGAAATTTCCATTCATATACATATTCTCTAAGTTCGCGAGCCAAAAAACTACTACATATACAAGTTATAGAACTTCTATTATACACGTGCATGTTATATAGCCTATAGGTTTGTGCATATCAAGTTTATTCATGAAATCCATTCATATACGTATTCTCTAAGTTTGCGAGCCTAATTGAGCTGAATACTCTTAGGTTTGGGCTCGGTTATTTATTAAACAAGCCTAAATTGAGGCTCAATTTCGGTTTGTTTGATAGACGAATTGAACCCAAACAAACGGGTTGAGCCTCTAATAGTTTGTAAACGGCTTGGTTCATTTGCAACCCTAGTTAGTATATTCGTTTGTTTTGGTTTTGGCTTCAAAGCCACCCTAGCATAAACGCTCCCAATCCAAATCCCAACCGTGGCACAGTCAATATTTGTGTAATGTAGTTTGGGCAGAATCTGTGATTATTTTCATGGGTCCTGTCATGAGGTATTTAATCACAAATAAATTGTTGATTCTGATGCCTTTTTGTTCTTGCTGACATGACAATAATATGCATTTCAATTGCGTGATTGTGAGGATATGTTACTGATGAGTAGATCGAAAATTGGTGTTACAGTAATTAGTTTCAGTTTAGACAAATGATACTCTTTTGAGCTGAACAAACAAAAGTTGGAACTTTGCTTCAGTATGTGTCCCTTATGTGTAAAGTGAATGATTATGTGGAAGGTGAATGTGTTAGTTTGAGGGTATTGGTGCTTTGGATGTGCACTTGGTTAATTGGAGTTGGTTGACTTATGAACAGGATTTGGATAGTGTTGCTTTTAATGTGCACTTGGTAAACAGAGACGATGGGTTCTGAATTTGAGATTGGATTTTTTAATACGACGACAAACTAAGTAAAATAATACGATCTAAAATGATTGCACTCTAATTTTCACTTGTAAATGGGGAGTTAACTGCCCAGCTACAAGTCTGAATACCAACCTCTCTGTGTATTTTGATTGAATTGCTTCATTAGACAATTTGCAAACAATCTGTTCCCCTAAAGAAGCACACTGGGCAATGCTGTCGTGAAAGAAGCACTTTGGGCAGGTGTGCTTCGACGTGCCTGATGTTGATCCGAAAAGGAAAGAAAAATGGAGGCTGTTTGGGTCCACTTGTTGCACCTCAAGTTTTGTTTTTGAATGTAGTGTGTATTTTCGATACTTAATGGTGTTCGTTAATAGTTCATGCTGCTCAAGTTAAGGCATCAACTTTCTCTCTAGGTTATTTTTTTTAATTACTCGGTTTTTAACTGAAATTAAAGCCAATTCATTTCTATGTGTATCTCGATTATCTTGGATTCACTTTTGTTTCTCATTGTAAAAATTTACAGGTAAGGTGGTAATGCAAGGTTGCCG
Organism: Rhododendron mucronatum var. ripense; assembly: GCA_019656295.1. Classification (NCBI taxonomy): domain Eukaryota; kingdom Viridiplantae; phylum Streptophyta; class Magnoliopsida; order Ericales; family Ericaceae; genus Rhododendron; species Rhododendron mucronatum. Next base: position 1,920,846 of record BPLT01000032.1, on the reverse strand, counting down.
AAGTAGGAGTTCTCTGGTGTGGAAAACATATAGAGGAAGGAGAAGAAATTTCCATCTACAGGATCTTTTTCAGCATAAGCATTTCCTTTTTGAATTAAGACACTTGTTTTTATGAGAATTTCCGTTTAGCTCTGTACTCCTTTACACATTTTGTTGTGCTCTCGATCTTGGTACTAAAGAGGTATCATTTCTAAACAGTGTAGTCGATTTTGTGCAACATGGAATATGGATGATGGCTTTTGTTGTGCTCCTGCCTTAAAAACAAGTGTAGGAAGAAAGTTTCTAGGGAGTAATTGTTACTTCCTGCGCTATTTCATGAATCACCAAAATCTTGGAGCTGAGGCTGGAAATACTCGTACTAGGGCTTTCTCCTTGTACAATTCTTGTGGTGAGTAATCCGAAGATGAAGGTGGATGGGAATTCTATCTATCCTTTTATAGAGGCTAACCATTGTGAAGAAGTATTAAGAGTGTTGCTTCTGTGGACGTGCCTTGTCGTTTCTTCCCCGTAAGGAAAAGATGCGTCGTTCCTTTTGTTTGGCAATTTCAAGTGGTACAGTACCGGGGCTTTGTGACAGTCCCAGATGCAAAGTGAGAGAAAAAGGGGCTCCAATTGGCAATTTCAAGTGGTACGGTACCGCAGTTATAAGCAGTTTATAACGAGGAACCCGATAGAACAGTAGTAACAAGAGACCAACCAGAGTCAAAAACCGTTGGCCGAACTGTTATTCATTTCACACGCACTGTACATTAATGAGTATGTTCTGCTATGTATATTTGTCTCTAAGAATAAAAGGCTATAACCTCTAAAGGGCTAATGGCTGAAATTGGTGTATTGAATTCACATCTCAACTTAATACAAAGAGGATTCCGAGTATGCAGCTTTCACAGTACACATAAATCACAACTAATACGCATCTCAGACCAAAATAAAGAGCATCTCAAACCAAATAAGGAACATCCGCGCACGATTAAGTTCGGCATGTTAAATAAGTGCTGAATGCAGCACTTACATCACGAACAGATGAAAAGGCGTTATTTTTTGACTTGAAGTGCGAGTTAAAGCTTTACAACTTCCGGCAAGAACTTCGATGAACATCAGATAAAGCAACTACACACTTGGAACAAAGAATTACAGAAGAAGTAGCCAGGCCAGCTCTATGGATCAGCCAATCGGATTGTTTTCCGCAGCTTCATCAACCGAAGCTAGTATAATCTGAGATTGGAGAACTTTGCCTTCCCTTCTTGCTTTTCGGCGCTCGCGCTGTTTTCTGAAAGCCTCTCGCTTTCTTACTCTGTAACTGTTGGGGTTTTCAGGCTTCGGTTCATATGGATACACACTCACCTGTCGATTAAAACCAATAGTTCTCGCTAATATGAGATCTGTAGTACAATAGTCTAAAGCACAAACTGTAAGTTACGGAAGTGCAGAAATAACCTTTTTCTTGTCTGGACCAAACTTCTCAAATTTGACGAGTCCATCAATCAAGGACCAGATGGTGTAATCCTTGCCAAGCCCAACATTGTTGCCTGGGTGGAACTGTAGATATCATCGAAAGCGAGTCAATATATTTGCATTTCCCATATGTAGGACAACATAATTCAATCATTCAAGAAAAGTTACACAAACTTCTCCGCCTGATAGTTCAATTCCATATGGAAGGGCACGTCGCAAAATACTCAGACTGGCTACTGCAATTGTTTCTCAGGCAATAAGTAGTAACCTTTGGGGCTCCTCTATCAATCACCACAGTTTCGTCAAGCTTCTCTCCTCCGCACCAAAACTCAAATAAAATTTGGAAAAAATAAGGATGATTCCGGAATGCGTTGCTATCACCATTCCGAGAAGAAACCTCGGGCCACTCCTCAAATCACCCCAACCTAACTCACTACCTTCCAAAGGCAAAGACCTCCCCCATATAATGGACTAATGGAGCAACCGAAACCACTATCTCCAGCACATAAGGCCCTGGGTTACAGTGTTTCTACATATCCAATGGTAAATCATAACATCATCAAAACTTTTCTTTTTACAATTTCAGAAAGGGCGTAATTATAGAATGAACAAACTCCAGGTTAACCTACTCATACCCAAATGTGAAAGAAGTTATGCCTGAGAAAAAAGACGGCTGTTTACCTTGTCAGATTAAGGCAACTGCTTTTTGGTCCAAATGGACCAAGCTATTGCGAATTCACTCTCCTACTATATACCAGGGACAGGGAGGCAAATCACTTTTACTGGACAGAATATATCATTTTGAGCCAGCTATAGCATGCAAAGTTTTCATTGACAAGGGTTTTTAGTGCTAAGTTTGTCACCACAAGTCGAACTAGTGGCTTAATGGTGCAAGGTGAACTTTACAGCTCATATAACATTGAAATGTTCATCATGTACTGCGAAGGTAATTCGTAAGAACTTAAAACTCGAATTCCATATTGGGAAAACTACAAATGATTCAACGAACTAGATAGGATAATCAATTAGTACACATGACCATTGACAAGAATAACTAATCCAAAAAGGACTAAAAATACACAGGATTTTTAACTTAACAAACAGTGTTGAGGAGGTTATCCACAATGACTAAGAAGTTGTTCGGTGAAAAACAGTAGAGGATTGCGCAAAAAATAAGAATAGAAAAGGAAAGGGGCTTGTAAAATTCAGCTTCTTCTTTGGAAGGCAAGTTGTTTAGTTTTTAAAAACTTCAAAACCACGCAAATTGTCAGAAGAATATGAAGACACAAGCAACTCAGCTCCGTGCCAAATTGAAGCTATATAACACCAGTGATATGCAGTAATTTCAAGTTTCCAACCATAACGAGTGAACTAGAGCACGAAATTTTGATTTGTGAAAAGGCCAAAGGCCCTATGAGCTCCAATTAGAACACAATTACACAAGTCAAATGAAATTTGCACATCTCATAAACAGGATATAACCACTCAGGTATCTACTTATGTACGGACATAAACAACTCGGAAGCATAGAAACGCAAAATCACTAACAAAAAAGCACTAAAGCATTCTGTCAGATTTGGTGAGCCAATCAAAAGACATCATTCTAGTACTTTTCTCTCCATTTCTCCCCAAATTTCTCAATCCAAGCAAGAAACTCTAACCCTTCCTTTCTTTATTCTCAATCCCTCGACCCCAAAGGGGCTGTAAAACACTAAAACTAACTATGAGTTGGTTAAGACCATCTTCAACCCTTGCCCAATTTTAAACTCAGGACCAAAATCTGAGTAAAACCCCCAAAAAACCCACTCCAGCCCTGACTCAAATCAAGGGAAACTCAAATTTATGAAGGTCATTTCCTCCCTCTAAAATTTACAACTACGCCATTAATGAACTTTTACTCAAATTTATGCTTAGATTTGACATTATGAATTGGATTGCTCCATATCAAATGAAGCTTTTTCTCTAAATTTTACTCATGGGTAAAATGTTGAGTAACGGCAGGAGATTAGCATCCACTCCTAACTCAAATCTTGACTCAAACTCAAATTTGAGTAAAAATCACCCAAAACCCTCCTCCACTCCTTACCCAAACCTATAGAAACTCAAATTTGGTTAGACTCAAACCCCTGATCAAATTTTTCAAGGCAAATTTCACACCTTTAAATTTACGACTTTGCCATTACTGAAATTTTTACTCATATTTGTGCTTGGGTTTGAGTTTGCCCATCGAAGCACACAATCCCAAATGAAGCTTTTAGCCTTTTACTCATATCTTCACTCAAATTTGACTAAAAGGTGTTTTTACTCATATTTTGAGTTCAAGTAAAAAAAAAGGTCAGGGCTGGAGATGCTCTCAATACTACTTTATCTACCAAATAATGCAATCATTTCTAGATTAAGATAAACAAAGTCCGAACCTTTGTTCCGCGCTGCCGAATAATGATGGAGCCAGGCTTGGCAACCTGATCCCCGTAAATCTTAACGCCGAGCCTCTGCCCTTTCGAATCTCGACCGTTCTTAGTACTCCCTGCTCCTTTCTTGTGCGCGCACGTGATAGTCAGTGTATTTGTCGTCTTCGGAGAGAGCTTAACCCCCAAATTGATCGATCCGAATTCTCCTCTCAGGAAAGAGGAAGACGAGGTCGAAGAAAGCGTGAGTCCTTTAAAAGCAGCGAGTAGACTCGTACTCACAGTCATCGTCGCCGCCATTCTGCTGCGAACAAGACCAGAGTCCTTAGGGTTTGTGCTCACCGGAGAGAAATGTGCAGCGTTAACCAGACCAGAGTGTTCTTTCTGTGAAGGAGGAGGGACAGTGTAAAAGCTTATCTGTTTGGACGTAGACGAAGGATGTAATAAGGGACCACCGTAGCATGGTGTGACTCTGGATGAAGAAAGCCCTGATCGTGCCACGTCGCTGGAACCCATCGCATTTGGGGCTTCTATTACTCTAGTAGGAGTAATGTTTTAAACACCTGATTTTTCTTCCCTCGGAAAGCGATTTTGGCACTCCACTTTAAGCAATTGGCATGCCACTTTTTGTCTTTTATCATATGTAAAATTATCAAATTACCCTTTATTTTGTTAGCGTTCATACACTTTTTCATACAAAGAAGAATATTGTTGTAATTTCAAATAGAAAAAAAAAAAAAAAACCGAAATGCCAATAGGTAAAAGTGGGATGCCAAAATTAATTTCCTTTTTTCTCCGTACCTTTTTCCTCCTCCCTCTCCAAATTTCACTTCGTGGGTGCCAAGGTGGACCCTTATTGATTTTTTTAGGTTTAATAACTTAGGTGTCTGGGCAATTCACGTGCACCGACTAATCATGGAGGTCCAATCTCATCGTCCACTTGTGGGGAGTTCAATAAAAGCTGGAGCAAAGCTCTAATGGACTGGCCCAAAGAGTTGATAACACCCAAACGGTTTTGAATCCGAGACCTTAGAAAGGAACAAACCCTTAAGTCTCAAGTCTTGACCACTAGGCCAACCTCTTGGTATTACAAGAAAACAGTAATTACCATTGACAAATACAAGTTGTTCACATAGTTATTCATGTCCAATTAAGTTATATATTTGCAGTGGTTTTCTTCAATACATAGTTGAGGGGTTTGAGTAATCAAATATATAGACCAGGGATGAGGCTCACAAAGGGAGCTAAGAGGGGGAGCTAAGAGGGTAAGGTAAGAAAGATAGGGGCATGGATGCAGAGGGACTTGACTCGATTATTTCCAATGAAGCATGCAACCCTTACCTTTTCCTTTTGTGCAGGTAACTTTTATTTACTTTTGATAGGAAGCGTTGTGAATTTCACCTTCATAATCGGAATTGTTCATTTATAAGAATTGATTTGTTAAACTTGCTGTCCAAAAAAAAGAAAAGACATATCATGTTAAAACTCATCCCAATCATAATCAACTGCACCACCCTAAGTCATGAGCCTCTCGACTGAATTACAAACATGTTATCTCAATCTCATACTCTTGTTAAATCGGCCATTGTTTTGGCTTCAAGATAGAGAGGACAATTCAAAGAAGCAGCGAAAGCGAAACAAAGAGAGTATAAATCAGATTTCCTTTTGCTCAGAAGCAACGCAAGTACAAACAACTTCCTTTTGGTGCGGAAAAAATGGAGCTCCCAAACAAGAAGAAGGAACATATGAATGAGTACAAACTAAGTACTACCTAACTACCTCGGCCTAAATAAAGGTGTTACCCTTCTCCGGACAATATCCTGGATCTGCTCCGCCGAAAGAACTGATGCCGCGCTATCAGAGTCCATCTGCTGGTGCAACTGTAGAACCATAACACCAAGTTACAAAGTGCACAGATTATGTGTTTGCAGAGAGGACGGTAGGGTTGTCCTAATCAAAGGCAAAACAAACAGAGAGAGAGAGAGAGAGAGAGAGAGAGAGAGAGAGAGAGAGAGGCAGGCTTTCTGGGTGCAGTGTAGAAATCTTCCTTCTTGTAAGCACACGTAGTAAAAAATAACCAATCTCCATCACGAGGTCCAAGCCTATAAACAGTAACAAGGCCACAAAACGGAGATGTACCTTGTCAAGGATCGCAGACTGGTCATCCAAGTGAAATTTGCGCATGTGTTTTAGCATCTCCAGTTGCTGCAAATATTTCAAAGATGTTATATATCCCTTTGAACTGATTTTGATCCACATACTGAATATTTCTACCTGTTCTTGTAGTTTATGTTGCATTTGCAGTTTCTTAGAGAATTGGTCTGGTCCAAGCTCGGCTTCCTCGCAAGCCATCTCTTCCCTGTCATTTCCATAGTGTTGGCAACATTAGCAAAGTCTGGACATTGACACGTGCTATACCAATATGAACATCCTAGATACAACCGAAACTATCATCCCCACCTATGACAGGACAACGAAAGGAAGCAGAACAATGTAGAAAACTACAACACTAACAAGAAATATGTTGAAGGCCACATCCCAGATTAGATGTGGATGGATGTCTGTGAACTGCTTGACTGTAAACAAAAATGAGTCCATACGAAATTCTGTTCCCCGAAGGTTTATAACTTCGAAGAAATCTCTAACACAGATACATCAAACGAGAGTTTGAGAAAGCTGAGAATTTGGTATAGCGTGTCCAAAGACCTGCCTCTCGAACTGCTACAGAAACGAATATCAGCTTTGCACTGCTTGACTGTAAACAAAAAAGAGTCCATACGAAATTCTGTTCCCCAAAGGTTTATAACTTCGAAGAAATCTCTAACACAGATACATCAAACGAGAGTTTGATAAAGCTGAGAATTTAGTATAGCGTGTCCAAAGACCTGCCTCTCAAACTGCTACAGAAATGAATATCAGCTTTGCACTCATTCCCCACCCCCGACCCATAGACAAGCACGCACGCAACACTCAGAGACAAACATTCATAGATACTCAGGGCAAATGTGTATCTACAAACTAAATATATAAACAGTATTAAAAACACATGCACGTACGGCCATACGTACACACACACACACACACACAGACTTACTGCACTACGAATCTATAAAAGTGAATCATCAAATCTTGATCACTCTCGTAGGCCATATTTAGTTTCCCCAAGCAAGCTAGACCAAACCTTGGATCTGCAACAAAAGGGAGATAATTCTGAATGTTTACTTCCTGACCCAAACCTTTGATATCTAATAAATGACAGCCATTGTTGCAAACATTTATATTCAGTAAGGCAGTAAAAGATAGACTAATTGCCCAATGAAACTATAACTGCATCCCGTTACCAACAGCCTATACAAAAGCTTTACAACTGCAATGGCAACTCATTGGAAGGGATTACAGATCAAGCTACAGATAAAAGATATCCACATACTTTGACCTTTTAATCTCCTTTGACATACAGAAAGATGTGAGACTGATTCCCCTACTATGTCAAGTAGTACAGACTTACCAACTCCCATCTCCAAAAATATCTCCTCCTGGAGTTCCGTGGTCACAGCAACTGCTTCCTGCATAGTATTACATGTGAAACTCAGATAGTTGCCGCTTGACAGAGCAGCATCAAAACCAGTTCGCGCTTCCAATAGTCCAACATAAGTCCACATATTGAACAGGAAAATGATCCATGGCACATCATTGGCCAATTTTTGTCCAACCACTTAGGCAACAAACAACTGTGTATGTGCGCACACACGTGCACACACACACTTAAAAAGGAGAAAGGGAGGAGGGGTATCCAAACTTCTATGAATTCAGTCCTGTGATATGCACGCCAAAGGAAAAATAACCCCAACAAGAAGCTAACAACAGAACCACCCCATTCACAATGAATCTGCCAATTGAACTGAATGTAGCCAGTTTCGATTGGCTTTTTAAGCATTTTAGGCCCTGACAGTATTGGACAGTGTGCTTCTCGTATAGGTATTGCACTTCAAAGTTCAACCTACTGTATCAAATGTTCTATAGCATGTTGCTGACAAATCAAATTCCAGAAGGAGATCTGAAATAAAGGGAAATGACCATCATCATTGCACATATGGGTTTATGCTTCACTATGGCACACGTGACAAGTGAACAAAGCAATTCATGAATTCAGCCTAAACATTTCCATAAGATGTGGACTAGCATAAAGCAGGTTCCTAATAATGTAGCAATAATTTTCCACACTAATATCCATCATTATCTAACAAGTAAGGACACACGGATGGATGAATCAAACTGACTTCCTTTAGGACTTTCTTCAAGCATGTACAAGTCAATCACCCATATTTTAGGTGATTAGGTCCACTGACTTTTCCCTGTGTAGCAAAGTGTTCATTAAGGTGTTGAGAAATTAAACTCTGGTTATGTTTGAAGGTTCACCTTCAGGTGAGTATTTAGAAGTTCACCTTCCAGTAGTTGTTATGAGCATCATTGCATATTATAATCTCACCAAAACAATTCTGTGTTAGAACAAATAGATCTAGTTAAACTTGCCAATCAAAAAAAAAAAAAAAATGATAAACTTCAGTGTCATACACCACATTACAAGATGCAAGTTTCTAAAAAAACCAAAATATCAATATCATAGTTTTGTTCGAACGATGAATTTTGTTACTTAAGAACTCTAATATCTTAAACCTAAAATATGGGACACATTCACAATAGTTTGGTCGACCTGGTCAGTTTGACGTAACTCTTTAAACAATCTTGAATGATATCGTTACCACAAAACTCAGAGGGTTTTAACTACACAAGTCTTTACCTTTACCCTTAAGGCCTTAACAACACAAAAATTTATGCATTAGCGCAAGTTTTCCTCATATCAAGTATAACTTTACAGGGAGGTTTCAGAGCTGGCCCGGACTTTTTAAGGGTCCAAGGCAAACTTTAGATTGGGCCATTTATACGTTTTCATGAGCAAAATGAAAAAGCATAATGCAATTCAACTTTAAAAAGTAAAATTTGTAGCATTCAACAAGATAAAAATCTGAAATACTGATATATATTATTGCAAAGATTTGGAACAATCACCTAAAGGTCACTATTCTTCCATTTTCAGTGACCAAAGTGCTAAAAAATATGTACGCTGGTAAATTGAACTATATAGACAAACATTTATTGAATATTACACAACTTTTTAGAGCCCTCTTTTAGCAATTTTTTGGGGCCCAAAGGCCAAAGAAAAAGCCTTGCTCGGCTTTGCTCTGGACCGGTATCAAGTGCTTTTGACTGCTTTACATCAAAGTGAAGTCGGAAAATCCGGGTAGGTTAAAATAACTCAAAAGGGGTAACCAAATCGGACAGGAAAAAATACTACTAATAATCAAGAATGAAGTAATAAGTAGTTCGGTGAAGCGGAAATTCTACCTGTTTGTCGTCCACAGCGTCCGCAATCCGTTTCTTCACTTCTGAACATTATGCAATCGCTATGACATCAATATATATTTGATAAGAAAGGTCGATTGGGACGGGGAATCGGAGAGAGAGGGAGAGAGAGAGAGAGGGTAGCTGTGTGCGTACCAGGTTGGGAGGTGAGGAAGGAGAAGCGATCGAAGAGATGAAGCAATTGGTCTCTGGAGAGCATTCCGGAGCTCTGGTACTCGCCATGTGAGGTTGACATTGTGAGTGGATTTTCCTGCTTCTGTATTTTCTGACTCTAGTACTCGAGTTTTTTTTTTGTTTTTTTGTTTTTTTATATTTATTTGCTTTAAAACTTTTTGTCAAGAGAAATTTAAATTATAAATTTATGATCAAGATTGTTTTAAGGGTTATTGTGGTTTAAACGATACTTATAAAATTGATATGTTTAGGTAAATTCTTTTAGAAGAAATTAAGTTTGGTCTAAATTCGTCCTGTCTGAAAAATTAAATATTTTGATTAGAAATTAAAAATGTTTCAGAATGACGAAAAAGTCTACGGACACATTTTAAGTGGATACATGTGGGTATCGAACGGGTCGGTACACAATTATGTCTCGAGTTGTGCATCAAACAATTTCGTACATGTTCGGAGTTAGTGTTTTAAAGTTATGTGAAAATGATTGCTCTTATTAAAGAGATACACAATCATCGCGTGTTATCGGACCACCATGAAAATTGAAATCAATAACAGAATAAGACAATTAATGCTGAAACAAATGTAACCTAGCAGACAAATCAACAACAGAATATTCCGGCATCTTGGCCGATGAAGTTTCGGTTCTTTGTATTTTGATTTTATATATAAATCGAGTTCATTTCTGGTTTTAAAAAAAAAAAAAAATCAACAGCAGAATGAGGCTAACAAAAAAATAGCAAAACGCGCCACAGAACCTCTCAGCCTGTCAATGCTTTTGCTGCTCATGTCTTGGATTTTGCTAGTTTTGATTCATTCCTGTATTTCGTGTGCCTCCGGACTTTTGTAAGTTCCGGATGGCGCTGTTTTTATTGAAGGAATGGAAATTTCCTCTTTTTTACCAAAAGAAAACCCCCAGCAATTGCAGAACATGCAGTCAACAAAACCATAAAGAACTCGCGCTATAGAGACGCGAGGTTACTCGAAACGGACAACGGCCAGATTAAATCTCCCGGAATAGGGACTGCAACGACGTCTAATTGGTCGATTGTGAACTCATGCCGGGTTATTTCCATGATTGAAATTGTTCAAGGTGCAAATATTGTCAAAGAAGATAAACTGTATTTAATATCGCATTAATCAAACACTGATTAACACATAATCCGAGATGATCCGAGTGAGTTTTTTTTTTTTCGAAAATAGATATGGCCATAGCGGATCAAACTCATTTTGTTGGTTTGGTTTTGGCAACTTCATGAAGGCAAATTTTAGTTCAAAACCTACTATAGTAGGAAAGGTATTCATCTTCTAATATGTAGGCCTCTGTTGTCTGCTAAAATGAGAAATCCGAGTCGACCGAACAATATTTTCTTTTCGGAAGAGAATGCTTAATCCATGGAGGCTTCGCGTGGAAAAAATGACTACAGCTCTAAAGACCATAACTGGTGCTACCTTCTTCATAATTCGGGACCCCAGCGAAACTAGCTCTCGCCAACTGCCTCAGCTTCTTCATCTCACTCTTTGGCTCTAGTTTAATCCCCTTCAGCTGTTTTCCTTCCCAAGGTTTCTGCCCATTGAGGGTTGCCTCTCCATTTGTGGAACTTGCAGTGTTTAGATTGGGTGACACAGCCGGACTGACCACCGGAACAACTGTTGCATTCATGGCAGTCGAAGTACAAGGGACTAGATCCAGGCCTGTTTTTGGCTGAGAGTACAATCCAGCTGCGGCTCCTGACCAATGCCTCCTTGGTAGGAAAGGGATGAGAAGACCCTTGGCTGCATTTTTCAAACCTGACTTGAACGAATTGTCTTGCGGCTGTGATAGTCTGAGTAGGCTCTTCATGATAGCATGCCACTCGTTTACGATTTGAGAAACATATGTGAGCAAGAGGAGACCCAACATGGCGAATCCCAAATTGTTTTCTCCAACTAAACTTGAGCCACTTGCACTTGTAGATAGGATGAATAGCCCTGCTTCACACAAGAGTGAGACACTCTCCGCTGCATTTACTCCCCGGCTGATATATGGCTTTAGTGTGAACAAGTAGAGGAACTGTACTGACGTGATTATAAGTGCGAAAAGGCCTTGGTTAAAACCTCCTGATGGGTAAGCTCCGGCTACAATCCCCAAACTGGTTCTTCTTAGCAGATCAAGAATGATATACGAGGATCTAGCGTATCCCAAAAACCTCTTGGACGGGGAAACTTTGGTTTCTTCATTACTTTCGTCTTGACTCAAAGCCCTCATTCTTCCAATGCCACTTAGGCCACTTTCCGTCCACTTGGATTTGTTGTTAGGGTCATTCTGGTCTGGTAAGACAAAAAACGGAGGGCCCCTCCGGTTCTCAAAGAGAATCCCAAATCTTGGAAGGAAAGACGAGGGCAGCCCTTCTCTATAAAGCCACTTTCCAATTGTTGGTCTCCCGGTGAAGAAATGCTGCAGTTTCGTACACCATGGTTCCTTGTAGCGGATGTGCTTGACTTCTTTGTACTGAACGAAGCTCCCATAAAAGATAGCAATCGCAAGAAAGAGGCATACCGATAGAATGAAACCTGCTGGGATGGCTAGCAACAAAGTCCCAGTGAGTACTCCCCCTGTTGTGCCACCTGCACATAATCCTAATCTTAGTGCTGAGATTCTTCATGACACAATCAAATCGCAAAAGTATGAGGATGAGCGATCCTTACCTCTGATGACAAAAGCCGCAGATTGAGAAATACAAGGAAGCATGAGAATCAGAAGAAAGAGCTCAAACCTCGGCACTGAAAGTATGCCCGGCACTGATCTTTGAGTCCTCCACCGCAGGAAAAGAAAGGTCACTAAGTGGGCTACTAGTAAACTGATTCCTCCCACACCAAGCCAGAACAAGTTCATCTCTAAGTCCTGCCATCTATAGAGAGAGTAAGTTCAATGATATACTTATCTTCATAACGACTTATCGAATACAGATGCAAATGAATCAGCAAAAGCGAGAAAGGCATCTATACCCTGTATATGTTTGCATTCTCTTCATGACACTGCTAGCTGATAATGGCTCGCCTCGCTGCAATTTCAGTGATTCAAAAATCGGTAAAACTTTTCTAAAAGATTGAAACTTCAGAATATCAAATTGATACTCACCAGAAAATAAGTGCAATATTCATCGGAACGTAAGGGTAGCCCATACTGAATGTTTTTCCTGGTTGTGTTCTGCTGTCCGGGGAGCCAACCACTCTTCGGGTAAATTACTGTGGGAATAGGTGGTCCTTGTTGCATGTTAGAAGAAAAGGAGGTTAAATTTGGTTGATACGCACGGTAAACCCTTGTATTGTACGGGATTCCAATGGATGAATGACTTTCTTCCATTTCAAGCTTGGTTTCGCTCGTGTATAAATTGCTGGGCCACATTGAAGAGCTTTTCTTCTTCCACGGAAGCTTTTCACGCGGTAAAAGCCACCTAAGACCTTTTGTTGTCTCCGAATATTCTACCGGTAGTGAAACCGAGATCCAGTCTGCTAGGACAAAAACTTGCAGGTGTCCCACCATCCCCTGGCATGAAACAACATTTGCATTCGAGACTAATTCCTTGTCTGGAAATTGAATTTCATGCAGGAAATATATTAAGTGTAATACATGATGTAGAGGAATATGTAGATGCTTACATGCAGATTCATCGATGGGTCAGGAAAAACTGTGCCGCCACTAGCCAGAGTTCCTACAGCTCCTAGATTTCCAGAAGAGATTGAAAGAACGGCAGCTGCTAGCGATGTTACCAATATACCCGCAGTCATGAATGAGTGGAGTGCAATTGAGATAGAAGGGGTCAAGACTGCACGAAAGTTTTTTGTTGTTACTGGCAAGGCAAGATATCGTCACAGTAAAGTGCATGCCGAGGAGAACGAAGAAATCATATTTACCATGCCTGATATTGATTGAGTTAGAAGCCAAGTTCAGATTTCGTGAAATATCATTCACTTGTCCTGCTGGAACAATAACCGATACTTCCTGAGACACTGCCCGGACTGTCAAAGAGTATAGAGCTCTTGAAAGTTGTTCAAATCTACATGAAGCAAAATCAACACTAAGCAACTACAGAAGAATTTCAAAGGTCTTCAAATCAAAGATCTCTTTTCTTGTTCTATTTGTGCCTTGAGTACCAGTATTACTCCAACGTTAGTACTATCACGCAATATATAACACAATATGCACCTGCCTTGTGAGACTCCCCCCTTCAACTTCTACCTTCGAGGCCATGAAGCCGAAAACTGGCTTTGTGAACTCTACGATTATGGCGATGTTTGACTCCTTTGTAACACTTGATGAGCTTGAACTCAATCCCACCCCAGGCTCAGTAGAATCTGGGGACAAACACATTAATTAGGTGTCGTAGTAGACCATTAGATTTATATTCAAAACTTCTATCGAAGAACGCCAACCGTGGCAGTTTTATACCATAGAGAAATGAAATTGGGGCGACAGGGGAGACGGGAGTGCCTGTTCTTCCGAATAATGAAGCAGCTTCTAGTTCAACTGTGACTATTTGAGTTCCTGAAATATTCTTAAGCTACAAAACAAAACTTGAGGAATTAACAATAGTGCTCATTCTAAATCTGCTATCATTTTTCAACCCTAACGTTAGATGCATACTGGAATTTATGCTAACAAAGTTGAAGCTTCAAGGCTTACTTCAAAAGCAAAACTGCGGTTTCCACGGTTGCCGCCATGACTAGGTATGAAGTTACCCGCATTCACTCGCAAAGCACTTTGAATCTGTTCCGTCGCATTCATCATTGGAATGCTGAAGTCCAAGAAAATTTTCAAGTCCTCCGTATCGTTAGTTGCAATTACAGTTCTCGGAACCCCATTTATCACCACCTCATCCGATGGGACGGACGTCCATAGTTCCACCAGCACTGGTCTTCTATCTAAGACAGCCATTGAACTATTATCGCAGGAACCATTTTAACATATTTAACCACTAGTGACTCTTCAATTCATATGTCCTTACCCAAGTGAACTATGAGCATTGAACCATTTGATCTTGTAAACTGGTTCCCTGCCTCGTCAGTGCACATCCTATCTGCCATTTTAATGATGGTGCGAGCGTAGATACTTCCTTGAGAGAAAACAATGTTTAGGCTGTATTTGGTGTCGGGTTTGATTGCGCGTACTGAGGATGCATCTACATGTGCAGGACCGTTCACGATTACCTGCAAAAATTGAAAGAATTTACCATTACCGTCAAGGCTCGAAAAGGTGGCTTTTTCCCATTCAATTCGAGTAAATGCCTCAACTTTCGTTACGTCTAGCGAGTGCAAGACGTACTTACATCACAGCTTGATGAGTTCATACACTTGAAGCCACCCTTTCCACTGCACGGTTCACTGAACGCAACAACGATTTCTACTTTCTCAGCATTTGTGTAACTCTGTTTGCTAGAAATCGTTGCAGTTGGTGGTGTTGTATCTGTTCAGGAACAAAGGTCTTGCCATTAGAAAAAAACACTTGAACTTTGGAAGAAATACATACAGGGAGACGAGGCTTACCGATGAACCACGAATAAGACGAATTACTGTTTCCGTCGCCGGTGTTGATGCTTATAACAAAATTGTGTCTCTGATTGACTGTCAAGTTCTTCAGTACTATGGTATCAGCAGGACATGACCTCAAAGTTTGCCCATCAAGCTGTACAAATTTCAATTAGATACCCATTGATCACTTTCAAAATATAGACATTAAACTCAGTTGCATTCAGAAGTGCATGAATATCTGGGTATGACTATAGACAAATCCTGTCCCTTGGGGAATTCAAAGTGGATTTTGGTGTCAGTAACTTGCTCCCATTTATATCTACACATGAACTCTTCCAATTTGCCTAGCTGCTATTCTCTTTTGATAAGGTGTCCAGTTGTGCTTAAGCGGTTACACGAACCTCAACTTATCCCAGAGCTTGAAATTAACGATCAGGCAAACTTCTAGTCTAGTCGCCCCAAGGGTCTTTTTTTTTTTGGAGGCGGGGGATGAAATCGCGATTTGGAAGCAATAAGCTGCTTACTTACTGTCATGCTCCTATTCGACCAACCCCGTAGGTTTCTGTTATGTCATCAACATGTCTAGGAGCAAACCTTTAAAACACAATTTCGGGTACAACTGTGTCCAAAACACTTAGTTGTATGTGAAATGTGGATCCATGTGCATCTAACAGTTCCGGGACGACGGACACGGTTTTGTCAGGAGTTGTGTTTTAAAGGTGTTTTTTAGCATTGCTCATGCCACATCCCTTATTACTCCATGTTTATTGGAACAGGGTGCCCAATGGGTAAGGTTGCATTCAAATGCTGGAAAATGCAGTTATAGTAACGTAGTTCGTAATCCAATCCCATGTTCCAATCAACCAAACAGGCCCTAGGAGTATAAATTTTCCATTGCACAACTGACAACACCACCAGAATCTTAAAACAGAGCAAAAGGAAAATATCTTTTACCTTGCAGTGAATGGAGCAGCCATTGTTCTTACACCCACTGGAGCCACCCTGCTCCGTGACAGAGTACCGGAAAACAGCGGTGGAGAACCTCGACCGAGCCGGCGGAGCTCGATCGAAACGAATCAGAACCGTTGATTCAGCCGTGTCAGACACGCCCATCACCACCACCACCACTGCAATACAAAGGCACAGGCGAAGAATCCAGATCGGACCCATGTTAGATTCTGCTATGTTTTTCACATTAAAGCAGTGTTTGGAAAGATTTGGTGAATGGGTCTTTATTTTTTTTGTCTGTGTAATAGTACAGTTCTGAGGCATGGATTTTTTTACTTGAAGATCCACCAATCACCATAGAAGGGGGAGTAACTCAGGGCAACTACCACATCCATTATTGTCAGGATCATAACTGCTGTTTTAATGAAGTTCATGCTCCTCTTTAACTACCCCTATCCAGAAGAAAGCTTGAAAGCCTGAGCTCAGCTTTAAATTTATTGGGGTAGGCTTTCACTTGTTACTTTCTAAAAATTGACTGTTTCTTTCTTTCTTTTAACCGGAATCGGATGTTTGGTTCAGTTTACGCGTATTTCGACTAATTTTGAGGTCCTAA
Organism: Rhododendron mucronatum var. ripense; assembly: GCA_019656295.1. Classification (NCBI taxonomy): domain Eukaryota; kingdom Viridiplantae; phylum Streptophyta; class Magnoliopsida; order Ericales; family Ericaceae; genus Rhododendron; species Rhododendron mucronatum. The sequence continues at coordinate 1,904,319 of BPLT01000032.1, read as the reverse complement.
AGTTGATGACCAGGCAAATCTCGAGTAGCCCAGAGGTTTGCAATATTTAGTCTTAGCTGGATTAGAACTTGCGTCCCCTTGAGGGGCAAGGCCTCTAGTAGTTCTTTTATGCCCACTACCTCTACTAATTCTGAGGCCCTAAAGTTAACAATCAAGCAAATCTCGAGTGGCCCTGAGGTTTACAATGTTTAGTCTTCGTGAGATTAGAACTTGCGTCCCCTTGAGGGGCAAGCCTTTGAGTAGTTTTTTTATATCCAGTTGGCCAAACCCGTTGGGTTATACTTGTTCCTATATTTTTGGGCAGTGACTCTTTCTCGCCGAGTCTTGTACCTGAGGATCTCTACCAATTGTATAGAAGTAGGGAGGCAAAGATAGTATATTAGAAAGTTGAATGACACCTTTTATAAATATCAACGGGCTCCTTGAGGAATGCCTAACATGCCAATGTGGTCCTACTATACCAGATTACCAAAATGATATAACCACACACACTTGCACAAACACCCTCACAAGGTGTGTCGGGTCCACACACACAAGCACACCACTTGTGTGTGGACAACGCACACTTTGTGAGTCTGTTTATGCATTTGTGTGCGGTTATAGTACTACTCTTAGTTATAGAGGGTGGTGCGGAGGGACAGAGCTCTCGTCCCATCTTAGGTACCCTACAGTTCGGTCCACTTTCAGCATCTTTGGACTCGGGACAGGCCCACAACAATGATTAAACTCGTCGAGAATAGCGGCCACATCAAAAATTGCATTGATAGGATTCCGTTTGATAGGAATTTAAATGCATTAAGCTTAAGATAAATGTGTTAAATTGATTGCAATCTATTGTTGCACACCATTTTTTTACAAGATTTCATTTCAAAACGGTATCCGACCAACATAATTTTTAACGTGACAAATGATTGAAACTGGACCAAACTGAATGGTACCAAAACTGGACGGAAAATCAGTCCGATGTGACCTTGTCCCTTTTTTTGAGGTCTTTTTGCATTTTGTAGTTTGCATTTTTGACTTTTTAAATCATAGTCAAGGTATTATAAATTTGTAGAGTATTTGGTGATATATGCTAAATACATTTACAATAGGAGTAGCGTTTGATAGACATGTGCAAAGTATAATCTGTAGATCTTTCATGTTTTACCAAACAAGAGAAGTGAAAATGAGAAGTCAAAAAGCGCGTTTCCTCTCTCTCCGTACTTTTGCCTTTTGTTCTCTAGTACCCGAAATCGAATATACCCCATATACATATAGAACAAGAGCTCAGATACAGAGACCTGATGATATTTAGATGTTAATGTTACATGCTTCGGAAGCTAATAATAAAATGAATTTTTCTGCGGAAACAGCTTACACATCTGAATTTTCAAACTATCAATTTGAGATCATAAAAAATGATAAGTAATATAAATCGTCGCCTGATGGGGTCGTGATCGTCGTAGCAGCAAAACCTCTCCTCTAATTCAATGTCACAACATGAAGCTGCATACTTGTAATCATCTCCATTTGATTATCATGCAACTGCAGAAACATTGTGGTCTAAGAATCTCGAAAACAAAATCCCTGAATGGAACTCCAGTACACATTAAAAAACTAAACCGTGGGGCTTTATATTTCAGAAATTGCAGCTACAGACCTTCGAAAATACAAGAGATAACTCGGAAAAAATCTAGTTAGCAGCATATAGGCAATAATTCTCCTCCTTAAACCCGTCTACGTATGGAGAAAAACATAACTCCGGGTCCAACAATTTAACTCCCTAAGGGCACAGATATGTTCAACGAAACAAGAAAAAAGCGCTGTGATGAACGTAACCAAACCAAACCAAACCGAGCCCCCAATCCCAATCAATTGGGGTTGGCTGTGATGAATGTACTTCCCAAAAATACTCCATAGTTGATACATGAGCCAAAAGCTCGACTTATCTAGGAGGTGGCGGAGGAACATTAGATTTTGCCAACCCTAACCACGCAACAATGCAGCCTGCAAGGATTACCCATCCAAATATGTCGTACTTAAGATCAGAGTTCTTCTTCTTCACAGTCTGGAAAGAAAAGAATAGGAGAAATGAGAGAGTTATCCAACAGTAAAAGCACAACATCAGATGTGATGCAGAAAATTACTGAAAAGTGAAAACAAATGTGGATCCATGCAGCTACCTTGCTCAAAACATTCACCAATTTTGAATGAGGTGGTACAAATTTTGTTTGGACAAGTCCAACTAGATTGCATAACAATGAAAGCTAGAATTCTTTGTTATCAACCATATAGTTAATTATACAGGTAATGTGTCATTGCGGAAATAGAGTCAATACTCTACTACATCTTGCATTTACTAGAAAGATGGGGCCAACTACACCAAATCCATGCAAAATTCCCCCCTTCATTACCCATTCAGAATCAATTCTCAGAATGCAGAATGTGCTAAGACCACTGAAGCTGTGGGGAAGGTGATTGAACAAGATATTAAAGATGGAGTTTGTTCATGGGGTTAAAGCCTTTTTTATCCCTTGAACTTCTCAAAGTTTTTCTACTCTGTCCCTTAACTATAAATATGGTGTTCTGAGACCCTAAACTATCCAATTTATAGGTACTCAATCAAATTGATTACGGTGTCAAACTTGTGGACAGCAAACAGCAATGAGCGCTGCACGAGCCAGTGCACAACCATTTCTCTTGGGGAAAAAAGACATTTACCAGAGGAAAGCTCCTTTTTATTTACTAGAATTTACCATGGAAAACTGATCCATCACCCATAACTCATAAGCATATCCTATGGCGTACTCATACATGATGTCCGACAGAAAAGAAGTTTGGTCACCGCCCGCTGGCCACACCACGGGCACAATCGAGTGCCAACACTTACTCCTCCCTCCACCTCTATCCACCACCATCATCAGCCGCCACCGATGCCTCTCAATGTCGCTGCCTTCCCTGTCGTTTCCTAGCCCATAAGCACCTCTCGATCCCCCACCAACCACCGTACTGCTATAACCTTGCTGGTCTTGGAAGTGACTTCAACTCTTGACAAAAAAATTTAGCATGACAACAATTATCCCTACTGCCTTCAACCCGATCCATTTAAAAAAAAAAAAAAACTTACTTTTTCCCCTTTTTAATTCCTTGATTAGGCATATCAACATTCAATTCCAATGCAAACCATAAGAATGGTATAGATTCTTGTAAGTCATCGACATATCTCACATATAAGTCCAATTCCAACTCTTGATTTTTGGAGATTTTCAAAAATCGGGTACTGGGTTTCAATTAGAGATAGGCCTCATCGCTTAATACAGATCAGGGTGAGGTTTCGGAAGAGAGAAAGGGAAGGAAAGTGGGAAGGGATGAAATGGCAAGACTTTGTGGTGGTGGTCCAGAGCAGTTTGTGGCGGCAAGAGTTCAGCATTTGGTTATGGAGTTCTGGGGAGGGACAACAGAAGACTCTAGTCATGGAGATTCATAGGATTGTGAGGTGCACAAAGAAACACCTAGATTTGTATAAAGAACGGGGAACTGTGCATTTGGAAACTAAAAATGGAACGCTTTGTCTGGTTCCCATCTTTGGGAAACCCATTTTTCTTTCTGCACGTTTTTCAATAACTTTTTCTATATCTCTCTCCACTCATTACATCAAAAATATTTTTCAAAAATGGGAACCAAAATGTTGGCTATGCGTACAGATTTGGCAGGCAAAAGGTCACTGCAACTCATGTGAGAGGATTTCTGTCCATGAAAGTAACTGGGAGATTATCAATTTGACTAAATAGTAAAAGAATTACATAGTAGAAGGATGACATATATAAGATGAGTATTGTTAAGGGATAAAAGTGAAGTTAACTGATAACCATTGTTGATGGGATCCTATGGTGAATTCCAATCAAAATCGGTGGCAAGTATGCCTTGCCTGGAATTTCTTTAATAGATTTCTGACTCAACGAAGGAACTGGTGTACCTTGCCTTTTGGTTTGTCGTGCTTAGTTAGGATGATGGTATAATTTTGCTGGTTGTGCTACTGGGTTTGCTGTGTCTCTTTATAAGCTTCCTTCGTGGAATGATATTTTATTCACCAAAAGCAGACACCCACGCGCACACACCCCAACACACAAACATTTAGGTTCTTCCAAGGATAGAAATTCCTATTTATACTTCAGAAAGCTTAGCTTGCGTGGTTGTTAATGTTCCAACTGTGGGAATAGGAACTTTGGTCACTCAAACAGTCAAATGGTAGAATCACAAAAAACATGATGAGGGCTCAAGGCCAACAGTAATCACCTTCGCAGAGGAGGAAGTCGAAGGACCAGCTCCCATAGCCTGTTGACCAAAACCCTGCTTATGAAACTCCAAGTGCAGGCCAGGTGCCTAGGAAAATTGAAGATATAACCTCGTCAATAAATATTGAAATGAGAAAATCATAAGGACCGATTGGATTTGCTACACAGTTAACTCAAACAAGACAAAGCCAAGCCTGTTTTCGAAGAACCTGGGTCAATGATAGTAAGATTGTACCTTCTCAGAAACTTCTAAGGATTTGAGATAAAGCTCATTCTCTGGATCCTACAAGACATACTTCCCATTAAATCTCCAAAACCATGACAACCAGACAAAGATAATTAGCAGTTAACAACTTTGTACAATATAGGTGACGACTCCCACTAATTTAAGCGGGAGACCCTAATGCCACAAATAGAAAATATGGAACATTGCAACTTACCCCACAAGGACAAAATTGCCCCCTTTAAACCCAGTTACTGACGTCATTGTCTCTTCTTTTAACTTCATTTCTCTCTACCATCCCTGCTCTTTCTCTCTCCACTCTCAATTTTCTATTCATCCACATATCCATCATCTGTGGTATGATTGGCCTCGTTCATCGGCTAACCAAAATATTCCTGTTTGGTTTTCAGTATTTTGAGTGCAATCACTTTTGGAGATGAAAAGGTGGGAAAGAGAAAATTGGGGATGATTGTGAATCCTAGGGATAAAGAGGCTACAGATCAGGTTTGAGATTCCACAATCATGGGCGGCGAGAGAGAGCGAGGTCATAGCTAGACGGCTTTGGTAGACGATGTGGCATTAGGTGTAATAAGGTGGTTTGGGTGGTGGTGGAAAGGCGGTGGAGACTAGAAGGTAGCTAGAGAGATGTCAATAACGAAACACAGCGCGACTATATGTGTATCTGTAATTGCTTGCTCAATTAGTCCAGTTTGCAGCATTACACTTCTCCTATTTAAACACATGTAACAGGAACATAAAAGTTTGGATTAAGTTGCTAAAATTTACCTCATCAACAGCTTGCTGAAAGTACTGGGATGCCTTGTCAAAGTAAACCCTAGCCTCATCTCGATCAGGTGTCATAAATGCTATAGAAGTATGAGCATTTCCTAAGGAAAAGAGAGCTTCGTGCTTATTTGGATCAACCATCAAAGCCTCCTCCAGCTTTGAAATTCCATCTACACAACCAAAACCACCAAAATATAAATTTTTAAAACCTTAAATCCACTCATTAAGTTAGTCTCTCCTTCTTCGCATAGGTAAGCAATCTCAATGCACCAAAATCATAGTTCAACATTTAACCAAACATTACAATGTTACAATCTCAGTTGGCGCTAACAATTATAGCAATTTACTCTTAAAATAACTGCTTCAAGAAAAATTAACCATATGCACGTAAATACACAGGCTTTCTTTTTTCCTTTTCGATCAGGATTCCAGTATTACTTCTGCCCAGAAACTGAAATTAAACCCAGAATCCTAAAACCCTAAACCCAATGGAACAACCAGGTCATAAAACCACCAAAATATAAAGTCCTCAAAACCTTCAATCCTCCAGTTAAGTTACAGCCTGTTCGGATTGTGAGAAATGGTGGGGAAAGAGAAGAAAGGAAAAGCCCATAACTTATTTGAAGAACTAATAAAAGAGGTGTGAAACGATGAGAAATGGACAAACCATAAGAGTTTTATTGGTTTATTTTCTTTCTCGTCACATCTCACCAGAAATAGAGAATCCGCAATCCTCTATTTCTATCCCTTTCTCACAGTGCTTGTTATCTCCTTTTTGGGTAGGTAAGAAACAGTCTCAATAAGTTCAAACCATACTTCAGCTTTTCACCTACAATAATAATTAACAATTCCGATTGCCATTATCAATTTCAATTGCCATTAGCATTAGTTAGGATTCCAATGATACTTCAGCCCCGAAACTGAAAATAAACCCAGAACCCTAAAATCCTAAACCCTATGAAACACATCCGAATGCATATACTCCTACATAAATGTTGCATGTATGCACAAAAACTGAGGGAGATTGATACCTTAGTCATCTTTTTTGGGTAGGTAAGAAACAGTCTAGAAAAGACCAAAATCGTAGTTCAACTTTTAACCAAAAATAACTATGTTGCAATCTCTATTGCCATTAACAACCGAGGCAAATTAATATTAACACAACTTCTAAAAGACAAACTAAGCATTTGCCCATGAAATTACAGACTTTTTTGTTCCGGTCAGGATTCCAATATTACTTCTAACCCGAAATCGAAATCAAACCCAAAATCCTAAAACCCTAAACCCTATCAATCACATCAACCACAGATACTACTATTTTTTGGGTAATGCATGGTGTCCTGGGACAGCTTGCGTGCACCTCCGACTAATCCTACAGCCCAAGAGTTTCCAGTAAGATGAATCGAACAGGAGACCTTAAGAGGGAGCAAACCCCTAAGTGGCTAAGTCTTAGGTTGACCACAGATACTATTACCTAAATGGTACATGTGTACGTCAAAACTGAGGAAGATATGATACCTCTGGTCATCTTTTTTGCATCTTCAACCTTCTCAAACTGTGACAACTCAATCAACGCACTTCCCCAACCAATCAGATTCTGCACGAATTAAATACCGAAAACGTACAAAATCAAAACCGGCCAAGCCAAATCCAAGAAACAAAACAAGAGAGCATTCAAAAGAGATCGACAAGAAATGGTGATCAATTATGCACGCAATGTGTGAAAAGATCGGCGTACGAACTTCGGTATCGAGGGGATTCTTGGCGTAGTTGGCTTCGGCGGCCTTGCGGATGTGTTCGAACATGAGGGCGCGCTCGAAGTCGCTTGGCATTTCCATGTCGACGAACGGGCTGTTGGAAAATTTTCCGGTACCGAGGTGTGTTGTTCTGATCAGATACTGAGGTATATTTGAGGAGCAGATTTTATTAGGGTTTAAGCGAGGGAGACGTGTCGAAATTGGAATTTGGGACGAAAGCAAATGACCGAACTGGCGACTCCGGCCCTAGACGAGTCGAGTCGAATAGAGCCTTTGAAGTACTCCGGCTTAGGCCTAGTTTTCCAAAATAAATCTTCTTCTTTTTTCTTTTTTCTTTTTTCCGTTTGTTCTTATTTTTTTTATTTTTTATTTTTTGCATTTGTAAGTTTTGTGTCAATTTTTTTTAATTATTGATTTATGTCAGCGAAATAATCGGCCATTGAGATAAACCTACAATCCACAATTTTTTAACACAAAACTAATAAATTTGAAAAAAATTCGAAGAAAAACAAAACGGAAAAAAATTAGGGCTTATTTTGGTACGGTAAACTAGGCCTGGCCTTGTTTATTTAGCTTAAAACTCGAAATCCTGAGTTGGGCTTGTTTACAGTGGAACCTAATTCATTTACTAAATGACCTTTATAAACAAATTGAGCTTTAGAGTGTTGAATTCAACTCGTTTACGACACAAATTTAAAACTTGAGTTTGAACTTGATCAAATACGAGCACTTGACGAGTCGAGCCTCAAGCTCTCGAAAACAATTCGGTTCGTTTGTCCATTGAGCCTGTTTCCTTTCAACAGTTCGACTTATGGGGTTATACTACGCGGAATTGACCTGTTGTGCCCTTTAAAATTCGTACACAATAAACTAAAAATGTGATCAAAAACCAATTGAGCCTGTTTCCTTTTAACGGTTTGACTTATGGGATTATACTACACGGAGTTGGACTTGTTGTGCCCTCCAAAATTCATTCACAACAAACAAAAAATGTGATCGAAAACTTCTTTCTTGTATGATCAGTTCATTTTAAGCGGTTCACAAGATCCAACGGAGAGAGGAGGGAGATTTGCCGATGCAATTTATTCTTTCATTTTTATTCCGGGCCGACTTAAAAGGCAGCGGAGGGGTCTCATTAATACCTCGCGTGTTCAACCCCCGAGGTCCGTCGAAACGGCGTCGCTGTAATCTAATTAGGACTTCGCATGTGGATCATGAGAAGTGTATTTGCAACAAGTAATTGGAAAATTGTGAACTCATTTAGGGTTTAGTTTTCGATCAAATCTGTTCAAGTTGTAGCTATTTTTAATAATATAAAACCTGTTAAAAATCATGTTAATATAATTATGTTTAGTACTCAATCCAAGAGGATTTGTGTGAATTTATTTTTGTGAAAATAGATTTGGTCTTACCGGATCATAACCATTACTTTGCAAGCTCCTTTAAGACGACGTCGCACGTATCCAAAGCTTCCACTGCTGAAGTGCAACGAGTAATCGGTAAATTGTGAACTCATTCTGGGTTTTATTTTTTTGATCGGAATCTTTGGAGTTGTAGAAATTGTCAAGAAGTTATACCATATCGAAGATTGTGTTGATCCGACAACAATTTCCATGCAATCGGAGATGATCGGAGTGAATTTAATTTTATGAAAATGGATTTGGTCACACTGAATCAAACCCATACGATTTCCGGGATAAATTTCTTCACCGAGGGAACACCGGTCATTATTTCCGGCGACCATTTCGACTCGGATTTCCAGCGCTGGGCGATTTGGTCGCCTGATTCCTCCTCACAACTCTACTTCTATATATATATATATATATATATATATATATATATATATATATATATATATATATATATATATATACACACACACACGTATATGCTTATTCGTGGATGTGGATGTATGTATACATCTTTGTCACATACTCCTTTAAAATGATCGACGCTTTTGCTCTCAATCATTTGCTCTGCACTCGCGCTATCAATTCCCCCACTTGCGAATTAGTTGTTGGGAATGTTTTTGAGTGACGCTTTTCACGCTCGTGCTGGCATTACTGCACCCGCCCGCACGTTATGCGAGTTTGTTGTATACTGTATCAGCTGCTAGAGATTTGGAAATAGTAAATTCTAACTTGATTGACGACGTTTGATTTGGTATTTTTGTAATTCCAAAATATTATGGGTGGGTAAATGAAACGTGGAAAGTAGCTAGTATTAGAGTTTTAAAAAAATAATAATAATAATGGAATTTGCTAAACTGAAGTTTTAAATTCAAGAAGTTTCTTGAGTGCAGCCACAGTTTCTGGTTCCGATTGGAGATGCAAATTATGTTCTTTGTTGAAAGTTTCATTCGTTCATGGCATCTCACGAGTTCTTCCTTAAGTTTGGATTGCGCAGTCAGGTCGATTTAATGACCTGACTGTAAAATTATTCCTCGATTATAAAAAAAAAAATTAGTATCTCAACGGTCACACAGAGTCCAAGTTTTTGAATTCTTTACACATCCTTGTGGGATGCAATAGAGTCAAAGATTGTTGTGTTAACACCTCTAGGAGTCCCTTCCACAACTCAACAGTTCACCTGAGTGAGTTGGAAAATAGACCCTAGAGATTAATGGAGATGCGTGCAAACTCACCTAAAACAATTTGAGTTATACAAGAGATACGGAATCGGTCAAGTTGTAAAGACAATCATTTAACATTTTCTTATATTAGGACATCCAAGCTAGTATCCGCTAACCTTGATTCATTTTAAACCCCTAAACTTAACGATAGGGCAAACTTTCCCTAGTTTCAGTGGTTTCTTGTGTTGTCGGTGGGAAATCGAACCAGCGAGTTTAAAAGAGAAATATGCTTCTCACTCTCTGTCACTCTCAGCAAGGCGAGTCCAATATGAGTTCAAATAAAGTGATTGCTTGCAACAATTTCAATGTCAATTACTACTGCAATGAGCACAAGTGTACAAACCTGTCTCACCAATAATTACACGAGGCAATCATATTCATAAGCACAAATCATAGAAAGGTGATTAACCGGTAATTATTCTAAAGTATTGGTCTCCGTTTCAGGAAACAAACACAGGAGGACCCATGGCCTACCTCACCGTTTGGCTTTTTCTCTGCGTGTTTGGGGTACTGTGAAACACAAGTTGCTCCTGCAAGAAATTTTTCGGTGCTAGGTGGGTATATTTCACGTGGTATCAGCTTAGCAAGTTTTTTAACGGTTTAAATTGAAACTCTCTCTTCTCTCATCCCAACACTTTCTCTCTCCAATTCTGAACCGTCAAAAAATATAATGAGCGGCTCGGATGCGCCGATGGGCACCACGTGGTACCCACCAGGCCTTGAAAATTTTTCCCGCTTCATCATAGAAATATCATCTGCTTGGAACAATGGATATAGACCTCTTAACTGATAAGAAAAATAATTGGCAACGACTACATTAAAGAGATCATAATAAAGTTGGCAGAAAATGGAAATTGATTTTCAAACATTGAATCGTCCTTTAGGGAAAATTTTTCAATGCTGAGCAGGTACTACGTGGTGTCCGCTCGCAAATTCGAGCAGTCTATTATGTGTTTGAAAGATTCAGATTTGGAGCGAGAAAAATGAGAGAGAAAATGTTGGGGTGAGAGGAGAGAAAGAGTTTCAATCCAAGCCGTCCAAAAGTGTATCGGACTGCTCGGATGCACTAAGCGGATACCACATAGGATATACCCGTTCGGCACTGAAAAATCACTCCTAAAAGACCCTTTTATCATATTTTGAAGGATGAATTTCACTCTCGAAAGCACACTCCTCTTTCGTTGTCTAAGTGCATTTCATTTTTTATCTTCATTCATGTAGAATTACAAACCTACCCTTAAAATTTTGAAGTTTGAAGTTCAGTGAAATACTCTATTGAAGAGCAAAATTCAATGGCAAGCACAACACAATTCTAACTACACTTGAAAATGAAGCCCCGTCATAGTTGAAACTTGAAAAGGGTGCTAGGTATGTACAAATCAATTGTTTGTCAACTGTTTAAAAGAATTTTATGAAAGCAATTACGTCACTTTATTCAATGAATACACACCTTTTTTTTCTTTTTTATAAATGAAGTTAGGTAGAATGTAATATTTGATGCATCCACTTTATTTGACGAATTTTTATGCATGTAACGCACCGTTTAGAAGAATTTTATGTGAAGCAATTTGATTTTCAAATTCCTTTGTTTGACGAATAAGTATTTTATTTATTTTGATAAACGAAGTTAGGTAGGAGGTAATTATTGATGCACCCACTTTATTTGACGAATTTTTATGTATTTTACTATTTTTCATCATCTAAGAAGGGGAAAAAAGAAAAAGAAAATGTAAGTGCGAAAACCATTTTTTAAATTTTAAACACGAAGGGGTAGTTTGGTACTCTTCAAAGTTCAAACCCTATATATACCGCAGAATCTATACTCGCCCTCTGTGCCGCATATTCCGGGGTTAAGCATAGGAGTGACAAAGGTACTCTCTCTCTCTCTCTCTCTCTGTGCTTCTGGATCCCCAAATCTAGGGTTACACTTGCACTAGATTTTTCTCTTGGTTACTGAAGCTGACGCTCTCTTTACACATTAACCGTTTCTACTGGTCGTAAACATTTCAAGTTATATGCGTTGAGTACTAGTAGCTCAATTCGTGTTTGTGTTACATGTTTAACGAGTTGGTTAGTCCACAGTGGCTCTGGATTTGGAGCAAGGTTAATTAGCTTTGAATGAACTGCCATGGAAACTTGAGGAATGTTGGATGTTCCTTCTTTTTTTCTTTTTTTCCCCTCTTGTCACTTTTACTTACGGCTCTGTTTTCCTTAACTTTTTTTATCTATTTCGTTTTGTGTGTTTTGTTCATCTTTTCTGGATTTTTGTTTGATTCGCGTCATATTTTCTGAATATAGCATCCATCTCTACAAGAAGTGTCTAATAAGTACCAAATTATGACCAAAAGGAAAAAAAAAAGAAAGAAGTTTACTAAAGATGAAGAAGTACCAAATCTTTTTTGCTTTAGGTGTATGAATTTTTTCAACGTCGGCCCACATTTTTATACTTTTCTGATTCCTTTCATCGAGACTAATGATTAACCCCAAATATTACGAAGAAAAGCTCAATAAAAAATTACAAAAAGTTAAAAAATACCCATAAAAGTTTTAGACAAATGGAGCCTTCAAGCATTTCATTGCCCGCTCACTTGAAAACATTTTATTGAAAATTTTGTGTGGAAGAGATTCAAGATAATCTGATTCTGGAGTTTGGCGAAAGTTTACGGTTTACCAAGTTTCTGGATTTCGTTCGGATTTTCTCTTATTTTAGGTTGGGACTGTAACTTTGTAATGTAGTACTTTGTAAATCTTGTCCAGATTTGTGTGGTTGTCAATTAGTGTTTCTTTGTTCTCTGTTACCTATATTCGGACTGAGTTTTCGCAGAAAGTTCTGATATTTCTTTTGGTCAAGACGTTTTTGTGGACGAGAAGTTGATTGATAATAAAATGGAATCCTGGCTCCAGGACGGTCAGGTCGTCGAAACCGATGGCGTAGCCTTCTTGATGGAATTCTCCGCCATCAAGGCACAAAGAACCAACCAGACTGAGTAACTGACCCAGTCTCATGAAACTTTCCACGACGGCGCGATTACTTTATGCACACTGTTTCCATGCATAGTTTTGCTTGTTCTACTTCTGGACAAAAATGATCAATAAGATGGGCCTGTCTGTTAGCTGGACTAATTGGTGGGATAGACTATTTGCCTGGACTTGCACTAGCTAATTCAGGACTAAGTAATTCAGAACTAGCTCCAGTGTTTGGTAGGCGCATACCTTCACTATTTAATTCTGGGGACTAAATAGTCCCTCTGCTGCTGGAATAACTATGGTCAATTCCAACGTTATCCATAGTTAGTCCCCCTTCCCAATTATCCAATGATTTCTCCCCACATACAAACTTGAAGAGTAAGCAAGTAACTTGTTACCTTTTTTCATCATCCACCCCAATTTTATCCACCCATCCAAATTACCAACCACATCAAGTATAAAATAATATCCCACTTGTTAATTAATCCTGTCTTCTACCATATCCTTCTCTTATCCGCCCTTATTATATAATCCCCAAAGCTAGTCCAGCTAACAAACGGAAATATGTTACTGATTCTCCTCCATCTTTTTGGCTCCTATGATGAATGTAACTTTGATTTTACACACTTATTTCTGCAGGCATATGATACAGCTTTCCTTGTCGGGAGTGTTTGTAAACTCACGAGGATTCTGTGCATGTTAGTTAATTAAACAGGTTTCGCAGGTATGGACAGCATGCACAACTTTTGGCAGTTGGGTGATGAGCTTCGTGGACGATCAAGAGTTTCAGAGGATAACAAATGGTCAGTGGTTGCTTCTAAACTAGCTGAACAGACCAGATCTAAGGGTGAGCGAAGGAATAATCTCGATCTCTCAAAGGACTCAGACGAGATAAAGCCGAAGGATTATATTGTCTTTCAGGAAGACAACAAGTTTGAAATCCTTAACTTCGACATGTTGAATTGGAACTCAAAAATGCCCAACAAAAGTTCCTTTGGGGATGGTATGTACCATATGAATGCTATGTATCAGAAGAGCAACGGTAACAATGCGTCAAACATAACCGGAATGAAGTATAGCGTCAACAACCTGAACAAAGAGGCCAACAGCAATGGCAGCAGTTACAATATTGATAATCCCAGTGTGAGTGTGAATGACAAAAGGTTCAAGACCTTGCCTGCAGCTGAGACACTCCCAAGGAACGAAGTGCTTGGTGGCTACATTTTTGTTTGTAACAATGACACGATGATGGAGGATTTAAAGCGACAACTTTTTGGTAATCATAGTTGTCTGTTTTTTTTTTTTTTTCGTTTCTTAAGTCATGGCCTTGAATTACTTGGACCAATAGGTTGTAAGAACTTAAATGTTTGATTTGATATCTATGGTAAAACACAAGGTGAACATACTCGTTAATCCAGAGCCATTTTAATCTGTATGCAAGTTTTAAGGGGTGCGTTTGGGAAGTTGATTTGGAGGCTAATTTTTCCTGAAAAAAACCTGGTACCAGTTGGTGCTTTAATTGTGGTTGCACTTGTATTTGAAGATGATCAGCGTAATTTTCTGAGATAATTTTATGCTGTTCCTGATCAGATATTTCCTTTTCTTTTAGTAACAGGTATGAAGAATTAGTTCTTACTTTTTGACAATCACATTCATTTTGTAGGTTTGCCACCTAGATATAGAGACTCTGTTCGGGCAATTACTCCAGGCTTACCTTTGTTTCTCTACAACTACACTACTCATCAGTTGTATGGTATTTTTGAGGTTTGTATTTAACTGTGTTTATTTTTTGTTGGTTTGTCCCACAATGATGCTTAAATAGTGCAATTCAGGTCACTGTATTTTTCAATTTCGTCTTTCAAGTCTTAAATCTTAATGGACAACCATACATTTTGATTTATTCTTGAAGTAATTAGGGTTGATTTTTGTTTCTGACCCTTCACTTTTCCCTTCTTGCTTACATGAGTAAACGATCCCTTGACAAATGTTACCCAATTTACAGGAAAATATCTATGTTTGGCAGAAAATATTTTGCTGATTACAGTAGCTTGGCTTGTGAACGTCTTAAATTTTCAAATTTGTTACCAGTTACATTTTCCTTAGCAAGTTAGAATGCCGTATTGATTGGATATTATAAAGGTTTGGCAATTTTTCTGGCTGTTGTATCTTTCAATTTTTATGAACAATTGTTTCTCAAAATTGTTCTTTGCAGGCTGCAAGTTTTGGGGGTTCTAACATCGATCCTTCCGCTTGGGAAGACAAAAAATGTAGAGGAGAATCAAGGTTCCCTGCCCAGGTAAAATCTAGGTTTATGAATTTGGACACGTGAATCTCTGAGCGTGCCTTTGCCGGAGGCTTGCAACTGATTGATTCATTTTCCTCTTGAGCCAGGTAAGAATCCGTATCAGAAAACTCTGTAAAGCCTTGGAGGAAGATGCTTTTAGGCCAGTCTTGCATCATTATGATGGTCCCAAGTTTCGACTTGAACTCTCAGTTCCAGAGGTACGAGGAAATTCAGTTTGACCATGGTACACAAATGATCAAAATACATATGTTACATACTTGAACTTCTCTAAATGATAAAGTATCCATGTTCAACACTTTACACATGTACCAACATTTGTAGTTGTACTTTAACCTCACAAGTATACTTCGTATAACAAAGAAGCCCTTGTGATGGACAAAATGCATATTGCACCTTCTAAGCATCATTTTATGCTAGGAATGCTATGTTTGTCATTTTCTTAGACAATTGAAATGACGAACTCAACCCTAGGACACACATGCTTCCGAGTCCGCATGATATTTATTTTACTTTAGGCTAATGTGTTTATTCTGTCTTTCCTTCTATTAACCTTTTCAATATGTTGCAACTGATGTTTGCTGTTTCTGCTTGGTACTGCAGACCCTCAACTTGTTAGATCTCTGTGAACAGGCAGGTGTTTAAAGTTCGGTTGCCAACTTGCCAACACTATCCCCTCTCGTGCGCAAGCCCTTTGTTAGTAACATGTGATTGTTGTAGGTTTTGTTTATGGTGCATAGCAGCTATTTGTTTCATAGGTTTTCCGTAGAGTGCAAGCTCGAATTGTAAAATCTGGTGCAGGAAGCTTCTCAAAGACAGAGTAGAGAAGGCGTGTAGCCAGCTAAAAAAGTGTATAGTGTGTCCTGTGAACATTGAGCAGATTTGTAATGTTCCATTGAGATGGCCGTGTAACATTTTAGCCCGGAATTGTTTCTTTACTAGGATTCCTTGTGCATCCTTATGATCCAGATTTGCTGGAATTTAAACCTGTGAACATCTCTTCTTTTCTTTTCTTCCTTGTGACAAAGAACACTCCTTGTGGGGGAATCCGTGGTTGATGTATGGTTCACCACGCACATAGACCATGTAAAGTCGAGAATCGACACCCATGAGAATGATGGATTCATGGTTGTGCTGCACTAGCGTGAACCGCAAAATTGGCTCGAAGGATCTCCTGTCAACGGCTCATTCCCAGTGTTTTTGTTGAATCGTCACCGAAACCCACTTTTAACTCAGCATTCCCTTGTAGCAACTCCTATGAGTTCCCATTTTATTCCTCCTTGAATTGTAGTGTTGATCCTTTTCCGTCCCTTTGGCAAGACACAAACTAGACAAGATCTTCAGAGAAGTTAGCAGAATAACTTTGAGAGGTACATCCATACCTCATTGCTAAACTCTCACCAAAAATGACACGGTGCGACCTGACTCTTTTCAAGAAAGGAGCAAAGAAAGCATATGCATGTATAACATCCCATCGCCTTTTCAACCCCCAGAATACAATCCGACCAGAAAAAGATTTTGAAATCCTAAAATTCTGATCAAATGCGGCATCCGGAGAATGAAGTATCAATGAACAGCTGAAATCATAAAGGTTCGAAGCTGCATGTGCAGAAACACACAAGCTCGTAAGCTAGCTTCGGCACTCTGAATGCGGAACATATAAATGAAAAGGGACGGAGAACGTTGAACGAGTGAAGTGAAAAGAGAACCGATACATTCATCCTAATGAACTCTCAAACAGGATGAGCAGGTGTAGCCCAATGTCCAAGCAACTGAAAGTCTTTTCATTATACTAACAGCTAAGCAGATAGTAAAATAACTGTTATCTGAGACTCAAATATACTTATAGGAAAATGCTTTTGGCGAGGCAGCTTGCTGCATACTTCACTCCAGAAAAACGCATGAGCGGTTTCTAGGTGAGATATGGCGCGTCTTTGGTTGGAACAAATGCTCATTCGCATCGGTAGTTTTCCATGATCTTCCCAGTCATAACATAGGCTAAATCTAGATACAGTTGCTGTACGCCAACATAAAACATTTAAGATTCGACATATAGTGATAGTCGAAAGAGTGCAAATTCATGGAACGCGTACACACACAAATGCACGACGGAAAGGCAAAGAAAACTGAGTACAGACAGAGAAGTGCAACAAACCTGCAAAGAGTTTCCATTTCATGCTTCCACCCGCGCTCTAACAAGGCTTTCCCTCAAAAGCTCTACCAATCGTTCTTTTTCCCCAGTCTCTCGATCAACTGTTGAGGCAACTAACTCATCAAACCATTCACGAAAAGAGCCAAAAATTACACAAAGCACTGGAATAGAACTCTCGCCTGTGATCTTCAAACACCATAATAGCATCTCTAGTCTTTTTAATGTTCATTTTTTAATCTCTTTTGAAGAGCCCTTAACAGAGGGAAAACAAGAAGAGCCGCAGCTGAGATGGAATCTGAGATGTAGTTGCTCGTACTTTGGAAACAAAACTCGCACCGGAATGACCAAAACATGTTGGAAAATAATGGCCAAACCAGTACCCAACTCGTTCAAATCATAAGCCTAGATGTGCTATTTTTCTGAAAGAAGACGGTTTGATTTCAGCTCAAGAAACGCTAAGAAAGCCGGTAACAAGAATCATAATCTAGTATAATAGGAAACCCAGGTTGCCAGGTGGTGAAACTTGGTATTCCGGAGTTTGCTTTCTCCTCCGTCTCAGGTTTGAAACTTTCTGAGTGCGAGATAAACTCTGACAGGAAGAGTGATATACCCAATTATGCCCCGGGTTGAAATGAAATCGGCTAGTATACAATTTGCGCAGTCGCGCAATGACGGGAGGTGCATGTAAATTGGACCGAACAAAAATAAGATGAAACAAACGCACCTTACTGTCTAAATCA
Source organism: Rhododendron mucronatum var. ripense (assembly GCA_019656295.1). Classification (NCBI taxonomy): domain Eukaryota; kingdom Viridiplantae; phylum Streptophyta; class Magnoliopsida; order Ericales; family Ericaceae; genus Rhododendron; species Rhododendron mucronatum. Next base: position 1,886,483 of record BPLT01000032.1, on the reverse strand, counting down.
TCCATGGCGTCTGGTGTGGTGAGACGATTCACCCATTTCCTCCTATTTTTCAGAATTAGAAACACACGAATTAACCCAGTAACGACTACAAAAACTAAAATCAGACAATATCGAGTCAAATTCCACGAACTAGCTTCAATCCAAACCTATCACAGACATATAAGAATTATACAAATATATTGGGTGCTTAACTAGTTGTTCAATCTCGAACGAGCGTTAATCGATCTGAATACAAGTTAATCTCGAGTAACCCAAGAGGTTGCCCTCGTGGTCTTGTTCGGGCACTTAGGGGTTTCCTCTTGCCAGCAATTCTTGGAGCCACCTCATCCCAACGCGTAAGCATGTGAAATGAAGACTGGGAATTGTTCGAGATGCGCGAACTTGCCACCTCATCCCAACGCGTAAGCATGTGAAACGAAGACCGGGAATAATTCGAGATGCACGCAAGTTCGCCCAAGACACTTTGCATAACCCAAAAGGGAAAAAAAAAATCTCAAGTAGCTTGAATACTTTGTACATCATAAGCGCAGAACGAATCGAGTAGTAGCTTGTTCAAACTTGGTTAAAAAAAATGTTCAAACTCAGCGATCTTGCTTCGAATGAACGAACATGAACTCGAACTCGAGGAACTCAAGGAGCTTGGTTAGCTCTACAAATATATACATACACGATACATGTCTATTCGAACTTTTAGAGAGAGAGAGAGAGAGACACGAGTTCCAAACAATCGCTACATGGAGGAGGAAAAGTACGTCTTCAGCTCGAAACGACGTCATTTGGATCGATGTCGGTGAGAGATATTCATCCCACATCGACAGCAGCAGAAAGAAAGAGTTGAGTTTAAGTAAGGGAGCGATGGAGAAGAAGTTCGTCCCTTCGGGGACATCCGATAAAATTGGAACGATACAGAGAAGATTAGCATGGCCCCTGCGCAAGGATGACACGCACAAATCGAGAAATGGTCCAAATTTTTTTCGCCCTCTTCGCCCCCGTTCCTTCCTCGAAGAACTAGGGTTTCAGGTTTTTTTTTTATTGTCGATGACTTCAGAAATCCTCTTGCGGAACGGAAGATTAGATATTTCTGGTTCTACATCTGAATCTTTTGTACCACCATTGTTTGCTTCAATTTCTTGTTCACCTTACATTTAATTTTCTTGGTTTTTTATTTTTTCGTATTGTCCAGATTACGCTGGTTCAGAGGGGAATTCCAGTTTTTTTTTTGAAGGAGCTTCCAAGATCCCATCTGGTAATACAGGTGGAAAGATTTAGTTTTTTTTTTTTGGGTTGACATTGAACTGTGTTCAATAGCTGGATAATTGATCAACAGACAATCAGTAAGAGGAATTGGTGGCAAAAATTTACTCTTTTCTTGTGCTTCATTGTCAAGTTGTTTGTATTTGATGTGCTATACTAGTCATTAGTGTTCTATGGCTGAACCAAGCCTCAAATGTTCCTCCCAAGAACACTGCCCTTTCGCCGAAATCACTCTTCCAATCGACTTCGTGATTTTGCCTTGTTCCCTAACCGAACCCTCAAACCACCGCCGCCATTGCCAAACCCACCACACCTCTCTCTCCTCGCGGACAAATGCACATCAATGCACCAACTGAAACAAATCCATGCCCAAATGGTCGTATCAGCTCGAATTCACGACAACTACGCTGCTAGCCGATTGCTATCCTTTTCCGCTCTTTCGGAATCCGGTGACCTTAGTTATGCTCTCAAGCTCTTTTGGTATACCCAGGAACCTAATTCCTTTATGTGGAATACCCTGATTAGAGCTCATGCTAGCAGCCCAAACCCTAGCGAAGCCGTGTTTCTTTACATAAAGATGCGAAGGATTGGCGTTGTACCAGGGAAGCACACCTTCCCTTTTCTTCTCAAGTCGTGTTCCAATTCAGTGTCGATTGAGTCTTGTGAACAAGTTCATAGCCATGTTTTGAAATTCGGATTGGACCTGGACTTGCATGTTGTTAATGGGTTGGTTAGGGCTTACTCTGTTTGTAGCGAGTTAAATGGTGCCCGTCAAGTATTTGATGAGATGCCAGAGAGGAATTTGAGTATTTGGACGACAATGATATGTGGGTATACTCAAAACTTTTGTGCCAATGAGGCATTGGAATTGTTTGATCAAATGATTGCTGACGGGTTTGAACCCAATAGGGTAACATTGTCCTCTGTGTTGTCCGCTTGTGCTCGATCAGGATGTTTGGATTTGGGAGAGAAGATTCACGTGTTTATGGAACAGAAAGGGATTCATTTGGATGTTATTCTTGGTACTGCATTGGTGCACATGTATGCGAAGAACGGAGCAATTTTAATGGCTCGAAAGTGTTTTGAGAGCATGGCTGAAAGGAACACCGCAACATGGAATGCGATGATGTGTGGATTGGCCTCCCATGGACATGCCGTAGAAGCACTAAATCTCTTTCAGAGACTAGAGAAGGAGCAGGTTGTCCCAAATGAGATATCATTTGTTGGGGTTTTATCTGCTTGCTGTCATGCTGGCTTGATAGACTATGGTCGCAAAGTTTTCTCTTCCATGAAGCGGGTATATGGAATCGAGCCCAAGATAGAGCACTATGGATGCATGGTTGATCTTCTTGGACGAGGTGGGAGGCTACTAGAGGCTGAGGAGCTGATAAAAGGAATGACGTGGAAAGCTGACATAGTGATTTGGGGAGCTATGTTGGGAGCTTGTAAGAACCATGGCGATATAGATGTTGCAGAACGGGTAGTGAAAGAAATTCTTGATTTGGAACCTCGTAATCATGGGGTTTACGTTGTTTTGTCTAACATGTACGCGGAGGCTGGTCGATGGGAGGATGTTTCGAGGTTGAGGAAGGTGATGAAAGAAGGTAATTTGAAGAAAGCACCTGGGTGGAGCCTTGTAGATGGTGATAAACTGATAATTAACCTCTGATTACGTACATGCTGCATGATGCCCATTTAATCAACTACCGGCGGCATTAGACTCATATGTCCTAAGAAATTAAGAGTTGACTACGAATGATGATGAAGAGGTGATCTGGATTCTTATTAACTAAAAGTGGAACCAGGATTTGTTACTCATGTGAGATGGTTTTGGGCTGAGAATTACCCGTTTTGCTACAGATTACAATGCATCCAATCTTTCTGGTTAGGAAGTCATCAGTTTGTGTTCTCTTACAGAAGAAAATATGTTTGGCTTCAGCCTACAAGTATGTGTTTGCAATGGACTCTTTTGTTGCAATTCGCTGGTAATGCCGAAGTCACCGATGCTGAAATTTGTTTGCAGGTTTCTGTAGAATTTAGCATCCTTTTCAAAGATATAGCCCTACAAGCTGTTTTCTCTTTTGGTCTGTCAACCACATAATTTGGCCAAATTAATGGGCCCGCATTAACAGCAGTCCACGTTGTATCCTTCAGGCCAACGTTTGAGATTGAGATGAAGCCAGTTGCCTCAAACTTCACGAAGCACAAGTACAACAGGACAGTACACAACCATATATAAATACATCGAAGAATGGGTATCGTAGCATACATAACAGCAATGGGTTTGATTTTTACCTGAGTTTTTTTTTTTTTTTTTCTTTTCACTGTTGCTAATGATTGGGGAGCCTCGTATGACTAGTTTGGTTTGAGGAGAGGCAGTAAATTCAGTATGCAGTACTAAAACAGTGACAAAAACGTAAATTTCAGATTCGGAAGATGTATAATTCAGTGGCGGTACTTACAAAAATAACACGGAAGATGTATAATTCAGTGGCGGTACTTACAAAAATAACACCAAAGGAAGGAAAATAACACAGATGGAGGTCAAATACTGTGAGGAATCTAGGATTAAAAAATCAATTGAGTAGAGCAACGAGAGTTTTGTATATTCCTCTGTCGTAGCTGCTAAACCCTAGAATGAACTTTAAGTTGCTCAAGCTATGGTGATAGGAGATAACCAGTACTTTCGGTTTTCCATCTTTGGCAGGAGAGAGAGAGAGGGAGAAAGAGAGAGCGAGAGAGAGACGACTTTCGGTTGAAAAAAAAGGGGAGCCCATCGGTTGAAAAAAAATGGGAGCCCATTCATTCATACTTCAAACGATGGTGTATTACTTGAACCAATTCATACGATGGTGGAGTAATGTTTTGTCAGAATTTTTGGAATTATCCTTTCCACGAAGGAAATTAAAAAAGTATAAAAATATACATCAAAATTAAAAAGTTCTCGTCTTTACTGAATTTTTTTTTTAATTTTGGTCATAATTTTTAATTTTGTAGACTCTCTCCTAAGACAAATAATTTGTTCAAAAAATATAACATGAATCTAACAAAAAATTTAAAAAAGAGGAAAACAAATACCGAAGGCAATATAACAACATTCTCTTTCAAGCCTTAAAAATATCTGAAAGTTAGAGAGAATGACACCTAACTAAGAAAGAGTTATACTAAAAAAACAAAATTGAACAAGTATTTAGTAAAAATAGGAATAAGCTTTTACGTTGGCTCTCTCTCCTACGTTATATTTTCTCAAATAATTTTTTTCCATACCAAGTTTGAACTTTTTTTTCTTTGTAAAATTCTTGCATCTATAGATTTAAGGCCAAAAAAACTTTCAAACTTCCTCTTATGTTCAAATTCTCTCTTAAAAAATTTCCACATTTAATCTTATTTTGAAAATTTATGAACATAAATATCATTAAATATAACAAAAAAAATCCGTGTTTTTGTGTATGGCATGTGTACAGCGCTTGTAGTTACGGATACTGCGTTTCGGTTTCCTTTTTGTTTCTCGACATCCTAAAGCTTCTCACCATCAAGCACCTTAGTTGAACTACCATTTTGGTCCTTTGGATACTGCCAACCTTTAGATTTTACTATGCCACGGCAAAAGCTGCAAACCCATTGCTTAATGGCGTTGCAAGTGGAGTGCAGTGCAATTGGCGTCTATATTCCCAAGTTCCATGCACATGGGTAGGATTCGATTCCCGTAAGTACTCATATCCCTCCCCAAATTCCCTATGATAGAATAGATTAGGATTAATGAATGGCCAAAAAAAATAGTGTTGCATTCCAGCCCAGATGAAAGAACAGCACGGAATTCCCGCTCAACGAACAAAATTGTTTTCTGTTTTTGGTTTCAGTCACAAGCTTCACTTTACGAGCTTCCATCAAAACTATCAGAACTGCAAATCCAAGTCAATCGTCAGGCTTCAAAAGGAGATGGAAGGTGGTCTGATTTTGCAAGCACCCCGAATGATGATATTCCTATTTAAACTTGACTTGCAGATGAAAGCTATCGCTCCCAAAGCAGAAGGCGTACAAAGCCAATATGCCTGGTTGAGATTGAATCTCTGATGCAACTCTCACTCTTACAGTAAGGCTGACCATAGCACACACCAACATGTTTCTCACTCCTCAGTTTCTGGATCAAGAACGGGAAGAATGCCCAAGGCCGAAGAACCAAGATGCATTCCCCGAACAACCCCTCCGCACGCAACATTTATTCGATGGCACAGAAGCAAGATAGAATCCCACAGTGCTGTTCTTCCCTGAAAGTGAGGACCAACAATGGTGTTAATAAAACAATATCTCAAAACGTTACTTCTTCTTTTCTTCTTTCTCAAGACAATATTTTTGTGCATACATGTCGCCGGACTTGGTGAAAACTGATACAACAAGATCGATCTGAACGCAATGTTAGGCGATGCCATCAATTTAAGGTCAGGGCAGCGTACCCACCTGTTTCTTCTTCTGCTTCTTTTTTTTTTTTTTTTGTATTGCTGAGCTTGTTAAAGTATTTTACATCGAAGTACTGTGAAATATAAGAGAATAGAGAGCATCAATGGCATGAACTTCTCCCTAATTTCAGCCTCTCTTATTGTAGTCCTTGGTTCTAGCTCTGAGCGATAGTGTGTGTCCAGGACTGGAGTCCATCTAATACCTTTACCTGAGATTACTTTTGTGACAACTCTTTTTGGAAGTATTTTCTTCTCATAGAGAACAAAACAGAAGAAAGAAGTAGCAGAAGTCTGGAGTCACCAAATTTATAAGCAGGAGCAGTAGTTAACCACGATTCCAATTTCCATGAACTACATATCAGCACAGATATGATATAAGAACTTCTTACAAGGGTAGGAAAAGCATGATCGTGTTGTTTTTTGAGGTTGTCATACTACAAAAAGGATCTGCAGCAGCCATTAAGTGTATTATCATTCATAGGATCATCCCCGTAATCAGTGTCAGCTGCTTTCCCGGTGTATTCCTACAATAATTAGCACTGACTGCAGAAAAGCTTCTCATTAGTTCATAATTAGCTTGTGTCAAGTTTCTATGAGACTGTAGGCCATCTGTTTTATTGTCCAATTGGTGATTGTTAAGGTCAGCCTAGACCTTCTGGTGTTTTATTTGCCTCAGTGAATTGTATTTGGAGGATATCGTTATACTATTTACAGTGCCTAACAATAAATGCTTTTGGTCCAACAACCGGCGTAAACCTGGCATCAGAAAACTCTTAACATTTCAGACCCTGTTAATTGGATGTTGAGATCAAGTACTCCTTGCCATATCTGCAGTGAACTGTGAACGTACAGTTACAAGGCTACATAGAATTCCATATCAATTATTATTCAACCACAAACACTTAAACACACACTCACATCTTTTGGTGGGGCCCACAAACACTGGAGGTGTAGTGTGTGTGGGCCCCAATGTGAATGTGGGTTTGTGTAAATGTTTGTGTGTAAGCGGTTGTGGTTGTAGAATGATTGATTCCATATTGCAGGCAAATCTCGCAAAGTTGAATTCACAGATTCCAGGAAATCAAGCACTGCTTTCTGATTAATTATTTATGGCAAGAATATTAAGCCCCTTTAATGACTCCACATTGTCAAGTACTAGTTTTCTTTTGTTAAAAAGCCTCAACATGTGACCTATTCCCTGCAAAAAAACATATACTGACATTTGATTGTTCAATACAACTAAAAACTGAAGTTTCTAATGCAGTGAACTTCATGGCAACATATCAAACATGCTGACTAAAACTTGGTACATGTAAAATTCAAATGATCTGCGTATAAGTAATTCTTATTTCGTAATTTGCATGTAGTATGTAAGAGAATCAACAGTAGTATGCAAGCAATGTGACAAAAACTACAAATAACCTAACCTCTTGTTATCCAAATAGCATGAAACTTAGTTTTTACTTGCCTGAAGAGAGAACTGTGGCTTCTTATCCCAGTATAGAGCGAAGATTGGGGGACTCTGTCTTCCAACAGCCAATATACAAGCTCCTGGATGAAGCACATATGGGGCACCAGATATAACAGCTACATACTTTTCAGGAAACCTCTCCTTTGGTGGCAAAACACCCACAAATAAAGGATTCTTGCTAGACTGAGCTCCAGCATAGGATGTAGGATCCACATGTAGCATCCACTTTGGATGTTCCAGGAAAGCACAAAAGAGGTATAAGAGCAAGTGAGAATCTGTGGGAAGCTCAAGAGTCCACTTCTTATTCACTTTGTCAAAAACCTCCCCGCTCCCTAGGTACTCATAGTTCTTCAAGCAGGTTCCTTCAGCAAGTTCTGTGAAGATTTGAAAACCGGATGGTTAGGCAGATAAACAACCCAAATGGTAGCTCCAGGGTACACACGTATAACAAAATCTATCGCCAAAATCTATTAGATTGACGGGTCCCTGGAATGGGTAAAGAGTCAAATAACAATTATGGAAGGTCCAAACCACAAGATAAGGATGCAAGATATGAGAAATATAACTACCCCGTATCCTTTGTACTGTATAATCTGCCCTGACACTGCTTTGTGGTAACAGACCCTTAGCCCACTCTCCTTTCATAAGGGCACGGAGCCTCTGGTGTTCAGTAGTTGCATCGATGCACTCCTGTATTATAGGAATCATGGGGTTCTGTTGTGGTGACTGTTGCATATTGCCTAAAGGTAACTTTGCTGCAAAGGGTGAACATTTGTATGAGATCCTCTAAAATGGGCATAGAAACAATTATTGAGCAAAAAAAAATTTAATAAATGACAAGCGAAATAAGACCTACGGGTAGAGGCATCTAGAGCTTGCACAAGGGTAGCACGTAATTGATGAAGAAGACTGTCTTCATCGAGAGTAGCTGGCTGCCATTCATCAGGCCTCTCAACTGAAGAAACAGTAGCACGAGTTCCTGTAGTTGGTAAATTATTTCCCACTTTACTGATTGTAATTGAGATACCAAGTTTAGTAGCTGCTTGCATTACCTATCAGCAAGAGATACCTCAAACATATGCATTAAGTGAAATATATATATCCAGAGAAACAGTTACTTCTTGATTTATCACCATGAAACTCATGAGATTTTCGGCCTCACTTACGTATGTCTAAAACATGAATATGAACAAGATAGTACAAAATCTGTGGGATGCAATGCGTGGCCTATGGCTCAGACAGCTACACAACACGAAAACAGAATTAGATTTTATGGCCCTTGGGTAGCTACACAATGGTAAGGTCAATATGTTGCAAATTCAACAAATTGTGATAAATTCACCAAAAAAGACTTCTAAAATTATTTGTTCTTCTCAAAATGCTCAAGTAAGTTTGAATAATTGAATGAATGTCAACCTTAGGGACAGATGGAACAATTCCCTTACACATTGACAGGAGAAAAACATCAGAAATTTTCATTTTTGTATTCTTCTCATTGGGTTATGTTGGTAACCAAAGGAATCCCTATAGTTCCTAACTACTAAGTATGTGTAAAACTTCCCTTGTTCCTGATTACTTGGAATACATATAGTTGTTTTCTAGGTGGCCATAACAAAATCCCTACCCCATTTAAGTCTTAAGATAACCATACACCTCTTGGTAACTCAACAACAGTTCTCCCTAGCCAATCCTGTGTGTACATAATTGTTATTTGGCTTACAGAGACACATTGCCATGCCATCTAAAATGGTTCTCCCTTTGGTTTATCTAACTAGTGCCACTCAGCTGCCCTAATGGTTTCCTCCAAATTTTTTACTCCGCACATCCACCAAAAAACCAAACTCTTTGCTTTTGTTTTTGGGCTTTTCATAACTACTGCTTATGGCGAAATTTCAAAACCAAGTTACTCATGTTTAAGGAACACCCTTTCTCGCGATTCATGGAATAAATTGATAACCATGTGAGGTGAAATGCATTTATTAGCTCGAACAATAAGAGTATTGTTGGGAAACTAGTAACCGTGGTCAATGAATGCACTAGCAGCATTTCCTAAAAATGCACTTTTAAAAAAAGGTGAGTCACAATGGAATCCAGTGGGTAAAAATCCTTGCATCAAGTTTTTCTAGCAGCATTTCCTAAAAATGCACTTTTAAAAAAAGGTGAGTCACAATGGAATCCAGCGGGTAAAAATCCTTGCATCAAGTTTTTCTTGAATCCAATTTTCACAAAAGAATCTTGCCCATGTACGGTTGATTACTACACAACGCCAGATGAATACACCGTCACCAAATGTGGGAATAGTATATACAGAATGCCCCATCAATACTCAACAAAACATGCCTCTTGAACACAAATGTTGCCAAAGAACAATGAGTAGTTGACACAAGATTGGCATGATAGGTGTGCATTCAACATCTAAGCACTGTCAAAATTGGAATATTAAAATTTGTAGATGATGAGGAGTATGCATGAGAATGCAAAAGTACGATGCCACACCTGCATATGACTGGTATCAATTTTGCTAAGCAGGGGATTTAGCAGAACCAAAGAAAACCACTGCCTGAGGCGATCACGCCACTGCTCAACCTGAGGATAGATGCCTACATTCTCAAAAGCTTCAATTGACTCTTCCATTGACATGGGTGAAGGAAGCTCTCCTTCCCCTTTCTTGGGAGGAGTGAACTTCTGGGAACCAGGAGACATCCTGACAAGCCTCAATGGCGTACTTCTCGTAGTTCCAGAACTGTTAGCTGAAGTGGTAACTGTGATGGGGCTGGCTAGACTGAAACCACGTAAGGTAGGAGGTGGAGTTGCCAATCTTCCAGCTGATTCAGAAATTTTCTCGCTGACATCAACCAAAAACTGTTCAAGCTCTTCTTCTGTTGCTATCTCTCTAGCATTGGAAGCTCGCTTATTTGACCAAGGAGTGGTAACCAATTGATCGAAACCTGGTGAAGTCTGAGAAGAAGGCAACTGTGAAGCAGCTGCAGGCACAAGATATAAAGGAAATGTAGAACCTGATGGTTTGGAAGGGGTGCTGAAAGTATATGTCTTACTCCCACTACTCGTGTTCGATTTTCCGCTGCCAAGTTGAGGAGACCGATTGGAAATAGTGATTGGCGGGTGAAGTGGGACAAGGACATCAGCAGGAGATGATGAGTTGGATTTTGTTTTAGGAGGTTTCTTCAAAGGTTGTGTAACCACCTTTTCAATCTTTGCCCTTATCCCTAAAAGCCCTAACTGTCGACTTGTAAGAACAGTTTGATCTTTTCTCCCTTTAGAGGGAGATATAACTGTTAAGCCTGCCGCATTTGTTGCCCTCTGTAGGGAAATGACTTTGACAAGGGCAAGCATGGTTCCCAGAAAAACAAAACCCAGAATGGTTTGCAATGCTTTCCCAAACCAAACTGACGAAAACAAATAAATAGATACCAATTAAAGAGGAAAATAACCACAATCAGAAAGAGGGAGTTAAGACCAGCAAATGATAAGCCTCTTGGAATTGGGTTACTTACAAGCAACATGGGAAGGAATAAAACTGAGCTTCAAACTGTCAATAAACCCTTTTTCCCTTCAAAATTCAAAATAAATGATTCCATTAGCCACAATTTGAGGAGAGGAAAAAATCAAACAATATGCATCACAGATTCACAAATAAACAATATCCAAGTACGGAATTTTCAGGTGGTTGCTGGCATAAAGAATACCTAGGAAACCAGATAAGAAATACAACCTCAAATCAATTTTCCTTTACATTCAAAGCCATGAATACTGGATAGTCAGCCTAATCTTTACCTGTAAAAAGTTCTGGCAGAAAATTTGGTTTCGTTCATTCTGCCATGGTTACTTGGTTGAATTTCCCCCATTCTTGGTGGAACATAACTATAACATGCTAAGATTCATCTTCTCCCTTCATTCTCATTCTTTTTCGAAAACAAACAAAAAACAAAATTCAAATAGAACCCCCAGAAACCGCCAGAACTAAGATTCGCGCCTGAGAGTCTGAGACACAGCTTTTAAGTGCTATATACCTGAGGGCTGAGGGTTTGTGCGAACAAACAGGAACCTCAAAATTCAAACTTAAATTCTGCTATCAAGCAACAACACAGACCACAATTGGGAGCATCTTGTGTTGTAGTTTAATGTATGCTAAAAACTTCATGATTAGAAAAACAAGGCAAAAGCCTCAAACTAGAGCTCGTCAAACACAAGATTTTTCAGCGTTTCAAAGTTGTTTTTGGCCATAAGCAGAAACAGCTTATGAGACACAAGCCGTAGCAAACACCCCCAATATGTCCATATAACTCCACCTGTGCCGTGCTTGGAGTCCTATATTTTTTATGGCCGTCCCAAGGGCAGATAAAGGAGGAGGGTACCACGTAAAAGCCCCATTAGATCTTTATGAAATGAAAGGAAAATAGAATACACGCACCCGACCCATTGGATTGAGACACAAGGCTCGATTTGATTTGGTTTGGTATGTGCGCGTGTGCAGGCGTAAGCACACAAAAATCTAACAATTCAATGAGTTTGTAAAATAGTTCAAACTATCGAGAGATGTCTTTGTACCTGGCAATGATGCTGAGGAGAGCGAAGGCAGAGGCAGTGGAAAGGGAGAGAATGCAGAGGAGTGAGGACTTGGGAGGGCGGAGGCTGCTGGTGGTTAAGGCGGCGGAGAGGGCTGGGTTCTGATACACCGCGAACTTTGTTGGCTTTGGTGGAGGCGAACCCTTGTCTCGTCCTCCGCTGCCGCCGTCCATGGAGGAAACAAACTAGGGTTTGGTCCGGTAAGACTGCCGGAGAGAGAACGGTGTCCTGACTCTGCGGTGGTCAGTAGCACTCACTTGTCGCTATCGCAGCTCCCTCTCGCCTTTGAAATTTGAAGTGCACACTACGCTCAATTTAGGATACCAAGACATCCAGACCATTGATCATCAACATGGACAACGGTCCGGATTCCATGAAAATGATAACACCATCCTTATGGGAAAAATCTCATAAAGGACGATTCTGGTGATATTACGGAAAAAGTCTGTTTTATTTATCTAAAGTGTCTTCTTATTTGAATTTTTTTTAATATCGATCCATACTTTTATACTTTTTCAAGACGAACGTTTAACCCTGAAAATTATGAGGAAAAACTAAGCAAAAATTTACAAAAAATAGAAAATATCAAAATAAATTCCAGACTTATAAGCTAAAAAGAATGCAGCCTTAAGGTATACCCAGGTTTTTTTTCCAATTTCACCGGAAAATAAATAATATTTTCAGATTGATCCCCCAAAACTTCTCCTAAACTTAGGATTGTCTGTTGTGTTCTCTTAGCTTTTTGAATTTTTTTTATAAAAATAGTATGGGTAATAAGTGGAGAGAGATAGAGAGAGAAATGTTGGAAGCAGGGGGACTCTAGAGGGTATTTTTTGAAAAATTCTTTTTAAAAACCAAAAAGAACACAAATTATGAATTATGAATTCAGCTGTTAGTTAATATATGAGGCTCAACTCAAATGAACTGAATTTGAGCCTCAAATTTAGGCTCTTAACTAAATGAGCCGAGCCCGAACCATATAGTTGGAGTCTCGGAAAGAGACCGTTCTTCTCAGTGCCAAATCAGAGTAAAGCACAGGAAATCATGCGTGCTCAATTAACTGTAGCTATGGTCCCTATGGAAGAACTTAGTCGTGCTTTAGGATCAGTTGCGCTTCCCTACGGTGTCCACTCTAACGTGTGCATTAGTCAGCTGGCAAATGATCTAAAAGCTCATTTGTACGTTCTGGTTCTCTCTTTGTTTTTTTTTTGGATAGGTACGTTCTGATTCTCTTGACTTTGCAAAGTTCTTAAAATCCTCTGTGGTTTCGTAGGTGAGGCATGGAAGCCCTGCTCAGAAGCAGAAGTCACTTCACTTGCCAAAGGTTTTGTTTCAGTTTCTATTCATCCTTGCTTCCAACCCCCTTACGTTTCAAAGCGCACACGTAACCCCCTTATGGATTGGATTGACGTGCGACATTTTATGGAATCTGTTCGCTCAACTAAACTGGGTAAGCATGGAAAAAATCTCAGAAGGTAAATTTCATCTTGTGTAAGATAATATACTGTTTCAGGTGAGGCACAACCTGGTTATAAAACTGGGTACCTTTGGGATAAGGCAAAAGCCAAGGGAGAAAAAACAGGCAAACAGTCAGATGGACATGCAACATACTAGTACCCAATATGACTCCCGGTATGCGTATGAAATGCATTTTAAAGTGCCATACAAACGTGGACTAGTCTGAGTATTTTTTTTCCTGTCTCTAAGCCAACCTGCAAGAGCTTATGCAGGCACTTGAACTGTTGGTTCGGGTGTTAATGTTTTTAGTTTGCCTTATATACGCAGTACGCCTTCTTATTCAAATTTTAGAAAAATATAAGATATTGGGCGTCTTCTTTAGTTTCTTTTTGATGTACGGCTTATGGTTTCGTGAATGTTGCAATTTTCTTCGGGGAAAAAAAAAAGGCATTCTACGCACTTAGATGCACCAGATATATTCAAATTTATATGGCATTTGAATGGAGTCTTCCGAATAGTTCATTGAATGAAGTGAGAAAAAAAAATCTGGCCCAGTTAGTAGTTGTACGATGTTGGTGTTCGAAGGTTAGTAAGGAAATCAAGAAAATACTAAGAAAATTAACTTCCTTATTTTTCCTTGTTTTGAAACGAGGTAGATTCAGTACTGCCCAGAAATTAGACAAATTTGGGATGCGAGGAAGTGATACGTCCGGCTTCATTACTTGAAGATTATTGATCTCTTATGTTCTCTTCTCCTTTCTGTCAAATCGAAGAGGATTTGACAATTGCATTGTGAACAAAATTGTAGACGCGAGATCGTCTTTGAAAATTGTTTCGTTCCTGAAGAAAATGTTAACGGACAGGAAGAAAAAGGTATCAGATGAAGTAGTTTGATTTTAACTACATGTTTTCGTGCATCTTTTAAAACAGTTGCAACGAGTTCACAGCACAATAGTCGTCGTTTCTCAGGAGCAGTTTATGTGATCTGATGTCGGGGCTCGATTTGAAGAGACTTGTTTTAGCGGCTGGACCACTTGGACTAATGCAATAAGCATGCCTTGATGTTGTGCTTCCCTATGTATGTACGATAGCGAGAACGGTTTGGACGCCCAACTGGCGATCGAATTCCAGTTTATACAGGTTCAAAATTACCATTCATGCAAGTCAACGTCATTTTCTTTCTCACCCGTGTACATTATAAAGACTCATATCTTGCTGCGCGCACGTACAAGGGAAAATTGGTGACATGTGCACTTCAATCCAGTCGTCTCGGTAAAAGATCCTGTTCTTTCTTGACTCTTGTTACCAACTTAGCACGAGTGTCATTTGCTTTTTCTGACATAATCGGTCTCATGATCGCTCAGGCCTTACCTGTATTCCGTCGCAAGGGATTGTGAAAACGGGATAATTAACCCAAAGGTATTGCAAATATCATAACCGTGGTACAATTACTGTTTGTTTGTTTTTTCTGATTTTAATAGTAAGAGGTGAATCTGAATTCCAAACAGCAGTAGTTTTGCCTGTACGGTTTGGGTAAGCATCACTCACCTTTGCCCTTCCATTTTATTTGTACGATCTGGAAACTTTGCTCTTAAGATGTTGGTAAGGGAGACGTGGCCATCCTGTAAATGGACTGCAAATTCTTCTCACTTATTTCCAGCAGCATTGTTGTTTTGCGGATGTTGATTCATAACTGGTGTTGCTATGATAACAGAGAATTTAGGCCGATCGAATTTCTGTTTGATGGGACACAGTTCAGTGGCCAGAAAATTCATCGGAAGAAGTTTTGACACAAAATGCATGTAATTACTGGAGTTTGGGTTTATGATCTTCTTGATGGCTTAAAATTAAGCTCATGACATGGTCAATCTATTATCCTCTTTTGTTTTTGTCACTTTGGAAGCTCTCTCAATTTGTTTGGTATGGTTTCTGCCTTTGGGTTTGGAAGTAGAGACAGATTTTTGAAACTCTTTTAACTGATTTTGCGAAGATTTTGGTGCAAGTTTTTGCAAAATCAAAAATTTTGATGACAAACACATCTGTATTTGTGATATTGGATTAACCTATTTGAGAGTGCTTTTCATGGTTTTGTGCCTATACCCAATTCTGCACCTTCAAGTTGGGAGGCTTGCACCGGAGCAATCTACCAGGATGATGAAGCCAATATTGCAATCAATAACCTTTTCCGTTTTATTTTTCCGCCAAGCTATATACATCAACGGGGCTAGAGGATAGTTAGTAAATTAGTACATGGGATCCAAAGACTGACCATAGTCTTACACCAAAACCGCCCTTAACGGAACTCAAATCCTGGCCTCCACAAAGAAGGATGAGGAAATACCAACCTTTTCCTTTGAACTTGCTTATATTCCCCTGTCTTTGCCTTATCAAAATGACCTGACTTCCATGTGAATCGGGTGGCAAATTAAACTCAAACCCATTAATCAACCCAAATCCATCTACTATAAAATAGACTCAATCCAATTTATTTATTAGTTAGGTCATAATGGGTCCAACCCGTCTAATCCATTTAGTAATTGGGTTTTAAGTGAGTCTTAATGGGTCAACTTAAATGACCCAATAAGTCATGAACATGACCCATCAAAGAAAGATAGATAGAACACAATACAAATTGAAATTAGCCTCTCTTGATCTCATTCTTCCTCCACTGAGGTCGTCACAATCAAATCCACTCGTCATAGCCATTGACAGGGAAATCGGCGGAGGCGACTCCGACATAGAATTCTAGCTCATCGCCATCGCGAATTACCTCAACAATTTGGAGAATCTAGATAATTCTGATAGCATAAATGCAAAATTTTGAAAAATCCAACTAACGAGATGACCTGCCTATTCCACTAGGATTTAATTGATCCAAGGATGAGATTCTTCCGACTTGTGCAACGGTGTTCCACTAAGACTTTTAGAAAAAGTCGCATTTTGTCCTTTTGATTTTTGATTTTTGATTTTTGTGTTTGTTTGTTTTCCGCCAATTTTTTTGTCTGTTTGATTCGAAGTAAAAAAAATTTGGCACAAAACGAACAAACGCAAATTTATTTATTTATTTTTTGCATTTATTAGTTTTGCGTCAAATTTTTGAAACTTATTGGTTCGTCTCGATGAGAGGAACTGAAAAAGTATAAATTTTGTATCGGAACCCATATTTTTTTGAAGAAGACAAAAATCCTTTTGACTTATTTTTGTACTTTTTTAAAAAATTACGAGTTTCGATCATTTTTATTTTTATTTTTTCGGTTCCTCTTGTCGAGACGAAACCATGATTCACAAAAATTTGACGCCAAACTACCAAATGCAATTTTTTTTCGAAAAAAACCATTCCCTACTTTTTAATTCAAACCCACCCTGATTATCTGAGCTTTTATAACGACATTTGCTACTCTCTCTCTCTCTCTCTCTCTCTCTCTCTCTCTCTGTTTTCGTTTACCACAAAATGTCAATTTAGATAGGTATTTTAGTCATTTAGATGTATAATATGGTAATTTTATTGTACATGAGTATTTTAGTTATTAGATGTATATGGGTAATATGGTCATTTCAATGTACATGGATATTTTAGTCATTCTAAAATTTTAATATATATGTAATTGGGTTAATGCCATTCAGAAAATGAAAAAATATATAATTGGGTTAATGGGCGGGGCGGGTTTGAAATAAATGGGTTGAATTGGGTATGGGTAATTAGACTCATAACTAATGGGTTATGGGTTAATGACCCATTAAATACCCAACCCACTTATAAGTTATAATTTATCCAATTTGACTCAAACCCGCCTACTTGCCACCCCTATATGTGATAGGGATAATTGCTCACACACAAGATAAGGATAAATTTAATTCTTGCAGGTATTAACAAATTAATACAATATATCAAGTTTACCCAATCCCCTTGCTTGTGATAGGGATAATTGCTGGCACACAAGATAAGGACTAATTTAATTCTTGCAGGTATTAAAAAACTAATACAATATATCAAGTTTACACAATCCCACCAAAACTGGCAATAGTTTTCCCAATCCTACCAAAACTGGCAATATATTAAGTTTACCCAATCCCATCAAAACTGGCCAGGTTACGATATACTGTTTTGTGGGATGGAAAAACATTACTCCAGGACCATGAAATAATCTCTCCATTTCTAGAAAAGTTATAATGAAATAGTATTTTTTTTTCCAATTTTTTTGCACCGGTTAGAGTAATGTAATTAATTCCACATCAATAAGGGAAAAAAGAATATGGATAATTGAAAGCGTGCAAATATCATAGTAAAATTTTAAAATTATTTACACAAAATTATTCCTTGAAAAAAAATTAGCAACTATTAAATTGCACGATACTAAGAGACTTGTTAGCTTTTGTCTCTCTATTTTTTTTACATTTATTAGGTCCGTGTCATTTTCTTTTACGTTTCAATTTAACGATCAAAATTCAGATGATAATAATAATAATAATAATAATAATAATAATAATTCTCTATTTAGTTTGTGCTTTTTATTTTTCTTATTCGTATTTTTATCTCTTCCCTTTAGATCATATTTTCCCATTTTTAAAATTATTTTTGTCTGAACGAGTCTGAAAAATCACATGCTCTGTTTAAAAATACTCCGCCGATGGCACCATCAACCAACGCTATATGTTGCTGTGCCGTGTGCGTCTCCGCTTTGGATTAGCTTCGACAATTTTCCTCCCCGTTGGCTCGTCCCGTTGCAGATTCCTCTCTCTCTCTCTCTCTCTCTCTCCCTCTAAAGAAACTTGGTAGGATGCAGAGGCTCCGCTCAGTGAGGTATTTGACGTCATTTTTGATCGGAAAGGAGGCGCAGCGGGCTTCTTTTTCATCCTCTTTACTATTCGATGACACCCAAATTCAGGTCTCTTCCTCTATTTCTCCATTTATCTATACACCCAAATACTCTATTAAGTTGGGTTTTCCGATACAGTACTTTCCACAGTTTCATTAATCACTAAAACTAAGCTGTGTTCCGTTCTCTGACAACCGGATATCTGGGCCGGCTTTTATGCACCTCGATTAATTCGGGTCACTGAAGTTAACGAGTGGCCCCAAGGTTTGGATGTTTGACCTCTATGAGCATGGAACCTGTGATTTCATGGAGAAGCATTTATTGGTTTCTCATAACCACCCTGCTTGAGGTTGCTGTGTTCCGTTTTCAGCATCTGCATGCTTTGTATTTCAACATAGACCTGAACGCATAGTGCTTCATCCCCTTTTTTCCTCTTATCTTTCTTGTCTGTATTGGAATTAAAAAAAGGTTGTCTTGGTAGTCCTTGGATCGTTATTTGTTACCCTTTTGGACTAATTTTAACCTCTTTGAGCTCCAATTGTGTTAATATGTGCTACAGTAATGTGTTCCTGTTTGGTGTCAAAATCGGCAATGCTTATAGACAAATTTCTACTTAGATGATTTATACAAAGTGAATGGCTGGCGACTTCTGATAAACTAGATAGAAACATGATGACTAGAACGACCCTTTTAATGATGGGGAAAGAGGAGCTGCTATTAGTAGTTGTATGCTTGCAGGAGAGCACCTCATTAACTAGGCCAACCCCTTGGCCTTGACTTGAATTGCTTCTTGTTTTGAGTTACCTACCTCAAGATTCACAACAGTTGGATGGACTTTTGATGCTAAGAAGCATGAATCATGGACCTTTCTATACTCGAGATGACTTTTAGAAAACAGATGGGTAGAGTTGCAAGTTTTGTGTGCCCATTCTTATTTTGGCAAAATTTCTCATGTGTCGTACGAGGGAATGGGCTAAGTTAGTAATAAGAGATCTTAAAGGGAGCTTGGGAATGAACTTTTAGTGTGGGATTGACAAAAAAACTGAGCAAATTTTGTGCTTCACACGCAAAATGGCGAAAAAGGCGGACTTGAAGGAAAGGCAAGTCTGGTCTGGTAGGTTCCTGCTGGACAGATGGGCAATTTGGCCATGTGTGCTCGGCCAGTTTGCCTTCCAGGTCCTTTTTTATATTTGTTCTTTAAAGAAATTTTCATTTTTGCCGAAGGCCCAAAATAGTCCACTTTGAGACAAACCTACTTTAATGAGAAAAGTGAGGAGGGGAAATGTTGCGGCTAAGACTACCAAACCAAACCAAACTGAGCCTTATGTCCCAATCACTTGGGGTCGGCTACATGAATCCTATACAAGGTTATTTCCACATCATTACTTGAACGGGCCAGGAGTTACCCCAAGTTTACGCAGCCACACTTCTGTCTTTTGAGGTGATTCGGCAATCGGCCAATGTATTACACCCAGTCAAAATGGGGCACCTGTTCTATTATTTTCTTCTACTTGTTTTTTGTACACTGGGCCACTGTCCCACAAAACATCAATTTATTCTACTCACGATGTGTTCGAAAAAGTCCTCGGGAACACCATGCTGCATCAGCCTCTCAGGTCTATTCAAATATGTGCATGGGTGGTTTGTGTAGATTGATGTGTATCGACATAAATGGAAGAGAGCATGAAGTATTTGGCATTGGTAGTAACCATCGAATTTTCTGTTAGGAATTGCAAATGTGTTGAACAACGAATAAATAATAGCCTTTTGTTGGATTTTGGTGATTTTTCAGTTAGAAACTATCCAATTCAAATCACCCCCTTATTGTCACCTTATATTTAGCTGTGGCAGTGTTTTAACAATTTTTGTTTTAAACCAATAGGGCTTTAGGATTCTGCCACCAATCGTGTCTCTGTGTGCCAACTTTTATGTTTAAAGATGGAATAACTACTGGTCATGCTGACTTCACTGATACTGAACTACTATTGGTTGAGATTGTTCTGCCGACTGCTACTCACATTGTTTATTATTATTATTATTATTATTATTATTATTATTATATGTTCATCAATCTACCAATGTTATCTATTAAGTAGCTTTCTGTTAAGAAATTTGCGATTCATGTTTGTTTATTATCTTTTGTTTGGAAATTTCGACACACTCGCGTAACCCGAACAGTGTTCTGTTTTATTCTACTTTAGAGTGCATGTTCAGCACTGTAATGCAGGTCATTAACAGGTTTATATAAGCATGCTTCTTGAGAAGTGCTGCATTTTGAGTTGAAATGTTCCTTTCACTGATTTTGAGTTGTTTTTATCACTAAGCTTCCACAGTTGCTTTTCCTATTGACTACGTGCCTTGTGTTGGTGGCAATTCCGTGACATTAAAAATGGTCTATCATTACAGTTTAAAGAAAGTGTGGCGCAATTTGCCCAAGAAAATATTGCACCCCATGCATCAAGAATAGATCAAACAAATTATCTCCCAGAGGTAGTGAGAATATCTTCCTTGATCTTGGAAACCACATGTCCGGTTTTTTACGTTTTGAATTTGTTTTATTTTCAATTTTCAGGGGGTTAATGTCTGGAAACTAATGGGGGATTTTAATCTCCACGGAATTACTGCTCCAGGTAGAATTTTTTGTGACAAGAGCTTTCTTTTAGACTTTTCTTTTCCTGTTGCTTATGGCTGCTGAAAATCTTGTTGGACAAAGTACATTGCCTTGCCTTCAATGTGGGCATTAGGACCTGCTTCTATGCAGAAAGAGTGTCATTGAGAGATTTTTAGGGAACTTTGGACTTGGACATTGAGTAACAGTCTTCTTAAGCAAGTAACTAGTGCCTATTCAAATTAATGTCTGTTGCGGGAGATATTCTGATATTGTTGACGAAAGGTTATTAGGAACGAATTTTCCGAACTATCAAAAAATAAAAGAAAAGTTATTAGGAACGAGTCCCTGGATTGGGATCACATTGTATATATCATATGACAAAGGGAGAATCAGTGAGCTTCATAGATACTATAGTACAAATTTCACCACGTATTGCAACTGATTCTCCCTCTATTTCCATAGATTTTGCCACGTGATGACATTTTCTTATTCAGTTTCCCCCCTTTCCTTTCTATAACCTTCGTTTCTCTTGATAATGAAGTATAAAGTTAATGTAGTTCCTTATAGAGTTCAATGAATTTTGGAGAATTTTGGTTTTGTCAAGCACACCTTGGCGTATTGAAATTGAATGGATGGTCCCTTTGTAGAGGAATATGGAGGACTTGGCCTCGGTTATTTATATCACTGCATAGCTATGGAAGAAATTAGCCGTGCTTCAGGATCAGTTGGGCTTTCCTATGGTGCCCACTCTAACCTATGCATTAATCAGATGGTAAATGATCTAAATCGTCTTTTACATTCTGGTGATTCTTGTTGCCTAAGCGAGTTCTGATTAGCTGCTATGGTTTGTAGGTGAGGAATGGATCCCCTGCTCAGAAGCAGAAATACTTGCCAAAGGTTTCTATTCCCCGCTCCTTTAAATTGTACTTTAACCCCTTGTGGTTTGAGCCACAAACATATAACCTCCTTATGGTCCAAAAGTGAAAGCATAATATCCTTTGTGGTTTGCAGCGTAAAACTGGCAGAATCTGTTGGTCATTTTAGTACTAATTGACCATGAACACGCATCGTTATACGCCATTCACTTGAAGAGCCATATTCTGTAGAGTGATGGAGGGGGTGAGATGGAGCTTGAAGTGCTAATTGCTGATAGCCTAATGTCGCCCTTATTGTATCTCTGCAGTACATATAAGTATATACCAATGCTCTACTTGTTTGTAACGAGCTATAGGTTTAGGTTTAGAGAGAGGAAGACAAAGAAAAAGCATGAATCTGTTTAGTTTATATAACATTGAATTGGCTTGATGTCATGGATGCTCATGTTTCATTCACAAGAATTTTAGGGCGGATAAAGTAAATGTTGTATCATTTGCTTTTGTGACATCACGCTGTTAGATAGTTTGATATACATAGTTGGGCCCATTTCCTAACAACTTAAGCTTTTGGGACTACTGGTAACTTAACACACACAAATCTCTTTAGGATTCATTTCTTTATTTCCCTATTTTCTTTAATGTTCCATCTTCGTGCACACGCATACTGTGCCTATGTTGTTAATTCTTCCACCAGCTAAACTATGTCTCTAACTTGGTGTAAAGCTAATCAGTGGGGAGCATGTAGGAGCTCTTGCAATGAGTGAACCCAATGGTAATCAATTCCTTTTCAGATTACACTAATGTAATCACAATGATTGTATGTATTACTTGCGAAGAGAAATTATTAAAGGTCGTCCATTATATGTGGTTTTATGTGTGACCTAAACAACTTTTCTGAATATCCAGCTGGCTCAGATGTTGTTAGCATGAAATGCAAAGCTGATCGTGTCGACGGAGGTTATATTTTAAATGGGAACAAGATGTGGTGCACCAATGGCCCAGTTGCTCAGACACTGGTATCTTTATCAGAACTTTGTTACATTATGCATGGCTATGAGTGTGTTTTCTTTGTCATCTGTTGTGACTATTTTTGGGAATCTTATGTATTGTGATGATGAATTAAAGGACAGCAAACAACATTGAATTCTGTCTTGTGTCTGATCACAAAATCCGAAGGTAGCATTTGTATGTATTTCTTAGTTGTTCTGCATCAGCGTCCATGTTGCCTACAATAGTTAGATTTGGATTGCAGTTATATCAAGTTATCAACAAGACCGTAATTGACGATTATTTCGATTTGGACTCTTAGATATAAATCTTAGCTTCCCTTGTGTTTCTTATAGGAAAGCTATCCTTCCCGAGTTGCTGCAGTTGTAGGTGATGAATTCATATTAGGAATAATTAAGAAACAAAATAGTAGAGACAAGGAATCCCAGTTGAAGCAGTTGTGGTTCTCAGGTGGATACATGTGTTGGAAGGGTTATTATGAGACGTTTTTGGGCAAAACCCTCTTTTTTTATGAAAATGAACAGATTGATTCTGTATCTTGCCATCTTCTGTACTTACTGTCAAACTGTGTATAGATACCTGAAGTATATCCCAGCGATTTAAGTTATATTCCAGTGTTCGGTCGGAATCATCTTTCTTTTGTTCTTTGGGTAGAAGGAAAATGTTATTTCCCGTGTTGAAGTCATTCTCTCTTTGTGCCCCAGTAACCCACTTGTTATCCGTCTCTTGACCAATTCTTAGATTGGTTTGAGCTTTTCCTTTCGCATGGAAGTGTATAGGGCTTTTTTGCCGTATGGCCTCTTTTTGTATATGGGTGGCATTCCCTTAATGCCTTCTTTCTAATATATTTATTTACTTATCAAAAAAAAAAAAAAAAAACTGTTGATTTTGTTGTGGTTTGTCAGTACTTTGTATTTCTTCTTCTTCTTGCATCTTTTTCTAGAGTACACTTTTGGTTGTCAGAATTGATGCTTCAAATTTTGCCAGGTCATTTACGCAAAAACAGATGTTGCAGCTGGCTCTAAGGGAATCACCGCATTTATCATTGAGAAAGGAATGCCCGGGTACTGAAACTTAAGTAGATTGTAGTGAAAAATATTGGACAAGAAATCACTGACTGCTTGCACCTAGCAAAATAGAATCAGTATTCACTGAAGTTTAGTGAAATGGACAAAGTTTCTGATATCTTACTTAAAAATAGTTGGGAAGATCATCAAACATGCGTTTTTGGTAATAGAATAATTGGAAAGAGGCATCAATAATAATATTGGTCCAGATCCTGGTGAGAGGAGTGTGGCTGTTTGTCATGTGGCCCCTTCTAGATAGCTATAGACTAGTTTGAGTAGCATATGTCCCTAAGCTAATCTGCAAGCACTTACATAGGCACTGAAACTGTTGGGCTTCTAACAATTTTTCTTAAATTGGACATATCTGGATGGTGCACACCCCGTACCATACGTATGTCTTTGTATTCAAATGATACAAATTGGACAAAAAAGAGCATGAGTCATACTGTCCAGAAATTCAATTTTGATTTCTATGACATCTGGACGGAGGTTTTAGATTGATTTTATGTATGAGACTAAAGGAAAGAAAATCAAGAAGACACTCTCAACTCACCCGTCTTTTTTACCTTTTGTGGGTGACAATGCAGATTCAGTACTGCCCAGAAATTAGACAAACTTGGGATGCGGGGAAGTGATACGTATGGCTGCATTGCTTTATAATTGTTGCTCTAGTATGATCTCATCTCCTTTCAATCTAAATTGGAGAAGGTTTGACAATTGCCTTGTCTACAAAATTGCAGATGTGAGCTTGTCTTTGAAAATTGCTTTGTTCCTGAAGAAAATGTTCTTGGGAAGGAAGGAAAAGGTACCAAATTATGTAGTTTGAGGTGATCATTTGAAGTTTTGAACTATGTGTCAAACACCTTTACATGTGGTAGCTAATTGCTTTGTGTTGGATGATGTAAAATTGCGAACATTCTGCTTCGGCTTCCAGTTGCTACGGCATAACAGTCAGGACAAGTGAAAAGGTTTTGATTTAAACCCTGGATGTCCTATGATTATAAAACTGCCAATGTTCTGATTGGTATGGCCTATGGTGTTGTAATAGCTGACCCAAAATGAATTGATTATAGCTGAAGTGTTTTTGGATATTCCCCCTCTGTAATTACATTTTCTGAATTCCTTAAACCTCAAAGTTTTGACATGATGCTGACTAGTAGGTTAGTGATTGTATTGACTCTTCTTCGGGAAGTTGAAGATTAGATTATGCTCCCTCAGTCCCATAATGTTTGTCCGGTCCGCAAAATAGAGACGTAAAAATAATACAATTTTTGCATGAAAAATTCAAAATAAATTTAACAATTTACTAAATATTGATGAGTTCTTTTAATTTATGAAAAAAGTTTGTATTTCTTCTTGAAAGAAATGCATTATTTTTTAGTCCTCATTTTGCGGACCAGCAAACATTATGGGATGGAGGGAGTATTGTTTTATTTTTTTTATCTAAAGCTATAGTGATTCTAGAGACTGCAAGCGGAAGAGATGTTTTGAAATGATTGCATGATGACCTCAGTGCAGTTCACTGCATTTCCCTTAAACCTCAGAGTAGGTTTTCCTGTATGTTTTCAAACTTGATCAGCTGGTTTGGTGAATGTTTAGAATGATTGGAATGAGTTCATTGTAATCACCCATCCTTTTGTTTCAGGGGTTTATGTTATGATGTCGGGGCTAGATTTGGAGAGGCTTGTTTTGTCGGCTGGACCCCTTGGACTGATGCAAGCATGCCTTGATGTTGTTCTTCCCTATGTACGCCAACGGGAACAATTTGGACGCCCAATTGGTGAATTCCAGTTTATACAGGTTCATACTTACCAGTCATGCAAGCTAACTTCATATTGTCCTCAAACATGCACATTAAAAACCTTTTCCACGTGTTGTCGACCTGCTTATACAGGGAAAGGTTGCCGACATTTATACTTCGCTGCAGTCTTCCAGGTAAGAGATCCCTGATTTGTGAATATTCTATTTTTCTTTAATTTTATTTGCATGACTCTTGTTTGAACGTCGTTATAATCACTCTCATGTCTATCCAGATCTTACGTGTATTCTGTTGCGAGAGATTGTGATAACGGGAGAGTTAACCCGAAGGTAGTGCACAATGCCTTGTTCTTCGGTCTTTTTTTGTTAGATTTTGTTTTTCCTTTCGAATGTTTTAAAATGAGGGGTGAATCTGAAGTCCAAACCGCTGTAGTTTTGCCTGGACATTTTTGGAGTCAATTCACTATGAAGTCAGCTTTTGACTTGTTTTTTCTATTGGAACTAGATCTTTGAGTTGGAAAATCGAAAAGATTTCCTATTAAACACAACGCGGGGATGGCACAAGGGTTCCTCTTGTAGTATAGAGATGCTAGGACAACCACCTCAAGAGTTTCATGACAAAACATGCATGGATTCTTCAGACTTACAATGACCGTAACTACCACATAAATGCTAACTTTTCAGGACTGTGCTGGAGTTATACTTTGTGCAGCTGAAAGAGCCACCCAAGTAGCCCTTCAGGTGAAGTAAAGCTATCCTACTTATGTTCGCCTCTCCGGTTGGTCGTGGCTTCTATTTATTTGAATTGCTGACTTCAGTGCATAGCATATCCTGATGCCAACATTTTCAGGGAATCGCTTATTCATATTATGTTGTTGCAATTAAACATTGAATGAAAATATATGTTACAAGTTACTTATGATCAACTGTTTGAGATAACCACGCCAGAGAGTATTCGGCCTGATTTTACCAATCTCCTTATACTGATTCATAGTTTTTATGATTTAAAACCCTATGCCAGAGTATTCCAATGTAGCTTGTTGAATTGTATTTTTCGAAGGATATATGGTTATTTTCTTTGTATCGAATGACGTTGCAGGCTATCCAATGCCTAGGTGGTAACGGGTACGTCAATGAGTACCCAACCGGTCGCCTTCTCCGTGATGCCAAATTGTACGAGATTGGGGCTGGAACTAGTGAAATCAGAAGATTGATTATTGGTCGAGAACTCTTTAAGGAACAATAAGAGAGAAGCTGTTTGTTATTTCCTCCTCCTCCTCAGTAATAGTCTCAATTAGAAATTTTAATTTGCTTTAATTGAAATCAAATAAAAGAACAAGGCGTTTTCGGTGTTGTATTGGCTTTTACTCAACGGCATTTTCATAAATTTTGTACTAGAGTCCAAGCACATGCCGCGCGAGTGCTGAATTTGTATTCAAATTTTGAATTTTTTTTTTTGGAAAAAATGAAGGAAGTATGGCATTTATTTTTACAGAGGTTATTTTGAACAGTTGGTTGGAGTCATGCACTGTGGAAAAATGAAGATCACAAGCAAGATCGTGTATACCATTTGCGGTAGCTAAGTTTGCAATTTAATCGCTCCTCAGCCTCTTTTTGCTACGTTATTAAATCATCTATGTGACCTTTTTATACATTTTTTGGTTGTCGTAATGTATGAAATTTGTGTTATACTCCCTCAGTCTCAATTTGTTTGTCCATTTTCGATGTTCGTATCACTTTTCAATCAATTGATCATATCTTTCAATATGGAATTCAAAAATGTTGGATCTTGTTTGATAGTTCTTGATTAATTCAATAATATAATATTTTTAAAGTTATGAAAAATGTTATAAATTGAAATACAGTATAATCAATTGAAAATGGCACCAACATCGAAAATGGAGAGAATGAATTATTATATTACCAAGTGTTATGGCAACATAACTTGTCTTCAGCCTTCCATTTGGAAAGTACTACTTTTGTCCCCCACTTTGTTGTGCCTGTTTCATTTTTTACACTTCACAAAAAATTGTCTATATCTCATAATCTATAATATTTTTTTATGATTTCAAAAACTTTGTTTAAGAGAATTAATTGAGATCTATCAAACAATATCTATATTGAATATATAAAATATTATAAATTAAGAGATATAGACAATTTTCTGAGACATTCAAAAAAGAAAACAAGCACAACAAAGCGGGACAAATGGAGTACTCCAATAGACACGCTATCCGGTGCGACCATCGTGGACTGAGAGTGGGAATCCATTCACAAAACGAACCAACTTCCACATCAGGATTCAAGTCCTATTCGTTCTTTTACTCTCCCTAAAGTTATATCCCAAGTTAATTATTCACTGCTTTAATCTTAAATTGTTAACTGTAGTAATATTACTTAGTGCCTCTAATCTTGGTATAATGAACATGTTACTTTCATAATCTGGCCGCAAGAGATTAATGAAATACAATAGGATAAGTAAAAAAATGAAAGATTTAAAATATCTCGAGAGTTATAATCCTTACCTATTATTGTCATTGTGTATACGTCGACTGACTCACAGCATCTTCACCTTACTCAAATTCTTACTCTAAACACCCAAATTGGATAATGTGATGTGAATTTGATAATGCAGATGAAGCAATACTTCCACTTTACTTTAGTTCTAAAGTAGGGGTCAATTTTCACTAAAAAAAAAAGTACGGGTCAATATTGTCATTGTGGGAGTGTTTTTTAATACTATATCTGTGGAGAGAGAAAAATGCAGCAAACAAAAGCATCTTATACCAAACTCGGTTCTCTTAAACGTTTCGGAGGGACAATTGTCTTGTGTTTCGAACTGAAACTTTTATTAACCCAAAGAGAGTTATTTATCAACCCAACGAGAGTCATCTCCACTAGTTTGGGGGTTTGCTCTTACCCTGGAGATGTGAGTTCGATTCTCGATGGTAGATCAATCGGTTGGAAGGTGAAAGTCCAAGTGGATAGTCTCGTGAGCACGTCCAGTGGTCCCCTCGTAGTTGTATCTAACAGCTATCATGGGTGTTGGTTCCCTATGGTCTACCCTAGGTGGATTCTTCTCATATCGTCATCCCGTTTGAGTGTGAGGATAACTCCTATGTAACTCTTTCTCCGGCGCAAATAGACCCCGGAGATGACGACGAGAAAGAACTCCGTCCGGCAACAAACACTACCGCCGCAAAGTAGCCCTGAGAAATTTGATATAGGATTTGAGTCTCGCCTAATTTGGTGAAACATTAGAGTAAAACTCAAATTCGGTATATGCATTCCAGCATGAAAGTTGCACAAAGAATGTAACGATTCACACTGGATTGCCCTGTTGGGTAATAAGTGCGAATAACTGACAGCCTAAAAGAAGACCTAAGACTGCTTAGTAGAGCCAGGACGTAGTACAAAGTCTCGTTGTTGACAAGAGTGATTACACTTGGCTAGATTACTCAGTATAAGGATTTTTTAGTTAGACTTCACAGAATTTTTCACAGCTAAACCGTTAAAAGAACATCCTCAATAAAATAAAGAAAATCAACAATCATACAGTTCAGATTACTCACATTCTCTATCAGATGTTGAGCATCCAAAAGGCTAAAAACACTTGTTTGGAATGAATGTAAAAAAGTGGAGTAAAATATTGCTGAGAAAATTCTAAAAGGGGGGGAGAACTTTCGGGATTAAAGAACGTTAGAAACAACCAATTTTGAAAGAAAGAAGATATTCCCACACTATTATTGCTCTAATTATTATTCAACCACAAACACTTACACACACATTTTACGCATACACTCGCATCTCTTTTAGTGGGGCCCACACTATTGTAGTATGTGTGGACCCCAATGTGAATATGGTTGAATTTGTGTAAATATTTGTATAAGTGTTTGTTGTCGTAAATGATTGTTATTGCGCACTCTATTATTATGCAATATAAGTGTGAAAATGAAATATAGTACAATTTTACGAAGAGCGTGATATTATTGATGCCGTCACTTTTAATTTTTTGAAATTTCATATCCTGTGATATTATTCTTTTTTCACTCAGATTTTTTGTCAAACAAACAGGAAGGCGGGTATACATAAATGATACTCACATAGCAACTTGCACAGATTGCGGTGTGGGACCCACTGCGGGTCCCACACAAACGATTCGAGCTGTTTATTGGATGTAGAACATTTTTTCAAGGGTCCACGCGATGAAAATCGGTTTAATCCAATACTTATAAGTGCTCGATTCAATCATCTAATAATGAAAAATTAGATGATTGAATTGAGCATTTATAAGTATAAGATTGAGCCGATTTTTTACAGAGACATTTGAAAAAAATGTTTCACATTCACTCGGGATCGTTTGTTTAGGACCCGTAGTGGGCCTCATATTGCAATCTGTGCACAATTGTTGTGCGAGTAGCAGAGTTGGTGAGTATATCCCTCCATTATCCAGTGGCGAGGAAGATCTTCAGGGAGTGAGAGCAATCAGGTAGCTGTTCTGTGCTTGGCCATACTCTCTGACAATAGAAGGAGAAGACCCATGTTCCAGATGTTTAAACAAGTCAGTTTCTTTTCAAAGTTTTTCCATTTTAGTGAACTTTTTTGGCCTTTAATTTCTGTTATGTCTCTGATTTTTCTCGACGAGAGGGGAAAGAAAAACGAAACTAGGACCAAAAATTTCTCATAGAGATCTACCAAGTCTACATGAATGATCAAACAAGTGCAAGTACAGACGAGACCAAATATCCAACAAGGATCCAGCAAAAATCAATACATAAGAGTTCATAATACCCTAGTTAATTTGACGTAGTATTTCAGCTTAATTATGTTCAACAAGAACAGCAACCAGACATGAGTACACATACACACTTATGCATACATCAAACATGGTACTTATAACACCGGCCCAAACCCTAAATCCGAGCTAGTGTAGTAGAAGAATCCAGCTGGCCAACGGAAGAGGACTTGGACACGTCCATTACAGTTGGTACGGCTTCCTCCAAACAACTTTGAGTGTCATCACTGATCATACCCATTGTCATTTTCTCCACTTCTTATTGGGCGTAGACATGGATCTTGGACACCACATCACAAAACTCACTGCCAAACATATATGATATCGCTGTATCAGTAATGTTGTAACAGCAAACAATAATCCAAACAAAGTAGTAGGCTCAGTTATTTTGCAATAATTAGAGGCATGTTTTCTAGTCTGATGTAGTCTTGCAACATTTTGCAGACTGTTGTTGCCTACTCTTTTTCCAGCATTTAATTTCCAATTGTTGGTCTTTCATTACCAGCAGAGTTACCCTTTTTGCCTCTTCAAGAAGCCATTTCTAGAAAACGACAAGCCACTTCCCACCAAGCCACTTCCCACCAAGAAAAATAGGAAAAATGCACGCTGCCCATCCCGTATAAATTTCATCCCCACGTAGAAACCAAAAAACAAGCTAGAGTAAACGTGTACATGAAAGAAGTGAACATCTGTAGTTTATATCATGGTAATATGTGATATGAAAATTCCAAGGACAACTGAATAAAGGATGCATCCATTCCCTTGTTTCCTTAACATTTCCAATCTAAAAATGCGTTTGCAAGGATAATGGTAATAGCAATTGCCACAGCCACTACTTGTAATGGTTTATGATTTGCCTGCTGCTGCTTCTTTTTGTCCCTTATTCCTTTACTAACATTTGAGACAAGGATAAAAAGTTAATAGCATTTATTGGCGCAGAACACAATAGCCCTACTGTTTTACAATCATGTAATGCATTCTAATGAAAGAATAGCCGTATTGTTTCAGAGTTGGCAGTTCTCTTTGCAGTTTCAAGCTATCGAATACGACAGTACTTGAAAATTTCTAGGGTGTATTTGGAACTAGTGAAAGGGAAAGAAGAAGGAAGGGAAAGTGAATCAGAGAAATTAGAGGGAACCTAGTTATTTCCCTTCGTTTAATTTTGCAAAGCAATAAAGGAAAATAATTTCACTGTTTGGATTTAAGAGAAAGAGGGAGGAAATTAATAAATGAAAGTGAAAAGAGAAGAAGAAACAATAAATAACAAAAAGAGGAGGAAACTAACTTTCATCATTCGTTCTTAGTCTTTTTCATTTTCCTTTTGTTTGCCAAACAAAGGGAGATAGGAGCGTTGATTTTTACTTTTCTTTCCTTTACATGGACACAAGGCAAAACACAAAATAGAAGAATGAAATTAAGATAACGAAAGATATACTTACTGCCATGGGTCATCCCCAACAACCATCATGTCATTCTCACTATCAGTGTACAAGATCTCCATCCTTCATCAGGATCACGTAGAAGCCCTTCCATGCCAAAGAGCCTCTCTAGCTCAATCAGCAACTCATTATAGCTATTCAGTCTCGAAAGATCACTAGCTCTACCAACCATGCTGCCTTGTTTGTGGACCTTCACCTAGTTAATATTTAAAACAGTCTGAGATAACCAAGAAAATGCATACCGAAAATACAGCGTTTAGCCGTTTAAAAAAGCTTACCTTAGTACAGCTCCTCTTATTGGAACTCTGCGAGTTTGTCATAGGAGTTTCTCCAGTCAAGGTAAATCCAAACAACTTAAACCCAGCCATAGTGCCATTGGAAATTTCATCGTTTGCATTCTTAGAATTTGCCTTTGAAATAGGACCACCTATCTTTCCCTGCATTCTTAGAATTTGCCTTTGAAATCAAGGCTTTCAAACATTGTTACCTTTACTTTCACCTTACCAAGTGCTGCCAAACCAGAAGTGTCTTTTCTTGTTTGATATAGCTCGGATGTGCACCTAAGCATGTGTTTTTGGGGCGTGAAAAGAAACAAAAGTGTTGGGATCCAGGACACTCGGTCCATAATTTTTTTTCCCGGACACTTTCATGGACCGAGTGTCCTGGACGGCATTAGGCCTCGAAAAGAAATGTGCACTTAAAGAAAGAAAAAGAAAAACTACTCTCTTCAAAAACCAAACAAACATTAGATTCTGATCCCCATCGGACAAACCACACAATTATGTATGGACAAAACACCAATTGACCGACTATATATCTTGTGCAAAACTCCACAGGCTCATTCGCTGGATTGAATCTCACAGAATTCCCAGCTCCCTACAGCAAAACCTCGCAGCCAAATGCTCAATCTCAATGCAGAACAGATTGGAAAGGACCAGATAGTTATAAGAAAGCTACAGTGCTCAACGTGAATGGAATTCTTAACCAAATTTAAGATCAAAATCCCCAGATGCCATAAAAAAACAAAGGATCAAAATACCCACAAGTATAGGATCCTGGCCGGAGCATTTTCAGTCTTTGACCACAGTTTATATAGTCAATCAAGCGGGGAACCCGAATAACTCACTTTTGTCACATGACCTATTTGACACAAAGAATTAGTATTATCCAAAATTTGGAGCTGAGTGCACGATATAAAGAAATTCCTGCACTAATCTCTTCTCTATAACAATGGGTTCGCAGTAAGTTCCAATCAACTCAGGGTTTCTTTGGATTTGTGAGCTTTGCGCCAGATGTCCCTCACAGAAACAAGGATCATCCACAAACGTCTTTCCGAGCCGAGCTGGCGAAATTTTTGTGAATATCCGAAACCTCATTTTTCTGTTGCGCTGGTGGACCTGGAACGTGTGGGTATGAGTCTTGGACTGACGGAAAAAATACAAAACTTGAAGATGTCATTCTTCTACGTAGCACTAACTGACTTTGATTGCCTGAAGCTCTCGCAACCTGGACAGTTATGCAAACTCTCGTGAATGTATATATCACAGTCGAGGCAAAAGTGTTGTTTGCATTTTGGACAAATGACACAAGGGATGGGCTTATTTCCTGTATAAAAAACAACGAAAACAGGAATAATTGGAACCGTGTCTTCAAGGCAAAAGACATGAATGCAATGCTAGGATTTTGAATCAATCACAAATCGGACTTGTAATTAACTGCCAACAAGAATTGTTCCAAAAATACCCCCGTTCTTCTAGAAACAGAGTGATACGAATGAATAGACAACAAGAATAGAGATTGATGTCCTCATCTTGGAGGAGCAAAGAATAGAAAATGGATAATCTATCCACTGAAATCGGAAAACCTCAACTTTGTATTGATAATGCAGAACCCTTTCTATACAGAAATGATACCATTGAAATGCAGAGTCACAGCTAGATAAACCAACCAAACTAAGCTTGCGTCCTAATCAATCAGGGTCGAATACAAGATTCGTTTTTCACCATTCTGCTCTCTCAAGGGCTATGCATTCAAGTTTTCAATTAAATAGTCCTCAATTACCTTCAAAGGTTTGCCAGCACTAGTGGATTCCACAATGTTGGCCAACATAGCTTCGAGGATAATGTTCAACAGCCAGGGAACTCAAGTATATGGTGCAGATAATTAATTTTGAACCTCTAAATTCCTTACAAAATTAGAAGTCCAAATAGAGAAAAATAGATTAGTTTGCAAATGCATTTTGAGAAAAATGGCTTCCTAGGGTAACCTGTCTTAGGCTTTCTTTCAGAGTACCTCATCTCCACAATACAGCAACGTCAGCAATGCAAACAACTATATATCTTTTTTCCTACTGCAAAAGTACAGCACCTTTTACCCAAAACTACTCCTAGCATAACATTGTCAGCTCACTTGGATGTTTTGACCAAACCAAAAATATGGTCACTTCGTTAAAAACCATTAGAGCATATGTTCAAGGAGATACTACTATACATCATGCTTTGTATACGTCAATATGCAAGGCAGGTAAACACTCTGCTCATCTTATGCTATGCACTAACTTCAATCTGATAACAACACAGACACGAGAAAACAGTACATATACATCTTTTTCAAAAGTTCGATTGACCAAATGCAAATTGTTGGCAGTAAAACAACACAACCATTGAATGGCAGTCAACATCAGCTACTTACCAGGATCACGAAGACTTTGCTGGCATCCGAAACAATTCTTTGGGAACATTTGATGAGGACCAATTGGAAGGGAGGGAAGAGACACATCATCAAATGGTGTTATGGGGAAGAGATGGTGAAATGATCTTGCCAAATGGGGAGAAGAAACAAGAGTCAGGCCACAAATGCGACATTCGGTAGGTAATTCACAAACGCGTGCTTTACATCTTGGACAAGTGTATCCTCCACCAACCTTAGCCTCTTTATGACATGAACAAATTGAGATAACACCCTCCGCTGCCCTTTGGGGAAATCCCATCCTGATCAGATTTGCAATTGCAAATTCTGCTATAGCTGGGGGTGGCGGTGCATGCTCCAGTACCAACTCTTTTAAGTGAGACTGCAAAAAGAAGATATACCCAAGCATAAGCAGCAAAGAACAATTGTTAAATAAACTACACTTTACAGTGTTCCTATTTCTTTTCTCCACTAATTAACCAAGGTTGATACTTTTCTCCATTGATGTCTAAAATCTCTAATTAAAGTCTCCCATTTGACAATTCCAAAGTGAACTTTTAGAGTCCCATTACCACCATTTTTCCATTCTCTTTATTTCTTTTCCTATTTACTTAATTCGATCGCTCTTCAACATAACGACAATGATTTTTCTGATGCTAACAACATTTTAGATGGCAAGAGTTGAGTTTGGTTCTTGAAATTTATAACTCACGTCTAGCACTTCCACTTTTCTAGATGTTTGCTTGATTAGCTGAACTCACCTCATCCAGTGCGACAGAGTATAATCCACCAGTTTCTTGGCAAATATATTTGCATATGAAGATTTCCGCTGAGAGACCGATAACTGAACACCTGATTTTAGATTTCTTGCACTTCTGGATGGTCTCCATTATATCCCCTGGATCACAGGTACTGAGAGCCGAATACAGGATGAGAACTTCACGGTGACCATATGATGGGATTTGACATAGATAGTCGCAAACAAGATCCAGGGCATTCTGAAGAGAGGAATCACCCGAACACTCCAACTTACCCATCAGAGCTTTAACATGGGACTCAGGACTGCCACCAAGATCTGTTAGGCACTGAGCAACCCCATCTTTTATAATTACCAGACCAATTTGACTCAGTGGATTCTGGTCAAAGAACTCCCTAATGAAAGCCTCAATTTGTTTAGCAACTACAACCATTCGACTTGGTTTGAAATCCATCTCCGAAGCAGCCTACACATATATATCGAATGAATCATGAAGCAGGAACAAAACAAAAGTGTACAGAGCCAACAACCATAATAAAAAAACTCATTATCTAAGCAATAAAGGTCTCTACCAAATTACAGTACCAATTAGAAACTCACATTACCATATATTTCCAGGCACGGAGGAGCTTATACTATTATCTTGAAGTAATTTATTACTATATCATCCCAAGTTCTGAATACCGTTTTGGACAGGGTACCGGTTTTCTTATTGGTACGGTACGTACCGTTTCGGATTTACCGCAACTACAATTATATATAATTATAACACACAAAAAATTTCGATACTGTGCAATTCCTTCTATAATAAATACTATTCATAAGTCAATAAATTTCAAGTAATTGACTTTTCCTCTTCCCAACAAACCCATTTCTTCTCTTCCTTTTTTAAATCGGAAAATTACTCCACTTGGACCACTTACATTCCCAAACAACGTGCTAAAACCACTGGTTTTGTACACAAAAAAAAATCCACAGCTTTTTTAACTTTCCCCAATCCAACTAAACACTCACTCTCTATTCTCTCTCTCTCTCTCCCTCTCTCCTCAGACAAACGGAAAACCCAGATGAACACCCGCCTGAGTCTTCCTCTCTCTTTTCTCTCTCTCATACTTACAGTCTTACACGGTTACACCACTCCATTTTCCTTAACCAGTGGGAAGATCTAATTTCATCACCCTTCTCTTCTATTCTCCAAATGGGTTGTATTTTGTATTGTTGAGAGGGATTCCAATGGGAAGATCTATGTAAGTAATCACTTCCAGCCACGGTCGGATAAGCTGGAGAAGACCACGAGGAGCCACTATTTTTTCCAATTTCCTCTTTTCTCTTTTTTTTTTTTCCCTTCTATTTCTCCATTTTCTCCACTGCCTGGTGCAAAATGGTCCTGTTTTGCAAAATTCCGGCTGAAATCGCCGGTAACATCATCTCGGCCGGTAAGGTCCGGTATTAGAACCGGGACGGTATTAGAGGGTTATAGTACCGTTTTTTTATCAAACCGGTACATACCGGCCGGTACGGAACGGTATTCACAACTATGATATCATCTATACCATGTTTTACAATAACTTGGATCAACAAAAAACAAAAAAAATTTACAATAACTTTACACATTCACCGAGTTTAAATTTCAAATTCAAAATGCTTAGGCCAGAACGCCTTGCCTCATGAGGGGTTAAAACACCTAGCCCCATTCGCCTAAGAAAACATTGGTTCTCAATACCTCATAGAAACCCTAATGAACTACATCTATTTTCCATTTTTCATGCATCTGATCCATAGAATTTTTTAGTGGTCCATAAAGAAGCAATTGAATGAATACTACAATTCATGGGTATCAACATGAAAATTTTGGATACCTTGGATAGGTCAATGACAATATAAAGATAGCGAATGAGGCCCTTCTGAATTCGAGCACCAGTTGAGGCAGAGGAGAGAGAGCGCAGACGCCGGCGGTACTGAGCATGGTAGAGAGTTTTGTTGTCAATTGGGCGAAGGAGGCCAGATTCATCCTCTTGCAGAGACTCCCAGGATCTGTCATCTGCGTAAGCTCTCTCCCAGGCATCGAGGCCTCTTCCATTTTCATCATCTTCCTCATCCTCTTCTTCTTCCTCTCTGTTAAGTCGTCTTCCATCACCATTGTTCATACTTCCTACAATAAGAACCAAAGAGGTCTTGACTAAAAGTTGGTAAAGATTGAATTTTGCTGAGATAAAAGTTGGAAATGGATGGAAATTTTAAAACTGAACAAGCTGGGCACTGACACCCACAAAATGATCATCTCTGCATTTGAATGAGATTAAAATTCATGTAAAGCTCTTAATTCATAAAGTGATGGGCTAAAAGTTAGGTTCAAACACAAAATCATGTCAACTGCGAAGTTAGTTCGATTTTAGACAGACTATGCTTGACTGGTGCATGTCCAACTAATCATGTCGGACACAGATCCTTCACCTAAACCCTAAGGCAAGTAGGTCCATAGTCCATACATATCCATCCGACCACTTTCAGCGAAGATATAGTCTGCCAACCACATAATTTGGCCAAATTAATGGGCCCGCATTAACAGCAGTCCACGTTGTATCCTTCAGGCCAATGTTTGAGATTGAGATGAAACCCTGGAATAGTACCACCTCAAAACACACAAGTTGCCTCAAACTTCACGAAGCACAAGTACAACAAGGCAGTACACAACCATATATAGATACATCAAAGAATGGGTATCGTAGCATACATAATAGCAATGGGTTTGATTTTTACCTGGGTTTTTTTTTTCCGCAGTTGCTATTGAATGGGAAGCCTCGTGTGATAGCTCTTGTCTGGTTTGAGGAGAGGCAGTAAATTCAGAATGCAGTACTAAAACAGTGACAAAAACGTAAATTTCAGATTTGGAAGATGTATAATTCAGTGGCGGTACTTACAAAAATAACACCAAAGGAAGGAAAATAACACAGATGGAGGTCAAATACTGTGAGGAATCTAGGATTAAGATATCAATTGAGTAGAGCAACGAGAGTTTTGTACCTTCCTTTGGCGTAGCTACTAAACCCTAGAATGAACTTCAAGTTGCACAAGCTATGGTGATAGGAGACAACCATTACTTTCGGTTTTCCATCTTTCACGAGAGAGAGACGGCTTTCGGTCGAGAAAGAAGGGGGAGCCTATTCATTCATACTTCATACGATGGTGTATTACTTGAACCAATTCATACGATGGTGGAGTAATTTTGTCAAAATTTTTGGATATAATACTTCTTTTCACAAGAGAAATTACAAAAAGTATAAAATTGTACATCGAAATTAAAAAAGTTCTCGTCCTTTACTGATTTTTTTTTATTTTGGTCATAATTCAGTAAAGACGATAACTTTTTTAATTTCGATGTACATTTTTATATTCATTTCTCTAGTGAAAATAAGTACTAATTCCAAAAATTCTGACAAAAAATTACTCCACCATCTTATTTTTTCAAGTAATACACCATCGTATGAAAGTATGAATGAATAGGCTCCCCCTTCTTTTTCAACCGAAAGCCGTCTCTCTCTCTCGCGCGAAAGATGGAAAACCGAAAGTATTAGTTGTCTCCTATCACCTATGGAGCACGGATACCGGTACGCGGTAAGGGTACAGGAAACGGCAAAACCCCAAAAAAGTATGGGTACGGGTACGACGGGTACGGCGAATATTGATATAATTTTTTTTCCTATTTTTTATTGCATAAAATGAAATATAAACCCATTTTACCAACAAAAAGCAACAAAGATAAAAGTTCAAAGTTCATACATCAAGTTCAACGTGCCTAGATCAAAGCAAGACGAGTTCCTTGTTCCTTGCATACCAACAGTACTTACAAACATTGTTCATAATTTCATAAAGCATAGGCTTAGTTCAACGGCGAATATATATATATATAATTTTTTTTCTATTTTTCATGTGCTTTCTTATTTCGACAAGAAGTTCATACCTCTCCTTCACAACAATCTAATTCCTTTAGCTTTAGTTAGCAACAAATGGGCTTTGACTCTCATGTATGACCCCTGAAATTCAAGGTTACATAAATTGCACTTGAACTTTGTGTTGTTACCCCCTTCACCCCTTTTAATTAATTTAGTCACATAATCCCATAGGGGAGCATTCTCATCGTGATCAACAGGTTTATTAGTAGCACTACCAGTTGAACTTGAACCCATACTGCTCATTGATCTCATCTCCCTATGAATTATGAAATAATCGCAGTGCATTCAATCAGTACAAATGGAATTGAGAGAGAGAGGAGAGTCCGAGAGACATATGAAGAGAGAAAGAGAAAGGAGAGAGAGAAAAAAAGAGAGAGACGAAGAGAAAGAAAGAGAGAGAGAGAGAGAGAGAACTTACGGTTTGAAGCCCTAGATCTCCAGATCGCTGCCTCTCTCTTTTTTTTTTTTTTTTTGATCGCTGACTCTCTCAGTCAGTAAACGTGTATATAGTAAAAAAGACAAATAAATTACACAACAAACCCATATTTGATAATTATTTACAAAAAAGAAATTTAGAAAAAAAATCATTTTAGGCTAAAACGAACCCAATGCTGTACCCTTTACGTACTCATGCCGTACCCAAAATTATCAAAAGTACCCAATCCAATTTTGTCGTACCGGGTACGTTTTTGTCGTACCAGGTACGTTTTTGCCGTACCCGTACCCAGTACGTGTACGACAACATTTTTGAAGTACTCGAGCCTATCACCATAGCTTGAGCAACTTGAAGTTCACTTTAGGGTTTAGCAGCTACGCCAGAGGAAGGTACAAAACTCTCGTTGCTCTACTCAATTGATTTCATAATCCTAGATTCCTCCCAGTATTTGACCTCCATCTGTGTTATTTTCCTTCATTTGGTGTTATTTTTGTAAGTACTGCCACTGAATTATACATCTTCCGAATCTGAAATTTACGTTTCTGTCACTGTTTCAGTACTGCATACTGTACTGCCTCTCCTCAACCACACGAGGCTCCCCATTCAATAGCAACCACGAAAAAAAAACCAGCAGGTAAAAATCAAACCCATTGCTGTTATGTATGCTACGATACCCATTCTTTGATGCATCTATATATGGTTGTGTACTGCCTAGCTTGTTGTACTTGTGCCTCGTGAAGTTTGAGGCAACTTGTGCGTTTTGAGTTGGTACTATTCCAGATCCAGGGTTCCATCTCAATCTCAAACGTTGGCCTGAAGGGTACAACATGGACGGCTGTTAATGCAGGCCCATTAATTTTTAATTTTTTTATTTTGGTCATAAATTTTTATGAGAATCATAAGATGATCAGATAAGGGATTGTTGAAGGCTTTCAAACATTGTTACCTTTACTTTCACCTTACCAAGTGCTGCCAAACCAGAAGTGTCTTTTCTTGTTTGATATAGCTCAGATATGCCTCTAAGCATGTGTTTTTGGGGCGTGAAAAAGAAACAAAAGTGTTGGAATCCAGGACATTCGGTCCATAATTTTCTATCCCGAACACTTTCTTGAATTGAGTGTCCTGAACGGTATCAGGCCTCGAAAAGTGTTGGAAAGCACATGTCAAGCACTAGATAACTATTCCTAGATCTCCTCACTTATCCAAGCAGTTGGATACCTACGAGTTGTTGTTTATCTTGTTTTACACTTATTCTTTATTTTCTTCATCTTTCTGATACAAGGATTTTTATCCTTATCTTTTGTAACTGATGTAGTCCCATGTAACCAGTACATATACGTACTTTGAGATTCAATAACATTAATGCTTTTCTAGCTTTCATTAATTTAACATGGTATCAGAGCGTCATCAACCTCTGTTATTTTGTTACTACTTCTAGCATTTGCAAGAGTTAATTGCCTTCTTTGCTCTTTTCTTTTACAATTGTTCTTTCCTTTGAATAATCATGACGGGTACAGATGGCTCGTCCGCAAAGGAAAAGAGCGTGGCAATCTCTGATGCAATTGATTACTCCTCCCCATATTATCTTCATCCGTCAGATCATCCTGGTATGGTTTTGGTATCACAAAAACTAATCGGAGATAATTTTCCGACGTGGAGACGTGCTGTAAAAATAGCACTTGCAGCAAAGAACAAGCTTTGCTTTGTTGATGGGAGTTTGGATAAACCCGAATCACCTGCATCGACCGTAATGGCTTGGGAACGCTGTAGCAATATGGTAATCTCTTGGTTACTCAACAGTCTAAATCCGGATATCGCAAACAGCGTTAGTTATGCTGAATCTGCCCATGAGGTGTGGATGGATCTTGAAGATAGATTCTCGCAAGGAAATGGCCCAAGGATCTTCGAGTTGAAGAGGTCTATAAACACATCTCAGCAGGAACAACAATCTGTGAGTGCCTATTACACTGGATTGAAGACATTGTGGGATGAGTTGGCATCTTACACA
The DNA here is from genome assembly GCA_019656295.1 of Rhododendron mucronatum var. ripense. Lineage (NCBI taxonomy): Eukaryota > Viridiplantae > Streptophyta > Magnoliopsida > Ericales > Ericaceae > Rhododendron > Rhododendron mucronatum. Next base: position 1,845,044 of record BPLT01000032.1, on the reverse strand, counting down.
AAGATACCGACTTGTACCTGTGGAGCAAGTAAAGAGTATCAAACTCTTTTGCATTCAGAACGAGTCTATCAGTTTCTTATGGGTCTTAATGAAGGTTTCGGAACACTAAAATCCCAAGTACTTACAATGGAGCCAATGCCAAACATGAACAAGGTCTATGCCTTGGTCCAGCAAGACGAAAAGCAGAAAACTCTTAAGGCTCCGACTGCAACAATAGATGCTGCTGCACTAGCTGCATCACGCCACCATTCTTTCAAAGGCTCACAAACAGTTGGTGAAAAACAAAGGTCGCCAATAGTGTGTGATTATTGTAATGGAACAGGACATACACGGAGCAAATGTTTTGAACTTGTTGGCTATCCTTCATGGCATCCAAAGTCAAGGACACAAGGGTCTAATAAAGTTGGATCACCTAAAGTTGCGGCAGTATCCACGTCAAAGCCCACTCGACATAGCATGCCCTCTAGCGTATCCTCTCCGGAACTACCTCTGCAGCAACTAACAGAGAGTCAGTATAAACAACTTTTGACTCTTTTGAATTCTGTTGGACAGCCTTCCGTTGCCAATTTTTCAGGTATCACCTTTTGTAATAATGCCTTGCATTCACCCTCAACCTCTTGGATTATTGATTCCGGTGCATCAAACCACTTCACACCAAACTTATCTTTGCTTTCTAATGTGGATGAAAACACAATATCTAAACCTGTATGTCTACCAGACGGTTCTAGTACTCAAGTTACTCATACAGGGAAGTCTTTTCTTTCATCCACTATTGCCTTGGATAATGTTCTTTGTGTCCCAACTTTCAACTTCAATCTTCTTTCTATAAGCCAAGTTACTAATTCTTTGAATTGTGCTGCCATTTTTTTTCCTTCTTTCTGTGTCTTCCAGGACTTGAGAACGAAGAAGCTGATTGGAATGGGTGAAATGCGAGATGGGCTCTATCATTACACTCCGCCAGCTAATAAAGCAGTTGCTCTTCCTGCGTATTGTGGATTGGACTTAGGAATGTGGCACCAACGTCTAGGACATCCCTCACAACAGTGTTTATCCTATTTGTCTCCATCTTTTTTAAATTCTTCTTCATGTTCACAAAAATCTTGCGACGTTTGCATTTTAGCCAAACAAACTAGATTTCCTTTTTCTGCTAGTAGTAGTAGAAGTACTTCCGCTTTTGATTTGATTCATTGTGACATATGGGGTGGATATTTAACTCCTTCTCATTCTAGTGCTCATTATTTCTTGACCATTGTTGACGACTTTTCTCGATGTACTTGGGTATACCTCATGAAATTCAAGTCTAAGACCTATTCGTTGCACTTAAAAGAAAGAAAAATAAAAACTACTCTCTTCAAAAACCAAACAAACATTAGATTCTGATCCCCATCGGACAAACCACACAATTATGTACTGACAAAACACTAATTGACCGACTATATGGCCAATTTGTACAAAGAACCCAATATTTTTCTCTATTAACATTTGGGATCCCAAGTTGGTGAGTAACGTGTTAGAAATGTGCCTGGAAAAGTTGTTTTCGCCATTTTTTGGCGGTTCGTTGGTTCTGGGGTTTGGCTTGAAATTGGTGTCGAAAGTGTGCTATGTCTGCTGCTAGTTGAGTCTCGAAATTGGCACTAAACCTGTCTTCAAATGAATTGGGTGCTGTGGTGGAGCTTGTGAGCAATTTGACAGTTTTTTCGAAATATAGAGGGAAAATAATTAGTCTTACGACCATACCTTAAGATCTACAATTAAATAAAATAGGCTTTACAACTAGAAATAAGTAATGGCACACACGCGCTTGCTAACCCACCCGCTTTAATAGGGATTTGAGACTAACATTTAGGTTCACGGTGTCAGAGTTGTTACATTATTGAGCCCGTCCAATAAACAGAATGGACTTAATCTCTCTTGAAACTCTACCGTTAAAAAAAATAATAATCATCTCTCTTGAAACTCATATCGGTCCGGCCTGCACATGACATTTTACAAATGTTTCTTAATTATCGTTACTAGCAAATAAATTATTAAGTGAATCATAAACCATGAATATGATATATTTATATGATGTGATGTTATGCCACATACGACAAAGGTGGGGTGTTGGAGTATTTATACTTAAGGGTCGTCATCGGGTTGGGCCGGGCCGAGCCGGCTCAGCCCGCCAAGTCACTATTCAAGCCCGCCCATAGGCCAGGTCAACCGGGTTTTTACCCTTTTTTCGAGTTGGGCTATCTATCATAAATTGAAGCCCAAGTCCGGCCCACGGGCTAGCCCAATTAACAGGCTAGTGGCTCAAAAACCAGGTGGGCTAGCGGATGGGCTTAAATTTTCTTGGGCAAGGGAAAAAAGTAAGGATTTTGGGCTAATGGGTGGGCCCGTGGGCGGGCTATTGGGTGGGTACCACGGGCGGGCTACCGGGCGGGCCGAGTAAAAATTCATAAGCCTGAGCCCGCTCATTACAAACTACGGGCCGGATAGAAGCCTGATGGGCTAAGCAGACCACAAACCTTCGAGCTAAATGATGACCATTATTTATACTGATGAATCATGTCTTCTAATAAGCATGGACATCCAATTGTTTTTTATCAGAATTATTTGGTTGATGCCTTGTTTTTATAAAAACTATATATATGAAATGCAATTACGGAGTAATTAATTAAGTGTGATGATCTTGTAAGTAATTAATTAATTGGACTGGTCATCGACATCCAATTAATTATTTTTTACTAGAATTATTTGGTTCATGCAATGACCTTGTAAGAATGGACTGGTCATCAAATTACGTAGATTATAAGTGCGTATAATGGGTACGAGCTCCATATCTTATTGTGCGTGCAAGTGTTCTTTTACTATTTGTTTTCATCGCGTTGGTGGATTGTGTTCGTATTCGGTACCACGATCGTTGACGCAAAATAAGTACTTGAGAGCTGTTTAGAGAGGATAAATTTTCTATAATGATTTTTATTGTACTTTTATTCTCGTACATTTTCAACGGTTAGATTACATGAAAATTTTCAAAACAATAAAATTTTTACACAATCTAACCGTTCAAAACAGATGAATACACGGAAATAGGGAGATTCGGTATAGAGGATTTGGTGTGAGTTGAGAGCAGGTACCACCCCCAAAGGTTCACTTTCTTTTCATCAGCCAATAATTCTAGTACGCTAACAATTTATTCCGAAATACTTTTAAACTGTTAAGATTAAAGCCTCGTTTGATAACTGTGATAGATGAGTGGGATTCGTAAGGAGATGAGATTATGATTGGGATTGATAATGAGAAGGGATTGGTAATTTGCATGTTTGGTTGGCACGGGATTAGATGATAGGATTATTAATACCATGTTTGTTTAGGACGAGATTGGATACGATTAGAATGATAATTTCCGATTTTACCCTCAACCATGGAAATATGTAAAAATTACAATTAATTGTACTCAATTTTTTCCCCCCCAAGTCTTTAAATTGAAGACTCAAACGAATTTTGTTATTCAAAAGTAAGTAATTTACCTTTTTTTTATTAGGAAAAAAATTGCCCAAGTCCAATCCACCAGGACCCTCCAAATACCCCTTGTTCTATACGATGATATACAATAATATCATTTTGCCAATTTATCCAAAGTTAACATTTTTTTAAAACACATTCATCATTCAAGTAATTCAATTCCATATATCTATGTATCGTTGTGTTCATTCCAGAAAATACAAAATATTTAACAAGTGATAACTTTATCAAGTACTGATAAATCATGCTTAAAAATTTTCCCAATTCCACTTTTTGTTTTACCAATTTAACTTGAAACTGCAGTTTAGCTTTTGATTATAACCCTTTTTAATAACATCAAAATGGAACTACATAACATTTACTTTCCATTCGTGAACACATTGCATAAACTTTCATTTGAAATAAAATAAAAGAAAAGAAGAAAAAAGTCGTGCCTAAGCCAGGGAGAGTTGTTCCTAATATTTAAAGTCCTGGTTCCTAATCTAAATTAGAGGCAATTGTCATGTTGCTAATATTCGATCGTAAATTTTTACTTTTTAAATTTCTCTCGTCATGAAAAAACAATAATCCTTAAAAAAATCGATGAAAATCTAACAAATGCGAAAAAAATTTGAATAAGGACAAAAAAATAAGTCACTTAACTTTTTTACCCAAAGGACCCCTAAGGGATCCTGCACTATGCTTAAATGCGAACTCCGTCCCACAGCCGTTGAATTGTACTTTCAATAGTTCAGATCCGCGGACAATTTATGACCGTAATCATAAATTGTCTGCGGATCTGAACTATTGAAAGTACAATTCAACGGTTGTAATCAAAAGTCCGCAATTAAAAAAGAAAAAACACAAACAAATCAACCCAATTTTTTTTTTTTGTGAGTAAGACAGAGATATCACGATGGGCAGTTGAGTCCATGTATTGAATAATTGTGGGCAATTGTGTCAAAGCAATTCAACCCCATGGGATAGGATTATGAATACCTGGGGTACCCAGGTATTGTTAGTCCGCCCAATTCACGGGATTACAAAGCCGATCGGACTAATAGTACTCCCCTTTCTTAGCAAAACAAACAAAGAATTAAGGTCCCGTTTGATAATGGGTTTGGAGGTTGGGATTGGACTACTAATTTCATGGGAGTAGCAATTCTTTGTTTAGTAACAAAAAAAGGTCCGGACTATTAGTCCCTTGGGATGTCCAAGCCAGGCATTAGGGGGTATTAGCAATACCCCTGGGACTTGGTATTAATAATCCCAACCCATCCTCTCCTCATTATCAATCCCTTCTCATTACCAATTTCTTCTATCAATCCAATCCCATCTCAAACAAACATGATATTAATAATCTCATCATCTAATTCCATCCCAAACAAACATACTTATTATCAATCTCATCTCATTACTAATCCCATCTCCTTACGAATCCCAATCCTAATTTCATCTCCTTACGAATCTCATCTATTTATTACTGTTATCAAACGGGGCCAAGGTCCCATGTCCTTACTTAATCCAATCCCACCCTCTAATGGCCTGTTTGGATGGGGGAGAAGCTTCTGGATTTGTGAGGCCCCCTGATTACCACTCATCCTCTTCGCCATATCCGATGTTTGGAAGAGAAAATGGACGTCTGATTTGGAAGGGGGATTTGTTACTGTTGGGATTACAAATCAGGGGAAGGGGGATTTGCCAAGAACTGGGTTGGGGCTGTCGTTGCTATATCCGGCTTTCCATTTGACTGTTCTGCCCTCCCCTTTTCTCTTCCATTTCCAACGGTTAAAGCCTCTCCCTCGCCGATCACATTCACATATGCATGTATGTGTATAATGTATAGATACACCCACGTGGCACACAAACTTGCACAGAGAGAGAGAGAGAGAGAGAGAGAGAGACGAAGACAGGGAGCGGAGAGAGAGAGGTACCAGATTAATTGGAGCAAGAGGCTTTAATGGCTGGAAGGAGGCGGCGGACGGAGAAGACGATTGAGGGCTTTACAGGCGGCGTGGGTGAATGGTGGGCGTGGGGTAACTGGGGTTTTTGGAAAGTGTATGGGAATGGGAAGAAGTAACGGTGGCCGGGGGGGGGGGTGGGCTTTTTTTTTAACTAACTTTTTCGGAAAATAATAGTTTTTTTAATACAAAACATGTTTACAACATTTGCATTCTACTAAAATGAAAGTATTTTCCTAAATTTGATGATAAATATCAATTTATTGTAACTAATATGAAATATTCAATTTTGAGCATTAAAAAATTAAACTGGGGGCAATTAAGTCATTTAACACATTATCCCATCATATCCACCTCCCAAATTTCCCTTCTCAAAAATTCATCCAAACACCTCATTACAAATTACCCTTCTTAAAAGGTGAGACCACTCTTCTTAACATATCACCCTTCATTACATATCCATCTTCAAATCCTCCCTCATTTCAAATTCATCCAAAATCAAATCCTCCCTCATTCCAAATTCATCCAAAACAAATCCTTCATCCAAACGGGCGAAAGAGAGTTATCAAACATGGCCTAAGCTCTTTCATAAATATATTCACGCCGCTCTTTCGTAAATGATACGGCCTATCCGTCAGACGATGATTCCGAGTATTGGGACCCATTTCGCGACCGATAGTTGGTTTTGATGTGAAGCGGGTTTTCCACTGGCCGCCCCCAAGGACCAAGCCCACTCTCTCTCCCTCCCTCTCTCTTTCTCTCTCCGAAGATTTCAAGAAAGCAGCACTTGGGATAACGAAGCCAGGAAATGCCGGGAATAAGAGGTCCGTCGGAATATTCACAGGAGCCCCCTCGTCACCCTTGTCTTAGAATTAACGCCAAGGCTAGCTTCTCCCCTCTCTATCTCTCTTGAAAACATGTATTTACGATCGTAGAGATGAGGGATTTTTTATTATTATTATTTTTTTTTGGAGGGTGGGGGTGGTTTTTTCTCGTAATTCGATATACGGTTTAGGTTCGATGCAATTTTATTTTTTATATATATGGAAAGCTTAAAAGATTATATCGCGCGCTGCATCTGTCCGCTTCTGTTTCTTCATCAGCTTCTTGCAACGATTGTTTTCTAGGTTTACAATGTGTTAATTGAACTTTGCCTTTAGTTGGGCTTGATGTAATTACTGGTTTTATAATTTGGGGTGGTAGAAGTCGTAGATTATGTCATTCCATAGACATGAATAGTACCTGCTGGTTTTTCTAGATCAAATTTTTTTGTATCTATTATTCTCCATGTGAAAGGTGAAGGGAATTCGGATCTTATGCATTTTACTGTATTAGTTCTAATTGCCCAAGGATCTTCAGTTTTAATAGTTTTGGATTATGGATAATCTGATCTGATGTTTTAAAAAGGATTCTAAGCTACTTACTCTTATATTTTTGGGGGATGTTATCTCAAGTTTTGGTGGTTGAGCATGTATCTCTCTTGGAGATAGAATCCTTCAGATTTAGTTTTACATCTCAATTATGCAAAACTCGTACTGTGTTTGCTGTTACTCTCTTGGATTTTCCACGGGAAGGAGAAGCATGTGTTCTTTTTTGTGTTTTGGTTTTTCAAACACCATTCACTCGTCCACGAAACATATACGATGAAATTTTTGGGTCCATAGGTTGATAAAGAACTTGGGCTTCTAATACATCTTCCTCCAGATACACATTTAAGTTTAGGTCTGTGTGGACACCATTCCACCTACAAACCCATGTTGGCTGGTTCAAGTACGGTGAATGACTATGTATAGTTTGTGCATTTTTAGAGTCTATCTTACAGATGAATATTTAAACAAAGACGGTACCACCTTACAAATGACGGTTAGAAATTCAAATGTCATGAGGAAATTTTTTGTCATCTTTATTTTCCCTTATTAGAACTGTATAGCATTCAGTGTCAAAGATACTTATTGTGGGGCTCTAGATCTCAGATTTGGTAACCTCTCTAGCTTCTGGTTCAGCTGGGTTCATGCCTAGCACCTTCTCCTAGCCTGTATAGGGAAGCACGACTAACAAACCACACTGGAGGGACTCCGGAACGGTCCTCCGGCGCGAGGATCAGAAAGTGTAGAGCAAGTAGGTAGAGAACTAGGGTTTTGAGGTAGAAGATAGTTTGTACCTCTTAGGGTTGGCCTCACTTCCTTTATATATAGTGTCCTTGCTTGCTCTCCAAGTTCGGGCATGTGGCAGGCACGCTTCGGCAGACGTCACTCATGACGAAGTAGATAAGGCGGTTAACGGCCTTGTGTGCGAGTTGTCACCCCCATGTGCGCTCATGAATCATGATTACTTTGTTGGGCAACTGCCTCGGATGACGTCACACTCGTCACTCCAAATAAGGCAGTTACAAGCACGTGGGTGAGCTGGCATGATGATCATTGCCGAGCCCGGCAGCTGAGGGTTGTTGGTCCGTCCAAATAAGGCAGCTGCCGGCCCGAGCACTACCATGGTCGAACTATGATACCGAGCCTATAAGCCCACTCATGGGTTCAAGTATTCAACCATTCCAGTCAGAATTTAGGGATTGGGCTCAGCTTTTTGCTGAGCATAGCGATAGTGACCGAACGATCATATTCGGCCTACTACACTTATTATTGTGAGTTATTTCTGCCATCAGCAGTTCTGTGCATTGTTTTTGTATTTCTGCGTTGTGTAGCATAAAACCCTAATGAGTTTCTCAAGTCCTATTACAACTGAATGACCACTTTTAATGTTACTCCATTTCTGCTGCAGGAGCCCTTCAATGCCGAGCCACCTCGTCCAGCTTTGGTTTCATCTTATGTGACTCCGGTGGATTTCTTCTACAAGAGAAATCATGGACCCATCCCAATAATTGACGACATAGAAAGGTCATTCACTACAGAACACTTGCGTTTAATCCTATTTTGCTCTCTCTAGCTATCCTGGTTCCACCTCTTTAAAGTTTGAAGTCTATCAACTTCAAAAAACTGACATAATGTGCTCGCTTGAACAGATATTGTGTTTCTATAACCGGTCTTATTGATCATCCCAAACTGCTGTTCATGAAAGATGTGTGGTGAGTGATGAGTTTCGGCCTTCATATTTCATGATATGTTGTTTCATTTGTGATTATTTGGAGAAGGAACTTATATTGTCAAATAAATAATAGGAACCTTCCAAAGTATACTGTCACTGCCACTTTACAGGTATTTAAATCATACAAACCACGTGGTCGATATTTTAGAATTGTTTGCTATTGCACTCTTTCTACCATGATTGACTAACATTTTTTCTGTTTCAACAAATTTCGCTGAAGATGTTGACCTGGCTTGTTTTGTTTGATGATGCAGTGTGCTGGTAATAGGAGGACTGCGATGAGCAAAACCAAAACTGTGAAAGGTGTTGGATGGGATGTTGCTGCCCTTGGAAATGGTTAGTTTTCTCTTTAGATTGTTTTGTTCTCTTGACACTACTTATTCTAGAGTTGTCAAGTTACAAAACTTAATTCCTTGGTGAGCTGGGGGAGCCTCTATGCCAAAAGCGAGAGAAACCCTATCCCTCTCTTTCCTTTTTTCGCCCCTTTCCTTCCTAAAGTGAGGACTGGCCTATTAGCTGGGTGGCTACTATTTTGAGCTTCTCATCCTTAGTGTGAGCCTCGAGCACATTTTGAGCAATACTAAGGGCTTGAATTTGACGATAAAATTGGGATTTGGAAAGAATGCTTGCTGGGATTTCGATATCCTGACTAATGAATGTCATTGCCTACAGCCCTACAGGTGTTTTGGTTATCTATAGAAATCTGTATTCAAGATAGCATGGCTTGGTAGAACAGATAGAAGCCATTGTTCAGTTATTTTGACTCCAATTATGACCAACTTGAACATATAGAGTTTGAGCCATTTTTTTGATTTTTTCCTTTAGTTTTTCCCTTTTTCACTGAACTTCTGAATACAGTAGGACTAGATTTTTCATCATTTGTTTTCTTTTGTTTATGATGTGCTTGAACTCATTGAGTCATTGTAGATTACATACTTGATTATTTTTGTTGTTTGGAGAGGAAAAGGTGTGTAAGGTGTTAATTAACCTTCACACATAATCATTTATTTATATAAGGAGATAGTTCGTTACACAATATGATTAAGCAATGTGGGACTAAACACAATATACTAGTAGACAAGTATACTAGTATTCTAACACTCCCCCTCAAGCTGGGAAATAGATATCACACAAACCCAGCTTGTCACATAACATCTCCAACCGGGGCTTAAACAATGACTTGGTGAATATGTCAGCCCATTGAACACTTGTAGACACGAAGGGAGTTGCTATAACACCATCAGTCAACTTCTCTCGCACCAGATGGCAATCAACTTCGATATGCTTAGTCAGCTCATGAAATACAGGGTTGGATGCAATGTGAATTGCTGCTTGGTTATCACAATACAAATTCATAGGCAATTGCACATTGAATCCTATCTCCTCAAGAAAAGATTGCACCCACACAATCTCACATGTGGTGTGAGCCATGGCTCTATATTCTGCCTCTGCACTAGACCGTGCAACTACGGTCTGTTTCTTACTCTTCCAATTAACAAGATTGCCACCAAGAAAAACACAATATCCAGTGGTTGACCTCCTGTCAGATGGGCCTCCTGCCCAATCAGAATCAGTGAAGGCCTCAATACGCAAATGACCATTAGCTCTATAAAATAGACCACGTCCAGGATGAGACTTGAGATACTTGACAATTCTAAGAACGGCCTCCCAATGTGGCAGACGAGGAGCAGACATAAACTGACTCACAATACTCACTGCAAATGAAATATCAGGACGTGTAATAGTGAGATAATTCAGTTTACCAACCAAACGACGATATTGATCAGGACTAGACAGTGCCTCCCCTTGATCAATGCATAGTTTGACATTGGGATCCATAGGGGTATCGATAGGTTTCGCCCCCAACAAACCAGTCTCATCTAAGATATCCAGCACATATTTCCTCTGCGATAAACTAATACCATCTTTAGATCGTGCTACCTCGATACCTAAAAAGTATCGCAATCTACCCAAGTCTTTAGTATGAAATTGACTCTGCAGAAAGACCTTCAACGCATCAATACCTTTCTGGTCGTCACCCGTAATAATAATATCATCGACATACACAATCAATAACACTTTGCCTCGAGTAGATGTGAGAGAGAAAACAGAATGATCAGACTGACATTGATTCATACCAAATTTCAAAACTGCATCACTGAACTTGCCAAACCAAGCCCTGGGAGACTGTTTAAGCCCGTAAAGAGCTTTACGAAGACGACATACTTGAGAACGCTCCCCCTGAGCAACAAACCCAGGTGATTGCTCCATATAAACTTCCTCAAGAAAGTCGCCATGTAAGAAAGCATTCTTGACATCCCATTGAAATAAGGGCCAACCAAGATTGGCTGCAAGAGAAATAAGAAGACGGACGGAACCAAGCTTCGCAATGGGGGAAAAGGTCTCAGCATAGTCAACACCATAAGTCTGGGTGTAGCCTTTAGCAACAAGGCGAGCTTTGTAACGCTCAACAGACCCATCAGGATGATATTTCACAGGGAATACCCAACGGCACCCCACAGTGGATTTTCCAAAGGGTAGAGAAACTAACTCCCAAGTCCCATTATCATGGAGTGCAGAGATCTCCTCCTCCAGAAATAGACAAGGCCTCTTGAACAGTTTTAGGAACAAAGATAGAGGAAACAGAGGCAGTAAAAGCACGAAGGGTGGGGGACAGATGATCATAAGATACAAATTTAGCAATAGGATGAGAGATAGTACACGTGCGAATACCTTTACGAAGAGCAATGGGAGGAGAAGGTGGAGCAGTAGGGGCCAAAGGAGGTGGACTCGGATCTCACAACGGAGGAGAAGGCTCAGCGGCAGGCGGAGGTGGCAGTGGTGCAGCTTTGGCACGACGAACATATACCTGCATCGGGGGTGCTGCTTTTGAGGTTGCCCAGAAGGCACCAAAATATGCATATACTCAGACTGATCTGCATGAGGTAAAGTCGGAAAATAGGGTAACGACTCATGAAACGTAACATCAGCACAGACAAACTCGCGATGCAGAGTTGGAGAATAACACTTATAACCTTTTTGAGTCCGAGAGTATCCCAGGAAGACACACTTGATAGAGCGTGGATCAAGTTTATCGCGGCCGGGATCAAGGGCATGAACATAACACGTGCACCCAAAAATTTTAAGAGGTAAAGAATATAAAGAACAATCAGGGTGCAAAATACTATAGGGAATCTGGCCCCCAAGAACGCGAGAGGGCATACGATTCACTAGATAGCCGGCAGTAAGGACAGCGTCGCTCCAAAAGGATTTGGGAACCGCCCGCTGGATTAAAAGGGCTCGGGCAACCTCAGTCAAATGACAAATCTTGCGTTCGGCAACCCCATTCTGTTGGGGAGTGCGAGAACACTAAGATTGATGAAGAATACCATGCTCATCAAAAAAAGCAGACAAAATATTATAGAAATATTCACCAGCATTATCAGAACGAAAGATACGAAGAGAAACATCAAACTGAGTCTTTATTTCCATATAAAAAGATTTGAAAATGGAGTACAAGTCTGACCGATTTTTTATGAGATAAACATAAGTAAGCCTAGAATAGTCATCCACAAAAATAACAAAATATTGAAAACCACCACGTGATGAAACACGCACAGGACCCCAAATATCGAAGTGAACTAAATGAAAAGGACGAGACACACGATTCTCTACTCTAGGTGGAAAAGAAACACGATGGTGTTTACTGAACTCACAGACTTCACATGGCAAAGACTGAAGGCTACGACACGACGGAACTAACTGTTTAGAGTCTAAAGGGAGGGATGACCAAGACGGCAGTGATGTTCATAGGGAGATACGGAAGCCTGAAGAGCAACAGAGGCAGGAGGTTCGCCAGTGTCAAAATAGTATAGACCACCACGCTCAACATCGCCACCAATCTTCTTCCTCGTCTGGAGATCCTGAAATACACAATAACCAGGAAAGAATGTAACCGAACAATTTAAGGATTGGGTAAGTTTACTAACAGACATAAGACTATGGGGAAAATGAGGAACATGTAAAACAGAATCTAAGGTAAGAGAAGAATGTAAAATAACAGAACCCAAACCAGCAATGTCAGAAGAGGAACTGTCAGCCAAGGCGACACGAGAGGGCTTCACAAGAGGACGAGAACCAGAGAGGTTGATGGAGTGGCCTGTCATATGATCGGTAGCACCAGAATCAATAACCCACGGAGAATTAGAGGCTAGGCCAGCAAAGGTGGAGCCTTTCTGAGCGAACGTAGCAGTGGAGGAGGATGACACATGAGAAAGTGGCTGGGAAATCAAGAGATGATACTCATCCTCGAGAATAGTAACAACACGTGGGACGGGGCTAGGCATAGACACAGAGCCATCATCCTCAGAAACGGTAACCTGATGAGCAGATGGGCGGCCATGAAGAATCCAACAAAAATCAACTGTATGATTAGTACCGTGGCAATAGGTGCAGGAACGAGACCCACGACCACGGGCACGACTTATATTACTACCAGAATCACGGCTACCAACAGACTGCACCGGACCACTGCTACCAGAATCACGACCAAAGCCACGGCCAGGATGGCCACGACTGCCGCCCCCAAACCCTCGACCGCCACGGTCAAAATCCCGATAAGAAGTACCACCACGAGGAGCCGTGGTAACCAAAGCTGAGCGGGCAGCAGGGGTCAAATCAACAGCACTGGGGTCAGGAACAGAGACCTGGCGGACACGACTGAACACCTCACTGAGAGAAGGTAAATTTCTATCACCCAAAAGATTAGACCAGATAGAATCATAGGCCGGCGAAGGTAACCCAAACAGAAAATGAGCCACCTGCAAGCGCTCACGCTGACGCTCCATAACCTGAATATCGGAAGAAATGGGCTCACAATTGTTGAGCGCCTCACAAACACGGCAGAACTTGACATAATACTCCTCCAAAGATAAGCTGCCCAGTTCAAGAGAAAAGAACTGTTGATGAAGAGCATAAGTCCGACGGAGATTATCAGCCCCAGAAAACATCTCCTTAACCTTCATCCATACTTTTTTGCAGTAGATAAGAAAACCAGAGTATTCTTAATATTTTCCTCCATACTATTCCAAAGCTCAACACGAATCTTAGCATCTGCAGGAACCCAAGCACCATATGATGCGGCAGTCGCCGCGGGAGGGTCATCAGTAAGGTAATGGTATTCTGATTCTCCCACACAATAGACCTCAACAGTCTTAGCCCAAACAACATAATTTCGACCATTCAACAAGGTGGAGGTAATAGATAACCTCTCACGAGACCGAGAAGAACGACCAACAACGGAAGTCACAGTACTACCTGCACATAGAGAACTAGAAACAGATTCGGTCCCGGAACCCATGTCAAATATACCAAGTAACCAAACAAGAAATTGAAGCAGGCAACAAGAAACTAGGCCAAGAACACAGAGGCAGCCACGAACATCAACAAGTCACAATTACCAGCGAACAACAACAGTAAAAGAGTAAGACCAAGAGGGAATCATGAACCCGAAGTAGCCAATCAGCAGCAAACAAATAACCCACAATCGAGAAGAACTTAGAATACCATCAGCAAACAGAGGTGACATCAAAAGCTGATTGCAGAAACATAAGTGACATATCAGAGGTGCAAAAAACATTTCACCGCAGACCATCGATGAACACCAATCCGCATCGAGAACAACTTGGCACAATCAAGCACGAAGAATGAACAGATTGTATCTTAGAAAATCACCTTAAATCATATCGCCAAGAGATAAGCAAATTAAATAGGGGTTTCTGATCGAAAATGGTAAGATCGACGTCAACGAATGCGGCAATGAACAGTGTCGCGTGAACAGTATGATGAACAGTGACGTGAACAGTACCGATGAACAGTCGCGTGAACAATGTTGTTTTAGGGTTTTGATGAGTGGGGGTAAGTTGTTTTAGGATTCTAAACGGTTTGGGTAGGTCGTTTTAGGGTTTTTTTTTGTTGGTTGCCGAGAATGGGTGGCTAGGGTGGGAGGCGGCTATGTTGGTGGTATGTTGGTGGCTGTCAGAGGTGAGGGTTTAGGGTTTCATGATACCATGTTGTTTGGAGAGGAAAAGGTGTGTAAGGTGTTAATTAACTTTCACACATAATCATTTATTTATATAAGGAGATAGTTCGTTACACAATATGATTAAGCAATGTGGGACTAAACACAATATACTAGTAAACAAGTATACTAGTATTCCAACAATTTTCACCTCCATCATCAATGTTTAACTTCTTATTGTATATTCATGGCAGCTGTCTGGAGTGGGGCCAAGTTGGCAGATGTTCTCGAGCTTGTCGGGATACCTAAGTTGACAAGTGCTACACCATCAGGTGGAAAGCATGTTGAATTCGTTAGCATTGACAAGTGCAAGGTAAAGGATCTGTAAGTCTTTTTTTTAGGACTGCATGTTTTTCCTTGCCCTCGACTGCTTAGTGTTTGGATCTCCCTTGATTCGATATACTAAAACGTGCAGGAGGAGAATGGAGGCCCATATAAGGCTTCGATTCCATTATCACAGGCCACTAATCCTCTGGCTGATGTTTTGCTCGCATATGAGATGAATGGAGAGGTAAGCATACTTTTTCTTGAATGCTGATCTCTTTGGGGAGCTCATATTTTTCTCAGAAACTTTCTTGTTACAATGAAATATGCATATTTCTAGCATGTTTGTTTATACATATTGTACTTTTCTCTTGACTTCTGTTGAAGTTTCTCATTGCTCAACAGAAAAGGACCTCTAGAAAAGGGGTCTCTTAGTTTTGGCGGCACACTGTGTAATTATATATGACTCCTGTACTGCTATTATTCTAAAAGACTAAAGCCTTTAATCAAATGCGACATTTTGCTGTTCAGATGCTTGGATTTACTATGATATTCTCACAAGTCACAACTGACAACCCAAAGGCATTGGTCATGAACAGTCATAAAAGAGGAATATACTGATTGTCTTGTTTGTTCCTATTTATATATTGAATGTTCTCCTGATAAGTTTGGGCAATAAATTTCCTTCCAAAGATTATAAACAGGGACCATGGATATCCATTACGTGTAGTTGTCCCGGGTGTTATTGGTGCTCGTTCTGTTAAATGGCTTGATTTCATCAACATAATTGCTGAAGAATGCCAGGTTAGAATATTATTTAATGATCTTTTAGCTATTTTGATTGTACCCTGTTGTTTATGATTGATGGTATATTGTTATTTAATAGGGGTTCTTTATGCAAAAAGACTATAAAATGTTTCCGCCTTCCGTGAATTGGGAGAATATCAATTGGTCTACGAGGAAGCCGCAAATGGATTTCCCTGTTCAGGTCTCTCTCACTTTCTCTGCATGTTGCCGTGTCAAATTACTGCATTCCCAATTTCCTTTCATAGTAATCTCTTTGTGTTACATGGAGTTGGGCACGTTTCTGAAAGTTGAATACTGCTGAGCACATATTGATAAGTTAAAATGTATTTTTACACTGTATAGTGTTGTATATTTCGGCAATAACTCAAAATTAGATTGGATTCAAGGGAAAATAGGATGTCTATTCATCTGCTACTAGTGACTTGATAATTTTGCTTATTGTTAAGCGTGAGCGTTCTTCAAATTCTGTAAGAAATTTAGAGAATCCAAGTGTTCAATTGTTTTTTTTTTTTTTTTTAACGTACCCTTGGTGTTTTTATATCCGATGGACATGTTACATTGAGGGGAGGGCAAATAGTGCATGGTAATACTTATCTTTTGTGGATTTGTAGAAGCCTTAGTGTAATGTTACTAATGCAAAAGTGGGTCATGGTTTCAAATGTGATGCAGATATTGGTGTATTATATCTGGAAATTCCAATGTTCATGCCCAGCTTCAATTCATTGAACAATATATGCACATGATTAGTAAATAATTTACCAAGTTATTCTTTACTGCATTGATGCATGAAAAAACGAACTACCACAGAGCTGTGACTAGAGTGTCTGTTCAGTTCTGAACTTCTGCTGATTTAATTTGATTGTGACTTGTGTTTCGTGATTGTATTTGCATTGGTTGGTATCTAGCACTGACATAAGTGTCTGAAAGGCAGTCTGAAGCTGGAAAAATGCAGCCAACCTCAAGAAATTTTAGCTGTTGCTCATACTATACATGGATTGGTATTCTGTGATTTCTCTGGTTAATAATGACTCAGATTGTTATATGATTATTTTTCAATCATTAAAATATCAAAATCAGCAATTGGAAGGTCTTCATTCAATGAAGGTTACTAATAAACTGCAGCCCGCCTTCAAGAAATATATAAGTTGTGCGGGGGCCGTAATTATTTTGACTAACAACGAAAGGATTTATTTCTTGACAGTGTGCAATATGTTCTTTAGAGGACTCAAACATTGTAAAGCCTGGTAAGGTGAGTGAAATCTGCACTCTCAGTATAAGTATCGTGTTTTTATTTACACTGCATATATTACTTAATACTTTCTTCTATAGTTCCTCATGAATGAATTATACCCCAAGCATCTCGTTAGTAATGGTACTTTCCTTTATTGGGGTATCAGTATGGATTGAGGTCCACGTATATAACTTAGCTTTATAAAATGAGCTCCTTTGTTATTTTTTTATGCAGATAACTGTCAAGGGATATGCAGTATCAGGAGGTGGGCGTGGAATTGAGAGAGTAGATGTATCCATTGATGGTGGCAAAACCTGGTTGGAAGCTTCCAGATTCCAGAAGGCTGGCATGCCATACATTGCCGATGATGATTCGAGTAGCGACAAATGGGCATGGGTGTTTTTTGAGGTGGTCACTGATGTTCCAAAGAATGCTGAGATAGTTGCTAAAGCGGTATGTCTTATATGTTTCTTGTCATTGCGTTCTTCATGCTCAGATTTTGGCTAGTGGAATGACATCATCCCATTGAGAGAGAGGGAGGGAGGGAGATTACCATGTACAGTATGACCTTATTCTTAACCCCATGTATGGCCTTCAATTGCATCTCCCACCCTTTGCCATTTGTTTTACTGAAGCCATTTTTTGCCAAAATCTTCCATATTTCAAGCTCCAACCCTTGGCCATTCTTAAGCCAAAATCTTTCCATGCCATTTCTTGAGCAGAAGTTGCTCAAGATTTGCCGTTTCCTTCCGATGGTTGTGACTTTATGCCAAAGGATGGTGGTTCAATGGTTGTAAACCTTGCGGATGTGATGGATTACTAATAAACCAGAAAATAAAGAGGAGGATAGAAAGACCATATATCCTTGCTAGCATAAAAGATGTTTTATTGGTAAGTCGTGGCATCACATTGTACATCCTCATTGATTCTCAGAGAGTCAGAGTTCTGACCTTAATGCATCTATTGTTCAATGGTTGTAAACCTTGCGGAATGTGATGGATTACTAATAAATCAGAAAACAAAGGGGAGGATAGAAAGACCCTGTTTCCTTGCTTGCATAAGAGTTGTTTTATTATTAAGTCATGGCATCACATTGTACGTCAGTTCTGACCTTAATCAGAGGTGTCAAACGTGCGTGCCGTGCCGTGCCATTCAACTTCCGCGCCAACCGTGTTTCGTGCCGTGCCGTTCCGTGCCCGTTTACTTAAATCGTGTCGTGCCGTGTCGTGCCATAACCAATTGTATCGTGTCGTGCCGTGCCCATTTACTTAAATAGTGTCGTGTCGTGCCGTGCCATTTTTCAATCGTGTCGTGCCGGGTCGGGCCCATTTACTTAAATCGTGTCGTGCTGTGCCGGCCCATTTTTTAATCGTGTCTTGTCGTGCCATTTTCAATCGGGCCGGGCCGGGCCATTTACTTAAATTGTGTCGTGCCGTGTTGGCCTATTTTTTTAATCGTGTCGTGCCGTGCCAGCCCGTTTACTTGAGGGCCGCCTAAGCTATTTTTAAAAAATCGGAACCATCTAACTTTTATGTGGGAGAAATTAGATCATTTATGCCAATAATCAAGTAAAATGCTTATCGCTACATACTTGATCGGACATACTTGATCGGACATATAAGCAATTGAAAATGACACGCTTCCCCAAAAAGGACACTCTTTTTGGAACGGAGGGAGTAATTAGTATGCCGATGAAAGAGCTTTCAAAATCCGATGCACGAAATAATTGGATCCCATGATTAGAACACTAAGCACAATAAAATGAATGCATTGAATAGTATCGATCGTCGTGATTGCGTTACGATTTTATGGCTACTGCTTGATGGTCTCGTTTTTGTATAATAGTAATATACTAATTTTTTAAATCTATAACACAAGTTAATTGGTGGAATAGTTGTTTGATTGTGTATAATAGAACTTAGGGACTCGGGTTCAAGTCTCAGTGTAGCCAATTCCGTTTTGGCTTTTTTTTTTTTTCCTCTTATTTCTATAATTTTTTTTTTTCTTATTTTAGTTTTTTTTTCCTCTTATTTCTACCATGTCGTGCCTGTGCCCGGCTAAACCATGTCGTGCTGTGCCGTGTTTTGCCGTGCCAGGCCAGGCCAACTTCCGTGTCGTGCCCGCCCACGTCCGTGCCCCGTGCCAGTCCACGTGCCCACTAAAACCGTGCCGTGTCGTGCCGTGCCAGGCCAAGACCGTGCCCGTGCCCGTTCACGTGCTCACTAAGACCGTGCCGTGTCGTGTTGTGCTAGGGCATGACCGTGCTTGTGCCCGTGCCGTGCCACATTTAACCGTGTCGTGCCGTGCCGTGCCGACCCGGCCCGTTTGACACCCCTAACCTTAATGCGTGTAAGTGAACAAAGAGGGACCCTGTATGCATGAAGTTGATTGGGAAGGAACTGCTTGCATATAGTGGACTTGAATGGTAACCATAGGTAGTTGTTTTCCATCTTGATAATCTGAAGCCGATCTAGTTTATCTCATGTGTAACGATTTGGATTGCATTTTTATGCTAATGACTTCTGGTTATGAACTTATGAGTGGTATTTTGTCTGTCCTATTGATGGGCAGGTGGATATAGCCTCAAACGTTCAACCTGAAAATGTGGAGAACATTTGGAACTTGAGAGGAATTCTGAACACTTCCTGGCATCGGGTTCATGTTCGGGTTGGTCACTCCAATATGTAGTTTGTGAACAGAGCGATGAGTAATTTTTTTTCATGCGATGTGAAATGGTATCTGTTTTCCACATATGCTTCAAATGTACTCTTCTGGCTTTTGACGAAAGAGTTTGTTTTCTGATAGTCTGAACATATATCTTTGTTTCTCCTAAATAAGGAAGAATTATTCAGTGATCACTGAGTAATCTCTCGTCAATAAGACAGTTGCACTTTTAAGCTTTCATGCTTTGGCATTCTTTGTCTGCTTGTTTGAACTGTCACCCGAATCTCCCGTAGTTTTTTTTCCCCAAATATTGAGAGAAGTTACACTACTCAATATCCGATGGTGATTGAAGCGAATTTGTTCTCTTTCTTCCATTACATTCTTTTTTAACTGGTATACTGTAATTAGCCAACTTGTGGGCCACTACTTACACTAATCACAACCAATTGTAGGGTAGTTTGATACTCCAAATTACTTCAAATTATTGAATCAATTTAAACTTTTTGGTGGTGGATACAAATTCTAAGGCACTTATTTGACAAAAGATCAAGTTATTTGACATGATCATTTCAAGTTATTTTCCTGGTGTAAGAAATTCATTCATGAAAGGCTAATCACGTAAATTTTCATGTTAGAAGACACAAAAAAAGGAGTGGTTATAAAATAGGAAAGTCTCAAAATCATCTCCCAAACAAAAATTTTATAACCACAACCAAACACAAAAATATATGCGCTCACAAGACATATGAGGCCAGTGTGTGGACCTAGTAGTGCGTTCCTTCTGTATTTGGCGAGTGAGTGAATGGGTCTCACGTATCTTGGTGAATGGGTCTCACGTATCTTGTGAGTTGTGAGTAAGTCGCAGCGTGTGTGGACCCTTATTGGCCTTATATGTCTTGTGAATATTTGTGTATGTGGTTGTGATTGTGGCAAAGTCGAAGAAAAAATTATTAAGTGCCTGACTTTTTATCCACCACCAAAAAGTTTAAAATCAACACATTTATGCAACGTGATGTGATTGTGTGTATTTGTGTCTGGGTCTCACATGTTTTGCGAGTGTACGTATTTTGTTTGTGTATATGTGTTTGTAGCAAAATTGTACCCACCACATGTCAGGTGGGGAAATTTTTTTTTACACCATAGGAGGTATCCTCAATTCCTCACATCTAAACAACGGTATGAGATTAATCCACTTAGGCCCGACTGCAGGGAACAAACACTCACGAAAAGCAGTGAAAAGCAACTAAGAGGGAGAACCACTAAACGTGCTCACGAGACTACCCACATAAAATTTCGCCTCCTAACCTGTTGGTCTACCCCCTAAGAATCGAACTCACACTCCAATACCCTTCGCAGCAGAGACATGTGGAAATTAAAATACATGGGTGCCCAAAACATCGAATAATCTCTGGCGCCTTCTCCACAACAAATCACAGCCACAACTATCTCGGGTTATCCAAGATCCGACCCTTTAAACACCTGACGCACCACTTTATCCCTTTTCTGATTTACCCAACGGACGGAATCCAATCCAATGGCTTCCTCATCCCTCCTCAACCTCCTCTCCTTCTCCACCACCGCCACCGCAATCTCCAAACCGCCGCCGCCGCCGCCTAAATCCCCACTCCTCCGCCTCCCTCTCTCCTCCTCGTTCCCTCCGCTCAGAAACAGAAACCAGGGGTGCAAATCCTTGCTGTCGTCGTCTGAGCCGTTCTCGTCGACTGAGCCGTTCTCGTCGTGTGAGTCGTTCAACGTCGAGGTCGAAATCGACGAGGACGACAACGAAGACAGGCTCATAGAGGAGTTCCGGAGAGAGGTGATTAGGGCCGGCGTGATCCAGGAGTGCGTGCGGAGGAAGTTCCATGAGAACAAGCACGATAAGAAGAAGCGGAAGAATCTTGAGGCCGCCAGGCGTAATCGTAGAAGGTTTGATCTTTTCTGCTGAATTGGCACAATTCTTTGTTCTTACCAAATCTGAGTGAAAACTTTTAGTATAATTGCTCCGGCTCTGAATGGGCACCCTGCTAGTGGGCAGTGGTGGGATTGGGCCCACAACCTGTCGTGCTGCTCCTAAAAGATGGTCGGTCTCGTAGAGATATTAAGAATAAGTTTGAACACTCTAAGCATCTCCAGCTCTTACCTTCTATTTTATACTCAAACTCAAATTTATAATTGTGCCGTTAATGAAGTTTTTACTCAAATCTGTCGCCAGATTGGGTTTTACCGTTGGAGTTCATCATACCATACTCCAATTTGAGTAAGAAAGTATAAGTAAGGGTCATGGGTGTTGCCTGAAAGAATTGAACGCTCCTACCATTTTGGTTCAAACATTTCTTGGAACCCTTGACACAATCCCTAGTAAATTAAATTTGGTGAAACTAGGTTTTTACTTGATTTGATAAAAAACTTGTTAAGGTCTCTATTTGAGTATTATCAATTTGACTCTTGATTGAAGCCCATTTTTAGCACTCTTTGTTGGGATGGGTTATGTTGAGATCCATGCGTGGTAAAATTTTGTGGGATAGCATTAGAGACAACAAATTTTGTGGAATGGTAAGGTTGTACCGAATCTACAGATAAACATAAGATGAGAGCAAGTAAATTAAGTTAGTTTAGGCATGTCTATCGCAGATCAGTAGGTGCAGCAGTTAGGAAAAAGATATGGTTACGGTTGATGGTAGCACCTAGGGGAGGGATAGACTGAAATGGAATTTGGAGACGGCATGATACCACGCTACACAATGTCTTTATAGTGCCCAATGGAGAAAATGAATTCGTATACCTAACCCATTTGATTGAGACTCAAGGCTCGGTTTGGTTTATTGAGCCCATTTTTAGTGTTTCTTGCACAAGTTTTAATTTTGACGAGATTTGTTGAAGGCTTGGAGAAGCTCCAATGGATTTGGATTATGACTAAAAAAAACTTTTGGTTTGGAGGGTGGGGTTATTTGCTAGAAACTAGAGTTAGTGCCACGACAGCTTAATTTGCTTGATCCCTCTATTTTCCGGATAGGTTTAATATGCTTCAAACATTTGGGATGTTGGCTGGAAAGTGTTAATGTGTGTATAACCTTTGGTTGGAGATGAATGGGGTGATTTGAGTTTCATGGAATGACGGGACATGTCCTTAGGCTCTGTTTGGAGAGAGGTGGATTCATAATGAAGGGATTTGACAATATTATCCAATGAGATTAGCTGAAATTTAGAGTTGATGATTTACATATGGATTTCAAGGTTGAATTTGGAGTTTATCTTTATGGATTTGAAATTACTATGACCTTGTAGTGTTTTGAAATTCTTCATGTTAAGGATTGTCTGCTATTGTTTTGCAGACCACCTATATATAAACCTTACCTATTTTTCTTGGAATTGGGCGTTTGATTCTCTCAATGGAAAACCACATCTATCCAAATGGAGGCTTAAGTCATTGTTGGATAACTTTGTAATTCAGGTTTCTCTGTTCGTATTGGAGTTCAGATGTTATCAATAGAGGCTGTGTTTGGATTGTGGATTCGTAGACCGATTTGCCACGGGAAAGGAAAATGGTAGCAAAACTGAAGAACTAGATATAGGATCTTCAACTTCGTTATTTTTCCTACCTTAATCCGTCACACACCGTAATCCCTACACTGCCTACAGGTGCATTTTATAGGTTTTGCGTAATTCAGAAGTACCATTTTTAGTTTTTATCCTTTACTTTCTTGGTTGCAAAATTACCCTTCTGCACTCCTTTGGTCTGTGGACTGTGGGTGCTTTGGGTAGTTCTGTAATGCCTTCGGGCTTGTTTGTTTGCTTGGTGATAAACGGAAAGGATATGAAATTCATCGAATATGTATATGATATAGAATCCCCCTGCGATATAGGTCTCCATAGGAATGGCAACAAAATCCGGTGTTTGTTTTGGCAGGGATTGTGGCATGCATTTTCAATTTTTTTTCCGTCATGTGAATTTATGTAGACCAAAGGGAAAAACAGTTCCGTCATCTCTATCTTGATAGAGGGGATGTGAAATCCTACGCCTTGTAATTGGGTATTCCTGTACTGCACCAACACCGAATTGCTCAAACCCATGGGATTATATCTTCAATCCCAACCCCAAATCCCCCACACAAACGAGCCCTTAAGAAATTATGCCCAATACGGGTGCATAATTTCGTCAGTACATCATGCCCAATAGGGTTCGTTCTTTATTTAATGATGGCCCTCAAGAAATTATGCCCAATACGGGTGCATAATTCCGTCAAGTACATCATGCCCGATAGGGTTCGTTCTTTATTTAATGATGATGAGATGATACCCTGCTTGGGAAATTATTTTCTTCTGATTTGCTTTGTATGTTATTCACAGACGCACCCCTTATAGAGATCCAGCACTAGATGAGGCAGAAGCCGCCAGGAACAGGGAAGAAGAAGAATTTGGGGAGGACGATAACTGGGACTTTTGATGTTGTGAGAATTCACTCTCTTTCTTCTTCCTTTGGACTCTGCTTTTTCTTCTTTTATTTTCTTTGCCCCCACACGCTTGTGCGAGGCTTTTGGTTCATGTAAGCTTCCAGGAGAATTGCAACTTTTGAGTTCTCTTTGTCTTTGATCTTATAATCAGGAACCACCTTTTTATTCATGGTACGTACATAGAGTGCTGTAAAACTCTTTCTGTTCTTTTTTTTTCCCTAGCAAAAAAATGTGTGTTATATTAATACGAAAACAAAGTACACCAAAGCAAAATAAAACAAAACAAAAATAAGGAAAGCCGCTCAGCATAGATGTCGGACCCAATATTCCGCTCATGAAGGTAAGTGGGTGGATGGATGATTCGCCACTGGATCTTGCTCCCGCAGCAAGATCGCAAGCAAATCTGCTTTGAGCAGTTTGAATCATCTTTGTAGGACCAAAGTGTGTCCCACAACAAATCGATAAATTATTAGTCTGAAGTTAAGTGGCTTTTTCACAAATTGTAACGCCTTACCGATATGGGATTGAGTTAATTTTTTGTAGGAGCTCATAAAAAATATTTTTAAGTATAATGAGCGGCTAGAATCATTTGGTGGGACAAATGAGCCTCATAAAAAATCAATAAATCATTACTCTAGTAAGTGATTTTTTCACAATCGTAATGCTCTACCTATATCAGATTGAGCAAATTCTTTTTAGGAACCATAAAAAATATTTTAAAAATAATTAGTGGTCTGAATCATGTACTTGTTTAGTGCTCTTCTTTTGTTTGCTAAATCCGATTACTAATTTACAGTATTATTTGCCCATTTTTGGTCCCAAAAATGATTCAAGACTGGTCATTATTCATACATTTTTTTATAAATTCCTAAAAAACATTAGTTGAATCCGATATGTGTACGACATTAGGAATTGTGAAAAATCAAGTAATTTTGGACTAATGACTTAAATTTGATTCTTTGTGGGTCTCATTTTGGGTCCTATGATTCAAACTGCTCATTATTTTTGAAAGAAATTGATATTCGCGCTCCATTTTTTGATGCAGGCACTCCATTTTGTTCATGAAGTTACTTGTGACTTCAAATTGAACGTGGAGCGTCTGCATAAAAAAAGGGAGCCCTAATATCAATTCCCTTCTTGAAATATCCTTTATGAGTTACTTAAAAAAATTAGCTTAATTCGATATGGTGTTACGAATTGTGAAACAGGTTTTTGTTTGCTTTGTTTAATGCTTTGTTGATGCAAACGGGCCGGAGCAAACAAAAGGAGGGCACATGTGGGACCCTTTAATAAAGCAAAACGGCAACGAGTGCAATTTTGTTCAGCCTCTTTAATACATTTTTTGATAACCATGACATCACTTTATGATGATTTACACCGTTTTAATCAATAAAAAAATGGATAATGTTAGACAAAATTAAATTCCTCTCTCATAATAACACTATAAGTACGTGGGCAATTTTCCTTGACAAAACACGCTCTAAAGCTGGAGTCAGGTCCAGTTCAGTTTTTTTTGGTTCCAGTCTGTTCCAGTTTTGGGCCCTTCCCGGGCCCACACCAACGATTGAATTGTTTATTGTGTAGAACTCGTCACGCATGCCATCCACACAAAAAATTAGCTTTTCTCATACAAAACTGTTTTGTTCATGTAACTACCGATATTCGATCAAGCTAATTTTTTGAGTGGTTGACATAATCGACGAGCTCTACAAAATCAACGATTCCGATTGTTGTTGCGGGCCCCTACCGGACTTGACTTGACCATATAAAAATGGGATAATGACGGGCTAGTCTTATTTCTGAAAGGAAAATGATGGATTAGGACGTATTTTGATAATTAATACTCACTAAGTACAAACTAAGAACATTTATTAATGCTGAAAATGTCGTCATTTTCCCCAAAAAGGAAAGCGCATGTGTGGACCCCTTTAATGAGGCGAAAAGGCAGCTCTTATTGGTGTGGGCCGGGGCTGCTGCTTCACGCGCCCCCTCCCCACCTCGCTCTCTCACCCATAACCCTATAAATACTGGCCGATTTTCCTTAACAAAACAGGCTTTCTAAATCTGCTGCTGCTACTTCTCTCTCTCTCGCTCTCTCTCTCTCTCTCATAACACGGGATTCCAGTTATATATAAGAACTTGTTCCGGGAGTTTGCGCTCTCAAAAGAAGCTGCTGCTGTTGCTGCTCGTGTTCTCTCTCTCTCTCTCTCAACGAGCGATGGATTCCAGAGAAACCAACACAAACAAGAGCAACCTTCCCGGGAGACCTTCCTCCCCCAAAAGGCAAAAGGTTTTTGTTTTGTTTTATTGTCAATTTATACAGTCGGATTTTATATCTAGCTTTGGTCTGATTCTTTCTCTATTTTCGTTTTTTTTTTTCCGGGAAGATCGAGAAAGCCTATGGGCAAAAGAGTCCGATAACCATTGGTAATCAACCGAACCGGAGCAGTGCATTGTCCCAAATTCCGCCGGGCATAACTTTACCAAATCAAATCACGCACACTGGGAAACAGAGTCCGGTAGCCATTGGTCATCAACCGAACAGGAGCAGTGCACCATCCCAATTTCTGCCGGGCATAACAAAACCAAATCAAATCACGCACCATGGGCAACAAAGTCCGGTAACCATTGCCAAGCAACCGAACAGGAGCAATGCACCGTCCCAATTTCTGCCGGGCACAACTTCACCAAATCAAATCACGCACAATGGGCAACAAAGTCCGGTAGCCATTGTTAATCAACCGAACAGGAGCGATGCACCGTCCCAATTTCTGCCGGGCACAACTTCACCAAATCAAATCACGCACAATGGGCAACAAAGGCCGGCAGCCATTGTTAATCAACCGAACAGGAGCAATGCACCGTCCCAATTCAGCTACATGAATCCCAATAAAATTCTGCCGGTATTTACTCGATTTTCCAAACGTTAATTTGATATAGAATGTAAAGTAGCTCTGGTACCATGGTTCTTTATGTCTCTCTTTTTAGTATGTGGCATCTATATTTCTTGATTATATTACCTTAAATGTTACTCGCGAAATGATAGTCCAACGATGATTTAAAAATGTTAGGTTTTTTAAAAGAAAAATTTAAACTTTTTTCATTACTTTAAAGAACTCAATGATACATTGTGAATTGTCAAATAAAGTTTAAATTTTTCTTCAAAAAATTGTACTCCCTCCGTCTTTTTTTTTAGAATTCAGTAATCCATTTTGAGTTGTCCCTAAATAAGTGTTCATTTTATAATGTTTGTGGATAAAATTTTGTGAATTTTTCATTTTGTTCCCAAAAGTAAATTCCATTTAAAAAAATTAATAAGTAAAAATGTAATAATAATGTTTCTATAGAGGATAAAGAGGAGAAGTGGAGGTACAAGTTGATATGAAAGATGTAATGATGATATCTTTTTAATAAGTTGGAGTTATAAAATGGAACACTTAAAAAGGACGAAGGAAGAATGATTTTTTAAGTTCTCGTTTTGCAAGCCGAACTGTCATTTTGGAATGAAATGAGTGACGTAGTAATAAGCAATTATTGGAGTCGGCTGAAGTCCTGTCCATCCATTCTTCAGCAATGGGGGGCCTAATTCGGGCCCACGTGAATGATCATCTCATGTACTTTGCAAAGATTAATATTTTCATACCAAAAATTTAGCTTGAATGAACGTGGATTGCACCATCGACTAATCACACCTGTGCAAGGAAAAATAGACCTTTCACTATCCAGTTTTTTTTGACAAGTGTATTTCGATCATACAGCAATCGATGTCCGATTAAATTAATTTTTGACATGGACATCTATCTTTGCGAGGTCTATGAGATGAAAGATTTGGATCATTCTTATGGGCCTGGGGTGGGGTTAAAAATGCTTAAAATTGAACAAAAACATGAGATTAATGATTGGATGAGAGCCAGGTGCCCCTTTTATGATATTTTATGGTTCAATGTGGTATTTACTTTTTGGCTCATTTGTTAAATAAAAACGGTATTAGTTGCGAATTATTCTGGACAGTTACAAATGATTATGCACGGTAAGCACAAAATTTTTATGAATTATTTTTGTTAGTTATGAAAGTAGGTTATAGACTTATATTAGTGTGTACCAAGGTTATAGTAGTGTGTCCTTTACGTACGATTTTCAATAAATTTTCTCTCCCTATCTGTCTTCACTCATTACTCTAAAAAATCTTCCTCAAAACCAAAAACGAACAAGTTTGATTTTTCTTTTCAGTCTTATAATTTCCCTTGAATTTGCCGCTATAGGTTCAAAGGCGACGCCCATGTTGCCATTGAGCGTTCAAGCGAAACATCTACGACAATTGGTTTGTGATCTCTACTTTATTTTCATTAGTAATATTTTCTACTTTATTTTCATTAGTAATATTTTCTGTGGTTGCTTTGTTCTCAATTTTGTTTTATTGTTTGCGTATATCAAGTACATTGAATGAGAAGCAAATATTAATACTAATAGGACACAGACATAGCACATTATTTAGACACAGATCCATACTTAGACGTGTCAGAAATGATTTGATCCACATTGGTTCTCCACAGTAAATATGGAGACCGCACAAATCAAACGATTCCAAACATACCTGTATTCGTATCTTCAAACCAATTCACTATTTACTGAATTACTGGAGAGTAATTGGGAACCCAGGTGAATTTTACGTAGTCAATAATTGGGAACACGTTGACCATTTCACTTTCAAGATTCGCGCAAAAGTGGATGAACCCACTTTGGGGACCCTTCTCTGTCACACGAGTGATTATTCAGCGTTTCAGGACTAACTCGCGGAGACCATGTTCACGTGTTACTCTCAATCATTTTAAACAGTAGCAATAAAATGCGATAGAAAAATTATCATTCATTTTTGTTGAATGATTGCGAGACAAATGGCAACGCATATTGCATGGTGACAATTTTTCATTTTCGGGATTACACATAGTAATGTCACGTGATACTCCCGAAATACCCAATAATTTGCCTTATCACCCACCATATAGTTCCCCCCTCTCTCTCTCTTAACAATAACACTATAAATACATGGCGATTCTCCCCACCAAACACGCTCTCTCTAAAAGTTGCTCCTCTCTCTCTCTCTATCTCTCTCTCTCTCTCTAGAAACCAGCTATGAATTCCAAAGAAACCAACACAAACAAGAGCAACCTTCCCAGCGGACCTTCCTCCCCCAAAAGGCGAAAGGTTTTCCCAGCATTGAATTCCAAACACCTAATTAAAGAGTCCAACTTTAGTACTAGTTTGTTTTCTTGTCAATTTTATGCAGTCGAATTTTCTATCTATCTTCAGTCTGATTCTTTTTCTAATTTCGTTTACTTTTTTCCCCTGAAGATGGAGAAAGTAAAGCAAACCATGCAAAATGGGCAACAAATTCCGATAACCACTGGTAATCAAACGAACACGAGCAATCCACCTTCCCAATTTCTCCCGGGTATGTATCCGATTGTTCAATAGTTAATTTAATAGAGAATCTAAAAGTAGCTCTGGTACAATATTAATGTTTCTATTCATTTTTTAGAAAAATATTTTGAATCTATAACCAAACCGATCCTTTTGTCTCAATCAATTGGGTCGGCTGCATGAATGAATTCTGGTTTTCCATTAAAGCTATGTCCAGGGCTTCCTGTAACCAATCTTATATATTCCGTATTTATATTTATGATTAGTTAACAACTTTAATATTGATGTAATATGCAATTATTGGAGTCGGCTTAAGTCCAGTCCCGTCCAGTCTTCAGCAATTGTGGGGCTCAGTTCGGGCCCACGCGATTGATTCTGACAGTTCATCTCATATCCATGCTAAAAATTCAGCTCGAACGGCCATCGATTACTCTATGAACTAATCACACTTGTGCAAGAAAAAATCGACCTTTCACTATCTTTTTTTTGCACAAGTGTGATTTGATCATAGAGTAATCGACAACCGATCAAATTGATTTTCGACATGGACATTCGTCTTTGTGAGGTCTATGAGATGAATGGTCCGAATCATTCTTGAGCGCCCAGGGTGGGACTACGAATGCTTAAAACTGGATGTGAGACAGGAGGATTTGTGATGGAGCCAGATGCCACTTCTAAGGTTCAATGTAATACGAACTTTTTGGCTCATTTGTTACGAATTTTTTTGTGGTGCTAGTTGCGAATCTGGCTAGTTACTAATGGTTATGCATGGTGTGCACAAAAATCTTACGAATGATTTCAGTTAGTTATAAAAGCATAGGTTACAGTGTACCTACTACCTTGGCTTCTCTTAGAATACACGCGATTTTTCTTTTTTGTTCAGCCTTAATTTCCCTTGAATTTGCCACTATAGGTTTGGGGGCGACGCCTGTGTCTCCAGTAAATTATGTTCTTAGGGATCAACTTCTACGACGATCACTGCGGCAACAACAGAGGTTGACTAACGGTGCGCCAATGGTTCCGGTAAAGGATTGTTCTTTATTAGAAATTAGTAGAAGAAAAGAATACCAAAGGTTTTGACATAGCAAATATGAAAGTTTATGCCTTTTTTTGGGTTCATTTTATCTTCCCTTAAAGAGTAAGGTTAATGTCTACTGACACAGCAGTATCTGGCACTTCAAAATAGTTTCTGCACTGCCACATTGGCATGTCGCGAAAATTATTGTACACATTCTTTTTTTAGTAAACTTTCCCAGAAGTAAAGGGAAACAAGGAAAAAAGATGCAAGGCAGGGGGAAAAGCAAATTTTGTTCCAATTTTATCAGATGTCCCCGTAGGAACAAAAGCAAGTTTTGGTATTTCAGTGAAAACAAACAATTCGAATGTAACACTTAGTTTTCCATATTCTCTTTGTTGTTGGACCGTGTAACATCTTCCTAGAGAACATAGATGCATTTAAATGTATCATGAGAAGAGAAATGTATAAAAAAAAAAAAAGCCCACAAATTGAAGTTGAGGAATGCACATACATATCTATTCTACCCTTGAAAGCCCAAGATCCACTTTCAAGTGATTCCCCCTTCCCACTTTCATTGCATTGTCTTTTAACCTCCTTTCACGAAAGATTTATTTTTTGAGCAACTCTACGTATATACGTTTTGGACATAGATTCAGACACAGCCATTAGGTCTCATAATATGTGCGCTCCCTGTGGGATCGACCCAGTGCAAGGTGTCTATATCTGCAAGATGTGCACAGAATTTAACCGGATATATTTGTTCTGAAGCTCTTGAAGTTTTTAGAATATTTACTCTTAGCCTCTTCATTTTCCCCTTACTCAATTTTTAGAAACTTAAAAAACTTACTGGTGGTAAATTTCATACAGAAATGCAGTATGCAACAGACGTCAAAAGCTTTGGATACCAAAGACAATAATGCTCCCATACCAGCTGATCCTGTATCTTCTCAAGCAGGACAGGGTAGCTTTTTCAAGCATGTCATTTGCATTCAATAAATCATAGTTTGGTCTTTCCAAGGAGATGATTTGGTCACATTATATCAAAATTGATTTACCTGTACAGGAGATGAATCAATCAAGCTGAAGGAAGTATTGTTAGGCATACTGACACCTTGTTCCAAGCTTCTGTCAAAGCATCCTTCGGTATTTCTCACTTGAAAGATAATTAATGAGTTTTTTTGCTAATGAACAGACGATTAGTGGATTGCATGATTGCGTACCTGTTTTTAGTTTTCCTTTTCCATTTTTCTTATACACTGGAAGTGTAGAAGAGATATTTTTTAGCTACTTGTTAGGTGCACATGAAGATGTTCTTGTTCTCTGATTCGGCTATTTTTGAGTCGGCTGCGGGCAGGTAGGGGGCCAGGATTTTACCTAGGGGTGGCGAATAAATATAGTTAGTTGCTGACGGAAGCTGTTGCACATCATTGCAGTCCGAGTCTGTCCGACCTCTTATTTGAGCCTAAAATGCTACTCCCTCGTCCCTATTTAATTGTCCACTACGGTTACGTGCATTTTCAATGGCTTATATCTCTCGACGTATATTATGTTTTATGTTTTTGAAATCATTGTCTTATAGAAAAAATTGAGATCTATCAAATAAGAACCATTTTGCATATTTTTAGCAATATAAGTTGAGAGATATAAGCCGTTGAAAATGCACGCAAAACCGTAGTGGACAATTAAATAGGGACAGAGGGAGTATGACGTATGAGATTTAAAAATACAAGGCTAAAAACTGTACTAACCCTTCAAATTTGTGTAGTCATGATATTTGAGCCCCAAGCCATAAACTATTCACCCTGGTATATCAGTTATATAGGAATTTCTGTTGTGCAGTTCGTGTTGGTTCATACTCCATCCTGATTATATAACTGTTCCAAGGAAACAAAGGGGCATACCAAAATTGGGTATAGTCCTCAATTCAATGCCATCAGTTCAAGCGAATCCCTAAATTGGTTAAAATTACCTGTGTTTTGACGTTGGTTCAAACTATCCTTCAGCAGGTTGTGGAAGATGCAAACAGAAAGGCACCCACGTCCGCCATCTCCCCCAGCACTGCAGCACTCATAAAAGATATCGTTTCAGGGATTCTTGATGGCAGAGGAATATTGATCACATTTGGAAATTTCCCATATTATTTATGGTAGAGACCTTCCACACAACAATGTGCCTTATTTTATTTTCATTTGTATACGTGCTATATACTCCGACATCCACTGCAGATGTTACTCAGTACGAATATCTTAATCCTATTCTGCAGTGGTTTTCGATTTGATAGAACAGTGTCGACTCGTTCAGTAGTAGGTTTCATGGTCTACACTTGACACTTGAGTTGATAACTGTTCATGTTACCCGTATATCTTTACTAAGACGGCTATACATCTTTACATAGTTACATTGCATGCGCACAGCGTACAAATGCAATCCAATGAGTGCATATGTGCTGATGCCTGATGATATTGTTATCTCACAAGGGAAACAATGTAGTACTAAGGAATGACACGAGATGTTCTTCGGTATGGAACACTATTAGAGTCAACGAGTTGGGGATGTTACATTCAGCAAACAGTGATAAGTAAATGCTGGGAAACATAACTTAATCTGTGGATGTTGTTTGGGGCTGATCTAATCTAATTTAAATGGCCACAATTATATCATCATCTTCACTATTTTTTTTGAATGGCATAATATATATATATATATATATATATATATATATATATATGGGAGCTGATTTTCGCGCTCCTAATATGTCCACAGGCGCTCCAATTTTTGTCCCATTAGCTGCAAGTTCCTAATTTACCCTCGGAGGACCGCAGGCCCCATTAACCCTCAAAACATACACACACTTTCTCTCTCTCACTTTACCCTCCCGCCTCTGCATCTCAGCCCCAACCACAAAATCTCGGAACAAAGGACAACCTCACCCTCTCCCTCTCTCGCATCGACATAATCACCCCTCCACCCTCTCGCTCTCTCGATCAAATCCTCAGGCCATGAAACCCTCACAACAATCTCACTCCTCTCTCTGTGTCGATCTCACTGTCTGCGACGGCGCCGGTGGCTGTACGGTTGGTGACGGTGGTGGTGTGGACGATGAAGGAGTTGACAGGAGCGTTAAACTTACGGTCGAAATGAGAGAGGGGGTTTATCGACGGAGAGGATCATTTCCGTAACAGCTTGAACCGGATCGTGAAGGGCCTGTGGGTCGCGAAGGGCGCCGTGGGGAATTACTCGGCGTGTTTGTTGTGTAAAGCGCCGACGTGTCAGTATTACCGTGGGCCCGTGGCCCGTGGGGAGAATTACTTGGATATCGACGTGGATATTGGAAACTCGGTGATTGCGAACGCGGTGTTGAACGGCGCTGACGGTGGACATGAGGTTCGTGGTGGAGGCGCATGTTAGGCACACCGACTATTATGAGTCTGATTAAGCACTGGATTATATTCCGTTGAGTTTGTCAGAAGTTAGTTTGTGAGGTTGTGCTATGTTTCTCTGCCGAGGTGGTATGTGAACTTGTATGCGTGTATTCCACAGAGAGAGAGAGAGGGAGAGAGAGATGTGAGTACAAGTAATAATGGACGTCAACTGTTTGTGATATGGATTGAATGAAAAATTCAGTTCTATCTTCCGTTTGACCAAAAAAAAAACTCAGTTTTCACTTTCTACTCAGCGCAGACGTAGGAGGAGTTGCCGGAGAGGTTGTTCGGGGCAGTTAGGGTTTGTCTGGTGGAGATGTCGACGGCGATGGTGGCAGACAGAGTGGTTAGGAGAGGATGAGGTCGGCCTTTGTTGAGAGGGATTGGGATTGAGATACGCAGAGGCGGAGAGGGTAAAGTTAGAGAGAGAGAGAGAGAGAGAGAGAGAGAGAGAGAGAGAATGTGTTTTGGGGGTTAATGGGGCCTGCTGAGGGTAAGTTAGGAATTTCCAGATAATGGGGACAAAAATTGGAGCGCCAGTGGACATATTTGGAGCGCTGAAATCAGCTCCCTATATATATATATATATATATTTGAACGGCATCAACATCTTCACTATTAGTAATTAAGGCATCTTTATGACTCTGTGTTGCTTCTATCCTACTATATGGCCCTTTTTGTTTTTCCCAAACTAATACTGTGCGGACCATGTGATAAGTAATCCTATTGGATTAACAGTGAGGGTGTTACTAATACCACAACCCCCTAGTATTAACGCTGGTGTTGAACTGTAAAAGTGCTCCTAGTTGAATCTCACCTTGTTTTCACTATGTTGTTTTCTCTTAGAGAGGGTGCCTTATTTTCTTTTGGATTGTAGTTTTTCATTTCATACTCATAATAGGTGTATCAATCATCCATTTTTCTTGTAGTGACAGAACAAAACATGCGCTGGTTGCATCCTTCTTTCTACACGCGAAGCACAAAAAGTACGCGAGATGTAACGCTGATTCTAGAAGATTTAGAATTATTTTCTCGGGTCCTACAGGTGCACAAGACTATCTGGTCCAATACTTACAGGATCATTTTCAATGGAAATTTCACCACTACAGCTTGTGAACTTCCTCACATCCATGTTACAGGTTCTAGGATTTATCAAGAGAAGTTGGCAATGGCACTTGCTCATCATGTTGGGGCTAAATTGCTTGTACTGGGTAACTCTTTTTTCCCAGCTGTAAGTGCTAAACCTTTCCAATTCTAACAGACTGAGGGAACATCTACTTTGATTTGTTTACTATAAGGCCCCAAGAATACCACATATCCCACATTTGGTATAAACTTATGTGGCTCGGTTTAGATTATCCATCAGATCTTATATTCGACAAAACATGAGAAAACAATATCTTGGGCTTGGTGGAATTATTTATCCTCTCACAATTAGTTCGGTGTGCCGATGTGGTTACTTAGCTTAGAGGATTGTACATCCCTTAAAGTATTAGTTCAGTCAACAAACAGGGCCTGGACCTCATAGAACTATGCTACCTCTAACTGGTATTTCTGTGGCTAGTGAAGATGGAGACTGGAGAGTTTTTACAAGTTATAACTGTTGGGGTACACTTTACTGTAGGATATGTCTACAATGGGTATAGGGCCATCACGTGATGTGTTGTGGACCCACTTCCGCCACCGCGCGACTCAATCTCTGGCAAATCCTTCTCATTCTGAAATGAACAATCATTCTTTCAAAAAAGGTATGAACATTTTTGTTGCTTGGAAAAGGATTTTGATCTCCACTTTTTAAGTGAACTGGGAGCGTTGAGCACTAGGTGTAACTTCTTACTGCAGGTGATCGAGTGGTATTTGTGGGTTCAAATTGCGGTGGCTTACGCTCGATGGATTCACCTAGGTATAGTTTTCATGACTTCATATCAATTGTGCC
Organism: Rhododendron mucronatum var. ripense; assembly: GCA_019656295.1. Lineage (NCBI taxonomy): Eukaryota > Viridiplantae > Streptophyta > Magnoliopsida > Ericales > Ericaceae > Rhododendron > Rhododendron mucronatum. The sequence goes on along the minus strand of BPLT01000032.1, from coordinate 1,809,202 downwards.
ATTGTGGCTTTGCTAGAGTCATCCTAATTCTACACGTCTGACCTTTCAGTAAGCATTGTGTTTTGAGTCCCTATGATCCCAAAAGTTAGCTATTTGTTCACCACCTTCCACCTTTTTCCAATTTGCAAATCAACATATACATGTGTAATGAGATATACATTTTGATGACTCTTGGAAGATCACCATACTGAGGTGTTGGCATGATTACATAATCTAAGGGGATGAGGTTTCCCATTTACTGGAATATAGAAGTTGCTCAATTACTCTTTGTGATGCGACAGGACTCCAACTCTGGGCTTACCATTTACATAACTATCACAAATTTTCATTCACATGGTTTCCTACAGATTTAAAAATCTCTCTTTCTCTCTCTCTCTCTCTATAGACATGCATAACTATGATATTACACGTACTCAACCCTCTATGTCTGTCTATCTATCTATCTATCTATGTGCCTACCTATCTACATATTTCTCTGATAAGACTCATCAATTGGTTTGAGGTCTGCTTGAACTACACTATGTTGTTAACTTTGTGTTATCAATTCTTTTGGATGTTTAGGGGCCCTACTTTTGGAAGCCTGGGAGAAATTGTTTCCACTTCTCAAGTCAGCTATTTATCGAAACTTGGTGTAAGGTTTGATAACCCTATCCATGGAGGCCTAGACCTAGGAGGTCAATGTAAAGCAGGTTATGGCTTCAATTGCAACGGTAATCTTCTATGCCTATCATATATATGTTGAGCAACATGATTTCCTTAGGCTGTATTTGGATCAAGGGTTTGTACAAGGAAAAGGAAACTCACCATAGTCAGAGCCTTCAAATTTTGCATTGCCTTACCCAAACCCATGATCCAAACACAGCCTTGTTCAACTTCCGTTGCTAAGAGAATTGAGTTATGACACTTTCTTTAGCTAATGAACTTTGTCTGGACCCCACAACACTCAAGGATTTCGACAAATCGATCACCAACAACTATCTGGAGGTGTGATGTTTTGCTGATCTATCCAACCTAACAGTTTTTTTGAAGTCTCTATGGTTCTTTGGGGTTGTTTTGTTTAGCTAGTTATTCCTGTCATTTTGGTATTTCCCAGGCCATAATGTGTGCAAGCCGAGATTCTCCTTTAATTTTGTTCGTGAAGGATGTTGACAAGTTTGTTCAAGAAAGTTCAGAAGCTTACCTTGTAATGAAATATCTTATCAACAAGCTTCCTGAAAATGTTTTTGTGATTGGTTCACAGACGGAAACAGAGAACAACAAAGAAAAGGTAAATGGAGATTAATTTTCAGGAATCTCTCTTGCATATTGCTATATTGGTTTCTTTAGTTTGTTTTTGTTCTAAACGGGTGTAGTGGTTTAGTCAACCTTACTAGTCTGAGTCATCCAGTGAAGCTTTTCTAGTTAATGGTTTAGTGAAGTGGTTAATACGATTTATTTTATACAAGTTATTTTTACACTGTGCTTGTGAGTTATAAAATTTAATTGCCTTGTGGAGCTCCAGCTAACAATTCTTGATCACATTTTGTAGCAAGTTTTCCATGCTAAACAGTTTCTTTTTCAATTTTCTCAGGAAAGCTATTTTGGCAAATATGAGAAAGACAGGAAGCTTACTGAGACAGCAAAACTTCTATCAAACCTTTTCCCAAATCAAATACCTATTGAGATGCCAGAGGTGCCCAGTGTCGATTATTTCTTTTTTGACACCATTTAATTTCACTCTGTATCTAAACATAGATCTATCAAAATGATGCAGGATGAGAAACATATTGCTGTCCTAAAGCATAAATTCTCTGAGGACTCTGAACTGATAATAGCAAAAGAAAATATCACGTGCCTTCGGAATGTAAGAAGTTCCAACTCTTTCTCTTTTTGATATAGGCTTACTACTCTTAGAGTTTATTACAGCTCAAGAAGTTCCAACTCTTTCTCTTTTTGATATAGGCTTACTACTCTTAGAGTTTATTACAGCTCAAGAAAATTTAGAAACTCCCAGGGTCAGAGAAGTCGATTAGGTTCTGGTAGTCCGGGATTACTTATATGTCTACACCATAGTACTAAAACTGTCTGTTTACTGAACCTGGCAAATACTTCTTTTTGTAATTAACAGGTTTTGATCCGAAGTGGTCTGGATTCCGAGGAACTTGAGAAATTAAGCATCGTGCATCCAACACTTACATATGAAAGTATGTTGTCTCTTTATGTTTGCTTGCCTTACTCCATGGCACTGTTTGTTTATCCAGATTAAGGCATTGAATTGGACTATAAAAGGGAACCAATTATCCCATGTTTATTGGAAGTTGGAACTTTTGCAGCTAGAATTAAATACCTGTCAGATATGATAATCCTGAAAAATGTGAGACATATCCTATGAGATTATATATATCCTTTAACCATTAGTTCAGCGAAACAAACTGGGCCAATGGGTACAGTAAATTATCGGTAGTGTTATGCTGGTCACAGGTGCAGAAAAGGTAGTCAAATGGGCTCTTGGCTACCAGTTAATGGACTACCCACAAAGCAATGAAAATCCAAACCTTGTTTTGTCCTTAGAAAGGTATCAATTATTTTCCCAAGTTTGTATTGTCAGTTGTCCAGTTGAAATATTAATCACAATAAAGCAGTTGTCAATTCTGTACCATTTTGCAACTCTGGCAGCGTTGAGTATGGTGTTAATGTTTTACGGGAGACCCAACCAGAACTGAAGACCTCAGAGAAGTTGCTCAAGGTAATCCTTGAAAATCTGTGTACAATTTCTAACATTGTCATTTTATTCTGTAACTTTGTAGCAAAATGACGTGGAACTTGTAAATAACTTTGGACTTCTCTGATCCACCTCAGGATGTTGTAACGGAGAATGGATTTGAGAAAATTCTCCTAGGTGAAGTTATTCCTCCCAATGAAGCTGGAGTGAAGTTTGATGATATTGGAGCCCTCGAAAATGTGAAGGATACGTTGAAAGAGTTGGTTATGCTTCCTTTGCAAAGGCCTGAATTATTCTGTAAGGGGCAACTAAGGAAGGTGTGGTCTTTTTGTCTACTTCAAAAATCAAGTATATTTGCCGAACGCGTTTGGAGTAAAAAAGATAGCGACGTCAAACGAGTTCTGCTTTGGGCATAAACTCATAACCAGTAATATGTTTCTAAAGGCTACAAGTTCCCTAGGATAGCGTCACAGTCTGTTCCTCTATTGCATATGAAATGCCTCAGGGTCTGTTTGGATAGCCTTGGATGTCAAATTGTTAGAGCTTGTCCCACAATGCTTAATTATAATATCAAAAACTAGTATATGAGCTTGGGAGGCCTCTCCACTCATAACCAATTTGGTTTTGAGTTGGTTGCTTTAACATGGTATCAAAGCTTGGCTTTAGGAGGCTTTTGAACAAGACTCTCATGATTGATTGCCCCGTTGTTTGTGCCATAAGTGCACATTGTTTCTTTCTGATCCCAAAATTATGGATCATTTGTTTACCTCTCAATGGGCGGGTCAGGGGTCGCACGTGTGGGAAGTGTTAGAGCTTGTCCCAAACCAAACCAAACATTGATTAATTATAACCTCCAAAAGTAGTATACGAGCCTCGGCGGCCTCTCCAAGCCGAGGCCTCTCCACTAATAGGCAAGTGGTTTTGATTTTGGATGCTTTAATACAAATCAAAGGTTTTGAGACTATTATTCGATAATAGTTGAAATTTTGTATTAGAGATTTTTTATTTTGAGTTTGAGCTTGAAAGCTCTGTTATGATGCATAAAATTATGACAGGAAATTATTAATCTTCTACTTTCAGTCAATCTTTCTCTTTAGTTTCACAATCCACTTGTAAATTCACCTCGTAGTTTTGTTAAAATTGAACATCAAATCCGTTAATGTTAAATCCCACATTTAACCAGAAGAACCCTTGATACAAATGAAATACACTGTTGTACATTGTGCTACAAAACACTTGTAAAAACCTGGGGTGTAAGACATCTAGGGCGTTTCAACAATTCAGCGATTTCTCGAGTCCTAAAGGCATCTCCACTGGTTAATGCAAAATGGCAATGCAAGAGCCAAATTTGGCATCTTGCAGAACAAAAATGCTGCTATAATTTGGCATCCTGGTCTATTGTGGAAACATGACTTCTATTTTTCCCAAAAATGCCAACGCAAGAGAGAGTATTGCTGAAGATTGGCGATTGTCCAAACCTGGTGCTAAAGCCCAAATTGCCAGATATTTGAGCAATCATATGATTTGCAAGAGGAATAGAACATTCTGGAGATTGGTTTTTAAGAGGACTCGTAAAATTTTGGCTTTGGCAAGTATTTTACATCAGCATTGATGCTATCCCTTGGTACTATTGTTATTTTGTAGGTCCATGCATACTTTACGTGTATATAAATTCTTAGCATTTATGAGAACTTATTGTCACCAGCCTTGCAAGGGGATACTTCTATTTGGTCCCCCAGGAACAGGGAAGACCATGCTTGCAAAGGCTATAGCCACTGAAGCTGGAGCAAATTTTATCAATATCTCAGCGTCCACTATTGCCTCAAAGGTTAGCTTCAGAAATATTGTAGAACAATCTCATCTATCTCTATTGCTATAGCTTCTACAGTAACTTTTTAACTCCCCTTCCTTTTTATAGTGGTATGGCGATGCTGAGAAGTACGTGAGGGCTGTTTTCTCACTAGCGATCAAAATTAGTCCTAGCATTATTTTTGTCGATGAGGTGATCTCTTAGATCTCTTCCGGATATGTGTGAGAGTCAAATTACGGTAGTTTTCAAAAATCTTAGAGCTGATACTTCGTATTTTTTTTAGGTTGATAGCTTGTTGGGACACAGAGGAAACCATGAGCATGAACTGACGCGTAGGATAAAGAATGAGTTTATGTTGAATTGGGATGGTTTGCGTACAAAAGACGGGGAACGGGTTTTGGTTCTTGCTGCCACAAACAGACCCTTTGACCTTGATGAGGCTGTTATTAGGAGGATGCCACGCAGGTAAATCTTCATTCTGCGGGTCTCAACCGAGGAAAAAAAAATTGGCGGCTGAAATGTTTCTGTTTTCTAGGAAACTAAAACCGAAAACCTGTGGAATCTGAAACTGCTTCCACCAAAACATTGCAAAATACTAAAAACATAGTGATACAAGATCCAAACATGATCAGTTAAAAAATTTCCAGATTCATTTGACATGGCTCTTATGTTTCCAAAACAGTTTCAGAATGCTTCCAAAATGTTTCTAAGATGTTTTTATTCCTAGCTGGGTGAAACAATACACCAAACGAAATTATGATCCTTAGGAGTATTCCATAATATGCAGTTTTGCTTTAAAATTCTGAAAATATTGACACCTTAGTACCCGTCCAACTTTGGTTGCAAGATTAAAAGCCATTGAATTTTTATTTTTTCCTGCAGATTTATGGTGAACTTGCCCGATGCTCCAAACAGAACTAAAATTCTGCAAGTGATACTGGAGAAAGAAGAGTTGTCTCCTGATGTTGACTTTGATGTAATTTCCAGGATGACAGATGGATATTCTGGAAGTGATCTGAAGGTATTTCTTGTCCTTGCCCGTCGAAGTGCTTTGTGGTTACTTACGATAAAAAAAAACAATGCATGTGGTTTTCATGTTGTACAGGTTTATTTCAAAAAAAATGTTGTACAAGCTTTCTTTGTTTTCATTTCTTCTAAAGTTTTGTTTTTCGTATTACATTGCAGAACCTCTGTGTCACTGCTGCATACTGCCCCATCAGAGAGATATTACAGTCCGAAAAACAGGTTGGGATTCTTCCATGATGAAATGAGCAAATGCTATTACAGCAGAAAGTAAAACAGTACCCGACGACATTCAGGGATGGGAAAACTTAAATGAGTAGCCATCGCGGTTAAGAACAACTGAGGTCCAATGAGAATTTGCACGTAGCTTCTGGTCTTTGATATCAAAAGATAAGGTGGTAATTATGAAACGGATATGTGAGAATTTGGTCCTAGCCAGTGGAACAAGAGAGACATGGATCTATATTCACTACGCAATCAAAGGATTTCGCCCCCAAAAAAATCGCAATAGAATATTTTCTTTGCTTTGTTTTCGCACGATCACACGCAGAGAGTCTGTTTCCATACAGTTATTCCTAAAACCTACAACAAAAATTCTGCACATTCTGTATATTTCTTGTGACAAGATTAGATTACGTATTACTTGAATATCTGGAGCTTTTGACAGAAAATTGCTGCTACGGTACCAGACGTGGAGCCCATACCAGCATTGAACAAGACTTCTGAAATTCGGCCGACAAGTATGAAGGACTTCAAGTATGCTCGAGAACAGGTGCAAATCTTCTTTTCTGATTCTTAATTGCTTTATGATGTTCTAATCTCTAACTCTACTGATTGGTGGTAACAGATCAGTGCTAGTTTCTCGACCGAGTCCATGAACATGAATGAGCTACTAAAGTGGAATGAATTGTATGGTGAAGGAGGTTCACGGAGGAAGACAACTCTGAGCTACTTCTTGTGAAGTATTTTTCAGTTTTTTGTTCTGGTTTTAGGGTTTGAGTTTTCTCCTTTCCTATATGGTCTTTTCCATAATGTACATTCAAATGGTACTGCTTCTTCTTCTTGGGTATTTTGAGTGCAATGTGGGAATTCAAATAGAATTCGCTAGGCTAGTTGCTAGTTGTGTTGTGATGATAGCAAGTATAGTGAGTTTACATGTTTTGTGGAATTGCCAATGCTCATACAGAGGCTAGGCTCTTCCTTCAGTATAGCGATTTCACGTGTTTGGGATGTCCTAAAGTTGGCAAATTTTTTTTTTTTTGGCAATATGTAAATTTTTTTCCCCGATCGTGCAAATTGAGGTCGTTATGTTGATCATTTCATAATAAAAGGTAGTATTTTTGGTCATTTTTAGGAGTACTAATTGTTTGTCTTGTGTAGAATGTGATTCTTCTACCCCCAAAAAAATGTCTAGTTTAGTTATAAATGGTTCTCTCTATCAACCAACTAATAGAAAACGTGTCCTGGGGAATATTTTCAAATTATAATCAAACACTGGAAAAGATTTCCAAAAAATGTTTTTTGCCTGAAACAAATGGGGCGTAAATGAACTACTATGTATTTGGTTGAAGTAAAACATTTTGCTTACCAAACACGGGGTGTTTCTTCCCTTATAGTATGAGTAATTTTCTGCGTATATTATTTCACCATTTCCGTTCGAATTACTCGACACCGTTGGCTGTTCTGTTTCTTGTTTGAGAGGGTAAAAAATCAACTCAAGGGAGAACTAGTAAAATTAATGGGCCACATGAGAATTTTACTATAACGAATTGAACCCGAGCTTCTGAGTCGTTATGTTCTTTTTAACAGGTTATAATTTCACCCTTTCAACGGATTTCAATGATCATAGCACCAATGTGCATTGAAATTCCGCAAAATCAAATCTCATAGTTTGTTCTACCAAAATCTCTTACTTGAGTGTTTTCGAAAGTGACTCAATGAGCAAGTGGAACAAAGAGCCAAAAACAGATTTTCTTACTAACAACAAATAATTCAAGCGAACGTTTTCAAATATGATGCTGCTCGTTAAGTAATAAACACCATCCATGCATTCTGAATCGAAATATGATGCTGCTCGTTGATTTATAATCTCATTAGGAGAGAAAAGTGATTGCACCACAAAAATAATAAGATTGAGAGGTTATACAGTAGGATTCCCGCTAAAATGTAGATTGGTCTGTACTCGTTCATCTCTCTGCATATGATCTAATTCAAATCATGGTCTCAATCCACCCGGGACTTGGTTGTAAATTTGCAACGAGATAACATCAATCATCAGTGCCAAAATACCGATCACCGAACTCTCCCAAACCCGGTACGACACGGAACTCTTCATTCAGTGCGACATCGATCTCTGAAGTGACGATTTTCAGAGATGGGAACCGTTTGCAAACACATTGAATTCCCTCGGGGGCCTAAACACAACATATGAAGCAGTATTTTCAGTCTATATATGGTCAAAGCACTCAAGCACTTGAAAGTTGAAACCAGCAGCGGGAAATAACTTACGGAGATGAGATTTAGAAATATTATGTGGGATTCCGGAACTCCTTTTTGTACAAGTAGTTCGATTGCTTGGTTAGCAGAGTTACCTTCAAGGAAGCCATTGCGGTATGTTAGGTTCTAAGCACAAGATTTAATGATTAATGTATTTTTCAAAAAAGAAGATAAAAGAAAAAGAAATCATCAAATGCAACCCATCTTCTTTTCTTGAGCAAAAATTGCATGACATAAATAGACGACTGAAAACATTCAACACAGGCAACAAAATTACCTGTAGCAAGAACTGGATCCAGAAGCAAGACATGGCGTTCTGAAATATCCTTGGGGAGTTTTTCATATATAAGCTGCTTAAGAGAGAGAAAACTTCTGTTACAAACTCTTACGATCCTCGTGAAAACGAAACGTGATGGACAGATGAAATATGTAAGTGCAAGCATGGATGGTGGTCATTTTTATTTTTTTATCCCGCTTCTTCTGTGGTTACCTGCTTCCCATTGTCACCATCACGGTGGATAAGAATTTTTCCAATTTTTATTCCTTTGCAGCAAGCACGCAATGCATTTTCCATACTTTCACCACTGTCAGAACATACATGCAAGATAACCAAGTCACCAACGGGTAATTAACCAAAATCCAGCACCATGTATGAGCATCCCAATTTAATAGGAAAGAGAATGCCAAAACGGGAAGCAAAGCCTCTTGGTACTAGGCATCACAGTGCATGCAAAAAGGGAACGCCGTATCCCACGCTGACATTATAGAGAAAGCCAAAATGAACACCAAAAATGTAGAAATAGAATAGGATGAGGAACAGTAGGAAAAACAGGCTTTAGCAGGACTTATGAGTCTATGACAACAACCGTAAGGTTAAGAGCAAGTATGACTTTTGGCAGAAAGTTGGTTCCCATCAAGATTCATTTTCATTTCACGGGCATTTTGAGTCGATCCGTAACCAGAAGTGCTTTCTGTATCACCAGAATTCTCACCTTCGAATAATGGAAACTCCACATAATTTCTTGCAAAAGTCAACCCCAGTATACACTGACCCTGCATCCATAAAGTCAACAAATCAACAAACTTTCTTTGTTTGGGGAGACAAAAAGGGCAAGAGTAGCACATGCAATAAGTTCATTTGTGGTCTTCAAAGAAGAAGAAAAACACATAGACCTCCTATTTGTTTTGCTTTATTAATTTCGACAATCACTATTGCAACTCCTTTTTATGAACAAGAAAGTATCACACATTGGAGACCTCTAGGAATCTTAAATGTTAATAGAGAGACAAAAGATGTCAGAAAATATCAAGTGTCACGTCACACACAACTAAATAATTAGTGAAATAAAGAGGAAGCACAATGAGAAAGAAGAGTTAAGTGAGCAAGGTAAAATATGTCAAACATATGCCCTTCACTTTCTTAAAGCACAAGGAAGTCTAAGCTTTTAAGAAAAGATGAGATAAAAAAGTTTCAAAACTAAAATTAAACAACCACCGAAACTAAAGTTAAACAAGAATGTTAAAAAACTAAAATTAAACAAGCCAAACCAAACTGATCCCTACATGCCATTGGGGATAGCAAACATTACAATTGAACACCCACCGAAAAACACAAACCACAGTCATCACTCATCAGCCATATCTCTCTGGCATGCTCTATTATGAGAACTGTTGAAAGGAAAGGAAAAAGAAAAGGGGAAAAGTTGAATCTAAGTTCCTTGCTTATTTCTGATAAACATACCTGTTGGAGTAACTACTTGCTTCTCAGTAAAGGGTAAATGGCCAAGGCCATGCTCCACAACCTGAAACTCAAAATAAATACTACCAATGATGCTTGGTATGACGTAGCATATTTTTCCTTTAGTCTCAGTAAACCAGCGATCTGGGATTAACAAATATGTGATAGTACCAGACGAATAAGCCGGTCTGAATAAAATACAAAATCATGCTTCGATATGTCACGATCCCGAATCAGCGTATGCATACCTCTTATCTGCAAAACAGGTCTCAAGTATTAATGGATGAACTAAAGTTAAGTTCGAATTTCAGTGACGAGACACATGTATAATAATAGTTTATCGGCCAGTGATAAGAAGATCTCTTTCCCTCAATGTCATGTGAGTGACCATCTTCACCAGTACTCTAGGGCTAATACGGTGGCTTTGTCATCATGAATGCTGATTGTCCCCTATGCAATTATAATGTCATGATCACAACGGAAGCCAAAAGAAGTCACTATCATCACCATGGAAGGAAACCACAATTTCTCAGAGTTTAATGAGCACAACCTTACTTGAAGCCATTCTCTTTACGTATCAAAATGTTGACTGTTCCGTGTTTTGGTCTTAGTTCACTTATCGTTGATAACTAGCATGTTTGGGTGGTCAAATAAGAGAAAAACAATATTTAGTCATTTATCCTTCCCTCAGCACCCCTAAACACACATGTAGTCAATGTCCAATGTAGCTCAGGTCAGGAAGCAAAGAATGTGCAAGAAATGGAAAGTACATTAAATCCAGCAGATAAGAAAGATTTACCTGGAATGTCGATTGAATAACATAAACATTAGGATATACTTTGCAGAGGTCATGCTGACCAAGTTTTGTGTGGATATGTTGGACAATTAAATCAATTGCAACATGATTATCACCTCCCCGCGGTATTATAACATCAGCGTACTTCTTTGAGGGCAGGACAAAATCATCAAAAGCAGGTTTCACAAACTTTGCATACTGCACAATGACAAAATCTAGAGTTAATATTACTATTATGCTATACAATGAAAGTTATCAAGTCTCCTAAACTCAAGATTGAACAGTGCTTCACCATCTTTTATCACAAACAAAGAAACTACTAACAGAAGTAAACAAGGCTTGCCTGTTCAAGCACAGAGTCTATGTCCCTACCCCTTTCAACTGTATCACGCCTTATCCTACGAGCAAGCCTCACATCAGCATCTATAATATTCCAGTATCAGCCAACAAATACCATAGTGAGAGAGATTGCTGTAGAAATAACACAGAAATGCCTCAAAAGAGGCATATCATCAATGGGACACGCAAATAAGTACTAGGGCATCAACAAGGTGTGAAAATCATAGTTTCTTGTTCAACATAACAAGCATATGTAATGAATCACTTTGCTAACTGATTCAAGATAAAGAAAGCAATACAAGAAGCTACATACACAAGCAGGTTATGCAGAAATTCTTGAAGTACCGTTTAGAAGAGGGTGGTGTCTGCCATGTGGTGTTTTCCTAAGGCAATCAAATGGTAGTATTCCAGGTAACCATGTCCAGAGTACATATACAGGCTAGGCACTGTCACTGAGGCTTGCAAAACATATTCCCTGAGACCTTCTACGCATTGAATGAACTACATTATTCTGAGTCCCAAAGTCATCAACTTAAACCCTCTTAGGAATTATGCACAATTTCAAAGCCTATACAGCAATGTCACTATAATGCTCGGCAAAACAAACAAAGATGTAATTACATATTCCAGCTCATTCGCCAAATTTCACAGTTAACAAATGAGAAACCATCAAAGTGAAGGAGTGAGACCTGTATCAACGAAAATCTTCATATTCATCAAGTTGCGAACACGTGCGTCATGGAAAACAAGAATTCCCTCCAAGATAATCACATCAGATGCATTTACCTGACCAAGATTGTAAGCTTAAACCACAAGGTTGTAGGAAAGTTCAAAAATTAAGCACAAGTTTTCACCACCACCACCACCACAAGAAGATTAGTTATAGCAGCAAGATTAATTCATCAACATAATCTCTCTCTCTCTCTCTCTCTCTCTCTCTGTCTCTATTAGTTATAGCAGCAAGATTAATTCATCAACATAATCTCTCCCTCTCTCTCAAGATTGGAAACTTAAACCACAGTTGGAGGGCAGTTTAAAAATTAAGCACGAGTTTTCACCACCACCACAAGAAGAGTAGTTATAGCATCAAATTAACTCATCAACATAATCTCTCTCTCTCTCTCTCTCTCTCTCTAGCACAACTAAGAACAAAAATTTTTACACCACAAACAATGAAAGAATCAACTTCTAGAAGGTCAAGATGCCTCCTACTTTGTATCAAGAGCTGGGCCAACATGGGAAAAAAGTTCTAACCTCCAGAGGCCTTTGGAAGTGATCAAACGCATGGGTTTCTAAAAATTGATTATCTTGCTTTTCTTCCAGTAATGTAATACAGAGAAAGCATTAGCTAAAATTTTGACATTGAAAGAGTTGATCCTATTTCCTTCTTCCATATTCAATGAAATTATTCACTCTCTTGCAAAACAAGGAGAATGGTGAGGTGGATGTGTGGTAAGACTAGATGAGACCGGATTAGAAATGAAACGGTTCGTGAGGTGGATGTTTGGGCATGTATACCGTAAACCAAGAGATGCAATAGTTAAGAGAGTAGATAGGATAGCTTTGGGTAGCAATGCTACAGGGAGGGGTAGACCTAAATTGACATTAGATGTTGTGGTGCGCAAAGATATGAGTATAATGGGTTTGTGTGAACGAGTGGCCCTTGACAGAGCTCAATGGAGGAAAATGATTCATGTAGCCCACCCTAATTGATTGGGATATAAGGCTCGGTTTGGTTTGATTTGGTTTGCAAAACAAGGAGAATAGCTTCTAACCGCAACATGCCCCATTCACACAAACAAGAACAACCAATTTCTTTCTTTTTGTCTTCACCCTTTAATTTGCTAACTAGCAATAAAATGAAGGACAAACAAAAAGTGGATCAATTCATTCTTAACAAGTTCCAGGCAACAAAAATTCTTCACTACATTTGATAAAGAATGTACCTGCCGGAAACTCTCTGAACTTCTGCGGTGCTTTTTGAAATCATATATTGGAACCTGGACACATTGACCACATCTGAGTTTCTCCGCGCACTCTAGAAGCTGCTCAGTGTCAAAAGCATCTAATACAAATAAACTTAAAATTAAAAGGCTAACAGAAATGCTTTTCTTATAGATGGTGCTCAAATCTTGTTGCAGCATATAGTCAGCAAAGTTGACGGAAAAATACCACCTAATCTTACTGTACGACTGAAACCAAGTGAAGGCCTACAGTAAATCAGTAACATATAATCATAAATTTGATTACCAGGATGATCAAAATTATATTCGTGGACACGTTCTGCTTCTTCAGCTGTCAAGCCACGATAAAATGAATCCTAGAGAGCCACACCACATACAATTCAGGAAATACGAAAAGGAAAAAAATCATTCACTTAGAGAATAGCTATATCAAATAATGAACTAAAGATGAGCATGTATCACATTCATTACAAGGCAAGTGGGAGAAAAATTACCAGAATTTTGGGAAGCGTAGCATCTCACTTGCACATGAGGTACGCCTACCTAATAACAAATGCTGAGTGCACCTCGAGGTATGAACATGAGCATGCGTACACATATACACAGACCATTTTCAGTACTACCTACGGCAACAAGTTTCCGTTCACCTACTCCCATATTACATCAAGGGAAAATGCTGATCATAAATCATGATTAGCTATCTTAACTTCACCAGATTACAAAGCGGGATTACAGAGAAATGGATCATTGAGCTTACGCCCAAGCTTTAACATCTCCACTCATTTGTACTCCACCTATGCCTAAAAAATAAGCTACAATATTGATGAGCACAAACTACACTAATGTTGAAACAAGAAGACTAGTTATCAATGGTATGACTCCTTCGATGAAGCATTTCAATATTTGAATTTCCCTTTTGTTGTAATCCCTCAACTGTTGTAATTTTTCCTCCAAAGCCTCCATTCAAGCTTGTTTTGAGTGGAGTACTGAGCTTTATTCTATATATCTTGTATTGTGATGACATTTAATAATCATTGATTAAGAAAAGAGCAACTGCAAACGAAACGTTTAGTCATTCAGTTAAGTATTTTTACCTTCATTCTGACAAAAAGCATCACATATATTCAGTTGAAGTATTCCAAAGGGCAAAGGTGATCACTCCTTGAGGAAAACCACACTCATGAGTCCATGAATTTCCACTTTTTATTTTGTCAGTATTCCAAGGATCTTCCTACTCTGCATCTACCCTCAAATGGACCTGCTTTTTCCCAGTAAACCAGTAAAATGGCCCAGGCCACCGTTGGTCAACTACCCAAACACACATATGAGCTCTCTCGGCTTGCTAGTTCAAGTTCATTCATTCCAAAATCTCCGGTCCAGTATTTATCAGTAACAAATTTTGCGAAACGAATGTGCAGTTGGTTTCAATGAGGCTCAAAACATTGTGAATTTGGTTACAGGGGGCAAACAAGATGATGGTTGAGCAAACTATTCAAAACATGAAACACCTTCAAAGCCTAGCACCATAGAAAGAATAAGCATTTTAGCCTCCCCCAAAAGTAGAAGGAAATATTCTTGCTTTCGGAGCAAACAATAGCTTGCATGGAGCAAAATTTTAAATTATTTCAAGGGCAGCATATTCAACATATGATATTAGTTAATTACAGTACGTGTACAGAATGCACAAAACAAAAATAAGCACCAAAGAACATTTAACCAATTGATAACGTATTCCAACAAACCTGATTGACAAGAACAACCCGATGATCATGAAGCTGTTGAATGATCATGTCACACACAGTCGTCTTACCAGAAGCCGTCCCTCCCGAAACTCCTATCAATGTCATGAAACAAAAATATGGTAAACGTCATCCAACTGAAATGAGAAATTCCTATCAATTGTCACAATAAAGAAGGAAAAAAGAAGAAGATAAACCTCATCAAACTGAATTTCAGTTGTAACAGTACCGGAGACCTAAAAAGACTTTACAAAGAAAACCTAAGAATTTTTTTGTGAGAAAATTGATATTCCCTCCATCCCATTATCATGATGCACTTTCACTATCCCATCCGTCTCAACTAAATAATCTACATTTACTTCGTTATGTTCTTTTTTAAATGAGTTTGAAAACTTCGTCCAAATCAACTAACTATCCCCTCGGTCCCATTTTGTTTGTTCTCTATGTTTTGACCTCCAAAAATAAACTACTCTCCGAAATAGTTTTGTGAACGGTGCAAAAAGTTTGAAAAATTATTCTCGAGAGCACTTTATTTTTTGGATTCAAAATGGCACGACTTTTCGTAGGAAGCAAACAAAATGGTACGGAATAATTTTTGGACGAGTTAATAGTTGGACTTCATTCGGATCAACAAACTTTGCAATTGTGCATCCATAATTAGTATCAACCAATCAATTGCGTAACCAAAGGAAGGGAAAACTAAGATCAGAAGCCACATATACATAATTTTGTTTAGAAGAGATTAACGGAATTACCGATGACGAAGGGGCGTTTGGGAGAGTTGGAATCGGCCGGGGTTGAGGAAGGAGAGTTGGAGAGGAGGCCGCCGTCGAGTCGGAGGCCGGAAAAGTGGGGCCCCGACGCCGCCTCCATCGCGATATCTATCGGCGTGATCTCCTCCGGCATCTTCTCTCTCTCTTCTGTCTCTCTCTCTCTCTCTGCTTTCTGTCTCTATTGTCAATTCCCCTGGATTTCCTTATCTCTGTAGCTGTAGCAGTGGAAGCAGCTACAGCTGTTCTGGTCTTTGGGGACACTACCGGGATCTTTGTCGCGTACTAAACGCTCAGAAAGTCTACCTGCAGCATATAGCCATATATTGTGCACATACAATCATGGTACGAGGCCGACCACGGATCTCATCCAAATAATTCGTGTCATTTATTACCAAATCGGGTCTTATATGTTTCAATCATTTGGCTCGGCTACATGAATTTTTTTCCTTTCTTGAGCTTTGTTAGGGTCACTTATTGACACAAATCTATTATACTCGTATCGTTGCGTAACACAGCATCTAAAGTCAATTTAGGTATATCCCTTCCAGTAGTATTGCTACCATAGTTATTTTATCCGCTCTTTTAACTACTAGATCTTGTGATCTACGCTAGACATGTCCAAACCACCTTAGCTTATTTTTTCTCAATTTCTCTTCTATGGGTGCTACACCTATCATCTCGCGTACTGTTTCATTTCTAATCATGTCTCTTCTAATCTTACCACACATTTACCTCAACATTCTCATTTGGAATTCGAGTTATTTATTAAATGTAAAAAAAAAAAAGAAAAAAGATTGAGGGGTCTTCTGCAAAGTTAGCTCAAACCGACACCTATAAGTGAGTGCAGTTTTGTTCATCCTACTTGAACGAAGGTGAACATTAGCTTCCTTTTTATTGGTTGAAATGATGTAAATCTCACCACAAGTGATATCATGCTTACCTGCAATACACTTTGGGGAGTGATTTTGTGTTTTATTAGATGATTTATTTTGTAAGAGAATGTAACTGACATTAACAAAAAGGGGAGTGACAAAATTAATTTTCTACACTTTTTGATAAACATGACATTACTTTGTGATGGGATCCATATCATTTCAACCAATAGGAATGATGATAATGTTCACATGATGAGATTTATACCATTTTAACCAATATGAAGAGGGTATTTTTAAGGAGGATGAACAAAACCCAACTAATCATCTAACTTTTGGGTCAGACCGCAAAAGGTTAATCTCTTTTGTGAATTTCTTAGGCCCCATTCCACTAAACCTTTTTAAAAAATAGGTATTTTTTTAATTTTTAAACTTTAAAATAATAAGTGTGCAAAAATATATTTTTTACATCGTTGAAAAGATTTTTCAAAGAAGATCCAAATTGCATATTTTTAAATTTCAGTAAGTCCATTATTTTAAACTTGAAAATTACAAAAATAGTACTGTACTTTTTTAGTCTCAGTGTGGATAGTTTTGCCTTTGACAGATTGAGGAAGAAAATATTAATAATGAAGGAAGTCCAATTCCTCTCCCCACATGGGAATAATATTCAAAATACTTATGTTATTGTTTTGAGATTAAATTCTATACGGAGGGTCAGTATGACTATGACCCATGGTGAACGGAAAACCAACAAAAATGTGTTACCTAATTCCACAACCAAATGTCCACACTCAAATCTCTACACCTCATCACCTCCCATTTCCCGACGACCACCGAAAACTCCCACCACCGGCCACAACCACCAGTGGTCTAGTACTCTATCCATGGTCATGTTATGACAATATGTGGAATTCTTTTCAGATCCACCTTGATAATTAGAATTGTTTGTTTTTTAAGAATTTAGAGCAACCGCACCGGTTGTTTTTTTTTTAAAGAACGTTTGATGCCATTTCTCAAAAAATGGCAACTACCACTCTATCACCCCACACCCACAAATTCAAAAGTTTCTCAAACATCACAAATGCCATTTTTAATTGAGAGAGGGAGAAAAATGAGAATTGCAAAATGACATACATGGGTGTAGCACCCTTGCCCTTTTTTTCTGACAGAATGATGCAGTACTATTCATTGGCCAAAAATGAGAAGGGCGAGGATGAAATGACAAACACCAGTATGGATGCTCTTCTCGAGAGCATCAATCACCCCCTAAAAAATCGTGATCAATCAATATCTTCAGGAGACATACGTTTACATTTAAGAAAATAGAATGAAAAATTAAATAAAAAATAATATGCCGCGTTCATTCATGCGTTAATTGACATCTGCTAGCATGATTTTTGACATAGTTAGATATGCTCATCCCTCTCTAAAAGACTAACGACCCGATCATCAATGTAAGCCCATCCCATGCTTACAAAATGCCTCAATCCGATCTTAATCTTCTTCTTTTTTGTGTGTGTAAATACTATTTCAGCGACTCAAATATGTGCCGCAAATCGGTTCCCGAGTGTCGCGGTTAACAAGTAACATAAAATGCAATAAGATTGTGTTATATATTATGGCAATACATTAGTAGTGGAATTGAGGCCAATCGATCACTGATCACAGTTGGTGTCTGAAAAACTCGATAACTTGAGGAAACACAACATCCTTAGCAGTCACTCCCATGATGAAATCCGCATGAGCAAAGT
Source organism: Rhododendron mucronatum var. ripense (assembly GCA_019656295.1). NCBI lineage: Eukaryota > Viridiplantae > Streptophyta > Magnoliopsida > Ericales > Ericaceae > Rhododendron > Rhododendron mucronatum. Next base: position 1,791,197 of record BPLT01000032.1, on the reverse strand, counting down.
CCTTGACGTACTGAACGCTTATCTTATCAGGCTCGTGTAATTTTAGGCTGTCGAGCAAAGTCTGCACGTCTCTCACGTCAGAAAGCGCGTCTTGGCCTCCATAGCTGAGAAACAGGGGAAGGTTGTGAGGGATGTTGGTGAGGTTGTAGACCGGCGGCCTTGATTCCCCGTAATGCTCCAAGTTATAGTTCCCGTTCCCGTAGTCGTATTTGGACAAAATTCCGTCTCGAACAGCTGCAAATTTTTTAAGACAAATGATTAATTCAAAATATTTAATGTAAATTTTATAAAAATTTTGAAAAGACGGTCAACAGAAGTGCATGGCAAATTTTTTTTTTTACCCATACTATCTAGTCATACAGTATATATTGGAAAGCAAAATAAATTTGTAAGAGAGCAATTGCTTTGACACACAGATTCCGAGCCATCCGATAAACGTTGGATCCACATAAATAGAACGACTCCCAACAAAATAGAATTATATGAATTGGCGAGCGAACATCTATGTCACAAGCATTTTCCTCTGTATATAAAGACTTTATACTCTCTAAAGGTAGAGACGAAGTCAGGAATCGAGTTTCAAGGAGGCCAAGATAAAAATATATAGTTTTTTTGAAAGTTGTCTGTGTTTTTCATGTGGACTTACTTTGAGCAAGATGGATCATGTTCTTGGTTGCAGTAGATTGAGGCTCATTCTTCAGGAAGAGCTCCACCGTGGAGGAATTCAGACAACAGTTTTTCCCTTGAACACATAAATCCATCCCCAAAATCAGTATATATATAGCCCATTATTGTCTCACTTAAGAAAATTCAGTAAATTTTTTTTTTCCTGAGCAACGCTTGTCAAAATGCATACAAAATAGGTAGAATTAGAAAGTCAGAAATGTCCAAAGGGCGGGCCTGGCGCAACGGTAAAATTGCCCCGATCCACTGTGACCTAGAGGCCACGGGTTCGAGTCGCGGAAGCAGCCTCTCTACTTGCAGGGGTACTAAGGCTGCGTTTACCTGCGTACATCAACCCTTCCCCAGACCCTACAATGGCGGGATCTAGCCTCGTGCACCGGGTTTGCCCCTTTACCGTATTAAGTGTAAAATGCTAGTTAATACCTGTAAGTGCGGCCATCAAGTCATAACAGTCGACTCCCGGTTGAGCACATAGAGCCTTGAGTAAGTTGGCTACAGGTTCTCTATTGCAAAGGAAACAACAGTTTTCAGTTGGCAATTCCTACTTATTTTTTTACAATAAACAATCAAGTTTTTTTTTTTTTCTTTTGAAGAATTTAGAGTTACAGAGAGATCATTTGGAATGTTGAATTACCCTTTGGGGTTGAATTCTGCAAGCCCGAACAACTTCGTGATCTGTTAATATTGAGGAAATCACACTTTTAAATCATTTGGTTTGAAGACTTGAAATGAAACCCTGTTATTTAGGGCCGGTTTGATTCGCCGTTTTAAGCAAACACAACATGGGATAAAAAAAAATTGTTTGGCTTCTACTATTAGCTTATTTGCTTATTCTTGCGAGTGGCGGTCATAGCATAAGCAAATAAGACAAGTTAAGTCAAAACTATCTTATTTGTTTATTGCTTAGTTAAGACGGCGAACCAAATGAACCACTAAAATGAACGCAAAACTCCCTATGGTATACAATGAAGGTCGAAATTATGGACTGTAAACGATCTAACAAAACTCCTATAGTTTCCAATCTCATTTGCATATGATCACATACCTCCCCAACAAAGGCTCTGGCAGCAACAACACCAAGGGCAGTGGTCATGTGGCTCAAGTAAGCAATTGGGCTAAGCAAAGCTGCCGATTTCACCTTGTCTACTTGTTTCCCTTCCGAGAATGATGCCAATGCTATCAAAGTTCCCTAAATATCCATGTAAATAATATCAAGCACATTTTAGTCGCAGTTCTTTTTTTCTTATATATATATATAACTTGGTGTTCGGTCAGCTTATGCGTATCTTGACTAATCTCGGGGACCAATCCCACCGTCCGCACATTGTTATCACATCTTGTTAATTTCACTCGTTTTTTTTTTTGTTGCTAATTTAAAGTGCTGTAACATTTAACAAGATGGGAGTATTTTTTGATCCTTACCATGGAGTGGCCAACATAATTGATCTTCTGCCCTGTTTGTTTGAACACAAAATCAATAATGGAGGGTAGGTCGTGGGTCACCAAATCATCCCATGTCCAATTCCAAAATTCCTGTCGAAATTGGCCACAGACCTCTCACATCAGCGATGGCAATATTCGGCCAAATCTAGAGACGTTTTACAAACGATGAAAAATGCAGAGGAAAACTAGTTGGACGGCGGCAATTGAACACCACGAAAGTGGCAAGAAGAAATGAAATCGAATAATTGAAATGCGTCACTTATTTATCAAAAGTTCAAATTCTTAATTTGGCTCTGTAATGTTTGTACGATACTAGTCACTGTCCAATGATATGTTACGAGCGTGATCCGAAACACTTCAATCACACACAATGGACACAAATTCGAGTGTTTGTACGTGTGGCAATAGTATTATTATTATTAGCATGATAGGATAAGCAAGAAGAGTACGTAGCATGTATACCGGATCGTTAGCATTGAGGGTGGCGTGTCGGCGGCTGAATCTGGTCCCTCTGATGTTCGAGATCCATACATCGAACCCGTTATCGGCCAAGATAAACGCCAGAGACTCATCCGGAGAATTGAGCAGCCACGACATTCCATCCTGCAGAATAATGCAAACAAAATCCCCCAACTCAAACACCTGGATACAAACAATTGTCGACAGAAATTGCAATTTGGCGTCGATACCGAGTACGCGGAAAGCACATCGATCCTGATAAACAAGGACTGGCCAAGCTAGCTTGATTGGGTTTGAACTCAATCTCGTGGCCTTTTAGACACGTAAATAGGTGCAGACGAATGGAAGACGTCAGAACTCGGAAACGTGCATGCTTTTGCCGTTCTTGTTTTTTTCTGGATAGAGAGGATAGGATTATGGGAATCCAGGAAGAAAAATGCTAATTGAAAAATGGGCTGAATGGAATCCTTGATTAGATATCTTCAACTGAGAAATTGGGTCGTCGTTTTCGCAACCGTCAAAGATGATCAGAACAATTCAGAGGAACCAATGGACGGTCGCAATGTAAACTGTCCTTTCTAAATGTCCTTTTTAAATGGTATTTCTGATATTTTTAATAAAAAGAAGTGGTATTTTAACGTCAGACCAAAAAAAATAGCGTTAATTTTCCTTTACTGTGGACAAAAACGACATGGTCACGTGACCTTTTGCAAAGTAGGGTCAAATGACATAATTATTAAAGTTGACTGAAGTCAATCAAGTGGCATAGTAATTATTAAAGTGAAACTACATGTTTTCCATAATGAAGCACAGATGCGGAATGCGCAATTTGGTTTCACACTCACATTGTCAAACTGCACAATTTGGTTTCACACTCACTTTGTCAGACTTACCCTCTCTCTCCCCTAACCACACCACTCTCTCTTTTTGATCTTTTTAAAATTTGAACCGCTTAAAACACGTTTAGATGTCTAGGATCGTCGACGGGTACTACGTGTGTGGTACAGGCGCCCAAAACTTCTCCCAGTACACAACATAGAATTAAGAGCACATACCACAAGAACCCCATGCTGCAATAATACTGGCTGCTTCTTTGTCTTCCCACCACCTCCTGCCCTACCTTCTGGGATCCTCTGCACGCTTAATATATACCCATCATCTGTTCTCACCTGAAAAAACACATCAACCACAATCAAAATCACATTAATCTCATTTTCCCCCCTCTACGGCTCTTCTTTTTTTTTTTTTTCCTTCTTCTAATAACTCAGGTGTTCAGGACAGCTTACGCACATCTCGAGTCATTCTGTGGACCAATCTCACCTCCCACTTGCAGAGGTCTCAATTTTCTCATATTGGGTTGGGACACTAGCTTGTGTTTTAACTTACTAACTTCCTTAAACAGAAATAGAAGGATATCTGAACGGACTTGGGAAAGATTTGGCGATTGTGTTTTGACATTTGTTCTAAATGACAAGATTGAATACGCTACTCCCACACTCTGTTCTTGGACTCATACTATATGTTTCCCACTAGAAATAAATAAAAATGGCTTTAACCGAACGACAAAGAAAAACAAATAGTCGAAAAATCGGTATTGCTGCGGTAGTAATAATATTGAGTTCAAGTTCTTACGTCAAACTCCTGGCATTTGTACCCATGTACAGCAACCGCAGCAGCGCAAATACCAGCCGGTGGTGGCGCGATGACGGCATTACCAGTCAAGCCAGAAGGACCCCCCCGGCTCGAACCCAATGCTAGATATGGCCCAGTGATCACCGAAAGGAAGGCAAACAAGCTCATCAACGCAGCCGAGGTCAGTGAGCCATGGAGAGCCATTCCTAGTGATCGGGTTTATGAAGAAGGGTCTGATATGTATTAGTATTTTCCTGAGGTGTTCTTTGAAGAACAAGAGGAATGTATTTATAGGGAGAGAAAGTGGCAGTAGTACTGATGAGAATGGGAAAACGGTTTGGTACTTTTTTTTTTCTTTTTCTTCCGAGGCATAACAGGTTTTTGGGCTGAATTGAAGGGGCTTTTCACGTTGTTTCCAGTGAAGAAGGAATGGGCCATGGGTCCCACTCTTTATTTTCGTTTTCTTTATCTAACTGTACAAAAATTGCAGAGATCGATAATTAATGCATATATATTTTGCATAAGATTCTATAATCCTCCCTCTCTCTCTCTGTCATTTTTATTTTTCCTCCCTTCCTGATTTGAAATTTGGTAGGATGGAATGTGTACACACTGCCTATAAAAAGAAAGTGTACACACTGGATTGTGGGACCCGATGTTTAGGTTAGTTTCGCGCATTCGAAATTCTGAAGGTGACGATCGGACAAATTCTTCAATGAGCACAAGATTTGAAATATTTGATCTCCGCTAGATTCGACGCTAAGAAGAACAAACACTTTTAAGGGATTATGCCACATGGAACGAATACACAATCTGGGCCATAAACAAGCACATGTACCAATAAGGTCCCCACAATCCTCCCCCACACAACCAAAAGAAATAATTCTCCGGTTTGGTTAGGTGGGTATGAGAAAAACATTAAAGACCATGTTTGAAAAGTGCCTTAGGGCTTAGGAGAGGATTGCTAATCCTCTAGATTTTTCAACTCTTTGTTTGGTTGTACAACTAAGGATGAGATTAAGAAGAGGATGGGATTGCTAATCCCACACTATTCCCGGATTACTAATACCATGGAGTACAAGGTATTAGTAATCCTGTCCCACGCTCCCTCGTGTAAAATGACCACCGTGCCCATGATTTTTTAACTCAATACCAATAATACCCTCCATTACACACCTCACCTACCCACCCAACACCCTAATACATTGCTATTTATACACTTCTCCTGCCAAATCCCAATACTCTGCATTTGTTCATTTTGGTGGCACAAGCGTTATCAGATGGATTAGAGGAATTGGCTTTGAGTGTCTGTAAAGGTATAGCTGTAAGTCCTCACTCTCCTCCTATTTCACACCTTTTATTTGTTGATGGTTGTTTCCTCTTTATGGAATATAATGTTGAACATGCTTGGTGTTTGAAATGGTTATTTGTTGCTTTGTGAAGTTCTATTTTCTTGATGGTTTGAAGTAGCAGTTTTGTGTTCTTGCTTGCTGCTTACTTCTCCACGGGCTGAAGTTGCAATTCTTGTTGTACTACTTGCATTGTTGTCCAAAAATTACAAATTCATGAACTGGTCTTCCATGCAATTATAGATGTTTTTACTCATGGGTATAATTGGAAAATGTAATTTGTATCCTATCCCTTGGTGTTCCAATCAAACAAAGGATTGAGATTGGTAATCACAATCCCATGATTTAATCCTTATACAATCAAACACCCACTCGGTATTACTAATCTCATCTCCTTACTCAAACGGGGCCTCTGTCTTTTGTATCTTCCTTTATTTTCTTCCATTTTTTAAGTGGATAAGTTTCATGCATCACGTTCAGTCAAAGATGAAGATTGAGATGTCGAGAACCTTATCCTAATCCTTTTTTTGTAATGTAGGGTGTCTCAGATCAACTTGTTTGCACCTAAGAATTATCCCTACAGTCTCTTCCATAATCTTTTCCACGCTTACAATTAAGGTGATCAAAGTGACTCTGAGAATCGCTGGTAGGAAAAACTGAACCCGAGATCTCTGGCTTAACATCGGCCAAGATCATCCGGTCAACCCTTTGGGTTACTTTCTTTTACTTCCGTAGCTCCTAAGGGAATTTGTTTAAATTCAACTCATCGTGAAACAAAAGAAGTTAATCAATTTTCACTTTAAATATCATAATTTTTTCTCAAGGATTAACACGAGGGTTAGGTTTAGGGTTTTTTTGGGCTGGAATTAGCCCACTTGTTTGGGTTAGTCTCTTTGTGCATGTATTGTTTGATCTGGGCATTTTAAGTCCATAGGAGTTTATGGGCTTAACCATTCGAGATGTATTTGGGCTTTTGTTCCCATATGGCTATATTTAATTTGAAATCCCTTTCCTCCTTAATAAAATGTTATTTTTGCTGATAAAAAAAAATACTATGCAAACAAAATTTTCGCTCCCACATACGTTTTTTTGAATAATTTCTCTCTTGTAGAAAAATTCTACTTTTGGATTATTTTTGTTTCTCAGAACAACATAATTCGAAGGATAAAAAACATATTTCTTTTTTACAAGAAACATAAAAAAGAAAAGATGGGGTGACTTGCAAGTTTCAATTGGCAAAACTGCATGGACGTAGTGCTATAGTTCCTTTTTCCCACTTTATTCGTTTTTTCTCATAAAACAGTTCATGATGTGTAGAAGACTATACGTACACGTGTGTTCAAATACATACATATATATATATATACACACACATATGAGATAGACTTATTCACGGAGTCGCTGTAAACATGTTGTTCATGGAGTCGCGCAGACTCGGCCGTCCGTTCCGGCTTTGGACGGTCAGGATTGAAATGAAACTTTTCCGGAGAAGAGTTTTGAAAAAATTTCATTAGAATCCGGACCATCCAAAAAGATTCACCTCCGTTAACAACTATTCACGAAAAACTCCGTGAAAAAGTTTTTCTCATCATATACATAAATACAAGCAAGATCAGCCAATTTAGTATGGTGACATAAGAAGAGGAATAGCTAGATTGATACAAGCAACTGTACCACAGCCGAAAAAGTAAAAGCGTTCACAAATAAAGCTTACGATTGAATCACGAACATGTGACGCAAAATAGAATTTCAAATAGAACTGCATTGTGTCATCATTAGATTTTTAAAATATCTCTTACTATAAAATATGTCACCGCCCCATCCCCTTCTATGGAGAGTGCCAACACCACAAATAATGGAGTGGTTTTTGGAAATGCAAACGAAATTGGGAACAGCTCATGTGCCTAAGGACCCCAGGTTATCATAATGAAAGAATTTGCTCTAGCCAAAAATTCAGCCTCTGACATTGATCACCCATGGTCGCTCTCCAGTTCCAACGCAAAACAGTACTACGTATTTCTTTCCTGATCTGCTCGTATTACGGACTTTTTGAGAAAACCGCCTGCTACGGACACGAAAGAGTATGTTTTCCCCACCGAGTGACTATGGAGACTTGAACCCAAACACTGAGCAAAAACTCCAATTACTTACCCATTGAACGAACTACCCCTTGGTATATGAATCAAGTCATTAACACTCTCTGCCACTTTGAGATAGACCCAGGTCGAACCGATGGAGACTGTTCAAATGTATGATTATAAAGTTCTGCTAATCTACTAAAACTAGAATCCGCAAAAGGAAAAAAGCACTGATGAATCCACAAGGAGGAGAGGAGAGAGACCTCTTGGGAGGGTACCTGTCTGAAAGTGCTCTAATAGCCAACATAGAGACAGTCTAGTAGCTTTGTATACAGAGGGAGGAAAATGAAAAGTTGAAGACAAAACTTACCTGGAATTCTTTTACGCATGATTTACCTTCTCTGCTGTTTTATACAAGTTATTCGACACAAATATCTCTGAAGTGCGAACACCGTTTTTCTTTACATAAACTCGACATCTCAAACTTAAGGCTGACTCTGAAGGATCTCTGAGTTCTTGCATTAGAAAAGTTTCATGTACATTTTACTTATACCATAATCAAAATTCGACACTCACCCAATGCTGCGAGGGGGTGTCTTCCTCCCGCTAAAGCTTCGGCTTGAAAGCACTCTCGGAATACAGCACCGCATGGACCCCATTGGTTCCTCCTTCTCAATTACGTAGTCTCCAATAGTTGGTGTTCGTTCGGTACTGCACACAGAGTTAGCTCCAGGGGCGAAAGAGGTACTGTTTGCAGATCTCGGAGGGAGGCCAAACTTGGGGCTTTTGGCTTCAGTCTTTCCATTCACACCATTTTGGTTACTGATTATATTCTGTTCACCAACTTCTTTGTTCTTTTGGAAGCTCTCTCGAAAAAGTTCAGATAGTCTTTTCGGTGGGGGTTTAGAACCGGGTGTTTCGGCATCAAAATGGGCTTTATCAAGTCGTGGGGGTCCTGCAGAGAAGCTGTGGTGGACCGGAGTGCTACCGCGAGATGGGGTGAAATCTGCATCAAGATGCATTTAGTGAAAACTGAAAAAAAACTAGTGGTGCCAAAAGAAGGTTGAAGGAAAGAAAATAGAACAGATTTCTGCATGAGACACTGGTTCCACATCTCGCCAAAACTCTTTTACGGTGGCAAGCAAACATCTATGGAGTTCATTAAAATGTTTCCGTGATTCTTCACATATTATTCCATTATTGGCAGCTTTAGGTTTCAGTTACAGTTTCAAGAACTCAGAACTCCAACATATGTTGGAGTTGAGTAAAACGTGCACTGGTGTGGCAAATTGTCATCACACGGCGCCCAATTTGAGAAAGTGCAAATTGGGCACAATCATACTCAAAGGTAATGGATTCCTTTTCCTTTTTGTTTTGGTGAACCCTGAAATTTGAACGGATTCTTACCACCATTAACACTGACGAAGTCATCATCACAATCTGAATCTAACCAGGGTTGGGAATCAAAAAAGGTCTCCTCTTTACTACCTGCAGATGAAATTAGGCATCAGATGGTTATGAAGAGTAGCCGAAGAAGATTCATTAAAGTGAAACTGGATTCAACTACAGTTCTTTGATCTCACGAGAATGAATTTCCACTCATGATAACAAAAAACAACAGAAATAAAGCAATTGCAAGTAGCATATCCTTGCATGATCTACGAATCGGATAACCACCCAAATGTAACTGACAACATTAGGGCTCAAAGACGAAATATTAATATAGATATTCTAGATGTAAAAGCCAGGAAGAGTGGAAGATTTATCACACAACATAAGACAGAAAGATTACTCTTGAATAATTTACAGAAGCAAGTAAGAAAATAGCATCCGATGAAATCTTTCGAAAACCAGAAGCCAATAACTAAAATAACATAACAGACAGTGAAGGATCACTACTTGATAGTGGGCTGAGGGTAATAAGATTTCCTGTCTTGCTAAGAATGCATTTAACTATGCAAGTAAGGCCCATCAACAAAGAAACCTATACTCGATCTCGCCAGCAGAGTCACAAAAACTGCAAAAGCACACTAGACATTTGGCAATTTCCAATGTCTGTCAACACAATCCTTGGGCTGAGTTAGCAAACATTTTAACCGACAGAGGTTAGAAAACTCTACACCTTATAAACTTTTGAAGCTGGTCATCCATCAAATACTCAGGTCCACCAGCAGTCAGAGACTCAGAATTGGCGGAACTGCTCCACCTAGAAATTTCATCGGCTGCGGATCCTTATATAAAGGTTATAATCTCCATCTCATAATGTCATCCATCAAACACTCAGGTCCACCATCAGGTCCACCAGCATTCAGAGACTCAGAATTGGCAGTTCAATAAACAGTGCTCCACTGAGAAATTCCATCGGCTGCAGATCCTTATATAAAGGTTATAATCTCCATATCATAATTTACAATATTAGAAATAACAAATTTAGTACATTTGCACTAAATGATGTTTCTAATTATCTGCTTCATCATGATTCCAGCCAAATTCGTAGACCTTCAAGTCGTTAGATGAGACAATAAAGGAATCTACAATCCTAACAACGAAAAAGTAACATAATCCTCTTAGAAAAGCTATATGTATATCAAAATATCCTCACCGGATATGTTTGTAGATCCTACTAACTATTAACAAAAAATATATACGCCTTTACATTATGCATCAAAAGCTCATTGTCCAGCGTAAGTTAGCTTCCATGATTCAACCAAGCAAGCGTGAGAGCAGGTTTAGGAAGGTTATTAAGCAAAGGTGAGGAATCGGAGCCCAGAGAAACCAAGAAGTTCAAATGGTTTAATGATAAAGAGAACCACTAGTATAAGAGACCTATCAGGCTATCACGATAAAATCTGCTAAAAAGAGTTGAGTTGATCAGTCATGGCTCTGTAAATCAACTCTCCCATTGCATATTATGTTCTGGAACATACACTGCCAAGTAGGGAATTGGGCACACCTGGATGCCATTCCTTTTTCCTATTTCTTTTTTGGTAAGGTCCGCCAGGAGTCTCCATACATATCGTAGGCTAGAAGTTATGTGAAATCGTGATTTTGTCTTCATCTTTGTCGCTATTTTGCTCTTCTTCCCAGGTTTTTCTAAATTGATCCATCAAATTTAATATATCAACAGAACTATCTAGTTTCTATCTCTCATTATTCTTTACTTTCCAGTTGAATTTTGCCTGTGTTAATAAAATTCATTCACCAATGCCCACATTTGTGGTCCCTTCATCTCTTAGGCTTGCAAATTAATGTGATCAGCTATGGTTGCTACCAGAAATTCATGACGGCCAGTCATGAATGCTGAGAAAATCATTGGTCCCAAAGAGGAAAGTAATTTCCAAATGCTTTAACCCTATCTTTAAGTCATCAGATAAGGTAAATAGGTAAGCATTACGCCACGCCCAAGCAAAGGCTTAATCAGGATCATTAGCCATTGGTTAATCCTGTGCCTTTTAAGCACCTTACTTTAGCTCAAAGAAGAAGGTAAAAGGACGGCAAATTGCCCTATGACTGCCTTACAAGTGAAGGAAAGCAAACGCTTTAAGTATAGCTATTTCAGGAAAAGGGAGCTTGAAATCACTTTAGACAAGCTTGTCCCATTCCGGGAGAATAATTATGCAAAGAATATAGTCCAAAGCAAAGATATTTCAGGACTAAACAATGAAAGAAGGGACAAATTAAAACCACTTTCTACCATCAAAACCACTTCATTGATAAAGAAGTAAGGGGTGAATATGAAATTCTTGAGAATCTAAGAAAGTCATTCCAACAAAGGAGGAGAAATTATCACTTGTGTTTCCTCTTCTTATAGAAGCCATAATTCTTCCCCACTGAAAAAGAACTAGTAACAAATACTCCATGGAAACTATGGTATACTCCCGCATGCTTATATTGTGCGTGATATTAGAGATATCAAAGCGATCTCCACCAAACATCATGAAATTATACACTTTAAAAAAAAGTGCGACTTTTTGCACTTTTTTGGCTTAAAAGTGGATATTTCCCAAAATATTTGGGTAAAAGTAAAATTCTTGGGTCTTCCGATTCCTTTCGTCGAGACGAATCAATAATTCACAAAAATTTGACGTAAAATTAACAAACGTGAAAAAAAAAAGAACAAAACTATTTTTTTGCACTTTTTGCTTGGTAAGCAAACAAAAATTATGAATACCATCTGAAAACTAGTACTAGCCATGAAAATTCTAAAGAATAAAATTAAACACCCACAACAGAAACCCAGTTCAATTACCCAAAACAGGGAGGGAAAAAAAAAGGTATATTAATTTTAATTTTGCTACTGAGAATAAAAAAAAGGATCGCCTATAGAGGACTAAAGATTACAATCAGAGTATGAATTTGAAATAGTTGAAATTCTGCTTACATAGATAGGGAGATTGAGATCATACCAATATCACGAACAGTCGGGGGTGGTTGAGAGGTTGACCACTGAGATTTAAGACCGCCGTCGGCGATCGGGAAGTTGCCGTTGACTGTGGGTTTGTCTTTGACCGGTGAAGGAATCACAAGGTTTTCAGTTTTAGACCCGACTGATAGTCTGAACTTCATGTTGGATTCTGGGTCTTTATGGATTGAAGCACAAGCCCCCATTTTTTCAAGTCCCTATCCTTACCATACCCGGAGCTTGAAAATCTTCCCTGTGTTGAGAGAGAGAGAGAGAGGCGTTTCCTGTACTTCTATTTCTAGGAGTGGAAAATTCTTACGGAAAAAAAGTCTCGTAGGTCGGTAGAGAGAGAGAGAGAAGGGTATTGAAGGTGACGAGGCTGTAAAGCCGGAGATGTCGGTTGGCGGCCGAGGCATAGGCTCTATTTGGGTAAGTTTTTATAGAAATTTTCAGTGAATTTTTAGCACGATTTTGGTAATGGTTTTTTGCACTCTACCCGGGGTGTTCGGATAAATAAGCCAAAGTGGCTTATTTTTTGTCCTTATTCAAATTTTTTTCGTATTACTTGGCTTATTGTCAATTTTTTGGGGATTATTGCATCCTCATGACAAGAGGAATCTAAAAAGTAAAAAATTTTGACCGAAATCTAATTTTTTTTGAATAAAGACAAAACGAGTGGCTTATTGGCTTATTTTCGTTTTTTTGTGGGTTTATTTGGCTCATTTTTGGAGGGAAAGCCAGTGGCTATTTTAGAAGAACACCCCTGCTGCACTTTACTTGTGGAATTATCAAATTATTTTTGATTTTGTTAGTATTCATCTATTTTCTCACAAATAGAAAGGGCATGTGAAATTACCAATTTTATTTTTATTTTGTTAGTGTTAATTCACTTTCTTACACATCAAAGGATATTGTTGTAATTTCAAACAAGAAAAAGACAAAAAATGAAGTGTCAATGACTAAAGGTAGAGTGCGAAAATCACTTTCCACAATTTTTTAATTGTTTTATCTCAGGGTAATATCTATTAAATTTGGGTCAATATTTTACAACTTATCGTTTATCTTGATGAGAAAAATGAGAAAATTATAGCAATCACTGAAAGTTTAAAGAAACACTAAAAGTCGACCTCAATGAGACATTAAAAAGGTTGTGTAAAAAAATGGCCAAAAAATTAGGACAAGGATTTTCTCATTTTGAGATTTTAGATTCAAAATCTTTCAATTTATCAATTCTCGCAGGGTCAATCAATCCATACCTCTTTTAGGGTTAGTTCTTACGAAATTTTATTATGATTTTAATCGAGCTCCACTAACGAACGATGCAATTAGTCTACTAATCAAGGTATGTGCTAATTGACCTGAACAAATGCTGATGACAAAGTTATTATACGGAGTATGGTTTATCAGGGTTGGGACCCTTGGGAAAAAGCATTAGTACTATTAATAGGTGGGTGGGTCTGTTATCTGATTGTGAAACGAAAAATAGTAATAAAAAAAACTGGACTTTTAAAAGTAAAATCTCCTTTGGCCCTGGTGTCCCCATTGGCAGGGGAAAATTTCCCATGCTGCGCATACCACGTGGTGTTTGCTCGCGCATCAAAGTGGTTCATTTTGTTTTTGAATGGCTTAGATTTGGAAAGAGAAAGTGTTGGAGTGAGATGAGAGAAAGGATTTCAATCTGAACTGTCCAAAAGTATATCGAACAACTCAGATATACCGAACAGATACCAAGTGGGATATAACCTCTCGGCATTGAAAAATCTCTTCATTGGCAGTCATGGTCAGGTTACTTTAGTTTTTGGGTTCTGTTTGGTAGCTGAGAAAGTCACATTCAAAAAAGAATAGTATTAAAATTTATACCGATAATATTAGTAATGAACGCATAATCATAATACATTAATGGAGTATTTGTATAAATCAATCTCCATTCAATGTGGCGATTTGTTTCCTTGCCAAGATTGGATCGATTATGTGTTTATTGATATACGTAATTTTCACATGATCGATCTCCTCAATAGATTCAAAAAATTGACAATATATCGATCTCAAAGTGAATTCAAAAAGTAAAATTATATACTCTTGAAGTTTCTGAAAATAACCATGACGTGTCCCAAGTTTCAAAAACCCCACCGGCTTTCCCTATCATTTATTGGTTCGGATTTTCTATTTTCCCCTCCAGTAAACGCCCATAATTTATGCCCAACATTAACAAACATAAAACTTTAGAATGTGAAAAAAGACCACGAAACCTTTTGCTGACTTTGAGGGAAACACGCCATTGTATTTTCAACAATTTTTCTGTTTTTTTTTGTCTATGTTGTATATATTGGCGGGGTGTTAGTAAAACGTAGGGTTCAGAAATTATCCATAACCCTGAACCCAAACCTGTCCCTCGTGAGGCTCAAACTCCGACCTCCACTGAAGAGGTGAAATGAGACAACCAGCTGATCTAACTTAATTTCTCAATGTTAGTGGGTGGTTAATGAATATGTTGATTGTGTGATGAAAATATAAGATTGTGCAAGTTCAATGTTATGACATCCACTAATTGGTCGGTCTTCTTGTGATCAATGATAAAGAGTGTGCATTTGCATTACTGTGAGGCATTATCCTATTTACTGTTTTTGGTGTTACTTTGATACACTTTTTTTCTATTTTCTTTTTATGATCAATTGTTCAAGTTAGCTTGTGTACACTTTGACTTATTTTGGATTCTTTAAGTTAAAGACCGGTCAAATTTTATGCAGTTATGGGGTTTGGACTCCTTGACATAGTTGGCATTCATGGAATTCGACCTCACGATCTTTTAGGAGGCAACCCTTTTGATTGTGGTCGTATGCCCACTTAACCAAAACCTTAAGTTTATATGTTGGTTGTTATTGGCCAACTCTCAAATAAAGCCTTCTAAAAATATGCCGTTTTTTATTTGACAAGTTCAAAACTATTACTTCCTCCATCCTATTTTGTTTGTCTATTTTCGTTATTCATGTTATTCTTTAAACGCTTATATGTCCCAATCTATAATGTTTTTTATAATTTTATAAACTTTATATTGTAGACCTAATTGAAAACTATCAAACAAGAAACATATTGCATATTTTTGAAGATGCATAGTGAAAGATATAAGCGATTGAAAATTGCTTCGAACATAAATAAAAAATAAAAAAAAGACAAACAAAATGGGATGGATGGAGTATCTCTATCTCTATTATAAAACACAATGGTGTAGGGATGCAATGGTTGAAATTGAATTGATCCAATGGTTGAGGCAAAATTTTTCTTTTTTTAAATTGTACAGCATCTTTTGTTTAATTACAAAATGGCCACCGATCAAAATTATACCCACTTTCAAATTTGAAACCCTACTATAGAAGAGTTCTCCTTCTCTCTCTCTCTAATCCCACACAAACACTACGGCCCTCACCCAGACCATCTCTCTTCTTCTCATGCGCCCTTTTCTCCTTCACCGTCCTCCACCACTCATGATGACACTGACCCGCCTTTCAAGCTCTCCACTATTGAGACCCCCTCGCCCCTTTCTAGCTTTTGCTCATAATTCGAATCTAGCGGAAGGGTACAAATCAATTCCAATTGGAGTGGATAATGCCATAGGCACGGGTAAGCACTAGTCCTTTAGTGAAATGATATATATTGGTCATTGGCTCCTTCAAGATATCCACCTATGCAATTAAGCCCGTGCAATATGATCCACATACTTCAATAATAAATTGGTGCATGCGATTATGATTTGAGATATAGCCATAAAATAATGATCCCTCGTCAGGCTTTGCATGCACTTATAGTGACAATTAACTTTTATTTAATTAGCCTTCAAAATTTAAATAACCCAAATCAGAATGTTTTGTGGATCACTCGCCCTCCTAATAATAATTCCATAAACTACCAATTTTTTTTGTTGAAATTTTTGCATTTAATTTTTTTTCTTCGGAAATCTTCATCAAGGTAATACGTGTTTAGGCCAGCCGAGTTACTCTAATTATTTTTGATAATTTTCACGACTCTCGTATGTTAACGAAACCTTATTAGTTATTATAGTAGTAATTGACGAGATAAATTAACATCCGGGAATATATTAATCAAAGTGGCCGACACATGAGATTTGCATTGGATTAAGCTAATTACAAAAAGTAAACAAGATCTTCATATATATATATATATATATATGCCCCCCACTTTAATCTCATTTGCATTCACTTTAACCTCGTGTGTATAGTTCCTGTGCCTACGGCAGAATTAGTTGGGATCGAGGTGTGGTTAATTTACGAGAAGGGGAGATTATTCGATCGTGGACTATTCGAGACTCGATTGGATTTAGGGGTCGTTTTGGTTCAATTCAGGTACTGATCGAACGAACCATACAAGAGCCTCAATTTGAAGCTTGTTCAATAAATGAGCAGAACCTAAACCTGACAGTATTTGAGTACTCGATTAGGCTTGCGAAGCTGGAGTGTGTTTACGTGTCTATCACCATAAGAATTTTTCATATAACCTTGAATAATACATGTGACAAAAGCGTTGTAAGGCCTTCTCTATCGTATATCTGTGTGGGGTCGACATACACTTTGTATGGAATCTATATTTTGTATTGGAAACGTACGCTAATATGTGGTGTGGAAGACCCTGCAATGTTCTTGGAGCTCTGAATAATTTTCCTAATTGAAAGAAAGGTTAGGTTGGGATTGGTTATGTTGGAAAGGGACAGACCACCATTGCCAAACTAATTACTACTAACTTTCTAAGTTTGGCCATGAAGATTGTAGATAGTTGTCAACTATCTACTCTCTATATGTGTGTTGAGATGAAAATTTTGTCATAATTGCATGTGGTCCCAAAACTTACTAATTACGCCTTCTAACCAACGCCAAAAACCTACAATCGTACGTCGATACTCATCCATGTGAGTAACTAGTGTGAGGCCCGCTGTGGGTAAGACCTATGAAAATGACAATTGATCAGCGGTTGCTATTATTTGAGATTTGTTGTCATTTCTCAAAAAGGACAAAATAAATGGCAACTACCACCTCACACCCACAAACTCAAAAAATTCTCCAAATACGAGAAATGCCATTTTATTTGCTAAACTTGAGAAAATATGTGGCAAATCTGTCATTTTTTTTATTGAGAGAGGGAGAAAAATGAGAATGACAATACGATATGCATGGGTGTAGCGCCCTTGTCATTTTTGGGGCAAAGTGACACTATTCATTGGCCAAAATTGGGAATGAAATGACAAACACCGGTACAGATGCTCTAGACAATACTCCTCGATCGATACCAAATTTGTTATTAATCTCAGCCTTGCAAAGTCACTACTCACGTTCTTTCTAAGAAAGCACTAGTGCTGTTTAATAACTCAAAATCAAAGGTGAGGGAAAAAAAAAAGGGTTAAAATTTAAAGGCGGTACCACAAATTGAAATATCTTTTGACTTCACCATGGGAGAATTGAATATAAAGTTCAATCTTATGTACATATCGGGTCAAACAAACGAATTCTATAAGTATAGTTCCTCCCTCTTTTATGTTGCATTATTTTTCAATGATAATTAGGAAAATTTACGCAACCCATAAGACCTACAAGAGTTAGAAAAACAAGAAGTTGTAATAATGCAGAAAATGCAGGTAATTAAAGACAAAAAAAAAAAACTTAAATTGCCTAAAAATATCTGAAATGCAGTATCCAAACGAGGTGTCCACCCATATGGTCGGAGAGGTTATCAACTTATACTTATTTTCAATGTTTTTTTTTTCTTTTGCGGATCATCTTATATTTTCAATGCTAGAAAGAACGAACACGTACCCAATTTCCTAAATTTAATAATCGATATATACACATATATGCTACATATCGTGAAATTTCTATTCAATTTTTTGCCTAACGAGTTAAAATAATTTCCAATAGTCATACTTCACTGAATGGCAAGATAAGAGGAGGGCTACTATTCAGTTCCTCAAGGATAGGGTTTGGTATATTTCTTTTTCACAATTTTTTTCCTTTTGGTGTCTTTATGAGTATTTTTATGTTGTTTGGTCCCTCCACTTCATTTGTGTAAACACTAGGCCCCACCACTTGTTATGGTAAACACTGATAATTTAAAAAGCCATATGGTTTCGTATCGAATCGAACACCGACATGTTGCTTCTGAGATACTGGACGCTTATCGACGTTCATCAAACGTACCATATTATGTGTCAAAAGTCTACTAGGTTAATTGCATATATATATAGCTATACACTCAGATACTTCAAGAACACTTATTTATCATAAAAAAAAGTCTTGAACAGCATCTATCTTAAAAAAAACCCATCACAAAATAACATAAAATAAAGAAAATAAAAAAGAAGAGAGAACATTTTCATTCTAAAAATATTCTTTGCGTAAAATTTGGTATTTTGTTAGGGAGTTTCAATAATCTCCCCTGCCTTGCTCTTCCCGGCTTTCCCCCTTCCTTTTCCTCCTCTTCTGCTCTCTTCCTTCCTCCTCCCCTCTGTGGACCTTCAACCATCACTGTGGCAGCTTCAGCAGGAGCAAATTGCTTTGTCGCGGATAGTTCTCTTTCGGAGCTTCTGGCCCGGCCTGAGTTATATGCCTCATGAGAAAGATTTTGGAGGCTCATTAAATCAGTTAATTAGCTGGCAAAACTGATATATACAGGCCAGATACTCTAAAAGGGTGATTAATATTACTCAGCATGTTAGTCTGTGACAATCTGTGTACACCCAACCCATGATCACCCATAAATGTTTACCTACAAAGAAACCTTTTTCCTTGTCAACTTGAACAAGAGAAATTTAGAGGTACGCACATATGAGTTTTTGTCAATCTGTCCACGTTTTCAAAACGTATTGGAGAAATGCCAATCTTCTGAAACGTTTTGTAAAATAGCTCATCACGCATTATCAAAATGTATGATGTCAATCGTACACATACGAAATACGTTTTACAAAACTTTCGTGGTAACAAAATTCACACAAGCAAATAATGCATTCCGAAAATGCGTACGTTTTAAAAAGTACAGTGCTTCTTGAAGATGCGTCATAAAGTTTATTAAAAAAAAAGAAAAGGACAGCGCATCTTAAAGATGCATTGCAAAGCTAAGTAAATAAGTTGAGCCTTTCCTTCCCTGGTTTTCCCTGGTTGGTAATTGGTGCCGAATACATAGACATGATTTTTGCGAGGTCCATATTAGGTATCACAAAGATAATTCAAATTGCAAGTATTCTTAAAATATTTTTTTATGGATTCTGGTAAAAAACTAACTTAATCACACTTTCAAAACATTGCGGCCAAGAGCAATTTTTCGCGGCCAAGTGCAGTTCCGTGCGGCCAGGTGCAATTCCACGCGGCCAAGTGCAATTCCCCGCGGCCAGGAGCAATTTTGCGTGGCAAGTGCAAATTTGCTCGGCCAAGGGAAATTCTATGCTGCCATGTGCAATTCTTGACGGCCAAGTGTAATTCTTTGCGGCCATGAGTAATTCTTCGTGGCCATAAATAATTTTTTGCGTTCATGAGTAATTTTTCGCGGCCAGGAGAATTGTAATTGTTGGGATAAATTATTCATCCGACAGGTGAAATTGAAAAAATAAAAATATATGGACCGGAATTAAAAAAATACATATTAGACGTCCTGTAGATAAAAAAATTCAATTGTTAGCTATTTTTTCTTGTTTTTCATTACTACAATTTTTTATTTTTAGTCTTATTGAGATGGATGATCAATCCAAAAGATAAAACTTAAATGTAAGAAAAATATATATGTAATGTAAACTTAGTGACTCACTCAAAATGTCCAAGAGATTGGCAGAATTTTTTTTATGAATTCTTGTAAAAAACTAACTTAATCACACTTTCAAAACTTAGTGGCCAAGAGTAATTCTTTGCATCCAGAAGCAATTTTTCGTGGCCAAGTGCAATTTCTCGCGGCCAAGTGCAATTCCGTGCGGCCAGGTGCGCGCAATTCTACGCGGCCAGGTGCAATTCTTCACGGCCAGGTTCAATTCTGCACGGCCAAGAGAAATTCTACGCGGCCACGTGCAATTCTTGACGGCCAGATGTAATTCTTTGCAGCCATAAGTAATTTTTTGCGTCCATGAGTAATTCTTTGCGGCCAGAAAAATTGTAATTGTTGGGATAAATAAAAAAAATATGGACCGAAATTGAAAAACTACATACTCCTATTAGACAGTACTGTAGATAAAAAAAATCAATTGTTAGGTATTTTTTCTTGTTTTTCATTAGTATAAGTTTTTACTTTTAGTCTTATTGAGACGGATGATCAATTCAAAAAGTAAAGCTTCAATGTAAGAAAAATATATAAATATAACGTAAACTTAGTGACTCACCCAAAATGTCCAGGAGATTGGCAGAATTTTTTTTGGACCAAAATTGGAAGATTTTTAAAAGCTTTTTTCTGATTTTATATCAATGGTAAGAGAGGCAAGTCAAGCCCAATTCAATCCAATAAACCCAAGTGGCCCATTTGAAAACTCAATTGCGGAAACTATGTACAAAAACGATAGACCATCGTGCATAATAATCGTGCTTTCAAATTTTGCGACCGGGAGTAATTCTGACTTTTTTCAGCATTCGTAGAGACCTCATAAATTTTGTAACAACCCTTATTGATATCGAATTATTGGAACTAGTTATTAATTTGACGAGTTAATTCTTTCAAAATTCAATGAATTTGGTAATTGTGCTGAAAAGTACTGGATGCAGATCACCAAGGAAATTTAGTCTAGTCTAAGGGATGCGTACAGTCCTTCATGAAATGATGTGTCCACTTCTTTGTTTCTTCCAAAATTATGGAGCAAAACAAGGTGTCTCAAGCACGTGCCCGGATGGATTTCTTCCCATGTTATTATTATTAATAATGTATATAAAAACCAGTACTTGATGCTTCAGGAGCCCATGAAAAGTAAGTTCCTCTCGCGCGATGATCCATCATGTAATTTCTCATTCGATGGTCCTATTTGACTGTTCAAATTATTCATTTTGTGACTACTACTATACGTTTCATTTAGATAGATATTGATGTCCGACCAATTTGAGTTTTTACACAATCGATAATAATACGTCGAGTCTAACAAAATAAATGACTTAAACCGTCAAACGAATCGTGATGGATCTCATTTTGTATTACATGAGGATCTTTGAGTGAAGTGGTGTGCAGACAAGAGAGAGAGAGAGAGAGAGTAGGATTATCGGAGAATGAAACATTCCTTGGGATAAATAGCCTTCCCCTTAAGCCACTGGAACCAAGCCCAATGAATCCCAAACAAGTGTAAATATAACTAAATCCAACTATAAATATAGATTAGTTTTACACCCCCAAGAATCTTGCCCGCCAATTCTATCTTTCAATTCCCAACACCATTTTGTATTGATCCGAAATATTTAGTCCCCCAGACTGAGAAATCTCTTCTATTTTACTAGTGCGTCCATGTGGAACCATGATCACTAAGAATCCCCAATTGAGAGTTTTGTTGGTTTTCTTCTTCTTCTTCTTCTTTAAAATTGAAAACCTATACACATGTTCTACAGTCTTTGATTCTTCTACTCAGAGAAAAGTCTGTTTTTGATCACCCTGGCCGCAAAAGCCCGGGAACCCGATATCGGAATCTGGGGAAGAACTATTCCACAGTACTTGAAATCCAAAAATGTGGGAAATTTGGGTTTATGTTGTTGGTGGTGGGTTGTTGTTTGGAGCTTGCATCGCGGTTGCAGCGGCCTACTTGTTGATCCAAGGGAAGAAGAAGAACCAGGTTTCAGGTAAAATGGCGGATTTGGAGCAGCAGCAGCTCGGCCTAAGCATCCGAACCACGAGCGACAAAAAGGTCTCGCTCGACCACGGTTCCCTCGACGGTAGCCTCCACGGTCAGGCCACAAACAGTGCCGCAACGCCGCGCAAGATGCCGTTCGAGAACTACACGATGGACGAGCTGAAGAAGGCGACGGACGACTTCAGTTCGTGCAATCTGATCGAGGGGTCCGTCTTCCACGGCCGCCTCAACGGGAAGAACCTGGCGATCAAGCGCACGAAGACCGAGACCCTCTCGAAGATCGAGTTCGGGCTCTTGCGCGACGCCACCCATCGCCACCACCCCAACATCGTTAAGGTTATCGGGACGTGTTCGGCGGACGGGCCCGATTCGTTCCTGGTCTTCGAGTACGCCAAGAACGGGTCCTTGAAAGACTGGCTCCACGGTGGGAAGGCGATGAAGAGCCACCACATCGCCTCCTGCTACGTCTTCCTGAACTGGAACCAGCGGCTACGGATATGCCTCGACGTAGCCACGGCGTTGCACTACATGCACCAGATAATGATCCCGAGTTACATCCATGGAAACATAAAGAGCCGGAACATATTTCTGGACGACGAATTCAACGCGAAGGTGGGGAATTTCGGCCTGAAGAGGTGCGGTCACGATACCGAGGATCAAAAGACTTGGAGCAAAGGGTACTTGGCGCCGGAGTACGTCCACCATGGCGAGATTTCGCCGAGCATGGACATCTTCGCTTACGGCGTGGTTTTGCTCGAGGTGTTATCGGGGGAGAAACCCATTACTTGCGGGAACAAGAAGGGAGAAGAGGGTATTTGGCTGTCTGAAAAAATCAAGTCCATTTTGGAGTCCGAGGACGCGGAGGAGCTGAGGGAATGGATGGACAAGGCGTTGGGCGAGGACTACTCGTTCGACGGGGCTGTCAAGTTGGCTTACATCGCCCGGGCTTGCATCGAGGAGGAGCCGACGCTGAGACCAGCCGCCGGAGAGATCGTGGAGGTGGTGGCAAGATTGGTGGCGCAGTTGCCGTATGGAGAGGAATTCTCAGTTTGTGAAAGCTCTTCCACGCCTCTGGTCCTTGGTTAAAAGGTAGTGGCAGTAGTTTGTATGTGGCAAACCGAGAAGTTTTTGGGTGCAAATCGGTTATGGGACACGTCGTACCCGGTGCGTGTTTGAGCCGTTCAAAACACGTTTGGACGGCCTAGATTCAAACACCATTTTTCCTCCTCAGCCGAACACTCTCTCTCCTCTTTCTCTTTCTAATTCTGGCCGTTCAGATGCACGCCAGGCACCACATCCTATATCCTATTTGCACCCAAAAAAATTTCCTGGCAAACCACTATATTGGAGGGATACTTTTTTCACCTAAAAATTATTCTCGGATTACTTATCCCATCCATCCCCTGTGACAATAACCCACATAAGCAGGATAAAAGGGTACTCACTCTAGATTAGCTACCCCGGATTAGGCTATCAGAAGCAAGATTAACAATCCTATGATTCCTATCCCGGATTAGGCTATCAGAAGCAAGATTAACAATCCTATGATTCCTATCCCGGATTAGGCACGAGTCTTGATAGTGAAGATCGAACCAAAGTCAGAAAACAGCACAAGCTCTAGACTTTGGACTCACTACTACGTAGGATCCTGTTTGTAAATTATCGTAGTAAGCCATATTTGAAATAATAAATTTTGCCGGTTCTGCATTATACTGTACTCTGTTTCCTTTTCCTTTTTGTGTATTGTTGCGTAGGAACCAGCTCTTTTCCGGTTAGGCAAAAAACAGGTTTTACCGGTCTAGTTTAGGATTTTGTGGGTTTATTCCAGACTCATTTCGATGATGCAAATCATTTATTTGTTGAGTTAATCGAGAAGTTCTACTGTGCGAGAAAAATAAAGACCGTGTCAATTGAGTATCAATCAACACAATATCAGACACCCGGAAAGGAGAACAAAAGAAGAAGAGTACAGTGTGTGATTCTTGAAATAGATATAAGATTTGAGAGCTTGAAAAGTGCGAACACTATTAGAAGTGTGGTTTTGTAAACTTTCACAAATATTTTTAGCAGTTTTACTACGTTCTGTGAATTGGGATGCCCACAACTTCCTGAAAATACTTCGGATGCAATTTTCTTAAATTTATGAGAATTTTTTTTGGGTACATGGGTCAGTTTACGTAATAACTTGTACCTCACCTAACTAATTGGTAGGAACCCCATCATATCGTTCACCAAGTGGAGTTTGACTAATTCACTGGGACCCAATCCCACCATTTATTTTCATCCGTTAGCATTGGTTTTAATTCTTACTAATTACAACTAACACTTCTTGCCCTTCATTAACAAAAATCCCACCAGACTTCACTTGTAGATTGTTTGATTAAAACCGATGCAAAACTCCATACGAATTGATCGCGTAATAGTTAATAGTACCTCTGAAATTTTGAACCTCACGTGGCACACCTTGACGACAAAAATTCTGCTAGGAAACAACTCCGAAGAAACGAGCTTCCTTCCACGCAGCACGCCCGGCCAGGGCCTTGAGTCCTCCACGTACGTGTTGGATAATTGACTCTATTTTGTGCATTATTCAGGTTTAGACTAGGTCTGAAAATGAGTGAGAAGTCAAATATATATTCCACGTAAAGAGGAAAAAGATGTGAAAAGGAAAGGTGAGGATGATAGCCTTTGGTAAAAGAGGAGAGAAATGGAGGAGTGGTCTAAGGGGGTGAAGAAGAAGGACAAGAGGTACGTACGGAAGAAACCAAGGCCGCAGTATCCCTTCGGCTGCTTTGTGTGAGAGTCGCTTCACTTGACAGCCCCAGAGGAGACGGTCTCTCTCTCACTAGGAATTTCTCTCTCTCTCTCTCTAAATCAGAGATTCTAGGTCTTGGTCTTCTTCTGACCAGACGGTCAACGTTTCAATTTTGCCGCCGCGTGTCACTTCATTAGCGTTTCGTGTCATCTTCTGATAGAATGGTCAAACGCTCTGACCGGGGTCAAATTGCTACGTTAAAACCTTTTCCCTTTTCTTTTCGCTTTTTTACTCTCCAATCCCAAGCAACTCTCTTTTTAGGGGGAAAATTCAAAAAACACATGTGCTTTTGGCACAGGAAAAAATGTGTACTAGCATAAAAAACCGTTTATTTTGTTTAAAATATTTTATTTATTGTCTTTACGAAAAATAAGTTCAATTTAGTATTGGAAATGACATTTAAGAAACGTCCAACTTTGTTTCAAAATTCATGCCTGAATTCTAAAGCAAAGTTGGACGTTTACGAGGCGCTATATAGCGTTGGTTAGACAGACTGATCTTTAATTATGAGAGACAAAAATTAATTATGACCCTTTAGTATAAAGAAATCAAAAAAATAAAACTTTTGCACCGGTTTAAACGGATTGAAATTGAAACACTTAATTTTTTTCGGACAATTTATATAATAAAAACTGTTAAAAAATTAATCACGAATTGTGTGTTTGTGGCCTTCGATTACTTCTGGGGCAGGAGATAGAGGTTGAAGGCTGAAAGTTTTAGAGTGAAATTTATGGGAAATAAATCTTTCTTGAGGTTGAGGAGAAGAGAAAGGAGTTTCATTTGGAGTATTTTTAGACAAAAGTTTTTGAAAGAAAGCAATTTGATGACGAGAGAGAACGAAGTGGATTTTTGCAGAGGACTCGGCTCGGGCTTAGAAGATTTTATCACGTGATGTTTGTTCGGCGCATTCGACCGTCCATTTCAGTTTTGAAAAAAAAGAGGAGAGAAAATGTTGGCGAGAAAAAATAGAGTGTTTCAATATGAGCCGTGTAATATACTTGTGACCGGGATTGCTCAGATGAAAATCATATGACGTGATACCCACCGGGCCTCAAAAATATCTCCGGCTGACAAGGAGAGAGATGTCAAAACAAAAAGGACAGAAGGCTAAAATGGTCAGATGGGTCAGACCGGGGGAATTGTCATCTCAAAGTAGTACGAAGTACTGTAGAATGGTTCAAGTAGAGACACGTGGCTGTGTGTTGTAAAAAAATCTCATTAAAGAACAAATTTTCTGCAGTATGATATTTGTGAAGTAGTGGTTCCCTCACTAATGTCGGTGCAGTTGGTGCCACGTTTTCCATTCAGATAGGCACGTTGCAAGTTCATTCATCGGGACTTTATATATTACTTTTTTCACGGAGCTGTTCAATCTCGCACGTCCATTTCGGTTTTGGACGATTCAGATTTTAATAAAAAAAAATTAATTACAATCAATTATTACCGGTTATAATTGATTTTCAATTCAGGTCGTCCAAAAATACTTTGGACAGTAGCGATTGAGCTCCGTAACTTCTTCTTTACGGAACAGCAGTAAAGAAAATTTTCTCATGAAAAATTAGTAGTATTTCGAGAGAAACTTATTTTCGGAGCACTGCAAACAGCCTATTTACGGAGCCATGCAATCTCAACTTTCTGTTTCAACAATCAATGTTGTGGATTTTAAAAAAATTATTCGCGTGAATAGTTAAGAATAATTTAACTATTCATGCGAATAATTCTTTTAAAATTCAAACCGTCTAAAATACTTTTGAACGGCTGAATGAGCCCAGTAAGCATTTGTTTATTGCTGCTATGTAAAGAAGATTTTCTCATTTAGAAAGCATAAAATACATTCTTAATTCTGTCCTGGTTAACAGGTCAATCATAGTTAATTGATCAGTGGGGTTAATTAGTACCAAGAAGATACTCCACTTGTTATTTCCACATTAGGTACTGCAGTAGTAGTAGCTTATTTTTAATTCCATTCATTTTGACCCGTCTGCTCCCTCAATTATAATTCAATTCCTTTCGACGAAAATTCTAACTCCACATTCATTTATACATCCAATTACATACTTACACTCACAATAGAAGTGGGTCCTACACACTGAGTGTGTAGTGTATGTGTGGACTCCACCCTATTATTAGTGGAGGTGTGTAAGTGGGTGTGGAGATAGAATAATTGTTCTTTCAGGTACGTCCTAATTGTGATCTAGTAGTTTATAGTTAAAAAAACACTGCATGTTGCAACCCGTGATATTTGTTCGGCGCATTCAACCGTCCATTTCAGTTTTGGAGAAAGAAATAGGAGAGAAAATGTTGGCGAGAGAAGAGAGAGCGTTTCAATATGAGCTACGCAATATACTTTCGAACGGCCTAGATGCATGTGTTGCCCGGGTACCACGTCGGCCAAGTGACGTAATATCCACCCGCCCCCCAAAATTTCTCAGACTGACAAGGAGAGAGATGTCAAAGCAAAAAGAAAAACAGAAGGCTAAAATGGTCATTTCAGAAAATTGGTTGGACTGGGGGAAATGTCATCTCAAATAGTACAAATTAGAAAGGTTAAGTAGAGACACGTGGCTGGGTGTTGTACTGTTAGAAGGTGAATGCATGCACCCGTTAGATGGACCGAAATAATAAAAATATCTCATTGAAGAACAAATTTCCTA
The DNA here is from genome assembly GCA_019656295.1 of Rhododendron mucronatum var. ripense. Classification (NCBI taxonomy): domain Eukaryota; kingdom Viridiplantae; phylum Streptophyta; class Magnoliopsida; order Ericales; family Ericaceae; genus Rhododendron; species Rhododendron mucronatum. Next base: position 1,763,879 of record BPLT01000032.1, on the reverse strand, counting down.
TGATATTTGTGAAGTAGTGGTTCCCTCACTAATGTCGGTGCAGTTGGTGCCACGTTTTCCATTCAGATAGCCACGTTGCAAGTTCATTCGTCGGGACTTTTATATACTCCTTATTTACTTTTTTTCATGGAGCTGTTCAATCTCGCACGTTCATTTTGGTTTTGAACGATTCAGATTTTAATAAAAAAAATTCGAAAAAAAATTAATCACAATCAATTATTATCAGTCATAATTGGTTTTCAATCTAGATTGTCCAAAAATGCTTTGGACAGTCGCGATTGAATTCCGTAACTTCTTTTTTACAAAACAGAGGTAAAGAAGATTTTCTCATTAAAAATTAGTAGTATTTCGAGAGAAACTTATTTTCAGAGCAGCTGCAAACAGTCTATTTAAGGAGCCGTGCAATTTTAGTCGTCTGTTTCGACAATCAATTGTGTGGATTTTAAAAAAATTATTCGCGCGAATAATTAAGAATAGTTTAACTATTCGCGTGAATAATTCTTTTAAAATTCGGACCTTCCTTCCAAAACACTTTTAAACGGCTGCATGAGCCCCGTAAATATTTGTTTACAACTGCCCTGTAAACAAAATTTTCTCATTTAGAAAGCATAAAACACATTCTTAATTCTGGCCTGGTTAACTTGTCAATCCTAATTAATTGATCAGTGGGGTTTAGTACCAGGAAGATACTCCACTTGTTATTTCCACAATAGGAAGTAGTAGTAGTTTATATTTTTAATTCCATTCATTTTGACCCGTCTGCTCCCTCAATTATTATTCAATTCCTTTCCACGAAAATTCTAACTTTACATTCACTTACACACCTAATTACACAGTTTCACTCACAATAGGGTGGAGCCAGTGGAGCCAGTGGGCTCCACCCTATTGTAAGTGAAACTATGTAATTAGGTGTGTAACTGGGTATGGAGATAGAATAATTGTTCTTTCAAGTACGTCCTAATTGTTATCTAGTAGTTTATAGTTAAAAAAAAAACACTGCATGTTGCAACACGTGATTCTCGACCTCCACGTGCTTTGGTTAGTCAACACTAAGTCTAAGTGATCTGTTTTTCTTTTTGGTTTCGCAATAAAGCGTGTTCAAATCAATTTACACTCATCTTATTAATTTTATTGTTGGTCCAATTAAAAGCATGTACAATTCACACCTCAATTAGGTTTAAAGGAAAACCCTCTCGCAGCTTGGTTTGAAAAAGGGTTTTCAAGTTAGCGAAATCTTATCCGCCAATGTAAAGCAAGGAAGACCTATGCTTGACAAAATGATACGGACTTACGGAGCATTCAGAAGGTAGCATTCCTTGGAATTTTTCGCAAAATTGTGCCAACTACCTATTTTGAGTTTTAACACGCTGTCGGCTATCCGAATTAGCTTATGTTTTACGGATCCGGATTCTCCGGAAACTCTTACGCAGAATGACCAAATGAAAAAGGAGAAACAGAGAAAGGGTAGTTTTCTGGAAGCCACGAGAAACAGAGAGAAAAAAAAAAAAAAAAAAAAGTCCACCGGCCAGCGTGCCAAATTCCTTGACACTGTCAATTGCCAAAAACATGTTTAGAAAATGTAGCCAGTTCTACGCCGGTTAGCCAAAGTAGTTGTCAAATGATGGAGAAGTCTTTTTTTTGGTCAAATACAGCAGCAGCTTTGTTAAAGCTTGTCACCTCATTCAACCCAGCTACTGTATCCTCTCTGCTTTCCATTCCTTGAGGAAGGAAAAATACAGTTCTGATAAAATTGATTACGGTATTGCTATTATCAGTCTACTGGATTGATAATAAGCATATTAGAAGACAAGAAAAAAAACATATTTTTGTGTGCTTTTTATACTCTTTAATACACATTCACATGCTCACCATTGTCAGCTCATTGAGCTGATTTTAGAAATTTTTTAATTAATTAATGACACCTATTGTGGGTGTAACAACATTGATATTTCTCAACTTCTTAGCACTACAGGATGTTAAAAGATGGCGCTAACGAGACATCATTTTGACACCAACATGCAGACTTCGAAGGAGACAAGTACTTATTGAAAGCAAGTTCTTGTAATTAGTTCTCCCTCATTATGAACCGATCCATTCGATCCACTGGGCTAGTTTCAAATAAAGTTTGTGAGCACTTTTCTTTGAGTTCAACATAGGATTGAATGTTTAATTTGATGCAATTCGATCTCCTAGCACATAATTTTCATCATATAGCCCACACAAAAATATTGGATGGGAAGTTCTAACCACTTCTCATTAGGAAAGAGAAAGAACACACCACTTGTAGGATTTCTTCCAATCCTTTCTCTGTTTCGTTAGGTTTGAAGACCAAAACAAGAATCCACTAGACGAATTATAGAGAATGATAACTAAACCGAGTCTTAAGTTTCAATCAATTGAGATCGGCTACAAGTTCTAGAGAATGATTTTGTTCGTAAACTGAAAGGTTGAAATATAGTAGTATACAAAGAATCAAGTAAAATCACAAATAATGTACCAACAACAATGGCCTAAAAAGGCCCTAAAAATACAATGAATCCCCAAGAAAAAATCTCTCCTTAAAAAAGGATCAAATCTAAGACATCATTATTCGAAACTCATCAAAATTAAGCATTCCATCCCCATCCAAATCAAACTGAGCAATCATCACCTTACACTCCTCAATACTGGTATTGCTCTTCCCAAGCTTCCTCAGCATTTTCCTCAAGCTCTTGGGTGTAATGCACTCACACCCATCTCCCATCTCATACATCCTGAATGCCTCTCTCAACTCCTTCACCTTCTCCTCCTCTTCTCCCTCTCCTCCTTCAATCAGTCTGACAAAGTCTTCGAATCCCAATTCGCCGTCGCCATCGGAGTCCATCAGCACCACCGCCGCCTCCGCCTCCCCCTCCGACAGGTCTCCGCCCATCGACCCCACGCAGAGGCTCAGCTCCTTGGGGGAGATCTTGCCGTTGCCGTCGTCGTCGAAGTGGTTGAATACCCGCTCGTATTGCTGGGTTTTCTCCATTTTTTTTTCGAGAATCGGATGTGCACGAGTGAGAAAACTTGGTCTGCAAGTCACCAATTCTGCCTCCTTGTTTCGGCTACGCTTATAACTCTTACGACGAGCTTATCCTTTGCCTCACTTATATATAGACGAAGTAATTATATATATGCCATACAAATCAAACAGAGAGAGAGAGAGAGAGGAGTAATGATCTGTTGTGAAAGGAGGGAAATGGGTTTTTAAGTGTTGTATTGGGTATGTAAGTGGGTATATATATATAGGAGGAGAAATCCGAGAAAAGCAGAGTTTCCGCGTCGTACGCGTGGTGATTCTTCGGTAGACCAAATTTTGAACCGACTCGCTGTTTCTGGAGAGAGAGAGAGAGAGAGAAGAGAGAGAAGGTGCTGGGTAAGTTCGAAGAAAGCAAAAGGTTAGCGGCGTAATCCAAACCGTCAAAACCGCCATTACCACTAAAAAAAAACAGAAGTGGAAATTAAGGAAGTCTAATGCAATGCCTTGCACGGCAAATGGTACATTCGTGCACGGGTCATTGAGAATGTTTTATGGTTTTGTACGAATGAAGGATATTTTTTTATTTTGATCATCGTGAAGGATACTTTTAGGCCTTTTTCATTTGGGGAACCAAAATCTTTGGATAAGATTTTAAATAAATTTTCTCTATCTATTTCTTTCTAATTATTATTTTTAAAAATCTCTCTCAAAATCCAGAACGAACAGGGTCTCTTAGTGGTGAGATTTTTTTTGTTACAGTCACCCTAGCTTATATATAGATCGAGCAAATTGTGTTTTTTTTTTTTTTTTTCTAATGACTGTTTTTGTGACCGCATATTCTGGCCAGCTTGTACGCGCCTCGATTAATTTTGGGTCCTGAAGTCAACGGCTAGACAAATTTTCTAGTGACCCCAAGTTTTAGGTTTAGTCTCTGTAGAATTCGAACATGCAAACTTACCGAGGACAAGCACTTATTAATTTATTTTTCTTATACCCACTTGGCTAAATCTCTTGGAGTTGATCGAGCAATTGCAATACCAATTGCATGGGTATGATTTGAATCATTAAATTTATTCGATTTGTTAAGTTTGTTGTTGATAGGAAAAAATGAGATTTATGGGACGCCGACAATAGATGAATGGGATATTGTTATGAATTTTATCCTTGAAAAACAATTTTGGTAACTTATTTTTAGGATTACATTAAATATTGGTATAACATTCCATTTTTTTACTGTTTTTTTTTCTTTTTTTGAAAGGGGATCCATTTTTTCAGTTAAATAGTACTAACAGAATAGTATTGGATGAAGAAATTTAAAATTCAAGCTTAATCAATCAAACATGGTTTCTTTTCCCGTTTAAGTGAAAAACGCGGACACACTACCAACACAGATTAAAAAAAACAAATACTATAAAACCTTGACAAATTCTAGAGCCCTGCTACACACAAACAATATGTGCACAGATTGTGAACAGATTTCGTTGTGGGGCCTACCACGGGTCCCATACAAATCATCCGAGCCGTTAATTAAATGTAAAATATTTTTTCAAGGGTCCTTGTAAAAAATAAGCTCAATCCAATGCCTATAGGTGCTTCATCCAACCATCTAACTTTTCATTTAGATTTTCGGATAATGAAAAGTTATATGTTGGATCAAGCATCTATAGGTATCGGATTGAGTTTATTTTTTACAGAAACCCTTAAAAAAATGTTTTACATTTAATGAACGGCTCGGATAATTTTTGTGAGACCCGTGGTGGGCCCTACAACGAAATCTGTGCACAGATTGTATGTGTGTGGACTTTCTGCAAATTTTAGTAGAATCATTCAAGAAATTGTTGACTTTGCTTCCACCTGTTTTGTCAAAAATAAATAAATAAATAGATCCTGTAAAGTTTGCGGAAACGGAAAACCCGTGTACGGTCGTGGGTTCTGGAGCCCCACGGTTTCACCCATGGTGTCCACACTCCACATGTGATGTCATGTCTCTAGTAGCTAGCTAATTTTTCCATTCTTTTTTTGGTTACAAAACAGGATACGTAGGTTCCGTTTAGTTGTCGGGAATGTTGTGTGGAAATTGATTCCCAAAAAAAATGAAATGAGGTGAAGTAAAGAAAAATAAATTTTATTTTCCAGTATGTATTCTGTTGACAAGAAATCTTACAAAAAAAACACGAATTTTTTTCTTTTAGCAAGACCTATTTTGAGGAAAATTGTTTCCTAGTGGGAAAGTTGAGGCCGTGTGTCCTACAATTTTCCTGGTAACTGAACACAAAAAATTATAGAAAAGTTAATTTTTCTATCTTTTCCATGCAACTGAATAGGGTCGTAATGTCTGACATTATCCAATCAAGTCCTGAGTTTTAACCACTGAAGGGTTTTTTTTTTTTTTTCCATTCCCAAAGTTTGACTTAGGACTAGAAACGAGTCAAGCTAGACTAGTGGCTTAAGGATTTCACAAGAAGAATGTTTACCTACCATTCCAGTTGCACTCGATCTTGCTCTGCATTTTGGTTAGGCCATTAAGCAATTGGATGTTTTCAATGCTTTCTTACATGTAATGGTATTCAAGAAAGATGTCTACGACATAACTTTAATTCTGCTCATCCTCAGTTTGCATGTGAACTTCAGTAGCCTTATTTGGCTGAACTATAAGGCAAATATGTTAACTGGTGAACCCAGGGAGAGAGAGAGAGAGAGAGAGAGAGAGAGATTATTTGCAGATAACCACAAGCCATATTACATAAACTATATACAGCTTCTCATCATCCGTCAATTCCTCCACAAAGGGATCTTTATTCAGACAGAATTATAAAATACATTTTCCTTGGATAATCAAGCAAAAATCCCAGAGACCATCGGATGTTAAACAAATAGGATAAACCTAAAATTGCTACTTGGTATTCGTCCATACCTCCCGAAGAAGTTGATATCTGACAGAATTTTGGCTGCCATTTTCCTTTGGAGTTGGTGGACCCTTTAACGTTTCAATGATGGCAGTTAAGGGCGAATCCAATTCATCGAGCTCGTCATCACTCGTGTGCGATTTCTTGAGCACAGAGGACCCACTTCTTCTGAGTTCAGGAGACTTGATTCCAGTCTCTCCTATAATACCAGCAACAGAAGCTAATGGAGGTGGCAAATACACTATTGGAGCTGCATTGCATGGGAAGTGTGGGACGGATCCTTCTTCAGCCTCGTCCTGAATCAAATTTAGATCAAAAGCAGGAAGACAAATACTCTGGTTTATTTCAAAGTAGAATCCTATAGCCAAGAAAAGTTAGAAAACTAGCATCTTAAGAAGCATGGACGTGTCTATCAACCTCACGTGCTGGACACGGACACCGATTTGGATGTGTCCGACACATTGAGGCTAGAGTGCAATTTCAAAAAGTTTGGGAAGGTGAAAATTGACATGGATGCTTGGTTCTTAAAGTTTTTTTTTTTTTTTTTTCTCAAATGCTAAAATTAGTGGTGTTCCTATTTCTAATGTGGTAAAACACGTCTTTGTCTAGTCCATTGATTCATAATCTAAATGTCTGTAATAACTAATATGTATACAACATTCAATGCATGTCCTAACATGAACACATCCAATTTTTAGAAAATATTACGAATTACGTGCCTGTCCTTAATTAACATCGATACATATGTTTTTCTTTTTGGTATTTTTTGGTTTTCAAAAATCATGGACTCCATCACAGCCACTAGGTTTTTAAAGGCATAGAATACTGAGCAGATTCCATTGGAAGGAACAAACCTCAGAATCCAAAGCTTCAAGCAAAGCATCAGGAATTGGGTCTGGGCAAAATTCATCAGGCAGGAAATTGATCAGAACCTTCTTGATTAGTGGTGCACCAAATGTAGGGCATACCTTGAAATATGAAAAACTTTTAGAACTGGGGACAAGAACAGGATACATGGGTCAAAACAGAAAAAGACTGAAATGGAAGAGAGAAAAGTTTCAGAATAAAAACCTCTTTTCTAATTGACCTGCTTAAGAGCATATCCTTTGGAAGCATCATGAGGTCACTCAATGCATTGAGCAGATGGAAAGCCTTGAATGACGTATCGAGCTCTTTGCTCTCAACCTCAATGTCCTTACCATTTTCGTTGTTGTTCATGTTTTCAATTGAGTCATCATCCTCAATCCCAAATAGATCAGTAAGCCACCTAGACCAGTTCCCAATCTGTATTCCAGACCACATAAAAAAAAAAAAAAAAAAAAAGAGCTTGTTCAAGAGCTATCAGAATAATTGATTCGCTGTTTTACAAATATGAGGTGTCTAACAATGAATAGAACGTATATTATACAGTAGATAATAACGAATTTGAAATACAGGGGAGAAATATGCATGTAAACGATTTTCCATCTCTTTAAGAAGTGGACATGATGTATGTAAGGCAGTCTTTCATATTTATGGGGCAAAGACAATGATTTTAAAATGAGAAACATTTTCTAAATTAACGTAATTCGAGATCAATGTCGGTGGGTGGATTCATAATTCTCACCGCATTTTTAAGCTGTGCACCAGCCCCAAAGCTTGCTTTCCCTGCTGGAATAGGAAGAACTTTGGCATCACTAATTGGGTCGGACACAGGATCAGTTGGAAGTTCATCATCAGATTCACGAAGAATAGCATTGAACATTGCCACATCCAATCTAGCCACACATTGCTCCATTATCTGGCCGAACAAGAGAGATGCATCCAAAGTCAATCTAAATTAGGAATGGGAGTCTAGTCAGCTACAATTCATAGAAAAATATAGCTACCAACAATTGTAATTATCTCTTAACAAAGACCATGCCATGAGCAATATTTGTAGGAATAACTGTAGCATAGAAACACTATACACTTCTCCATGCGCTCTCAGCAAGAGATACATGAAAATGGGTTCCAACTTAGCATACAAAAATGATGGATTGTTGCCACACATAGCCCCCATTTTTGGTGGTGTATGCAAATCATCTAGTCTATACAAGCTAAACAACACTGTCAGAAAATGAAGATAACCATTGTCGTAGATTTCCTCTCTTGGAGCAACTAAAACTCCTCAATTTTTTTCTTTTCTTTTCTTTTCTTTTCAAATGCACAGACTTCATTTTCTGTTGGAGCAATCCCATTCTTTTTTCAAACCTCAAGAATATTGTTATGCCAAGCAGAGTTAAATGCATAAACTGAGAGATGGTTATTTCGCATCAAAATACAGGAAAAATCTTCATATGAGAGCTTGTGTTGATATTTATGATAGAAGTATGTGATGCAGTGAGGTAGCATTTCATTCCTACGTGAACTAGCATCTCCAGTGACATTATAGTTAACTCATTCCTTGGCTGTATTGTTGCATATAGTTTCAATATAATACCCAAGAAAAGTGCCACGAAGATGCATCACATAGAGGTCACGCATTTAAGAAGGTGGCATTTTGAAATGCTACAACCTTCACTGGTGTCCATTCTAAAATTATACTATAAAGCAAATGAAGTTTACCAATCTAGCCAAAACGGGTAAGCAGCCACACTCGTGTCCCCCAGCTCGAACAGGACAAAGGCGTTCACAGGCATCTTTGAAAGCCTTCTTCCAGAGATCTAACGAGAAGTTTACCTGCTCTTCATCAGCCGAACTAGATGTCCTTTGATATGTTCTACTCACATCAGAAGCCACACTTGCACTTATTGCCTTAGCAGCAGCAGATTGCATGTGGGGCGTTAGAGTCTGTTCAAAAAGACAACACCCAATGAAGATAGCCTCCAAGCTCATAGATGAGACTTGGACCAATAGTCCATGGAAAAGCAAGAAAATAAGAAAAAACGGGATTACGCTATGTCGGTCCAGTAGGTTATGCCAACACAGGGTACAGGAAAAGGCGGACTAGCATGGATTGAATTTCGGGTACTAATTTGAAAAGAAATTGGTTAAAAGAAAGAAGACTAACTGTTGTACAACCTGCCACCAGACAGACTCAATGATTCGTGAGAAGATCCAAGCTTCGGTCTTTTCCAATGCGGATGTTAATTTATGAGGGTCCTCCCAGCCATCAAGACTCCCACATTCCTTGCTTAGAGAGAACTCCTTCCATTTGAGTGAAGATAATTTCTTGGCATATCCCTTCCCACCATCATTTATTTCAACACAAGGTGCAGCAGAAATTGGTAATTGCTGTTCTGCAATGGCTTGGCTTATGATGGCTCTCAGCACAACAGAATTTGACAACCAGAAGGTCAACCTGTGTTTAGGAATGTGGAAAAGAAAATGAGCTCTTAAAAGGAAAGTTCAAATTCTTAAACATTTTAGCTCAACATCATGCTTAAAAAGCATCAGGCCCTTTTACATAAATACACTCTCAGTGCACCAATGTTCACTCCAAATTAGGTGGGTCTCTTCACCTAATGGGTCAAATGGTCGAACGAATTTAATTGCCATCCAAGAAACAAATAGTATTAGTTGAGGTATAACACATTATGCTTGCCGTAATAGCAGAAAACCCAACCCAAGGATTCTACAACCAACCAAAACAATTCATATATTGGTTCCATAGCAAACTTCTTTTACCAAAATCCAACTCAACATTTCATATTATAGGATCATGTGCGGATGTCAAAGCTGTTTTTACATAATTCAAACAAATTGTTATTTGATATTAAAGTACCTCGGAACATCATTTCCACATGCTTTTGCAACCAGAACTAATCCGGAGACAGCACTTCTAGCTGCACTTGCTCTCCTTGATTGGGAACTCTCTTTGCAAGCATGAAGATAAAGCCTGGCAAGGCGTCGAGCCGGAGCATGGACCTTATTTATGGAACTTCCGTGCTCTGCAACAACTGAGTAAAGACCAACCTCAATAGCAGCAGCTTCTCTCAACTCTCCTTCAAGCATCTTTATTCTATGTTCCAGTTGCTCGATTCTACCATCGGAAGTGATGTTTCTTGCCTCCACTGGGTATACTTTTGCATCATTTCTTTCACTGCTAACAAACCCATGAGCACCATTCTGAGTATCTCCCAACTTGCTACTCCTAACAGATCCATTGCTCATAACCGAGTCCATTGGTGATCGAACAGATTTCACATGCTTCAATCTGTCACTACGTAGAGTATTACGACTTTTGGCAACATCTGAAAATCTCTTCCATGGTTCATCTTCTTCATAATCCTGACCCTCGTGCAACATTTGCACCTGTCCATTTTCTTGATGTTCCTTTCTATCAGAGCCTTCGATTTTCAGGTTGGTGTTTACCTCTTCCTCAGCACCTTCGCAAGTTATAGATGAGGATGAAGACTGTCCACTATGGGTAGCAATTTTCTCAGGCATCAATGTTAAGCTAGTCTTAGGAGACGAGTCGGTTGATAATGGACAAGATGGCGGAACCTCCGAAATTTCACGACTTTGTTCCGGCTCTGAAGCTGAACAATGTTTGTCGTAAGTCTTTCCTGAGCTATCCTTCAATGTCTGCGATACATTCTGCAATGGCAACACCAACTGATCATCACATCATCTCAAACTTTGTAACTACAGAACTGTTAAAGAAAGCTTGGCACATTCTGCAATTGGAACACCAACTGATCATCACATGATCGAATTCTTTTTAACTACGACTGTTGAGAAAAGTTTAATCACCAACAGACCAATATTAGGCTAGCAGGTGTAATCACAATGACAGTTTCTGTCGGCCTACTGCTTATTACTACCTCCGTCCTCACTTGTTTGTTTGTTTTCACTATATCGGACATCTAAAAAATCTTTTGCATTTTCTAATTTATTTTATTTTAAATGATTTTGAAACCTTTGCCTCCAAGAACTAATAGAAGATAGTTACATCAGTTCAAAATCTTTTCAGTAAACTAAATCATGCGTAGATTTGATTAAAGAGTATGACTGTCGAGGGGACGGAGGGAGGACGTTGGCCAAAATCACTATGGAAGTAGTTGCAAAATGAAATATTGCTTGCAATAAGAGATTGGAAATCAATATACCTCTTCACTATCAGGGGAGAAAGCCACATTAGTCTCGAAACCTGAAGAAGAAACAGCCAGAGATGAGTGGGAAGAGACATCATCATCATCATCATCATCATCGGTAATTGATGTAGACTCAGTTCCCTCAGCATATTCTTCATTTGTCAACGCAGAAACAGATTCCCCACCATTTCTCTCCGTGGATGATTCTTTCGACAGGTTTTCTCTTGATGAGGAGTTGGTGCCACCTTTTTTAATTGACTGAATTTTAATAAACAGAGCCGGCTGGGACGTGTTGCTAAAGCTCCTCTTTGAATTCATTGGAATGCACACGTTCAGAGTCTCTTTGACAACTCCATAGTCTGCTAAGTCTACAATGGCAGTTCCCAATGACTGACCTTTCACGGTCTTATCCATCCGACATTCATACAAATTGAACTCTAAGCAATTCTTTTTGTAACTCTCCCTCTCTCCACCTTTAGTTGATGTTTGTCTTAACTGTGTCATCGAAAGCCTAAAGGACGTGTTAAATTCAATCTTGCCATCGCCAATAGTACCAGACCCAAGTGAAGGCACAACTGGGTTAGTAGACCCAGATTTCCGATCACTGTATTCCCATTGAAGTAGAACGGAACGAAGGGTTCTCAGTGACTGAGACGGGGGCCAAGGTTTAACCTCCTGAACCTCGATCAGATAATCAAGCCGAAACGACGGTGTTTTCCCGTTTTTGGTGCTCAGTCCCATAACCACAGTAACAGAAACAGTGGCACTGCTGAAATGAGCAGTGTGATGCCAATCGGACCAAAGAAATTCAAACACGAAACACCTAAACCCCCAAACAAAACCTCAGAATTCAGTAATGTGAAAACAAAGAAAATCAGAAACTCACTGTGCGAAGAAGAATGACAAATGGATATCCTCTAACATGAATATGGTTTTAGAAGAATAATATGCTGCAATAGAAGCAATATAAATTTCTGAAGAAGAGGGAAATAGAAGTAAAGAGGAAAATGCAAGCCGGAAATCTCTTGCTAATCTTTGTCTCCAATTAGCTCTTGACATGAGAATACAAAAAGTGAACACCACTCTCATCAGAGCCATTCGATGTATGTGGTTCCATGCGTATTGAATGGCTCGACACCCATTTGTGTCGGTAGTTGTGTTTAAAGTTATGTTCCTAGCATTGCTCACAAGAATAAGACACATTCATATTTACGTACGTACATACATACATATATATTTGGATCCACACACACAGAGATAAATGTCAGCCAAAAGAACGGAAAATACGGTAAAAATGCTAATTCTCTCTCTCTCTCTCTCTCTCTCTCTCTCTCCCCTTGTCTGGTTTGAAAAGAAAATAGGAAAACAAAGGGTTTAAGTACATTTTTCTCATGTATCTTCCTTACATTTTGCTCACAGTTTCTTTTCTTTCCTTTTTTCCGTAAGTCCCGACAGGCCCTAGTCCCTTAAGTGTGTTGTTCCTCTGTCAAGAACTAAGTGGAATGTCAGTCAACTGACTGACTCAACTCCAGCTAAAAACACGAAAATATGGACGTTTCAAACTTAATTACGATGAAAGAATCTAAGCAGCAAACCGTCGACGAACAAAATTGCAAGTCATTCAACAGATCCGAGAACTAATAGTCAAAACAATCGAGGTCAAAATCACTACTCGAATCAGACAATCACAATCTCCTACAATCGCCGAGCAAATGACGATTCATTACAATGCGAAGTACTGGAAGAAGCTACTTACAGAGATTACAAAGGCGGCTGGAAAATCGATGCGCAGATGTGAGGCGATTCGTATACTAATTCCAAGAGAGTCAAGAGACTGTCGCTGTTATCTCTGTGTGTGTGTGTGTGAGAGAGAGAGAGAGAGAGAGAGGGGGCCAGTGACACACACTGGAGGGCACAGTGACACACACTGGAGGGCACCGACAAAACGTCTGTCGTAATTAGTTACTAACCATCAAGTACTAACAAACATAATTAACATCTTAGTACAAGATTAAGGTTTTATAATTAATGCAAAAGAAGGAAAAAGGCACGCCCGACAACTAGTAATACCATTTGTTTTGGGGGAAAAAGCTTAAAATGGGCAGTAACCTATTTATTTAAAAATACTCAGTACTACTACTCCATTATCGGTGTTGCCTTTGTGCATGTGACATTTCTAAATCAAAAAAATTGATCAAACACTTATGCATATTTGAATGAACTGATTTTTTTAGGGGACGTATTAAAAGTTGTTTTTGAACAGCGTGAACGTCCCGGATATCTGTACGGGGTTCGAGATGAGTCCTACATGGGAAGTCGGTACAAAATCGGGAGCCACCCGTTGATATAGTGGAATTCGTAAACTATATGCAAGGATAATTACTCTTCACAATGAGATGTTTTTGGGTGTCGAGCGTATACCACACGACGGTATTCGTCGGCGATCCAGACCATTCAAGCAGTAATCCAACGATTCAGATTTATTTTCTCCCTCTCCCCTCACCCCACCACGGTAGGGCACCCAAAAATTCTTCACTCACAACCGTAAGAACATTTTTACTTTTGCCCGAGCGTTTGAATGGTGGTTAGCTAGAGGCCACGTTGACAGAATTGACCCAACATCTCGCTGTCTGGTGAGTGGACGTCCTGTCACATCCATGTTCGTTTTGGATTTTTGACGAAATTTTTTGGAATAATGCGTGAAGAGGTAAATAAAAAAACGAAAATAATAATTAAAAGAAAATTTATTGAAAATTGTATGGAAAAAAAAAAAAAAAGAGCCTAGAGGCCCAAAATGAACATGGGCGGATTCCGAACACACATCCGAATATGAAATGACTTGTAAAAAGTTTTTTTTTTGAACATTTTTGTCATGGGTGAACAAATATCCTGAAGCTGTTCCTGAAGCAGATTTTATGTATTTACAGTAATTCTTTGAATTTGAAAACATTCGACATGTTAGACAAGTCAAAACAAATCCAGGATTTGATTGTCATAGTTTCTACAGAAATTATACACAGATGATGATAAAAAAATAAAAAGAAATTATATATAGATTTGTTGAACAATTAAACAGTCAACTCTTCAAACACATGAAATATAATATCTTTAGATACGTGATACTGATAACCCATCTAGATCAAACGAACCTAGTGTCAAACATTGAGTTTTTTGTTGACCTATATGGATTTGCTCTCTTCTTGTATTTTTTTTATCAAACAATTCTCAGTGAATTGAGTTCTTGGACGGCCTAAAAAGCCGGTTCTAAACTAAAGCTTAAGATGCAACCGCTTTAACCCCCAAAAATTATAGATGTTATGAGGCCCTCCAACTTTGGTACTCCTTATAGTAGTCCAATAAAAAAGACATCATCTTTAATCTTCGTTTTAGGCCCCCGAAAAGTCAGGACCAGCTCCAATTGTCTAGTTATTTGATGTGAACAGCAAGAAACTCATACAATAGGTTAGTTTAGAAGGTTAGTACTCTTTTTTTCTAGTTATTTGATAGTCCAATCCTACCTCTAATCCCCCCAATCAAACAGGGCCTATAGGTTAGAAGGCTAGTAAACGCCAACCTCAAACTCGAGATCTTGGTAAAATTGGAACAAGCTAATTGGCCCAAACTTGCAAGTTCAACTACAATATCTTCCGGTAGAAGTTTTGTAAACTCCAATATAACCAGAAAGGAAAGTGATTTTGACACTCCCTTTTTTTCTAACGACACTAGAAAAGGGGAGTGTCGTTAGAGAAAATAAGAGTGTCAAAAAGAAATTGTATTATCATGTATAATACAGATAAATATCCCTATTTCTTAAAATTGCAGCACAGCCCCGTCGAGTTTCCCCGGGAAAAAAAAAAAAAACAGAATGTGATTTTTTTAACCCCAAATAAAACGGTTTGATTTAGTTTTGATTTCATTATTTTAGTCCATGTGTTCGACTTGAAACACACTAACAAAAATTGATTCCAAGAAGGCATATTCTGAAAGCACAGCAGGCTTCCTGTTTCCAAATTGATGATATTCTCAAACGATAATGTCACACCGATCCTGCATACCTTTACATCGAAGTCATTGACAGTATGCAATGGTGATTCACTCTTTTTGAGAAAAACAAAATTAGTTCAGCTTCTCATCCTGAGAAAATGGAACCATCTCTCTTGTTGCGCTTTTAGCTTCCGCAAAGCTACAAATAGTGAGGAGATCTGAAAATTTTCAAAGGTGGAACTTCGAGTGTAATCCTTCAAAATGAAGAGGAATCGGTACTCATGAAATGTTGGACCACTCAGCCTGCAGCGATCTCCTTTTCCTTTGCCTTGCACATATCCTCTGTCGACTTGATAAACTTTTTAGTCAATTCATCAACCTAAGAAATGGACAAGCATGAGATATAAGCAAAATCCTTGGATAACCCTACGTGCTTGTTCGAGAGCTATTCATTGCATAAACTCACTTCTTTCTCCAATCTTTTGGCAGCATCTTTTGGGAAACTTGCACCCGCTTTCTTTACTGCATCTAATGCCTGTAGAAAGGACAGTAAGTTTGCTCAGACAATCGAACAACAACGCAGAATCTCACAAAGCAAATAACATGTAATACTTGTCGCATCCTTGCAGCTTCCACTACGTGTAGGTGCGAGAATATGCACTGGTATACCGTATAGTAGTTGTAGCAGATTGGTTTGTTGATATAAGTTCATAATAGTCGTAGAAGTCCAAAAAACGATATTGGAAACTTACAACTCTTTGTCATCAAGACCACTGATATACACTCATTTTCAGCAGAATCTACTATTAAGTACAAGTACTGAAGAATAACCAAAGATGCAATAAATCTGGACCGTAGATGCACCAGATAAGATAAATTATCCTCTAAGCCACTGAATAACCACAAAATGGAACTCACAAGTTAATCCCAAGGTTGAGATACTATCATAATCATATACGTTTGATTTCGACTGTTAGAAACAGAAAATGATCCAGTTGCACAATATGCACCACTGCCAGAAAGGAAAGGAAAGGAACTGAACATGCAGCATATGATGGCTCGCAGACGGCAGACCTAGTCCATAAGTTACGACATCCAATTGTGAGCAAAAATGCCCCAAGCGGTTTCATGTTTTACGATGTTATCCTCTTATATGGCCTTCTAGGGAAGGAAAAATACCGCTCTAAGAACATAGATCAAAGAATTAGACTTAAACAAACTGAGGAAATACCTTCTGGCGAGCTCTTCTTATACTCTGCTTGACATCTTCTGAAGATTTGGTGACCACCTTACACAAAGCCTAGAAAAAGTGGCAAAATTTTGACATCATGGACAGATAAATTGAAAGTGAAAAGGGAAAAGAAAAAAACCTCAATGATGAACTCACCTGCATATGCTCCTTAGTCAATCTGCTCATTGCAAGCACAGAGAAACTTATTAGCCAAGTAACACAAGATCTAAACCCTAATTCAAATATATATTAAACCTGGATTTCTCTTTTGTGGACGTGTGATTTGGAATTGAAAACATGGTAAAGGGGATATACTGTAACATAGAAACAATGCTTACGGAGGAATAGGTGCAATCAATCTCTGGCCATCTACTTTAGGATTTAAACCCAATGGGGATGAAACAATGGCCCTCTCCAATTCTTTTAAGGCCTGCAGGAGGACAATTAATCTGTCAGGAGAATATTCCACTGAGCAAGGGGTGTCGTACTGAATGTAATTGACAGTAAAAATTACAAGATCAGAACAGATGCGGAGCACTTAGATGATAGAGGAGCATAGTCTGAATTCATTAATCTTAACACAATTACTTTCAAGTGAAGTTTAGCTCTCTTAGCACAAGTGCAAAACTACTGCTAACATAATATACACGCAAAATTGGCAGAACTGACAAAGTTAACCAGTTTTGAAACAATTTCATAGGTCCAGCTCACAGAGAATTTGTGCTAGAGCTGGGACAAACAAAAATCAGAATATATAAAATCATACAAAATAGGACACAATTCATTACATTTGGATCATAAGGAGTTACAGACAATGTTTTGGAATCGATCACAGAGACAACAGCCAGTCTACTCAGAGGCATCTTAACACCACCCGTTTCTACAATGATATGATCGAGCATTCCTACAAATACATCCAAAAGTTAATTCCATAAAGAGATTCACCATCAAATTAACTTCACTCTCAAAGTAAATCACAAACGATGCATACCAGCAGATGCCCTCCCAGTTCGAAGTTTGCTTAGTTCTCGAGAGAGTGAGTCAACCGCTGCTTCCATAAGAGAGACTGCAGTTGCCTTAACACTCGGCCCAATATCCACAATCTCAACAGTGTTTGCGTCATCATCACCCTCTAAAATTTTCATATACAGATAAATAAAAATCTGCACTTAAAGATTTCAAACGTATGATCTTTGCCTGTTCAGCCACACTGAAAAAAAAAAAAAAAAAAACACTTCGTATGTATTCAATGAGTTCATCTACAGCTTAATACAGCACATCTTTCGAAATTGTACACTTTTGTGCTAGTATTTCAAAGATTTCAAGGGAAGGGTTCAGAAGTACCTAAATATAACAAGTCGATGGTCTTCATTGAGTTATTGGGCGGCTAATCTATGAAATGATTCGGTTTAGGATTCTCGCACTAACAGCGTTTCCACACTACGTTCACTCAGTGTACAGTGCATGAATTTGTATATGTATTTAGCATTTGCTTCCTCACATCTATAGCATCTCCAATCCTTACCCATTTTTTCACCCAAATTCGGGTAGAGATTTGGGTTAGAAGCTTGATTTGGGTAAGGCAGCTCCAATGCTAAACTCATATTTTTACCCAAATCTATTATTGAATGGCACACTTGTAATTAATGAGTGGCACACTTGTAATTGATGAAAGTGAAAATAGGGTTTGAAAAAAATAGGTTTTAGTCTCCTCCAATTTGGGTGAAGAGATGGGTAGGCAAATAGGTATCACATTGGAGATGAGTTTTTAGGCTTTTTACTACGCAAAGGAACCGCTAAAAAATGTAAAAAAAAAAACTACCCAAACCACATTCTCCCCTCTTTTCTACTTTCATATCCCAGATTAATCAAAATTCAAGATTTGCACAGGCATCCCGTGTGCCCCGGCTTCTAGTATCCACATATACATAAAGATATTTAAACATACAGAGAGAGAGACAGAGGGAGAGAGGTACTTGATTTTCTTCCTTTGGCGAAACCTCTGCGGCTATCTCCAATGAAATTGATGGCCGGGAAATTGGGGGCTGTGTGAGAAGCAGAAGAGTTGAGGAGATCGGGAGAGGAGAGAAAGTGCAAATGATGAGGAGAGTGGAGAGAAGACGTTCGAAGGAGGAGAGAGAGACTGCGAGAAGAGATCAAAGCACGTCTCAGTGCGATCGCCATTTCTGAAGACTCTTCGAGTGCTCTTCTAGGGTTTTTGATAAACCCTCCCACTGCGTAAATTAAAAGCGTAGTTGACGGCCACGAGTTGTTGTTGAGTTCAGATGTTAAGTTGATGGTAAAATAGTTTTCTTCCACTCAAGATTAAATGCGTTAATTTCTTGATAGGGGCCATTTTGGCCTAACTCTATGTATTTAGTATTTTCTTATTTAAAATTTATTCATCATTCACCCTCATGAGATTAATTTTTAAAATAGAAAATCGAATTAAAAGTAAATAACTGTTAAGTGCTATGCAAAAGTAATTTATTTAAAACTAAAAATGACTACCAAAAGCAAAAAAAATAAATAAAAGTCTTTGGAGAGGAAAACATAATTGAAAAAATAAAAAATTTATGATTTAAAATGAAAAAAATCATTACACTCGACGAAGATCGATTCTCTCGCAAACCAAAAGTTCAATTCTTTTCTTTTGAAGCGATCTCAAATGCTCACCCCGATAGCTTTAAATTAATAAACTGTGGGAATTGATATTTGCGGTATAAGATTTATTGCAGGCGCTCCACCTTTTTGTTTTTCTATACTGTGATGTTGCCAGCAACATCACAGTATAAAAAAAAAAAGGGGAGCGCCTGCAGTAAATCTTGAAGCGCGAAAATTAGTTCCCTAAACTATAACTTTTTAGAACTCAACCACTTTCTCAACCAGAAGTATTCTACTTATGTTTGAAGGGGAAATTTTACTTTAAGAAGGATAATACATTCATTCCAAATTGCTGATCCTCATTTTCTTTTATGGATGTTTCAAAATAAATATTCATTTTGATAAAAATTTGCTGATCCTCTTTTTCTTTTATGAATGTTCCAAAATAAATATTCATTTTGAAAAAATCAAACGTAAAAAATTATACAACATTACTCTTTTCTTTTACATAACCACACCAATTGTCCCTTTCTTATCCCTCTTCCCTTTCTTCCCCTGCTCTTTTGTCCATAACCACACCAAAAATGGTGCAAACTCTTTTCATTCTTGGCTCTTACCCTGCTCCCTCCCTAACCACACCAATATAAACCCTAGACGCACATTCACACACGCACGCACTAATCATACTTCTTCGTAGAAAAAGATTCACGGAAAGCACTAATCTACTGGAAAAAAAAAAAATTGCAAGCTTTTTCTGCCATAAGGTCCTCCGACCTTTCCTGTCTACCAGGGCCAGCCTTTTTCATACCCAGGTCTCAATTTCTTGTCATTCTCATACATGGGTCCTGTCTCAATTTCTGTATTTTTTTCGTAGGTACGTAGTACCAAAAGAATCATACTTCTTGCACTTGTGTATTGATTATGTGGATAAACTTTTGGGTATTGTGAGTGCTTTCCTATCTGATTGTGATGTTGTGATTATAAATTTGCTAGAGGACGGCATTTGAATGCATACTATATGGTTGCTGATTATTGTAACGCGCGAAACTGAACGGGGCCTTGAAACCGTCTTTGTGAATTCGAATGTTTCTTGACTGACCAAATTCACACACCTAGGATAAATATAGTACTGTATTTGATTTTCAAGACAATTGAGCGGAAATATAAAGGCAATGAGCGTCCCACGAGGTTAGCCAAGTGGTAGGTCGAGCCATAGATCACGAGGTTGAATCCATGATACCTTTGATATGGTTGAGCTAAAAATAGGGAGGCAATGAGTAAACCCAAGGGCTTAGCCAGCTGGTAAGTCGCCATGGGTCCGGACACATGACAGCACTTGATCCCCTCAGTTTGCACAGGGCTATCTCCAGCATATAGCTGTGTGGGCCCGGGGGTGGGGGGGGGGGGGGGATTGGATGTGCCCAGGAAACTAGCCGAACCAAAAGGTCTTTTCTAATGACAAAGATAGAAAGGGATTGAGGGAAAGAAATGCAATCAGTGGGACTGTGAGCAAGTGTTTTGTGGATTATCTTAAGAGAGCCTCTTCAACTTGAGTTGGTATGGTAATTGACTCCTTACGCGCTTTACTGTTTTATTTTCCTAGCAATCAGTATTTTGCTAGCACTCAATTATGTACAGCTGTTTCAGTAGTTTGCCACGAGGCCCACGACACTTATGATCAAGAGCACTTTAGATTGTTGTATCTGGCTTCATGCTTGTACTATTTGCTACTAATCAACGCATCCATGATACATTACCTGTTTGATAACCAGGTACCATAGATCGCGAGGTCGAATCCATGAAGCCTTTGATATGATTGTGCTAAAAATGGGTAGGTAATGAGTAAACCCAAGGGATAGCCAGCTGGTTAGTTGATTCATGGGTTCAGAACTTTGGACCTTAGTTGCAGGGAGCTCCTAAAGTGGTGCAGCTCCCAACTATGGAGCTTGACGGGTGCCCGCTCCCATTGAGATGGGAGCTCGCTCCTTACAAAGATGGGAGCTTTTGTATGATCGTTGTATAGAAAAATAGGGATTTATCACTTGGCTTTATTAATTGGTCTTTGATGAACTCATATATCTAGCCCAAGTCATAATATCTTGAAAAGAAAAAATCATACTATATTGTAACACTAGCCGATTTCTTAAACTTATGGAGGACTTGGCCCATATTTTTAATTCCTAA
This sequence comes from Rhododendron mucronatum var. ripense, assembly GCA_019656295.1. Taxonomy (NCBI): domain Eukaryota; kingdom Viridiplantae; phylum Streptophyta; class Magnoliopsida; order Ericales; family Ericaceae; genus Rhododendron; species Rhododendron mucronatum. Next base: position 1,742,912 of record BPLT01000032.1, on the reverse strand, counting down.
AATGATTGTACTTTTAGAGTGAATACTTTATGCCACATTAATTTCATGATATATGTACACCCTCCTCTCACGCTCCCAATCTTGGGAGCTTCTGCATTCCCTCGCTCCCATGCTCTCGCCCCTGCTTCCACTTCCGATCCCGCTTCGTGCAACTAAGCTTCGGACCCATGAAAGCGCTTGATTCCCTAAGGTCACACATGGTTATATACAGTAATTAGCCAACATGCGTGGGCCTGGGTGGGGATTTGGATGTTCTCAGGAAACTAGTCAAAGCAAAAGGCCGTTTCTAATAACCAAGATTCAAAGGGATTGAGAGAAAGAAATGCAATCAGTAGGACTACAAGCAAGTGTTTTTGGAATACCTTAAGTGGCCTGTTAAACTTGAGTTGGCACAGTAATCAAGTCCTTGCGCGTTTTACTGTTCTATTTTCCTAGCAATCAAACCGATTTAAGTACTTTGCTAGCACTCAATTAAGTGCAGCTGTTCCAGTAGTTTCCCACAACACTTATGATTAAGAACACTTTTTAGAGCTTAGATTGTTGTTATCTGGCTTCATGCTTGTACTGTTTGCTACTATAGAAAGCATCCATGATACATTACGTGTTTGGTAACATGGAACCAGGAAACATGTAACTTTTGCTTGAACCAAACAAAGGAATATGGAGTATCACTTATGCCCGAGCCCAATAGCAGTGACAAAAATAATAGCTAGGTTCTTTCTGTGCTTCACCATTTCTATTTGCAAGTTGACATTACTAAAGATTTGTTTTGATATCGTAACAGGACTCGACTCAATTTCACAAGAAACTCTTCCTCTGCTGCACTAAGTTTGGTGGGCAATTCCATTTTTTGATTCCTTGTCGGATGTGATAGGCTATCTACTTCCCTACCTGACTGCCTCTAATAAGAAACTCACGGTTGTTTTCCCATTCATTCATTTCTTGTCTTCAAAATTGCTACAATGGCAGATGAATCGGGTAACGCTGGGTCAAGCACCTTAAGAGTTAAGAGTGGCGCCTGCAATTTTGTTAGATGCAGAAAAAGAAGCCAAGCCTGTGTTGACCTTGTTTTTGAAGAAACAGGGTTTGAGCAAGGCAGTTGCTACAAGAACCATCAATAAAGCAGCACTTTTTGTTGATCACCTTGTTTCAAGGCTTCATTCTGTCCATAAAAGTCGGTATCTTGTAGGTTCGAGGACAACTTATTATTCCTTGGAGCACTGCTTTGTTATGTCGTATCTATTTTCTAAGAGTTACAAACAGGGCCACCACTGAGTTTTAAGGGACCCTATCCCAAGTTCAGTGATGGGCGGATTTCAGTGCTCTTAACTGAAAATCTGGACTAATTTGACACTGTTGAATCAGATTTTGGCCCTTGGGCGTTTAAATTAGACCATTTGTCAAACTGAAATCATTTTTATTTAGGACTTTCATTTAGGGTACTAAATATTTTGGGGCCCTAATTTTCAGTTGGGGCCTAGAAAGCAATGGCTTAATTTATTTCCTAACTTATCTGACTTCCTTTGGTTTTCAGGGAGAGAGCCTTTACAACTCTTGAGATCAGAGATGCTCTAAATCCATACCTTGAAACCCACTTTGAGGAATTTGGGGACACTCTGGTAGATCTAGTGGAAAATTTCCCAAATTCACCTATTGAAGAAAGATCAACTGGTCCTTCAGTCCCGCCAGTGGAAGAAGGACAGGTTGTGCCAGTTTCAGCCCCTATTACCTCCCTCAACTCTAAGAAGTTATGAGCCTTTGCTAGATTGACCGACGACGGTCCCACTGGGAAGCTTCCTCCAGAAATTATCTACCTCACAGAACTAGGCATTGAACTCGAGGTGATCAAAGAAGTGACACGCAAGTACACTGCCTTTGCGCGCTACTGCTTGGATGGGAAAGTTAAGCCTGTGGTTGAATTCCTGTTTGATCTTGGGGTTCCCAAATCCAATATCCCCGCCATTCTCAGGAAATGCCCTCGACTCGGTGGAGTCAGTGTCTCTGATCATCTAATACCCACTGTGACATTTTTAGAGAACTTAGGCATGGACAAGAAACAATGGGCGAAGGTAATTTATCGATTTCCCACGCTTCCCATTATAGCAGGCACAAGTTGAAGTCAAATCTTGATTGTCTTTATGAATTGGGACTCTCAACCGAAAAGCAGGGTAAGGTTCTTACGCGCTTCCTGAATATCTAAAGTTATGGAGTGGAGAGGTTAAGGGTTACAGCTCAGTACTTCCATTCTATTGGGGTTGATGTAGGAACTCTTCTCCACAAATGTCCACAAATTTTTGGCCTAGGTATAGAGGCCAATTTGAAACATGTGACAGTTTTTCTTGGAGAGGAGATTCAGTATAGAGGAGGTTGCCTTTATGGTCTCAAGTTATGGAAATATTTATACCTTAAACTTGTCGAAGAACATTATGCCCAAGTGGGATTTCTTTTTGACAACGGGTTACCCGAAAGCTGGTCTGGTTAAATCGCCTCAGTATTTTGGTTTCGGTTTGGGGGGTAGGATTAAACCTAGGTATGCAATGATGAGGGAAAGCGGAGTAACGTTGACTATGAAGCGGTTACTCTATCTTTCGGATGGTGAGTTGGCCAAGGTTTTGAAAAGAAAAATGAAGGAAAATGTTGGATGAAACTGTTCCGATTTCCAAGCTGTTCCTGTTCATCACAGGTGATTCCATGATTCAATTACAGGTTCGTTATAGCCTCTGGCCCAAAAGCCCTGTAAGTAAACAGTTAAGCTTTTAGAAACGATGCATATTTTGGAACCAGAGGGTTATCGGACTGTTGGCATTTCGTTGCTGTTTTGTATTATTTGAAGGACCGGAGTAGTTGAATGTTTGTTGTATAATTTTGTACACGGATTGTTGAACGAAGCATCGACATTCTCCTTCAGCTCCCCCCTCAAGCTTTGTCTTTCAGTTGTGTTGTCTTGATTATTCTTCTTTGGTTATCATTTTTTTGCTGCTTGTATTACCAACAATGGTTCTTTGGTTTTTTCCTTGGCAATTCTAAGTTCCATGAAAGTGATCCTAGTACTTGTCCAAGAAAGGGATGCGGCTTCCAACTCACCTGTGTCCGTCCTGCACCCCTTTATCTTTCTTTCTTGTTTTAGTTTCCTTAATTCGATGGTGCCAAACGATTAAAGAGAGAATTTGTTCTGTTGGTTTTTTTGGCTCAAATCTAATCATTGTATATCTCTGTTACGTTTGAACTCAAATTTGTTGAACAAATTGGATTGATTCTTGAGGATCAAAAAAAGAGAAAAATGGATTGATTCTTCTTATTGTGTCCCTGTTCGTAATTTTTGGACTTTCACTATCTGAAAACCTGTGGTAGGAACAAGGGAGACTATTGGGTTTTCTAAGTTGGATTTTCCTTTGACTTTAAAAATAGTCATTAACATTAATAGTTGGACAATTTATCAACTTTACGACCTTTTTGATAACTCAGGTGTTAGGCTAGCTTTCACGCACCTGGATTAATTTTGAGAGATCAATCCGGGAGCCCCAATTAAAATTAGAGCAAAGCTCTATATGAACTGACCTTAAAAGAGTTGATAGTACGTAAGAGGTTTCGAACCTGAGACTTTAGAAAGAAGCAAATCCCCAAGGCTTGAAACCTGAGACAGGAGAAAGCAAATCTCTAAGACTCAAACCTTGACCATTTGGCCAACCAAAGATTATCAACTTTACAACCTTTGGAGTTGGCCCAATGCTCTTTACCTGTGACCTAAGAGTTTACTTCCTCTTGGAATCTCGAGTCGATTTTCTTTGCCAAATACTATTTGAGTCATCTCACTCCAAGTGCCTAACGCGCGTATAAAATGAAAACAGGAGGGCTGTATGGATTAGTCCCAATGCCCACGAGCTATTCCGAACACCCATGTTACCACCAACTCTTTTTCTTTCTTTTTTTAAATCAACTTTACCTATATTTTTGTAAGTCGGTGTGTTGAGATTGGAAGGGCTGTCCTGGATTATGGAGTGGATCACATTCAAAATGTATTCTTCCACACTCCTTCCATTCTCCCGAGGTTCTTGATAAATTTGTCTTCCTCTCAAACTTCAATAGCCACTCATTTTTCAAATACGATACCTTCTCTTCCCCTTGATTCGCTTCGCAGCTGCCTCACGATTCTCTCAGCGCCTGGTATCCGAGCAAAACTACCCAACATGTCCCGTCTCCCAATCTGCTCCAACCCCTCAGAAAATCCCTCATCCCTTTCTTCCAAAATGCAAACTATGAAGTCCTCCGACCTTTCTTCCCTACCAGGACCAGCCTTTTCCATACCCAGGTCTCAATTTCTTGTCATACTCATACATGGGTCCTGTATCTATATCTGTATTACTATATGGATATCATGCTTCGTGAAGTACATGAGTTTTGTGTATTTACATGAATTATCCCTTGCTATTGGCAAAAGAATCATACTTCTTGCACTATTGGATGTTCTCATGATAAGCTTTTGGGGTTTGTAAATGCTTTCCTATATTTTTTTTTAGGTCAAACGGAAATAAAATGCTTTCCTATCTGATTGTGATGGTAAAATTATAAAACTCAGCTGGAGGAATCCCTGGTGGTGATTCAGTAAAGGCCGGGGGGACGCTCTTCCTTAAGTCTATAGTTCAACTTTTCTTGTTAGCAACTCTTAAGGTAACCTCACCCAATGCGAAACCTTGTGAAACAGCTTTGGGAGGGGCTGCATGGATTTGTCCGAGGTGTGTGCAAGCTGGCTCAGGATACCCTGCATTACCAAAAAAATCGCTTGAGGACAACATGTGAATGTGTACAGTACCGTGATTGTTGGATCACCATAAATTGCGAAACAAAATGAGGCCTTGAAAGCACATTTGAATGTTGCTCGACTGAACATTTTAGTATGATTGAGTAGAAAAATGAAGGCAATGAGTGTTGTGCAGGGTTGGCCAATTGGTAGGTAGAGCCATACATCACAAAGTCGAAACCGTGAAGCCCTTGATATGTTTGAATAAAAAAGGATAGGCAATGTGCAAAACAAAGGGATTAGCAGGCTGGCTGATGGAGCCATAGGTTCCGTCCCCTTAGGGCCACACGTGGCTATCTCCAGTAATTATTCCGTATGCTTGGGCCCTAGGGCAGGGGGATTGGATATACCCGGGGAACTATTTGAGGCAAAAGGCTGGTTTTAGAAAGTAAGATAGGAAGGGATTGAGAAAAAGACCTGCACTAAGTGGGGCTACGAGCAAGTGGTTTTTTGAATATCTTAAGAGAGCCGCTTAAACCTGAAGTGGTACAAATCATACAGTAATCGAGTCCTTGCACGTTTTACTGTTTTATTGTCCTAGCAATCTATCAAATTAAGTATTTTGCTAGCACTCAGTTAAGTACAGATATTTCGGTTGTTTGCCGCAGAACTTATGGATAAGCACACTTTAGGCTGTTGTTATATGCCTTCCAAATAAAAAAAAGATTGTTGTTGTATGGCCTCACCTGGCACAATATTGGCAACTATGAACGTATCCATGATAAATTAGCAACATTACCTGTTTGAAATCCCGGAACCAGGAAGCACGTTACTTTTGCTTGTGGAACACTTTTGCAAATCCAATAGTAGCAACAAAAAATAATTTTTAGGAGTTCTCTCTGGCTTTCGCTGTTTCTATTTCCAAGTTGACAATGCTAAAATTTACTGTAGTTTTTACATCATATCAGGACTCAAATCACTTTTCCCAAGAAACTTTTCTTCTGCCGCGCAAAGTTTGGTGAGCAATTCTTGTTTTCTTTTTCTTCTCCTCGTTACATCTGGTGGACCACCTAACAACTTTGGATAATTTGGTCTGCTACAATGGCAGCTGAATCGGGTAATACTGGGTCGCACAACTTAAGAGTGGTGCCTGGAAATTGGTTAGAGTCAGAAAAAGAAGAAGCCAAGGCTTTATTGACCTTGTTTTTGAAGAAACAAGGTTTCAGCAAGGCAGTTGCAGCAAGAACTATCAACAAATCAGCTCTTTTCATTGATCACCTTGTTTCAAAGCTTCATTCTGTTCATAAAACTCGGTATCTATCAGGTTTGAGTACAACGTGTCATTGCTTTCCTTGAAGCACCCCCTTTTTATGTTTATCTATTTTTTAAGCTTTATTACCAGGGCTGTCCCTGAACTTTTTAAGGGGCCCGATCCCAAGTTCGGGGATGGGCTCTCCTTACAGACACGGATTTTAATGCCCTTACCTCTTGATTGAATCAAGAGTAATTCGAATCCTTTGAATCTGACTTGGGTCCTTGGGCTTCTAAAGTAGACCTTTTATCAAACTAATAGCATTTTTCCTTTTATTTTGGACTTCATTGAAGGTATAGAATTTTTGAGGTCCCTAATTTGTTTCATAATTCGGGCTAAATCAATGGTTTCATTGGCTTTAGCCCTGTTTCGACTCACGACACAGTTTATTGCCTAGCTTATCTAACTTCCTTTGACATTTCAGGGCAAGAGTTTACAACTCTTGAGATCAGGGATGCTCTAAATCCATACCTTGAAACCCTCTTTGAGGAGTTTGGGGAAATTCTTGTAGATGTAATAGAAAATTTTCCAAATCCACCTATTGAAGCAAGATCGATAGAAAATTTGCCACCAGGGGAAGAAGGACTGGTTGTGCCGTTTTCATCCCCTATTACTAGCCTCAACTCTAAGAAGTTAAGGGCCTTGGCTACATCGACTGACAACGGTCCCACTGAGGAGGTTCCTCCACAAATTATCTACCTCACAAAACTTGGGATGGAAGTTGAGGTGATTGAAGAAGTGACCCGCAAGTTCCCTCCCTTCGCTGACTACACTGTGGATGAGAATATTAAGCCTGTGGTTGAATTCCTACTTGATCTTGGGGTAACCAAATCTGATATCCCTGCAATTCTCAGAAAAAGGCCTCAACTCTGTGGACTCAGTCTCTCTGAGAAATTAATACCCACTGTGACGTTTCTGGAAAACTTAGGCGTCGACAAGAAACAATGGTCAAAGGTAATTTGTCGATTTCCTGCACTTCTCGTTTATAGCAGGCATAAGTTGAAATCAAAGCTTGATTGTCTTTATGAATTGGGTCTTTCTACTGAAAACCGGGGTAAGGTTCTAATGCGCTTCCCACCTATCCTAAGTGTTGGAGTGGAGAAGTTGAGGGATACAGCTGAGTACTTCCATTCTATTGGCGTTGATGTTGGAACTCTTCTCCACAAATGCCCACAAATATTTGGTCTAAGTATTGAGGCCAATTTGAAACCTGTGACGGAGTTTTTCTTGGAAAGGGGATTCAGTATAGAGGAGATTGCATTCATGGTTTCAAGATTTGGAAATTTCTATGCCTTAAGCTTGTCGAACAACATTATACCGAAGTGGGAGTTCTTTTTGACAACAGGATACGCAAAATCTGATCTGGTTAAATACCCTCAGTATTTTGGGCACAGTTTGGAGGAGAGAATTAAACCTAGGTACGCAATTATGAAGAAAAGTGGAGTAACGTTGACTCTGAAGCGGTTACTCTTTTTTTCTGACAGTCAGTTGGATAAGGTTTTGAAACAAAAAATGAAGGAAAATGCACGATGAAACAGTTCCTATTCCAAGCTGTTTCTGTTCATCACAGGTGATTCGAATTACAGATTTGATATAGCCTCCGGTCCAAAAGCCCAGTAAGTTAGTAATTGTTAGCCTATACAATGATGCATCTTTTAGAACTAGAAATTATCAGACTCGGGTCATTGTGTTCTTGTTTTAGTGCTATTCCAGTGGCCAGAGTAGCTAAATGCACGTTGTATACATTTGTATGTACAGATTGTTGAAGGAAACATTCAACATTCTCCTTGAGCTCTTTCTCAACCTTTGTTCTACGTTGTCAATTGATTGTCTTCTCTTTTTATGACTGCGCGCTTGCATTTGTGGTGTCGAAATGACAACCAAATCTCGAGACTTTGAGATCTACGTGTTGATACTGAATGAAACAAACAAACCAGACCACACCGGTAGAGTAGAAGCATGCACACTGCAGACACACAATGCAGATTTTACGCGGCTTTGTTTACTTGTGACGTAAACGTACTCCGTTGACAGTTACATGATCAAAGAATTTCATATTTCTTAAAGACAACAAGTGCTCAAAAGAGCTGCTGATGAACTCTGTCATCAACCTCTCTCAAGATTCCTAGCAATACAAGTAAACTCCCTCGTAACTACTGAAACCCACAACAAGAATAAAAATGAGTTACGAGTGTCCGGATGGACTTAACTACTGCGCAGGCAAAAAAACAAACGCAATGTTTGAATTGCTTTTTGAAAAAAAATTTCTCGACTCAAAAAACAATCATTACCCCTACTTCTAATTTTTACTCACCCCTATCTCCGATCATTATTTTCATTCCTCTCTTTATCTCTCTTCAATCATTACTTCTACTTCAAATAATTACTCTCTACTCATAATCCTACAAAATTTCTCAAAAATTCATCCCAAGCTTTAGAAAAAACAAAAGCTTATATGATAAACTTCTTGAGATACTACATCTATCTAAATAATGAGAAATGCTACAACCACACACCTTCATGCACAAATGCTTAGTCTTTGTAGGGAGCCCCTCTGTGTGTTCATTTGTGTGAGAAAAGTAGGCGTGTGAGAAAAGTAGGTGTGATTGTAGCATATTTTATTAATTTGGTGACTGTTTGGCATGACTTGTGACAAATTATTTAGCAAATATGATACGAGTATATTTGTTTGGCGGTGTTAGGTGTCGTTGCCCTACACCATTTATCCAACACACATTAATGTGCGGTAAATAAAAGTGTTAAGATGCTATGTGAATGTGATCTTAAAATGTGTTGTGATTCTTGTGAACAATGTGAAGTAGTAAAATGTTGGACACCACTTGAAAGTGCACTTATGCCAATAAATAGTTACTCCGATTCACTTCCCTTGTATGGAGGAATTTCACGAGAAAAGAAAGGGTCGGGGAGCCTAATTACTAATTTGGATTGAGTATTTCGGTGAAAAATAAATACAAGAAAATACACACAAAGAAGTTTTTTTTGATGGACCCTTCCTCTCTCTCTCTGCAAAAAATGGTCAGATTTGTTATCTCATCCTTTTTCACCGTCCAAAATGGTGCAAGTGGCTGATATCTGAGCTAAAGACCGAGCATATCCAATCTCCAAATCAACTGCACCCCCCTCTTCTTTGCTCCCCCTGTTCCCTCCAAAATCAAACCAAATTCGCGGAAAGCACTCATTTCATCTGGAAAAATGCAAGCTCTCCCTGCCATAAGGACGTCCTCCGACCTTTCCTATCTACCAGGACCAGCCTTTTTCATACCCAGGTCCCAATTTCTTGCCACTCTCATACGTGGGTCCTGCATCTATTGTTGTGTTAGTACAGATATTCATGGTTCCCACTTCATATCATGCTTCGTTAAGTACATGAGTCTTTACTGTCTTCTTGCATGTTATGTGTTTTTAAGATGATTATCCCTTAACCTAATGTGTTTGCAATTTGAGGAAAGAAATGGAAATGAAGAGATTTTTTTTTCCAAAAATTTTCCTGCCGTTGTTTGGTTTCTAGAGAAAAAGAAGGGAAATTTTAAGATCCAAGTTAAATTTTCCATTCAATTTCTTCTTTACTTTCCCTCTTCTTTATTTTCCCTTTCTTTCCCCAAGTTCCAAACAAAGGGAGGCCTGGCGGCGAAAGCCTGGGACTTGGTGATGTAACCTGAAATTTCCAAGCCACACTATATCTGAAAATTTGCACCTAAACCTGAAGTTTAAACAGAAACTGCAGTTTTCATTTCATGAAAAAGCTCTCAGAATTCATAGAGAAAGGAGAGGATAGATAGAAGAGGAAAGAAAAGGGAGAAACGTATAGTGTCAGCTAGGGGCCAAGGAGAAGAGGGAGATAGGGGGAACCCTTAAACTATTAGGGGGTCTTGAACCACAAAAGGAGAGGAAGAGAAGGGAGGGAGACAGGGGGAACCCTTGAACTACTACGGGGTCTTGAACCACAAAAGGAGAGGAAGAGAAGGGAGGGAGATAGGGGAAGGTAAGCATGGAGCCACAGCCCCGGACAAACATTGAGGTTTTCTCTCACGTGGTCTCCTCCAAAATAAATCTAGACTCTTAAAAACCCCAAAACGTAAAAGTGCGTGAGGGGTTGGAGGAAGCGTGTGAAACGATTGTGAAAGGGGCCAGAAGATTAGTCCAATGCGCCCTCACGCGTAAGCGTCTAAAACAGTTGTGTGAGGGGTTGTAGGAATTAATCCGAGGTGCGCGCAAGCTGGCTCGGCACACGACGCATTACAAAAGAAAAAGAGAGATATGGTTGTCCCTTGCTATTACCAAAAGAATCGTAGTTCTTGCACTTGTGAGTATTCTGATGCAACGGTAAATTTGCTAGAGGACGTCACATGAGTGTCTACAGTATAATGGTTGTTGATTATCATAAAGTGTGAACATTTATGAGGCCTTGAAAGCATATTTTTTGAATTTGGTTGTTGCTTGACTGAGAAGGAGTGCTTTAAAAAGTGGCAAAAGGACCGGAATCAGAAAACTTTTCAAGGTTATAAGCACGCTAGCAAGGAAGCTAAGAAAACCATTCGGGATGCTAAGTTGAAAGCCTATGAGAATTTCTACGCTAGACTCGATAGTAAAGATGGGGAAAAGATTATTTATAAACTTGCCAAGTTGCGAGAAAGCAGAGCTAAAGACATTTCTGAAGTTAAGTGTATAAAAGATATTGATTCGGTAGTGTTGGTAAAAGATGAGGCGATCAGGGATAGATGGAAGTCGTATTTCGAGAAGTTGTTAAATGAGAAACATGAAGGAGGCTTTGGTGAGGAGGAAGAGTATGTACCTGGCGAGAACATAGAATATGAATTTTATCAGAGAATACAAAAATTCGAAGTGGTCAAAGCTTTGAAAATGATGAAACCGGGTAAGGCCTTAGGATCAAATGGTATCCATATTGAAGTGTGGAAAAGTCTAGGTGACCTGGGGGTAACTTGATTGACGAAATTGTTTAACAAGATTATTATGACTAGAAAGATGCCCGACGAATGGAGAAGGAGCACTCTAGTACCTATCTATAAGAATAAAGGGGATATCCAAAGCTGCAACAACTATAGAGATATTAAATTGATGAGTCATAAGATGAAGTTGTGGGAAAGAGTTATTGAGTATTGCTTGAGGATGGTAACTACGGTGTCAGAGAAACAGTTTGGGTTCATGTCCGGAAGATCAACCATAGAAGCTATCTACCTATTAACGAGAATGGTAGAAAAACACAGAGTAAAGAAGAAGGATCTTCATATGATTTTTATAGACGTAGAAAAGACTTATGATAAGGTAACTAGAGACATCATATGGTGGGTTCTGGAGAGAAAAAGAGTGACCAAAAGGTATATCGAGGTGATTAGAGACATGTATGAAGGTGTCGTCACTACCATTTGATCACCAGTAGGGGAAACGAGTGAATTCTCAATCACTGTAGGATTGCTTCAAGGGTCAACCTTAAGCCCGTATCTTTTTGCCTTAGTTATTGATGAATTGACTAGACAATTTCAGGAAGATATCTCATGGTGTACGATGTTTGCAGATGACATTGTTCTCGTCGATGAAATTGCTAGAGGTGTTAATACGAAACTAGAAATTTGGAGGAAAGCATTAAAGTCAAAGGGTTTTCGAATAAGTAGGAGTAAAACTGAGTATATGGTGTGCAAGTTTAATGGAACCAGCAGTACGCACAAAAAAAGAGTAATGATCCAAGATCATGAGATACCTAAGAGTGATCATTTTAATTACTTAGGTTCAATCATTAGTAGAGATGGAGAGATTGCCGATGATGTGACCCATAGGATCCAAGTGGGGTGGCTCAAATGGAGGAGCGCTACTAGTGTACTGTGTGACAAGAGGGTACCCATAAAATTGAAGGAAAAATTCTATGGAACTTCCATCAGACCAACAATGTTTTACGGACATAATGTTGGCCTATTAAGAAACAACAGGTGAATAGGATGATTGTAGCGGGAATGAAAATGTTGAAGTGGATATGTGGTAAGACTAGAAGAGATAGGATTAGAAATGAAACGGTTTGTGAGATGATAAGTGTAGCACCCGAAGAAGAGTAGTTGAGGGAAAATAGGCTAAGGTAGTTTGGGCAAGTCTACCGTAGACCAGGAGATGCAATAGTTAAGAGAGCGGATAAGATAGCTTTCGGTAGCAATGCTATAGGGAGGGGCAGACCTAAAATGACATTAGATGTTGTGGTGCGCAACAATATGAGTATAGTAGGTTTGTGTGAACAAGTGGCCCCTAACAGAGCTCAATGTTGTAGCCGACCCCAAGTGATTGGGACTTAAGGCTCAGTTTGGTTTGGTTTGTTGTTGCTTGACAGGCCAAATTCACGCAGCTAGGGTAAATCTAGTGTTTGGACGTTGATATGATTGTGCTGAAAATCAAGGCAAGTGATCCACAGCATAGTTGTCCAAATCGCATGATTAGTTGTCAAAATCACATGTACTCGATGTTCTAAAAGTCGCTAGGCGCTAGTCGGCGGTCGGCCAAGTGATTAATTGGATTAATCTGATGTAGTATGTAGTAAGGTACCTATGTCATTTTGTGCTCTTAGTAGTAAGGGGTCTATATATATGTGTTGGAGTCTCTTATTTGGTAGCTTTTATCATTTTGAACAAATATTATCAAGAGTTAGTCTCTTTAGTATCCCATTTGGGAGTTTCTCTCTCTACATTATCTATGGGTATCTTTGGTTACATCATTTGGTATCAGAGCTTCTAGGCTCGATCCCCACCGTTCATCTCGCCGGAACCCTCACCGGAAACCTTGAACCTCGCCGGAAAATCTTGCCGGAACCTTAAAACGGCGCCGGAAAATCTCACCGGAGCCTCTATCCCACTCGAAAATCACAGATCTCCCCAACCCAAGAGTTCAAACCTCGATTTCAACTCTCACAACTCACAGATCGACCTGATTCAGTGCATTTCAAGCACTGTACAACCATATTCGAACAACTAAAACCCATTTTGAGCCTGACCCAACTATTTTCGAGCCATAATACAACGTTTCGAGCATCAAACAAGTGATTTCGACAACACCCAGCGTTGTTCGAGCCCAAATCTGTCATTTCGTAACTCAATCGAAGTTGCAAATCCAGATCTACCTGTTTCGGACCATTTCAGAGCTGCTACAGTGATTTTGGAAGCTGCTACAGTGATTTCGGAGCCTGCTACAGTGATTTCAAGTCAGATTCGTGGATTTTGAGGGTTTTCGGACTATTTCAACCCATTTTTGCTTATTTCAGACAAGATCTAAGGTGGGTAAGTGTCGAATCCTTATTTTCTTTGCTGGGTTATTGCTAGATTGCTCCGTAGTTGTCGATTCGCGTATGATTATTGGTGATTAAGTGTTTTTGGGTTGTTCTGTTGAAATTGGTGGCTGAGTTGACTGGGTTTTCAGTATTTGAGGTGGATTTACTTGTTTGAAGTTGAATTTGGATATTGTAATGGTTTATCGGGTTAGAGGTAGAAGAGGAGGTAGAGGTAGAGGCTTTGTGGTGAACAATGGTGAAGAGAATGAGTTTGGCAACCAAAACCATGAGATTCAAGAGTTGAGACAACAAGTTGCTACCCTAACGGCGATGGTGCAAGGCTTGCAAGTGTCGTGTGTGGGTAGTGGAGGGTCCGAGGACTCTCAAAGTCACTTTGACAATAGTTTTGGTGATCCGAATTGGCGTAGGCCACCTTCCACTCACTCTCCTTATAGGTGGGAGAAGAAAATCAAGATTGAACTTCCCGAGTTCAATGGAAGTCTTAATCCGGATGAGTTTGTTGATTGGATTAATACGGTCGAAAGAGTATTTGATTATGGAGATGTCTCCGAGGAGAAGAAGGTGAAGTTAGTGGCTATCCGCCTTAAAGGAAGAGCTTGCACTTGGTGGGAGTAATGTAAGGAACTAGGCTACGAAGAGGAAAGGGAAAGGTTAGAGAATGGGAGAAAGTGAAAAAGACACTCAATGAGCAATTCTTGCCTTTCAACTATATGCAAAACCTCTACAAAAATTTGCATAATCTCAAACAAGTTGGAAGTGTTGATGAGTGCACGGAGGCTTTCCATCAACTTGTTGCTACAGTTGATTTGAATGAAAGTGAAGATCAAATGGTTGCAAGGTACATAAGTGGGTTGACAATCACAATCCAAGATGCCCTTGCTATGCAAACTTTGTGGACGGTTTCGGAAGCTTACAATCGGGCCTTGATGGCCGAAAAGCAAGAAAAGAGGAGGGTTTTTAGATCCGGGCAGCAAAATCAAGGCGGTTCTCCGTCTGGACAACCCTTCCACACCTCTTTTCAAGGTGGTTCTTCTTCTAATGGCGGTCAAGTAGGTCCTCCGAGGTTTGATGACCAAAATCGTGGGGATAAAGCTTCAGCCCTTGCTCAAAACCAGCGTCAATCTGGTGTTTCGGGGGCTCGAAAACAAGCCCAAAATGGGGGATTCAAATGCTTCAAGTGTGGGGAACCGGGTCGGATTGTCGAAAAGCTTTCGGAAGTCGTAACAAAACACTTTTTAGTGAAGTGGAGAAAAGTTATGCTGATATTCCCTTGTATGACGATGTCGCATGTGAAGAGATTGGTGGTGACTTGGAAGAGGAAGTGGGTCTTTCACTTATGATGAAGAGGACTCTCCTAACACCTAAGCAAGGTAGTGATGAAGATTGGTTGCTAGCCAACATATTCTATACTACTTGCAACATAGAAGGGCATGTTTGTGATATGATCATTGATAGTGGGAGTTGTGACAATATGGTATCTCAAGAGGCGGTTGACACGCTTCAACTCAAAGTGGAGGAGCATCCTGATCCTTATGTTCTTTCTTGGTTCAAAAGGGGAAATGAAATCAAGGTGAACAAGAGGTGTTTGGTGTCCTTCTCCATCCGGCAAAAGTACTTTGATGAAGTTTGGTGTGACGTGATACCTATGGATGCTTGCCATATCTTACTTGGCCATCCATGGCAATATGACCGCGATACTCTTCATGATGGAAAGCGGAATACCTACACCGTGCATAAGGATGCACAACAAATCACCTTCTTTCCCATGAAGGAGAAGGTAACTATGAAATCTCATTATTGCCCAATGTTATTTGCTTCTAAGAAACTTCCTCCAATGAATTTGGGTATGATGGATGTCCCCAAAACAACCAACAAGCTCTTGAAGGAGGAAGATATTGTGTTTTGGTCAAGAGTTGACAATGAGGGAAGAGTTTGGGAATGGCTTTGAAGATTTTCCTATCTATGATGAGTATCTTGATGACGACGAAGGGTTTGAGGATTTAGAGCAAGTGGTACAAGAAAGCCATAGAGGTGCATTGGATTCATATTCAAAGTATGAGATTGTGGAAGATCCTCCAATCCTTGAAGACCTTGTAGAGCCAATGGGTGTGAATTGTTTTCAAGTTTTGCCTTCCGCGTTTCCCAGATGCATGATATACAAGTTTATGAAGAATTGGTGACCAAACTAAGCTTCATGGGACAACTTGAAGATCCCTTGGGAAATGGTCTTCACTCAAGAAAGTCTTGGGTACGGCGCTTTCCTCGTCTTTGAATCTTCAAATAGCAATTGGTCAAGGTACTTTTTGGAAGGATGTCTTAGAAAATTCTTCGATGTAGCTTTGCCTTGTTCAAGACATGCCAAGTGGATTGCTAACTCACACACGAGCATGGATGCGGTGGACATGCACAAAAACAAGCTCATGTTTAAGATTGGATGTGCTATGAAGGTTGTGCTGGGTCGAAGCAGTCCAACCATAACTTGAGGACAAGTTTCTTTTTAGTAGGGAGTATGATGTAGTATGTAGTAAGGGTACCTATGTAATTTTGTGCTCTTAGTAGTAAGGGGTCTATATATATGTGTTGGAGTCTCTTATTTGGTAGCTTTTATCATTTTGAACAAATATTATCAAGAGCTAGTCTCTTTTGTATCCCATTTGGGTGTTTCTCTCTCTACATTATCTATGGGTATCTTTGGTTGCATCATAATCGGTGCATATTAATTAGTAATTGGCGATTAATTGTTAGTCAGACCTAATCGGATAGGCCCCGCTAGCGATTAATCACCGATTAATTCCTATTTTAGAACAATGCATGTACTAGTGTCTTTCCTATTAGAAATAGTAAACAAACTCCAACATTGGTTTAAGCTTAAATTTTACAATCTTACAATGTATGTATATTATGTAGATGCATAGATACATTTTCCTATGTATTTTTGAAATTTGGACCAAATCGCTACGATTTATGATTCGGAAAAGGAACAATTGGACTCGCAATCTGACAATCTTGATCCAGGGGGTTATCCTAGTGGTAGGTTGAGCCATAAATCACAAAGTTGAATTCCCATACCCTTTGGTATGGTTGAGCAAAAAAAAAAAAAGACCCCAATAGGCGATGAGTAATTTGGCAAGCTGGTGAGTGCAGCCACAGGTTTGGTTCCTTGAAGCGCTTGATCCCCATAGGGCACACAAGGCTATCTTAAGTAATTGTTCGGTATGCGGGGGCCAAGGGCTAGGACGATTGGATGTACCCGAGAAACTAGTTGAGGCAAAAGGCCTTTTCTAGAAGACAAGATAGAAAGGATTGAGAGAGAAATGCAAACAGGGAGACTGAGCAAGGGGCTTTAGAATTTCTTAAGAGCAGTGTTCTAAAAGTCGTTAGGCGCTAGTCAGGCAAAAGAAGGGCGCCTGGTGCCTAGAGGCCAACTAATCGGCGCATAGGACGGTTTTTATCTAGGCGTTGGATCCCTGCCTAGCCTAGGCGCCGACTAGTTGGCCGCCTAGACCGATTTTTGGAACAGAGCTTAAGAGAGCCACTTTGGCTTGAATTTGTACAGCAATCAAGTTGCACATTTTACTGTTTTATTTTCCTACCAATCAATTCTTTGTTCAAGTATTTTGCTTGCTCTCAATTAAGTACAGCAGCTACAGCTGTTTCAGTTGTTTGCCACAACACTATTGAATCAGTACACTGTGGATTGTTGTTATATGGCCTCAGCTTGTACAATATTGGCTACTAGTGAATGCGTCCATAATACATGATACATCAGTAATGTTATCCGTCAGATAGCCCGGAAGGAGGAAGCATGCCACATTTCCGTGTACCAAACAAGGAAATATCGCTTTTGCCAAATCCCAATACAGTAGTAGCAACAAAAATAATAGTTAGGAGTTCTTTCTGTGCTCCACTGTTTTTATTTCCAGGTCGAAAATGCTAGTATAATTTTGTTTTCTTCTCATATCGGGACTCAACTCACTTTTCCGAAGAAACTTTTCTTCTGCCTCGCTAAGTTGGGTGAGACATTCTTCCTTTCAATTCTTCTCCTTGTGCAGGTAATGGGCTACCTACATCCCTACCTCCAGCAAGAAGCTCACTAACTTTTTTCCATTCATTAATTTCTTGTCTAACAACTCTGAAAATTTTCTTTTGCTGCAATGGCAGCTGAATCGAGTAAACCAGGGTCGCACAACTTTGGAGTGACGCCTGCAAATTCGTTACTTGCAGATGAGGAAGAAGCCAAGGCTGTATTAACATTGTTTTTGAAGAAACGAGGTTTCAGCGAGAGGTCATTGCAGCAAGAACTATGCACAAATCAGCACTTTTTGTTGATCACCTTGTTTCAAGGCTTCATTCTGTTCATAAAACTCAGCATCCAGGAGGTTTGAGTTCAACGCATCATTACATTCCTTGAAGCACGTTTTTTATGTTTATCTATTTTTTAACCTTTATTACCATGGCAGTCCCTGAGATTAAGAAGTCCAATCCCAAGTTCGTGGCTGGGCCCTCTTTGCATAAACGGATTTCAATTCCTTACCCTCTTAAGTGAAAATCTACAGTAATTTAAGACCGTTGAATCAGATTTGGGCCATTGTGCTACGGTCTATACCTTTTACCAAGCTAAAAACATTTTAGGGTTCTAAATTTTTTTTGGGGCCTGATGTTTTGACAACAGTTGGGGCCTAAAGCAATTGCTTCATTGGCATTAGCCCAGGGACAACCCCTTCTATTGCCTAGCTTATCTGATCTCCTTTGACATTTCAGTGCGAGAGCTTACAACCCCTGAGATCAGGGATGCTCTATATTCATACCTTGAAACCCTCTATGAAGAGTTTGGAGACATTCTGGTAGATGTAGTGGAAAATTTTCCAAATCCACCTACAGAGGAAAGATCAATAGAAAATTTATCAGTCTCAACAGTGGAAGGAGGACTGGTTTCGGCCCCTATTACTACCCTCAACTCTCAGAAGTTAAAAGCCTTGGGTAGATTGACTGACGATGGTCCCACTGGGAAGCTTCCTCCTCTAATTATCTACCTCACAGAACTTGGCATGGAACATGCGGTGATCAAAGAAGCGATAAGCAAGTTCCCTCCCTTCGCTGACTACAGCTTGGATGAGAAAGTTAAGCCTATGGTTGAATTCCTACTTCATCTTGGGGTACCCAAATCCGATATCCCCTCCATTCTCAGGAAATGCCCTCAACTCTGTGGAGTCGGTCTCTCTGAACAAGCTATACACAGTGTGATGTTTTTAGAGAACTTAGGCGTGGACAAGAAACAATGGGCAAAGGTAATTTATCGATTTCCTGGGATTCTCTCTTGTACCAGGCTGAAGTTGAAATCAAACCTTGATTGTCTTTATGAATTGGGTCTTTCTACCGAAAAGCAGGGTAAGGTTCTAATGCGCTGCCCAAATATCCTAGGATATGGAATGGAGAGGTTAAGGGCTACAGCTGAGTACTTCCATTCTATTGGCGTTGATGTAGGAGCTCTTCTCCACAAATGTCCACACATTTTCAGTCTGAGTATTGAGGCCAATTTGAAACCTGTGACACAGTTTTTCTTGGAGAGGGGATTCAGTATAGAGGAGGTTGCATTAATGGTTTCAAGATTTGGAAATTTTTATACCTTAAGCTTGTCAAAGAACATTATGCCCAAGTGGGAGTTCTTTTTGACAATGGGCTACCCGAAATCCGATCTGGTTAGATACCCTCAGTATTTTGGGTGCAGTTTGGAGCTGAGGATTAAACCTAGGCATGCAATAATGAGGGAAATTGGAGTAACAATGTCTTTGGGTCGGTTACTCTCTGTTTCGGATGGCGACTTGTATGAGATTTTGAAACCAAAAATGGAGAAACATGTTGGATGAAATGGATTACAAAGATTGCAAGATTTTTCTGTTCATCCCGGGTGGTTCAACTAGAGGTTTATGAGGGAAAGCAGAGTAACGATGACTCTGAAACGGTTTCTCCATCTTTCGAATGGTGAGTTGGGTAAGGTTTGCAGATCAAAAACAAAACAAAAGACGAAGAAGTGGGGATATGGTTTTGAAACCGAAAATGAAGGAAAATCTCGGATGAATCAGTTTCGATTCCCAGCTTTGTCTGTTCATCCCAGGTGATTCAATCCCAGTTTTGTTATAGCCTCTGGTCCAAAATCCCAGTAAAGTTAATAGTTTGTCTTTATCGGTGATGAATTATTTAGAGCCAGAAATTATCAAGCTCAGGACATTTCGTTGTTGTTTTGGTAATTATTATTGCAAGGACCAGAGTAGTTACCTTAAATGTCTGTTGTATAAATAAATTTTGCACAGATTGTTGAGGGAAACATTCGACATTCTCCGGGAGCCGTTTCTCAAAGTTTGTTTTGCTTTGTGGTTTCTACCGCACTTTTTTCCTTTTACTCTTTTGGCTCAGTTTGGATTATATCTTCAGTAGAATACGAATGTAATTACTAATTTTATGGAGTGGAAATAGGAGTATGATTACTAGGAATGAAATTCTTAGGAATATAATACTTGAAGTAATTTTATTCAAGTGTTTGGATTAATTCAGTAATTTTAAATAGGAATTAATTATTTTAGAAATTTATCAAATTCAATATTTACTTTTTCTATTGATTGAGTCAGGAATTTAAGATTTCCATGGAATGAGGGAGGGATCGGATTCGCACTCAAATTGGTAATGTGATTCTAGTCGGATGTGTTGTCATCACAATTCAATTCCTATTTCCCAAACATGAGAATCCTGAGAGTGTGACATCACATTCCTATTCTTGTTCCTTCCTAACATTTGAATCATGGAAGTATGGCGACATATTTTTATTCCTCTTCAAGTTTCCTATCGTCCAAACTGAGTCTTCGATTCTGCCTTGGTGAAAATTAATCTTCATGTGTGTAAATAATTAGTTTGAATATCTATATTCGGAATATCATTATAATCATGGAAGTATGGCGACATATTTTTATGGGAAAAATTCAAAATACCCCCAAACCTATACACCCAAATTCAATTAGACTCCCAATCTTTTAAAAACTTCAATTTTACTCCCAACGTTATATTCCGTTAATCAAAATGCCCCCTTCCGTCCAAATTACTAACGGATTCCGTTAAACACTCCGTTAAATAGTATTCTGATCGAATTTTGATGATCCGAGCCGCTCAATGTGTTTAAAATGTGATTTTAAGGATACTTTCAAGAAATCAACAAAAAAAATGACCGGGAAGGGCTTCATCTGAACAGTTTTTCAATAAAAAACTGTTCAGATGAAAAACTGTTCAGATGAAGCCCTTCCCGGTCATTTTTTTTGTTGATTTCTTGCAAGTACCCTTAAAATCACGTTTTAAACACATTGAGCTGCTCGGATCATCAAAATTCGATTGGAAAAGGGGAGGTGTGGATCGATCCGGATTTTATTCAAGTACGGACGTTCGGATTTTGCTTCGGTCTTTACCTCCCCTTTTCGGATCGAATTTCGATGATCCGAGCCATTCAATGTGATTAAAATGTGATTTTAAGGGTACCCGTGTGAAATCAGCAAAAAAAAAAAATGATCGGAAGGGCTTCATCTGAACAATTTTTTATTGAACCATAAAATAAATAATTGTTCAGATGAAGCCCTTCCGATCATTTTTTTTTTGCTGATTTCCTCGCGAGTACCCTTAAAATCACGTTTTGAACACATTGAGCGGCTCGGATCATCGAAATTCGATCCAAATACTATTTAACGGAGCTTTTAATGGAATCCGTTAGTAATTTGAACGGAAGGGGGCATTTTGATTAACGGAATATAACGTTGGGAGTAAAATTGAAGTTTTTAAAAGGTTGGGAGTCTAATTGAATTTGGGTGTATAGGTTGGGGGGTATTTTGAATTTTGTCCTATTTTTATTCCTCTTCAAGTTTCCTATCGTCCAAACTGAGTCTTCGATTCTGCCTTGGTGAAAATTAATCTTCATGTGTGTAAATAATTAGTTTGAATATCTATATTCGGAATATCATTATAGGAATAGTCCCAAATCGGAGAAATTGGGAAAAAAATATGAAATATATGTAAAGGGCCTAAAGGCCGACCAACTACTATTAACTTGACGTTAATCTTTTGAGTTACGTGGTTAGACTAAGAGTTGAGTAGGTCCACTGGAGCGGGTCGTAGGTGGGTTTGACAGTGAGGTGCCTGTTATGCTTAAGCGTGACTTGTCACACATTGTTTGATGGGTGGAAGCAGGACTGTTGCAGTAAGATGGGGAGATTGTGAGAACCCAACTAAAAATAGTCCTACATCTTTCCTTGATCTTATTAATCTTTGTAACAATTTCAGCCAAGATGGGGAGATTGTGAGAACCCACCTAAAAATAGTCATACATGTTTTCTTGATCTTATTAATTTTTGTAACAATTTCATAGATTAATGAAATTTGTTTTGCCTTTCAAAAATAAAATAAAATAGTCCTACATCGAATTTGTGGAATATGATGTCATCTTTCCTTGTTTCTATTAATTTTTGTAACAATTCCATATGAAATTTTTTTTGCCTTAAAAAAAAATAGTCCTACATCGAATTTGTGGAAACTTAACTACTTTTGATTATATTTTCGAATCCTAGGCCACCCAACAAGATTAAAAAACAAGATACGAGGGATGTTGACAATTTTGGTCGGGTCGCCTTTGTAATGGAATTTTTTTTTTAAGACGGTAAAATTCATCCTGACTATAGTATTAGTCTATTAGACAATATTAACAAAGGAAATTAAATTCTACACTCTTTTTTTTGACATTTATATTCTTCTTCTTTTTTGTCTTCAAATAAAAAAATTACATACACTTTCAACGCTAAAATGTTAAAAAATGAGTGAATGAGATATAAAAAAAAAAGAGTATAAAATTCAATTTCCATTAACAAATTGCAATTTACTAGAACAAAACAAAAGAAAGAGCTGCTGGTGTCTGCCAAAAGACCCACCATATCCAATCTCCAAATCAACTCAAACCACTCAGAAATTCCTCCTCTCTTTCTTCCCCAGTTCGCTCCATAACCACACCAAATTAAACCCTAGCCGCACGCACTCATTATACTGCTTCCTAAACAATGCTTCGCTTAAAGCACTAATCTACTGGAAAAAGATGCAAACTTTCCCTGCCATAAGGTGCTCCGACCTTTCATCTCTACCTGGAGCAGGAGCAGCTTTTTTCATACCCAGGTCTCAATTTCTTGTCATTCTCATACATGGGTCATGTATCTATTGTTGTATTACTGTATAGATTCATAGTACCTATCATGCTTTGTAATGGACATGAGTTTTGTGTCTATACATTCGTTACGGTTATGGAATATAGGGTGATGATTATCCCTTGATGTTACCAAAAAGAATCATACTTCTTGCTCTTTTGAGTATTCTGATGATAAACTTTTGGGATTTGTAAATGCTTTCCTATCTGATTGTGCTGGTGCAATGATAAACTCGGTAGAAGAATTAACAAGGAGTTGGCTGGTGGTGAAGGTTAGGAGTTGGCTGGCTTTTGCATTACCAGGAAATAAAATTCTGGACGAGGGCATGTGAATGTGTACAGTACTATTGTTGTTGATCGTCATAAATTGCAAAAAAACATTGAGGCCTTGAAAGCATATTTGTCTAAATTTTGACCAAATTCACGCACCCAGGATAAATCTAGTATTTGGATTTCAACATGGTTGAGCAGAAAAACGAAGGCAATGAGTGTCGCAAGGGGTTAGCCAAATGGTAAGTTGAGCCATGGGTTCAGATCTGTGAAGCACTTGATCCCCTTAGGCCCTCACTGCCACACAGGGCTATCTCCAGTAATTACTATTTAGCCCAAGGGAACTAGAGTATCGAATCGAGGGAACTAGAGTATCGAATCGGGTGTGACATAAAAAGTAGAAATTGTTTTTTAGTGATATTAGTAGGGAAGTTTTCATGTTTATTGTTTAGTTTCATCGTAGCCAGTTTTTACTTAACTTGGCCCACGCAATGCCCCAAGACTCCCGTGCCTTTCTTGGTCGTACCAACCGATGATTCCTGTTAAGTCTTTCTTCATTTTAGAGCAAGAGGCAGAACTAAGGGTATGAAAATGCCCAAGAGCCCACTTGAGCAATTTACCATTCCCCCATTGATTGGCATGGTAATGAAAGCCTTGGACTTGGGGTTTCCCCACTCATAAGGTTCAATTGCCCTTGCTAGGAACTCTTAGGTCACCTCACCTCATAAATAAAAATGTGAAACAACTGCGGAAGGGACTGGAGGATTTGTCCAATGCGTCCTCATGCAAAAGCGTGGGAAACAGCAATGTGGAGGGCTGTAGGGATTAGTTTGAGTTGTGCACAAGATGTCAAGGAAACCGTGCACTACCAAGAAAAGGGTGAGAGATGATTATCCATTGGTATTCCAAAAGAATCATAGTTCTTGCACTTCTGAGTATTCTGATGATAATGTTTAGGGTCTGTAAATGCTTTCCTATGATCCTATCTGATTGTCATGACT
Organism: Rhododendron mucronatum var. ripense; assembly: GCA_019656295.1. NCBI lineage: Eukaryota > Viridiplantae > Streptophyta > Magnoliopsida > Ericales > Ericaceae > Rhododendron > Rhododendron mucronatum. Next base: position 1,719,065 of record BPLT01000032.1, on the reverse strand, counting down.
CATGATGCAATGGCAAATTCGCTGGAGGAGGTCACATGAATGTCTAAAGTATTATGGTTGCTGATTATAACAAACTGTTAAACACAATGAGGCCTTGAAATCATATTGTGTGAATTTGGTTGGTGCTCGACTGGCCAAATTCACAACCGAGGATAAATCTAGTGTTTCGATTTTAATATGATTGGGCTCAAAAACAAATGTAGTGAGTGACCCATACGGTTGGCCTAGTGGTAGGTTGAGCCATAGATCACAAAGTCGAATCCACGTGTGTTTCATATGTTTGAGCCAAAAGATAAAGTAAACTCAAGGGGTTGGCCAGATGGTAAATTGTGCCATGGGTTCGGATCCATGAAGCACTTGGTCCCCTTAGGGCCACACCGCTCTATCTCCAGTAATTATTTGGTTTGCATGGGCCCTGGGTGTGCGGGTGATTGGATGTTCCCGAGGATCTAGTTGAGGTGGATTTTTTTGAAATATAAGGTAACAAGGGATTGAGAAAAAGAAATGCAATCAGTGGGACTATGAGCAAGTGTTTTTGGAATATCTAAAGGTAGCTTCTTAAACTTGAATTCCTTCTGCGGTTTGCAGTTTTGTTTTCCAACCAATCAATTCTTTGTTCAATTATTTAGCTAGCACTCAATCGTTTGCCACTACACTTGTGAATAACCACACTTTGTTGTTATATGGCCTCAGGCTTGTATAATATTGGCTACTATTTAAGCATACATGATACATTATTAGCATTGCCTATTTGATTTGATGGAAAGAGGAAGCATGCCACATTTGCTTGTAAAAAAAAAAGAAATATTGTTCTTGCGAGATCCCACTACAACAGTTGCAGCAAAAATAGTGGCTGGGAGTTCTTTCTGTGCTTCACTGTTTCTATTTCCAAGTTGAAAGTACTAATTTTGTGTTTGGTATTGTATCAGGGCTCAACTCACTTTTCCCAGTAAATTGTTCTTCTGCCGCGCTAAATATGGTGAGCGGTGCTTCCTTTTTAATTCTTCTCCTTGTTGCATGTACAACTACCTACTTCCTTACCTCCAATAAGAAGCTCACAATTGTTTTTCGGTTAGTTAATTTCTTGTCTAACAATTTTGCAAAATTTGTTTTGCTAAATGGCAGCTGAATTTGGTAACGCAGGGTCGCACAATTTAATATTTGCAGCTGCAAATCCATTACTTGCTGAAAAGGAAGAAGCCAAGGCTGTATTGACCTTGTTTTTGGAGAAACGTTGTTTGAGCAAGGTGGTTGAAGCAAGAACTGTTGACAAATCAGCACTTTTTATCGATCACCTTGTTTCAAGGCTTCATTCTGTTCATAAAAATCGGTATCTGGGAGGTTCACGTACTTTCCTTAAGCATGCCTTCTTTTTTTTGTTCCTATTTTTGATCTTTATTACCATTGCAGTCCCTGAGATTAAGGGGCCCTGTCCCAAGTTCATAGATAGGCCCTCCTTACATTAACGGATTTCAATGCCCTTACCCGTTTAAATGACAATCTAGAGTAAATTGAAACCGTTGAATCAGATTTGGGCCCTTGGGCTATAGTCTACATCATTTATCAAACTATAAATATTTTTATTTTCAACTTTCATTCAGGGTTCTATATGTTTTCGGGCCGGATTTTTTAGACCACAGTTGGGGCCTTAGGCAATGGCTTCTTTGGCATTAGCCCAGGGACGACCCTTTTATTGCCTAGCTTATCTTATTTCTTTTGACCTTGCAGGGCAAGAGCTTACAACTCTTGAGATCAGGGATGCTTTAAATCCATACCTTGAAACCCTCTACGAGGAGTTTGGAGACATTCTGGTAGATGTAGTTGAAAATTTTCCAAATCCAGCCACTGAAATAAGATCAACAGAAAATTTATCAACCCCGTCTTTGGAAGAAGAACCAGTTGTGCCAGTTTCAGCCCCTATTACCACCCTCAACTCCAAGAAATTAAAAGCCTTGGCTAGATTGACTGACGACGGTCTCACTGGGAAGCCACCTCCATATATTGTCTACCTCACAGAACTTGGCATGGACATGGAGGTGATCAAAGAAGTGACACAGAAGTTTCCTAAATTTGCTTACTACAGTTTGGATAGGAATATTAAACCTTTTGTTGAATTCCTACTTGATCTTGGGATACCCAAATCCGATATCCCCTCCATTTTCAGCAAAAGGCCCCAACTATGTGGGGTCCGTCAGATGGAAAAATTATTAATACCCACTATTACGTATTTAAAGAACTTGGGCATGGACAAGAAACAGTTGGCAAAGGCAATTTTTCGATTCCCTGGGCTTCTCACTTGTAGCAGGCAGAAGTTGGAATCAACTATTGATCTGCTTTATGAATTGGGGCTTCCAGCCGAAAACCTGTGTAAGGTTATAACACGTGGTCCGCAGATCTTAGGTTTTAGTGTGGAGACTCTAAAGGCTAGAGCAAAGTATTTCCATTCTATTGGGGTTGATGTTGGCCATCTTCTCTCCAGACATCCGCAAATTTTTTTTCTAAACATTGAGACCAATTTGAAACCTTTGACGGAGTTTTTCTTGGAGAGGGGATTCAGTACTGCAGATATTGCATCAATGATTTCCAAGTTTGGAGTTCTGTATAATTTGAGCTTGTCAAACAACATTATACCCAAGTGGGAGTTTTTTTTGACAATGTGCTACTCGAAATCTGAGCTGGTTAAATATCCTCAGTATTTTGCGTACAGTTTGGAGCTGAGGATTAAACCTAGGTATGCAATAGTGAGGGAAATTGGAGTAACGTTTTCTCTGGGTTGGTTACTCTCTCTTTCAGATGGTGACTTTGATGAGGTTTTGAAACGAAAAATGGAGAAACATGTTGGATGAAATGGATTACTACAAGATTGCAAGATTGATTTTTCTGTTCTTCACGGGTGGTTCAACCAGAGGTTTATGAGGGAAAGCGGTGTAACGTTTGACTCTTAAACGGTTTCTCCATCTTTCGAATGGTGAGTTGGATAAGGTTTGCAGATCAAAAACAAAACAAAAGAAGAAGAAGTGTGATATGGTTTCGAAACGAAAAATCAAGGAAAATGTCGATGAATCTGTTTCGATTCCAAGCTTTGTCTGTTCATCACAGGTGATTCAATCCCAGTTTTGTTATAGCCTTGTGTTTAGAATCCCAGTAGGGTTAAGGGTTAGGCTTTATCACTGTTGAATCATTTAGAATCACAAAATATCAGGCGCGGGCCATATCGTTGTTGTTTTATTATTATTTCAAGGACCAGAGTGGTTTTAATGTCTGTTGTATACATAAATTTTTGTGGAAATGACGGTCAATGACGTGTTTTTGATAATTAATAATCGTTAAGGACATTTTCAGCATTAACAAATATTCTCAGTATATCATTGGTGGGTATTAATTATCAAAACATGTCATGGGCCTTTATTTTGCCTAAATTTTTGTTTGTGCGATCTCTGTGTTGATAATGGAGAGAACTAATGAAACAAACCAAGCTGATTGAGTACAGAAAGAATTACCCTGTGGTATTACCATCAATGTTTGTTTTATTATTTCATATTTTTCGTTTTTATGAGATTCTGCCTCGGTGAAAATCAAATACTATGATAAAACTCTTGATATTCTTCATTTGTCTAAATAATGAGAAATTGCGTGCAAATGCTATGTGTGTGTGGACAGCATGTGTGGTTGTAGCATTTGCTTATTGATTTGGTCAAATGGGTTGCATTACTCAGGACAAATTATGTAGGGTATGTTTTGAGGAAATAAATGAAAAAAATAAGGGGAAATAATTATTTAGGGTATGTTTCGAGGAAATAAATGAAAAAAAATAAGGGGAAATAATTATGAAGAAAATGTGGAGAAAAGTTAAAAGATAAATTAGAGGGAAAGTTGCATTTTTATTTTTATTTTTGAAATTTGCCCTAATCTTTCTTTGAGAACCAAACAAACGGAACGAAATCCTTTTCACTTCTTTCCAAACAGTTGTTTATTCGGTTGGTGAGTTGGTTTACTCTTTGTGTAATTGATCAGGGCTTGATTCTCGAGGTCATATCACACAAAAGTACTCCCTTATAGGAGTAATATTTAACACTTTTACTATTCTAGTCCTATTAAAAAACTTAGCTATATCTTGTAATCCATAATATTTTTTATAAGAAATATGAATCTTGTCTGATAGATAATAATTTGTTTTATTAAACAAAGTTCAAAAAATCACATAAAACATTACGGATTGAAAGACATATGCAATTTTAAAATGGCACGTATTCCTGAAAATATCAAACATTATGGGACCGAGATAGTAATTTTTGTGAATTACCTATTCGCATGGACTGTCTTTGACCAGATTAAAAAATAATTAATTAATTAAAGTACGCAAGCTGAGACTCCGTTCCAGAAACCTTCTTAAAAAATAAGTACTTATTTTGCCACTTCTCAAAGAAAAATAAGAAGGTTTGTTCCACAAAATCCAAATAAGCAGCTTATTTCACATTTTCAAACTAAAAAATAATGTAAATGAGAAATAATTTTTCAATTTTTTTTGCACCGTATTAAAGATCTCAATGAGATCTATCAAACAAGATCCATATTGATAGGAAAATTATTTGCGTAAGCGCATAATCTTTGAGCTTGAAATTGTCTTCTCAAAAAATAAGTAATTGTTCAAACTTTTTAGGAACAAGCCTTCTTATTACACAAAAAATAAGTTCTTATTTCGTTTCTGGAACGGGGCCTGATTAGGTGTCTTATTCACACGGATTGTCTTTGACCATTGGAGTATAAACTAACTCGAACGCCTGGCCGTCTAACCAAAAGAGCAAAACCTTTCTTCAACTTGCTTCGCTATGCCCCACGATTCTCACTCAGTGGCTGACATCTGAGCCCGACATACCCAATCTCCAAATCACCTCCAACCCCTCAGAAATCCCTCTTCTCCAAAAAAAGCAAACAAAATTCAACCCTAGACGCAGATTCACGCACGCACACTGCACTGCTTCTCAAACAAAGATTAGCGAAAAATATGGGTCATGTATCTACTGGAAAAATGCAAGCTTTCCCTGCCATAAGGTCCTCCGAGCTTTCCTCTCTACCAGGAGCAGCCTTTTTCAGACCCAGGTCTCGATTTCTTGCGATAATCATACTTGGGTCATGTATCTATTGTTGTAGGAGTATTAGGATATAGGTTCATAGTACCTATCATGCTTCTTGAAACACATGAGTTTTTTTTTTTTTGTATATACATGCTAGACGATTATTTAGCCCAAGGGAACTCGAGTATCGAATCGGGTATGAAATAAAAAGTAGAAATTGTTTTTTTAGTGATATTAATTGGGAAGTTTTCGTGTTTATTGTTTAGTTTCGTCGTAGCCAGTCTTTACTTAACTCGGCCCAAGCAGTGCCCCAAGACTCCCGTGCCTTTCTTGGTCGTACCAACTGGCGATTCCTGTCAAGTCTTTCTTCATTTTTAGAGCAAGAAGCAGAACTACGGGTACGGAAAACGCCCAAGAGCCCACTTGAGCAATTTACCATTCTCCCGTTGATTGGCATGGTAACGAAAGCCTTGTACTTGGGGTTTCCCCACTCATAAGGTTCAATTGCCCTTGCTAGGAACTCTTCGGTCACCTCACCTCATATATAAGACTATAAGAGTGTGAAATGACTGCGGAAGGGACCGGAGGATTTGTCTAATGTGTCCTCATGTGTAAGCATGGGAAACAACAATGTCAAGGACTGTAGGGATTAGTTTGAGGTGTGCGCAAGATGCCCGGGAAACCGTGCACTGCCGGAAAAAAAGGGTGAGAGAGAGAGAGAGAGAGAGATGATTATCCGTTGCTATGCCAAAAGAATCATAGTCTCATAGATCTTCTGAGTATTCTGATGATAATGTTTAGGGTCTGTAAATGCTTTCCTATCTGATTGTCATGATGCAATGGCAAATTTGCTAGAGGAGGTCACATGAATGTCTACACTATTATGGTTGCTGATTATCACAAACTGTGAAACATAATAAGGCCTTGAAACCATATTGTGTGAATTTGGTTGGTGCTTGACTGGCCAAATTCACGCACCTAGGGTAAATCTAGTGTTCGTATTTTAATATGATAGTGACCCCTGGGGTTAGCCTAGTAGTAGGTTGAGCCATAGATCACAAAGTCGAATCCACGTATGTTTTGTATGTTTGAGTGAAAAGATAGGCAAGTAAACTCAAAGGGTTGGCCAACTGGAATTGTGCGATGGGTTTGGATCCATGAAGCACTTGGTCCCCTTTGGGCTGCAGTGCTCTATCTCTAGTAATTATTCGGTACGCATGGGCCCTGGGTTTGGGGGGCATTGGATGTTCCCAAGGAACCAGTTGAGGTGGATGTTTTGAAATACAAGATAACAAGGGATTCAGAAATAGAACTGCAATCAGTGGGAGTATGAGCAAGTGTTTTTGGTGTATCTAAAGGTAGCTTCTTAAACTTGATTTCGTACGGTAATCCAGTCCTTGTGCGGTATGCAGTTTTGTTTTCCCAGCAATCAATTCTTTGTTCAATTACGTACAGCTGTTCAGTTGTTTGCCACTACACTTGTAAATAAGCACACTTTGTTGTTATATGGCCTCAGGCTTGTATAAGATTGGCTACTATTAAAGCATCCATGATACATTATTAACATCACCTGTATGATATGAAGGAACGAGGAAGCATACCACATTCGCTTGTCAAAAAAAAAAAAAAGAAGAAAAGAAATGTTGTTCTTGTAAGATCCCAATACAACAGTAGCAGCAAAAATAGTGGCTTGGAGTTCTTTCTGTGCTTCACTGCCTCTATTTCCAAGTTGAAAATGCTAAATTTTTGTTTTGATATTGCATCAGGACTCAACTCACTTTTCCCAATAAATTGTTCTTCTGCCGTGCAAAATATGGTGAGTGATTCTTCCTTTTTAATTCTTCTCCTTGTTGCATGTACAATTACCTACTTCTGTACCTCCAATAAGAAGCTCACCATTGTTTTTCCTTTAGTTAATATCTTGTCTAACAATTTTGCAAAATTTGTTTTGCTAAATGGCAGCTGAATCGGGTAACACAGGGTCGCACAACTTAATATTTGCGCCTGCAAATCCATTAGTTACGGAAAAAGAAGAAGCCAAGGCTGTATTGACCTTGTTTTTGAAGAAACGAGGTTTGAGCAATGCGGTTGCAGCAAGAACTGTCGACAAATCAGCACTTTTTATCGATCACCTTGTTTCAAGGATTCATTTTGATCATAAAAATCGGTATCCGGGTTAAGTACAATGGATCATTGCTTTCCTTAAGCACGCTTTTTTTTATGTTCCTATTTTTTGATCTTTATTAGCATTGCAGTCCCTGAGATTAAGGGGCCCTATCCCAAGTTTGTAGATGGGCCCGCCGCCCTCCTTACATGAACGGATTTCAATGCACTTACCCACTTAAATGACAATCTGGAGTAAATTGAAACCGTTGAATCAGATTTGGGCCCTTGGGCTACAGTCTATATTATTTATTGAACGAGAAATATTTTTAATTTCAACTTTCATTCAGGGTTCTAAATTTTCCGGGCCGTATTTTTTAGACAACAGTTGGGGCCTTAAGCAGTGGCTTCTTTGGCATTACTTGCATTAGCCCAGGGATGACCCTTTTTATTGCCTAGCTTATCTTATTTCTTTTGACCTTTCAGGGAGAGAGCTTACAACTCTTGAGATCAGGGATGCTTTAAATCCATACCTTGAAACCCTCTACGAGGAGTTTGGAGACAGTCTGGTAGATGTAGTTGAAAATTTTTCAAATCCACCCACTGAAGTAAGATCAACAGAAAATTTATCAATCCCGTCTTTGGAAGAAGAGCCAGTTGTGCCAGTTTCAGCCCCTATAACCACCCTCAACTCCAAGAAATTAAAAGCCTTGACTAGATTAACTGATGACGGTCTCACTGGGAAGCTGCCTCCGCATATTGTCTACCTCACAGAACTTGGCATGGACATGGACGTGATCAAAGAAGTGACACTGAAGTTTCCGAAATTTGTTTACTACAGTTTGGATAGGAATATTAAACCTTGTGTTGAATTCTTACTTGATCTTGGGATACCCAAATCCGATATCCCCACCATTCTCAGCAAAAGGCCCCAACTATGTGGAGTCCGTCAGATGGAAAAATTAGTAATACCCTCTATTACGTATTTAAAGAACTTGGGCATGGACAAGGAACAGTTGACAAAGGCAATTTGTCGATTCCCTGCACTTCTCACTTGTAGCAGGCAGAAGTTGGAATCAACTATTGATCTGCTTTATGAATTGGGGCTTCCAGCCGAAAAACTGTGTAAGGTTCTAACGCGTGGTCCGCAGATCTTAGGTTTGAGTGTGGAGACTCTAAAGGCTAGAGCAAAGTATTTCCATTCTGTTGGGGTTGATGTTGGCCGTCTTCTCTGCGGACATCCGCAAATTTTTTGTCTAAACATTGAGACCAATTTGAAACCTTTGACGGAGTTTTTCTTGGAGAGGGGATTTAGTACTGCAGATATTGCATCAATGATTTCCAAGTTTGGAGTTCTGTATTATTTGAGCTTGTCAAACAACATTATGCCCAAGTGGGAGTTTTTTTTGACAATGTGCTACTCGAAATCTGAGCTGGTTAAATATCCTCAGTATTTTGGGTACAGTTTGGAGCTGAGGATTAAACCTAGGTATGCAATAATGAGGGAAATTGGAGTAACGTTTTCTCTGGGTTGGTTACTCGCTCTTTCAGATGGTGACTTTGATGAGGTTTTGAAACGAAAAATGGAGAAACATGTTGGATGAAATGGATTTCTACAAGATTTCATTATTTTTCTGTTCATCACGGGTTGTTCAACTAGAGGTTTATGAGGGAAAGCGCTGTAACGTTGACTCCGAAACGGTTTCTCCGTCTTTCGATTGGTGAGTTGGTTAAGGTTTGCAGATCAAAAACAAAACAAAAGAAGTGTGATATGGTTTCGAAACGAAAAATCAAGGAAAATGTCGATGAATCTGTTTCGATTCCAAGCTTTGCCTGTTCATCACAGGTGATTCAATCCCAGTTTTGTACCTATAGCCTTGTGTTTAAAATCCCAGTAAAGTTTAGGGGTAGGCTTTATCACTGTTGAATAGAACCGCAAAATATCAGGCGCGGGGCATATCGTTGTTGTTTTATTATTATTTCAAGGGCCAGAGTGGTTTTAATGTCTGTTGTATGCGTAAATTTTTGGGAAAATGACGGCCAATAACGTGTTTTGATAAATGTTCTCAACATGTTCTTGCCGGGTATTAATTATCAAAACACGTCCTGGGCCTTTATTTTCCCTAAACACTCTGTGTTGATAATGGAGAAAACTAATGAAACAAACCAAGCTGATTGAGTACAGAGGGAATAACCCTATGGTATTACCATCAAATGTTTGTTTTATTATTTCATATTTTTCGTTTTTATGAGATTCTGCCTCGGTGAAAATCAAATATGATAAAACTCTTGATATTCTTCATTTGTCTAAATAATGAGAAATGCTACAACTGTACACCTTTGCGTGCAACTGCTATGTGTGTGGGGAAAGTATGTGTGGTTGTAGCATTTGCTTATTGATTTGGTCAAATGGGTTGCATGACTTAGGACAAATTATTTAGGGTATGTTTCGAGGAAATAAATGAAAAAACATATGGTGAAATAATTATGAAGAAAAGGTGGAGAAAAGTTAAAAGATAAATTTGAGGGAAAGTTGCCTCTTTTTTTTGAAATTTGCCCTAATCTTTCTTTGAGAACCAAACAAACGGAACGAAATCCTTTTCACTTCTTTCCAAACAGTTGTTTATTCGGTTGGTGAGTTGGTTTACTCTTTGTGTAATTGATCAGGACTTAATTCTCGAGGTCATATCACACGAAAGTACTCTCTTATAATATTTGACACTTTTACTATTCTAGTCCTATTAAAAAAATTAACTATATCTTGTAATCCGTAATATTTTTTTATAAGAAATATGAATCTTGTCTGATAGATAATAATTTATTTTATTAAACAAAGTTTAAAAAATCACATAAAACATTACGGATCGAAAGACATATACAATTTTAAAATGGCACGTATTCCTGAAAATATCAAACATTATGGGACCGAGATAGTAATTTTTGTGAATTACCGATTCGCATGAACTGTCTTTGACCAAATTAAAAAATAATTAATTAATTAAAGTACGCATAAGCTGTCTTAATCACACGGATTGTCTTTGACAATTGGAAAAATAATTAGTTGTTAAGATACTTACAAACTAACTCGAACGCCTGGCCGTCTAACCAAAAAGAGTTTTTTTTGAAAACATCCCTCCAACTATCCACCAGATTTTTACTTAGTTCTCAAACTATCAAAATGTTTTATTTAGTCCTCCAACTATTGGCTTGCGTTCTATTTAGTCCTTCCATTAAGTTTCAAACGGAACTTAACGGCCGGGCAACGTTTTGTTAAAAAAAATAAAGTTTCCAACCACCAATTTGCAATCCTATGGAGTAGAAACGTGATTATGAGAGCCTTAGAGACAAAATTTGATAATGCCTCTTTAGAAAAATATGATCAAAATAATAAGATCTTCACATCCATTTAAACGGATTAAAATTTGAGCACTTAATTTTTTCGGACGGCAACGTTTTGTTTTAAAAAAAAAGTTCTCAACCATCAATTTGCAATCCTATGGAATAGAAATGTGATTATGAGAGCCTAAGAGACAAAATTTGACTATGTCTATTTAGAATAATATGATCAGAATAATAAGATCTTCACACCCATTCAAACGGATAAAATTCGAGCACTTAATTTTTTAACTATATTTTTTAATATATAAACCGTCTTAAAAAATTAAGTGCTCAAATTTTAATCCGTTTGAATGGGTGTGAAAATCTTATTATTCTGATCATATTATTTTAAAGAGATATAGTTAAATTTTGTCTCTAAGGCTCTCATAATCATAATCACATTTCTATTCCATAGGATTGCAAATTGGTGGTTGGGAACCTTTTTTTTTTAAACAAAACGTTGCCGTCCGAAAAAATTAAGTGCTCAAATTTTAATCCGTTTAAATGGATGTGAAGATCTTATTATTCTAAAGAGACATAATCAAATTTTGTCTCTAAGGCTCTCATAATCACGTTTCTACTCCATAGGATTGCAAATTGGTGGTTGAAAACTTTTTTTTTTTTAACAAAACGTTGCCTGGCCGTTAAGTTCCGTTTGAAACCTAACGGAAGGACTAAATAGAACGCAAGCCAATAGTTGGAGGACTAAATAAAATATTTTGATAGTTTGAGGACTAAGTAAAAATCTGTTGGATAGTTGGAGGTATGTTTTTAAAAAAAACTCAACCAAAAAAGCAAAACCTTTCTTCAACTTGCTTCGCTATGCCCCACGATTCTCACTCAGTGGCTGACATCTGAGCCCGACATACCCAATCTCCAAATCACCTCCAACCCCTTAGAAATCCCTCTTCTCCAAAAAAAGCAAACAAAATTCAACCCTAGACGCAGATTCACGCACGCACACTGCACTGCTTCTCAAACAAAGATTAGCGAAAAACATGGGTCATGTGTCTACTGGAAAAATGCAAGCTTTCCCTGCCATAAGGTCCTCCGAGCTTTCCTCTCTACCAGGAGCAGCCTTTTTCAGACCCAGGTCTCGATTTCTTGCGATAATCATACTTGGGTCATGTATCTATTGTTGTAGGAGTATTAGGATATAGGTTCATAGTACCTATCATGCTTCTTGAAACACATGAGTTTTTTTTTTTTTTGTATATACATTCTAGTTGATTATTTAGCCCAAGGGAACTCGAGTATCGAATCGGGTATGAAATAAAAAGTAGAAATTGTTTTTTTGGTGATATTAATAGGGAAGTTTTCGTCTTTGTTGTTTAGTTTCGTCGTAGCCAGTCTTTACTTAACTCGGCCCAAGCAGTGCCCCAAGACTACCGTGGCTTTCTTGGTCGTACCAACTGGCGATTCCTGTCAAGTCTTTCTTCATTTTTAGAGCAAGAAGCAGAACTACGGGTATGAAAAACGCCCAAGAGCCCACTTGAGCAATTTACCATTCTCCCGTTGATTGGCATGGTAATGAAAGCCTTGGACTTGGGGTTTCCCCACTCATAAGGTTCAATTGCCCTTGCTAGGAACTCTTAGGTCACCTCACCTCATATATAAGACTATAAGAGTGTGAAATGACTGCGCAAGGGACCGGAGGATTTGTCTAATGTGTCCTCACGTGTAAGCATGGGAAACAACAATGTCAAGGACTGTAGGGATTAGTTTGAGGTGTGCGCAAGATGCCCGGGAAACCGTGCACTGCAGGAAAAAAAGGGTGAGAGAGAGAGAGAGAGAGATGATTATCTGTTGCTATGCCAAAAGAATCATAGTCTCATAGATCTTCTGAGTATTCTGATGATAATGTTTAGGGTCTGTAAATGCTTTCCTATCTGATTGTCATGATGCAATGGCAAATTTGCTAGAGGAGGTCACATGAATGTCTACACTATTATGGTTGCTGATTATCACAAACTGTGAAACATAACAAGGCCTTCAAACCATATTGTGTGAATTTGGTTGGTGCTTGACTGGCCAAATTCACGCACCTAGGGTAAATCTAGTGTTCGTATTTTAATATGATAGTGACCCCTGGGGTTAGCCTAGTAGTAGGTTGAGCCATAGATCACAAAGTCGAATCCACATATGTTTTGTATGTTTGAGTGAAAAGATAGGCAAGTAAACTCAAAGGGTTGGCCAACTGGTAAATTGTGCGATGGGTTTGGATCCATGAAGCACTTGGTCCCCTTTGGGCTGCGCAGCTCTATCTCTAGTAATTATTCGGTACGCATGGGCCCTGGGTTTGGGGGGCATTGGATGTTCCCAAGGAGCCAGTTGAGGTGGATGTTTTTGAAATACAAGATAACAAAGGATTCAGAAAAAGAACTGCAATCAGTGGGACTATGAGCAATTGTTTTTGGTGTATCTAAAGGTAGCTTCTTAAACTTCATTTCGTATGGTAATCCAGTCCTTGTGTGGTATGCAGTTTTGTTTTCCTAGCAATCAATTTTTTGTTCAATTATGTACAGCTGTTTCAGTTGTTTGCCACTACACTTATAAATAAGCACACTTTGTTGTTATATGCCCTCAGGCTTGTATAAGATTGGCTACTATTAAAGCATCCATGATACATTATTAACATCAGCTGTTTGATATGATGGAACGAGGAAGCATGCCACATTCGCTTGTCAAAAAAAAAAAAAATAAAGGAAGAAATATTGTTCCTGCGAGATCCCAATTCAACAGTAGCAGCAAAAATAGTGGCTTGGGGTTCTTTCTGTGCTTCACTGTTTCTATTTCCAAGTTGAAAATAATTTTTGTTTTGATATCGTATCAGGACTCAACTCACTTTTCCCAATAAATTGTTCTTCTGCCGTGCAAAATATGGTGAGCGATTCTTCCTTTTTAATTCTTCTCCTTGTTGCATGTACAATTTCCTACTTCTGTACCTCCAATAAGAAGCTCACCATTGTTTTTCCTTTAGTTAATATCTTGTCTAACAATTTTGCAAAATTTGTTTTGCTAAATGGCAGCTTAATCGGGTAACACAGGGTCGCACAACTTAATATTTGCGCCTGCAAATCCATTAGTTACGGAGAAGGAAGAAGCCAAGGCTGTATTGACCTTGTTTTTGAAGAAACGAGGTTTGAGCAATGCGGTTGCAGCAAGAACTGTCGACAAATCAGCACTTTTTATCGATCACCTTGTTTCAAGGATTCATTTTGATCATAAAAATCGGTATCCGGGTTAAGTACAATGGATCATTGCTTTCCTTAAGCACGCTTTTTTTTTTTATGTTCCTATTTTTTGATCTTTATTAGCATTCCAGTCCCTGAGATTAAGGAGCCCTATCCCAAGTTTGTAGATGGGCCAGCCGCCCTCCTTACATGAACGGATTTCAATGCACTTACCCACTTAAATGACAATCTGGAGTAAATTGAAACCGTTGAATCAGATTTGGGCCCTTGGGCTACAGCCTATATTATTTATTGAACGAGAAATATTTTTAATTTCAACTTTCATTCAGGGTTCTAAATTTTTCGGGCCGTATTTTTTAGACAACAGTTGGGGCCTTAAGCAGTGGCTTCTTTGGCATTACTCGCATTAGCCCAGGGATGACCCTTTTTATTGCCTAGCTTATCTTATTTCTTTTGACCTTTCAGGGACAGAGCTTACAACTCTTGCGATCAGGGATGCTTTAAATCCATACCTTGAAACCCTCTACGAGGAGTTTGGAGACAGTCTGGTAGATGTAGTTGAAAATTTTCCAAATCCACCCACTGAAGTAAGATCAACAGAAAATTTATCAATCCCGTCTTTGGAAGAAGAGCCAGTTGTGCCAGTTTCAGCCCCTATTACCACCCTCAACTCCAAGAAATTAAAAGCCTTGACTAGATTGACTGATGACGGTCTCACTGGGAAGCTGCCTCCGCATATTGTCTACCTCACAGAACTTGGTATGGACATGGACGTGATCAAACAAGTGACACTGAAGTTTCCGAAATTTGTTTACTACAGTTTGGATAGGAATATTAAACCTTGTGTTGAATTCCTACTTGATCTTGGGATACCCAAATCCGATATCCCCACCATTCTCAGCAAAAGGCCCCAACTATGTGGAGTCCGTCAGATGGAAAAATTAGTAATACCCTCTATTACGTATTTAAAGAACTTGGGCATGGACAAGGAACAGTTGACAAAGGCAATTTGTCGATTCCCTGCACTTCTCACTTGTAGCAGGCAGAAGTTGGAATCAACTATTGATCTGCTTTATGAATTGGGGCTTCCAGCCGAAAAACTGTGTAAGGTTCTAACGCGTGGTCCGCAGATCTTAGGTTTGAGTGTGGAGACTCTAAAGGCTAGAGCAAAGTATTTCCATTCTATTGGGGTTGATGTTGGCCGTCTTCTCTGCGGACATCCGCAAATTTTTTGTCTAAACATTGAGACCAATTTGAAACCTTTGACGGAGTTTTTCTTGGAGAGGGGATTCAGTACTGCAGATATTGCATCAATGATTTCCAAGTTTGGAGTTCTGTATTATTTGAGCTTGTCAAACAACATTATGCCCAAGTGGGAGTTTTTTTTGACAATGTGCTACTCGAAATCTGAACTGGTTAAATATCCTCAGTATTTTGGGTACAGTTTGGAGCTGAGGATTAAACCTAGGTATGCAATAATGAGGGAAATTGGAGTAACGTTTTCTCTGGGTTGGTTACTCGCTCTCTCAGATGGTGACTTTGATGAGATTTTGAAACGAAAAATGGAGAAACATGTTGGATGAAATGGATTTCTACAAGATTTCATGATTTTTCTGTTCATCACGGGTTGTTCAACTAGAGGTTTATGAGGGAAAGCGGTGTAACATTGACTCCGAAACGGTTTCTCCATCTTTGGATTGGTGAGTTGGTAAAGGTTTGCAGATCAAAAACAAAACAAAAGAAGAAGTGTGATATGGTTTCGAAACGAAAAATCAAGGAAAATGTCGATGAATCTGTTTCGATTCCAAGCTTTGCCTGTTCATCACAGGTGATTCAATCCCAGTTTTGTACCTATAGCCTTGTGTTTAAAATCCCAGTAAAGTTTAGGGTTAGGCTTTATCACTGTTGAATAGAACCACAAAATATCAGGCGCGGGGCATATCGTTGTTGTTTTATTATTATTTCAAGGGCCAGAGTGGTTTTAATGTCTGTTGTTTGAGCAATGCGGTTGCAGCAAGAACTGTCAACAAATCAGCACTTTTTATCGATCACCTTGTTTCAAGGATTCATTCTGTTCATAAAAATCGGTATCCGGGAGGTTCAAGTACAATGGATCATTGCTTTCCTTAAGCACGCCTTTTTTATGTTTCTATTTTTTGATCTTTATTAGCATTGCAGTCCCTGAGATTAAGGGGCCCTATCCCAAGTTTGTAGATGGGCACTCCTTACATGAATGGATTTCAATGCCCTTACCTGCTTAAATGACAATCTAGAGTAAATTGAAACCGTTGAATCAGATTTGGGCCCTTGGGCTACAGTCTATATCATTTATCGAACGAGAAATATTTTTAATTTCAACTTTCATTCAGGGTTCTAAATTTTTTCGGGCCGTATTTTTTAGACCACAGTTGGGGACTTAAGCAATGGCTTCTTTGGCATTACTCGCATTAGCCCAGGGACGACCCTTTATTGCCTAGCTTATCTTATTTCTTTTGACCTTTCAGGGCAAGAGCTTACAACTCTTGAGATCAGGGATGCTCTAAATCCATACCTTGAAACCCTCTACGAGGAGTTTGGAGACATTCTGGTAGATGTAGTTGAAAACTTCCCAAATCCAGCCGCTGAAGAAAGATCAACAGAAATTTTATCAATCCCGTCTTTGGAAGAAGAACCGGTTTCAGCCCCTATTACCACCCTCAACTCCAAGAAGTTAAAAGCCTTGGCGAGATTGACTGACGACGGTCTCACTGGGAAGCCGCCTCCACATATTATCTACCTCACAGCACTTGGCATGGAAATTGAGGTGATCAAAGAAGTGACAAGCAAGTTTCCTTCCTTTGCTTACTACAGCTTGGATAGGAAAATTAAACCTTTGGTTGAAGTCCTACTTGATCTTGGGATACCTAAATCCGATATCCCCACCATTCTCAGCAAAAGGCCCCATCTATGTGGAATCCGTCGGACGGAAAAATTATTAATACCCACTATTACGTATTTAAAGAACTTGGGCATGGACAAGAAACAGTTGTCAAAGGCAATTCTTCGATTCCCTGCGCTTCTTACTTGTAGCAGGCAGAAGTTGGAATCAACTATTGATCTGCTTTATGAATTGGGGCTTCCAGCCGAAAACCTGGGTAAGGTTCTAACGCGTGGTCCGCAGATCTTAGGTTATAGTGTGGAGACTCTAAAGGCTAGAGCAAAGTATTTCCATTCTATTGGGGTTGATGTTGGCAGTCTTCTCTACAGTTATCCGACAATTTTTGGTCTAAACATTGAGACCCATTTGAAACCTTTGACGGAGTTTTTCTTGGAGAGAGGATTCAGTACTGCGGATATAGCATCAATGATTTCCAGGTTTGGAAGTCTCTGTACTTTTAGCTTGTCAAAGAACATTATGCCCAAGTGGGAGTTCTTTTTGACAATGGGCTACCCGAAATCCGATCTGGTTAGATACCCTCAGTATTTTGGGTGCAGTTTGGAGCTGAGGATTAAACCTAGGCATGCAATAATGAGGGAATTTGGAGTAACAATGTCTTTGGGTCTGTTACTCTCTGTTTCGGATGGCGACTTGGATGAGATTTTGAAACGAAAAATGGAGAAACATGTTGGATGAAATGGATTACTACAAGATTGCAAGATTTTTCTGTTCATCCCGGGTGGTTCAACTAGAGTTTTATGAGGGAAAGTGGAGTAACGTTGACTCTGAAACGGTTTCTCTTATCTTTTGAATGTCGGTTTCTCTATCTCTCGAATGTTGAGTTGGATAAGGTTTGCAGACAAGACAAAAGAAGAAGGGTGATATGGTTTTGAAACGAAAAATGATGGAAAATGTCGGATGAATCTGTTTCGATTCCAAGCTTTGTCTGTTCATCACAGGTGATTCAATCTCAGTTTTGTTGAAGCCTGTGGTCCAAAACCCCGGTAAAGTTAATGGTTAGGCTTTATCACTGATAGAAGCAGAAATTATCAGGCTCGGGACGTTTCGTTGCTGTGACTACTTTGGATTATATTTTTGAATCACCAGACAAGATATGAGGAATGTTGCCAACATGGGTGGGGATCACCTTTGTACTGTTTTTTTAGACGGTAAAAATTCATCCCAATTATATTGAAACAATAGTAACAAATTACAACTACTACAACAAAATAAAAGAGGAGTAAAACGATAGGGTAAATTTCACTGACCTCCCCTGAGGTTTCTTACAACAGAGAATATAGTTGCACACAGTTTGCTTCTTGTAAGGAATTTCTTACTTAGCTTAAGTGCGAATTCATAGATTCCGATTGAATTTTGATGATGCGAATCGCTCAATGTGATCAGAACGTAATTTTAAGTGTTTTGGTGAGAAATCAACAAAAAATATGACCGGAAAGAACTTCATCCGAGCAGTTTTTATTGAATGGTTTAATAAAAAAAAATTGCTCAAATCAAGCATTTTTCGGTCATATTTTTATGATTTCTTGTGGGAACACTTAAAATCTCGTTCTGAATATATTGAACGATTTGGATCATCGAAATTTGATCGGAAAATTGAGGTCCACACTTAAGGACCTCACTTAAGATCCCTACAAATGGTTTTCTGTAGTTGCACATGTGGGATGCTTAGTACTCAGCAACTTTTTGTGGATATTGCGGTAGAAAAGTTTTATGATTATATGACGTCGTTTGGATTATCTTATTTGGTTTATGGTTTATGTAATGGGTTTAAGCAAACACTTTTTTTTTTTGACATGGTTTAAGCAAACACTTATGGCTTATGGAGATGGACTTACGTCTAATGTAATGGACTTATGTAACAATTGCTATTGACTCGTGATTGGAAAATGACGGCCAATGACGTATTTTGATAATTAATACCCGTCAAAGACATTTTCAGCATTAACAAATATTTTTAGTATGTCCTTAGTGGATACGTTCTGAACCGTCGTTTTCCCCTCGTCTTTTACATTCCATGGCTGCGCTTTCATTCATTGGTGTGCATCTTTCCAGATAAAAATTGGTGTGTTTCCATTGCTTGTTTTCCGGATTATTAAAAAAAAGAAGAAGTTAGTGTGCATCTTTTTCAAAAAAAAAAAAAAAATTGCATCTTCTAATTTCATTAGAAATAGAGTTTAGATTACCTTCAATGTCATTTCAAAAATAAAAAACAAAATTACCTTCGAAATGTTCGAGAGAAGCTGGACCAAATCTGGTCCTTTTTGGTGGGTTTGTAGTTGGAGGAGTGAGAGTGAACTCAGTGAAGGTGATACGGAACTTTACAATTGCAAGTATGGTAACATCACCATTTTCCGTGAGTTAAAGTGACAGAAGTAAGGGGAGGGGGAATCTAGGAAATAGTGAAATACTACGTAGTTTAAAAAGCAAGGGAGAGCAGTGATTTTCAGAAACCTGAGGGGAGGTTTCTGTATTTGTCAGAAACCACAGGGGAGGTAAGTGAAATTTACCCAAAACAAAATCAAACCCCAAAAAAAAAAAAAACCACAGCTGCTGGTGTCTGGGAAAAGAGACCCACCATATCCAATCTCCAAATCATCTCAAACCCCTATTATCAGAAAAAAAATCAACTCAAACCCCTCAGAATTTCCTCTTCTCTTTCTTCCCCAGTTCCCTCCATAAGGCCCTAGCCGCGCTCATTATACTGCTTCGTAAAACAATGATTCGCGCAAAGCACTAATCTACTGGAAAAAAAGATGCAAACTTTCCCTGCCATAAGGCCCTCCGACCTTTCATCTCTACCAGGAGCAGGAGCAGCTTTTTTCATACCCAGGTCTCAATTTCTTGTCATTCTCGTACATGGGTCCTGTATCTACTGTTGTATAGCTGTATAGATTCACAGTAGTTGAACATGAGTCTTGTGTATATACTTTCAGTATGTTTATGGAATATATTGTGATGATTAATCCTTGCTAGTATTACCAAAAAGAATCATACTTCTTGCACTTGTGTCCTTGTAATTACCAAAAAGAATCATACTTCTTGGACTTGTGTCCTTGCAATTACCAAAAAGAATCATACTTCTTGGACTTGTGAGCATTCTGATGATTAACGTTTGGGATTTGTAAATGCTTTCCTATCTGATTGTGCTGGTGCAATGATAAACTCGGTAGAAGAATCAACAAGGAGTTGGCTGGTGGTGAAGGTTAGGGACACAGACGTAGGGTTTGCTCCTCTAAAGGTCTAATGTTCAACTTTCTTGCTAGTAACTCTTGAGGCCACCTCACCCCATGCGACAGCGTGTTTCATGGTAGCTTTGGGAGGGGCTGTAGGATTAGTTACACGCATGTGCAAGCTGGCTTCTGCATTACCAGGAAATAAAATTCTGGATGAGGGCATGTGAATGTGTACAGTACTATTGTGGTCGATCGTCATAAATTGCAAAAAAACGAGGACTTGAAGGCATATTTGTCAAAATTGAATTCTGCTCGACTGACGAAATTCACGCACCCAGGATAAATCTAGTATGTGGATTTCAATATGGTGGAGTAGAAAAACAAAGGCAATGAGTATCGCAGGGGTTAGCCAAATGGTAAGTTGAGCCATGGGTTCAGATCTGTGAAACACTTGATCCCCTTAGGCCCTCACTGCCACACAGGGCTATCTCCAGTTATTTTTATTTAGCCCAAGGGAACTAGAGTATCGACTCAGGTATGAAATAAAAAGTAGACATTGTTTTTTAGTGACATTAATTGGCAAGTTTTCATGTTTATTGTTTAGTTTGGTCGTAGCTAGTCTTTACTTAACTTGGCCAAGCAATGCCCCAAGACTCTCGTGCCTTTCTTGGTCGTACCGACCGACGATTCCTGTTAAGTCTTTCTTCATTTTTAGAGCAAGAAGCAAAACTACGGGGATGAAAATGCCCAAGAGCCCACTTGAGCAATTTACCATTCTGCCGTTGATTGGCATGGTAATGAAATCCTTGGACTTGGGGTTTCCCCATTCATAAGGTTCAATTGCCCTTGCTAGGAACTCTTAGGTCACCTCACCTTATATATAAGAGTGTGAAACGACTACAGAAGGGACCGGAGGATTTGTCCAATGTATCCTCATGTGTAAGCATGGGAAACAACAATGTGAAGGGCTGTAGGGATTAGTATGAGGTGCACGCAAGATGCTTGGAAAACCGTGCTCTACCGAAAAAAGGGTGAGAGAGAGATGATTATCTGTTGCTATGCCAAAAGAATCATAGTTCTTGCACTTGTGAGTATTATGATGATAATGTTTAGGGTCTGTAAATGATTTCCTATCGAATTGTCATGATGCAATGGCAAATTCGCTGGAGGAGGTCACATGAATGTCTACAGTATTATGGTTGCTGATTATCACAAACTGTGAAACATAATGAGGCCTTGAAACCATATTGTGTGAATTTGGTTGGTGCTCGACAGGCCAAATTCCATACCTAGGTAAATCTAGTGTTTGGATTTTATTATGATTGGGCTGAAAAACAAATGCAGTGAGTGACATAGATCACAAAGTTGAACCCACGTACGTTTTGTATGTTTGAGCCAAAAGATAGGCGAGTAAACTCAAGGGGTTGGCCAGCTGGTAAATTGTGCCATGGGTTTGGATCCATGAAGCACTTGGTCAGGCCGCACAGCTCTATCTCCGGTAATTATTCGGTACGCATGGGCCCTTGGCGTGGGGGGAACTGGATGTTCCGAGGAACTAGTTGAGGTGGATGTTTTTGAAATACAAGATAACAAGGGATTGAGAAAAAGAACTGCAATCAGTGGGACTATGAGCAAGTGTTTTTGGAATATCTAAAGGTAGCTTCTTAAACGTGAATTCGTACAGTAATCCCGTCCTTGTGCGGTTTGCAGATTTGTTTTCCTAGCAATCAATTATTTGTTAAATTATTTTATTTAGCTAGCACTCAATTACGTACAGCTGTTTTAGTTGTTTGCCACTACAGTTGTGAGTAAGCACACTTTGTTGTAATATGGCCTCAGGCTTCTATAAGATTGGTTAGTGGTTACTATTGAAGCGTCCATGATACATTATTAACATTTCCTGTTTGATATGACGGAACGAGGAAGCATGCCACATTTGCTTGTAAAAAATAAAAAAGAAGAAGAAAAGAAATATTGTTCTTCCGAGATCCAAATTCAACAGTAGCAGCAAAAATAGTGGCTTGGAGTTCTTTCTGTGCTTCACTGCCTCTATTTCCAAGTTGAAAATACTAAATTTTTGTTTTGATATCGTATCAGGACTCAACTCACTTTTCCCAATAAATTGTTCTTCTGCCGTGCAAAATATGGTGAGCGATTCTTCCTTTTTAATTCTTCTCCTTGCTGCATGTACAATTACCTACTTCTGTACCTCCAATAAGAAGATCACCATTGTTTTTCCTGTAGTTAATATCTTGTCTAACAATTTTGCAAAATTTGTTTTGCTAAATGGCAGCTGAATCGGGTAACGCAGGGTCGCACAACTTAATATTTGCACCTGCAAATCCATTAGTTACGGAGAAGGAAGAAGCCAAGGCTGTATTGACCATGTTTTTGAAGAAACGAGGTTTGAGCAATGCGGTTGCAGCAAGGACTGTCGACAAATCAGCACTTTTTATCGATCACCTTGTTTCAACGCTTCATTCTGTTCATAAAAATCGGTATCTAGGAGGTTCAAGTATAACGGATCATTGCTTTCCTTAAGAATGCCTTTTTATGTTCATTTTTTTAATCTTTATTACTATTGCAGTCCCTGAGATTAAGGGGCCCTATCCCAAATTCGTGTATGGGCCCTCCTTACATATACGGATTTCAATGCCCTTACCCGCTTAAATTAAATTACGATGTAGAGTAAATTGAAACCGTTGAATCAGATTTGGGCCCTTGGGCTACAGTTTATTTCATTTGTCGTACTAGAAATATTTTTAATTTTCAGATTTTAACTTTTTTTGGGCCCTATTTTTTTAGACCACACTTGGGGCCTTAAGCAATGGCTTCCTTGGCATTAGCCCGGGGACAACCCTTTTATTTCCTAGCTTATCTTATTTCTTTTGACCTTTCAGGGCAAGAGCTTACAACTCTTGAGATCAGGAATGGTTTAAATCCATACCTTGAAACCCTCTACGAGGAGTTTGGAGACATTCTGGTAGATGTAGTTGAAAATTTTCCAAATCCAACCACTGAAGAAAGAGCGACAGAAAATTTATCAATCCTGTCTTTGGAAGAAGAATCGGTTGTGCCGGTTTCAGCCCCTATTACCACCCTCAACTCCAAGAAGTTAAAAGCCTTGGCGAGATTGACTGACGATGGTCTCACTGGGAAGCCGCCTCCACATATTATCTACCTCACAGCACTTGGCATGGAAATTGAGGTGATCAAAGAAGTGACAAGCAAGTTTCCTTCCTTTGCTTACTACAGCTTGGATAGGAAAATTAAACCTGTGGTTGAAGTCCTACTTGATCTTGGGATACCTAAATCCGATATCCCCACCATTCTCAGCAAAAGGCCCCATCTATGTGGAATCCGTCGGACGGAAAAATTATTAATACCCACTATTACGTATTTAAAGAACTTGGGCGTGGACAAGAAACAGTTGTCAAAGGCAATTTGTCGATTCCCTGTGCTTCTCACTTGTAGCAGGCAGAAGTTGGAATCAACTATTGATCTGCTTTATGAATTGGGGCTTCCAGCCGAAAACCTGGGTAAGGTTCTAACGCGTGGTCCGCAGATCTTAGGTTATAGTGTGGAGACTCTAAAGGCTAGAGCAAAGTATTTCCATTCTATTGGGGTTGATGTTGGCAGTCTTCTCTACAGTTTTCCGACAATTTTTGGTCTAAACATTGAGACCCATTTGAAACCTTTGACGGAGTTTTTCTTGGAGAGAGGATTCAGTACTGCGGATATAGCATCAATGATTTCCAGGTTTGGAAATTTTTATACCTTAAGCTTGTCAAAGAACATTATGCCCAAGTGGGAGTTCTTTTTGACAATGGGCTACCCGAAATCTGATCTGGTTAAATTTCCTCAGTATTTTGGGTACAGTTTGGACCTAAGGATTAAACATAGGTACGCAATAATGAGGGAAAGTGGAGTAACGTTGTCTCTGCATCGGTTACTCCGTCTTTCGGATGGTGACTTGGATGAGGTTTTGAAACAAAAAATGGAGAAACATGTTGGATGAAACTTTCCCGATTCCAAGATTATTCTGTTCATCACAGGTGGTTGATTCAACTGGATGTTTGAGGGAGAAAGCGGTGTGACGTTTACTCTGAAACGGTTTCTCTATCTTTCAAATGGTGAGTTGGATAAGGTTTGCAGATCAAACACGAAAAAAGAAGAAGTTGGATATGGTTTTGAAACGAAAAAAGGAAAATGTCGGATGAATCTGTTTCGATTCCAGGCTTTTTCTGTTCATCACAGGTGATTCCCAGTTTTGTTATAGCCTCTGGTCCAAATCCCAGTTAAGTTATTGCTTAGGCTTTATCACTGATGAATTACTTAGAACCAGAAATTATCAGGCTCGGGGCATTTCGTTGTTGTTTCATCAGTATCATTTCAAGGACCAGCTTAGGTAATTGTATCTTCTTTTGTATAAATAAATTGTTTGATATTCTTCAAATGTTAAGAACAATTTAACGTTGCTTTTACTTTCTTTTTTCTGTTTTATTTTGTTTTAGTTGTAATTTATTTTTGTTTTAGTATAACTGGGATGATTTTTACCGTCTCATAAAAAAACATTGCAAAGGCGACTCCGAGCAATATCAGTTTTTCTATGTGCCCATACATTGTGCACATATTATGATTTTTGTAGTCCCCACTTTGGATCCCATGAAAATGATCAAAATCGTTCAATATTATTCTAACGTTATTTCACAGGTACTTGCAACCAAAAAAAAAAAAAAACTCAATCAGATAACGGTAAGATGTCTTTCAAAAATTAGCTCAGTTTCACTTTACGAATTCTGAAAAAAAATCTTACCGGTATCCAATAGAGTTAATATTTTGCAGAAATTGCCGACAAAAAAAATATATTTTGCAGAAATCCTTAAAAAAATATTTTAAAAATAAAGAGCAATTTGGATCATCTTCGTAAGACCCGAGGTGAGTCATAAAAAAATTATTTGGTGGGAAAAATCATGGTCTGCATCATGCACTATACAAGTATACTTGCATGCTTGTTATCGCCGCAGGCCAGAAGATCATCGGCCGATGTTTTATTAGTATTTTCAGAATCGTTATTCCGTAATTTTTTCAACCCGATTACAGGCATGACTAAAGTGCACTGACGGTCATGCGGGGCTCACTTTGGGTCTCGTACGGATGATCCGAACCGTTCAATAAGTTTTTTAAGAAGAATTTGAATGAAAAATTAGAAAATTGAATCAAGCACTCACACGTATTAGATTGAGCAAATTTTTCAAGGGCTCAATCAATTTTTTAATAAAATTATTGAACGGCTTGGATCCTTCGTGATGGGCCCACTCCCTGGGCCCCACTTGACGGTCGTTGTTGTTATGATCGGTTCCATATCATTTTCGGTATGTTTTTTACGTAGGAAAAAAAAATGATTTCTACACTCTTATTTTAGCTATCCACACTCTTTTTTTTTCCTTTATTCACGTAAATTTATGATATTGTCCTTGAATGGGTGAAAAAGTGTATTGAAAAAGAGGGCAAAACAGTAAATTTAAATGGATAAAGACAAAAAAAAAAAAGCATAAATGAAGCGTATAAATCAATTCCCAACAAAAATTGGGACTGAGGGACCGTGTTGCGCAGCCCGTGCTGCGCAGCGTGCTGTGCGGGGCGATTCGCTGCCTCTCCAGTCTCGGTTTGATGATCGGAAACGTTCATTTCGTAGAGCTCGTCAAGTAGAACAAGTATATTAAAAATCAGCTCATTCGGATATCATTTAGTGCCTCATCCGAACATTATTATCTTGAAATTATTAAGTGTGCCAAAAAACAGTGGATTTTAATCTAGTGTTTCGGATCGATTCGTTTCAAGATAATAATGTTCGGATGAAGCACTTAATGATGTCCGATCAAGCTGATTTTTGGTACACTTATTCTACTCAGCGAGCTCTACGAAGTGAACGTTTCTGATCATCAAACCGAGACCGGAGCGGCGGCGAATCGCCCCGCACAGCATGCTGCGCAGCACAGTCCCCCGTCCCAAAAATTGTCTTAATGACCTCGCATTTTCAGAACAACAGTCTCTCTTTCTCGGATCAAAAAAAAAAAAAGTCTCTCTTCCACGTGAGCGGCTGGTGTCTCTTCTGAGCAAAAAGAGCCACCATATCCAATCTCCAAATCAACTCCAACCCCTCAGAATTTCCTCCTCTCTCTCTTACCCTGTTCCCTCCATAACCATACCAAATCAAACCCTAGCCGCACTCATTATACTGCTTCCTAAGCAATGATTCGCGTAAATCACTAATCTACTGGGGAAAAAAAAAATGCAAGCTTTCCCTGCCATAAGGTCCTCCGACCTTTCATCTCTACCAGGAGCAGGAGCAGCTTTTTTCAAACCCAGGTGTCAATTTCTTGTCATTCTCGTACATGGGTCATGTATCTACTGTTGTATTACTTTGTAGATTCACAGTAGTTGAACATGAGTTTTGTGCATATGTACATTCAATATGTTTATGGTTTAATCCTTGGTATTACCAAAAAGCATCATACTTCTTGCACTTGCGAGCATTCTGATGATAAACTTTTGGGATTTGTAAATGCTTCCTATCTGATTTTGCTGGTGCAATGAGAAACTCGGTAGAAGAATCAAACAAGTAGTTGGTTGGTGGTGAAGGTTAGGGACGTAGGGTCTGCTCCTCCTAAAGGTCTCAGGTTCAACTTTCTTGGTAGGAACTTTGAGGCCACCTCACCCCATGCATAAGCGTGTGAAAACGGTAGCTTTGGAAGGGGTTGTGCACGTGTGTGCAAGCTGGCTCGTGCATTACCAGGGAAAAAAATAGAGAGGGATTGAGAAAAAGGACCGCAATCAGTGGGACTATAAGCACAGTTCAAAAAAAAGTGGGACTACAAGGAAGTGTTTTTTGAATATATCTTGAGACAGCCACTTAAACTTGAATTGGTATAGTAACCTAGTCCTTGCGTGATTCACTGATTTATTTTCCTAGTGATCAATTCTTTACTTAAGTATTCTGCTACTGCTAGCACTCAATTATGTAGAGTGTTTCAGTTGTTTGCCACAACGCTTATGGATGAGCGTGCTTTAGATTTTTGTCATATGACCTCAGCTTGTACAATGTTGGCTGCTATTGAGTATTGAACGTGTCCATGATTCGTTAGCAACTTTACCTATTTGGTATCCCGGAACAAGGAAGCATGTCACTTTTGCCAAATCCTAGTGGTAGCTACAAAAATAAATATCTTGGAGTTCTTTTTGTGTTTCACCTATTTCTATTTCCAAGTTAACAATACTAAAAATTTGTTTAATATCGTAACAGGACTCAAGTCAATTTTCCCAAGAAACTGTTCTTCTGCCGCGCTAAGTTTTGTGAGCAATTCTCTTTTCTTCTATTCTTCTCCTTGTGGCATCTGATGAGCCACCTAATTCCCTACCTCCAATAAGAAGCTCACCATTGTTATTCCATTCATTCATTTCTTGTCTAACAACTTTAGATTTTTTTTTTTTTTTGGCTAAAATGGCAGCTCACTCAGGTAACACTAAATTACCCAACTTAGGAGGTGGCCCTGCAAATTTGGTGGTAGCAGAGAAAGAAGAAGCCAAGGCTGTATTGACCTTGTTTTTGAAGAAACAAGGTTTGAGCAAGGCAGTTACAGCAAGAACTATCAGCAAATCAGCTCTATTTATCAATCACCTTGTTTCAAGGCTTCATTCAGTTCATAAAAATCGGTATCTAGTAGGTTCGAGTGCAAGCAGCATGGCTTTCCTTGAAGCACGCGATGTTGATGTTTATTTTCTTTTAAGCTTTATTACCAGGGCAGTCCCTGAGATTAAGGGGCCCCATCCCAAGTTCATGGATGGGGCCTCCTTACATAAAAGGAAAAGGATTAGACAATTAGTCTTAGGTCCATTATATGACCTTCATAAGCCACAAGTCCACCTATTAATTTTGTAAGTCGCAAGTCGATTTTAGGGTACCCTAGAGTAGGGTAGGGTAGGGTACCCTAGGGTTTAGGCACTTTCATAAGATTTAGGATGCATTTTTTTATTATAGGATAGGGTACCCTAGGGTTTAAGCACTTTTATAGGATTTTAGGGTGCACTTTCCTATTATAGGGTTTTAGTGGTTTAGGCATTTTCATAGGGCACCCTAGGGTTTAGGTTGTGTGGACTTGTGGCTTTTCAAAGCTATTAGGTGGACTTATGGGCTTATGAAATGTCTATAGTGGACCTATCACTAAATCTCCCTAAAAGGATTTCAATGCTCTGCCCTCTTAACTGAAAATCTAGAGTGATTTGAGACGGTTGAATCGTATTTGGCCCCTGGGGCTTCTATTTAGACCATTTATGGAACTAAAAACAATTTTATTTTGGACTTCCATTCAGGGTTCTAAATATTTTGGGGATCTAATTTTTAGACTATCAGTTGGGCCCTAAATCAATGGCTTCATTGGTTTTAGCCCAGGGACGACCCTGTTTATTGCCTAGCTTATCTGATTTCTTTTGACCTTTCAGGGCAAGAGCTTACAACTCTTGAGATCAGGGATGCTTTAAATCCATACCTTGAAACCCTCTACGAGGAGTTTGGAGACATTCTGGTAGATGTGGTTGAAAATTTTCCTAATCCACCCATTGAAGAAAGATCAATAGAAAATTTATCAGTTTCGCCTTTAGAAGAAGGATCGGTTGTGCCAGTTTCAGCCCCTATTACCACCCTCAAGTCTAAGGAGTTAAGAGCCTTGGCTAGATTGACTGACGACGGTTTCACTGGGAAGCCTCCTCCACATATCATCTACCTCACTGAAATTGGCATGGAAATGGAGGCGATCAAAGAAGTGACACGGAAGTTTCCTAACTTTGCTTACTACAGCTTGGATGGGAAAATTAAGCCTTTGGTTGAATTCCTACTTGATCTTGGGGTACCCAAATCCGATATCCCCTCCATTCTCAGCAAAAGGCCCCAACTCTGTGGACTCAGTCTGTCGGAAAACTTAATACCCACTATGACATATTTAGAGAACTTAGGCATGGACAAGAAACAGTGGACAAAGGCAATTAGCCGATTCCCTGCGCTTCTCACTTATAGCAGGCAGAACTTGGAATCAACTATTAATCTTCTTTATGAATTGGGGCTTCCAGCCGAAAACCTGGGTAAGGTTCTAACGCGTGGCCCGCAGATCATAGGTCATAGTGCGGAGAACATAAAGGCTACAGCTCAGTACTTCCATTCTCTTGGGGTTGATGTTGGCAGTCTTCTCCACAAATATCCACAAACTTTTGGTCTAAACATTGAGGCTACTTTGAAACCTGTGACGGAGTTTTTCTTAGAGAGGGGATTCTGTACTGCGGATATTGCATCAATGATTTCCACTTATGGAGCTCTGTATACTCTAAGCTTGTCGGATAACATGAGGCCCAAGTGGGAGTTTTTTTTGACGATGTGCTACCCGAAATCTGATCTGGTTAAATTTCCTCATTATTTTGGGTACAGTTTGGAGGTGAGGATTAAACCTAGGTATGCAACTATGGTGGCAAGCGGAGTAACATTGAGTCTGAACGTGTTGCTCTCTCATTCGGATGATGACTTTGATAGGTTTTTGAAACGAAAAATGGAGAAAAATGCTGGATGAAACTGTTCCTATTACAAGATGTTTCTGTTCATCACAGGTGATTCAACTGGAGGTTTGTGATTTCCTCTGGCCCGATGCCTTATTTAGAACTATGAAACTATCGGACTCGGGACATTTCTTTGTTGTCGTAATATGAATTTAATGACAGAGAGTGGATGAATGTTGGTTGTGTAATTTCGCACGGAAAGATCATCGAAGGAGATGTTTTAACATTTTCCGCGATTTTTGGCCTTTTGGCTCTTAATCGTTCACGCTTTTTTCCTTAAAAGTGTATAGCAAACGAATCATTATTTCTTTTCTTGTTTCTTTTCGGTTTTCCGAAAGGTCTATTAGTATTTGCTTCATTTTGATAGCATTGCAATGCTAGATGAATGCCCTTTCATATGGACATTCGAGATCCTTGCATTGTAACTCCTCACTTTGTTGCAGTTTTGGTACTTTTTGTGGTGTCCAGAACTCATTATCATTGAATTACAACTCCTGGAAGTGATGATTTAACTGTAAAGACCATGGTACGTAAATGTGAATTGTGTTACAACTTACAAGGTGAGAAAATCAATTTCGATTAGGTTGCTGACATGTTTATTCTTTAAGAGGTCGTTTGTATGATGACATGATGTATATCAATT
The DNA here is from genome assembly GCA_019656295.1 of Rhododendron mucronatum var. ripense. NCBI lineage: Eukaryota > Viridiplantae > Streptophyta > Magnoliopsida > Ericales > Ericaceae > Rhododendron > Rhododendron mucronatum. Next base: position 1,688,958 of record BPLT01000032.1, on the reverse strand, counting down.
TAGGTTGTCAGTAACATGTTTATTCTTTACGAGGTCGCTTGTATGAGGACGTGATGTATCATTTTAGCGTGGCATTTTTTTACTGAGAAAATTTATTGTATATATTTGATTGACAAATCAATATTCTATAAAAATTTGATGCAAAACTCACAGACGTGGGAAAATTTTGAATGAAGTCAACTCAAAAAGCCCGAACAAGTTAGAGGTTTATTTGATTTGAATCGTTATTTTTTTTTGTCTTGCTAAGTAAGTGTCGCATGTAAAAATTTAATTTAACGGAAGCATATTTTTTGAGTAAATTCGATATCCTAGAAGTAAATTTATTTTTATTTTAGAGCAAATATCGGTTGGTGACGAGAGATTTCATTCGAGAAAAATATGTTAAAGATTCTGACGTGGAAAAACAACACTAATGATGGTAGTAGATTCGAGACGATTCCTGATGGTATTTTATTGGTATTGAATCACTGCTGATGTATAAAGTACTCAGCGGTACGCTAAACTTCTCTTTACCAATCTCACCTCCTCACTAATCCTATCTAATCCAACACATTTAGCAAACATGAGACGTCCTGCTTTTTGTAATTTGATCCTTTTGATCCACAGCTGGCTATGGCTTTCAATCTATCTGAGAAAATACTCCTACTTAGGAGAGATTATTCAGTGCCCAAAGGCACCGCATGGCCCAAGCCTCTTTCCACCACATATTATTGTGGGATTCTTACACTTATGCCTTGTTCTCTTTGAAACTTAAAAAGAATTTTTCAAAATATTCTCCATAGATTCCCCCTACTTTTAACATTTCTCTCTCTATCTCTCTCCACTCATTACCCCTACTATTTTTCAAAAAACTTTTCAAATTCCAATCCAATCAAAACATTAATCTCGAGCGTCTTCAAAAAAATGTGCGGTGGAGGAGAGGCTTGAGGCATGCATTGAATAATTTTTCCCTGCTCAGGTAAAAGGGGCAGGTACTCGTACATTTGGCCTATTAGCCAAATGACTTCTTTTTTTCCCTTCTTTACAAAATTTTTGCAATTGCTAGTTTTTGGTCAAATTTTTATGAATTATTATTTTGTCATGACGAGAGTGATCTAAAAAGTGAAAAATTACGATTGAAACCTAATTTTTTAAATAAAGACGAAAATAAACTAATAAGCTATTTTTTTCCTTTATTAAGAAAAAATTGGATTTCTATCGTAATTTTTTTTTTTATAGATTCTTTTCGTCATTACGAAGAAAAGAATAAAAAAAATTAACAAATAATTTAAATTTTTTCTTTTAACAAATACAACTTTTTTAATAAGAACAAAAAAAAAAAGCCATCTAGCTTATTACGCCAAACCACCCAGCATGATCAAATCAAACCAGGTGGCGAAATTTAAAGGGATTTGTAATCAATTGTCAATGAATCCGATATTTTGAAAAAGTTACCGTTCGTTGAATGGCCAGCCCGACCCCCGAAACGATAAGTATTGACAAGCTTGGCAATTCCCACTGTCGGTAAATTTTGTTTTTTCCCCTTTCCGAAATTGTTTCAAATTTCCATTGTTACCCTCCAATAAAACAAAAAAAATAACTCAACCCTCTCCATTATTATTTTTTTATTTTTCCCCCAAAGCCATTGCTCTTCCAACTCTATCAACGTGCTGCCAATATTGCCAAATTGGTTACTAGTCAATTCTCTTAATAATTCCATTCATGCTATATTGGAATCAAGTCCTACTTATATGCACTTTGGATCAATGTAAATAAGGAGGGAGAGAGCGAGCGCGAGAGTGCACGCTATAAACAAATATTTAGAAGTAATTTTGACAGATTATAAGAAAACTAAAGAAACGGTTATTCACAATTGTTACCCTGCATCACTCGTTAATTTCTTTTTAAGTACCGTATGAATTAGATTATAAAGTGATTTTCTTTAAAAAAATAAAATTGAAAAAAACACTCATCTTTTCTTCCCTATTATTTCTTTGGTATGAAGTTACAAGGGATCCATCTAGAGGAATTATTCAGTGATATTGGGGCACAACATGATTGCTATGAGTTCGTCCTTTCATGATCTTACGTGTTTGAAAAATCAAGGATATAACATATCACAATCCTCCCACATGCATGTAGGCTGATGAAGTCTATATAGGCAGTTGTGTGTGTAATAGCACTGGTCAATATGATATTGTACGTTTGTACTTAAAAATGACAGATTATATTTTGAGAATCATAAAATCTAAAGCTTTCGTCAATGTCATAAACAACACTTTTCCAGTTACTTATTAGTGATTAAATGGGCTCAACCAGCCTCGTAACACAACTTTATGCTGTGAGTTCTTTAGTTCGAGCTGATAAAATAATACTATCAAATATTCATCACATTATAATAACCAATTAAGTCACTAAGAATCTTATTCCTAACAATGAGGAAAAAAATAAATATTCGGAACCTATTTCAGCGGCTAATATCATTTCTCCTACTTCCTCCGTCGACATCCACGGGTGAATTAGTAGTCCCCAACACTGCGGCTATTAATTTTTATTTATGTTATTTGTATTTTTTTTATTGTGTGTTTTTTGCTATTATTCGGACCGTTTGAGGGAGTGTTCCGGTTTCTGGAAAAAGGAACTTTAAAAAAAAAAGGTAATTTCAAACTCAAAAATCATGTGTTTACGCAAATAAATTTTCTACAAATATGGATATTATTTGATAGATCTCATTGAGATCTTTTAAACGGTGTAAAAAAATTTAAAAATTATTTTTCATTTTCATTATATTTGAGCTTAAAATTACATTTTTTTTTTGATTTTTTTTTAAAAAAGAAATCGAAACGGCACTTGAGTCCTTCATTTTGTTTGGTTACGAATATACTGTTTACTCAGAGAATCTAATAATTTACTCGCAATGCTGTTGGTCAGAATTTTTCATCAACCCCATATTTGTCGAAAAGAAAAACATCGAGAGTGAAAAGGTTATTATCGTATTTATATCTATGTTTATTTTTTTCCAAATTTGTTGTCCTTTGGACTTCCACTGCCCTATGTTACCCATGAAGGGTAGATTTTGTTTTTCTAAAAAAAAATCCATGAATTTGGAGACTTCTTTGGTACTCTATTCGTTATTCCCAATTTCTTTAATAATCATCAGTAATTTTCTAAGGCTTCTTCAAGACTCTCCCTACCTTCACTCCTACAGTCCTACTCAGGCCGACCGTTTCTTCTTCTCCTTCCCATAAAAACCGCACACAACTCCACCCCTCCCTCCATGTGTTTCACTAGTTCAAAATCCTTCTAATGCCCACCAAAACTAGCCCAATCTCCTCTATTTCAAACCAAATTTGAATCTAGAGAGAGAGAGAGAGAGAGAGACATGTTCTACTCCCAGTGCTTGCTATCTAAAAAGGGAACTTTAGGCACCATATGGGTCGCTGCCCATTGTCTCAAAAGGGTCAAGAAAGACCAAGTTGCTCAGACCAACATCTCTTCTTCTGTCGGTGAGCCCTCATTTTTCCCTTTTCTTTCTTAAAGCTTTCTGCTGATTTTCTTGTGCTGGAACGTTGAAGTGAGCATATAAATGAAGAAATGGCTGGACTTGAAAGGGGTTCATTTTTGCTTATGATTCTCTTGTTTTGTGTTTTTTTCTTGAAGAAAATCGGTTTTGTGACTGTTTAACTTGTTTTTAGCACATAAATTTGTAATATAGCATTTGGGTTTTCCGTGAATACTTTATATCCAGTTCTATAGGTTATAGATAATCTGTTTCTCTTGTTGAAATTGGCTGATTTGCGCGTTTTTTGTCGACCTAATGGATGAAATAGTTCTATGCTGGTCTAGTTTGGGAAACACTTTGCTGCCCTTTTTGGGTTTCCCCTTCGTATTTCCCTGGCCTCTAATGTAGTTTGAGTAGTTTCTATTTGTTGTGAGGCTGCTTTATTGCGTTTGTTGCTCTCCTTGTTGAAGATTCCAATGATTCATGAAGTATGTGAAACCTTTCCCATACACTTTAGTTTTGATTGCTCTAATTTACTAGTGTAAAATTACTGCGAGACTCTAGATAAGTGGCTGCTGATCGATAGTCAGGTAGGGATCGTAGCCAAGAGAAAAGTGAGGGGAAAACAAACGTTTCATACATTTGTTGTGATGTTAAGAAATGGGTCCAAAGAAACTGAGCATAGACCTCTGAGAGGAGTTGACTAGTTAGCCTCGGTATCGCAAACACACGGTGCCGTGAACAATTGAACTTGTTTTGGGGAACATTGAGAAGTAAGAAGAGCAACCTATATGGCTAGGTGTAGGTAAATGTTCCATGAGCACATATGTTGAATATTCACTGTTAATTATGAGTCATTGGAGAAGTCTTCCTCTCATAAATTTTAATGTGGGGTTCGACATAGAGCTGGGAGAATGATGAAATGAGCTGTCCCCGTGTGTTTTGTTTCTAGCTAATGTCCTTGCAGTTATCTGGGCACATGGGGTTTCATTGTATAAATACAGCAGTGAATCGATGTATTTGACCGTAAACAAATACACGTTGTATCCTTCCTGGCATTAACTGATGCGGGTTGATTGTGAGGTACTAAAATGGGTGCATCCAGCGTTTCATTATCTGGTTCTTGTTAGTTACTCTTTATAAGTTATGGTACATGAAGTACGGTCAGAAGAAACTACTGTGTGCTGGACCGTTGATATGCATCTTCCTTTGCGTGGCATTTATTGATCAGTCGTACATCACCCTAGCATCTAAAAATGGACCAAACCTGTTTGGCTTTGAATTTAGTGTACACCTGGCAACTTCATTGGAACACTTTGTCATTTTTTAATAGAAAACTTGAATGCGTTTGGGTAGGAATGATTAGTGTCATGCAGTTGCTAATGTCTTACTCTTTCTGGCAGCCTTCCCTGATCGATTTTCTTCTTTTTTCCTTAACACAGAAATGATATTGGCAGACGAAGTTCCCGTTGTCTCATATAGAGTACTAGGATACCTACTCTTGGGTGTTGTGAGGATATACTCAATGAAAGTCGAGTATCTATTCCATGACTGCCGTCATGTACTCGTAAAAATCAAGGATTTTGCGGGTAAGAAAAAAGCAAACATACACATTGAGGCCATTTGTGCACCATCTCTCTCTATCACCCGACCAGAAAGGTTAGAACTTGATACTTTTGATCTGCAGATCCTGGAAGATGGAAGCGGGTGAGCTATGTGCTTGAGTCAGTTCAAGTGTTTTGAGTTTTACATATCTCGTGCTACTAATTTTTGACCCCCTCTTATCTGTTTCTCAATTTGTACAGAAATACCGTGAGAACTGATGAAGATATCGTGCTTGCTGGTATTCAAAGTACACCAAGTTCTTTATAGCATCTTGACTTGATATGTCTCAACATATTTTTTTTTGCCTTTGTATGCAACAGATGTGCGGAGAAATGAGGGCAGTAGATATTGTTTATTGGACAAGGTATGCATCATGTATGCAGCAACATTTACAGTGTCTTTCTTGTAACAGGGGTGCAAGCCCTTTGATGCTCACACTCTGTTTACTTGGTAAAAAAACATGTTTGGCATTTCACAGTTTAGTATATGTGGTGCCAATAAGGGGAAACTATAATTAAGTTTTCTGGCACACATAGGTCAAATTGTTTATAGCTGTGATGGAATTCTTTTTGAAATATTTTTAGTGGGTCCTCGTGAGTGTTGTGTACTACAATACCGATCAGCCAGGATGACAAGCGTTCAATAGTAGTGCAAGGTTCAAGTCCTGCCTGAAGCATCAATTTTAACACCTTGATTTGATTTGAATGTACCATAACACCCTGGAAAAATATAGGCCGATCTGATTGGATTTTTACTGCTAGTGTAATCAAAATTTTGTTTGAAATGCGTTATTTAGTTTTCTCCCCTTCAATTTGCAGTTTCTTTGTGAGGAGGATGCTGAACATTTTGAAACTTGCTTGACAGCTTACACTCCTGTTAAAGAGTACGTCAAAATTCCTCATGCTACTTGCTGGAATTGCTCTAATTATATTTCTTTGAGCTGGTTGAAAGTATAACGTACATCCCTGTTCCAGTGTTCTTTCACCTTACAGCATGGGAAATGATGTGGTTGGAAGCCAGTCACATGATTTAACCAACTCAGAAGCAAGCATAGAGAAGCTTCGAGGCAATAATTTCTCACTGCCAGAACGTCTGGATCCTATGTCACTTTGTGAGTTTGATGAAGAACCAGACCTGGATAGACAGCGTGGTGAGGAACATGGCACTGAAATAGAGGAGACAGAGATGTGCAATGCCAAAACTGTTAGTATTGATGAGGAGGAATCTCCGGATACTTTGAAATCATTTGCTGAAGAGCAAAATATGGATGCAGAGCATCTAAGGCCCGTGGAAGAGATATTACCCGAAACCGGAAAGTGTCCAAGTATTATGAAAGACCGCCCAATATCTATTACCATTGATGTAACTCCCCAATCCAAGTGCCCCAACGCTTCAGGTATATAATTATTAGAATGAGAATTATGCCTGCGTTTGACAATTTGATGGAAATGAACATTGGATAGAGTCTCTTTGAACTGGTATCCTCAATCAGTAGAGGGCTGTGTCTATCAGCCCTGGTTTTTTCTTATTGTTTCAGCAAAGCCTCGACTCTTCTTGATTTTATTTCATGTGAAGTTCAAATTCAAGTGATGATATTTATTTGTGAGGACAGTCTTTCAGAAGATTATTATTGATGAAAATTTCTCCTGGTAATGCAGGTGCTACTACACCAGAGTTTATGGTGGTTAAAACTCCAGCTGCCAGGGAGGCTGCTCGGGTCTCAAGAAAGAGAAAATGTTTGTTTGATGACATCATTGTGTTGCCTAACAAGTATGTGAGAATAATCTCTTTGTTTAAGGTGATTCCAAATTGCTTGTGCCTTGTTCTCTTCCAAACTCAAAAAGAATTTTTCAAAAAATTCCCCCTAGATTCTCCCTAGATTCCCCATACTTCTAACATTTCTTTCTCTATCTCTCTCCACTCATTACCCCTACAAATTTTCAAAAAAATTTCCAAAACACCAACCAAACAAAGCATGTGTTCCACTAACTAAAATAAGTACTTATTTTTTGAATTAAAGGTGACACTGTGAGAGAATAACCTGTTTGCAAAAAATAAGTACTTCAAAAATAAGAAACTTAGCGGAACTGGGTATTCTAGGCTAGATTTTTTTTTCAACGTATTTTTACCTGTAAATTGTAATGGCCTTTAACTGTTAGTTTTAATGATGAGGGGTGACAATGTCAAGGTGATGGTCTTCATTCTTGATACGAGTCGAAGACACTATATTATAATTTAAATTTTCTAAGTTAGTTTTGAAATTTATTTTCTCAAGGATATGATTTCAAATGCACATTACTTTTTTGGAGAACTGTGGATGACATCTAAATCATGTATAGTTTTTAACCAAGGGAGTTTAGGGTTTCTGTATTTGCAACATTGGAGAACTTTGATGCAGCTTATCATGACCACCTAGGAGGCACTAGGTTCTAAGGTTAACACTGACCAATGACCCAAATGGTGGTGACTTACCTGAAATCAGTTATGTCCAGCAAGATGGGACTTCAAGTTTACTGATTTGATCCCTACTTCCCTAGTAACAATTTAGAAACAGTTGACAGTTACTTTTTCAAATTGGTTAGAAAGGAATACTCTTACTACATTGATCCAAACAGATACTTGTAGCACATTGAGTAAACTGATTTACGTCGGTTGTTATGTTGGATTCTAGCCATGGGTTGAGTTCTGGTTCTGATTATCTTAGCACTTGGACTAAAATATCCGAAACTCTAAGTAGATTACATGGAATAGGTCTTGATTCCAGTAATGCAATGGAATTTGAAACATATGACCCTTTATGACTCAAGTGACTTGGTTTGTAAATGACGGAAAGTGGACATCCCCAGGAGGCCATGAGGCACCTTCTTATCACTACGATATAACACTTAGAATGTGCCGAAAAATCCACATGTTATTACATCTTTTCAATGTTTTCATTTCTACAGGTTAGTTAAAGAAAGCATTGACGACTCAAGTGACTTGGTTTCTAAACGAAAGAAAGCTCCTTATACACCACTCCACGTCTGGAAAGCACATAAAATCACCAATCTTCCTCACACTTTCTTGGAGCCTTTGTTTCATTGTGAGTTTTCATTAGAGCTCAGATCTCTCTCAAGCAAGAAGGAATTGAAGAGCCCAGAGGCCATCAAACCTGTGGAAGCTCCTGAAAAAATAGGGGAAATAGGATCCCCAGCTGTTCATAGAACTCCAGATGATACAGTTATTGCTCCTTCAACACCTGTTACTTGCTCGGCTTCTTTGAGGTCGCATGATGTGCGGGATAGTACCAATTTAGACACAGTGGGTCTGGCAAGCTCATTTGAAAACACAGAGGAAATCTTTTCTCGAAAAGAGGATGCAGAATTTGATACCAGCCCAGTAAACGAGGTAATACAAAAACTATATCTAGTTATCTTGGGGAATTTAACTGTAGTTTATGCTGAAAGAATGAAATAGAATAGAGATGTCATTGACGGTTGTTGTTTTGTCTTATTTTTTCTATTGGATTATTAAATCTATTTCAGGTGACAAATTCAGGTCAAGGAGATAACCAGGAAACAAGTAAGAACACTTGATTCCATTCCCCCAAACTAGTTTTTGCTATTTTTACTTCCTTTTTCTGTTTGAATAGATAATACCAATTTATTGTAGTTTTTTTTTTCCTGGCAATTTACATGTTCTTGTATTTGCTTCACATGACATTCTTTACCCGACTCTTATCTTGGTTGCAGATGAATGGTCAATCGAAACTAGGTAGGTTGCTGTGGTGTGGCTAATGCCGTTTTCTCTTGTTTCTGCAGTCAAAGCTCCTATTGTGATTTGTACGAAAAATTATTCTTACTTTGTTTGCTTTTGGTGAACAGAACACTGGCAAGGTACCTGTGCAGAACCTTTCTGAAGACGAAGAAACAAGGAGGAGACGCGGTACTGAACTTATCGCAGGTCCTGAAACGCAAAACCAAGAGTGAAAATGCAAGGGTGTTTTATGAGATCCTGGTATGCTGTTTCCTTTCCGGTCATCCATTGTTTTCTAATTGAATCTACCAAAATTGATATGTATGACATGGGTATGTAATGAAAATTATGCAGGCACTGAAAACCGGAGGGTATGTTGATGTGAAGCAACAAGCACCCTATGAAGACATACTAATACTGGAAACTCCCAAGTTGAAAGAGTCTTGTGAAAGCTGATCAAGTACTTTTGTAGCTATTAGGATCCAAACTGTATGCTCCATCTGTATTTAACTCGTAGGAAGTATATAGAGTTGTTAACCTAACCATTACGAGGCGAGTAGGATTTTGTAAAATAAATTTTCGGGCTATGTACGATTTTTTGTTGGCTTTTATTTATCTTCATCTTGTTTAGCTGGTTCATTTACAAACAAGGGTTGATTGAATACTATGTTATGCTCATTACTCGGATTTTCGCAGTCCATGTTTGATCTTCGGCTTAAAAGTGATTTGTGAAGAAAATAGCTAAGGGATTTGGCGTTAAGGTTTCAGGAGGTTTTTCTTACTGATCCTAGAAATCAAAACATAGCCTTTAAGGTTTTCGTGTTTACCACTGGGCTACTACTCATGGCACTGAGATTAGAAACTTGTATATTTTTTTTAAGGAAAAGCATGAGCTATCAAGCAAACTGCTAACCATGAACAATTACAAACAAGGAGGACTTTAGTTTAGGGACTTCGGGTTGGTGCTGTGCATTAAAGTGAAATTCGAGCTGTCGCGTCGGATGTACGATTTGACAGCTCGAAAGTGCGTAGCTCGGTATTACACACAACACCATTCCCCAAGTGCTATGTCATATACTGCATTGACATATACGTCATTGGTGAGTGATTATGAAATAGATTTGAAGCAGCATTTCCTCTTGAATCAGTTAGGTAACTCTCTTGGAAAATTACCACGCAATTTCGTCCCACTAAGTTTTTGGGATTTTTTTTTTAGATTGGATATTTTCAAAAATATTTGAGTAAGAGGAGAAAGTATTTACTTTTTCGATTTCTCTCGTTTAGAGGAATCAATAATCCACATAAGTTAGATGCAAAACTCGCAAACGCGGAAAAATTCAAATAGGACAAAATAAGAAAAAGGCCTAAAAAAAAACTTAGTGAAATGGAGTCAATTATGTAACATTCGTAAGTATTGTGCGGGTAAATCTCCAATATTCAGAAGTTGTGGGTTAAAATCTTATGAAACTGCGAATCTACATACTTCGTGCCAGCCCTAACTTTATTCTTCTCTCTCTCTCTCTGTTCGTCTCTCTCTCTTAATCTCGATCATATCAGAATCAGAGAATTTTGGGGGGGGCCTCAAGTGATGGCAACGGCAGCTCAACCTTTTAGTGGCAACCTGAAGGCAAGACTCTCTCTCTCTCTCTCTCTCTCTCTCTCTACATATATGTATATATACGTTAAGTGTGTGGGTAGTAATTACTGTTTGGTTGCTGGGAGAGCAGAGGGAAGAAATGTGAAAAAAAAAATCTACTGAAAACCTTTACTGTTAGATCAGGTTTTCGGCAACCTAAAGTGTGATTTTCTTTCATTCTCTGCTAATAGAAGTAAAACTCTTCTGCAATTGAGATTATTTGATTGTTTGTGAGAGAATGCCAGGTGTTTCTGGAATATGCTGAATGAATTGCATATGTAGGGAATCGACGAAAGATTTTTCACGCTACTTTTGTAATGCCTGTAAGCCGTCCTTTTGTACTGCCTCCGTCCCATTGTGATAGTCCTATATGAAAAAACGTGCAATTTTTGGATATTCAATGAAGTACATCCGTTCATAACTTTTTGAAATTTTTCGCACTAATTAAAGAATTAACCGGGATTGTTAATTTGGTGCGAAGAAACTTGAAAAATCATGTACTGCATGTCTTTTCGTAGGGGATTATCATTTTGGAACGGAGGGAGTATTTCACAGGCGCTTGCCTTTTGTTTTTCTTTTTAAATGGCTTTTTGGGGTTGTTTAATGGGTTTATTTCAGACGATAGAAGTACCCCCTACATTTTTTCCCCATGTCTGAACAGGCTCTTGCCCTTTGCCTTTTGCCCTTTGTTGGGATCTTCAGGATTCTATTTTATGCATATTTTGTCAGCTTTTAAACGGGAGTCTCTGCTGGGCTAAATCTCAGACACTGTCATCATTTTGTGCTCCTAAGTTTTGGTTTTCAAGCATTGATAGGTTGCAAAGCATTAACCCCTTGCTCCTTTTTCTTTATTTTAGGGCATCTAATATTACAGTATTTTCTGAAGTCTCGTACAAGAGCAAACATCTTGAGATGTCCGATTAATTCTATGAAGTTCATAAATATCCCATGTATCGTGTTATTTTTTGTTGAATTTTCTCAAAACAACCTGTATTACATGGACACAGGTGCAAGTGTCGGGTGCAGCTATATGTGCATGTGTCGGATTTGTTCAACTTCTTTGTCAAGGACACGGGGACATCCAAAATTTCTTATTCTTTTAGTATATATTCGTTACTTTCACAAATTTTTCAAAGTGTCTTAGGACAATTCATGCATAACATAGCAGTTATGTGCATAGGTTATAGTAAACTCAATTTACAAAATCTGCTTATTACGTGAATGTCTGTCACATATCCGATTTTGTTATCGAAGTTTCGAGTATTGAAATGGTTATTTTACACATTTGAAAGGATCCATGTAAAATAGAAAATACATCTCTTAGTACTTCAAAATGAAGTTATTGTTGAGTGTTTTTTTCAAAAATCTGGAGGAGTCCCTTGTCATGGGCAATCCCTCCATGCCAGGCAAGAATATTGTCCAATTTTACCAATTATGGTCCATTTTCGTACTTGGAAGTTGGAACAAGTGGAATTCCATGGAGATCATTCTTTCCAGAACAACACTAAAGTTGTGAATTTTCGTGGATACTCTCTCATGGTTTGGTTTTTTGGTTCTTGCTAGTATAAAAGCTCTGATTGTTGCTCTTTGACCGACCATAGTTTCACTTTGTCCATGTCATATCAAAGGCATAGGAAGTAGTTTTAGTCTTTTAGATGCTAACGTTTCCTTTTATATCCTCTTGAGTGGGACAAGTTCCTTATGATAATGGCTGTTGATGACTGGTGTACTTATTATTTACTTCACTAGAACAGATTTAACTTTCAAGCTTCTGTTCTCTGCCTTGACTCACTTATCATTGTTGGACTCTCTTATCATTGTTGCTTAGATATATATTGATATTAGGGAGGAATGAGCATAAATTCTTTCTTCATGCAGAGAGCTCTTGCTGGCCTGAGACGTATCAATTTGGAAGGTCTGAGATGGAGAGTATTTGATGCCAAAGGCCAGGTCTGAATTATCTACCTTTCTCCTTTGTCCCTTATTCTTTTCTTCCGTTGTGCATATTCGAGATTACGCAGGGTGATGGCAGTCTTTCAACTGATTTTGTGATGGATTAATTAGGATGACAGGGTAAATAACTGATTTGATTTTTTTTTGATGCAAAACTTTGTGATGGCAATCTGTTTTGTAAATTATCCCTTCTGCATTGATTCACGGATTTTTGCTACCGCTATCCAATTATTACTGTGACTTGTCATGTAGGTCCTTGGAAGGTTAGCATCTCAAATATCGACTGTGATTCAAGGCAAGGACAAGCCAACATATGCACCTAATCGTGATGATGGGGATATGTGCATTGTGCTCAATGCAAAGGATATCTGTGTCACAGGAAGGAAACTTACGGACAAGGTTTATCACTGGCATACTGGGCAAGTACCATTTACTGATTCTTCTTATGATGCGTATAACTATATATATGTATATACACATATTGTGTGTGTGTGTGTGTAAATAATAGTTGCCTTATCGGATTTAATGTTGTTATTGAAATGTAGTGAGAATCACAAGAGCCATGGTTGCTTCATCTTCTTCTTCTTTCATGCTGCAGAATTTCGATAACTTTTTTCTAGGAAGTTCTTCCATAGTCATGTAACTCATATCCAATTTGAATGTTCTGAAAAAAATGAAGAATTAGTTTCCAATGCTGAGATAACAGTGGTAGATGACTGTCGTAGTGTCCTACGGTACCATTCATTCAAATGCTGAATGCCCCTGCTTTTTGTAATTTTTATTTTGAATTTCTAGTCTGACAGTGAATTATTTTTGGCTCATAGGTATGTGGGTCATCTCAAGGAAAGAAGTTTAAAAGATCAGATGGCAAAGGATCCTACTGAGGTTATTCGCAAAGCTGTCATGCGCATGCTTCCGAGAAACAAATTGCGTGATGTAAGTTCCACTGAATTCAATTTCTTTTGTTACTTTCTTGACCTCGAGACCAGATCATGTAGAATGGACTGCTTTGTAGAATAGCATCTTGTGAATAAGTTAATAACGAAATGAACTTTATTCCGAGAAAATATAAAAAGGAAGAAAACTCTGATAACTGACTTACAATACTTTGTATGGTGAACCTACATCTTAGAATGCATTTAATTCCGGGTTACTGGATGCTAGCGGCAGTTTTCATATAATTGATTTTACACCCAAGAACAATTTTAGACACTGAATTATCGGGTTACTGGCTTCTAGTGGCAGTTTTGATGTAATTGATTTCACACCAACATTGTTTGTTTAATTTTTTTCACTCACCGATTCCAAAATTAATCATCTCTAGTAGAGGAGTTACGATCTAATGGATTTTCAGCTCACTTGAGGAAAAAATGCTTCCCCTGGAGATGCAGGGAAACTTAGTTATGGTACCCTAAAATTGGTTATTGAATGCTAGTATTAATTTGTTGAAGCAACTGTTTATATATGCAGGACAGAGACAGGAAGTTGAGGATATTTGCTGGCGGTGAGCACCCGTTTAGCGACAGGCCTCTTGAACCATACGTGATGCCTCCTCGACAAGTACGGGAACTGCGTCCACGCGTGAGACGAGCCATGATTCGAGCTGAGAAGAAGGCTGAGCAACAAAAACAGGGTGGTATGGATACAAGAAAAGGGAGAAAGAAGGAAGAGGAGAAAGCACAACTGATCGAAGCATGAAGAGTGGTGGAGTTACATACGAATTCGTAGCCAAAGCTTTTGTTTATTTCTCCTGTAACTCAAAAAGGTGGCATTTCCATGTCAGGTCTTGGGGCCGATCTTGAAAGTTTATTTGTTGCCAAGATTTTGGTTAGTTTTTCATTTTTTTTTTCTTTTTGGGTTTGGTATGTACTTTTCATCTCTGTACTCTGTTGCAAGCCTAATGGGCCCAGTTAGTCTTGGGGCCGATCTCGAATCGTTTGAACCAAGTGTGATAGATTTGTTGCACTTCTTATGATTCTGCAGGATCTTATACATTCATTCAAGGTTAGAAAAGATTCAAATTTTCGTCAGTCCCTCTTCCTTAAGGCTTTTGTTTTCCTTCTTTGTGGATTACAAAATGCTCTCTTATGACTAGAATATATAGCTATTTTTCTCTAGTGATTTATCTCTTCGAAGTTTATTGGAGTGACACATTTTAAGAGAACAACTTTTAATGGATCATTTTTCTTGAAGTAAAAGTTTGACATCAGTTAAGAAATATGATTGCCAAGACACTCTTTAAAGATCAAGGAAAAAAACACCCAACAAAAGAACATAGTAGTACAGAAACCATGTGAAATTCATATGTGAAAGACTTCTGAGTTCATAACCCACAACCACAACATATGAACACTCCCAAATAGCACCATTTTAAAACCATCAATCTTCGATGAATTCTACTAGTATTCGCTATGGTAGTAACGCAGCAAGTGATCGAGGCGTCATAAGCACGAACAAGGAGAAGTAAACATAACCAATGTGCCCATGGAATAGAAATTATCCAATCATACTGGAATGGGAAATGAGCACAAACTTGTTTTCAAATTTCACGAACTTGTACAAACGTGTTGACCAACTGGTAGATGTCCAAGAGTCACAAAGAGAAGAAAATTTTCACATCACTACAGGGAGGATAAAAAATGATTTAAAACAAATAAAAAGGAAACAAAAGCGGACTCTATAATCAGATTTTCCAATCTAGCTAATCGAATCACAACACAAAACCAAAATTTGAGAATACAAAGAATACATGCAAACCTTTTCCTAAAGCCGAAAAAAAAAGCTCAAGCGACTTTGGAGCTTCTATCTTTACAAAGCACATGCCATTCCTGCAGTACAGCCGACTGAAGAGCGCGATGCTCCACCTCCTCAGCTGTTAATTTCGATAGAGTTGAAGGCCCCTTCGGCTTCTTACCCTCTTCCCCACCATTTTCCTTTTCACTCTCCTTCTTATCCTCTTCATCCTCTTCTTCTTTTTCATCATCTGATTTTGGAGCCTTGGGAGGTGGTTGGGCTGCCTTTAGAATGGCTATCCGTTCCATTGATGTTCGTAGCCTCTCAGCAGCAGCAACTTTAACTTCATCTTCCGGCATGTATTCCACACCCCCGTCTGTGAGATCATCTAACCAAGATTGCAGATCGGATCCGATTTCCTTTGTGATCGAGGCGTCAGAAGCACGAACAACGAATTTGCATATCATCGTAGTCGTCTCATCCCCCAAGTCCACGTTTCTGCTCACCTCACTCGCACCGAAAACCATCATGCCCACAAACCCTCCATACCATGTCTTTGCAGCAAAGCAAAGCTGTTCAGGACACAAAAGTCGAATAAAATCAAGCCAGAATAGCATGGAGTGCTCCAACAAGATAGCAATATGGAAATGGGTGGATGACACTTCTTGTGGAAAATTGTTTTCAGATTCACAGTATGTTTTCGTCAAAAAACATGGTCATAATCATATTATACGCAATAATAAAAATAGAATCTTATATGTTCTTAACAAATGAATTTGATTTGCACATACTTCTACGATTTTCATATATTGTAAGCAGCACGTGGTTATACTTAAAAAAAAATGCATTGTGTGATCTCCTTTGAAATGCCACTGAAAAATATTTCCACTAAACACAAGCAAGAGAGAACTAAAATTATTTTTTGTTGTTGCAGAAGACTTTATTGTTGTTATTGTTAGTGATATGTGGGGGAATTTTGTGAAGCCGGATAGAACTATGTGGAAATAAATCCAACGAGGTTTTCAGAAGGCGAGAGGGGATAAAAGAAAACTTATTCAGTTTCTATTATGAGGCAATTTCATAAATTCCTGTTGAAGCGAACTTGTAAAACCATTTTTAAATTAAAGGCAAAAGTGCAATTTCACAAAAGTCAGTGGGATTACACACTTGATCCAATGTGCCTCCCTGTCCATGTTTACAGGGAGCATGGTTAACATAAAATTTTAGATTTTAGACTTCAAGAGATCCTAAATTCCAAGTCTTCTCCTTGACCTCAAACCATATCGCACTCAGCCAAGTTTTGCAACAATCCATCTTTTCTAAAAAAGTCGGAAGAATCAAAACAGGTTTTGTTTAAGTTGGAGATTTTCCCTGATTCCTGAATGAAATCAAAGAATTACCTGAAATCCAGCAACTGTTCGGATAATGTGCGAGCAAACCCTATGGAAAGGCTTGGAAGGTAAAGACTTCAGTCCACTTAGAAAAGGAGAAGACCCATATTGCTGAGCAGCAGTAGCCATGAACCCACTTCCTTCATATGTGTATGTACCAGTGTACTCCACTATAGCAGGTAAACTAGGCCATAGGCGGAAATATTCGACGGGTGAGATTTTATGTGGTAGAAGAAGCTCAGTCAGTGGAAGTTTGTAAGGCTGGCATCTCAAAATCACAGGTTCTCCTATTTCTGGTCTCATGCTTCTTTTTTGTCTCATGACCTGTGGATCTTCTTCAGCATAGTCCCCTTCATAATCACCAGCTCCATGGAAGGGGTAGTACAAGACTTGAACCCAAAGGGCACACCTCTCGAATTGGGAGACACCGACAGTCACACTACAAAATACTGGATCCTACAAAAAGGACACACAGATAATTACTGTAGTGATTCTAGTGAAACGGAGGATAGACAGGAACGATTGTCCAAAAACAAAAAAAATGCAGAAAAGGCCCAACTGTACATGCCAAAATGATCACTATTGTTTCCCACAATAGCAAAGCACAAGGATCAATTTCAACTCCATTAAGAAGTCTCTCTCTCTCTCTCCTACATCCCCAAAAGATCACAATTGTTTCCCACATAGCAAAAAGTACAAGGATCTATTTGGACTCTGTTAAGAAGTCTCTCTCTCCCTCTCTTATCTCTCTCTCTCTCTCTCTCTCTCTCACTCTCTTTCCTGATGTTTCTCTTCCTCTCCCACTCGTGGGAAACATGCCCAGACTATGATAACCATTAAAATATTATCCGCTACTACCAACACAATCAATTTATAAAAAGTGACCGGTAGGAATCAGATGCATGCTGTAAGAGAAGAACAAAACTCATGAACCAACAACTGGAAACAAAGTAGATTATATTGGAATCTAAGATGCATAGCTGAAGCAGAAAAACAATAAACAAATAATATTTTTTTGAAAGTAACCTGTGAATTAAGATCACGCAACTGTCGCACTGCTTGAGGGGATCCATTCATGAAGTATAATGAACCAGATAGGCCCACCCGAATATCCACCCTTTTGAGTTCAATTTCAGTCAAATTCAAAACCTGCAAGGAGTCAAATGACCAGCATCATGAAAATTAGTCGGACCATTCTTCATTACATAGAGAACAAAAGGATAGAAGATTGAAGCAAAAGTGCAAAACAACATAGTTGTTGCCAGATGTAAAGGGGTTAGATTTCTTGGAGGGTTTCAACCTAAAACCAATTGGCAATAGGTGGAGTAGCCTTAGAATATATTAACCAAGCTTGGGTGGCTTAAATGAGCAATGTGAGACAAGTCTAACACTCTCCCTCACGTGCAGCCCAGATGCACGTGGAGTTGGAGATGACAGACCAGGAGACCAAGAGCTAAGCGATTGACTTAGGCGATAGAGATGACAGAGACTTTCCCACGAGAGGTAAGGCCACCCAAGACCTAGCTCTGATACCATGTTAGATTTCTTGGAGGGTTCCAACCTAAAACCAATTGGCAAAACTTGAAGTAGCCTCTAGAATTGACTTATAAAGCCACATTAGAAGATCATTCTAACTACTTAATCTGTTTCCATGGAAAAAAATATTCATTCAAATTCTCTCGAGAGCAAAGCCTATTACCTTCAAATGTAGGGTAACCCTCCCATCACTTGAGTCAGTCAAATGATAAGCTTCAACATAGCAAGGATCACTACTACCAGTCAATGTACATGCACTCGGTGCAACTTTAAGTAACTTGGAGTCAATTCCTTCAGCCAACAAAAGAGTTAATTCACTAGGGTCTGGTCTCCAAAGTTCCAAAATAGCCTTGTGAACCAATCCTTCCAACTTCCGGTCCTGAGCTGCGGATGCTTCAAAAAATTGAACAGTTAACTTGTGGTGGCTAAACGGGTAATCACCTCTAGCCTCACTTACCCCAGCCCACCTGCAAAAGAAATATGGCGTAAGTGACGTAACTACTAGCTTGTTATGCACAAAAAGTAGCCAAGTTAAGACCTAATGAACTTCAATCCCCTACAGAACCTAAACGCCATTAACAGGGGAGAAAGATTACGCCCATAAATAAATCTAACAAAAGCAAAACATAGACTTGGACAGATATAAGGTCAATGTTTCCCAAAAACAGAAAAACATAAGTTCTGTTTTAGGTACAATTGGTAATTGGTAAAAAACATCAGAGATAATCAAGACATCAAAAATGTGGCCAGTAATCCTCCTTTTAACCAACTAAGACACTGCCACACTGGCGCCCAACCCGAGTCTCAGGCGTATTCTTCATACAAGGGGTACTATTTCGTTACGTCGTAAGCAACACATAAACTTGGGACCAAGTGGTAGAACAAGAAATCAGGTACCATACCAAACAAAGTAGAAATCTTGGAGTCACGCTCCACGCCCCAGCTCCCTGATGGGGATGGGGGGCAGCCCCATGTGATTTCCCTGGCTTGCCCTACATGATGGATTTGACCAGTTACAGAAGTCGATGGGGATTAGACTTGAGCACATCACCAGGAAAATAGTTTCGAGCAGAGACGGGATTTTGGTCGAACTTCCAACACCCATCTCGATTTATAAACATTTGTTTGATCAGGACCCACCCCAATTCAGGAAAAAGGAAAACTGGATTTTAGGTTTTGCACATGGAAAGCATGAAAGCAACCCAACTACTGAGATGTTCTGTTAAAAGGAAATTTCCTAATAAAAAAATCTTCTATTCTTTAGTCCATGTACGATCACAATAACAGAAAAAAGGTGCTACGCTGCTTGCTAGTGGACATGATGAGAACCACCCAGCTAGGTCATGTAGAGGAGCTTCCGGTGACTTGATCATTAGTACAACCCACATAATATTCATCCACTAACAGACAAGTATTACCTTAGCAACACCTCCCCTACTAATCCAAGTAGGGTAGTTATTCAACCATGTAAAGCAATTTATAAATAATTACAGAACTGATGCTTACTTGGTTTCCGGGTGACCTGTAACATATTTAATTCTCTGCAATATTAAACGGCACTGATGCTTATTGACAGAATCAGCTAAGCCATTGTTTCTGAACTCTTCCAGCTCTTTGGTCAGCAAATGTCCTGCCCTAGCATTACGGGATCCCAACCGCTGAGCACAAAGAAGAACTCCCTGAACATCCTGAAGTCTATTTGTCGAAGATGCCGATGCGTCTATGTTGAACAAAACCTTATGCATATTTGATATAATAATGTTCAGAGGGTCCTCAGGGTCATCAGCAAGAAGTGGGTCCAAACCTTCTAAATCAATGTGCTCTGCAATCGCCCAAATAACGCGGGCACAAATCCTAGGGGTATTCACCTGAAAAATGAGAAAATATGTTAGATAATAAGGTATCAAATATTAAGCCTACTATGACAACTAATACACTTTCTTATTTGGAAAGAAATAGTAGAATTTTCAACATAAATGCCAAGGGATGGAGGGTATCATTCAGAGAAATGCTGGAGCTAAACTGCTAAAGCAAAGTGAACTGTTGGAAGGTGAAGTGTGTAAATACAAGGAACAAGCAAATGTGTGATAACTGGAGAATGTTCCCTGGTTGTTCTAGAAGCTCTAATTAGGTTGTAGATCTGCTAGGCATATTTGTGCTTTGTATTTCTTTGCTTTCTAGTAGCTAGTTGTTGAGGTGGTTGTTGGCTTATTCGGGGTACATATGCAGAGGGTTTGCTGATTGTGGTAACAAATTTTGGATAACCAAAACATCAAAACTAGGTATCATCCAAATTCTAGAAAATGGAGGGATACAAATTCGGAATCAGAACAACCAGTATCTCTGATCTGGATGGCTCTTGGCGAAAAACTAGGAGAGAACTTAAATAAGGATGCCAAAACAAAAACTAAAACCACAACAGGAGCTGCAGAAGGATGTATTTGAACCTCACGTAGATCTTTCACAAGTTCACGCTGTAAACTCTGTAATCGGGTTTCATTCATAATTTGATCCTGAGAGGCTCCATCTTTGACTCTTTTGACACCTCCCCTGGTATCATAAATGTGGCAAAGCCTAACCAACAACTTCAAATAACAATCAATGGCATATGTTCGCCCCTCACAATCCCACTTAACGCATGGCCTACAAACTTCTACAACTTCCAATGCTGGCTCTGTCCAGTTTAATGCTCCATAACCAGTTCCATACGCCAATGCTCCAATAACTCTGCTCTCCATACCTGAACTCTTTTGTTCAGGCAATGGTAAGGATAACTGGAAGCAGCTTTCTACCAATGTAGCAACCAATTCTTCTCTGAATAAACTTTTACTTGTTACACTGTTGAGGTCATCTTTTATCCTTGTATCCTCGAAAAGTGAAGCAATATCAGTTCCTGCAAGAGGTTTTTGACCTCTTCGGACGCTTTCCTTAGCGAAAAGGTCAACACAGAGAGCAGTTCGACAGATGCACGCTAGAGCATGCATGCGGTCTGATTCTGCTCTCAGGTTTCTCACCATAAGAAGCAACCTTTTAAACAATGATACCTGCAAGAAGCAAAATTGGTTAATCATTCCGTATCTTCATACATACTTAATACATATGAGCACCATCCATAAATATCAATAATGAATTCTCCATAGTATCCAAAGTCAGTATACAAAAATCAGCAAGTTGTAAATAACTGAGCCATCAGAGTCATCAGACAGAAGAAGCAATCATAATAGAGAGGATATGCTTTTCCTGATAAAGAGCAAAACCAGTTGGAATATATCTGCACGAGTGTCCAATGCTAATTTAGCTTGAATGAACACCCCAATGGCAATCAGGCCATCTCTGGAAAGAAGAAACGGCAACATTCTGAAGTTTAACCCAACAACGTATTGTCTCAACAAATAAAGCTTTTTGAGTAGAGTCTGTAGTCATTGACACTAGATTGGTGGTTCGAGACTGGACAGATGCAATAGTTCTTTGAGCAGTGCCCAGAAAACAGAAGCTAAAGAATTGCACAACAAGGAACCACAATTGAAGCTTAGATTGCCACATGAATACCACGCTCTTCACACTGGAGTTGCTATTTCACTAATTTTGAGTCACTAATTTACTTTGTGCATATGTGGGTGATACTTTGATAGGTGCGACAAAAATTGAAATAGTGCAACACTAAGTCTTAGCTCCCTAGGAAGTGTGATATCACCGATTTGGGAAAAGCATATGTGATCTTATAGCCCATTTGGATGGTGAGAAAGGATGAGATAAGAAAGGGGGAGCCTATGTGATATCACCAATTTGGGAAAAGCCTATGTGATGTTACAGCCAATTTGGATTGAGAGAATGGATGAGATAAGAAAGTGGGAGCCCTTTCTCACCAAATCTCACCATTTTTGGTGAGATAAAATGGTGAGTTTGGGTGAGAAAGAGGAAGGGCCAATCAACTTTTTTTCTCTCCATTTCTCACCAAAATGTTCAATCCGAATGAGTGATTTGATAAGAAACCATAACCCTTTCCTTTATATTCTCATGAAACCCTGCATCCAAATGGGGAGTTAGGGATGAGATTAGAGAGAACTCAAGGAACCAGCTCAAGTCAAGTCAATGCAACATCATAAGGAAGATGTCAAGGAAATTTGAGTAGCATAAATGCAAATCAGTATCTACGCATATGATCGTTGTGTACAATTGAACAAAAATAGGGGTGACCTGCATCCCAACTAAAGGATTCTCAGCTCATAGATAAATAACTTGATATGTCTTTGAGTTGCATGCATTCACAAGCGTATTATTAAACAAGAAAAATGCAGCTGGAAATAGGGATAATAAGTACCTGCATACTAAGATCAAGCAAATGCAGATTCGTAACGACGGATCTCACGATACTTTCTCGAGCAGAAGAGAACTCCTGCCTGTCCCAAAGCGTGAGAATCGCGATTATCGACTGCGAAGCCCACTCAGGCTTCCCTCCAGGCACATCAGCCAAGTACAACATATTAATCGCCACCTCAAAAATCAATGCCGGATCCAACGATGACGCCAGAAACGGCGCAAGATGAGAAACCACATCCGACGCCCCCACGAACCTCTCCGCATTATTACCCCCATAGTCCAACACCTTGCTGTTCCGAGTCTTCGACAGCTTCCGGATAGCCTCCACGGAACCTGATGCCACCGCTTTCACCGCGTAGACCAACGGGTACACCGTGGCCCTAAAGCTCTCCACGGGCAAAATCAACGACCTGGCCATCAAGGTATTCCGATGCGTCCATACAAAATCGACCATCGAGGAAACCCAATTCGACCGAATCGCGACCGAATTCTCGCTGTCTACTAACTTATCGCCAGCCAACCGGCTCATTTTTTTCGACTCGAATTCGTGGAACAATCTCCCGACCGATTCGAACGCGACCCTCGACACGGTGTCGGATCGGTCCAGCATGTTCTGCCCGATCCTGGTCCACCAAACGGAAACCCTATCCAGTAAATTCATGTTGCTTTCACACAGAATGACAAGATCGTCCCTGGCGAGGATGGAGCCTAAGGTTTCGGTTACGGAGAAGCGTAGGGTTTCGCTGGGGGAGTCGAAGCAGCCGGAGATTTGCTTGTTGGTGTCGCCGATGAGTCTGCCGAGGCGGTGGGAGGGGATGGCGGCGAGGATGGAGACGGCGGCGGCGGCGACGTCGGGGTCGGGGAAGTCGAGGTCGGAGCGGATGCCGCCGCAGACGGTCTCCCAGAGGTCAGGGGTGAGGCGGGTGGATCGGATGAGGTCGAAGGCGAGCTTCTTGGAGATGGCGGAGGCCGGGGAGGCGACGATCTCGTCGACGGCGGATTTGGCGAGGACTGATATGTCGCGGCCAGCGGCGGATTGCTGGAGGGCCTGGAGGAGGGCGGAGGACTGGCGGAGGGCGTCGTTGGAGCGGAGGTCGGCTTGGATCTGGGCGAAGAGTATGTCCATTTTCGATCGGAGTGTGAATTAATCAATCAATCAATCAGTTGAATCTGGTGAGCTAAATCGAGTGAATGATTTGAATCTGTGAATGGTTATTCTGGGTTTGAGACAGTTTCTCTCTCTCTCACTAGGAGTTGGAGAGAGAGAGAGGGGAAAGGTCCACCGGGGGAGTAATGTATTCCTCTTTCTTCCCTTCAGATTCCGGCATTCCAACTTGCTTGGTTTAGTTGAAAATCTGGGTTTCAACAGATACGGTAGTTGATTATTTTAGATAGATTGGAAAAATGTACTCTAAATTCAAGGCACTTTATTCATCAGATGAATGCTACTCCACATATAGTATTTAGAGTCATCTAATGAAACGGGGAGTGATTTTCACACTTTCCGAACTAAAGCGGGTCAAGTAATATTAACCTGTGTAAATCGGGGATGATGAGGTTTTAGGGCCAGCTTGGAAAGGTTTGGGTTAGTCCTCTCTCTCAATAGGTTGCGAACGAATTAAAATTTTGAGTTTGAGCTCGGTTTCAATCTTAACGAGCGAGTCCTTATTGAATCGAGCTGAATTAATTATAAAACGAGTTGAGCTTTTGTCGAACGGTTGCTCGGCTTGTTCACTAAACGAACCGAAAACTTGACTTCGAACTCGACTTGTTTCCTAAATAAGCCGAGTCAAACTCGCGAATTGCTCGGATCGTTTACAACCCTCTTCTCAATTAGGCATTAAAGTTTTCATAAAAAAACCGAACTGACCGACTAAACCGAAGCATTTTTTGAAAAATTCAGTCGGTTTTATTGTTGCTTCGGTTCGATTCGGTTTGGTTTAGTTCAGTTTTGATTTTTCCAAAAAAAAAAAAAACTCGGTTCGGTTTCGGGTTTTTTTTAGTAGTCAGAATTCAAGACTAATCCCTGCCGTCCATTTCAATATTTCATCACCTGCTTGTCAGATACAAGAACCCTATAAATCTGTTCCCGCCGCTTCAACGCTTCTTCTTCACGAACTCTCCTCTCCTCTCTCTCTCTCTCTCTCTCTACGACGGACGAAATTTGTTTTCGCACAAATCCATACACATTTCACCCGCTCATCTCCATGTAGAAGCCAAGATCGACATCTCAACTGACATTATTTCTCCAGAGGTTTGAAATCATCCTCTCCCAAAAGTTGGGGCTTTTTAAAGTTTAAGCATTTTTCCCAATCTCTTTGTTTTGTTTTATTTTTTTTTCTTGATTTGGAGTGTTTGACTGTTTTTCGGCCCTCTCTCACAGTCGTCTCGTCCGGCGTAAACAGAAGAATCAGAGATGGCTTTGGCTTTCGACGAGTTTGGGAGGCCGTTCGTAATAATAAGGGAGCAGGAGCAGAAAACCAGGCTGAGGGGACTCGATGCTCAGAAATCCAACATTTCCGCCGGCAAAGCCGTGGCTCGCATCCTTCGCACCTCTCTCGGTCCCAAGGGCATGGACAAGATGCTCCAGAGCCCCGATGGCGAAGTCACCATCAGTACGCCCGCCCTCTCTCTCTTTCTCTTCGTATGAGTAGACTGTTTGATCTCAGTATGTTTACGTTTGATGAAATGACAGTCCAGATGCTTTGTTAGTTCCAAGTGTTAGGGTTGGTACAGTTAATGACGACTAGATATGTTTGATGAAATGAGAGTCCAGATGCTTTGTTAGCTCCAATTCGCTAGGGTTTTGGTACTGTTAATGAAGGTATACAGTTACAAAGGAGGCCCGATGGCCATACATGAGCAATGGATGTGGCTTCTTAACATGCACCTGGTATGTGGTTGGCCATTGAGTCATTGGCATATCAAAAATTTGACTAGTGAACATTGGGTTTGAACGAGGATGTGCATGAAGGGGCAATGCTGGCCCTTTTGCTGATTAGTGCGTTACGTACAATTGCAATCGATTCCACCTGTTACATTAAGCTTTGGAATGTCATCAACCACCCTCTAACTGTTTGTGACTATTATACTGTATATCCCTTTTTTTGCTCCTACTGGATCGACATTTTGAATGTCGACATGATACCCAGTCAGACACTCCCTCTTTTGTCCTTCAATTATGATCTTCACTCACCTTTTACTCCTATGATGTCAGCAAATGATGGTGCAACTATATTGGAGCAGATGGATGTTGACAATCAAATTGCAAAACTGATGGTCGAATTGTCGCGAAGTCAAGACTATGAAATTGGTGATGGAACAACAGGAGTTGTTGTGATGGCTGGTGCACTTCTGGAACAGGCTGAGCGGCTCTTAGAGCGTGGTATTCATCCTATTCGTATTGCAGAGGGCTATGAAATGGCTTCCAGGATAGCTGTTGAACATTTGGAACAGATTGCAAATAAGTTTGAATTTAGTGCCACTAACATAGAGCCTTTGGTTCAAACTTGCATGACTACTTTATCATCTAAGATGTAAGAATCACACTGCTATTCCCTTGCTGCCTTCTTCCATAGCGAGTGCAATACTTGTGTTAAAATATTTTCCAACGGTTTGTTGTGTGGTTTGTTTGTGCTGCCCTGTGCTTTATGATATATCTTTGGACCTTGCTGTTTTTATGTTCATTCTCGTTGTTTTATCTTGTGAGAATCACGAACAGTTTATTACAATTCTAGTTAGTCTTCATGCTCCCGGTAACTGTAGAAAAAAATGCTCCAAATTGCATGATTATGTTAATTTGATTTTTGTTGTATTTATTGGCATGCTCCAAAATGCTCTCACATGACGGTATTAAGCATCAGTAAAAGAAGTCAAAATAACATCAGCATTAATCTTTCACTTTGTATAACATGGAAAGGTGAGGGACATTATGTGTAAGCAGTAACTACGATGATCTGATGGTACTGTTGGTGTAACTCCTCCAAATGATTACTACGTTTACCTCATTATATGTCTTGCTGTTAGTGTCTTGAAGTTCCATAACGTCTGTAGGTTAAGACAAATAAAAGTTAATCCTGAGTTGCCCTTGTTACTTCTTTTTTTTTTTTTTCTTGATATTTATGTCTGAATGCATATGCATCCCCCCAAAAATTCATATCACGTGGAGATTTTTTCTGGAGTTGTCATATGAAGATGCTTTTCATTTAAACTGTCATGTCAACCATGACACAAGATCGAATGGAGAGAGAGTATATTTTTGTTTATCTCAATACCACATTTAATTCCGTTCAGTTTGAATTATCAAACTAAATGAGAAATACTTTATGTTGCAGTGTGAATAGATGCAAGCGCAGTTTGGCAGAAATTGCCGTGAATGCAGTTGTGGCAGTTGCAGATTTAGAGAGGAGAGATGTTAACTTGGAGCTAATTAAAGTGGAGGGAAAAGTGGGTGGGAAATTGGAGGATACCGAGTTAATCAAAGGAATTATTGTTGACAAAGATATGAGCCATCCACAGATGCCAAAGCATATTGAGGATGCAAAAATTGCTATCTTGACTTGCCCATTTGAGCCACCAAAGCCAAAGACAAAGCATAAGGTTGACATTGATACAGTTGAAAAGTTCCAGAATTTACGTGAGCAAGAGCAGAAGTACTTTGATGACATGGTTCAGAAATGCAAGGTAGGTTTGCACTCATAAAATGTGGTGCATATATACATCATCATTTTGTTTGTTTATGGATTGTGGCATTGATCTTCTGCATATGTTTGTGTACATCTCTGAGTAGTTGTACTCGTAATCCCCATTACATGTATATGCAGCTTATGGTAGCTGCGTTTAAGACACTTGAATCAAAGATTCCTTTTAGATTGTAATCATCATGCATAATTATCATCTTGTTCCTCAATGTAGTTCCACAAACTCATTGTAGTAGTATGTGTTTCTGCACGTTTATGATATCTAGGTACTATTCAAAGCGAGTCCCCCTTATTATTTTCCCGTTTTGGTACACGAGAAGCTGTGTCATTGCAACTTTTCATACTGACATGTAGGATGTTGGTGCTACCTTGGTCATCTGCCAATGGGGTTTTGATGATGAAGCAAATCACTTGTTAATGCATAGGAACTTGCCCGCAGTCCGATGGGTTGGTGGCGTAGAGCTGGAGCTGATAGCAATAGCCACAGGTTTGCAGTGAATTTGCTTTTCAGTCGTTGCTTGCTGTCTATTCTGTTCTTCCTATTATGTTACCCTTAGTACCAACAATTGTTCTATTGGTGACTTGTAGGTGGGAGGATTGTGCCAAGGTTCCAAGAGTTGACCCCTGAAAAGCTAGGCAAGGTACTACGCATTTTCTTCTCATTCTTCTAATATCAGTTTTTTTTTTTTTTTTTTTTTTTTTTTTTTTTTGGGGGGGGGGGGGGGGGGGGGTGTTTTTGTGATATATTTTGTTTGTTCCTGTAACAACCCACGCTAGCTGACCTGCTTAATTCTTAGCCTAACCACGGGGCTCAAAAAGGTTAACCTCAAGTTATACAATAGCTTATTGGCCTTACATTATATACCATTCACTACTTCCTCAAGTAGCTGATGTGGGATCTAACAATCTCCCCCACTTGGACCGCAACGTCCCCGTTGCGCCCCAAGGTCCATCACTTTCACCCACTAAGCGTTGTGAGACAAGTCCCCTTTTAAGCACAACAAACACCCCAAGCTTGTCTCATGCTTGACAAGCACCTCGGGCTCATCCTATGGGGGACCCCGCCCAAGCACCTCAAGCTCCTCACTTGTGGGGCCCACCCAAGCACGTCTCCTCGCAGGACACTTCCGGTTGGTGCAAGCTCTGATACCACCTGTAACGACCCGCGTCAGCTGATTTGCTTAACTCTTAGCCGAACCACGTGGCTCAAAAGATTAACCTCAAGTTATACAATAGCTGATCGGCCTTACATTAATATGCCATTCGCTACTTCCTCAAGTAGCCGATGTGGAATCTAACAGTCCCCCGCCTCAAAATAAGGGTATGGGCCCAGCTGGCTTTAGTTGCATACTTAACACCCTGGTAGTTTTCATGTTGCTTGTACGGTTGTACCTTCAAACAGAAACATCCTCGTGTTTGCTGATGAAAAATAGTGTTCCTTTGTTGGCCATGTGAGTGATTTCTGTTTTGATAAGTTGTTAGCCATGTGAATCATAAACACTAAGAACCAAGAATATTTTTCCGTAAAGTCATACTTTGATATTACTCTTGATGAATTTACTTTTAATTAGCTACAAAAACGTTGGAACCTAGTGTACCTCACAGAAGGTACCTAACTTTCTCCACTTGCACAATTCTTAGCCCTCATTGCAATAGTTTAGGTTTTGGCATAATCCGAATAGGCGGACTAGCTAGAGGTAGGATATTATTTGCTTACGAACAAGTTCACCTTGCATTCACTAACTATGACAGATTTCTTTCAACTTATTTTTACTAGTATTTATTTTGGAAAATGCACAAGAAGTAATGCAGTTCCCTGCCATCATCATTCACCATCATAGAATTAGAAGACTAACAGACCTTTTTTGGTAATTGTGAGTGTCATTATAGGGCAAACAAAATAAGGAACAAGGAAGGAAAACCTTTGTACAACTTATGGAATTTAGTGTTGTCTGAAGCTAAGGTGTTGGGTTAATGGAAGCTCAAGAGTCCTGGGTTGTAGTCCAGCCGCCGAGGCTCCTCATACTTTTAACATTTTTCCTCCTTGTACACAAAATTGCACAGATTGATGCGATCACCAACTGGAACTGTGTCTTGTGCTTCAATTCTTTCATATGACATGTTCATGATGAATTGCACTTGTAACGTGATATGTACTGTAGATTAATTCTTCTGTATTTTCCCTTGAGAGCTAGTAAGATGCCATTTCTTCATGTCGGCACTTGTTGGAAGTGCTTGTGCTGAGTAAATCTGTGTAACATATTTATTTTTTTGATTTTTGGGTTGCTTGATGTTTTGTGTTTTGGATCGATGATTTCGATTCCTTAAGTAGTGTTTTGCACATGAAACACTGATATCCTATTTGGCTTATCCGTACAGGCTGGTTTGGTGCGGGAAAAATCATTTGGAACCACAAAAGATCGGATGATTTATATCGAACATTGTGCAAATTCAAGGGCCGTAACCATATTCATTCGTGGTGGTAAGTTGGGGAATCCTATTTGCCATTTCTCTTCAAGTAATTTGCTTTTCGCTTCATGTTCAGAGGAGGTGAATGTCACCGTTATTTATATGGACAAACGGGTTATATGTGCTCTTAGTAGATGCTATTAAGTACTACTTAAAGATCAAACCCATGCTTTGTGAGTTTGGTTGTTACTTTGTTTTGTATCATGATTATAAGTGCAGCATCTTCATCTGCTAATAAACAAAAATGACGGCCTGTCTTCATCTGTCATGTTACACGTTGATGTCTAGGAATGTGAAATTATTTGGCATTCTACTGTTCTTTCTGGAAAGGGGAAACTGATATTTGTAATTGGTTGTTGTGAGGTCTGCCATTGCCTATTGAATAGGATTGGAAAACCCAAATTTGATCAATTTTTTTCACAAAGCTAATTTTTATTTCATGTCTTGTACTTAAGCAAAATGGAGATTATTTTGCACATTTCAATATTTTGTTACTCCGCTACTTGCGCTGGCAGTAGTTGGCATTTGTTGTCTTTTACACCGTGCAAGATGGAAAAAGATTAGGTGAAAAGGAGATGGAAAAATATGAGAACATAATTATTAATAAGAAGACTAGTGGATTAGTTGTTCAACTCTTCTAGTAACCACATGTTCTGATTCCTAGGTTCTATTCTATCCCAATGTGGGGTTTTGGCAACACATCCAATCTGAAAATTCGTTGAGCAGGAGTCACAACTTAAAATGGCGATGAATGATCATGTGTTTGAATTTGCCACTTGCTCTTTCATGTAATGGCCATGCCATTTGATTGTTTTCAGGATTGAGTTTGGATAGTTTTTCTACTTCATTCTATTCACTGAATTGAACAAAAAAGGGCTATTTACATCTGTTATTGTTTTTTCATAACGGAGTGATGACTGTGGTACTGTGGTGTGTCTTCTCACTCCATTAATGAATCACAGGCAATATTTGAACACAAATTGAAAATGGTGAAAATTATTAGAGCAAGAGAAGAACGAGGTTGGCCATACCCAGATTTCCTTTTACTAGATTCTGGTACTTGATTGATTCATTAGGTAACAAAATGATGATAGAAGAAACCAAGCGAAGTATCCACGATGCTCTGTGTGTGGCTCGGAATCTCATTCGCAACAACTCTATTGTGTATGGCGGTGGTGCGGCTGAAATTTCTTGTTCTCTTGCCGTGGAAGCAGCTGCTGATAGACATCCAGGGGTTGAACAGGTACGACTTTGTTATTCCTTTATCTTGCTTTCCCATTATGCAGTTAGAGCTGATACTTCTTTACCTTCTCTCTGCAGTATGCAATCAGGGCATTCGCAGATGCTTTAGACTCTATCCCAATGGCACTCGCGGAGAACAGTGGTCTCCAACCCATCGAAACATTATCTGCTGTGAAATCTCAGCAAATTAAGGTATATATTGGACATGATTGCTTCCTTTAGCGAGGTCAATAGCAACTTAACCTTCATTTGGCATCTCTAAATAGGTTGGATTTCCGCTGAAAAAGTCAACTGGCATCTCTAATAAAAGCCAAAAGTTAGCCCAATCTACAAAGAATGCCAAAAGTCATCTGAAACAATTTTAGCTCGACTCTTTTTAGCTTTTAAAGACATCCGAAACGAAGCCTTAGGATCTCTCTCTGTAGACTGCATATCAATATTCTATTTCACCAAGCATCATGTTGGCTTCATATGCAGGATAACAATCCCTGGTGTGGTATAGACTGCAATGATGTTGGCACGAATGACATGCGTGAGCAAAATGTCTTTGAGACGCTAATTGGGAAGCAGCAGCAGATATTGCTAGCAACCCAAGTTGTCAAGATGATTCTGAAGATTGATGATGTTATCTCTCCTTCCGAGTACTGATACACATCTGAGTCCTTAATTTCCAAAAGTTTTGAGCCTAGAATGGTAGCCAGGTTGTATTATCATCTACTCAAATGGTGACCCAAAAAGTAACTCATTCTACATGTTTCGTGCCGTGAGATCTGCCGATGTTTTGGGAATGGGTGTGTATTTTACGACTCTTGTTTTCTGGTTGGCAGACTGCCAGTAATATTGTTGTTTAGCTTTTGAACGTTTGTGGATTTTGTTGCGTTAATGCTTGTGCTTTTGTTAGTGTTCTCCTGGCAAACAAAATATTTGAAGATGGTTCAAATTGTCCATGACCAACAGTTTTAATTGTTTAGTAATTAGTTGTGACAATTTTGCTTGTCAAGATGTTCTGCGATGGTCACACGGAGTACACTCCGGGCCTGTCCCACTGTTGCGGATTTGACCAACGCACACAATTGCACACTGTTGCGGATTCGACCAACGCACACAATTGCACAAAAAATAAATTAGGCAAGAGCACGAAAAATGATAAAAGAGAATTTTTTTTTTTTTTTTGTGATTCTCTAAATGTGATGATGCACTGTCATTTTTTAGAAAAGAATATCAAGTGTCACCCTAGAGTTCGATTCAAGTGTGATAGTAACTTTTTGCAGTGAGGGGCCTTCGCCTGATCACCCGCAACACCACATTATTGAAGAAGTGAGAAGACTTACCAGTGGAACAAATTCAACTATAATCCACATCTACCGACAAGCAAATCAAATTGCAGATTGTCTTGCCAGACTTGGCGCGCAACAAGAAGATGATTTGATTGTAACTAACTCCATTCCTCTAACAGCTAGGGAATTCGCTATGGAGGATGCCATGGGTGTTGGCCATCTCAGAACATAGGTCTACGACTCTGTAGCCTTTTTGTTGTCTTATGATCTTTGTATGCCGAATATCGAGTTGATGACGTTTATGTTCGTTTTTACTTAATGCATGAATTTCCGTCTGACAAAAAAAAAAAAAAAGGTAACAAAACAGCAAGAAATATGCTTCACAAACAAACACCAACCGTCGAACTCCAGTTAAAGAACGTACTGTTCATTTGTATGGATTTTTGAATCTACATTTCAAAGCAATTGTCCCGTAAATAAATCTCATTGTCTTTCAATATATAGTTGTGGTTCTTAAGTAATCTTTGCAATACTAAGGGAATTCATGATGTGTGACTGACATAGTCATAGTTAACAAGTTTTGTACAGGTTCACATAGAAAGAAAAGATAAGATAAAATGATATTGACGGATATTTTAGGCCTCCCATGCTCTATTTTTTATTTAAGGAGCCTTACAGGATTACGTCAAATTTAAAAATTATTTTTCGTGTTTGCTACCCCTATATATAGTATACGAATTTATCTTTTCCTTCTGAAAATTTGAAAGTTCAATTTGACACTGAAATATTGTATCTTTAGGCCGTAACCAAATTTTTACTCAAATTTGAGTAAAAACATGAATAAACTTGAAGCATATTAATGGGCTAGCCCAAATCTAAATAAATACAATTAATTTCAGTAAACATTGCTTCTGGGCCGGAAGATGATTTTTGGCCCACATTCTCGGCCCATATATTGGAAAGAAGCTCAAAACGTTATCGAGTGTATTCTCTTTTGCAACATTTTTGGATCTCTCTCTCTCTCTCTCTCTCTCTCTCTCTCTCTCTCTCCTGCTTGCTTTCGGAGTTGGCACTACAAAGTCGCCGTCGATCTACTTCCGGCCGTCCCTTCATCTCCGTGAGTCTTCTTTCTCATTAATTACTCCGTTGCCGTTCTCATACCACTGGAATCTCTCACGAATCACGATCTGTTTTCTTGCTTCATATCTCACATTAGGGTAATTGTGGTTGATCTTCTTCGTATTTGCTTTTCAAAAACTCAGTATCTATTACTACTAGAAAAATACGAATGACCGCCCTTAGGGAAGCTGTTAATGTTGAAAAAATGTCTCAATATTCGTGAAATGTGCAAAGTTTGGAAATATGTATTCATAATTAAAAAATATGTACTGCGATTCTAACTTCTTTAGCTCTCAGCGAGCATTATACACGCTTATTGACCGATGGTTAGCAGAATTGTCATGTTAAAAGGAGGGAAAAATTATACTTTTAGATGGGTTGCCTCATACTTGGGGCAATTTCATTAGAATAAAGGGGTCAAGTTCACAAAGGTGCTTTTGGATTTATCCTGGAAAAATAGTGAGATGTTGTGCTGCTAAGGTGCTTTTGGATTTGGTTCTCTTATGAAAACTTTGTAGTTCATTTTCTTTGGGTGGAATGGAGGTCGAACTACACTTTCTGATTTATCCTATGGGTATTGAAGTCAACCATTAAATGGTTTTTAGGGCCAATGAAAGAAAAAATAAAAAAAGAACAGGTGGTGTCTAGTTTTGAGGTGGTTGTGTTACCTGTTAGATATTTTTGTCTTTTAGAGCGGTGTACAAGCTCTGCTATTGATTAGTCTCTTTTGGTACTGTCGGCTTTTTGGCCTTTTGTACTTTGCCTCCAACAGATTTATTACCTCTCCTTAAAAAAAGAAAAATAGTGGTGGCTGTTGTATATGTTTTTCTGAAGGTGATAACACTTGTGCCAACCGTTTTTCCCCTGGATGTTTGGGTCTCTAATCCCCACCCCACCAAAGGAAATTCCCAGTTTGTCTTCGATAACGGCATTTTGTGATTTCAGAATGTTCATTTTGCTAATGAATGGTGAAGAATTGAACTAATTGATTTCGGGTGTGGATTGATAAGAAGCTATACAAATAAAACCAATTGAAAGGGCTGGTAGTGGATGAAGGAAAGAAAAATAAGGTTGAGGGATTTCATGTTGCTATGGAAGAAGAGTTTCCTTTACTGGTCATCTTTTAGCAGAATCTCACCCCAAGGGATGCAGAACTAAGGGGCTAAGATTATCTTCTTCAACTTCACTGATCACAAACGTGTGTGCACATTTGTAACTAGATGATTAGTTTTGGATCAAGTTTGGAAAACTAGAAAGTTTGGGACATAAACCCACTAATCAAGTGACTTGGATGCCACTAGCAAGTACAGCTGAAAGTTTATGACGTAGCCTCTATCTGATGTTTCATTATCTTTTCTTTAACTATCTGTTTTTTTATGTCCAGGCTCTTTAGTCGCCGAGCCTGTCAGTATCTAATTTTGCTTAGCTTCTGACATTCAGAGCTATGTCAAAGCATTGTTGCTTAGTTTTGTATGATGGTGTATAGTTGATAAATGCTGCTAAAAGTAGAGAAGTTTGCTTGTCATAATGGAATGCTGATGGTATATAATGCAGTAAATTTCCCACTTGCCATTTTTTGAGGATGGCACTTGGCTGCAGCAAGTCCTTTTTGCTTTGTTTTCTTTGATCTGTGGTGTGTTCATTTTTTACTAGTCACTACTTTGTCCTTTTTGGCTTCTCCAATCTCATTTCATTGCCCCTTCAATACTGTGAATGGTAAACATTGAGCTCTTGCCAATAATTACCTTTTCGTTTATTTCATTCAATGAACAGATTTTTCTAACATGGCTGGTAGATTGATCCACAAGTTACTGAGGGGTAGACTCCAATCTCAATCCACTGTAAGATTAATTTTCCTCCTTTGCATTGTAAATATAGCATGTGAACTTCATTGAATTTTGTCATTGTGTGACATTTGAGGTTTAATGCTTCTCAGCAGTTGCTTTGATTCTGTAGCTAAGAAGACAATGGTTTACATTGTATTCTGTCTCTTTCATTCTTAGTGTGTTGGTGTTTGTATTGGGTTTTTCCTTGTTGTTTTAGGCCAGATAACAAGCACACTTTAGCTTGTATTTGCGGTTAGAAAAAATATACGTGCAAGTACATAGGCCTTGCTAAGATCAGTTTTCAGATTTTCTGTGGCAAATGGACAGTAGTTGCTTTTTTTTGCCAAAAATGCCATGATTATGTACCGGTAAATGGAGTTGCTTGTTTCTCAGCATACACTTTTTATTTATTTATTATTATTCTTGTAGACAATTCCTTCAATCTTGGTATTCGAAACACTTATTTGGCTTTAGTGGTTTCTAGATGGCAACGAATGTAAAGGCCATCAATGAGAAAAAATCCTTTTTGTTTGAAAAATCTCTTGGACAGAGATTGAAGCATGTGCAAGGCTACACACGAGTCCAATTGCTTGGTTATTATTTAAGAAGTTTGTGAATATGAACTCTTTACCTTTTGGGGCGACGGGTGGAAGGGAAGTTGTGTCGACGTTGAGCAATCTAAATAGTACACTCTGTGATAATGTTTTCTGGGATGTATGACGCTGAAACAAGGAAGCCTTTTATAGATGATTCTGAATAGCTTAGAACTGAAGATCGAGATAAATTAGCAATTTTTAGACTTTAGCAATGTGCGGTCTGCACAGAAAGTTTGCATTGTTCAATACCTTCTTTTCTTTCTGCTCATTCCCCCTTCTCTCAAACAAAAAATAAGGTGAGGTTCCAACAAAATAAGGTCTGAGAACAAAGTCTGGCAAATGCATCAGGGTCCAGTGAAGGGCGAATGCGCAATGTGAGGCGCTTATATCTCTCATGAAGCAAGGCGTAGGCCTTGAGGCGTAATAACTTGTAATCACATAATACATAAAATTATCTTAAAGTAACCCAAATGTGCGGGAGGGAGAGGGTGTTACCAATGCTAACTTGCTAAGTCAAAGTAATAGGAGCAAAAATTTGATGCCCTTTGATACCTTATGTTGAATGTTGACTCTTATGCTCTAGGGAGATATCGCTATTTTATGTGAATCAGAGTTGTGCTTTGGGGATTTCATCATCTTGGAGTTGCCAAACTATATGAGCATTATGAGGCACTTTGAAGGTTGTGTTAATTTTCTATGCTTTCAGATAATCCTTGAAGATTCATCCCCCAGACACACATAAGACCGAGAAAATTAAGAGCAGCATGGGAAGGCTGCTTCTTCTTCTTCTTCTTTTTTTCCCCTGTTTGTTTTTAATGAAATCTTGGCACAAATAATCAAGGAATTCTCTTGATAGACATATGAGCAAAACTTTGGTGCTTTACTAGCTTGCTAATCTAGTAACTGGGAAAAATGTAAGCTCTTGGGATTCCAGCAACTTAGTATGGTTTTGGGTAGTGCGATACATGTTAGCAAGAATTTAGATGGTGGTTATGCATCTCGCACTTGCCTATGGAAAGATTTTGTGTTCTACTGGTGTTAATCTTGGATTGGCATAGATTGGTGTCAGATGGTAAGTTTATTATAAGCCTGGGAGTCTTGGACTAGGTTATTTAAAAAAAATTATTGATGGTGGTCCCTGAAATTTCCCTATTTCATTTATGGTGGTCACCACTGAAGGATACTGTATCTTCCATGACACTCTGCAGGTCCCTCCAGTTTTGTTATCCCGTTTTTCTAACAAAGATGGATCTCCTGGCATGGAATACCTTAGAACTTTTGCACTGCTTGGAGCTGGTGTATCGGGGCTTTTGAGTTTCACAACAATAGCATCTGCTGATGAGGCTGAACATGGTCTACCATGTCCAAACTATCCCTGGCCTCATGAAGGCATTCTGAGTTCATACGACCATGGCTCGTGAGTATTGATGAGCGTATGAAATACTTTCCAGATGCTTTGTCGTAGCTTGCAGTTGTGCTTTCTCTTAGAGCGATACAACTTGTCAAAGGATGGTTGATTTATGGTCAACCCTTGAACAAAAACAATTAACCTCGGTTTGACAACTCACTCCAAGCTGCTCATTTCTTGTTTCAGTCCCGCTGGCTATTTTTCTCCTACAGAGCACCACTTCTTATCTTGCTATGTCATCATGCGATGTTTTCAGCCATTTGCATCATACCTTTTTAACAGAAAATTTATGACCTCTTCCTGCAGCAACATTGAGCTTTGGCATTTTCTTGTGAAATTTCTTACTTTTAAATAGACCATTCATTTCCTGTGAACACTGTATTGTATTTTTATGTGTTTACAGTTATTGGGCTTTTTTGTATATCTACATTAAGCTTAATATGTTCGATTTCACTGGGCAGAATTCGTCGTGGTCATCAGGTTTACCAGCAAGTCTGTGCTTCCTGTCATTCTATGGGCCTAATTTCATATCGTGACTTGGTGGGTGTAGCATACACAGAGGAGGAAACAAAGGCTATGGCAGCTGAGATTGAGGTTGTTGATGGACCCAATGATGAGGGTGAAATGTTTACTCGCCCTGGTAAACTTAGTGATCGTTTCCCGCAGCCATATGCCAATGAACAAGCTGCTAGGTTTGCTAATGGAGGAGCCTATCCTCCAGATCTAAGTCTTATCACCAAAGTAATTCCTGTCTTCTGTTTCTAATTTCTTTTCGAGTGATTCAGTATTGCCTGTGTCTATGAAATCTTACTGTTTGACATTTCAGGCTCGTCACAATGGTCAGAACTATGTATTTGCCCTTCTAACTGGTTACCATGATCCTCCTGCTGGTGTTTCAGTAAGTTCTAATTAATAACAGTATCTTCTGCAACTTTCTTCTTGAAATTCGTCCTTGATGTTTATTACTTTGTTTAATGGTATTTTAAAATAAATAGTACTTCAATCAGTCAATAAAAGAAGAAGAAGAATGTAGTTATCGCCAATTTGCCACAGCTCCAGTGGCTACTATGGCAGCAAAATTTTAAAGCTTTTGTATTAGATGCAGCTGGAAAATGGTCATAATTTGGAATGACTTATGCCGATTGTAGTTTTCCGTGTGGGGTACAGTTTGAGGGTGGTAGTTTAGCCTGTTCTCCATCACGTGGACTGCTGTCGTTTGAAACTAATGCATGCCACTTATGGTTGCATGTCACTTAATTGAAAAAAAACAAAAAACAAAAATGTATGATTGCGTGTCATTATCGTGCGTGTGTGATTTATGTCATGAAGTCATCAGAGCTTCTGCTGTCTATAGGAAATTAATACTTTTGGGTCCGCATATATAAGGTGCTCGACATTAGTTATTGGTTCCCTCACTTCATGAACTTTGTCCTTAATGGCTTTAGAGGGAAGGCGTCTCCATCTGTTGATGATCGATTGATCTTGTTCTTGGAATTGCTTTTCTGGGTTTTACTGTTTGTGCCCTTCAATGAAAAACAGAAGTTGGGGTATTGTCTGACGTATAGTTTTTTCAAAAAATCTGAAGCTCATGGTAATATGCAAAACCACCACATGTTTGCTCTTATAATTGATGTTTTTGTGTGACCTTTCTCGTACTACTTTTGAGTAAGTTTAGGTACTAGCCTCTTTTTTCGCTTAATCACCCAGATTGTCGTGGTATTGTAGATCCGAGAAGGTTTGCATTACAATCCTTACTTCCCTGGTGGAGCTATTGCTATGCCTAAAATGCTTAATGATGGAGCTGTTGAGTATGAAGATGGTACCCCTGCAACGGAAGCTCAGGTTCGTTTCTCTCTAACTTTACCTCGGTATTATAGGGGCTTGAATAATCTTTAAAATTGTTGCGCTTGTTCTCCTAAAGCCATTGTTGTAGTTAAAAGCTCATACTCCTCTCTAAAATTTGTGCAGATGGGGAAGGATGTTGTGTCGTTTTTGTCATGGGCTGCAGAACCAGAAATGGAAGAAAGGAAACTGGTATACTGACTTTAACAGTACCACACATCATTATATTACGAAACAAATGTTTATGCAAACGGAGTTTGTACACAATTTTCCTACCTAATGATTTGAGCTTTTGAGGTCCTCCAAACGAAAACACCCATGGTTATTGGATTTTATTTCAAAGTGCTACTCCCACATCATCCTTATCAATATTTGTTTTTGTTTTCTCCACAAGGCAGCATTTTCCTCTTGGTGGTTCTTTAGGAGGTAATAATTTTCTCATGTATGCGACTTTCTTAACGCAGATGGGATTCAAGTGGATATTTGTCCTCTCACTGGCATTGCTTCAAGCTGGTTATTACCGACGAATGAAGTGGTCCGTTCTCAAGTCTCGTAAGCTTGTGCTTGATGTCGTCAACTAGATTTGTATCCTCTTGTTCCTCTTGAGATAATGCTTGTGGGAGGAATCCATGTGGCAATAATTTTATACGACGAACTATGTTTTTCTGCTGTGAAAATTGGTTCAACCCGTCCATTGGTAATGGAGGGTTACTGGAAGAGTTAATTTTGAGTTAAATTCAGTTGATGACGAAATAAGCGACTGTTCAACATGCAGTATTTCTTTTGGAATTTTGAACTGGCCAGAATTGTTGAAATGCAAATTTTTTGTGGTTGGCTTCCAGTTTTGTGTATTGTCGTTTCCGTTTTTCGATTGACTGTAGAAACATACGAATGTGTAATACAAAATTTGTTTTGTGCTACATCACATGAGGGAATATTAATTCGCATTGAGGAGGTTTGGATTGATTAAGCTTTGTATAAAAAGGGGAGATTAATCAGTCCGGCGGGCTCGCTGTAATCACCTCGATGGGTTTAAGTTACTGATATCCGTTCAACTAGAGCTTTCATGTACCTACTTGACAAGACGAACAAAATGAACGTTTCATATCAAATAAGGGAACCCGGAGTGGGCTACCTAATGTGGGCACAACACGTGTTGTGCATTTATGCGCAACGCCGCACACACTGCTCATCAACATTGATAACGATACCGTTAGGACTGATAAATGAAACAAATTGTTAGAGTTAGAGTTCGCTCGTTAAAAATTTGTCCAAGCTCAGTTTGTCCAAGTTTTAATCTTTTTTGAAGTTTGTTAACTTTTCAAACCAAATTTGAAAAACTACTACGGCCCTCTTTAGCTTATGATGTGTAAAAACTGTTAACCTACTCGAAATCGGCTTTGATGCCTTGATTAAGTCTTGTTGAAGATTCATACTAATTTTTAAAAAGATAGCTCTTAATTATATAGGTAACTACTAAATAAATCAGGTTAGACCGTGTGGTTCATTTTCTTTTAACAGTAGTAGATGCTGTCAAGGCATTGTCATGTCTCATAATCCTTCACCACCACACACATTCATGTGGAGGGGGGCGGCTGTCGCGTGCTGTTGTGCTCGACTTTTGGGCCCACTTCGGTCTTGCTCCGATGATCGGAAACGTTCGCTTTATAAAGCTCGTCGAGTAGAACAACTATGCAAAAAATCAGCTTAATTGGATATCATTAAGTGCATGATCGAAACCCATATAACTCTCGGCCCATGGGTTACAGTGGATTTGATCCGGTGTTTCGGATCCATTCTTTTTAAGATAAACCATGGGTTACAATGGATTTGATCCAGTGTTTCAGATCCATTCTTTTCAATATAAAAAGGTTCCGATCAGGCACTTAATGATATCCAATTAAACTGATTTTTTGCATAGTTGTTCTACTCGACGAGCTCTACGAAGTGAACACTTCCGATCATCGGAACAAGACCGAAGTGGGCCCAAAATTCGGGCACAACAGCGGGCTGCTGTCACACCAGCCCCCCTGCCTCCCATTGATGTTGAGTCAGGTTTAAAACTCTACAGAAATTGTGATGATAGGCGTTATCAGCCTAATCGCAATAGACACGGCACACGAAGAATAGTCGTATAAAGACTGCAAATAAAAGAAGAGAGAGATTTTCACGCAATACCCAAATAACTAGATAATAACAGTCATGGCTCACACAACCATACAAAATGGATGAGGAGTGTATAAAAAAGCTCGACAAACCCAATACAGAATGTCTTAAACAACCCGTGGCGATGCTCCAATATCACTGGATAATCACTAAAAAACACTGAATATAATTATCAGAAAAGCTATACGTACTGACAGCCACCGTAGGACAATCGTACCAACGGCTGCGCCGGGTAGTCACCGGCCACTGGACGGCCAATCCGAGCTGTCCAAAAATTTTTTTTAAAAAAAACGAGGGGCCCATTGTGGAAATTAACGACATCCGACGTGTATACACGGAAAATAAGGTGTTCAGATCAAGCACCTTACATGCTTCAGATGCCATTGATTCCCATGTTGGGCCTCTCATTTTATTTTTATTTAAAGTTTTGAATGACTCAAATCGACAGTCTGGTGACCGAAGATGGTCTGACTCAACCCGTCGGTACGATTTTTCACAGTGGCCGTGGGTACCACTAGCAGGAATCATTAATTATTGCTCCCACAAAAAAGGCAAATACCCACCTTTCACCAAACACAAATCACATTGGTCGGGGAGGCACGTACGTGTCCCGTCTGTTTTTTTCCCTGGAGTGTGCTCTCCTCTCTCTATTCTTTTCATTTACTCGGGAAATTTTTCAGTGTGGGATGAATATATCCCACGTGGCACTTTTGGATGACCCAGATTGAAGTCATCTTTCTCCTCTCGTCTCATCCCATCACTCTCTCTTTCTTTTTTTTTCTCTCTCTAAATTCGAGCCATTCAAAACCGCAATAAATGGCCTGAATGTTCTGAGCGAACAACACGTGATATTCACCCAGCACTGAAAAATTTCTCCATTTACTCCAATCCTCTTAACACCAATCACGAAGCTCCAGTTCGTCAGATGCAGCTGCTGCTCGCTTTTAACCCAGGCCCTACCTCATCCGTCACAACCAATCATCTTCAAGGTCTCGTTCTCCTTGGTTTTTTGGACTTTACGGGCATTTTTTTTCTCATTTAATTTTTTTTTTTGCATTTTTTAGTTTTGTGCCGAATTTTTATAAATTATTGATTTGTTTTGACGAGAGAAAACATAAAATCCAATTTTTTTACTTTTAAAGTCCCAAAAGTTTATTATTTTTTTTGTGGCCTTATCTTGAATATTTTCGAATATATTTGAGCAAAATTAATTTTTAAAAATTTTTCGATTGCTTTCGTTGAGATCAACAAATAATTCATAAAAATTTGCAAAAAAAATTAAATAAAGACAGAACGTCCAAAAAAAATTCAAAAAGCTAAGAGAGCAAGGTAGCCCTAGACACGTGGTGCTTCCACACGAGTCCCCGTACCCGGTAGTAGAGAGAGAGAGAGAGAGAGGTGTCTCTGTTGAGGTGAGAATTGAATTCGAAGTCTCAAGAGAGATGGAGAGAAATGGCGGAATGGTTGCTCCGCTTG
This sequence comes from Rhododendron mucronatum var. ripense, assembly GCA_019656295.1. Classification (NCBI taxonomy): domain Eukaryota; kingdom Viridiplantae; phylum Streptophyta; class Magnoliopsida; order Ericales; family Ericaceae; genus Rhododendron; species Rhododendron mucronatum. Next base: position 1,646,447 of record BPLT01000032.1, on the reverse strand, counting down.
GTGGTGGGGCCGGCGTATCGGACGAAGAATTTGATAATCAACCGTAAGATGCTAATACTCTGGCACATCAATCAGCTTATCCGACGGCTGTAATGCCGCCAACAAGTGCTGTCGGTGGCCAAGAGCCCGACGGCATCGGCCACCAGCAGTGCACTTAAGTACCAAAAAAAAGCGTCGTCGGTGACTGAAGTGCGTGACGGCCGGACATCTGCATGGAGAAGGATAACGGACGAGGAGAGAATCTATTGGAAGACTTGTGTCCAGGCAGAAAATCTGGGCAAAAAGCGATCTGTATGCTCTGTAAATCAGGTAATACTTACTACCTCAGTGAAGTGATTACTTAGTGCTGTTATACCGCCGCCACGTGCTGTTCCAAAGGCTTTATCATCTCACGTAGGGTACGAGAATTTGCGTATGGACTCACGTGAATGTGGGGTGGTACTAGATGCCCATGGAGTAGCACGTGGCGGTACTCCAAAAGCATGCGATAATCAGTTGTAAAATTTTTACGACTAGAATATTATACGCTAGCGGTGCCAGTTATGAGCTAAAGTTCAAGATGCGGCTGAATTTAGGACTCAAAAAATTTATATATTTTAGGAACGTCTCCTTTAATAGCCCTTACACTAGTCCAACAAAAAATATATCTATGTTGTTCTTAAAAATTCGTAAAAAAAAGTCCTATCTTTAAATTTTTTGCTTTACGACTGTGAAAAGTCAAGACTGGCCCTGCAATATGTGTGTGTTTGTTCTCAGAAAAAATTATAATATATTAATACCCAAATTGCTTTTGTTAATGTAAAAAATTCGGTGCGGGAGAGTCTTGTACCATGCACATGGTACAAATTTTTGATGCATTAAACTTTTAAAATTAACAAAAACAATTTTCTAATTAAAATTAAAAAGAAGAAAGTTTTGCCATTAACATTACTCTAGTCTCAAAAGAGATGGATATAAACTACCTTAATGACCCGTTTATTTGGCGAGACTAATTAATATTGAATAGATAGAAGATCTAATAGAATATAAATTACCATGTGTTACATATAGGCGAAGAAACATATAGTCTAATTCTTTGCCGTTCAAAAATAAAATTTGTATATAAATATAGAGTTCTCATATCTAGTCAAATAAACAAAATAAGCTGGTGGCGATCCCACAAGTCTCGAAACCCATCAAACCGATGAGATCGATTACACATTATATAAATTATTAGCATGTTCCTGTGAAAAAAATAGTTTGTTCGATTGCTATTTTAAAATTAGTTCATTACAAATTAAATTCTGAAAATATAAGCAAAAAAGACAAGAATATTTGGTTTTATAATTTCATCTGGTTTTCTATAGTTAACTTTATCTTTCTAACTTTTACTAAATCATGTATAAAGGGCCCAGGTTAAAGATTAACCAAGGAAATTTTGAAACAAAACAAAGGGGCATGGTGCAAAACCCAACTGCCCGTTCTGGGCTCCACCATGCATTTTTGTTATAATCTGAATTGTTTATCTTGTACGGTCAGCAGAGTAGTATATCTACACAAAAAATGAGTTAATGAGCTTATTCAGACATCAATAGGTATATTAAAAATCAAATTTTGGTTTATGAAATTGACAGTTTAACTTCAAAATCTATGATTGTCTCCATTTTGTAAATCAAAATTTAAATTTGATATATCTATCGATACTCAATCAAGCTACTCCCTCTGTCCCATTTTAAATGCTCCATACTTAAAGTCGTGTCATTTTGACTTTTAAAAAAAAAGGAAAATGATATTAACACTCCAAAAAACTAAAAAAAAGTGGCTTTGGAATTACACTGGTTTTGGAGTGCCAATATCATTTATCTAATTTTTTTTTTCATAACCTTTTTTGAAACTTTTTTGCACCGTTTTAAAGAACTTATTGAGATCTTTTGAAAGATACAAAACAAAGTCTAAAATTAATTCCAAAAATACCTTATTTTTCGAGGTCAAAGTTACACGGTATATTAAGAATCAAATTTTGGTTTATGAAATGGATAGTTTAACTTCAAAATCTATGACTGTCCAATATTCTGTAAGCCGTTCGGCTAAATAAGCCTAATGGTTTATTTTTTTTATCTTTATTCAAATTTTTTTCGTATGTGTTAGTTTTTCGTCAATTTTTTGGGGATTATTGCTTCGTCATGGCGAAAGGAATCTAAAAAGTAAAAAATTACGAATCGAAACCTAATTTTTTTGAATAAAGACAAAAATAAGCCAATAAACCAATTTTTTCGTCTTTATTCAAAAAAATTGGATTTTGATCATAATTTTTTACTTTTTAGATTCCTTTCTTCATGACGAAATAATAATCTCCAAAAAGTTGACGAAAAACTAACAAATACGAAAAAAATTGAATAAGGACAAAAAAAATAAGTCACTTGGCTTATCAAGTGGCTTATTTAGCCAAACGGCCCATGATAAAATTCAAGTTTTGATATATCTATCCATATCCATTAATCAAACTGATTTTTTTTTACATGGATATACAACTCTGCGGATTCTACAAAATGAACGGTTCAGTTTACAAAAAAATAAAATAAAATCTTGTAGGGCCCACAGGCTATTGTTTCCACCTCTTGCGGATACAATTAACTTACTCTCAATATGTACTACTATTTCATGTTAGAGATTGCTGTCATTCATACAATAATTCAGGGGATAAAGTCATGGCCACCATTAATTGTTTGACATTTTATATCCAAATAAATTAAACTAAGGGGATAAATATCTGGAGGTGGGGGTAAAATCTCCACCATGGGTTGAGTTTACACTCAACAGTTTATGTCAGGTCTTAAATGGTATGATCCATGATCGCTTTGGAAACCATTCTACTTTCCTTTTGTGGGTGCAAAGAATATAAATGATCATTTCTGCTTTAATTAATTCCCCCCGTCAATTCCAAACCCCAAATCTTTGCTTGCTGTTCACTTCGTCATAAAAAGACCATCCGCGTGTCCCCATGGTATCATTGCAGTATGTTGTTTCGACAAGAGCGGCTGCAAATGAATCGAGCCGATCGTGAGCTCGACTTGGTAAAGGAATATTGTTCGAATTCGATTCATCATTACTAAACAAATCGAACGTAAAATCTAACAGTGTTCAGCTCAGTAAGACTCGTAAACTTGAATTATTTATAAACTTGAATGCGTATATAATATTGCATAACTTGCAAAGGTATTGAATTACATGTATAAACTATTACAAGTACTATAAACTAATATATGTTTATGTATTGATAATTTCCTATATGTATGAACTTGTTTTTGTACATCACCAAAATATTATTTGTAACTATAGACCTGCATATCAGATTTTAAATATATGATATTTTTTGCTTATTAGGGCTCGATCGTACGTGAACAAGTTGAATAGTTGATCAAGTTTGAATCAAACCTCAGTAAGCTCGGCTTGTCAAATTCTCATTGAGTTCGAGCTCGAGTTTGCCAAAAACCTTAACGAACGAACTTGATCAACATTGTGAACCTCAACTCGATTCGGCTTGCTTGAAGCCCTACTGTACAACAAACAATCCACCTTCACACGTGAACATGGACTATGCACGTGCACCTCGTTACACAAGAGAGTCTGAATTTTGCTTGCAAAAGACAAAGGTTTGATATTTTGCTTCAAATAATTAGAGTACGTCGTTTTCTATCTTGATTAGCGGGGTTGGCTCAGCCGTCACATAGCCCAAATTTTAAAATGTGACACCATAGATTTGAACAGCCGAAAAGTGAGGAAACAGAAGGAAAAACAATTAAGAAAAAAGAAAGGGAAAAATTCTACTACGCTTAAAACCCAGTCATTTTCTCTTCCCTCCTCTCTCAAACCAAACAGGAAACGGAATTTTTTTTTTTTTAAAAACTTTTCCTCGTTTTCCCTTCCTTTCCCATGTTCCAAAAAAAAAAAAAAAGCTTTAATAATACTCCTAATCTCTGATTAACTAAACTCACATCGATCTCCACCCTTGTCTACATTTATCCTAACAATTTTCTCCTCAGGGGGACAGAGATCTGGGGTCGGTGAGAAAAATCTCCAGCATTATCAGACTGTTTGCTAGACCAGACTAGACTTTAAATGGTATGATCCATGTTTGGCTTTGAAACCATTTTACCTTCCTTTTGTGGATACCAAGAATGGAAATGTCTCTTTCGACCGGATCTTTAATTGCTTCCGATTCGCTTCGGCACAGGACCGTCAACGTGTCCCTATGTCATTGCAATACTTGTCCCATCAACAAAACAGATCCCCACGCGCACATCATTTACGCATTGGAGCGTAGGGTTGAGGAAAATGCGAATCATACGCTTTAGGAAGGGTGGATAATGTGTAGAAAGTGCGGTTAATTTGTAAAAAAAAAACGTATCGATTTTCGAGAAAAAGTATATTGGTATCCGTGAAAATGTAATGGTGTCTGTTAGATGTGAATTGAAATCCGAACTTGTTTGGCATTAGCCTCAATTTTTCATTTTTAAAATTGCAAATGCATTCTTTAATATTTGAGTTAAAATTCCGATTTGGTAAAGATGCTAACTCGTACTCCATCTGTCCCATTTTTTTTTTGTCATTTTTTGGTATTTGTATCAGTTTTTAATCACTTGTATATTTCAATATGAATTTCAAAAAATATGCAATATGGATCTTGTTTGAGAGTTTTCGATTAGTTCTATAATATAAAGTTTTCAAATTATGAAAAATATATAGATGGTGACATATAAGTGTTTAAAAAACGACATAAATAACGAAAAAGACAAATAAAATGGGACAGATGGAGTATTATTGTACCTAATGCTTATGAAACCCCATGGTGCTGTGAAACTTCACATGCGTATATTCCCTCTGAAAAAGAATTTTATACCACCTCTATCATGTACTATATTAGGTTATTTGCCTTGTTCCTTTTGGTTTTTAAAAAGCATTTTTCAAAAAATACCCCCTAAATTCTTCATATTTTCAACATTTCTCTCTCTATCTCTCTCCACTTATTACCCCTACTATTTTTCAAAAAAATTTCAAATCTCAATCCAAACAAGGCATGATGAGGCAACTTATAACTTTACTTTATGTCCAAAGTTCTGTCCTAATTAATTAACGTTCACTTTTATTTTGTATAAACATAAACGGCTTGAAAATTTTGAGATACTATTTTCCGGACGCAACATCTCGTTATTGCTTTATTTTCAATTTGTGTAATTATTATTTGCTCTAATTTCTGACTGGACCGTCCCGTTCCGCTAAGAAAATAAATACTAATTTTTCAAATAAATATTTACTTTTTGAATCAAAAGTGATCTATTATGAGAGAATGACCTGATCCGTAAGAAGAAAAATAAGTATTTAAAAAATAAAAATGTAAGTTGTTAGCGAAACGGACCGTATGTACTCACCTCTTTTAAGCGCGTGGATTTTTTTTTGGTGGGACGGCGCGTGATGCTAAACTGTTATGATGTTGATTTGTAAACACCACGTGTCCCTCGTAGTGGGCATATTTTTTTTTTTGTCCGTACTTGGGATTATTATAGTGGCATATTTCAACTTGGTAGGTCAAGACTCTTTTTCCATGGGCTCCCTCACTTTCACTGTCCCCTTCCTTCACGCCAGTCTGCATTTTACACAATTCACCTTGTCATTGGCTAACCAAGTGGGCACCAAAACCAAAAAAAAAATATCATGACTTCAACCACCACAAAACAAAACAAAATTATGAGTGGACCAACCTTGAAATCATCGCAAAGGAGTGCATTATTCAGTGCTCTTTGGTTGCCACCACATGAAGCCTCAGATAATCAAATCAAACCAAATCAAATTGAGTCTTAAGTCTCAATCACTTTGGGTTCGGCTACATGAATCCTTTTCCTTCCATTGAGTTATGTCAAGGGCAATTTGTTCACACAAACCTACTATACTCATATCGTTACGCACTAAAGCATCTAATATCAATTTAGGTCTACCACTTCCCGTGGCATTGCTACTCAAAACTATCATATCCGCTCTCTTAACTACTGCATCTCCTGGTCTACGGTAGACATGTCCCAAACCACTTTAGCCTATTTTCCTCAACTTCTCTTCTATGGATGCTACACCTATCATCTAACGAACCGTTTCATTTCTAATCATGTCTCTTCTAGTCTACGGTAGACATGAAGCCTCAGATCTAGGTGTTTTTTTAAAAAAAAAATTAAACCTTCTGATATCGTTACATATTGATATACTGGCGGGAGGGGAAATCGCATGCGACGTATTGATTGGTTATTGTTACGTGCTGCTCCCTCCGTTTCAATTTGTTTGTCCACTTTTTGACTTTTAAGTGTCTCAAAATAGTTTGTCCATTATAAGTTTGACTTGTTAAAATTTCCTTAATGCCTTTTCTCTTTCAAAAAATAATGCATTGGAGAATGTACACTCCCATTTAATGCTAGGAAATTGAGGGGCATTCTTGAAAAATCAAAACTTTTAAAGAGCAATCATTATGTGTTCTTTAAAAATTGGAGTTTCAAAAATGGACAAACAAATTGGAACGGAAGGAACAGTCTGTACCGATAGTTTGATCATTATGCGTGATTTCGGCACTTAAAAATTCACAACCGTAGCAATCGATTCTCGTTATGCATCTTTTGATACTCTCAATACCAAACACACACTACAGAATAAATGAGCTATAGCGACAATATAGTTGTCACTGACTCCAAAATAGTTGTCACTATAAGTAAAAAATTGTCACTAAATACTTTTAGCTACACATTTTTAGTGACAACTCGATGATAAGTGACAATTTTTTTGTCACTCATTTATTTAGTAGTGACACCTCTCAACCAATACCTTAAGTGTCCCGATATACTATTACTTAAAATCTTGCTCCAAAGGCCTTTTCCGACCATAATCATGTGACGGGGTTTCTAGACTTTGTCTTAGGCCCATCACAAATGCGGTGGGAAAATTAGCCACAGGTAACAACACGTAACGTTGTCCGTTCAGAGGCATTGATTATATTTTGACAGTGATTGTCCATAGCCAATCGCTGTGCAATTTTGCACAAATTTTTCCCTAGCCAATCCACTCCAGTCTTTCCTTGATCAGGCAGTGCCCTGACAAGTGTCACCGCATCCACCGTTCATTACCCTATAAATATTATCTCCTGATCTATTAGTAAATTCATTTTTAGAGAGAGAGAGAGAGAGAGGGAGAGATGGGCGGTAACAAGGGAAAGGGGGAATATAGCACGGCGAGATCAGGCGGCGGCGTGCTCGACAAGTCAACTATCGACCGTATTATGCTCAGATTCCGGCCAATTGCACCGAAACCCGCCGGGAACGGATCTTCCTCCGGAGAAGCGACGCCGGAGTGCGACAACAACAAGAACATCCTTACCAGTAAAAGAACGAAAAGAAAGTACGTTAGGGTTAGAAAGAAGAACAAGCCACGGAAAAAGAAGAAAACGCCGTCGCCAGAGGGCGGAGAGACCAAAAACGCTCAGCAAAAGAGCTTCGAGACGCTTCAGCTGTTGCCGGAGAGATCCGACGGCGAGGAATTACTACTGTGGAGCAATGTGATCGAGTCGCGGGTGACGGTGGAGTGCGTGACGGACACGTGCGCAGCGGACGGAGACGGGCTGGGGTCGACGGACGAGGATAGGTTGAGGAATCTGGAGGCGGACGCGTGTCCGGGGTTCGTGTCGGACGGTTCCGACGCGGTGCAGTGGGTGAACGAAGCTTACAAGAAGATGGTGACGAGTGCTGAAGAAAATGATGGCATTCATGGGTTCTGGAAGAAGGAATTTAGGGTTTGTTTAGTGATGAAAGTGAAGTTTCCGTGCAAGTGTTCGCACCCTGCATTCGGGTGTAGGGTGAGGGTGGACTACACGTGGCACGATCGGAAGCTGTCGCGGACCGTGCCGGGCGACGTGTGGAGGATGGGGTTGTGGTTGGTTTGCATGGCGGCTGGACGTGAAGTCTGCGTTGAGTTTGGGCATTTGATGGATAGTAATATGAGGTACGTACTACTATTTTGTTTTATAATTCAAACATTTCGTCGATTTGCACCCATCTCGAGATAGATCTTTTGTTTTTTTTGGTGGGGCTCTAAGTTTCTAACTAAAGTTAGAGCAAAACCATACAAGGAATGGCTCCAAAGACTTTCGTCAATTTGCACTCATCTCGAGACAGATCTTTTGTTCTTTGGTGGGGTTCTAAGTTTCTAATTAAAGTTAGAGCATCTCATACAAGGAATGGCTCCAAAGACGTTGATAACACTTGATGTAATATCAGGTACTATTGCTCCTTGTCGAATTTTTTTTCACACGATGCGGTCAATGTAAATTACCTACCGTAAGAGGTCGATGTTGTTGTATCAGCTTGAACTCGCAATTTCGTTTCGGAAAGCCCATTTGAAGAAGATAGACCACTTGCGACTTGTGTGATTGGTCTAAAACTCAAGATCTTTGTCGAAAATACCATATAATTAATGATCCCCTGAATATTACTTAATTAACCCAAGCACATGAAACTAAATAAATACAGGGTGCAACACACTGGCTACTCTACCATTTGAATAGGGTGGTCATTTGAACATTCTATCCAAAAACATTATGAACACTCACTTTTTTTTTATATAGAAGGGAAAAGGAATTAAGAAAGTTTTAGAGAAGAAAACAAAATTCAATTGGTCCACTGCACAGATAGCCCCCTCCGTCATTATATACATACTTTTTTTTTAAATAAAAAAAAAACAGATATGCAATTTTTTTGAGCTTTTATTCAGATTTTGTGAATTAAATGAATAAAGAGAAACTAGCTTAGCTATTTTATGTTTTCATCTATCTAACCTATTGAAGTTTCAATTGACAATTTTCAAAGTACAGAAAAAAATAAAAAATAGTCGAATGCAATTGAATCCTATGTGTTTGTATTTTGGTGAAAATGTCAATATCAACACATTATGAAAATTGTCTTATAGGATTTCTAGTTAAGTTCTTTAATAACCACCCACGTGGAAAATCCAAGAGCAGCCATTGGTGGAACATGGACACTTCCTTATACGATTGTTGGACATCTTTGAGCCAAAATTTAGTGGGACCCAAACACCTATTGAGGTGGCGTCCGGGTGGGTTTGTATACTCCTTGTACGTAAAACTAACTAATTAGGATTCAAATGATAAATTGACTCTCAAAGTGCGCGCCGCCACCAGACTCACAAGCTGGGGCCATGGTCCGGTCTGGAATGGGCTTGACCTTGGGCTATTTGAACTTCAGCTTCTTCGTCCGCTACTTTTGTGGACGATTGAGCATACGGTTAGCATTTACTTGCAATTGGTTGAGCTTCCCATATTATTTCCCCACCAATAAATTGTCCCACACCAACGTCGCATCAATTTGCTTTAAGATATGCTGCTTACACAAAAATTGTTCCATTTGATTTTCTTCGGTTATCGTTGTAAAGATCGATCGCGCGATTCATGTAAACTCTCTTATTGCAGGGAATTAAAAGAGATCTCTTTCATAATTTACCCCAAGTATGAGTTCTCTAGCTGTTAGGAGAAGCTGTACAGCTAGCTATGATCTATCTATGTACAGCTAGGAGACTATTTAGTTCTTCAAATTATGGTCTCAATGGAAGAATTATAAAGGGTTAATTACTATACATGAGTACTTCAAGCAAGGCAGATTGGAATAGACTGTCCCCTAAGGGACAGCATGCTCCCCGGGCGATGAATGCCAATCCAATTTAATGCACCTGTCATGATGTGCTGAAGTACTAGTGTAAGTGATCATCTCCTACCATGTCAAAAAGGATTAAAAGGGACTTCAGGTTGGTGCTGTGCTGTGAGGTGTACAGAACCATACTGCGCACTTTCGAACTGTCAAATTGTGCATCTGATGGCTTAGATTTCATCTTAGCAATCAACGATCGAGAACCGTTCATTGCTAAGATGAGATCCGAGCCATCGGATGCACGATCCTAACGATATTGGTACTTGTCTTTTTTGAGAAAGGATTCTCGCATGTGAAGATTTCTCGTCTAATAATTCATGTGATGCAAAATGAGCTTCATCACGGTCCTGTTTAACTATTCGAGTAGTTCATCAGGGTAGTTGAAGTGTATTTTATCATCAGTGCAAAACAAAGTTAATTAGAAATCGGTATGTTTTGTCTTTTCTTTTGTTAAACAAAAAGGGTAGGGGGCGACAAGTCGACAACCAGCATAGCGACCCCTCTTGAACGTGACTATAGAAGTTTCACCCCGTCGTGGCAAATTGTTCGATTTGTTAAGGTGGTCTTGCGAGCTAGCCACTAAAATCGAAGCGAACAACCCATCATCGATCGCATGCCCCACTAGGACGCAAGCTACACTGCCTGCACAAAGGTTCTTTCTCACACGACATTTGGTTCGCAAGCTACACTGCCTGCACAAAGGTTCTTTCTCACACGACATTTGGTTCACAAGAACTATCAAAGCAAGTGGGTTCAAACTCGAGACCGCGGGAAAGGAAGGGAGTTTCACCGCAAAACCTTTGCCAACTGGGCTATTTAATCTGAATGAAGCATATTTGTCACTCAAAAAATGGAGGGGTTGTTTCCGTTGACCATTCATTTCACTCCTGCTAAACATGATTCAATCAAGTCTTGAGCATTGTTCGAGTAATCTAATCTTTTGTTATAATGTAAAACAATCTACATAATAAGGGAGAACGATTTTTGACTCTTATATGTTATATAAATCCTAACCATTAATTTGCCTTATAAATTCTACGGCTCTCCCTCTCCCTCTTAAACAGTGGTAATTGCACAATTGCTACTAATCAAATCTTACGTTCAAAATTGAGATATACACACACTCCCAACCGATTCGAAACCAGATTGACTCCATTTTTTCTCAATTTAAATGTCTATTTCAATTGCAAAGCTCTCACCATTGTCCAATCTGTAACAGGATTGTCAACCTGTGGTCGAAGTTTGATTTTGTAATAATTCCCCCCACCCACAACCCAAAAAATAATAATAATAATAATAATAATCAAACATTCCAGATTATCTGTGTGCGCGCTATTTTGAAATTTTTTGAACGACCTCTCGGTGTTACGTGAATCGATTGATACTTTGTTCACGGTTACAGTGTTGATTTGCATGTGTGTTGATTGTTCGATCCGCGTCTTTGGGCACAAGCATGCACTAAAAAAACTCTGTTTGAACCTAATTTTAAAAAATATATATTTTTGTATAAATCAGTTTCGTTGACGGAGGTGATCAATTGTTTTGTAATTCATTTTAATTGTGTTCAAAATGCGTTGTCTCGTGCCTTCCCTAGTTCAAAATAAAATGAGAGATTTGGATTCTCAAATGAGACAGTTGTAAATTTAATTTTGCATCACGTGAAGGATATTCCGATGAGGAAAATCTTCACATCTGAAGATTTTAATTCACCTTTTCTAGGGACATGTGATTTCACATCGCTCCCTCTCTCCAATATGAATGAAAATTACCCCCACTAAAAAAGGGAAAAATTTCTTTGACCAACGATCCCACTTTCAAGTGTAAGAAAGTCTTTTTAACCCTGGATGGTCTTTTGTCGTTATGTACCACATGAGATTCATCACAGTCCTGTTTAACCATTCGAGTCGATCGTTCATTCGGGTAGTCGAGGTGTTTTTTGTCATCCGTGCAAAAACGAAGTGAATTAGACATCAATATGTTTTTTCTTTTCTTTTGCTAAGCGAAAAGGGTAAGGAGCGACAACCAGCGCATAGCAACCCCTCTTGATCCTTAACCATAGGATTGAGTTTCACCCGTCGTTGCGAATTGTTCGATTCATTAAGGTGGTCTTGCATGCGAGCTAGCCACTAAATCGAAGGGAACAGCCCGTCGCTGCATGCCCCAGGCCACCAGGGCACAAGCTACACTGCCTGCACAAAGGTTCTTTCCCACGCAACATTTGTTCACCAGAACGACCATAGCAAGTGGGTTCAAACTCGAGATCGCGTGAAAAGGAAGGGAGTTTTGCCTCGAAACCTTTGCCAACTGGCCGGGCTATTTTTAATCTAAATGAAGCATGTTTGTCACTCAAAAAATAGAGGGTTTGTTTCTGTCGACCATTCATTTCACTTCTGTTAAACATGATTCAATAAAGTCTTGAGCGTTGTTCAGGCAGAAAGTCTGCTGGCATAGCAATCGGTGCACAGATTTTTATGTGGGGCCTACTACGGATCCCACATAAGTGATCCGAGCCGTTCAATACGTTTAAAAAAAAAAATTTAAAGACCCTCGTGAAAAATTAGCTCAATCCGATACTTATAAGTACTTGATCTAAGAGTATCCACAATGCTATAATCAAAAGTAAAAGGTTTTTTAAAGTTAACAATGTTGGTGTAAAATATGGCTCACAATGCTATAATCAAATTTAACAACCTCCTTAGAAATAATCAAATTTTGGGCTTTAGATAACCAAAATTAGCAACCTTTTGACAATAACCAAATTTAATAAACCCTACATATTTTCAATCAAATACTCCAATCATTATACAAAAATGTTCTATCTATCTTCCCTTTTCTTCTCTCTTTCTTTTCGAACAATATTTTACTAAAAAATGTTTTTTTTTTTCCAGAAAACTGTTTTTAAAAATAGAATTTTTTCCAAAAAAAAAGTTTCAAAAACCATTTTCTATTTCTAGTAAATAGTCTTTAGTAGTTTCAAAACTATTTTTAGAAAAACTATTTTCTATTGTTCACAATTTTTAGTTTTTGGTAGTTTAAAAAGATGATGTAACAAATTTTGGTTATCCAATTTTAATTATAGCATTGTAGACATCTACATTGTTAACATTAGCAATCTCTTAAATGAATAATCAAAAACTGACGTGGCAACTTTTGATTATCAATTTTTGATTATAGCATTGTGGATACTCTAATTGTCTAACTTTTCATTCTCTAAAAACTTGAATGAAAAGTTAGATGATTAAATCAAGCACTTATAGGTATCGGATTGAGCTGATTTTACGCAGAAGCCCTTGAAAAATGTTTCAACATAATGAACGGTTCGGATCATTTGTGTGGGATCCATAGTGGGCCCCACATAAAAATCTGTGTACAATCTGTGCACAGATTGTTGTGTCAGTAGACTGGTTCTTGATCGGGTGATCTAATCTCCTGTTATAATGTAAAACAATTCAAAATAAAATGAGAGATTTGGATTCTCAAATGAGACAGTTGTAAATTTAATTTTGTATCACATTGTAGAAACTTTATATCCATCTCAAAATTAATTGACAATGAGTGGAGAGGTCCTAGATGTTATTAAGTGATCACTCATTCCACTCCCAAGCAATGTGGGATTCATTTGCTTAACATCCCCCCTCACGTGCAGCCGCGTTTGAGGTCTGTCACGTGTGACCACTTTTGGGTCCTATCATCGTGCAACCTTTTCGCTGGTCTGTCATCGCGGGGTGTGGATTGTGAATTTTTATAAAATGTGAGGTGGAACGGGCCCCGCTCTGATACCATATAGAAACTTTGTATCCATCTCAAAACCAATTGGCAATGAGTGAAGAGATCCCAGATGTTATTAAGTGATCACTCATTCCACTTCCAAGCAATGTGAGATTCATTTTCTTAACATCCCCCCTCATGTACAGCCGCGTTTGAGGTCTGTCACGTGTGGCCACTTTTGGGTCCTATCATCGTGCAGCCCTTTTTACTGGTATGTTATCGTGGGGTGTGGATTGTGAATTTTATAAAATGTGGAGTGAAACGGGCCCCGCTCTGATACCATGTAGAAACTTTATATCCGTCTCAAAACCAATTAACAATGAGTGGAGAGATCCTAGATATTATTAAATGATTACCCATTTCATTCTCAAGTAATGTGGGATTCATTTGCTTAACACACAGGAAGGATATTCAGATGAGGAAATCTTCACATCAGAAGATTTTAATTCGCCTTTTCTATCGACATGTGATCTTACATCTCTCTCTCTCTCTCTCTCTCTCTCTCTCAATATGAAAATTACCCCACTAAAAAAGGGAAAATTTCCTTCGAACAATGATCCTACTTTCAAGTGTAAGAAAGTCTTTTGACCCTGGACGGTCTTTTGTCGTTATTTACCACATTCAGCTTATAATTCAGTATCTGTGTTACCTAATGCAGTAATTAAAGTGATTGGAGTTAAGTATAGTACTCCGTACTATAAAGTGAGAGGACCTCAAAATTGATAAGGTTAATTAGAATCACGACAAATCAGGGGTGTTTGGGAGTCAATTTTTTGGCTTTTCATTTTCAACTTTTGACCATTTTGGCTTTTGAAATTATGATCAGAATGTATTTTGTATTTGATAGAGTGTTTGGATGATATGTGCAGAATGCATTTTACGGTAGAATTAGTGTTTGGAAGATATGGAATGAAAATGAATTATAGATTGGTTTTTTACTATGCTGCCCCCGGTTATTAATAATGGTGTATAATGTATATAAATAATGTTTTAATCAATTTTTTTAAATTTACTTCCAAATGGGTTATGTACATGAACTGAAAGTGCCCCCCCTTTTTTTAATTATATAAATATTTATTTCAATTATTGTTTGCAGTTATGTGAAGAATTGGTGTGAGGTGAAAGGAAAATCAGTTGAGTGATAACGTTCAAAAACGGACCCAGGGCTCTGCTGTCTCCATGGCACAGTAGCCCCTACCCACGACTAAAAACTAAAAACGGCACCGTTTTGGTTTTAAAAAAATTTCATACCATCAATTTGCAATCCTATGGAGTAGAAACGTAATTATGAGAACTTTAAAGACAAAATTTGATTATGTCTTCTTAAAATAATATGATCAGAATAATAAGATTTTCACACATATTCAAACAGATTAAAAATTGGAGTGTTTAATATTTTAACCATAATTTTTAATATATAAACGATCTCAAAAAATTAAATGCTCAAATTTTCACTCTGTTTAAATTAGTGCAAAGATCTTGTTATTCTTATCATATTATTCTAAAGGGTCATAATTAATTTTTGTTTATAGGGCTCTCATAATCACATTTTTGCTCTACAAAGTCCTAAATAAAGAACATATACTTAATATGAGAGCCCTAGAGATAAAAATGAATTACAACCCTTTAGAATAATATAATCAGAATAACAAGATCTTTTTACCAATTCAAACGGAATGAAAATTTGAGCACTTAATTTTTTAGACCGTTTATATATTTAAAAATATGGTTAAAAAATTAGGTACTCCAATTTATAATCCATTTGAGCGGGTGTGAAGATCTTATTATTCTAATCATATTATTCTAAAAAGACATAATTAAATTTTGTCTCTAGGACTCTCATAATCATGTTTCTGCTACATAGGACTGCAAAGTGATGGTAAGGTTTTTTTTTAAACCAAAACGTACGTTGCTGTTTTTAGTCTGGGTGCCCCCGCGTCCTAAAAAATGAGGACAAAGTGGAGATTATCCCAAAAGGTAAAGGGTAGGATTGTCTTTTTGGCATGGCAGATTCTAAAATGGGAAATTGAAAATTGAAAAAACTCCTCTTTACCTCTTTCTTGGTTTTATTTTAGAAACATGAAAACCCAAAACCTATTTTCCTCAAAATCCATTTTGCCTCCTCCAGCCAAACACCCAAAACCCAAAAATGAGAATTGGAAAATGTAAAAAGGGGCCATCCAAACACCCCCTTATTAGTATAGGCACGACATTAATTGTGCCCTCCATAATATATAGCTGGTAATTTCTTTGACAACATAGGTTATGGTTTGGTAAAGAAAGGTAAATGTAGAGGCGGCACAGCAGGAGCAAGACTAGCTATTTACAAATTAAATCAACCAGTCTCCTTGGTGCAAGCAACAACGGATGCTATCGAACATGGAGCCAACATCTCTTCTACCACCGCATGATGAAGTGCAAAACGGCTCCTTTATCAGACAACATTAGTAGTATATCTTGCGTTGCTAGTGGAAATAATAAAGTTAGAGATCATATATGAAATATAAACAATAACCTATCGTTGTATCTTGTTGCTTTGATTTTTTAGAAGAATAAAACTAATTTTTTTTAATCTTAATTCCGTCATGGCCTTCTTCTACCCAAATTTTCTAAATCAGGTGAATTTCAGAACACTAGTTAATCCAATTCTAGTACTACGTACCGATGGGACGTTCGGCCAAGACGGTATTGGATAAGTACTTATTTAGCATCGATCATTGCCGGGACAAGTTATAATTAGCATCGATCATTGCCTTCAATCCTGCGACTGTTCCTCTTGGAATATTGTAACCAAGAGTCCCATCATCAAGAGTAAATTAAGCCACTTTGTTTGGTGATAAAGAATGTGTATAAACAGCAATATGTCATTATGTGATTGAAGGGTTCGGTGAAGCACACTCAAGATCATTTCCGGTCTTACTCAATCTTACGTACATATATAGAGAACACCCTCTCCAATTCCTGCGCGCAATAGAACCCAAAACTAGTTTTCTACTAGTGCCCATTTACTTCTTCTTCATGAAATGATCGATCTGTTACTCCCTGAGCATCTTTCAAGTCCAATATTCATGTCTTTTGAAAACTCTCATAGCGATCCTAGCTACAAAACCATCAAACTGATGCATGTAAATGTACTCGTGATCGATGCTCCTTTTTTATTGCCTCCCGGCCGCTGGCCGGCTGGCTCTTCTTACATTTACATATTCTATTCGGATGATGCTATGGTGTCCCCGGTCATTTTGGGGACACCGTAATTTTTGGCATAACAAAACCCTTACAAGCATAACAAAAATCATTAGAAGTATAATAGAACCATAACATGGCATAACCAAGGCATAACCAAAAACCAATCAAGGCATAACCAAAAATCAACCAAGGCATAACCAACCAAGTTATGCCTTGTTATGGTTTTGGTTATGCTTATAATGGTTTTGGTTATGCTTGTAATGAATTTGGTTATGCTAATAATGGTTTTGTTATGCCAAAAATTACGGTGTCCCCAAAATGACCGGGGACACCGAAGTCATTCCCTATTCTTTAACCATTGATGCTCTTTTTGTTGGGAATGACTTCGGTTTCCCAGGTTATTTTGGGGATACCATAACTCTTGGCATAACAAACCATTTTAAGTATAACTAAAATCCATTACAAGTATAACAGAACCATAACAAAACATAACTTGTTTGTTATGCCTTGATTAGATTTGGCATTACGGTGTCCCCGGTCATTTTGGGGACACCGTAATTTTTGGCATAACAAAACCCTTACAAGCATAACAAAAATCATTGGAAGTATAATAGAACCATAACATGGCATAACCAAGGCATAACTAAAAACCAATCAAGGCATAACTAAAAATCAACCAAGGCATAACCAACCAAGTTATGCCTTGTTATGATTTTGGTTATGCTTATAATGGTTTTGGTTATGCTTGTAATGAATTTGGTTATGCTTATAATGGTTTTGTTATGCCAAAAGTTACGGTGTCCCTAAAATGACCGGGGACACCATAGCATCATCCCTTTTTGTTTAGTGAACGGTTTAGATACGTAGTTCTAAATCAAGCCTAGTTTTTGGAAGTTGTGGTTGTCATGACCAAACCCGAAGCGGTTATACTAATACATGGCCAACCAGGGACTAACACCCTCCTATGGCCTCTAATTAAGGATAAACATCATTTTTCAAAACATTAAATTTACTAACCAATTTCACCATATAACAAAATATACCAGAGCAATATATTTTAAACGAATTTTCAATCGTAAATAAGTATATAAAACATGATTAAAAAAAAATAAGTATATAAAATTCTTAGCCTAAGGGTTTGGTGGTCCATAAAACCTTTCGACGCTTCCATCCTAAAGAACCTTACTATAGAAACGTCGCAGGTAGCTAAGCAAAATTCTAAAAAGAAAATTAATGCCTTGTTTGGAACACTTTTTTAATTTTTTTTTGAAAAAGTAGTAGGGGTAATAATTAAAGAGAGATAAAGAGATAAATGATTGAAAGTATAGGGAATCTTTTGAAAAATGCTTTTCAAAAAGAGAAGCAAACACAGCATAAGTTATCTGCATCTACTTCGTGTCACCTGTAAAATGTGGGAATTTACAACTTCATAAGCAATAAACTCGTATGAGTATATAATGTATAAACTACCAGAACTACATTATTTCCATAGAAATAACTAAGGTTGGTAATTTGTAGGATGATCAAGATGGTTCAGCCTTGCATTGTGACAAGGATAATCAACAAGGTCAAGTTGCAACAATATAATGAGCGTGAGAGATCTAATAGTTAAGATGATAGGAATTGTATGAAGTTCAATAGACCATATTTTCATAATAATCGAAACGGTAGTCACAGATTAACGGTAGTCATGATAATCGAAACGGTAGTCACAAGGGTATTTTCAGAAAAATATTGGGAATCAAAACTCCAAAATTAGTTTCAGTAAGCCGGCCAACCAATTGAATGGTTTCAAGCTCATTGGCATTCTCTCTTCTGTACGTAGCCCAAAAAAGAGAAGAGGATATGGGAAAAATGAATACGTGAACCATGGGTTTTGATGAACTTTTTTTTGAATCAAGACAAAAAAAATCAGCGACGAAATTTGTGAAGATTGATTGGACCATTTCATCCATCTTTCCATCGCTTCAGATTGCCAACTTTTTCTGCATTTCCCCTTCGAATGTTAAACATAATATAGCGAGAATAAAAGAGCTAGAGAGGAGGAGGTTCTCGAGGGCTTCTCTCTCTAAAAATAGGAAAAAAAAACTCTCTTCCCCTTTTTTTTTGTTCTTTTTCTCCTGCCGCCATCCTCCTCCTTGTTTCCCTCCCCCTGCCGGCTCCCCCATCTCTTACCCTCCCATCTTCTTCCCTCCTCCTCCTCCTCTCCTCCCTCCATGGTTGTGAGATGGTTGAGGCTCTCTTTCGGGAGAGTAGTTCTCCCACTCTCCCCATTATATTTGGACTCAGAGACCAAGATCTGGAGATTGGAGTTCTAGATTTGGGTGCTGGCTCTTGAATCGATCCGGGAGACAGTGTTCTTGGGCTCTCCAGCGGCGACTATGAAGTCGTCAAGATGCAAACCCTGTGCAGATCCAATGGCGGGACCAGATCCAGTGGCGATCCTCCACCCACCTCCATGAGCGGAGTATAGGGTCCAACATCGGAACTGAGCGGCCTTTTCTTTATGTTTTTTGTCCTTGTTGTTTCTGTTTTTTTGTTCTTGTTTTGTTGTTTTTCGGCCTATGGGCCGGGTAATTTGTATCTGATTTGAATCAATATAACTTGTATTTTCTTTCCGATCAAAAAAAAAAAGGAAAAACATAATATATAGTGATTAAACTTCAGATTGAACCAGTTTGAACTGATATCTGGACAGGGATGGAGCAATGGTCGTACAGTCTTCCCTTACCCAGTAGTAGATCGAAGCCAACAAAACTGGGCTTCAAATGTGGATCGAAACATGCGGGCCTTAAATAATCTGGGGCTTTCAATGTGCATCGAAACAGGCAAGCATTAACGTTGCAGGAGCACGCGACAATACAGATACTCCGTAGGCTCTAAAATAAAAGTATCTCGTACCAACTGCTTTGCTTCTGAAGAGATTGTTTTCAACTTTCTAGGATCAATCTCCAGTGCATTTTCCACCTCCCATGTTGGGTAAAAACTCAATATGGAGATTACGGATTCTATTGCATAAAATCTATCAGTCAGTGTCTAGCACCCGTGACAATATTGCTTGGTAACGCTCAATAACTTCGCACCTTTTTGAGATTCTACAATTGGTAAACTTTACAAGGCAAAAAAGACAAATAAATATCAAAATCTATCCATCGAGAACTTTCAAATTATGGCACGCCCTAAGAACAATTCTAAATCAGCCTCACTGTCTGTAATCTCAAGTCCGCAACTTTATCCCATTCATCTTGTCGTAAATACTCAAGGACTTGTAACAAGAAAAGAAGATTACCCCAAATGGGTAACATGGCAATCCAGAAGAACAATTTCAACTTGACCAGAGCTGTGAGAGGGCTTTCCCCTTTTGGCATGTTGTCACGCAATCCAATGCCATCTCCCCCATCTGTTTCTCAACATCCTCAATGGGAAGGCAGGCATCCACGGTCTACAAGCAATTCACAAAAAAAATAGGTTAGTCTTAGAATGAGACAAGTTCACTTATCTGCGATCGAAGTCGAAATGACAAATGAATCCACATGTATGCTGCATTGAGCCAGTAAAGCGAAGGAAGCAGAAATAAAGACGCAATACTTGGCTAGAAAAGGAAAGAAGGAAAAATGAAAACCATCACTAAAATGGACAAACAAGTTGTCCATGAGATGGAGAATGAGAATGAGAACAAGAAACCAAAAAGCATGTTGTCATGTTTTGCGTATGCTAAAAGGCCATGGCTTGGTGTTAAAACAACAAGGTCTAAACAAACTCTGAGGTGACACACACAACAAAGAGAATAGACTACACAGTTTTCTGGTTAGTGTAAGGCCATCAGATCACTGCCATGAAAACAGAGAGAGAGAGATGGTACCTTCCACAACACATCATGGAGTAACTGATATGAATGGGCAACTTTCCTTTGAAACTCAAGCTGCTCATATCTCTCACCTCCGTAGCCTCCTCTTTCCGCAGCTTTCTGGCAATCAAAGTCACAGTTTCCCGAATTCTATTTACTTAAGTGGAGATTTTGCACACAGGAAATGGAAGCTGATACATTGGTAAGTGATTCTCTTTCTATGGACATAAACAACCCACTTAGCAACTTAAGTGCTCTACCACATATAATTCACCCTCTCCAAGAACTTGGGATAGACGTGAAATAAGCCAAACAGATGAATGATCGATAAACTTATTGAGAATCGTCACATTCTCAAGCAAGTCCCCTGAATCATGAGGCCACTTAGTTTTTTCTATCTTTTCTCTGGGAAGTACAAATTGGTGTGCCTTGCAGAGCATATTGACCAACAAGAAAGGCAACCCAGATTTTCATCAACAACTGAACTTTCTTTTTCGCTAAAGTAAAATCTAAAGACCAATATAATAACAGGAACTTAACTATTGAGTTCTTTTATTCAGTGCGAAGAAATTGAAAACATTATGCACTGAAGTACTTTATTTTTTTGTTTGAAAATTGCACGTACATTTTTTTGTAGGAGACATTTAGGGACAGAGGGAGAACTAGGTTCACACAAGAAGACTAATTGGGACTGCGAATGAAACCAGTAAAATATTCAATCTGCAAGCTTCAAATACATGGCTGAGATATTTAATGTAAACCTACAGTAATTTCAACACCATGAAAATAGAACAAATTACCTCTGGTGGTATATCAAGGTATAACACTAGATCTGGAGCCAGCAACCCCATCTCCGGTGCCTGGTAAACAAGAACTCTTGTCTTTTCACTAGCTAAAGGAAGAAAGGGAGAAAAACATGCACCTATAATGGTTTGAAGCATGTCTGCACCTTACACCATTCAATATCAAGTCCTTTGGCAGATGAAAAAGCCACCCCAGAATACGAATAGCGATCCACAATGAGGGTTGTTCCACTTCTCAGCCTCGTCTCCATCAAGGATCTGCAGGTGAATTGAGAGGTGATCAGTTGCAAATGTCAGACATCTCAAATATTTCCTTCTGCAAACACCTGCAGATATGAACTTAAGCATAAAGAAAAATTAGATTAACCCGAGAAAAGCTATTAACTGCAACATTACTCTCGTCATACAGACAATAAAGATGAATTGCTAATTCCCTACAAATGAAGCAAAGGAACAGTTACATCCCGTTGAAAATACCAAACAGGAATAATCAGTAGAACCTGTGTTCAGATTCCAGTTACCAATACGACTCCAGTTATAAAGGAAGCATTAAAATTCTTATAAGGCTTCATTTCATGTGAACCAATAGACATTACAACATTCACATCCACTTTTTCTAGTTCTCACTTTTTTCTCTGCACAGAAATACAAATAGTTTTAGTAGCATTAGATGCATCTATGGTGTAAAGTGCAAACTCCTTTCACGGGAACAAACCAGTATGTAAATCAACCATACTCCAGCTTAAGACCACCTAGTTCATAAAAACAAGAATGTTCACTCATAAATGTAGGAAGACCATGGCAAACAAAAAAAACACAAAAATCAAATTCGTTTTCTTATGAAGGCTGAAAAACTAATAAAGCAAACTGAAAATAAATGAAAGATCTAAAATTCTGAGTTCTCACTATGAAGCAAAGTCCCACATCGCCTAGGTACCTAAGTAATATGAAGTATATAAACGTGAGGGCACCCTCACTTCGATAGCTAGCTTTTGGAGTTGATTTCTACTCAAGACCGTGTAACATGGTATCAAAGCTCAGGTTGCAAGAGATCTTGGGTTCAATTCTCTTTGTTTGCATTTTTTTTCTATTTGCATTCTGCTTATCTCTTTCGTATTCTGCTTCGCTTTGTCTATGAAAATTTACATTTCCACGAGCAAGACGGGTTTGCACGTGAGAGAAGGTGTAAGATAGCTTGAAACATTGTTCAGCCCATTTCCTAACAACTTAAGCTTTTGGGACTACTAATAACTTAACATGGTATCACAGTTATACACCAGAGGTAGGGTGTGTCTATTTGGCCTGCATGTGGCAAGTGCTGCCAAGTGAGCACAAGGTGTGACACGAAGTCCCACATCGCCTGAGTACCAAAGTAATATGAAGTATATAAGTGTGAGGGTACCCTCACTTCGATAGTTAGCTTTTGAGGTGGAGTTCTACCCAAGACCGTGTAACACTCACAAACCTTCATAGGAAACAGAAAAATAATATGGTGGATGATAAAGTGAAATCAACCTCTTCTCCCAACGATTTGCACTAAAGAGTAGATGTATTGCGTGATCATCCAACTGTGACTCGTTAGCAAGATAAGAGGAAATCATTTGGCCAACACCCGTATTTCTATCAGGAAAACGCCATGATTCAACTGAATAGCCAAGTCTCTCCAAGAAAGAAAGCAGTCTACTTGATTGTGAAGTCTTCCCACAACGATCCAGCCCTTCTAGCACAATCAAAGCACCTCTTGAATCACTTTTGTGGTTGTTTTCCATGTGCATTTTCCTTACAGAACTCTTGAATGGAAAATTCAAATTCAATGACCGACGAGTTGCTACTGCCTGAAATTTTCTGAAAAGGAACAAAATTGACTTATATCCACGCCCAAATGTGCATGCACACATGTGCACACAAAGAAGGAAATGAAAATGAAATGCTAGGTTTGAAACCAGACAAGTTGATAATGAAAACAAAAATGAATGAACTCAACATTTATCAACCAAATTTGGTACAAGTACCAATATTAGGCAAGCTGACATTTCATTTTTCCACTCCCCCCACCCCCATGACTCAGAAAATCAAACAAAGCATAAATGATATTTAAAGTGCTAAAAAACAAGACGATAAATAGATAGGCCTTACAAGAGATATCCAGTGGAAGGATGCTCAAAAAACCTTCGAAGTTGAGACATAGAAAACATGTGTCATGACACTCGAATACACCCAAGCCTCCAATCTGGGATTATGCCTATTGAAATGAGAGACAACAGAATTGATAGAGCCGATTGAAGGATTAAGTTGGATGCAATGTAGTAAGCCGTAGATTGCAAGCTGTAGACTCCAGCTGCATATTAAGACTGAACAAAAACCTATAATAAGCCTATTGCGACAACCATGATACCATCTTTACAGTGCCAAGCACACACAAAATAGAACAAAAACTAACATATTAAAACTTTCAGACAAAAGAGGACCCCTTCGAGAGCTTTGTCGTAACCATTTAACTCATTAAAAAGTAAGTTTATTTGGTTTGATAATTATGTGATACCACTTCCAACTCACCAGTCTAAGCAGGTGATACTGGATTGAACCACAAAAGACACCGCCACTCATTGCATTTGATTTGGTGATGTCATGATGTGCAAGCACTTAAAACCATAGCAGTTAAATAACTAAAACATGGACAGTTAAATGGAGTGCCTCCAACCCTATATTACTTAACAACTTTAAACCCATAGCGAGAAACGGCTGTTAGATAGGCTGTAGGGATTACCGATTAGGCCGAGGCGTGCGGAAGCTAGCCTCGGACACCCTGCATTATCAAAAAAAAAAAAAAACTAATCTTGTGATAAACTTCTAATGGCACATAACCAAAATACCATATCAATATCCAAGAACACACAAACACACACTCCCAAATTGGAGTGACACCACTGCTGAAAAATGAGAACAGAACTCTGAACTAAAAAGTACAAATCAATACATGGAGGCTTACGAATTGAATTACGAAAAGAACTGTGATTAATGTTTGATTTGCTATCTGTAACAAATAATGAGTGGGCATTAAAAACATCAATTTCTATTGTATTTCATCATTTTTTTTTAAATTTTTTTTTTGCTTTTCAAGGAACGATTCCGTGATTTCTGACTGTAAACGATCGGATTGCTTACTTGAAAGAGTGCGAAGCACGGCTCTTTAGAAACCCTACAGGAGTTCGAAATACTTACTTCAGAGAGAATCCGAAACGTGGGTCGGTTTGGCCATCACATGAGAGAACCACATGCGGCATGCTCAACTGTCGGACGACCCAGAACGAAATTGGTTTTCCTATTTTTCATTTTTTAGCTAATCACAACTCGAAACACAAGAAAAAATAAAAAATAAAAAACAGCGCTGTTACCCATGCAGACGGATTGCGCACATATTTCGTTATGGGGCCAGCACAGATTTTACATAAATAATTTGATCTATTTATTAAATGTAAAATAATTTTTCGGAAGTTCTAGCAAAAAAATTAGCTCAATCCAAATGAAATCTAAATGAAAAATTAGATGAATGGATCGAGCATCTAACCATCTATAGGTATCGAATTGAACTGATTTTTCGCAAAAACTTTATAAATAATATTTTATATTTAATAAAAAGCTCTTATTGTTTGTGCGGGATTCGTGCTGGCTCCATAACAAAATCCATGCACAATTCATTTGTGTGGACAGGCTTTTTATAAATAAAAATAAATTAAAAAATCAGCTCAAACCCACTACTCAAACGGGGCTAGTTGGAGTATTTATTTTGGGGTTTTTTTTTAGAGGCTAGTTATTGCACCCCAAAAAATGAAAAAAAATATAGGAACACAATTTTGTTCGGAGCTCTCCGATGTATGATGTACGTGAGAGCACGTGTATTGAACGACTTTAAAATCAGATGTGTCCGAAGTTATGTTCTGAAATTCTGTTCCTATGATGGCTCAAATAACAAGCTTGAATTCAATCAAAAACAAGTTTATATATGATTACTCTTAAGATTTCGACAAGAATAAGACAGAAATATAGGCACACTTGAATTGATTTGAAAGCAAGCCTATATGCGACTACTCTTTGGCAAGAAAAAGACAGAAAGATACTTGGATAACTTAAATTTAATCATAAGTATGTTTACATTCAAATAAGTCTTCAAACTTGCAAAATATTAAGCTATTACTAAATTATTCTAAGTCCTAAACTATTCTAGATCCCTAAGCAACCATTTTGTATGGAATGTCACATGATGAATTTTTGTCGGGGCTTCTCTCTTTGATTGATTCTTCTATTTATAAACAATGGGTCTGTCTTCAACTTGTATTTTCCACGTTTTCTTTTAACGCCCAAGTCTTCTTTCAAATTTGATTCAAAATGCCCTCCATTCCCTCCAAAAACGGTTGCAAAGGCCTTCGAATTGCCACTTGACTTGGTCTTATCAGAAAACTATTATCCTTCCATGTTTGTTGATGTAGATTGTGGCTAATTTCTAGATAATGGGCTCCTACTTTTGTGCAACATGAATTAGTGCTTTGAAATAATTTACCCAGAAGCATAACTAATTTCCCTTATGAAATGGGTCTCTAATGACACCGTTCGATGGTTTTAAAAGTTTATCAATGGTTATGCTCAATTATCATCTTAATTCCTATCATTCGATGACCAAACGTGATCGTTTCCAATCGGATAATGCTACTCACACAACAATTCAAACACAACTTACACAACCTCTCACATACATGTGGGGCCCACACATAGTAGTGTGTGTGGAGCCCACATGCATGTGAGAGGTTGTGTAAGTTGTTGTGTTTGGATTGTTGTGTGAGTATCATTTTTGTAATTACAACATGTTTTGATTAGATCATGCACTGTTTAGTGCCACATGTAATTTTCTTATTGGGTGGTATGTTTTAGGATGTAAACACCCTCCCTCCAATCCCCATTAAAATTTCAAACAAAAAGCCGCAAGTGTGCAGAGGACTGGTATTTAATTTGAGAGTTTGGCTAGGGTTCTTGATAAGCATTTGTTGTTATTGGCAAATACTAGTTGATATATAGTTGCACAATGAGTGCTTTGGAAGGGCTCAATGAAAAATGACTTTTTATTTTTATTTTTATCGGCCAATGAAAATTGACTTTATATTAGGACTATATATATATATATATACTAGGCAGTTAGCAACGTGCGTTGCACGCTCGGTTATGCTCGCTGGTCTAATAATGTTTATGATTATCATAGGTAGTCATACATAATTATTTTCATCACCGTTAGTCGTATTTTTGGAGAAAAAATATGTTTGGTGGAAAGTGATGGGGTATAAAAGGCGTTATAAAAGCTAATTTCAGAAGGATACAGGAAACAACAAATTTGTGAATTATGAGCAGGGTCGTACTGTTTTTGAGGATATTTCTGGTATTCATTTCATTTGTTGAAGCAAATTAAAAAGATCATAAAGCATATAAATTATATTAGATGCATCATAGATTCTGGTGAAACGAAGGCTTTTTTTATTAGCCAATATGCATATATTACTACTTGTCTTTTATATCAGATGTAGGCTAAAAAGAAGTGCCTATTTGTGACGGATGGGAAATATTACAGACATAAGAGCAGAAGTTTTGTATTGTTTGGTTTCTTTAAAGCCATTCATATTTTTTCTCTAGTCCGTTGACATTTAGAACCAGCACACGAACCTTGGTTTGTGCTACGACTCCTACTAAAATCAAATCTCCATTACAGAGTTCTAAAGCTTCCAGAAATTCTGTAAACAATGGATAATAGAACTCATCATTCACAATAGGTATAAGCCAGCTTTCCATTCCCATGATGAATTCAACGCTTGTATTGCCATTGTCTATTCTGAATTGCTCCATTTGCTGACCAAATACCTAGTTTATATCAATAGTATGGTGAGGTTTTATAATAGATTTTTTTTTATCTTGGAAAAGAATAATAATCGTATGTGTTAGACAAACCTGATTAACAGAAGTGGCTTCATTGCAAAGATGAGCGAACTGGAAGTTGTAGTTGCTACTTGTGATGATTGATGGTGCACATGATGTTGAGAGATAATCTGAATTAACAATAGCAAAGAATTAGTTTAGAAGGGTATTTATTTGAATAATGTAAAGTTTTTAGTTGGTAAATGTAGCTGTAAGTTTGTCATGTTTACCAGAGTCAATATTTGCATAGCTGAATTGGTCGGATGTTTGAGGCAAATGATGGTGAACTTTGTCCAAATTCTCATCTAAAACAATGATGTGAAAAATCCATTTTTTTCAGCTCCAAAGATTATGCGGTATCCTGGGCGAAGAGTTTTGTTTATGCAGAGGTTATCCCATCTGGTGTAAAATTGATTATTTATTGTTTGAACCGGCCAAACTTTGATCCCATCTATGAGCAAGATCCAAACATTCTTGTTAGCGCCGTTGAAGATTTGTTTGTATGGTGTGGGGATGTCCTACAACAAATGGAATGAAAATGTCAATTTATGTTTGATAAGGATTAATATATGTATTATTGAATGATGTGTAAGGAAGGTATTTTCAAAATAAGTAAGAACAAACTGCTGATTTGGAAGGATCTGTAGTAGTTATTGTCTTCACAAACCAATAACCTTCATGATCTACATTGTGCAAAAAGGATAAGTATTAGGGAAATTATTTGAAATTATAAAGGTTTAGCATTTTAGGAAGGGTGATACGGAGTATAAAAGAATACAATAATTAAATTTGTACTTACTATCCTCAGTTCTCGATAAGAAGGATGAATAAATAAGTCTGTTAAGCCATGCATCGATATCTTCTTTTGAAGTCCATTTCAAAACATTGCCAATATCTATTGTTTCACTATATGTTGCAATGAACACGGGGCATGCTTCATATAGGAAGTTTCTGTTTCCTGTGGTTGAATATTGGGCAACAATTTGCAATTGACCATTTGCCGTTTCTAATGAAACAGTTCCAGTTTCTGTGTCAAAGTGTGAACGTATAAAAGGTGTTTGTATTTCCATTGTTGAAGCGCAGATTTACGGACCTGTACGAAATTGGCATATTTAGGTTGATAAATTCAATAGAGTTTTTTTTAAAAACATTCCTCCAACTATCCACCAGATTTTTACTTAGTCCTCAAACTATAAAAATGTTTTATTTAGTCCTCCAACTATCGGCTTGCATTCTATTTAGTCCTTCCGTTAAATTTCCGTTAAGTTTCAAACGGGGACACAGTAGGACGGCAGTTTGGTTAAAAAAAAAAAAAAAATTTCCAACCACTAATTTGCAATCCTATGGAGTAGAAACGTGATTATGAGAGCCTTAGAGACAAAATTTAATTATGTCCCTTTAGAATAATATGATCAGGATAATAAGATTTTCACACCTATTCAAACGGATTAAAATTTGAGCACTTGATTTTTTAACTATATTTAAAAATGACAGTTTATATATTTAAAAATATAGTTAAAAAATTAAGTGTTCCAAATTTCAATCCGTTTGAACCAATGGAAAGATTTTGGTTTTCTAATCATTTTATCCTAAATGGCCATAATTAAATTTTGACTTTAGGGCTCTCGTTGATTAGCCCTAAGAGATATTTGATTCTACGAGTTCAAAATTTCTTAATGACCATTAAAGATAAAATGATAAAAAAAACAAAATCTTTCCACCAATTCAACCGGATTGAAATTTGGAACACTAAAATAATTTTAAATAAATAAAAACGGGGGACACCAAAAACATGTTTATGGAAAAATAACAACAAACAATAATTGAAATAATAAAAATATAATTTAAAAAAAACGGGGGACACCAGTTCATCAGAATTTCAGAATTAAATTTTAAATAAATTTAGCCCAACATTATTTATATACAAAATTACATATGGGAAAGCGCAGAAAGACAAAACTGGCCCTCAACAAATTCAAAAATACCAAGCATATGAAGACAAAATAGCATTGCTTTTTTTAGGATACAAACGGAAATATGGAAAAGTCTGAAAACCTATATTAGTAATTTTGCAAAATAGCCAAATAGTAAGACTGGCCCACCACTAAATACCTATGAAGACGAAATTACCCCTGTGCATTACACTACAACCCATCTCACCAAAGGGTTTAATTGGAAAAATAGGCCAATTATGGGGCCGGCAGAAAATCAGACTTCATGGGTCATTTACTCCAGTCCTTGATATATATAATAGGTCCACAAACGAAAACCCTCCTTGTCCTATATCTTTGTCACATCTTCATTCCCTCTCATTGCCTCAAACCTTCCCTAGCACCTAGGCAATCCTGTTATATCTAACCATCATCTGGATGGCACAAGGATTTTTTTGCTGGAGCCAATCAGTCAGAAAGACAAAAGTTGGTGTCTTTCGTTATCCCACTAGATGAAGTAAAAGGACCTCCTGACCGGTGACTTGGCCGGAGTTTCTTACGCTAAGCAGTAGTTGAGTTTTTCTCTTTCCCATAAACCCAAAAAAACAAGGGATTTTTTTTAATAGCTTTATTAAGGATTTGTATGGCGAGAGAACATTTTACGACAATAAAATCACGAGGTGTCACTCAAGCTTTGTTTCACTAAGCTTTTTGGAGATTTTTTTTTTTTTTTCCCTGCTTGTGTTAGATTAGTCTAGACGAGGGGAATCGGAAAAGTAAATTTTTTCTACTTTTACCCAAATATTTTTGGAAATATCCAAGAAAAAAACCCCAATAGCCGGCTTTTGGATTTTTCGGGCTGTATTTTCAAAAATATTCAGATAAAAATCATGATTTTTTTACTTTTCTGATTCGACCTGATGAAATGAACTACTAATACTAATCCACAACAGTTTGACAAACTAAGAAATGCGAACAAAAAAAATTGAATAAGGACAAAACAAGAAAAAAAAACTTAGGCTCTTTTTGTTTCGACGTAAAATATTTTTTAAGAAAACAAATTTCAAACTTTTATTTTTCGGTGTTTAGTTGACACTTGAAAAATATTTTCAGAAATTGACAAAATAATGTAGGGAGAGGAGGGGATTACACGGTAAAGAGATCTGAGAATATTGGAATTGAATGTGGGTCAGGATTACCGATCGGGAAAACTGAGTAATGAGAATTGCAGTAGATGGCAGCGAGTTCATTTCAGAAAATAACTTACAAAAAATTTAACAGTAAGTAATTTTCATCCAAGTAATGAAAACTGTTTTACACGTAAAATATTTTTCTTATTTTTTATACAACCAAATACTAAAAAATAGATAAAATACCGTAAAATATTTTACCCCAAATAAACGGACCCTCTCTGGAGTAAGTTCTCAATTGATGCAAAATGGAACTTTGGAAATCAAAGTTAACTTTTATCTTTCTTTTAGCCGGGTAAATTATCAGACAGCAATTAATTAAGCCGGACACACCGGTACCCGCACACGGTATTACTAACCCCCGTTGGATTACGCGGTGCAAACCATCCAACGGCCCATATCGCTCAGGATCCAGTGGGAGAAAAACCAAGCGGGGCTGGCTTTATAAAGTCGTCCTCTCTCTCTCTCTCTCTCTCTCTCTCTCTGTCTGATTGTTTCCTTCTCTCTCTAAAAACTTCGAAGCCAGCAGAGCAGAGTTCCTTCTTCGATCTTCACTTCGCTCACTCCATCCGTCACGAGATCCAGCCTCTTCAACTGCTCCTCTCCTTTCGTTTCACTGCTTCGAGCGTGGTTCGACCCTATCTAAGTCGGCTTCGAGCTTCGATTTCACTCGAGTTACCAATCTAGGGTTACACTGCTCGACTGCTGGGTATTGTATTTTTTTGCCAATTCGTACGGAAATTACTTTCGGTTAATGGTATTTATCTTCCCTCTGGAGTCCGTTTTGCTGAGTTGTTTCTCTCTTTACGACTCGAGGACGAGTTTTGGGCCCCGATTTTAAAGTTAGGGTTTCGTTTGCATCGTCTTTGTTACTATTGGTCTTTTGGGTATGAGTGGAATTCGGGAAAAAATAGAGGATTTGGAGGATGTACTACTTGTTGATTTTTGAATTTCACTTCTTGTGAATGCTGAGTTTCGTCGGTATACTAGTTGGAAGAACCAAAGTACGTTACTTTAGTGACAAATGAATTTTGTGTAATGGAATTTGGTAAAATTCAGAGGACGTGGAGTGTGTACTTGAGAACCTAGTTATTTATGTGATGAATTTTGAAGTGATTATCAACGTAATTGCAATTAATTCCGTTAATCAATCTATCTGAAAATTTATTCAAATCGTTCACTAAGCTGAACCCAAAATACATGGCATGGTGGTCCTATGTGTGTGATTATGATGTATAGAACTATAGAAGCATATGGCTAGTATATTAAGAAAGTGATTCATTTAGTTTACTGTTTTTTTAAATACATGCAAAATAATAAACATTTAAATTGTGGAGCAAATCGTCCATTAAGTTGAATCCAAAATACAAGGAATAGTGTACCTCTGGGTGTCATTATGATGTATAGAAGCACATGGGTCAAGGAACTTATCTTTGCACAATTAAAAACTGCAGAACGGTTATTGGATTGAAGTGTATAGCACAGAAGTTATTCCTGAAACAATTTCACTGTGGATGATGGCAAAGAAGGGTAGATTACCTGGATGGGGCTCTTCTGGTTTTGGTCCTACTTATGTATCAGAAGGGTCTGGTAGCTCGGGACAAGTTGATGCGGAGATATTTGTTTCTGAGGGTTCAAGTGCTCCTATGAGGAAGTGCATTAGTCTGAATTATCCTAAGCATGATGGTTTTGCTGTCCCTATACAAGCCCTCCCTTTATCGAAAATGTCATCTTCTCAAAGAAAGGACCTAGTACTACGATTGAGAGATGAACTTGAAAGGATTCGGAGTCTCCAGAAGAGAGTTGAGATGCAAAGAACAAATGTTGTTGCAGTCTCATCATCAAGTGATATTCTCAGTTGTAGCAATCCACAAAATGGGCCTTCAGTAGAGAATTTAAAGAAATCATCGGGCTTGACTTCTGGATCAGGGAGAAAAGCAAATCCCTCAGACCCCAAAAGGCACGGTTGGAATCGTAGTACTTCAGGAAAGTTCGAATCTGCAAGTCAGACATCGGTAACACCTAGTGCTTTGAATGCAATCGTGATGAAACAGTGCGATGGATTGTTGAAAAAGTTAATGGAACATCAGCATGGTTGGGTCTTTAATACTCCTGTTGATGTGGTGAAGTTTAATATTCCAGATTATTTCACTGTTATAAAGAATCCAATGGATTTGGGGACAATAAAAAGTAAGATTGCTTCAAGTGAATACTCAAGTCCACTGGACTTTGCGGCTGACGTCAGGCTTACTTTCTCCAATGCCATGACCTACAATCAACCTGGAAACGATGTCCACTTCATGGCTGATACTCTTTGTAAGTTTTTCGAGGTTAGATGGAAAGTTATTGAGAAGAAACTTACGAAGACTTCCCAGCCATCTCTAGAGAAATCAAGCCTACATAAAGAAAAGGAGGCAATCAAGCCCCTGCCTCCATCGAAAAGGAGAAAAATTGTTACCGTACCCCAAGAAGTTATGCTGCACCCTGTAAAGCGAACAATGACAGAGGAGGAGAAACATAAGTTAAGTAGAGATTTGGAGGCATCACTTGGAGATTTGCCGGACAAGATTGTTGAGTTTCTGAAGGAACAGTTTTTCTAACGGAATGGATGGTGGAGAGGATGAGATTGAAATTGATATTGACAATCTCAGTAGTGATGCATTGTTCACGTTACAGAAGCTTCTAGATGACCATTTACAAGATAAACAAAAGAACAAGACAACAGCTGAACCTTGTGAAATAGAGGTATTTTGCGTTTGATTCGTTCCGTCCTATAAATGAAAATAAGTCAATTTTCGTGGAAATATATATATCACCAATAATTTGTTTTATCTTTGCTGCAGGTACTAAACGACTCAGGGCCTAGCAATTCGTCCTTGCAATTGTGCAAAGGTAATGGTCATACTGTTTGGTTGCTCGCCAACTGTTGGAAACATAACCCAACTCTAAGAGGTACCTACCCTGTTTGGAGCTGCAATTTCTAGCTGATATATTTTGCCATATTTTGCACATTTATAGGGAATGACCCTGCCGATGATGAGGTCGATATTGGCGGGAATGAGCCTCCTGTATCAAGCTATCCTCCAGTAGAGATCGAAAAAGATGTAGGTCACAGAAGCAACACTTGTCTCAGTCCAGGAAGGTCCAGGGGCAGTTCCGGTTGGTATTCCTAAGTTTCTCTTTTTGGTCATTTTATAGTGAAGTATGACTTTAAGTTAGAGCTTTTATAGGAAATGGTAGGTTAGTATTTTACATCTTGAGTCTTCCTTGCTCGCCTAAGAAGCCAACTATGCACTTCTACTAGTATTATTTCTGCAGTGTCTGTATTATCAATTTTGTTGCCTTAGATTTTATCTACTTATTCACTGCTATCAATTTTTTAGGTTTTTTATGTGTTCCTTTTTGTTCTTATTTCTGTTGTCTTGTATCAATTCAATCTGCAGATTCTGAAAGTGAATCAGACGGTGCCAAGGCTTCTACCTCGGGAAAACAACCAAAGGTAAGAGTGGACACATTTGGTTTTTTGAGTGCAAAGCTTATCTATGTACATATACTCCATGCGATGATACTTGATAAATGATTGTACTTCACTTGCTGCTCATTGGATTCTGTTGAAATTTCTTCTTTTATGTTCCCTTATAACCTTAGTTTCACTCACTCCATGCTTGCATTTTTACAGGAAAACTCAGGTCCTGGAGAACATTTAGATGAAAAGACAGGTGTAGTTGACTTGCGTGATGGAAATTGTGAATATTATTTATTTCTCTCTTTTCATGATGGTGCTTTGACTGTGTTATTGTATTCAGTTAGATCAACTAGATTGTTTTCAGTTATAATCTCGATGTTCTGTGGACTGTTGAAGTTTTAGTTATCTCCGAAGATTAAACATTATTAATTACTACATGTTTTAGAAATGGTCCTTTAGTTTTTACAAACCAAAAACTTGTTCACTATCATGTAGACCGTGTATGCTTATTTATTCAATTTGGCTTCCAGTCTAAACTTTAGGGATCTCCAATAGCCAGTTCTATTATCACCTTCAAATAATTGACCAGGCAAATGGTTTTTAATGTTGTTATATATTCCGTAGGATTATCTTTTACAGAACCTAGTTTTTTCCTTGTTTTTTTATTTTGCAAAGCGTTTACAGCAGTGTTCTAAAACTCGCTACTCGCTACTCACTCGGCCAGGCACCTTGGAGCAAACACTCGGTGTTAGTCCGCGAGTAATTCCCGCCAAGTAGGGGATTAGTCCCCTCGGCCAGGCACCTTGGAGCGAGTACTCGGCGAGGAATACCGAGTTTTAGAACACTGGTTTACAGAACCTAGTTGATCTCTTAAATATAACTATTATCGGAGTTGATTATGCTATTTGATAATATTTATCAGAGGGTAAACTGTATGTAGCATGGGCATAAAAAACAAACCTTATTTTCTAGGTCTAGTTATGTTTTGCTGCATGTTTTGGCAATACGTATTGCTATCAAGTTGTTTTTTTAATCCTTGCATGTCTAGCTGAGTTGTTATGGCCCAGCTGCTTTCATTTCCTTTTTCTTTCCACCCAGCCTCTCCCTTTCTTTACTGGGTGTATCTCAGAAATAGTTGTCTCACTTCTGGAATCTCTTGCCCATGTCCTCTTTGCAGAATCTGTGAGTGGGCTGGATCAACTAGAACAGATTTTCCAGAAGCCAAACTCCGTCGAGTCAGATTGCCATCATGATGGTAAGCATGGCGTGTGAAGAAAATTGGTATCCTGTGCATATTGGGGGTGGTGTCTCATCCATTCTTGTAATTTCTAGGTGAGAGTGCTCTAAGTGAGAGGCAACTTTCACCAGATAAGCTCTACAGGGCTGCTCTTTTGAGAAACCGGTTTGCTGATACCATATTAAAAGCTCGAGAAAAGACACTGAACGAGGTTGGTTATACAATTTAGGGTTTGTTTTAAACTAACTGTGTCCCCAGTCCATTTTGTTAGCTTTTTTTTTTTTTTTTTTTTTTTTTGCATTGGTTATGATTGGTTGAAATTTTGCTCTGCCTCCGGTTAGGGTGAAAAAGGGGATCCAGAGAAACTACGCCGTGAGAGGGAAGAACTTGAAATGCAGAAAAGGAAAGGTATCGCTCTTTAGAACTGTGAAACCTCACCATTCCTTTTTTTTATTTTTCCACTTCAGTATGTTATCGAAGAGTTCAGAGGGTCTGGCCATCATTTTACTTATTATGTGTTCTCATGAGCAATCAGAGAAGGCGCGGCTGCAAGCTGAAGCGAAGGCTGCTGAAGATGCTCGAAGGCGAGCAGAAGCCAAAGTGGAAGCAGAAGCCAAACGGAAGCGAGAGCTTGAGAGAGAAGCAGCTCGGCAGGCTCTGCAGAAGGTAAAAGATAATATCTTAGAGCTCTATTTGTTTGTCCGGATTACTGTATAATATTGGAGTTTCGATATTAAAGGGGATCCACATATTCCATCTATGGTTGGTAGTTTTGTGGCTAGAAATAAGTATCTGTTGGATATGATAGACCCCACACAAAAGTACCTTGTTGTTCGCTCAGATTAAGGCATCGGATTGGACTGTAAATCAAGGAGGCTACATATTCCATGTTTAGTGGGCACTTTTTCAGCTATGATTAGAAACCTGTTGTATATATCCCTCAAAACATGTAAATTCCCTTGGGTGTATGGGCTACTGTTGACCACCTCACTAGTAGTCTGATATGATAAATGGGGAGTACATATACCTGCATTACTTCAGTCAAACAAACATAGCCTACTAGGTTTAAAGAAAAAGAAAAGAACCACATGTGGCCTAACCTACGTGTTACCTCACTTGCCCAATAATTCTCCGTGTATCTCAATGGAAACTTCTGTGGCCTTGTGCAGATGGAAAAGACAATTGAAATCAACGAGAATTCCAGGTTTCTTAAAGACTTGGAGTTGTTAAGTGCTGTCCCTTCCGAACAATTGCCAAGCCCGGATGAGACAAGCCCGGATCA
This sequence comes from Rhododendron mucronatum var. ripense, assembly GCA_019656295.1. Taxonomy (NCBI): domain Eukaryota; kingdom Viridiplantae; phylum Streptophyta; class Magnoliopsida; order Ericales; family Ericaceae; genus Rhododendron; species Rhododendron mucronatum. The sequence continues at coordinate 1,610,054 of BPLT01000032.1, read as the reverse complement.
CTCTCAAGATGGATTAGGCAGTTTCAAGTTTGGGGGCAGTAATCCATTGGAACAGCTTGGATTATACATGAAATTGGATGAAGAGGAGGAAGAAGGTGAGCCACCTAGTGTGCCAATTATTGTGGAGGATGTAGAGATCACGGAGGATGTAGAGGAAGGTGAGATTGATTAATTCTTCGTTGTTTTGTTTCTCCATGAGTCATGGAGCAAGAAAACAATGCGAATATGACTGTTGTGTGCTTATTTATAAGAACAGAAAAAAAACAAAACAAAACAAAACAAAAAAAACAAAAAAAAAACGGAGGGAGCTTGTCTCCTATTTGTGCTAGCCATATACTATCGGGTGCAATATCAATGGATCTGTGGAGCATTTCTCTGAGTTCTGGGTTTGAATGAGGCGTGATTGATTATTTCTGCATTTAGCGGACAATTGTATGGAATGCTGGAATTCTGCTGTTTCTGTTGAGGATTTCTACTACAGATGCAAACAAGCCATGGATTTTTCAGAGAGCAGGGACGATAAATTTGGATGATAGACTGGCTTCGGTACAAGCAGGGAACTTGCAAAATTGCTGACAAGAAGTTTATTGTGGTTGTAATGGATTTGCGAGTTACAAGGACTGGTGGAATAGTATTCTTTGTGGATTTATTACTGCTCTTGTTTTCCTGCTATAAAACTTTATTTACGATGCAGCAACAGCAGAAATATTATAGCGAGCCGATAGCCTCTCCACTACCATGGATACAATAACCTGAACGGGCGAGTAAATTCCCATGCCTAAATGTCTGTAAAACGTCGATGTCTTGTTCAAATTGTTTCGTTCTGTTTGGATTCATTGCCCGTGATGTCCAGCCTTTGACAGCAATCTTTACTCCCATCACCTAATTCCCCCTTGTAAACTACTCAAAATCCTCCTCTTCCCAATGCGTTTATCTTTGCTAAAATTGTTTGTTGCTCCTTGAGCACTTGGATCGAAACAATCTCAATCCCACCTCCTAAAACAATCATATCTCTACGAGGATCACCACTGGCAACAACACTCTGGCTTGTATGTGCCTTAATAAAATCTGAAGCAAGATTGTTCTGCGTCCAACTTTGTGTTGTCATTTGCATCAAAAGATTTAGGTCTGTTCTACAAATTTGGCAACAGACTTGGCTTTACTACAAATTTGCATCAAATTTCTTCCCTTTTTCCTTTTGCATGGAAAAAGAACTTGGTAAAAAGGAATTCAATACAACTATGGGTACACCATTTGGTGTATACCAAATGTGCACAGCATTCCGTGTGACTCATTTCTGGGTTCCACACAAATGATTCCAGCTGTACTATTTGTTTAAAATATTTTTTTAAGCAATTCTAAAAAAAATTAAGCTCCGTCGGATATTGGTAAAATTCTTGATTGATTCTACGCCCAATTTGCTGAAGAAATTGGGCTTACAATCGATAAAGACTTTATCGATATTCGACAGAGTTGATTTTTCATAGGGATGCTTAAAAAAAATTAAAAAAGTTGGACAGCTTCGATAATTTGTGTGAGACTTGAAATGGGTTTCACGCAACACGATGTATACTTGGTGTGTACCCATAGCAGGGCTAACAAATCGTTAATTTCTCATTGAATAGTGAGATATGGAATGAACTTCGTTAAAGTGTGAGCTTCACTCTAACTGGTGGTTAAGTGTCGATTCCTGAAATGAATGGCGGATTGTGTTATCAGAAGCTCATTTGCTTTTTTGACTTGTATTTTCCTATTTTGGGTGTGTGTGAGTTTTGTAGCTAGCTGGGCTGATAAACGAACTAGCTATTTGAGCTCGGCGATCTCATATTCGCTTGTTCGAGATTGGTTTGTTTCATTACTAACAAACTAAGCTCGAATATTTTTTCAAAGCTTTCTTAAGTTTTCAAATCAACAATCTTCTACTTTGCTCGATCAGTTCAGCTCATGATATATATAAACAAATTGAAGCTACTCAAGATTGACTCAATTAAACCTCATTTGCGATTGATTCACCTTAAGAACAAGCTAAATTGGAACACATTTTAAAGCTTTTTAAATTTTCAAACCAAACGTGTACAACCAATTACTTGGCTCGTTCAACTCGTTTAAAGATTAGCTCTAATTGTAGCCCAATTAGATTCATACTTGCTCATCTGCCCAGTACAACATTTTATTACTGGAAATGATAATAATGGCCTAAAATAGAACTGAACAGGCTTAAGCTGACACCGTCCTATGGATGTAAACTAAGCCCAAGTACTAGAATTGAACATAATGAGACATAAACTTTCAAGCTCATCCCAACAGTTCATGAAGATTCATCATAATCAATCCACTTTAATCTCACCAGTAAAAGCAAACTCAAACTTGAAGATCTAAAACAAACCAAAAAAAAAAAAACCCCCAAAAAATACAAAGAGACACCAAGAGTGTCACTGTATATATATATGAACATAAGCTGCAAACAATAGAGTCCTCCTAGAAGTTCTCATTAGTAGGATCCATGGAGAATTTTCCCTTTTCCGAAATTAAAAAAAAAAATATCGAATCTCATAGAGAACTCTATTGAGGTCTCTCATCCGCCACTTGATGAATCCGACTCTCATCCATTTTGCCATCGCCAATTGAGTATAGTCTTCGCTTCTTCTTTCGGGGGTTTAGACCACTTCCTCTTGGCTCAAGAACATTCTCTTAAGAGTAGAATTTATATGTCTTTGCTTGAATAATTATAGTCCTTAGCCCTCCAATGGGAGACACAATCATCAAAATAACTCCGAGTACAATGCAGACCTGAATACACATGAAACCAAATCAAACTAATTGAGCTTTAAACTTCAAAAGCAGAGTAAGCAAATACAAAAAGTGTTGCGTTGCACAGTCGTACCCAGTTAGCACACCAAGATGCGCTGAACTTCCTCGGTTTATAGATGGAGAGCCACATGATGCAAGGCAGCTGCAGAAGAGAAAAGGGGAAAGCAAAATATAAAGAGAATAAGCAAACATCGTATCATCTTTGCGCAGGAACCATTCATCCTGCACAAACATTCCAATAACAAAGGAGACTCGAATAGTTTTCTTACAAAGTATGTGGTTGGGGCAAACGCAAATCCTCCAAAGAACGATAGAAGGCCGGAAAAGAAAGGGAAGGTCATGCCGATAAACATTGTGATTGCTGCAACCAAAGAAAGATAAAATTTATAAACTTCAATTACATTTTAACCTTGCCTTGAATACAAAACTGAATTCTTGCATATAGCGCACTCACTTACCCACGTATATATTTCGTGTGATAAAGCGAAGCGACCAGGTGGGCTTGAAATTCATTTTCTTTACGAGAACAGTTTCTATCATATCAAACACGGGCATTGCGTAAATCTAATCAACAGAAGTAACCAAAAGTTAGGTCACCATGAGTGATCAACATGAAAAATTCATTCGATACAAAAGGAAGTGTTTGAATCGTACCTGATAGCTTCCAATGACGTGAACAACAACAAACAAGTTGGCCATCGCAATAAGCCAGGTGGGTTTCTCCAGGGTGATTAGGATATTGTCGTCAACTTGATTCCCAAATATATAGTACCCGATTAGGGCTACAGGAAAGTAGCACAAGGCCACAATTATGTAGGCAACAATCACTCCCTTCCACATAGGGCCCTTGGAAGGCTTCTCAGGCGTGGAAGGGATTGTTGCTTGAATCTCCAAAACCACGTTGTGACCGGCATAGGCAAAGGCCACATCCCCCAAGGCACTAAAGAAGTTGAAAACTTTTCCAATTGTGGTAGTGGCTTTGTAGGAATAATCAACTTCCGGTTGGACACCCTTTTTAGCTGAAGCAGCCCAAGCGATAGTAGAGTAACTGTTAGGCAAAGTCAACATCAAACATGTTAGTACTTGGTATCGATACTGAAGACTCATCTTCGGATTTTGGATGTGTAGCGTCAGAAGGCCAGAAAAAGGTAAGGGCAAACAAAGCAAGACAAAACAAAGTATAACCATTTTTCTTCTTCTTTTTTGGATTAGGAAATACAACTAAATCTATGTTTGCCTCTTTCCCAGTTAACCGAAAAAAAGAAAATGTACCTCAAGGACATGACTGCAGCAGCCAAAGAGACACCAGAGATGGCGTTAAAGTTGGGAAGATGGGAAAGCACGAAATGGGCCGAGGCAAAGATCGCGATGAAGTAGGTAAGCTTGATGTCTTTGCAGTCTGTGCACACCAACTCGTGGAATTTATGGAGTGATTTCCCTCCAGTCACCATGTAGACTATGTTCACACCCACTTCGACAACGAGTTGCTGTGGCACCACAATGTAGAGACCGAGCTTCTCGCCAAACGCGTACTGTCCCAGCTCATGGTATCTGTCGAATCGCTTCCCAGGTACCATCTCATGCATCTCAACCATTTGCCACAATGTGTACAAAGTGACAACCCATGATATAACCAGCACAGCCACTCCAGGACCCCTGAAAAATGGAAAGCGAGATATTTGAGCCAAGGTTGGGGACTACATTCATTTATCAAAATTAAACTTTCCTAGGTTCATCCTTGACTACCCTGCAATAGTAGACATCAATTTTTCAAATAATAAGGACTTGAGTCCTGGCCTAAGGGATTGTGTACAAAATGGAATCGTTTGCGGGTAGTGCATACCATCCTAGCTCTGCCATGGCGTAAGGTAGACCCAAAACTCCAGCTCCAACCATGGCAGTGACATTGTGGAAAGCCGAGTACCACCATTTTGCGTTCCTTGAAGAAGTGATTGGAAGCCATTCGTTGATTGCCTTCTCTTTCGCTGTCCGTGTGTCATCCTGTTCGGAAAGATAATACTCATCAACTTTTCAAAATGAAATCACCAGGAATAATAGACATATTTTTAGAGAGATAACAAAAGATAATCAAGCTGCACAATACTACAACAGTGTTCTGGTTGTCCATCCAGAGGCAACAGGGTATAAACTTCTGATGGTAAAATCATAAGACACAGATGAAAAGTTAAGAATTTTGTGATCAGACTAATCCCTACAGCCTCTCTCATAGCCATTTCACACGCTTACGCATGGGTGAGGTGGCTCCCAGAGTTGTTGGTAAATGAATTGAACTTGACCTTACGAGTGCCAGGCCGAAACCACTTGGTCAACCCCTTGAGGTTACACGTCTGTGATTTTCACGTACGTATCTCGCCAAGGAAGTAAGCGCCTTATTCACTAGGCCAACCCCTTTATTTATTAGTACGGGATCGATATTCAGGTAGGCTGAGGTTATACTTGCCAAATTATATTGCAAAACTTGTCTGTTTTGTCTCCACCTAGAAGGATCTGAACCATACTTTTTCGAGTAAATTTTGCTATCTGGCACCCCATGTCTTTGGGGACGACAAAAACCTCATGATAAGTTGATAACCCACCAAAAAAGCAGAACAGGAGCCGAAGGGCTAATTGGGTCGGTTGATAGGTCTACTTTTCACACAATTGACCAGGTTTGATTATTGAGGACAGACGGTAAGAAAGTAATTTCTTGTGAATTTCATAGTCCCAGCGCGGATGGTTTGTCTTTAACCGGATTTGGGAGGAAATTAATCGAGGTGCACGTACGCTGGCCCGAACACCCATGACCTTTAAAAAAAAACCAGAGCGACTTTCCTAGAAAAATCCGAGGTACATACTTTCAAATTGAGATTTGGTATCTAGCATACCCCATTCTTTGGGGATGACAAAAGCCTAATTATCTTTTGACTTTTGTGGAATGGCAAACTTTCCACAACTTGTCATTTTTATACTACCAATTGGGACCTATCAAGTACTGACCAACCAATTGGTTGCTGGACTGGAGATGGCAATTTTTGATAACAATTGCTATGCCAAGAAATTGTGATTGGTCAGAGTCTAGTAAAGGGAACGGGAATGGTGCTGAGCGGGTGGTGCACAACACCATGTTGTGCACGATCCGAGCCATCCCTTCGGCGATTCAACGGTTCAGATGTCATCTCGATACCATGTAGCATCTGAGCCGTTCATTGTCGAGATGAAATCTAGACCATTGGATCACCGAACAGACGGCTCGGATGGTGCACATCACTGTGCTGTAAAGTCTTTGCTTTCTTTTTCCATTTTTTTTTCAGTGGAAAAAAATTTCATATGTTTCTAATGTAATCAAAACAATACGTATTACACTTTTGAAAATCTGAAACATTAAAAATACTTCTCGGGAGATCTCTCTCTCCCTTATGGTTTATGTCAAAAAACATAAACAAGGTTGCCAACCATCCAGTGACGTTGATTGAAACGCGGAATAAAGAGTGGCAAAATTTTGACTCCTAAACGGACCATGAACCAGAGACGTCACTATTGAACTCTTTAACACCCCCCCCCCCCCCCCCCCCTACGAAGGAAACTACACACATGAACATGTATATATTTTATAATTAGGTGTCCGGCCCAACTTTGCGTATATCTTGATTAATTTGGAAACCCATAAATCAACGGTCCAGCAAACTTTCAGTGGCCCGTTAATAGCACCGGATAAGTTTCAAAACCTGAGCTCTTGGAGGGATCATAAATATATAGTGAGAGGAATTGGATGAACATCGTAATAACCGAACAGACTAGTAAATCTTGTTAAACAGTTAAGGGAAAATCTGTTTTGAGAAGCCAAGAATAGAGATTCATCCTAGTAGAGAACGATTTAACACTATTTTTCGATTAATTTAGATACAAACTTAACTACCCAGAAAAACTGGCAATCAGAATAATCCTAGATTTCATGATAACATTAAAGTTATCATCTATTGATCTCTCTGAGTTAGGCTTCACATAATTTGCAGAAACAGAGCATTGTCACATCACATATCTGCATGTATCATCACGTTTTATGTACACAAAAACACAGAGAGAGAGAGAGAGAGAGAGAGAGAGAGAGAGAGAGAGACTTACATTGTTGGGGATATAATCGGAATTAGCAGGACCCTGAGTTCCCATGGCTTATGAAAGAAGAGAACGCCGATGAATGTAAACAGGGGAAGACGAAAAGGGAAAAACAGAAAACCGTGGATGAAACACCAGAGAGAGAGAGAGAGAGATAGATTTATTTTTAGGGGAGAAGAACACCACAGAATTCTTGGAACTGAGAACCTATGGAACTGGGCTAGGAGTATATATATACTATGTAACGAGATTTTCTGTAGTTACGTGTGGAGTCAAGAGGTTGAGCGAGACACTTTCATAGAGAGAGAGAGAGAGAGAGAGAGAGAGAGAGAAGGCGACGTTTTTGGATTTGACTAGGAAAGTTTTTTATTAATTAATTACTGAGGGCAATTAAACCTTAATCCGGGGATCCTCTATGAGGGTCAAAACACCTCCTTTTGTGAATCTAATCTTAATCCGGGAATACCGTATCCGTGGCATATCGAATCACCACATATATTAGTATGTGGGGATCTGCAGATTAGAGTAGTTAATTTTTGATAAGTAGGTTTTTAATGCTTCGTTTATTTTGGAGTCAACAAAGCCAGGATTGCAATGAATGAATGAATTATCAACAATTAATTAATATTTTTTTTTGCTCGGTACAATTAATTAATATTCAAAGTATAATTTCCAACTTTTTTCCCATTTATGCAATGTAGATCTTATGAAAAATATTATAAATTAGAAGATATAAATAATTAAAAAATGACACGCAATTAAAAAAAATGAACAATAAAAATGGGATGGAGAGAGTACATGATGTTTTAATTTATTTCTCTGTTTGTGAATATTTAGAAGATATTCCAGAAGAATAACGTGTTATTACTATACTTTTTTATTAAGCGCACCACCTCTAATTTTGGAGATCAGAACCTGTCGTTCTGTGACGAGAGGCCCAATCAAAATCAAAGCAAAAACCTCCTATAGACTAACTTTTATGAAGTTGATGATACTAGCATCTAAGAAATCTCAAAACGTAAAACCTGTAAAGGAACAACCCCTAAGTCATATGTCTTAGCGTGTACTTATTTTTTGAATTAAAGATTATGTATTATGAGAGAATGACTGTCTCGTAAAGCAAAAAATAAGTATTTTAAACATAAGAATCTTAACGGAACGGGATCTTACCACCTCTTCTGACCTTGTGAATTCCTTGGGTTTTTAAAATAGATTCATTTCATACTCATCAAGGGCCTGTTTGTTAGGGGATAAGGAAGCAAATGAGAGAATATAGGTGAAAAAAAGACCGAACAATCCCTCAAATATATATATATATATATATTTGTATTCTTTAATGCAATGATTTAATGAGGTCAACCAAATAATTTATATTTTCTCACATTATCCGTTCTTACCCATATACTCTTATTCACCCATATCAACTAAGTTTTGGCTAGAAGGACATACTATAGGGTTTAATGACGTAATTAGGACATCAAAAATTTTCAAGGAGCCTCCAGGACATTTTTTCCCCGCCTTCCAAAATTTTATAGGGTTTAATGATTTTATATAATCGCAATAAAATTAAAAATTTTGGTGGCCTATACAAATCTATTATCCCCAAAAGATTAACAAATAAGGTTATTTGTCCAAACCAACATATGTGTTTTATTTTTTTGACTGTAGGCCAATTTTTTGTTGTAAAAATGTAAAGGTAATTTTTTTTTGGTTGTAACAGTGTTTTCTTTTATAATTATTTACTCACAGTTGCCAAAAAGACAAACAGATAAGATTATTTTTTTAATAGCAATAAATAAGGTTATTTTTGCGAATTCTAAATTTGTATAATCACAATAAAACCAACCGATATAATTATTTATCCAAATCTATACGCTGTATTATTCTAAAAGAGTAGGAGATAAGATTATTTATGCAAATTTGTAGTCTATACATTCATTATAAGAGTGCACTGTTCATAGCAGAGAGAGAAACAGACAGGCAAAGAGGGGCACGCGTCAGGCGCAAGAGGGAGAGGTGCGCACGTGCGAGAAAAATAAGAGAGAGAGGCTACACTTTTATCATTTCATGGAATGCGTCAGTGTTTTTCCCGTCCGTCCGTAACAATGAAAGGCGCCGGTGTCCACGTATTCACTATTCACTTATTATCTACACGTCTTTCTTATCCTTCCAAAATTTATCTTTCCGTCAAACGAGCCGTAACAGCATAAGGACACTACTAGTAAGGCAGTGAATGTTTGTGAACTTTCTCTTAACAATAACAATAATAATAATAAATATCAACGTGAATAATGATAGGTATAATTGATAAGTTGGTAAACTACAGTCAAAATTGGGTTGTTAAATTTGGGCCGACTTATGTGGTGTGAATCCATAAGTAAGCACTCTCAAAACTTTTCGGGGTGAATCACTGCACGTGCCGTAAGGGTTTGGCATAAAATAGGACGGTCGAATCTCACGGAGGCCAAACATTTTAAATCTCGGGCCACTGGAGGGTTTGCCACTTCGTAACTTCAGTGACTCGATATTACTCGAGGTGCACGCGGAGCTGGTACGGATATCCGGTTATCAAAAATTTGAAAAAAACACACAATCATTGCACATGCCCCTGATGCACATTTATCAGCTCAACACGTCATTGCCAACTTGTTTGCCTAATCAGGTATTTGATTGTGTGAACGTTACATGTTTTGACGAGAGACATTTCAACGCAATTTTTCCAAAATTCAAAATTCGTGCTCTGAATTTAATTGCCGTGATAATTTTTAAATAACCTTAATCCAGCATCATCACGTTGATTAATTCCGTATTGAGCCAAAAAAGTCGTCCTATTTGTTTTGAGATAGTAGATATGTTGGGTACAAAATCTCCACATGTGATGTGTTTTCTGCCGAAATTCTTGCCTTCCAAAACCAACCAGTTAAAGCTGAGTTTCTCTAACGGCTTTTTAAATTTTTCCTTATTTTGTTTTTATTTGAATTTTTTTTTTACGTTTGTTAGTTTTGAGTCTCACTTTTTTGGTAGATGAATTGGAAAAGTAAAAAATTATGACTTTTACCCAAATATTTTTTGAAATGTCCATGATAAAACCGAGTTTTTGGGCTTTATCTTGGATATTTCTAAAAATATTTGGGTAAAAATCATAGTAATTTTTTACTTTTTTGATTTGTCTTTGACGAGACAAATGAAAAAAACCAAAAAAATGAGACACAAAGCGCCAACTTTCCACTAAAGCTATGTGAAACGGGGCTTAGGCTCCGTTCCAGAACACCTTCTTAAAAAATAAGTACTTATTTCACATTTTCAAACTCAAAAATAATGTAAATAAAATTTTTTTTTATTTTTTTTCGCACTGTATAAAAGATCTCGATAAGATCTATCAAACAAGATCCATATTGCTAGAAAAATTATTTGCGTAAACACATTATTTTTTAGCTTGAAATTGCCTTCTTAAAAAATAAGTACTTATTTTTAGTTTCGGAACGGGACCTTAGTTTAATGTAAATTTCACAGACCCCCTGAAATTTGTCTTAATATCAGATACCCCTTTCATGTATGAGGAATAACTATAAACCTTCTGTGCTTTCAATATTTATCAGCGACACTGAAACAATAAAATTTCGACCAAACGTGTGATAAAATTAGTCAAAAACATTTTATTTTGAATTTGTAACTTTAATCACACAATCCTTCAAAATGTTTTTGCGCTCACACTCTCGATCTTCAAACTGCGTTTGTTCTCGTGAATTTTAATAGTTTGAGAGGTGCTTCAAGCTCCTTCCTTAAACCTTCGTCCCCAGGGCGGCCCTCGAGGGTTTCATCCCTCTCTTCTTAGGGTTTCATCCCTACCTTCTCCCTACCTAGTTAGGGTTTTTTTTACCAGTTTCTCAGTCTCAATCCAGCTCTATTGTCTCCTCCCACTCTCGCCTCCGCCCTCGACCTCCGTTTCGGGGAGGTGGGGCCGCCGCCCTCCATGGCCCACCTCCCCCCCCCACTCTGTCTTGCCGGCCACCCACCTTCATCCCCAGGCCGGCCCCCTCAACCTCTTCCGCCGCCTTCCTCGTTTCACCGCCGCCAATCTCCCGCACCACTCCTTCCTCACCTCTTAACCCCCACCACCTCCCACCCTTTCCTCCACCGTTCTTGACCCCCACTTCTCCCTTCATCATGGGTTCGTTTTTTTGATCAAATCTGACCGTGGGTTGATGTTGGGTGGCTTGTGCTCCCTCCGGTGAATAATGAGTCCAGAGGCCGACGGCGGCGGCTATGGCGCTTGGCTCCTCCACCGGGGAAGCAGCTTGGCAGCAAACTCGGTCTCACTCGGCAACTCGGTGGTGCGACTCAGTGGGGCAACTCAGCGGGCCGGATCAGTGGGTAGCTTAGTGTTCTGAGCTTCTAACCTAGCTGTGTTTTTATCTTTTTTAGTTTGTTTCTGTTGTTTTGGGCTTCTTTTGAGTTGTGCAAAGCGTTATGCGATTTTGTTTTGTTGTTCACGGCTGTGATGCCGTTCGGATTTTATTTGCGCTTTCTCGGGTTTGAGCTGGGGTCCTTGAGGATTTTCTACTACCTGGACCTAGATTGGTTCCTACTCTAGGAGTTTCGTCGGTCTTGCTTCTGCAAGGGGTGCCTGTGTCGAAGTCTTGGTAGTTTTGGTTCATTCATATATCTTTAATGAAATCTGTATTGCCTTCGGGCTTATTATGGAATGAAATTGACATTTTCAAAAAAAAAAAAAGAGGTGCTTCAAAGAGGATTCCACGCTTACGTTCCCGCTTCAGCGCTCGCACCTGAATTATGCGGTTGTACTCCACAAAATAGTCAAATGGAAGCTAATGTGAGAGTAAACGATTCCTTTAATTTATACTGAGAATTTTCCGGGTTTGTTCTGAAAGTTGAGTGTGGGACTCGCCACTATGTGGAAACTTGCCCCTTTTTGTTGCGGCTGCAGTAATCAGCAACTTGTGCTACTAGTATAACTTTTAGACGAGGAATTTTTAATTGTCGAGTGGGTACCACATTGCGGTATTCATCAGCGATTTCAGCCGTCCAATCGAGTTTTGGACGGTCCAGATTTATTTCCTCTCTCTCCACTCACCCGACCACTCTCTCTCCTCTTTCTCTCTCTCTAAAATCCGAATCGTCCAAAATACATTTGAACGGCTGGAAAAACCAACAAAATATCACATGTGTGGTACCCATCCGGTACCAAAAATCTTCTCGGACTTTGACACCCAACCATTCACACCTCTCTCTCTCTCTCTCTCTCTCTCTCTATAATAAGTAGAGATTGACAGTAGCACGGGACTCATTTTGTGGAAGATTCAGAGTAGTTACAAAAATTGTGGACTTGGACTTAAAAAAGTGGTTCAAGTCAATGCTACATGCCGTAACGCACATTGGTTTTATCCTGGAAAGAATGTCGGCCAGACGTAAAGCCCTCTTGGCTAGCCGAAGTTGACCCGCGGCCTCCTTTGGTTCATGGTCCCCCTGGTTTAGGGCCCAGCTCCAGCTTATGGCCTCCTGATTAGCTTAATTAATTAATTGCTTAAAGGTTCAATTGAAACTACATTAAAATATGAAATAATCAGATACTAAGATTTTTTTAATAAAATAAGAAAAAATGTTACTTATATCAATCCATAAATAAATGCCAGTTGTAAACAAATAAAATCGATCTTAATTATTTGCTGCCTTGCTTATGAGTTAGGTTATCGAATGATTGAGATTGTCAAGTTGATCAACCTGATTCTTGTGGAATGATAAGTTAACATCCTCGCATTAAATTATTTCTCGTGTGATTTTTCATATGGTGTAAATTGAACTCTCCAAGGTTTAATTCTGAGAATTTGAAATGTTCATTTCACGGTCTCGATATGTACATTATCTATGCAAAAAAAAAAAAAAATTCAAAATGGGTAGGAAATTGATAATTAGCTAGTAGGAGTATGATTTTTAAACGAATCATTTTTGTTTTGAGAGAAATTTATTGTCAAAGTTGTAATCATCAATTCCTCGTAAGAAAAATATGATTCTACTAAGCACCAATTGATATTCGCTTGACTTGATTTCTTTTCTTTCATGAACGATTTACATGTCGATGCTAAAAAAAGAAGAGGATCTTGATTTTAATGTTATAGAGTTTCTCTTCTTTTTTTTGATAACTCAATTGTACGAGCCAACTTTTGCGCACCTCAACTAATATAATGTTATTATGTACAACTTTAAATTAGGCCGTATTAGGCCGTTGTCCATTTTGTCCAACTAATTTCATAGTCTCATGTGAACAAATATAGACCCACAAGGCAGTGACTCTGCGCTGCGGCACACCGTCTGTTTTGATTATTGTTTGCATTTTTTAAGCTTAAAATTTTTACGACTGATTCATTAGTTTCAATAGACGTGTCAATGGACTGAATTGGATCCGAATATGATAGAATCCAAATCCGAAATTGCTTGCTTGAATCCGATCGGAATCCGAACTCCTTGAATCTAATAGTAATAATCCGAATCCGAAACTGTTTCAGTGTACAAAAACCATTCCAATCTACAGCTAAAACGATCCCTGCCACACCTTGTTAAAATAAAATTCTGACACTCAATGTAATTTATCCTCATGATCAGTACTTTCTTGCATCTTTCTTGCACCTTGTTAAAAGGCCCAAATTTAACGGCATCTGTTTATTGGAGTGATTATGGAGTACTCTGAACAAACGGGTCTTCTCCACCATACATTAACGTGGACGTCACACACTTGGTGGTCAAACCCTCACCAATACAAAAAAAATTATTAGTATTTGTTTGCAACACGAATTAGTCGTAATCATGTTGACATATGGAATGATGAAACTGCATAGATATTTCCAGGGATTTGCTAATCAACTGGAAGTAGAGCTATCTATCGTACGGTACGTACGAATACAGCATAATCGAAACCGCTAAGAGAATTTTCTATTCAACACCTAATCCAAGAAAATATGTTCATTGAATTAACGATCACAATAGATTAATCCAAGGGGCATGAAGCTTCCGATCACAGTCCACTTAAGTGGACTGCACATTAATTAATGCGATTGCTACACCCTGAGATCTACTATTATTAATCGGATACGAATCAATACTTATTCAGAACACATTTATCTTTTAAAAAATGAGTTGAACAGAACACCATTGGATATCAAACTCGATCGTTTTTGGAAAGATCAATAAATGTATTCTGAATATCAAGTATTGATTTCGTATCTCATCGTGTATTTGACGGGTCTAGGAGATAAACAATTTTAATCTTTAAGATGAACTCCGAAATTGTACGGTGCAGTACTCTATTTAAGTGGACTATTGAGAGAAGCATGGTCCTTGGTATTTTATTTCCACTGGCTCAAGAAGGTACATTTTTTTCTTCAAAATGGCCTTATCTGAATGGTGGAGTATTATTATGTCAAAAGCAATCTAGTAGAAAAAAAAAAACTAGAGACTTTGAATTTAGTTGTCAGTAGTTGTCACCGTCGTGGAAATTGGAATTTTGTGCTTGGAAATACCCTGATGATGTGTGCTTCAAGGAATTTCATTTGTCATTTGGCCCCGTTTCCGAACGCCAAATAAGAATTTGAAACTAAAAAATGATGGACTTATTAAATCTAAAAATATGCGATATGAATATTATTTGAAAGATCTCATTGAGATCTTTAATACTGTGCAAAAAAAATCAAAAAATTATTTTTCATTTACATTATTTTTAAGTTTAAAAATGTGAAATAAACACTTATTTTTTAAAAACATTTTGTGAAAAGGGCTCTTATTTGTTGTTCAAACCTGTCTTTGAAATTGTGTGCCTCATGGGAACTCCTTTTTCCTAATCAAGCAAATGAGATCTTGTGGGTGTGAAATGTGAATGCATATGTTTTACTTGGTCAAACCTTACATGCTCGTGTCATCATGATGCTAAAAACATGTAAGAATTATGGAGGCTCTTTAGTTTTAAGCAAAGTTTTCGACCCTATTAGTGTGAACTCAAAATTTTGGAGGTTAGTATTCGATCGGGGCGTCTTGAGATCATCCAAGATTTGACGCAATATGTAGTGGGCCAAAATAATCAAAGATTTGGAGAGTTCAAAAGGATCATGGGATGGGACTCATTGTCCAGTTGTCTCAGGTTGTCTCTAAGTCAAAGCATGCCTCGGGAAGACCCTCCGATGATTTAATTTGCCAAACGTTATCCAAACCTCAGCTACCCGGACGAACGTTTCCTCTGTTCTGTATGCACGTTGCTCGGTAAGTCTGCCTGTCGTTTGGAAATATGACAACGCTCGGTGAAGTATAATCGTTCGGCGTGAACTTGCTTTGTTCGGAGAGGTTGGCAGTCGTTCGGTTAGTCGGTTTTGGGGATGTATCTTCTTGGAGACGGTGCTTGACCGTGGTGGTTGTGGAATATTCGTAACTGCAACTTATAAGTACTGGACCAACTTGTTTCAAATTGAAACCCAAAAAGTAGATCAATTTCTTACGGAGTATTTATTTGGTCTTAGACATGAAAAACCATCAACTAATTAATCCAAAGGACCTGGAGGTGTGAACTCGTGAGACTGATCCAAACGATTTTAACTTGCTCCGTGGGCTGCAATTTGGGTATTGTACGTGTTTCTCTCACCTCTACGAGCCCTTTGTTGCATATGAGCCCAACTGGCCTAGGAGACTAGGATCCGTGGGTTATTAAATTTAAGATGTTCTTCTCGGTAGGTTCTGTAGAATGTCCGATTCGAACCATTATTGCGAGCCACAATAAAACCTATGAAGTGAAAGTTTGGAGTGTTCTTGAAAGATGGAGGAAAGAGAGGAGACAAATCTCGATTGCCTCCTCTAGTCTTCCTCGTGCTAGAACAGCTACTCGTGTTACTCATGTTTTGTGCGCTAAAAATCTGTCTGAAATATCATTAGGTTCCGTAATTTGCTAGAACAGCCCCATAAGCTTACATGAAATCAATGCTTGACAATATATCAAGTCATTTGAGGTCGGCTCGTGATTGATTCCATTAAAACATAAGCACACTTTAATGTCAAAAACAAAGGTATTAAAATGTGTTGGACTTATTGCATTTATGGATGATGATGGCGAGAATTATTTTTTTTCCTCCATTTTGGTTTTTGATCATTTGCTTATTCTTCTCTCTTTTGTGAAAGTTTTCTCTTCGGTTTCTTGCCTTGAGTTTTTCTCCCGATTAGGTTTCTTCTAATTGGGTTGTTTATTGTTTCTGCAGGAAAAAGTTTAGTTGGTTTGGAGTATAGTTTGTGAGATGAATCCCCGCTGTCGTGGTTACTTGATCCTTTGTCTAAGGACGAGTTTTCATCTTGATGTACTTTTTGATTGGAGTTATAATATCATCTATTATATGTTGAAAAAAAGAAGAAAAAAAAACCCTAATCCATTTGCCCAAGCCCGAAGGCCCAACTTTCAAGGCCCAAGACCTTCGACCCGAACCTCTTAACCCCACTTTTAGGGCGTAGGGCCAGTTTGGAAATTATGGATAAGAAAAGAAAGTGTGACGAAAATGTGGAAAGAAAATGTATTTGTGCTTAAAATTTTGTTTTTCTATTTTCTTCTCACTTTCTTTTCAAACGAAACTACGGCAAGGTTTATTTTTAATTCTTCAATCTTTTCCACAAGTTCCAAACTATCTCATAAGTTGTGAGAGAGTGCGAGCGTGAAAACATCACAGAGAACCTCTCAAACAACAATAAGTTTAGGAATTTATTTATTGATCATTCCTCTCTTATATATGTGTGTGGCTTATTAATTATGGGACCGATGCATATATAAGAGAGGACTGGTCGATAGAGGTGTACGTTACATTGTTGCTCAAACAATTACAATCCACGAGTGTGACGATAGCGCAGAGAGAATGACATTTTAGAGGATTTTGTGATTAAAAGGTTCCAAACAGGGCCCTAGGGTTTTACCGACCCAATATCTTGGGAAACAATCTACACGATCCAAAGCCCCCGTCTCTATCCGCAAAACCCTCACTCTATTCTCTCTCTCTCTCTCTCTCTCTCTCTCTCTCTCATCCAATGGGCAGCAACCAGGCCGCGGTCACCTTCCTAACCAACCTCGCCCGCGCCGCTTTCGGCCTCGGCGTCGGCGCCACCGCCCTCAACTCCTCCCTCTACACCGTCGACGGCGGGCAGCGCGCCGTCCTCTTCGACCGCTTCCGCGGCGTCATCGACCAGACCGTCGGCGAGGGCACACACTTCCTCATCCCCTGGCTCCAGCGCCCCTACATCTTCGACATCCGCACCCGCCCTCACACCTTCTCCTCTGTCTCCGGCACCAAAGACCTCCAGATGGTCAACCTCACCCTCCGCCTCCTCTCCCGCCCCGAGGTTAACTCCCTCCCCAGAATCTTCCAAACCCTAGGCCTCGAGTACGACGAGAAAGTCCTCCCTTCGATCGGCAATGAGGTCTTAAAAGCCGTCGTGGCCCAATTCAACGCCGATCAGTTATTAACTGATC
This sequence comes from Rhododendron mucronatum var. ripense, assembly GCA_019656295.1. NCBI lineage: Eukaryota > Viridiplantae > Streptophyta > Magnoliopsida > Ericales > Ericaceae > Rhododendron > Rhododendron mucronatum. The sequence goes on along the minus strand of BPLT01000032.1, from coordinate 1,592,626 downwards.
GGCCGCTCGTGTCGGCGCTGGTGAGGGAGAGCCTGATGAAGCGTGCGAAGGATTTTAATATCGTCTTGGATGACGTGGCGATAACGCATTTGTCGTACGGGGCGGAGTTCTCGAAGGCGGTGGAGCAGAAGCAGGTGGCCCAGCAGGAGGCGGAGAGGTCGAAGTTCGTGGTGGCCAAGGCGGAGCAGGAGAGGAGGGCGGCAATTATAAGGGCGGAGGGGGAGAGCGAGTCGGCGAAGCTTATATCAGAGGCGACCGCCGCGGCGGGGATGGGGTTGATTGAGCTGAGGAGGATCGAGGCATCGAGGGAGATCGCGGCGACACTGGCCAGGACGCCAAATGTCACGTACCTGCCTCAGGAGCAGAAGATTTTGATGGGGCTTAATGCACGCTGAATTGGTAATGTTGTTAATCTTGATGTTCTTGTTGGACTCATGAATGCTTGGAATTTGGGTTTAATGTCCGGGATCATTAAGTTTCATAATTTGCTAGAACAGCTCCATAAGCTCATATGAAATCAATGCTTGACAATATGTCAAGTCACTTCAGCTCGGCTCGTGATTGATTCAACTAAAACATTAAATTTATGCACACTTTAATTTTAAATTTAATCTTGATGTTCTCTTAGTATTATTGTTACTGAAATTTGTGAATGCCTGGAATTCCGTTACTATGATAAGACTCATGAATGCTTGGAATTAGGGTTTATTGTCTTTTTAGGTCATGTTCAAGGTTTAACTTCTCCTTGCATTAAATTTGAGTGATAGGTTAATTTTATATATACTACTTTGACGGGCAAACGCAAATTTCAGTACGATTGCAGAGTGTCACGTGGGTAGGTGTTGAATGAAGGAGAGAAGTGGAAACTTTAGGTAAAAGTAGTCAAGTTTCATTTTCGTTTGGGAAAAAGAATTTGAATAAATTGAATGAGAAGCCCTTGATTTGAGTAAGGGTGCGTTTCCACTATTTTTTATTTTGTCTTCAGGTCAAGTTGTTTATGCTAAATTGTATTTTAGTTAATGTATGTGAGGGGAATGACTTGCCTTGAAATCCATGAAAACATGGGGTTTAGTCCATTTAGCTTAGTGGAAACGCCCCCTAAAGCTCAATTTTATATGGTTTGAGTAAGGGAAGTGAGATTTTGATGGGTTTCTTTGCCAAATTTAAGTTGAGTAAGGATTTGAGTGAGGGCTGGAGATGCTGATTATAGTCGTGCCCAAGTTGGTTCATCATTTTTTGGATGTTTGTCGGTTCCATTTTCCTTTCGACATTTTACTTATTGGTGCCTGTCCTCGTTAAATTATCGTACTGTTGATGTGGTTATGACTCTAGTCAGCACGCATTGACCTAATTGAAGCTTACTGTACTGGGTAACTTGTTGCCTTTTATTATTTTAATCGCTATGTCTGATTATTTATGGCTCCAAGCGACTTAGTGTAGATGGCCTTATTTTAGGAAAAGTATTCTGTTCAAGTCCTTCAAGAGTGCAAAACCTTTTTGGGTAGCGCTCATTGTTATGATGATTATTGTCTCTCTTTTTTGGGATCGGCGTGATTATTGTCTTTGGCAAAATGCTCCTAGGATTTGGTGTTAGGATCAGGATAGCAATAATTTGACTTCAATAATGATTGAATGGGGATTTGTTTGTTTGGATTTTGATCATTTGATTATGGTTAAGGTGATTGAGATGCCATATTTTCACCATCTGTGTGTAGTTGGCTACTTCACTGTAAAATGTATATATCATGCTTATCAAAACGAACAAGTAAATCAAGGAGTAAAAGAAAAGTACTCCGTCTAATATTAAAAAGACTGCACAAACAGTGTCAAGGAGGCTGGAGCACACTCATGACTAATGGAAGCTTAATTAGTGGTCACTAAATTTGCTTTGTTTTTAAAGACAAGCTTGTAAAGCGCCTTTATGCCATATTTTTTAAGGTACCAAACCATGCCATTTTTAATTGGTCCAAACTCCAAAGTCTCCATCTCACATGAGTGGAATCAACTGGGGCTTTTAACGCTGTAGTTTAGAAATAAGGTGCATGTTTGTTGCTCTAAGCTCTTAGCAAGAGGAAAATAAGGTGGTTGCTCCAAGCATTTACCACAAGTCGTTTGCATCTTTATGTTGAAGTATAGCTTAGTTTCATTATACTAGTTTGTTTCATGTTAAAAAAAAAATTCTTTGACGTGCTTGTTTTGTTTTATTTTTGAATTGTTTCTCTTTGAGTTCCATTAATATAAACTTGAAATGGATTTACGCTGGTAGCCAGAAAGATTTGGAAGGGGTCTGAATTTATGATGATAATGTTATGTACATTGGGGTCTTTTACTTGTGTGGATATCAGGATATGTGCTGGTCTAGGGTATTTAAGAGTGCCATTTTGTCTATGCATTTATCACAGCCTCAGAGACTCTGATTAGAAAATAATGGGAAAGAAAATGTACTTTGGTGATTTGGTGTATTCTTACAGTATTCCCTTTTCTTTTCTTTTTTCTTGTTATAATGGCGATCTTTTATTACTAAGGACGGATACAGTCTTTCTGTTGATACAGTCGGTTGATAAATCTTTTGAGACTACCGTTTTCTGAATTATGCTCTATAATTTAATCCATGATGAAGTCATTAGGCATAAAGGTTAACTAGGTCTATCAGCTGACTCTGGACAATAAGTGATTCTATAAACAAAGGAGTATAATTGGTATTCTTGTGCTCCATTTCCGACTATTAGGCTATTATATTGTCAGTCCTCTATCATTTTGTTTATCAATAAATCTCAGAACACATACATATTTACACATATCTTGCACATACACTTTTATGGGGCTCACCTCAGGTCCACCAATATGATCCGAACCGCTCATTATTTTTAAAATAATGTTTTAAGAGTTTCGGTAAAAAATCAACTCGATAGGATATCAGTAAGGGCTTTTTCAGAAATCGCAGGCCGAATCAGACTGTTTCGCCCTGTGATTTCTGAAAAAGCTCTTACCGATATCCTATCGAGTTAGATTTTTTTACAGAAACTCTTAAAACATTATTTTAAAAATAATGAGCGAGTCGGATCATATTGGAGAGACCCGAGGTGGGCCTCATAAAAGTGTATGTGTATGTGTAAAATTGTATGTGCAAGTAGCATGACTGATAACTTTATTTTTTAGATCTTCGCCTTGGATTTCTCTTGAATGCACTGCTTATGCCTTTAGCTTATTCATGTGTGCGCTTGAATTCAAACTTTCTTTTATTACGCTTGGGGCCTCATTGCTTTGCTTGTATGTATGACCTTATTCAAGACACTTTAAAAATTTCCTCCTGTTTTTCATTGCTGGCAGGGCTTGTTGGTGGTTGATCCAGCTTTAGATCGTTGACGATGGTGCCACCAACTAGATGTCCTCTGTTGCACATTTGAGACTTACCTATCTTTGGAGATTTACGAGTTATTAGGATTAAAAGTTCTTTTGGAAACAAAATGCTGCTTTTGGGATGTTTATGGTGTACTTTTCTTTTGGATATATAAAAGAAAAACCCTTAGCTTTTGGACATCTTGGGAATGCATGCCTCTAGCTACCTCTGTGCATCTTTTATCTGAGTTGTTTTTTTAGGTTTTGATTACATTTGATGGGAAGGTTTTGAGTTGCTTGGATTGTATGACTATGTATGGAAGCTACATTTGAGTGTAGTGACCTAAGCAAAATGATCCACCTTTTGGCATTGGACACGGTTTTTCTACTAGGCTTTTACGCCTGGGACCCAAGTAGTTGTTTGGTCTAGTTAAAAATTCAGTAGGCAAATCAGGTTAGTTGTTGGTTATTGATTTTGGTCATGTTCCCAGATTTCACAGGTTTAGCAAGGTCTGATCCGTGTGTTAATTGATGAGGAGCTAAACAAAACTGCATTATTCGGCTCTCGTTTATTCGAGGTTTGGGGTAGGCTTAAAAGTTAAAACTTGTGCGGCACCCCCAGCAAACATGTTGGGGGGTTTTGTGCTTTACTAAACTAAATTCATGTGCTATAGTAGTGCCTAGTGTAAGCCTGGTTATGCGTTTTCAAGCATATGCTTGGCTGAATATCTTCGTATAAAACAAACTTATTTTGGACAGTTGAAAACTTGATCTTGCCTTCTGATCAAAGGAATGGGCATTTTACAAACTAATACTGTATTTCAATTTTTCGTTGTCTGCCATTAGATTTCCATTTCCCAGTTTCCCCATTTAATAACGTCTTATGGTACAAAACAAAATTACATGAAATGCACTCGGCATTGGGAAGACAGAAATACACATTAAGAACCGGCATGCATCCGTGATGCAAACGGAGATGGTATTGGATTTACAGCATAAACCAAAAAAGAAACAAGTTAATGAAGATTTACAAGTTCATGGCGATTTACACCTTGGTCGCTTTGGGACTTGAATAGCAGACAAAAAGAGGGCATACTAAAGCCTTATGTTCCTAGAAAAACAAAGCACTAGTCACCCAGAAGTCTCACCCCTTGGTACATTGCACCAGGCCGAAGATCATCCAAGTTATCATAGGTTCTATAGCCATTGATCTCCCGCAAACCTGTAAAACCATTACGAGTGAGAAAATCCCGAAATTCATCTTCAGTATACAAAGTCTTGTCTTCTGTTCGAACATCCATGCCCATGCGGTCAGGTTCATCGTAGATGCATACTTTTATCGAGATTCCTGCCAAACACCATGACAAAATCTCACAACACGAAAAACCCTACAACTGAAGTTGTAGATATGTACTTAAGCCTAAAAGCTGTCTGTTTTATACCTTCATCAAGGTGAAGAGTGTAATTTCCCAATGGCATGTTTCTATCAAGACTGCGGATGACATTGTCCTCGTCCTCCAACCAAAATGCCCGCTTAGTTCGGAAGCGGAAAGCAGACTTGATTACCTCCTTGATTGCATCTGCAGTGCCATCTATGCCAATCCTTCTAGTGTGTTCACCCCACTTGACTATTATGACCCTCCCACCATAACAAGAGTGGCTCTCACCACCTACCATGAGCAAAAAAATAAGAATTCAAATGTAGAAATGAACCTCATGCTTCAAACTATAGGATTGAGAAACCAGGTCAGGTAGAAAAACGTAATGATCGCCAAAGTCTGTTTTCCAAGTTTGTATGACGATACTTCTGCACATATTTAAGGTAATGAAGAATCAGTTAAGGTTATTTTTCCCTTGTGTGTGAGAGAGAATAAGTTCTGAAACATACTTGGCCAGAAAATTTCAGGTTTAAGATTGAACAGGACCACAATAGAGTTGAATGGTACCATTTCTACTTGTCAAAAAGGGAAAAACAGAATTAGATAGACACCATTTCCAGGGGTTTCTCTCCAGTTCCAAGGGGGTACCCCACTGGCTGCTACTGCATCAGCTGCAGTAATGGCGAGAGGGTCACCATCATGATCCAAAGCTCTTTCGAGGTTGACTGTTGACCGACCACCAGCTGCAGGGCAAAAGCTTGTTTAGAAACTCAAGCCGGAACGTAATAGATAAAAATGCAAGCATACCGTAGAACTTCAAACTTGTTAAGGCAATGGTGTAGCATATATACTAGATACTGAAAAAAGGGTCAAGTTAAAACATAAATCTATACGCACAGGTACTAAGATTATTTACCTAAACTACAAGATTGAATACTATGATGAAACAATCGTATCAAACTTGTAATGCACCTGTGGGGAATGTAAGTGAACTTTTAAGCAAGATGTTAAAGCCAATTCCTCTAAACAGATAACATCATAGGAGGGTGATTGTTGCTGAATGCAATAAGGCATAAGCTACTCCATAACATAATTAAGACTGACTTGTACCAGAAAAAGAAAAGTAGTATAAAGAAGAATTGATGACTGGCTAATGAGGAGGACAACAGAATGCCAGAGCAACAATAGTTAGATTCAAATTGTTTGGGCACAACAGCGGATTTTAGAACTATTTCATAAAAGGGTGTGTGTGCCGCTCAAACTATTGGGTATGTATGCACCTAACTAGGTTATATTTTATCCTTGCACCTGCACAAGGACATGAAGAAACATGGCATCTAAAAGAGGTAAAAGATACATAGTAAGATTTATGGATCAAATCATGAAAGATGGAGACAAAGGACACCCCAGGGGTTTCGGCAAGCAGAGACCATATGTCTGGGTTTCAGTCCCCACAAACCCTTCTCCGTCCCCCTTTGGTAAGTTTCTGATGCTCTTGCCTAGAACCATTTTCAGATAATCCATGGGACTTGCATTCTTAACTCAAAAGATTACGGTGAAATGTACCTTCCACTGGTCCAAATGGGATATCACCGTCATCAAGACCTGAGACAGAATAATAACTTCTCGTTATAACCAAACACACACATTATGGATAAGAAGGGATTACAAGCAGATTACATGCCTAGTAAGTACCGAGAAAACCTCCAATTAGTTAGGACGACATCATTACAGGAAGTGAATATACATTCTTTAGGGCTCTGTTAGTTCTAGTACTCCTAGAGGAAAAAGGAAAGGAGAATAAAATGGAGAGAAGCTAAATTCTATTCTTTCAATTTCATTTTCGTTTTCGTTTCCTTTTCTTTTCATTCCACAAATGGGTAGATCCAAATATACCCAGAGAAAGTGAATTGTCCAAAAAGACTACCCGTTCTCAAACCCTTCCCAATTTTCAGTGTCAAACATCAGAATTCACACTTAATCAAAGCCGGTTACATCAGAAACATGACATCTAAGTATCTAACAACTTCATCCGCCTAAAAATACGCATAACGATATTTTAAGCTGGTTTATCACTTTTAGAAGCAAAAATTTACCCTTCACATATGGAAAAAGCCATTTCAGTTACTCCAGAAAAACTCAACAAGTATACCGCACTTTATCTGTTGGGCACTTCGGTTAGTGAAGCCTGATTCAATTTGGGAAACCACGTAAAAATCTATGTCTTGTGTTCTCTGTTTCGGTTCTTGATTATTCGCATTGTGTGATTCTTGGTTTTTCGATTTCTTAACATTATTCTCTAACCCCCATTCCATTTCCCAATTTTCAGTCCCAAACATCAAATCCCAAATCAACCCAGAAACGAAAACATGCTAATGGCAATAGTCTAGTAGTTTCCGCTAAAATGGTATTTTAGTTGATGTATGCGAGGAGAGTAATGACCTGCCTAAGAATCCGTGAAAACATGGATTTAGTTCAATGTAATCTATTTAGTATAGCGGAAACGCACCCTCACTCTCAAACATCATTATACCTACTTAATCGATAACAAACAAAACCACAAACAGAAAGAAGAAAAAAAAAACAACCAAAACAATGACTACCTTTATCCGAGAACTGAATATACATATCCACCTTGGAAGAACTAGTCGGACTCTTATACCCCCCACCACCATTCTTCGCCCGATCCCTAAGCAACTCCTCAAGCTCCTTATAATACGACATCTTCGCCGACGCCGCCCCGCTGGAAGAACTCCTATCCTGATGCTTGCTCGCCTTCTTGAACTCCTTGAGCAGATTCCTCCACTTGTCCGTGCACATGCTCGCCGTCCGGTCAAACCCTTTCTCCCTCATCTTGGCCGAGATCCCTTCCCACAGGTGCCGGTTCGACTTCGAGGTGTTGAACTGCCCGTCGACTTCTCGCCGGAAGCTGATCAGGAACCGGGTTTCCTCCTGGACCCAGGTCTCGGCCCGTTTCTTGGGGGCTTTGACCTCGCTCTGATCTTCGCCGCCGCTGCTTTCGTTGAGGATTATCTGTTGGTGGGGGTGGAGGTGGTGGTGGTGAGGTGGGAGGTCGCCGTTGGAGGAAACTTCGATGACCATGTCTCTCTCTCCTTTGTAGAAATCGATTGGGCGAGCCTTTTCGGAGAGGTACATGGTGTCATGAAAGAGAAACCCTAATTGGAGTTAATTGGGATTGGTTGTTGAGAGTTTGGGCTGGGAATTGAGAGTGGGATTAGAGAAGAGGATGAGAGGAATGTGTACAGATTAATCTGATACGGAGAGAGAGAGAGAGAGTCCGGAAGAAGACGAAGAATCTGGGGAGAGCAGTGGTATGCTCAAAATGAGCCGAGTCGAGAGGACTTTTGAACTTGGCTCGTTTGAAAGTAGGCTAGTTTGAGCTCGGCTCGACTCGATTTGGAATCAGATTATTGATTTCGGGCTCCTATCATTTTTGCATCGAGGTGCTCAAGCTTGGTTCATTCATTAGACGAGTTGAGTTATAACTAACTTTGGTTCAACTTGTTTTACTAACCGAGCTTAAAATTTAAGTTCGATTCTTTGATTAACAAATCGTGTCTCGAGCTACTTACGAACACTTCGGTTCGTTTATAGCGCTAAAGAAACTGAGACCCCATTAAAATTGTTTGACGGCCAATCCTCTGCCCGTATTGTTTTTCTTACTTGCTGTATTCAAATTTCTTGTATTTGTTATGCTCCTACTTATTATTTGTTGTATTTCTTAGGAATGGAAATTGATATTGGCATTTAAAAATTGATGGAGGCATTCTAAAGTCAATAATATAATTTCAAAGCTATTTTCCTTTATTTTTTCGAGCACTTCGATCAATTTTTAAAGTGTCAATATCATTTTCGTTTAGGAATGTATGCAGATTATGAGATGAGAGAGAGAGAGAGAGCGCTGGGTATCTAGAAGAAGCTGGGGGAGAGTAGTTGCATTTTGGGCTGCAAGCTTGATCTGGAGTTTCACATTTAGTAAACAACTCAGCTCGATTTTGTTACTCAAGTCATTTGTAATTTGGACATCTCGATAAGAAACGAGCCAAACTTAAGTCGGACTAATTTTGAACAAATCGAGGACAAATATCTCGGCTCGACTCGGCTCGTTTTCTGCCTTAGCCATGTGCGGTATGATTAGGAGTATTTGTTGGAACTTATTGAGTGGATAAGTAACTGATTTTGCTATGATCCGAATCACAAACGTGTAACGGCTCATGTGATTTAGTTATGCAAAAACACATGCTATCCTGAATTTTACTCCCAAGAATCGGAGACAAATGGGCAAAGTCCACTTTGACCCCTGTGGTTATCGTCATGTGTGGATATCTTTCATAGTTTAAAACTGAGCACATAACTTACCTGTGGTTTTAAAAATGTGCGGATAAACCCCTGCCGTCATGTTTTCCATCCATATTAACTGACACAATATTAAAAAACCTATATACCCTCGTCATATCCATTGATTCTTCTTCTTTTTTAAATCTAACCACATCATCTCCCATGCCAAATATTGAATCCAAACCGTTAATATGATAAATTTTGACGAGTACTACATTTATGCCAAAATTCAAGTCAATTAAAAAAAGAAAAGCTCATGGTCAATTCAATTTTGTAGTGAAATTAAAATTTCAAATTTAAATTTACTAAAAATTAGATCAATGAGTTATTGATGTCTGATCGAGATGATTTTTTTTAAAGAAATACTCTATTATTTATTTAATATATTATGAACAACTCTAATTAAATTCCAAAGGCGTGTGAGATATACCTCCGTTAATATGAATGGAAAACATGACGGCAAATGATCTATCCGCACATTTTCAAAATCACAAGTAGGTTATGTGTTCAATTTTAAAGCATGAGGGGAGCATCTACATATGGCGATAACCACAGGAGGTAAAAGTGGACTTTGCCCTAAACAAATCTTCATGATGTTAGCTTACAAGTTCTTTTCCATTAGCTTACAAGTTCTCATCCATATTCAAGAGAGGGAACCAAATCTCGCATATTTAAGGCAAGCCCCTTTGCTATTGTCAAGATTTGACAGAAATGAGAAACGGTGTGACTCCATTGATTGATTTAGCAGAAATGACCAAAAGTGTGACTCCATTGATGCCAAAATTCGATCCGAATGGACAGATGATCAGCAAGAAACTAGCGAATCCTTTATCCTACTGTTAGCTTTGGTTTAAATGGAAGATAAATGCCAGATTAAGAGAAACTGAAGATAAACAGAACAGTGAAAGAATTATAAGTTCGGACTGCGAAAAAATTGTAAACAACAGTGGGGGTATCGTCATTCATCATGTACAAATCCAAGTCATTGCGCGCAGCTAGCAGCAAATATAAACAGGCTCAAATACAATCCATCGGTAGCTGAGTTATACCTGACACTACTTTTGATTGACATCACGGTGCACCATGTAAGCGATGTGCCCCATGTTACTCCAGGAGAACAAAAAATTAGTCGCTAACCAGAGTTTGCAACGCCCATATAGTATCCTAAACCTTACCATCATTGCAGAATTTACAAGAAGAATTGCCATTTATTGTCCTTTCAATCTCCTGAAAACACTTCCTGCTGTATATCGCGGCGCAGCATCTTCATCTGCCACAAATAACCTGCAACCTATGTCACTGGCAGCAGGTAATTATATTCCACCAAGCAATAACCCACCGACACAAAAACTACTTCACTTTCACGAGCATTAGTTCCGCCTTCATTAGCCCCCTGGGTTTTTAGTAGGATGCAAACCCAGCCTTCATTTGCCACTGTACCAAAAGATACCCCTTAGTCCAGAACGGTGTCAACAATACATGTCCCCAGCCTCTCTTTGTTCCCATCTTCTCTAAGTTTTGTGCGATCATGCATATTTTCCAATATGAATATTTGAAATTTTTGGTTTCTTTACCAATCCCACAATTATAAACACTGTAGACCCCGAAGCTAATTCCACCAAATGCATCAGAGTAGGACCCGCTAGAAGCTCAAGCGGATAGTAAAGCTGTTCTATTTGCTATTTTCTCCATTTCCATGAGCATTTAAGATATTGCAGGACTCAAATGTTTCAATGAAGCAGTTCCAGGCTTCCAATTTTTGCAGGTCCCTCATACCCCATAGCCAATATGAATTATCAGTTTCTTCTAGCCATAAAAGCAAAAGTGGTACCTTGCCTGCTGATGGAAAATAGTGCACTTGGAGGAATTAAAGTCCATTTCCTCCTGACTGTTCAGAAGTTGCTTCCAACAATCCAAACAAAGCAAATCTAGGCAAAACGTCTCTTCATAATCACTGTCATTAATGCAGCACCCACAATGAATACAGCGAGCGATGCAAATTGTGCAAGCCCTACACAACTGAGTGGACTGGTTTTTCCCTTGGCATTTCTCTGCAGGGCAATCATAGACTTGCCTCAGTTTCTGGCACCTTGGGCATGCCTCAATGTCAATAGCACGGTCATCATCACATGAGAGATACAACTTCCCACCACCGTAGAACCGCGGTTTGTGGGTACTGAGCTGCTTAGGGTTCTCTGCCCCAAGTAAAAATTTCAGTTCTTCAAACTGCTTGTTTGTTATACCATAGAGCCCTCCGATCCTTAGGTTGTTTATCCGAAGCTTTCCTGCTGCCTTCAAATACTTCAAGTTACACAAGATACCTTCAATACTGAGTCTCAAACATCCTGGTACACTTAGCTGCATGGAACAAGAGCACATTTAGAAGTACGCTTTAGGAAGGAAATTTATATGGAAATGAATAACCCTAGCCATAAGATTTCAAGTATGTCACCAGTCAACAGTGACTAGAAATTTAGAACCTAAAATATTCCTACAGAAGTAGCATCAAGTCTCCATTGTAATAGGATCAAGCTGCCATGCTAATGTGAAATGAGGAATAACACCATAATTACCTTGATGACATGTTTGGTGTTGGGAAAACATAGACACACCAAAACAAATCAAATTCACAACTCTTATACAAACAAAGTTAATTTGTTGACTACTAACCTTTTTGAGTCCTGGATTTCTTTCAATCACATGCGTCAATCCGCTATCCGTGATCCTTAGGCACTGCACTAGACTCAAGCATTGAAGAGTGCCTTGAGCCCTGCTAGTTAACTGCAATAGAGCATCATCAGTGATCCCATGACTTAGCGGCTGATCTATGTGAATGTTCCTCCAAATGAGAGAATCATTTTGAACTGCATCACGCAAAGATTTACAAACCCTTTCAACAGAAAGAAGGTCCCTCACTCCCAGATACCCAAGAGTGAAAAGCAAAGCATCATGGGGAGCACCTCCATCACTCTCCCACTGGGTTTCAGAGCACCCTTGAAATTCATTAGCAGGATCGCTCGAGACCCAATATTTATCATAGCTGAAATGCATAAACTCCTCTATATTACCATCAAATAGTCCACCCTCTATGTATTTATCATGCCCCACCGAATCGTCATGAATCTTTGAATTATCGACCTTTTGACGTAACTTCACCACACCATTACAAACCAAATTCAGTCCTGCAGGCAACCGATCCTCCACTCTCTCCGCTTCAACTGGATCAGTAAAAAACCCGAGGGACCTCAACTCCAAGTCCAAATCGTTCTCAAAATCTTCAATCCAACCCTTAATTGCCGTAAACGTAGAGCTTAAATCCATACCAAAAGGATCAGGCGGCAACAAATCAACAATATTATCAGAGGCCTTCTCAGTTTTCTCCCTCGAGCAATTCTGGGAATTTTCCAATTCCAAATAGAAATCCCTGAAATTGGCAACTCCAGCCGAATTCTTTTCTGGGCATCCGTCCACTCGATACCCATTACCACTATTGATCCCTGAAAACAAATTATTTTCCTTCGAATGTGTTGGAAAGTGCCAAAGATTCAATGCCATTGTTTCTCCACCCACCTAACAGGAAGCATCAACAAATACTCTAATCAATATGTGCACCAATAATCTCACAGAGGTAATTGCATCTATGTAACATCCAAAGTCTGAACCGAACATACAGGAGGAGAACCCTCGATTCTTGACAGAAAACCAAGCCCAAGAACCAACAAAATTAACTGTATGGTCGTCTATTTCAACATCAATTCTGCACAACCCTTTCCAAAAAAAAAAATTGAGTTTGGTCATAATTGTCAAATTACTTTTGCAAATCACTTATTAAAAGCTATTTTTAAAGCCAAAATACTTACGTTTTTGCAATTTTATTCATCAAAAACTAAATTTTGCAGAAATGGTTTGAAACTTCTTAACGTAATTGGAAAAAACTTCCGAACAGGAAAGAAAGAAACAAAAAAAGCTAGGTGTCAGACGACATCGTGAAAATCAAAAAGCTTTCCATATGCCAATATAATCAGACGATACACATACTCATTAAATTCTACACATACGTACGCATCAATTAAATAAAAAAAGAAGGATAACGGGTAACACGCAAGAAACAAGGTGAATTAAGTACCAAAAAAGAAACAGAAAATAGGTGAATTGAAGGGAGAACATACCTGTGATTTGCCAAAGATCAAGATTCGAATCAATTATTAAAAGGGGCGTAGGGAGAGAAACCCTGTGTGGAAGGGGTACAAATACGCCAAGAAAAAGTAGGTGATCAAGGAGAGAGAATGCTACATATTATAGAGACCCACAAGCAATACTAGATATAAATGGGATAGAAGCCTAAAGACGACAACGAATATAATTCGAGCAAAAACTTGGGCGGTGGTGGAAATCTATACAGAAGAAGAATACAAAGAATGATAGTACTAGATAACAAAGTGTGATTCTACCAGAGGGAGGCGACAAAACCAGAGGGATGTCAAAAGCAGAATCGCAAATTGAGAGAGAGAGAGAGAGAGAGAGAGAGAGACGCGTGTGGGGAGGGAGAGGAGAGAAGGGAAGGGAAGGGAAGGGAAAGGCTATGGGCCGATGGCGCGAGGAGGCCCGATTTGTTTCCCCGCCGAGACCGAAAACGAAGACGTGTCCTTGTGGGGAAAACCGGTCTGGCTGACACAAACACGATACGTTTAAATGTGGTACAAACACGAGTACGGACACAATTTTAGACGAGCATGGCACGGAAGTACAGAAGTGGGCCTGGTACGGCACAACACGAGACGGTTCTAAACGGGCATGGCACACCAAATACTAATTTTAATTCTAAAAATATATATTAATTTCTTATTTTATTTTATACTGTAACATAACATTTTATACTTTTTGTGTTGATAAATATTTTACGTCTTTTGGGAGTTTTTTTTCCTTTTCGACAAAACTCAGTTGGAGATGTGCCGACATAGTCACGGCACAATTAAAAAATGGTACGACACAATAAAATAAACGAATCAGCACGACACGAAACTAAACGGACCGGCACGACACGCCGTGATCCGTTTGACACCTGAATGGCTAGAATACGTTTTGGTAAGGACCAAGGGTTTAGGATACATTTTGGTAGTACCTACTGCCAAGGGCACGGTGGTGTACTTAGATATAACTATTTTTTTGAACTTGTTACTAACCAATTAATGGCGTCCAAATTTGGTTTGGTAAGATTCTGAGCTCAAAAATCTTGAGAAAACAAGGGTATATAACAAATGTCCGAATCTACTTGCACGCATATCAACTAATTTTGAGGGCAACGATCGAATAAACTTTTAATGAACTCTAAGATTTTTTTAATTGCGGTAAGAGTCAAACCTAAAAACTTAAAAGAATAAATCATTTTACATGCTAACAAGCCCTAACTCGACCAGTCACAAACCCATGCATATATGGATTCATGGTTTGGTTTTGGTTTATTCCTTCATCGTCTAGTTCATGCCTTGGTTTGAGGGAGTCGCCTATTGTGGAGAGTTTGTTTTAATAATCTTTTATCTATATGGATTATGTCCCAATTATTGTGAAAATTCCCTTCTATCATTGATGTGCAATTTTCTTACCAATTCTTCTTTTACTACTAAATTTGCCATTTTAAAATTTTGTTTCCAAAATTAAAACTTAGTTATCCAAATCTCCAACCGAATTAGTATATCTAACACGGTGTGGAAGCATGCCAAATCGCCCCAAAAATATTAAGATGGAATCTAATCATTCAAGAGTCAAATATAATAATCTACACAATTACTTTTTTTTGAACAGCTACACAATTACTTTGATATGACGTAAAATCGCGATCATAACAATTGAAGCCCTGTCTCAAACATTCCCCCCCCCCTCCCCCCCAACTCCTCTCTTGAACATATATACACAATTTAAAAGAAAATTACCAAGTATTTTCTGCCGTCGATGATAGCATCTTAATGTCCCTGTGATCGTTCATTAACTCGTAATTAAAAGATCATCATGTAAAAATTAAAATATGGAATAAATTAAAAATCTATCACGGTTCACAAATGATGCATGTGATTGTTTTCAAGCTATGTATGCAAATATAATGTTCTTTACCACCAATAATATAGCAAAATCCCTCTTTGTGCCCCCTTGTAGCGAGAGATTATTTAGTGCCATTGGAGCACCACATGGAGGTGCCTGAAGCCTCTTTCCATCACACATTGTTGTGGGATCTTCACACTTAATCTCAAGCTCCCCAAAAAAATGTAGTTGAGGAGAGGCTTGAGACACCACGTGACGGTGCCCCAGAGACAATTGAATAATTTTTCCTTGATAGCTCAATCTCTAAACGTGGGAAAGTTCCACATAGATTTCTTTTTTAATAAGTGAGTTCCAATTATCATATCCTTGGGATAGGTATTTTTTGCAACCATTGGAAAAGGTTAAAAGTGAGCATTTCTTTAATCGGAAAATTAGTGAGCCAATAATAAGTCTTTGATATGGACATGTTTATCCACTCCTACTATGCCGTTAAACAATTTCAACATCGTACAAGATTCTTTTCACATGATACAACTCTAAGGTTGATCGATAGTCAAAGTTTGCGATTTAAAATTTTGTTCTTTTTTGAAGTTTCGAGTTTAAAACTTTTCAAAGACTATTAACTCTAGGGTGCCAGTTAATACAGAACTTTGTCCGGCTTTAATTTAACCTCCGGCTGCTGGACCATAGAATTGGTTCTTCAAAGACCAGTAGAATTAAAAATTGGGTCTTGTTAGTTTGTTGCATATCATGTCCTAAAATGATGAAATTGTCCATATAATGATTAGGAAGTCTGGATAATTTAGTTAAGAAAGAGTGAGGAAGAAGTGTGGAATGTGTGTGATACTTGAAAAGTACTTCATAATTGGGAGACCTAGCTTCCCTTAGAGATGTTCCTTGCCTAGGCTCATAGTACCTCACAATCCTTTGTTTATAACTCCATATTTGGTTCGAATAGTGCTCTTCCCATAAAACAGGACAAATAAAGTTTTGTTTGATTGGGATACAGATGTTTTTGAACCGCGATGTGTTTGGATTCCACATACATCTTGTAGCTCTCTTGCGCATCAAATTGTTTCAGACTCATTTGTGTACGAATACACACTAAGTTTGTGGACATTTATCACATTTATACGCACCACATTGTTTTATGTACGGATATGTATGTTGTGGATCTCTCGTGCATCAAACGGATCTAAACTCATCTTTGTATGCAGCTGTGTGGACATTTATTTGCACACATTGCTCTTCAATATATAAATTACTATCATGATTTTTTCCATAATATTTACTGTACACCAGATCATGTTAAATTATGAAGAAAATATTATGATCATCCACAATTATTGTCGTTAATATCGTCAATCATTTTCACCGTTGCCTACATTATTGACAATTAAGAGAAACAACAATAAAAAGTAGTTTTTGCAACTATGGTCATTCACATTTGAATATTAAAACATTCATTTTCTCGATTGCTATCGTTGGCCGGTGTGGGTCCTACAGATCCCGCTTTATGATATATTGATATGCTAATTAAGCATTATTTTTTGTATAACCGGATGTTCAAATCAGCTTGTGCACACCTCAATTAATTTTAAGGTCCTGAAGTTCTTCACAATTGTACAAAACTCTCCAGTGGCTCCAAGGTTTGCTCTCCATAGAATTCGAACATGCAACCTTGTGGATGACAATCACTTATTTGTTTTCTCATGCCCGTTTAACCAAACTCCTTCGAGTTGCTAATTAATTAAGCATCTTTGAGTGCTAATACTTTAACATAGAACATTTTATTTTATTTTTTTCATCGGCAACTTTAACATGGAACATAGCGTCCACAAAATAACGAGTCATGCAGAATATACACAAAATTGTCCATTTTATTTCCGGTATAGATGCCAAAGGCCGACCAAGATGGAATATTTGCTTGCACCTAGGTTATAAATGAACCGACCAACTCGAGTTCGAGTTTTTGACTCATTTACTAGCCAAGTAAAGAGGCTCGTTAATGAAAGTTGACTTGATTAAAGAGACTCGTTTAGTAAATGATTAAGCTCGGCTCATTAAAGGCTAGGCTCGTTAAGACTCGAGCCGAGATCGAGCTCAAGTTTTTGGCTCGTTTAGTTAACGAGCCGAGCTTGAACTCGACAAAGCTCAGCTTCGTAGTACTTGCACCAAATGATAAACACAGAAGGGCTACTCACAAAAATAAAAAAATACAGAAGGGTCCACAAAGAGATTTAGAGAATAAAAACTAGTGTATACCCATTAGTATGCAAAATATCCAGCACGTACATGATAGGATAATTATCAGAAAGATCAGTGCATACAACACCCGTAATCCTTAACTTAAAAATAAGGGAATGGGATCTTGAACACCACAAAACTATGGCTATAAGAACAATCCCCTCTTGATAGGCATTGAGCTTTTGACTCCCACATCAGCTATCTTGTATGAGTGCAACTACCGCTGTTCTATGTTGAACTCTTACCTAGGACAGCCAAAAAAAGGAGAGAGAACGAAAAACTAAGAATCGTAAGCATGGGAGATGGAACAACTGTACAACACACAATGGATCCAAAGATGCAAAAGGGCAAATAAGAGCTAACATGTGGAAGAAGCAAGTCAGAGTTTAAGCCACTTTGGCTTAGCAGGTTTCTTGTCAGCAGGCTTTCTCTCTGGGACTGCGGGGGAGGAATTGGCCACTGCAGGTTCCGGGGCAGCTTCAACTGGCTCCTGTTGTTCAGGGATGAGTTCCAAACCTTTCAAAGATGAGACATCCTCTCGAAGGTATGAACCTGATACGGTGGGACCATCGCCTCCTGGGAATAGAAAAGCCACAATATCATTAATGTTAGGGAATTGCCAATTCTTATATGATATGGAGGATAAGCAGAGAATAATTCTATTTGGATCTTCCAAAGTTGTATTAGATCAAAGATTTTCTGAGAGGTTTGAGGAGGGAAAAAATAGAAAGTTCTTTCCTTCACTTCTTTACAGCGTATTGCCTTAAAAAGAACCTCGAAATACATACTAGATCCAAACACACCATAAATGTTGTGGGAAAGGAAGCGGAAATGGCAGAGAGAGAAAGAAAAGGGTGTGAAAGAAGTCTAGCACTTGTGCTTCTTTCCCTTCCCTTGACAAATCCAAGAGCCTTTCCTTAAGCATAAACGGAGGAACACTAGCCTTGTCCCTTGTTCAAGTGGGCATGCTCACGTGGATATAATAACCGCCTCCAGCTTCAAGAATCAGAATCTAACCATATTCACAAGAAGCCCAATTCTAATTCCAAACAGCTAATAATTATCCATCTTTGACAAACCAAAGTATCAAAAGTACGGGGAAAAATGGCCAAAAGAGGCAGATGACTAAACTCCAGTTACTCTACTGTGCAGAAATGTACTGTGGTTAAGCCTTAGATACTTAAGAGAGAAACAGTCTAAGACCAAGAAACATGGTCAAAATTCCAATGGATAATTCGAGATTCACAACTCGAAAGGAAATATATCACACAAAACTTGTGACACCCCCCAAAAAATTGGGGGTCAGTTGACAGTGCTGGATAGGTCAATATGCATTTGAGATTGGTGATCTTACAGACAACTCCACCAACAAGAGAAATTTTAGTTGACATAAAATGCATAAATGCTGCAGTGGACGTAAATAACAAATCCTATCTAATAGACATGGTATCGTGAACAATTTTGTCAAAAAGAAAAGATGGAAAACTGGAACTCAGAACTAGTTTACAGACAAAATCATTGAAGGTTGAAAGCAAATCATTAAAAGGCAACAAATTACAAAGCAACAAAATCTAGATGTGCATACTAACCGTTTGGTAGGTCATAAGAGAAATAAACAATTGCTCCTGGGATAAAGCCAGCAGAGTAAAAATCCTGTGACATGTTCTTTACATGCTTTTTCGGAGGAGTTGTATCTAAAAAGTACAAATTCTTGAGTCAAGGTTTTATGCTATCGAAGGACTTTCAACAAAAGAAAGAAGTTTTCCAATAAGCATGTGCTTACATATATAAAATGGCAGTTCTGGTTGGGCAATTACTTTCTTAAGAAGATCAACTAAGCTCTGGATAGTCTCTGATGGATGAAATGTGGCCTCCAATGTGCAATTATCAGGGAAACGTACTCTAATCACAGCCTACATTATGCAAAATGAGAAGATAAAGTTAATTTATTTCTTTCCCCCACTTTTGTGTGAGTTTGTAACAAGGAATTATTAAGCAGATAAAACATCATGTGACATAGAACCCTCATCTAACATGTACCTTAGTTATCCTTGATCTGCGAGCAGCCTCTTCTGCTTCTCGAATTTTTCTTGTCTTCAAGAATTTATCTGCTCATAATTCCAGGAGTATCCAACAGTAAAACTCTAATAAAGACATTTGCTCCAACGCAATGAACACCTCCACCCCACTTCAGGGGAAAGAAAAACGTCTGCTCAATCATTTGCTCTACTGTATGCCCTAATTCGGATATATTTACAATTGTAAACTTCTTTACCTTCCTTTTTGGCAGCCGAAACCCGGTAATAATCCTCTGCAGTGAACTCATAGAAGTCATCCCGCTCCTCTGCCAATCAAAGTAAAAAAAAGTTCAATGTGGCACTCAAAAACTATCTATTCCAAGATAATTTGACAGTTCACGACTGAAGGATGAAACTTTAAGTGGTCCATACCACTACTGGGCACGTCCATGGGTGTTGGAGAAGCAGCTAAGGTTTCAAACACACGAATTTCTCGTCCATAATTTTGCTTTGCAGCTTCAAGCTTAATCTGACATCAACGAGCAAAGTTGCCACTAGTTGACATCACCAGCATTTATCGAAAAAGCCAACAAAGAGCCCAACCTCATATGCAGAAATATAGCAGTTTATCCAAGCAACTAAAACTTAACTCTTATCAGTTCTCACTTTAATAATAAATCTCCACAAAACTAAAGAAGTGCCCGAAGGGTTGACTACACTACCAAAGAACCATAAAGAAAGGAATAAATGGTTCTTTTTATTTATTTATTTTGAGATAGTTTATTCTTGCCATCAACCATAATCGAATCAGGGCTCCAGGCACCATACCCATCTTTCAAACATCATAGAGGATCCAAAAATTCTCTCATAGAGGATCCAACAATTCTTACTGCAGCAGCAATACCATGCTGCCACGCACATCTGTGTTACATGAACTCGGCCATTCAGGTATATGTCTAGGTGTAGTATTCATTTATTCTCATGTCAACGACTAGACATGGGGAAGCTGCAAAGACTCATGCTTATCACTTATGGCTTTTATGCATATTTCTGCAGTAAATTTCAACACTAGTTAAGTTTACCCACTTGGAGACTGTGCATCCACCATAGCCATCCCTTTCGCTCAGAATAGAGTTTTGTGTCTCAGTTAAATTTCAAATTCTTGTCACCTCTTCTTCATTCATGAAATTCCCTAAACTCCACCCACCAGGCTTGACAAATCATCATGCAACACCACCATTCCCACTCCCCTTCCCTCTTGGTCTTCAAAACCACGTTTATCTCAACACTACATTCAACCCTACATCCAAATTCAACCACACTTGCAAGTTGCATGCTAACCATATTCGTCCCACGGGCTAATGCAATGTGTATCATAGTTAAGTAACTAGGTCATGCTCAACTACCAACAAGAAACTAGGTTCGAAACGACCAAGATAGACAACAACAAACAAACTAAAAAGAACACCCTTTCTCACTGCAAGTTCAATCAAATCCAAAGGTTAAGGATTGAGCTTGAAGAGGTTTCCAAGTTCAGTCCTGGAGTCAAGATTTTCAATACCTAACTAATATGGTCTTTTCCTATACGCCAGTAACAAAATAGTAATATGGTCTTTACCTACAATATTTTGTAAGTTAGTTTTCACATTAATGAACCACGGGGGTCAACTCTGTAGCTATTACATAGTTCATATTCGAAGTTAAAACGGATGGGCATAATACTTTATCTACCCCGTTTGTCAAGCATTATGGTTTCAACCCTTATGCATTAGCCGATTCGTATTAGTGGGTTAGATGCCCCTGCAGGAAAACCTAGCTGACTTCTTATCCCAGCAGGAAAATCAGCTGAAACAACCGAGACAAAGTTATAAGCTAATAACCCAATTCCTCTTACTTCCACACGAAGCAGAAGTATAACTAGTTCCCCCATTCTTATCGGATACCCGAATCAACCCACCAACGATCTGATGTAAAAAAACCTAAATCATCAAACAAACTACATATAAAAGCAGTTCTAACGAATCGAGAACAAGTAAGCAGAGGAAGAAATCGAGATTGATACCTTGGCTGCTTCGGCCTCCATCGTATCAACCGGGGTGAGTCTCCTCCGCTTCAGAGTTGAGGGAGAACCTCCTACTCTCATGAGCGAATAAAGCAATTGGCGATTTTCCGGAATCACTTTTTCCACCGCTCGATTGGTTTGGTTCTGTCTTCGTTTTCACACTTATGACTGTTTTCTCGGTTTAATTATATCTTTCATCCTTGAACTATTCTAGAATTTGTTTATTCGTCGCTTAACTGTCAATTGAACTTAATTTATTTATTTTAATTCAGTTCATTCTTCTGCACAAACTTATTTTCCATCCTTAGCTTAACTTATTTTTTAATTGTGAGTGTGCTAGATAATTAAGTTTAAATTTAGAAGAATGGATCAACTTAACTTATTTTCATTTAAGTTTCGAAAGGGAAGAAAATTTAAGTTGAGTTTAAAAGAACACATCCGGATGGATTTCATTGTAGTCCAATTACTGACGTCGTTACCAATCTGCTAACTATTTGGACAAAAAACACGCATAAAAATCAAAGACTTTATCCATATAGCTTTTATACCGATAAGGCCCCATTCCGCTAAAAGAAATAAATACTTATTTTTTGAATTAAAGACGATGCATTATGAGACAATTACATGCCTTGTAAATCGAAAAATAAGTACTTGAAAAATAAAAAATTTAGCAAAATGGGTGAGCTACTTCAACTTGAATTGTAACTATCTCAAAGGGCAAGTTTCGAACATCATTTATATCAAAACTTTTGTCTATTATTTTCGTTTGTCGCCGCTCTCTTCCCGTAAAATCATTGTACATGCAATATACTCCCCCGTCCCATTTTTATTGTCCATTTTCGTTTTTCGTCACATTCTTTCAACGCTTATATCTTCCAATATGAATTTCAAAAAATATGCAATATGAATATTGTTTGATAGTTCTCGATTAGATCTATAATACAAAATTTTCAAAATTGTAAAAAATATTGTAGATTGGGAGATATAAACGTTGAAAAAAACAACACGAAAAACGAAAATAGACAATAAAAATGGGACGGAGGAGGGAGTAGTTTTTTTTTAAAAAAAATGAATAGATTGACATGGTAATTTGTTTAGCTACCAAGTGAACATTACCCCAATTGGACGAGGTCTAATACCAATAAAGCTAAAGGTACATATGATAATGTATACATTATGCACATATGAGTTTTGTGGAGACTACTTCAGGTCTCACAAAAATTATTCGAACAGTTTATTATTTTTAAAATAATTTTTATGAAGTCTTGCAAAAAATTAGCTCAATCCGATATTAGTAAGAATTGTTCAGTTTTGTCCCTATGCATTCCGAAAAAATCTTTACGTATATCAGATTGAACTAATTTTTTTTACAGGTTTCCATAAAAAAAATTCTATAAATAATGAGCGGTTCAAATCATTTTTGTAAGACTCGAGATAGACCCTATAAATTCCATATGCACACAATGCTTTGATTGTATTTTTGTTTTCGTGCAATTTCAGCCAAAGATTGCATGGAAAATTAGCCATTCAAAATCTTGGAACCGGCATCATCACCATCATAGCCGGGTCGATCACGCCGTTAGATTCAACCCCCAACCTATTTCAAAATCCCACAGTGGCCCACCACAAAAAAAAAAAAAAAAAAAAACCCAAAAAAACTCCAAAATTCAAAAAACCAAACACAGAGAAAGACGAGAGAAGAAGGAAGCAGAATTGGAAACTGTAGATAGAAGTGGAGAGAGAGGAAATCTAGACTAGAGAGAGAGAGAGTGGGAGAGGGGAAGGGGGGGTGATGACGATGGACAGAGAGAAGGAGAGAGAGATAGAGCTGGAGAGCGCAATGTACACCAACTGTTTGCTGTTAGGGCTCGATCCGTCCATCATCGGCGTCGGAGCCAACAACGGCAGCAGCACTTCTCGCGTCGGCCTCTTCCGCCACTCTAACCCCAAATTGGGCGAACAGCTTCTCTACTTCATCTTGTCTTCTCTCAGAGGACCACTTCAATCCGCCAAAGTACTCTCTCTACAAATTTAAATATCTTATTGTGTAAGACCGAATTTCAATTTCATTAAGATCTGTTATGTTTTCAGGACTTCGACAAGGTTTGGCCGATTTTCGATTCAGCGCAGTCCCGCGACTTCCGGAAGGTAATTTTAGTTTTTTATTTTGTGATAACGCAGGTGTCCGGCCAACTTATGCGCATATACTAATCCTGGGGACTTAATTTTAATTGGAGGTTGTTTGTCTCTGTTACTTGTTTTGCTATTGATCTAGTTGGTTTTGTTTATTAGGTTGTGCAAAGCATAATAAGTGAGCTGGAATCACAAGGGGCGCTTCCAAGGAGCAATTCAAGGGTTTCGTCCCTAGCTACGTGTTGTGGACCGAGGTTGGCTGCCTAAAAGCTTTTCTTCGACCTTCACTCCTTGCTATAAACCATGTTTGATCGCAACAAACTATTTGTGTGTTAGGGTTTAAATAATTCTATTGGATGAGAAAATTCAATGGAAATATAGTTAGGCGAATCCATATTCCACATCGCCTTAGGGATTGTATATAGCGTAGTTGATATAAGATAGGTCGATTGTTAACTGCCATACTGCTATGCGGGCCTGGGTGGCATCTCTACTCATTGTCAATTTGTTTTGAATTGGATGTTGTAAAAGTTGAAAATGCTCTCTCAAGGGATTTGTAATCAATCCATGATTAATCTGGTTCCAGCCTATCAAATGCCCCCTTGATGTTTTCTGTTTTATTTTTGTCATGTTCGAGATGTGTTGCTTTTTTGTTTTATCAGCTATATTAGTATTAAACACCCAAAAAAAGAAGAAGCTATATTAGCATTGAAGCTTGTCCCATAGAGCTGTGAAGTTGAGTTGATCAATTTTGTAATTGTGATATTTAGAAAGTGTGTTAAGTAAGAGGGAGCTGTAGCATAATGCTTTCTGAAACTGTGGTTTATGTTTCGTTGCAGTTAGGGGATGTTGGCACAGTTATGGTCTAAACCGTCTAATAATAGCTCGTTAAAGCATGTGGATTTCTATAAGATGAATCAAGTGATGCTAAGACTGGGAAGCAAACTTATTCGAATCTGTGATTTAGCATAAATTTGTCATAGTTCTCTGTAATGTTTTCAAAATTGCACCTGACTGGCTGGTTTGTTAGGATTTAGGACCATGCATATTGTGGATTTTCTTTCTAGGCTTTGCTCTCGTTTCCTTAAAAGTGTGTTAATACATTTGATATGTCAAGCAAAATATTGGCCTCTAGATTTTGAGAATTGTTGCTTTTCCCTGATCACGAAAACGTTTTTTGGGACATTCATCCCCCAGGAGCCATATTGTTTCTATTTACTCCCTCTATTTTTTGTGCAATGTCATATTGAAACTCACATGTACACACCCACACATACTCAACGCACTTCTCCAGTTCTGCTTCTCTAGTTCACACCGATTTTATATGCCAGCGTTCATGAAAATGCTGGTGACACATAGCTGCAAATATGTTGTAAATCATGCATTATATTATATGTATTGCCCTTGGAGTAGGTAACAAGTTTATTATGTTCACTGCAGATTTGTTGAACTCTTGTGGCAACTTTCTTTGCATGCTTTGCGGGAGGTTCATAGACGAACATTTACATCTGATGTAGCTTCTAACCCACTGCCTTCTTCACTAACTGATGTAGCTTTCTCGCATGCAGCTACGCTACTTCCTGTAACAAAGGTTATTCTGCTTTCTCAAACTTTATTTTCTCAAATGAACGGGGGAAGGACATGGATTTCATCAAGGACTTTTATTATGGCCACTTTCAACTATATCATAGCTATTTGTACAAGATAAATCGCTTTTTTTTTTTGGGCAAGTTTGCTAGTACAACGATTTTTTTTTTTGCTGAGCTGAAAGAGTGGACAAGGGGGCAACTAGGCATAGTAGCCCTCCTGGGAGTGACCACGGGGACTCTAGACCGGCAGCGGCCCCAGAAGGGAGAACCATAGCTTCTACTGCCCCACCGAGGGCTACTGGAACACAGCCAGGATTTGCAGAAGGGCAAGAGGCGTCAATCGCACAACTCGAATCTTGGACCTCTTGAGCCCTCAAACCACTTGGGAGTAAGCCATGGACCACTAGGCTACCACCCTTGGGGGTGTTAGTACTACAAGTTATTTATTAAACAAAAAGGCTCCTCAATACCAGCACGTTATATCCTTGCAGCTTAGTTCTTGAGTACTGTTAGATTTTTTTCCATGGTAGTTTATTGATCATTTAAACACTTTTGAGTTTCATTCTCTATTCTCCTATCATGTAGAGCACCAGACAGTTACCTATGATGTAAGCAGGAAGGCCTTGTGCATTGACATCCTCACACTTTTTTGATATTTATGACACATCATGTGCTTGGTCGACATGCAGAAGAGTATTTATGAACACAGAATGGGGTGTTTTGGATATGTATTTCATTTCACCGTTTCTAATTGTCTGACTGAGATTATGTGCGGTGAGTACCTCTGACTTGAGCCTCCTATGGCTTTACAGGCTAGAATAGCACTTGAAAGAAGAAGATTTCTGAAAAATGCCGAGACAGCAGTCCAAAGAGAGGCTATGTGGTCAAATTTGGCTCATGAAATGACAGCAGAGTTTCGTGGTCTTTCTGCCGAAGAGGTATAGGGGATTCGAACGCTCATGCATGTTATTTTTGGGATACAGAGATGTCTTCTATTTTTTGAGGGCTTTGGTCTTTCTTGCATGTTTTGAAATCTTGGAACTCAGGCTTATTTGCTGCAAGAAGCGGACAAACTACATGACCTGCGGAATAAAGTGAAGGTGGAAGGGGAACTGTGGGATGAACTCGTATCTAGCTCAAGTCAGAATTCGCAGTTAGTTCAAAGAGCTACTCGTTTGTGGGATTCTTTATTATCTCGAAAGGGTAAGTGCAGACATTTTGTTCGCCTCTTTGTTTTTGCTATATCACCTTATATTTGACCTCCTACTATTGATTAAGCACTATTTCTGGCCTTACTTGGTATAAGTCTTTCTCAAATTGAGTTGTACTGTTTAATAATCAGTGAGATGTTTGGCTCACGGCTCACCCATAGGAGTAGAATCTAAGAGTTGGCTTTTGGATCAGGGTCACCACAGTGTGAACAATAAAATGCTCACCTCTGTAGCTGTATCAGATCTGCGTAGATGTGAGGAAGCTTAATATCCTTGTATACTGGTCATGATGATTTGAATATCTCTCTATAAGAGTAAAATTTCTGCTGCTAATATGCACAAGTATGTGAATTGTGAGGAAGCTTAATATCCCTGTATACTGGTCATGATGAATTGAATAGCTATACGAGTAAAATTTCTGCTGCTAATATGCACATGTATGTGAATTGTGAATGTATAATTCTCTCTTAGTTTTTTGATTTGATATAGTTTGATGTTTCCTATACTTACAAGTTCTCGTGCAAGAATCGTCATTGTATATGAAGAACATGCCTTTGGTTGCATTGTGTCTTCATGCTTAAATTGCGTGCATCAACCCATTCAGTTTTGAACAGGCTGTCTCCTCCTTCCTACCTTTCTAAGTCTTACATTAGTCTAGTAACTTATCAATAGCTGATCTCACCTAAAGTACTCATTTACCATCTGCTTTTTATTTGTGTCTGAATAATCACCACCAGACCCTCCTTTCCTTTAAGATTCATGATAATTGACGAATGGGGCTGGATTATTTCATATATACATTATTTGTCCATGGATCTTGACTCTACTAGTATCTGCAGGTCAACATGAAGTTCTTGCCTCAGGTCCTATTGAGGACCTGATAGCTCATCGAGAGCATAGGTAATTTGCTTTATCTGATATTTATGTTTGTGTGGTTTTTACCCTCGTACATGTTTGTTCCTTGTAACATCTAGTGTCCCTATTCAGGTACCGCATATCTGGATCAGCTTTGCTTGCAGCTATGGATCAAAGTTCTCAGGTACCTTATACGGATGCGTTGTCTGTCCACCCTGGAAATATGTTAGATGACGAAGTAAACACAGATGGATCATGTTGCAACACCAATAGAGAGAACTCAAATAATGGTTTTGATTCTTCTCGTGCGCAAAATGAGGAAACATTTTCTCGAGTGGACGACAGAAGTGGAAGAGTCCACCCCACTGTTGATATAGCAGAAATTCTCAGGCGTTGGACGCATGCGTTACAACGCATTCATAAACAGTCACTTCATCTGGTATGCTATTTTCATCTATGGAGCTAAACTGTGTCCTAATCCTGAAAAAGGATCTTATTTGGTCTGTTATGGTATGTTTTATTTGGTTTTCTTTTTTTCTTTTTGAAAGAATATCATTGATCATTTTTTTTTTCCAGAGTATCAATTTTCATTCATGGGCACTAGGTGGTTTTCCAAGGCATGTTATTTCAAGAAGCATGATTGTCAATAATAGATTTCTATATGCAAACACCAATGGTTATAAAAACATATTACTGGAGTTGTATTGTTTTACTGGATAAGTTTCTTGTCAGAGAGGCTTTCTCACACGTTTGTGTGATCCTAATACCGTGTCTGTCCATTGGTCAAATCGCTTTTCTTTTTCTTTTTTTTTTTGCATGAAAAACTTCACGTTTACTTGATATTCTGGCTTGTGACTAAGGAATTCATTCTGCTCAGTTTCAGGCTTACTTTGCTTTCCAAAAAATTTGGTTTTGTTGTTTCCTTAATGTGGAATGTACTCTTTGGCCATCATCTTTGAGGTGTTAACATGTATTTGCGATATAGACAAAAGCCAAAGATGGGGAGGGTCCCGAGCTTCTACGAACTTCACACAGCGACAGTAGTAGTGGCCATGCTGAATCATTGGCAGCAACTCTTGCTGAACATCGGCAACACTTGGCTAGCATACAGGTAAAGATATTCTATTTCGGATTTTCACGTAAACTTCTAGACGCCATAATATTCCTTCCAGTTTAAACCCTAATTTTGCTCTGCAAACAGCCTTATCATTGTGCAGTTTCATATATCATTAAATGCTTGATATTGGGAAATACGCCTGTAAACATCATGGGTACAAGCCCTCAGTCTTTCTATCATAATTGTATGATGGTATCGATAAGTGAACGCGCTTTTCTCTTGGTTGCCATGTTCTACCATCTTTGTAACTTGTAAGTGGTGAACATATATGTGTTGCTGCTTCCTTTTACAACTCAAAAGGAAAAAATCGGTTGCTTTACGTGTTCTACATTTGTAGCAAATCTGTTGATTGGTGACTGCTTATCAGGAGTTTTGAGGTGTCTAGATTTCGAGGATGGGGAAATGTTTTCGAATTGTGTTGTCTGGTTTGTGCTTAATGCTTTCTCAGAAATATCTAGACGGCTCATTTAACGTTGCAAGATTATGGATGAAGTTAAACTGGCATATACTACTATCCAAAGTGCATTTTGGCTTGCTATAAGGAAGGCTTTTATGGGTAGCACCCAGTGTAAAACTTATGAACTTGGGAGGTGAAAATGAAGGCAAAGAACTTTTAGTTTTGGTTGATTTCAAATAGAAAAGTGGCCACGGTATGGTGACACCATAACATGGTTGGTCGGGTTCAACCATGTTGACATTGGACTGATTGATCATTAAGGGCGGGAAGTTGAAAGCTTGTTGCCCATGAAACTGAGTGAGATGAATACAGTGGACAAATGCATTTTGGTGGTGTGTTTAGTAAATGAGTTTTGAATAATGAGAGTGCTACCTGGCCACTTGTGCTCAATAGAACAAACTTCTGTGCAATCAAGAAGTTATCAACCAATGAGCACAGTTGAGTGGGAATGTTGAGATGCAGGACTGGAAGTCTGGAATGACTACAATAATCTTGGTGAATATGATTCTTTGTGGAGAGTTTGCTTCTGTTGAGGTGAAGTCGGCTAATACGGTGAATGTGGAGACCAATGTTTTAGAAATGAAAGAACAAAAATGTCTCATGCAATCTGTCCTTTTAATTCAAGCTACTTACTTGTCTTTGAACTCAATCTGACTTTTTAATACTTTAAGTACGTCGTAGGATGTATTCATGCGATTAACATGTAGAGAAAATTCCATCAAATTCTACTGGCTCCACCCAATACTTGACTTTACTATTAGATAACTGATGCACGTGTCTTTACAGGTAGGTTACTGATTCACTTGGTGTGACGTTGATTGTCTATGGGTTGGTGACGTTATATGTTTATGTATCTCATAGCTGCTCTACAGTTCTGAGTTGGAACCTGAATGACTCCGCAGCACATTCTATATTAAGTTCGTCATTGATTATCTGGCATGCTCACTAAATCACCAACTACTTCTGTGTTGCAAGATTTTCCTCACAAACTTGTGACATACAGGTGCTCATAAATCAACTAAAGGGTGTCGCCCCAGCAATACAAAATTCAATAACGGAGTTCACAGAGGAAGTGAATAGCATCAATCTTCCCCCAGCTTCCAAGCATCATGGCAGATCAACCTCACCTATAATAGCACAGAGCAGCGGAAGAACGATGGTGATTGTTCCGTAAATGATATTTTGCATGTTGAATGTTAATCTTTTACCAGTCTACTCTACTTACATCTCTAGACCTAAGTGATTCCATCCTTAATTGTACAGGAAAGTAGCAACAATGAGGCTGCTGATGTGGCTTCGAGATTGTCAACAGTTCAGCTTGACAAAGTGTCAGCCAGTCCCCCTGCTTTAAAGCTCCCTCCTTTGTTTAGCGTGACACCAAACTCGTCTGGGAAAGTTGGGAACGTGCAAAAGCAACTCACCTTAGCTCAAACTTATCAAACAGAAAATATATCAGAAAGGAAGTCTGTGGACCAGGCTCAATCAATCAATCACGTCCATTATGCCCTGCAAGGTTTTGTGTTTTCTTTTTCTTCTCCCACTTTTCACGTCCTTGTGTAAGGCTTAATGTTTCTGTCTTGATTATTCACGTTGATTTTGCACTGTTTACCTTATCTTTTTTGAAATGTCTTACTTTTTGTTTTAGTGAACTTTTCAGCTCTTGGTAATAAAATTTTACTTTTCCAATGACAGTAATTGGGAAAGTAAAAAATGGGGACCAATTTTGAGAAAAATTCAGAAAAGGCAAAAATAATCCAAAAAAGCTTTATTTACAATTTATAATCAGTATTTCTCGTGTTTTAGACAGTGACGATTCTTACATCCAGAGCCTAAAGCGGTCTGTCAGAGAAGCAGCTCTGTCAACGCAAACTTGCAATTTGGAATTGTCAAAGGAAATTCGATCTGATGATAGCTCTCAGCACTTCTTTGTTCCCCTTTCAGCAACTGGGTTTTCTCGTCTTGGCCCAGATAAAAAACTTGGTTCAACGAGTAGTAAAGTGTTGTTTGCATCTCAAGACCCTTCAGTTGATAATCATGCTCCAGAGGCTCATGCTCAGACAAAGTACAATGGATCGTCTCATGTTTTAGATGACTTGGATTCATTTCAGGAGTTTGACCGGCTAAATGCTTTTCTTTCGACTGCTGGGTCAAATTATGCTGTTTCAGATTCACAGAAGTCATATTTTGATACGGAGGAAGCTCAGGATCAAGTATTCTCGCCTCTTTTGCTAATGGACACATCACTGTTGGCAGATTCTTATGAAGACTTGCTAGGTATGTCACTGTTGGATTCCCTTCCCCTATTCCCCGTTTTTTAATAAAATTTCATCTTTTGCCAATCAAAAAAAAATATATGTATCTGATTTTCTTACCATCCATTGTTTCTTCAGTTATTTTTTCTGTGCATGCCTTGTTTCTGTCATTGGGTGCTCTTGTCTACTCTTACTACATGCATGATGCCTGGACATTGCGTAGTGACCGGTTTCTTGGGAGTAATGGCATATTCCTTCGACGTACTTTGCATGCACATTACAGTTGGGAACCTGTCAATTATTATTTGTGACTTGTTTTGTGAAAATTGTTACTTGTAAACAAATGAAGTATTAGGGATGTTTCCATCACTTTTTTGTCATGTGTAATAACTCCATTTGAAGAACCATGTATACTTCATTACGTCCAGAAATTAGATACTAAGAAATAGATACATAAACAACGAGAGAGGGGAAGAAAGAGAAAGCAGAAGATCAAATTCATTATCGGTCAAAAACTTTTTATTTGCTAAATTTTTTGTTTGAGCTTCTTTTCATTCTGATGCAGCACCATTATCAGAAACTGAAACGGCCTTGATGGAGCACTGAAAATCAAATTGTGGGCTGGCCCAGTGTTGTATTTTCCAGGAGACATATCAGTTGCTGCTAACTTATCTATCGATTTGTTCAGTTGAGACTTGAGATGTTCTTCACACCATTTGTTTTGTGTACGAAATAGCAGTCATACAAATCTGAGTGTCTTCTTTCAGCATTACCATTTCTGCCCTCCTGCGATGTGGCACTTTCTGCATCAAGTGTTCAGGATTGGAGACGGATATATATGGTCATTTGCAGGATGCTGTACATTTCCGGACATGAAACTATGTCCTGCCAACTGTTTCAGTTCTTGGAGGCTAAAAATCACTGATGGGGGGCTTTTGGTTATTTGACTAGGAAGGGTTAGTAAAAGATCTGGGAGATCTTGCAATTCCCATAGTTTGCCCCCATGGTGTTCCATGGTAAAGTTTTCGTTGTTAACCTGTATTGGTAGACTCTTTTGCCCCCATGGTGTTCCATGGTAAAGTTTTCATTGTTGAACTACCTGTATTGGTAGACTCTCAAGGGGCGTTGTCGAAGAACTAATCTATTTGTATTTGTTGTTGTTATATATTAGATTCAATTTTCAATTCAATAAAATGTGAATATTTACTATCTACAACCTTGACTGTTTCAATGTACGTTTATTTTGCCTTTTTTTTTTTTTTGAATTTGCAATTGGGTCTTAATCTTTTTAACTTCTGACCACTTTTTTTTTTTAATTAAATAGCTAATGCCTACCATAAATTAAAAGTTGTTCGTACATATTCTGAGGGTAGCAACCCCTAAAACATCGTTAAGCAGACTGCAGACCTAGTACAAATTCTGGAGGTTCACAAAAGATAGTACTCCCTCCGTTCCATATTGATAGTCCACCATGAAAAGTCGTGCCATTTTTCAAATAAAAAAATCAACTACTTCCGTGTATAATTTTTTGAATTTTTTCGCACCAAATTAAAGTACTAATCGAGATCTTTAATACGGTGCGAAAAAATTTGAAAAATTATGCACGGAAGTAGTTAATTTTTTGATTTGAAAAGAGGCAAGAGAGAGACAGTGGGACTGTCATTTTGGAACGGAGGGAGTAGTAAAATTCCATTCCGTTTGACCAAAAAAAACGAAAAACCAAAGATAGGAAATGCTTTGCCAATTGTACTGCATGTGTTGCTTGCTAGGGAATCCGCGCAACTGTTTCCTTCTCGGTAGACATGATCTATTGTTGCCACTAGGAGCTCCGTTATCAGCAACCTGCAATCAGATACGGTGAAAACCGTTAACCAAGTGCGATTAGTATCACGAATCAAACTTCCAGCCATGGCTAACCCAGAGTCGCTTCGGACAGCCCTGTCCGAAGCCCTCCATAGGTGGAAACCACCTAATCCAGTTTTGCTGCAGGATTGTTTTATGTTCTTGCTCATCACCCCATGCTCCCATTCTACAGTTTTTGTAAAATATGAGATAATAAATATTTTATTGAATTAAATTTCACTATGCAATGAGCCCTCTATTTATACTTGAGAGGGAGCCTAATCACGGAAGGTAATCATAATTATTAACTATGGAAGAAAATCATCCTAATTACAATCAAATCGCAATTTCAATATCACGATATTATTTATTATATCTATTTATTCAAAACAGAGGAGGAAGGGTGGGCTGTACCACGAGCCCCTGTCACGATATTATTTGTTTCTGGTTATCCATGCCTATCCAAATAAGAAGGGATGCCATTAATTTAGAGCCAAGTTTATTCATGTAATTGGATGTCCAGACTAAGTAAGTCCTTATCCATTCCCATCCCAGATTAGTTGATATATACTCACCTTAATCCATGTGATACGCATCTTGACTAATACCGAGACCTAAAGTTAACCACGAACACTTAATCGAGTTCAAAAACGTGTGTTTGAGTTTGAATTCAAACACGCGTTCGAGAAGTTTTTGGTCTCCTTTGAATAGAATCAACAGCAATCCCTGGTGAGATGGCTGTTGGGCATTTGCTTGCAATTCCTAGGAGAGATTATTATTTATAACCCACTGACAAACTTTATTGCCCATCTGTAAAGACTATTCTTATACCCACTAATTGGGCTGTCTTTTAGGAGTAATTTATAGAGCCAAGGCTTTTCATGTAATTGGATGTCCAGACTTAAAAAACAGTCCTTATCCATTCCAATCCCAGTTTGCAATCAAACATGACCTATCCAACTTGGGCAATTGGGTCTTGTTCCTTTCTTTGTAATTACTCCAAGAGCCCACTTTCAATTACTACTAATATCTTTGGTGCTATTCTTGTTACAACTCTCATGTCCTACTATATATATTTTTTTGTAATTCAGGATGTTCGGGTCAGTTTGTGCCAATCTCAAATTAATTTCTAGAATCCGTTCCACAGCTGTTTCACACATTTGCATGTAAGGGTGAAGTGGTTTCAAAAGTTGTTGGCAAGAAAAATAAAACTTGAGACCTTAAGAGGGAGTGAACTCCAAAGTCCCAGGCCAACCCAAGACTACAACGCCAAGCCTGGCCTGGGGTTCATGCCCTAATTATTACCCCTACTTTTTTTGCCTTTGCAGATTATCTCCAAATCTATTATTCTTCCATCTTCAGTTGGTTATTCTCTATCCGGATAAGGATGATACCTACCTCCTATTACCGTAATCAGTCATCCATGAGGATTCGTGAATTACTCCAGTATTCAAGGGATGAGGAATTCATGACTTGAATCATGGAAAACTACTGCTCACCGAAAACTTGGCCAAAGTTTTTCTTGGTCAGTTGGTTGCAGTGAGATTGTAAGTTTATTTCCATTGTGTGTGTGTGTGTGTGTGTGAGAGAGAGAGAGAGAGAGAGAGAGAGAGAGAGAGAGAGAGAGATTGTGGGGTTATTTCCTACAGAGAGAGAGGGAAGATATCTTTGATGATCGATTGAGTCTCTGGGTATTTGGATAGTATAAATTCCTCTTCTAGTGTAGGACAAAAAAAAAAAAAAAAAACAACTCAATTTGCTTTTGTCTACTAAGAAGTTCCATTAAAGTAAATCAAATTTCAATCCATTTTAAAATCATTAACGTTTTGATCTAGATTGATAATAACATCTCCAACGAGAGACTCAAATCTTTCGTTGACTCCCAATGGTCATAAAAGCCAAATCATGTAGCAAGCAACTCATGCTAATTTTAATGGCAACTGCCAAATGCTTTGTTGCTTATAGGATATGTGTTTAACATCATGATAGCTCCATTTACTACACAATAATACAGAACTAAAATCTGGTTGAATGAATTGATTT
Source organism: Rhododendron mucronatum var. ripense (assembly GCA_019656295.1). Classification (NCBI taxonomy): domain Eukaryota; kingdom Viridiplantae; phylum Streptophyta; class Magnoliopsida; order Ericales; family Ericaceae; genus Rhododendron; species Rhododendron mucronatum. The sequence continues at coordinate 1,557,687 of BPLT01000032.1, read as the reverse complement.
GGTGGGTGTCAAATTTAAAATGTTAAAATTGCCACGAAAGAAAAAATCGACGTCTCCACTACGTTCAGTTGACTAATCGTACGTATATATTTGACTAAAGTTTGAATCATGACTCATTTTCCAAAAAAACAAGATGAAAATGTAAATCACTACACGGTTTCACTCAACTATCTCATCAGAAATTATCGAGGTTTGAATTGGTCTTTAGCAGAATAGACATTTTCCTCACCATTGATAAGATGATCAACACGCGCCCAGAAAAGGCGCGTGACAAATGCTTCCTCTATTTCACAAACCGTTATTTCCATCTCTACCCTACAGCTTTTACACAGAATAGCAAGAAAATGGGGGGCACTTGTGTAGATTTCAAGGGTTATTTTAGTCAAAATATCCACTATCTGGAAAAAACCAAGAAAGAAAGAATAAAAGAGAGTCGTAGAAAGAACACGAGGAAGAAAAAAAACATTCTATCGAACCAAACAGCTCAACAGAATCAACCACCACTGGAAGGGATTGCTCTTTCTCTAACCCAATATTTGTAATCTCTCTTCTCTCTCTACATCTATTTGTAGTCAAGTGTGTAGGAGTGCATACTTTTATGATTTGATTATCGTTCGACTTTTAGTTTGGCCTTTTCTGATCTTGATTTTTGTTGTAGGAGACTCCTGATCAAGAATGCTATCTGGGTCCTGTAGATCATGCCCAGATCTCGCTATTTATTGATCTAGCCGAATAAAATATTATTTTTTGCTAATCTCTAGAGGAAAAAAAGGAGGTGAGTTTTGCATCTGAGTTTGTCTCCTTTTATAAGGTAGAGAGCCCTGTGAACATATCGAAGCCAAATATTTTTTAGTTCAATGTTGAGATTGTTGGAGAATTGGTGGCTTTATTGTGATTTGTACTCTATATTAGCATCTGGGTTCCTGTTTAATTTGAATAAAGACTTTTTATTTGTGAGTAATTAAGCAATTTTTGTTCTTAAAGGATCGTTAGGAAATTTCAAAAGTTACTTTGAACCCTTCTTGACAAGGCTTTCTACATTGCGGTTTTCCTCACATGAGTTAGGTTTGATTGTTTTTCCAGATGAGAAGGGGATTCATCCACTTAGATTGGAACTATCATCAATAGCTGGTAGCAGGCATGCTATTTGTTGACAGTGGGGAGGATGAGAAGCAGATATGATGGATTGGATAGTACAGGCTTAAAACTGGTTTAGTTGAAATGGGTTCTTCTAGTTGATGTGATATTATCGCCATCCTTTATCATTGATGACGTGAAGCTCTGAGAACTATCTTGATCTATATTAGTTTCTTATGTGAGGAAAACTTTGCGGGTTGTCATTGAAGTTATGATCAAACAAATACTTAATAGGCTCCCCAGGAAGCCGTCTAAGTCAGCAGAAAATCGTGATGGGGGAACCTCTACCTCCTCGTCAAATGCTTCTTCCAGTTTACGAGGCAGTGATCTAGCAAAAAACCCGTATGGGAACTGGAATGCGGCATCTCTTTCTGGTCAAAATCCTACTTCAAATTCAGGAATAAGTCATGGAAATAATAAGTTTCCTCAAGCTTTAAACTCAAAGCCAAATGGCAATTCGACAGTTACCTCCTATGAGTTATTGCCTAGTTTTCGAGATGTTCCAAACTCTGAAAAGCAGAACTTGTTCATCAGAAAGCTGAACCTATGCTGTGTCGTGTTTGACTTTTCTGACCCTACAAAGAATATGAAAGAAAAGGAAATAAAGCGACAGACTTTGGTAGAGCTTGTCGATTATGTCACTTCTGCTGATGGGAAATTCACAGAACCTGTTGTGCAAGAAATGGTGAAGATGGTGTCTGTAAACTTGTTCCGAACACTCACTTCTCAGCCTCGTGAGAACAAAGTTTTAGAAGCCGTTGATATGGAGGAGGATGAGCCGATGATGGAACCGGCATGGCCTCATTTGCAAATTGTTTATGAATTCTTCCTGAGATTCGTGGCATCACCAGGGATGGATGCAAAATTGGCTAAGCGCTACGTTGATCACTCTTTTGTTGTAAGGTTGTTGGATCTTTTCGATTCCGAAGATCCTAGAGAAAGGGAATACTCGAAAACTGTTTTACACCGGATTTATGGGAAGTTTATGGTGCACCGTCCATTCATTAGGAAAACAATCAACAACATATTTTATCGTTTCATTTTTGAAACCGAGAAGCATAATGGAATTGCAGAGCTGTTAGAAATATTGGGCAGTATAATTAACGGATTTGCTTTGCCACTGAAAGAAGAGCACAAACTCTTCCTTGTACGTGCACTGATTCCACTCCATAAACCGAAATGCATACCTATGTACCATCAGCAGTTATCCTATTGCATCACACAATTTGTGGAGAAAGACTGTAAGCTTGCAGACACTGTTATAAGGGGCTTATTACGGTATTGGCCAATCACAAATAGTTCAAAGGAGGTCATGTTCTTAGGTGAGCTGGAGGAGGTTTTAGAAGCGACTCAGCCTCCGGAGTTCCAGCGTTGTATGGTACCCTTGTTCCGGCAAATCGCTCATTGCTTGAGCAGTTCACACTTCCAAGTAGGTAGTTTTCCTAATATTACCGTAATTTTTGATCTCATCTTTGTCCCTAGTTATTTTATGAGTACTTTTTACTGGCATTGGTAATCCTAATTCTTCTCCTTTTTAATTTCAAATACCATTTACGTATAGCAACCTCTATGATTCAAACTTATATAATTATATCCCATGGGAAACTGTGTATTTGTGCATTTACTATGGCATAGGGTCTATTCTTGATGTGATGTGTAGCTATATAATGGAAGAGAATTTTGACGTTGTGTAACATGACAACCTCACTGGGAATGATAAAAACAGAAACTTCATGGATCATACATTAGAAAATTGATGATCACGTCTTACCCTGAAGGTGAATATGGAGAGATAATGTTGTCTTCTGAGCATAGGATTACATCTTGCCCAAATAGGAATAGATTTCACCACCTTTTGTAATCCTGTTTGGATTCCACAGTGTCCATATTCTTTCCAACTTGGTTACGAGAGGAATTTTTTCATTCCTTCTCTTAGGATATAAAAAACAATGCAAAAATTGTAGAAAAGTGCTCACACAGGGTCATTGGGATCACAAGAGAGCAGTGAAAAGTTAAAACGTATATATACCCAAGGGAGTCTGAAGATTACAATGTTTTCAAAGGCTAAGTCAAGGCTCGCATCAAGGCTAGGCTACCGGAAAATGCCTTGAGGCCTTCTAGTTTGTGCCTTACCCTTCAAAAGCCTACAGCTGGTTGATGGGGCATTCGCACAAGGTGCGCCTTTTCAGCGTATTTGGGCATTGTAAAGAGGCATTAACTTTTTCGTAATGGCCTATATATCTTCACATTCTCACCCTCTCTCTCAACCTGTCAATCTTTGCTTAAAGTGAGAGAGTACCTATTTAGGTAGTATATGTTTCTAGATTTAGTAGCTTTGGTCGCTTTTACTTACCATTGTTATCGCACTCATTTTTTTTTCCAAGTTTGAAATCGGGTTCGCTCGTTTGTTACATAAACAAACCAAGCTTGAACATCTTTTTGAAGCTCGTGTCGAACCAAGCTTGAACAACCTACTGCTCGGCTCATTCGACTTATGATGTTTAAAAAGTTCAAGATACTCGAGATCGGTTTGTGGTCAGCTCAATTAAAGCTCGTTCGAGATCGGTTCATCTCTTAAACAAGCCAAACTCGAACATATGTTTAAAGCTCATTAAGTTTTCAAATCAAGCTTGAACAATCAACTGCTTGGCTCGTTCGGTTTGTTTATCAGCCTTGTCTGAATGCGTGCTAAAGTTCTGAGTGCTGCATCTTCTCCCCAAGACAATTTGGTGCTGTAGAAAGGTATGTCTAGGTAACTAAGTAAGGGTTAGAAAGGCATGTCTAGGGTAAGGGTTACTTGGTCCTGGATATTTTTATGGCTCTTAAAAGCACAAACTTTCTTAGAGTGGGAAGCAAGTTTCTGGTATAGGATGGGCTGCAAGTTTCCCTACAATAATTAACGTGCAAAAAGTTAAGGCTACAGTCGTGTTTGACTATGTGGTACATTTTAGTAGATTCTGTATGATGATGGTCTGTTTTCTGTAGGTGGCTGAAAGGGCTCTGTTTTTATGGAACAACGATCACATTGACAACTTAATCAAACAAAATTGCAAGGTTATTTTGCCAATTATATTTCCTGCCTTGGAAAAAAATGTGACAAAACACTGGAACCAGGCGGTTCAGAGCTTGACATTAAATGTCCGCAAGATCTTCTCTGATATTGATCCGGAGCTATTTGAGGAGTGCTTGCTTAAATTTCAAGAAGATAAAGCCCAAGAGGAAGAGATTAAGCTGAAACATGAAGCCACATGGAAACGCTTAGAGGAGATTGCAGCCATGAAATCGGCGAAGTGATTGTTCCCAAATGGATAACTTCTTAGAGGTCATCCGACTTGGGAGATTAGAAACAAGAAGGGTGTTGTTGGTACTTCCAGTTTTCTTCATAGTTCTGATTGTTATGCAGAGAAAGAAGGGTATTGTTATTTGGTGGGATGTTGCATTCATTGTGTGCTCACCTTCTTCTGCTTCTACATTTTGTGTCGGACTATCGGGTCCCACTGGGTGAGAAACACTGCATACAGGGTATAAACTGACCCCATATGAATCTATGCGCAACGACAGCATATCTTGGCTTGGATTAACAAAGATATTTGGGTGAGTTTTGGTTATATGGAGGAAACTTGGTTAGTGACTTGGGCCTTTTTGTTGGGTGTTTAAAGGGGTGACATTGAAAGAGCTTCATTTTGCAGGTATTTATGTGCATTTTTTTTCATAAATTCGGTTTAACTAGTGTATTTTTTTTTAATGTTCAATTATGTATAATGTACCTTTCTATTACGTTGCTTTTATGAATGGATATCTCTTGCATGAGTCAGCATGACACAAGCTCTTGTGATTATATACATATCTCAATCAGATTTGGTTCAAACTGGCCAGCATTTGATGCTTAGTTTCACAAGTTATCTACTCCGGTACATATCTCTAGTTACCACGTTCTTGTCTCAGTTGTGTGCAAGATCCATATAATGCTTGTATGCTCAAGATTCTGGTTCTGGAAATCAGCACCTTAATCATGATGGATAGTATTGTCTTTTTTCTTGAATCAACCATTACTGGGTTGAAGATTCCGGTTCTGCTTTTCCATGTGTTTCAATCCTATTACGTTGTCGTACAATTTCTGTACTTGTATAATGAATGAGTGCTGTTCAGAAAACGTACGACTGTCTTTTTTTGGATTGATCACAATGACTCACACCCCCAAAGTTTTCCACCAGACATGAATAATTTGGGGTCATAGAGGATTTGTAGAAGTTTCTTTGATAGAAACGAGTAGTACAGATAATTGGAAGAAAAAATTCTCATGGAAGCAGAAGCACAATGAAATCCAAAGAAATGAAACCTCTCTTCGGGTTTTTCAATCCAATCTTCTGTTGTGTTCATTTTTTTCGTTTTTGTTTATCTATGATTTGGGTTAGGACAGAGATGAAGACAAAAGGAGAGGGGAGGAAATGAAAGCAAGCAGCGAAAGACCGAAAACTGAATCAACGATGTCCAGGGAAAGCTTTGTGTTGTCCAGAAGCATTGCCTCACAATGTTTTCTGAAACTCAAGGCAATGCTATATAATTAGTCACAGCCGAACGAGTTCAAAATTAGGTTTAAGGACTTTTTCTGAAGAACTCAACTTATGCCTTGTGAGAAATGGATTGTGATATTTCTCCATTTGCTTGGGACTCTTTGTTCTTGTCAAGGATAAATCTTCCATTGCATTTTTCATGTGGGTCTTAGGGCTTCATTTGATGCTTTTAGAAACAAAGCTCCTCTCAACTGGTTCCTTCCCATATATAGTGGGCAATGGGAGGGACAATTACACAGTATGGAAAGCCGATTTTGAGTTCTGATATGTGAGTTATTAAGTAGTTGTCTTTTGCAGAGAGGATTAGGTCTTCTATCCTAATTCGGTGTCCCGTGTCCTAGTTCTGTGTCACAATCTTCCTGTGCTGTCACGTCGTCGCTTACTGGGTCGCGTCGAAGTTCTCAACTGATAGCACTTGGAGAATGAGACAGAGTTGAGACAAAGGATTCAGAGTCCTTGCAGGACACAAAAAGAGGCTAATTCCTCCTCAATGCGTGTTTTGTGTACATTTCTCATCTTGTCTAGTACACCTTAATTTGGGTGATATTGCCAGAACTTGATGCCATGCAACTATTAGCTGCATTTACAGTCAGAGCAATTACAAGTCTTATTTCATCCTACCATTCATGAATGCAATTTATGTGTCCTGCATATTGTATCGTTTGTGATATTCATCTGAACGTGCTTTTTTCCCTGTTTTCTCCTTCGTTATCATATCAAGGTATGTTTGGATGCTAGGAATCTCGAGGTGAAATAAGAACGTAATTTCTGGTCTCTATGTTTGTACGAAGTAGGAATAAGTATGCAATTCTTAGGAATGATATACCCATTCTTTTACCTTGGATTCCTACCATCCAAACAGACCTGCAAGAGCATGGATGGATTTCTTTCTTTTTTTCTTCTTTTTTTTTTTTTTTTTTGTCTGTTGCACCCAGTTGATGAGAAGAAACTAAGTGAGAGCAGTCAAATACTATTAACTTTTAGGAAATTCAGAAGGAAATACAAGTAGTGAAGATAACCCAAATAAGCTAAGAATCTACATTACAGGATAAATATAAATTCAAACAATTTATTATTAGAAGTAAACAAAACAACCATCAGATCAAGAAAATCCAAATCACAACCATGACTTACAGAAAGCTAGCAGTACAAACTACCCACCCTGTCTTCTTTATACAACAAAAAACAGAGAAAAATGACCGATACACAAACACAACAGAAGCCACCGAAAATATGGAAATACCGAACCAAAAGTCGAAAACACAAAAAACTAGTGGGACGAAGAGAGGAAGAATGGTGAGATGAAGGCTAAGGTAGCCAACAGTGTTGAAATGAACAAATCTTGAGGGGAGAAACAACTGTTAGCGGAAGAGTGATAAGGGGCGGGGGTGGGAGTGGGAGTGGGAGAGGGAGAGGGAGAGGGAGACGGTGTGGGCGAGCTGGCCCCTTCCGATAGGTCCGCCAATACCAGCATTGCAAAAATCACACAAGCTGCTGAAAATAGAGTCAATGGTTTTCCAGTTGCCATTTTTCTTCAAAAAATGAAAAAAGTATAGCAACTGGTGATGGATTATGTATTTGGAACTGTTAGCTTTATAGTACTTTTGAACTGAGCTGAGGTCATAACCTGTGTAGTAACATGGATTCAATTGCCAAAACAAAATTCTAAATGATACTTTCGAAATGTTGCACGTGGCGCCCGGTGATTGGTTGATCAAGTCAACCGACCAGCCGGAGCAGTTAGCTCCGGACATGTTTTATTGTTTTGCAAAATCTGCAATAGTTTATGTAGCCCTTGGAATGATAAAAAAATAAATAAAAATGTAGCCCTTGGGCCTTTCCCTATTTGGATTTGCGTGACAAAATTTGAAAAGGTCTCCTGTGTAGAAATCACCATCACATTAATCTATGAAGATCATAAGATTAGAGTTAGAGTTATCACCGATTAGGGTTAAATGAGTTGAATACCCTTTCATGCTTTCAGAGAGGAGGTGCTTTTATTTTCGCTTAATGTTTTTTTTTTGAGACACAAAACATATCATATTGGGTATTGATTAAAACAAAACAAGCGCGCCCGTGTGAAGGACACTACCGGTTCAAAAATACATAAAAACAATAAAACAAAACAAAGATAAGAATAAAAGCAGAGTTAGAGTATGATTGCAAGCTTATGCCCTGTCTGATGTAATTCAAATTCTTGTATTCCTCAACCGGGTTATACTAGTAGTCTACTACTAGTAATAAGAATGATAATAACAGAGATAGAGATATGAGTAGTCTAACTTTCTATGTCTTAACGGTCGTTTGACGTTAAATCTGGTAAATTAATATATACCCCCACCGAGGCTATAATTAATACACTGCCTGTATTATTTAGAACAAAGAAATCTAGTAAATTAGTAGTATGTTTCAAAATCCTGGAGTGCCGTTACAGCAAGATAATATTATTTTTGAAATCTTAAGTATGTTTAGAAAAATGTTTGTTGTAGTCAGGGTTAGGTAAAGATGAGACCAGAAGACCTCTTTGTCTTTGAAATATAAATAAAGGTCCAACCTAGCTGTAACCAACCAGTCAACACGCATGCGGGTCGTTTAAACTTAACACATTAATTAGTGCTTCATATTATAACTGATCAAGTTGACGAGATATCGAAGTTTATGGTGACTCTATTCTCATTATCTGCCGAACTGTTAGTTGTAGTGCGTCTTTCCTCCTTCTCTCACTTCTAAAAGATTTAGCAGTCTTTTCTTATAATGACAATTGATTACTGGATTCTTTATAATTTGGGTGTCCGAATCAACTAAAGCGAATCTTGACAATGTGAGTTTGAAGTTAACGACCGGACCATCTCCTCGTGGCTCCAAGTGGTTTTTTTTGTTTAGAGGCGTGAGTTAAAAGCTGCAGACTTTAAGAAGTATTTTGCTGTCATACTTCCATCCGAAGTTAAAAGTTGTTTGATTGGCACATGCACTCAGCATTCCGGATAAGCTCTGACAAATGACAATTATAAGCTCAAGAGGGTTTTGAAAGAGACACAACAACCTGCATATCGTGATTTCAAATTCGGAAACTTCAAAGCAATGGTCTCATTGTTATAGAAAAAAAGAGATAATTTTACCAAAAAAAGAAAAAGAAAAAAAGAGATAAACCAAACAAATAAGGGTCTCTGTTTTTTTTTTTTGGATCAATCAATAAAAGAGATCATTTTATATCAGATATATGAAGTACATAGTACAAACTTAAGACACTACATCAATTGTGAGAGTTCATGAGACAATCAAGCCAAAGAATTCAACCAATTCAAGAAATAAATCCATTATAGAGTAGAACAAAGTAAGAAAGTAAAGCCATCTAAGGGAGGAATACCCCACACGTAGGTGGAGAGACTCGAACCCCTGACCTCCTAATTAATTAAAACGTCTCTGTTAAAGAGGGAGTATAATACGTAATCAATTTTTGCATTGCACAAGATTTGACGCCCTACCTAATGGAGAAAGGATTTGACATGCGGATGATCTCTAATTTGAGGTAAATGAGACCCACCAGGCCGCCACGGTCTCTCTCTCTCTCTTAGAAAAAAATTGATCGAACATTATTAAGGGTTTGCTCAAATCATAGTTTCTTTTGGTAGTAATGGACAGTCAGAGTTTGACTCCATTGTTCTTAAGACAAATACAGTTCTTTCAATTTGATGATCGCCTCAATCTAATTTTCATCTATAGATAATGATTATCGAGACCTATAAAATAAATAACTCAGACTATCAAATAAGATAATCATTTTGAATGGGGGGTTAGTATTTGTTTAGTTGTTTATTCGTTTAGTGGGCTTACAATTGGACTTACCATAATATTTCTTTTGTGGGAAAATGACAGCTCAGGACGTGTTTTGATAATTAATACTCGTTAAAGACATACTGAAAAAATTCCAATTGAAATTTGTTATCAAAATTTGTTCTTGACCGTCATTTTTCCCTGTTTTGTTTGTTTAGCCGCGGAGTATTTTTCTACCGTCGATCGTTAGAGCGATCGTGGGCCTGAAGATTGAATGTGACCCATCCTGAACCTAGTCGTACAACAGTAGCCCAAGCCCCTTAAGTTAATCCGTTAAGGCCCAACAAACTTCTGTCCAGGCCAATATCTTATTTCCCAGACCAAAAATGGAAGAAACTCAAGAGAGTGACACCAGAGAGAGAGGGAGATGTCTGCGATACGGAGAGTGATTCGGAGCCTCAACACGGCCGTGGATTGTCCCAGTGTTACTAGATTTTCTCTTCATCCTCCAAAGAGCGTAAGCTTCTCTTATGGTTAGCTCTACTTCCCGCTATTTTTTTCCTATTGTGAAATCTTTGTTTGTTCCCCAAATTGCTTTTTTATTATGAGCTCATTTGTCGAACTTTATGAACATACCCAAATGGGTTCTTGATTACCCATTTCGTATTAGAGGATAAAGTGCATAATTTTTTTCCTCTGATTGCCTTTCTTGCTTAGTTAGAGCATCAGTTTTCTGCGTGTGAGAAAAAAAGATTGTATACACTAATGAATACACCCAAGTTCTGCTTAGGGTTTTTGACATCAGTTTTGTTGTTTTAAGTGTCAAAGTTGACAATAATACCCATTTTCCTGCTCACTGCAATTGGATCGGTTTGCTGTCTTTTATGTCAGATTTTAGGGGAATCACAGTAATCAACAAAGGGAAGTAGGAGAGAAGTCTTTTGCTAGAGTCTTGATCTGAATAGGTTTTGGAATAGAATATAGTATATAAAAAAAAAAGCTCATGTAAAAACTCTAATGGGCCAAAACTGGCGTCACACACCTCACACGTTGATGACCAACTAATAGAAAGGACGACGAGCTATAGATTCCTAAGTCCCTTGTGTAAGTTTCACTATGTGGGAGGTTGAGAATTTGTCCTGACCCTCGATCTGTCTCTGATGAGCTATCCTAGAACCGTTTGAAAATCAAATGCTGCATTACTTTGGAGTTTGGAAATTAAGCTCATGCCTTGTGTCATTTCTACTTTTTGAAAATCTGCGTTTAAGGACACGACATTATTGGCATTTAAAACTCATCGAAAAAAGTATTAGGTAAAATATTTCTTGTATTGCTTAAGAGATTGAGGTTTTATACTTGCTATGGTGGTCTAAAGATTCATGGTGGACAGCGTTAGCAGTACCCAGGCGATATCAAATTTTTTAAACTTTTCTTCCTTTTTTCCTCCCTGAAATGATAGAGCGCATTGATATTCTGTTGGGGAAAAAAATGATAAGTATACTTCTTTTGATTTGCGTCTGACTAGGAATGCTTTTGTGAAGGAATGGCAGATTGTCTTTTCTGATGCTTAAAACACACTCCTTGATGGTCAATATGTAATCCGTGTTTATGTGTCTTCCTAGTTTAGCCAGTACTAACAAGACGATTGTGAAGAGGCGCTTGTTTTTTTATTTCCCAGGGATATGCTCAACCTGGGACCAACAACTCCATTGAAGAAAATTCGTTTAGTGGTCTTCATCTTGGGGCATCACAAGGATTTTCTTCACACCATGTAAAGTGCCACGCTGCCTTTTTGTGTGGGGCTGCTAGCCTTGGCATTCATGTTAATAGTAACCCAACACTACCAAAAAGGGACTTTTGGCTATTGCTGAGTGGTGGTGGAGCAAGGTCATGTGGTGCTCGAGGAGCATTGAATAAACTCGCATGGGAGATACAGTCTAGCTGGCTAGTTACCGCCTCCTTTTTATTTTGCTCGGCTAGTTACAACTTCCTTTGATTGTAACTATATCTATTTGCAAAAAAATGGGAGTTTTTGCCTCATAACGGAAAATGGTGCCCCTTAGATTCCCAATAGGTGTAGATTTCTAGCCAACATAGTGCGCCCATCTTTAGCTGTTCTTTTGTCCAAATTTTCAGATTGATGTGATAGCCTCAAATAATTGAGTAAAAGGAATTAGCAGCTAAATTTATGAAAAAGTAAGAAAATAAAAAAACTAACTGAGCAACAGACACTCCCATGTGTGTTGTCATAAAGTATGAACAAGGCTTGGAAGCGTGGCGCAAAAGAGTTCTGTGCATTGGCCTCAGGGTGACTCCATTGAAGTCAAACACGTTGATATTATCTAACTAGACAGAAAATGTTGTATTTTGTCTGGATGGCAAGGGTTGGTTGACAACGTGATGTCGAGGTCACAAATGGAGAGAAGTTTGCATAAATTACTCGAGCCTTCTGTATGATCTTGCTGCAAATCCTCTAAAAACAATAATTACATGCTCATCTGTTTTTCTCATATCAGGTAGAGGTGGAATTTTCCAATGGCAACACGTATAATTTGTCGGCTGAGTTCTTAAGGATCTATAGCCCAGCTGCAGACAGCAAAGTTAGATCATTTGGAGGTGAAAAGGTAACTCTTTTGACCAAATTTTTGTACAAATTTCCTTGGTTCGTTATGTTTAGTGATTGATCTATATATGTTTATGGGGTTGCTATTTCTTGCCATGATCTAATTGTATGCAACCACAATATATAGTCTCATGATCATTCCATCATTCACCAATAGTCCTTTTGTTCACTTACCTTGTATGCTTGAACTAGGTGATATTTGGGCGACGGCATGTTGGAATCATGTCTGCAGAACCCATAGGGAACTATGGGGTAAGGTATTTCTACGCTTAGAGATTGCTTGCCACGCCCTCGTTATTTCTTCCACCTTAGAAATGTATGTTACCATGTCTTCTCGGTTATTAATTTGGTGGTGTTTTTAAATTGGGTTACTGATCCAGGATACTGTTCGATGACTTGCATAAAACTGGGATTTACACGTGGGATTATATGTATCATCTTGGGAGCAACAAGTTTATCCTCATGAGAAATTATATTAGAACTCTGAAGAAGCATGGACTCAGTCGGGATCCACCTAGAAGAAAATGATGAGCAGAATGTTCTAGGCGATCGTTCATAAGTGCCATGGTTCGACTTGTCACTTGCCTGAAGGAATTATGGGTGTGAAAGCTAAGTGGGATCGGCGTTCTCTCCTAGTTTCATGAATGAGCCGAAGATGCACAGGAGAATCTGCTGCCTACAAATTGCACGAGGTGCTTCATATGTACACGATTGTAATTGTACTCGTGTGAGTTTGTTTTAGATGATTCACCGTGTTAATGATTCCTCATTTTTTCTGTAAATGCTAGCCGATAGGGAGTGAAATTGTTACGTCCCTTTGTTATCGTGATGCTTATCGCGGCCTCTTTTCTTTTTTTCCCTCATTTTCATAGAACCCTCTATAAGCTTGTTGCAGGTTAACCTAGTTTGCATATTCAGCCAATGTAAGGATTAGCCACTCTACTATATGGTTATAGTTAGATAGCATGGCAATCCTTGCTGTTTTCGCAACGTAGAAGATACGGTTGAAACTTGCCGGATTGTCTTTTCATTTCAACCGGATTGTTGCCGGAGACTCGTCAGAAAATTGGCTTTGACTTACAGAGTTGGCCCTGAGCTACAACGCTGTTTTAGGCCCCGAAAATGAACGAATTTTAGGGGCTCCTCCTACTTTGGTTCCCCGTATAAGAGTTCAACAAAAAATGGCTTCATCTTTACTTTTCGCTTTACGCTCCTGAAAAGTTAGGCCGTTGATTTATCATGTTGACATAAGATGATGATATAATTGTGAAGATACAGAAACGTGTTAAGCATTTTGATGCGGTAACAACAGGTGGTTCATTCAGTCTGTTGCATCACCAACCTCCACAAAATTCAAACTAACTCAGCTTTCCTTTGGGGCAATTCCATGTTTTCAAACCAGGTAATTGCACCCGCTCAGCAAAGTGCTTGGCAGGGACCCCGGATCCAATTTGATGAGCGATAAGAGCATAGAATTTGGCAATACTTCTTTATTTGTCTTCAAAAAGTTCAAGTAAAAAAACCCAACAGTCATAATTAGGATAATCATTATTTCATAAAGCAGTTCAAAATTCGAAAATTGGAACGTTACAAAGATGGATTAAAATTTCAACTCGTGGGACCAGTAGACCATTCAAGCTGATAATAAAGGCTGAAAACCCCCACCCACCAACAAATTTAAAATTGCACTACACTCCTTTTGCTCTCCTCCCTCCATGTGATCTACCTTTTGCACAAAGACAAAAGCATAAAAAGTTAACCAACTTGATTTTCAAATTTGAAGTATCAAAGAGAAGACCCCTAAACTAAACCAGAACCCACAGAGGAGAAGAACAGAAATAAAAGTTGAGTTTTGAGTTTCTCACACTGAGAGAAGCCATGGGAGAATCAGCTTGTCTCGTGCAACCATTCTCCTATGGTTCTGGCATAGCCAGTGGCACTAAACAGGTCAGTTTCTCTGCTTTTCTAAATGTTTTGTCATCCGGGTTTCTGTTTTAGTCATGAACTTCGTTAACCATGACCGAAATAGTTCAAAATTAGCCAACGCTGAGCAACTCTCACTAGAGTTTGATCGACTTTTAGAATGGAAAACATAAGAAAGTTACAAGATACCGATAATATAACATGTACAACTGGAAACATCTCGGTTCTGCTAATTCAGTCAAATGTTTAATGGCTTTTGTAACACCAGGTTTAAGTTCTCAAGCTAATTAACTGGAAAAAAATGGCAAATTTCTTATATATTAGTAGTATTAAAAGAATTCTGTTTCTACAAGATTTAACCTGTGAATCAGCTAAAACAGAATGGGTTTAGAAGTTCCAGGGCAATCTCCAACCCTTCCTCTATTTCACCAGATTTCAGTAAAGATTTGGACTAATTTTGAATGCCCAAAATCGTCAAATCTTTTTTTCATCAATCTTTTTCCAGAAATAATTTCAACAGACCTAAGAACCTCTTTTCAACATTTTTATGAAAGAAAACCATCTTCAAACCCTAGCTCTTTTTAGATTTCACCAACTCGAGAAAATGCAAGGCCATCGGAAATTCATAGAACTATTTGACTAGGGTTTGCTTCCTCTTGATTGGGTAAAACGATGACGAAAGCAGTGGATCTCAGTTTATCATTTCCACATATGTATCGGATGATTAGATGAAGGATTGGAGATGTCTTAAGGTTATACTCTGGCAAGTATTAGAACAGAAAATTTGTTCACAGGGAAATCCCATGCATGCTCTCGGGGACTCGGTATCTTTTGGGAGGTTCATGTCAGAGTCCTTATCATGGGAAAAGTGGTCTACTTTCTCTCACAAAAGCTATGTGGAGGAGGCCGAGAGGTACGCTCAACCGGGATCAGTGGCACAAAAGAAAGCTTTCTTTGAAGCTCATTACAAGAGCATTGCCGCTAAGAAGGCTGCAGCCTTGCTTGAGCAAGCAAATGCAGCCAATAACCACGCCCAACCAGAATTTGAACAACAATCTGCTGATAATTTGATGGAGCACTCCAATGTTATTCACGGAAATGATGATAATTCAAATGCGGAACAACAAAAAGCGGAGAATGGCAAGGTGAAACCAGAATTTTTGTCTTCGAATTCAGCTGTCCACCAAAAAGCACCAAGAGTTCCAGCTCCACCAGCCAAACCAGCAGCTCCTATTCACCCCGGGACGGAAAATAATGCCACTCCGCTCACCCGGAATACTGCAACACACTCCACGGATAAACTGAAATTGACTCCAAAGTCTACTCCTGCCAGAGAACATGATGGGTCAACTACTCCGGCTGCCCGGAGGATGGACAGTTCAAGAGTTGCTTCTAGTCCAAATAACAAATCTAAAAATACCAAAACTCTTCTAAGTACTCCAATGAAGGTACTCCTTTGTGCTGCTGCCTCTTTATTGCTCACCATTTATTACTCTTAGGGCACAAGCTATTAAGAAGCTATATAACATTTACAACCATGAATTTCTTATAATGCATGCTCGGATTTGTTTAATTCTCAATTTGCAGGCATCTGCAAGTGGGGTATTAGTGAATCCTTCAGCAATCCCTAGTTCAGAAAGTAAAAGGTACTTGGTCTTCTCATATAGTTTTATTTATTGTATGGTGTATGTCATTACATGATTGAGCTACAATTAGTGTTTGACTTTGTCTAATCTGAAACTTATAGGCCTAGAACACAACTTGATATCTCAACTCCTGGAAGCAAAACAAGTGCCCCAAAATGGCACATCCTATCTGCCGTGTAAGTACTAAGTAGTTTTGTGAACTAGTATACTAAAAGTAGTCCTATCTGCATGATAAGAAGAATTCTCATGGTTTTGATATTATGCAATGGGTAAAAAATTCCATACCTGATGATAAGATATGAAAAAGAAGATACTGTGTTACTGTTCAAACTTGAACATGCCACGAGTCTTTCGAAGCAGTATTTGTTCCATTCAATTAGAAGAGGCTCTAATTCTCCTGAAAAAATGGCATTTGTATTACAGTTGTTCAAAGTCCTTCAGTGCCTGCAGAAACAAATTACAGTCACCAATTTTATCCAGTCCTTTCAGCTTGAGGACAGAGGAAAGAGCGGCAAGAAGAAAACAGGCGAGCCTTGCCTCAGTTATTTTCACTCAAATCTTTCTCGAGCTGCATTTATTAATGAATGATTGCTAAGGTTTGTGTGCTTTTTTCCCATGTTAAAATTTTCAGAAGCTCGAAGAAAAATTCAATGCCAATGAGGGACAAAAAGTGCAGCTGCAGACAAGATTAAAGGTCAGGTGTTCTTTTTCAAGCTTTCCATAGACACAGTTACAGAACAATCTTGTTTGCCACTTATAGAAGTTCTAAAACCCCCACCCCCCACCGAAGGACTTTCTTTTGGGGTCACTTCTAAAAAATTTAGCAACAAAATCCCGTATGATTTGGTCAACCAAAACTATAACTAGATTCAGATACACTGTTTTGACTAGCTTTTCAATTGTGCAGGAGAAAGCAGAAACAGAACTAAGAAAATTACGCCAAAGCCTCTGCTTCAGAGCCCAGCCACTACCTGATTTCTATAATGAAAGAGAAACACCAAAAGATCAGATAAAGAACGTCAAGGTATCTCTTTCTTCCAATCGCTACTGCTGCAAATACTTCATATTCAATATTAGCAGCGATCACCATATTATCTGCACCGCAGCATGTTCACCTAGAAATGAAACATAGAAAGTTCATCAACCCATACCATGTTATTTTCATCCAAAAATCAGTCTTTCTACGAAGGCTGCATGTGAATCATGGATTTGGGTAAGGAAAAGGAAATAGAAAATTGAAGGATCTAGCGGCTCAAAACACAGAGATCCCTAAACTTTTCCATTTTCATCTTTTCCTTGATCCAAAAGCAGCCTAAGCTAAGATTAATTATAGCATGACCACTTTTTTCCTTGTATATCTTGCAGATTCCATTGCCACATCCTAACTCACCCAAGCTAGGAAGAGGAAAGCCAAGTTCCGGCCCATTGCGAGGTATAACCACCCCACCGCCAGAGACAGCTTCATCTAAGAAAAGTTGCTCCAAGAATTTCCTGAAAAAAGAAAAGTCAGATCACAAATCCGTGCTCTTGGCTCCCTGAAATGAATACCCATGAGAAAGCATCTCCAAATATACGGTATTGATTGGTAAAGTCGACGACGACTCATGTATGTTTATTGGGAGCTGCAATACTTCTAAACATTTTTTCTGTACAGAAAACTGACAGCTAGTTTGATAAGGATGAACTCCAAATTTGGATCACCAGAGAGATGGCTAACCTCAAGTTAGCTGCATTCTGTGGAAATATTCTAAATTTTCGTTCGTGTGTACCCTTTCCCTTTTAATTTTTTGTGTACTGCTTTTATCTGCTGATGGGGTACTTATCTGCAAGAAAACGGCATCCATCACTATACCCGAATAAAGAGTAAAATTTAAGCATAAAATTATATCTTGAGAATTTACAGGGTTTGTAAGCATAAAATTTAAGATGATTTTTGTAGATTATAATATTCTCTCTTCTTCGAATATTTATCTTTGTGTTCCGTATTGCTAAGTGTGACAGCAATAAAACTGGAATGATGAAATTAACTTAATAAACATCCTGATGCCATTCAAAAAGTTCAAAGGTTGCTTTTACAGGAAATGGTACGGGATTGCTCTACATCACAACAGATTGAAGGAATGGCTACTTTGATATAATCACAATTCACAGGATTGTGCCAAGCTACATACATAGTATTCGTTCATTTCTACATTCATCGAAGAGCCGCTTAACTAGATTATAGCTGCTTATTAAACTTCTACAGTGTGATGGCATGAAAACCACACTAATTAGGCAGAAACAATGTCCAAAATGCATCCTTCAAACCATACACTAATGTCAGTTGATCCTGCTAATGTACAGCCATATCCATGTTCATGACCAGAAAATCAAGAATAGATGAAAGAACAGAAAGATGGGGAAAATCCAAACATGCATTTTCACGCTCCATGATACATTTGAAAACAGGGTACCCAGGGACATCCGTAGTGTACAAGATCACTCAATGAACTGCTCCATTTTCTCAACTGAGTCTCCCATAACATGGTGAAGTTCTTCACAAGTTCAAAAGCTATCGTATAATTGGACTATGTTTTACGATGTATCCACCAACCTTAGACAATCTGATGTCTCCTGCAATCTGACTTGCAGACACCAATACCATCTGGACGTATTCAAGCCCTTGCATCTTTTGTCCACCTCTTCAAGATGTATCGTGTAGGAACAACTTTTATGTTCCTATAATCAAGCACCTTTAGTGCATGGCTACACAAAACCCCAACAAACTGGAACTTCATACAGTTGCACACAACCGAATCTTCAGATGAGTTGAATATGATGGTGTGCTCTAGTACTTGCCCATATACGCTAACTTTGTACTCAACTAATGACTTGATTTCAGTGCATTGGTTAACAACAGCATTGAGACAATTTTCATATTCTTGCTGAAACGATTCAAAAATCGTTGGTGTGTAAAGATCCCTTGCATGCTTCAATAGAATCACATCCCCCATTAGCCTTGGCATTCGTTGACTCATATCATAATTAGCTTCTATCTCTTTGTAGCGCCAATCACTCACCACCCTTCCAAAGTGCTTGAAAAATGTACGAACATCTAAGTCAGACTTTAGGTACTTTCTCAAGCTAGTAGTACTGAAACATTCAGAGAGTTGAGCACTTTTTATGTCAGCACAAAAAATGTGTCTTCCATATGGTAAAGCCCATTTTTCTCTTTCTTTGAATATGTCATTCAACCACTCATTTTCCCAAAGACCATACATGTCCAGCATAGCCTTCCATGCATCAACGAAATCCTGCTCTTCATCATGATTAAAAATGCAACTGCTTAAATCATTGGCAAAAGAATCCAAGCCTACAATAAAATCACTAAGGTGTTTGAGTGTATTTTGGTACACATGCCATGCACATAATCGATGGTGTGCTTCTGGAAA
Organism: Rhododendron mucronatum var. ripense; assembly: GCA_019656295.1. NCBI lineage: Eukaryota > Viridiplantae > Streptophyta > Magnoliopsida > Ericales > Ericaceae > Rhododendron > Rhododendron mucronatum. The sequence continues at coordinate 1,538,579 of BPLT01000032.1, read as the reverse complement.
TACCGAAGAGATTGCTTCAGCCATTGTTGCATCTTCGTCTGTGAGGATTGTCTTTGGCTTCTTTCCAGAGACAGCCTCCAGAAATTTTTGAAATAGCCATTGAAAAGATTGAACAGTTTCATCATATAAAAGTGCCGCGCCAAAGGCCACCATCTGCTTATGATGATTCACTCCAATAAATGGTGCAAAAGGTCGGCAATCTTTGCCTAGTTTGTAAGTTGTATCAAAGCAAACCACGTCACCAAAATCCCCGAAATCCTCCACCATCTTTGGATCAGCCCAAAAAACATTTGTCATTTCACCTTCAACATCGAGTTGTACAGCATAAAAGAAAGAAGGGTCTTTTAACTGCTTGATTTCAAAATATTGAAGAATACTTTCTGACTCTCCCTGCCTCATCTCTCTCATGCGCTTTGCCGGTAGATTACTTTTATAATCAACAGGCTGATAAACCAATGTCTCCCCTGCAGCAACTGGCTTGATTATTAAGTCAGAAGCTGCATTTGTCTGAATTCCAGAATCATCTACCGCAGTGGCTTCTGCAGCACTCTTCTGAGACCTTAACATGCGGACCCTACAAAAGGGAACAAGCTCATGATTGTGTTCTTCTTCAAACCGCGTGATGCGATATTTACCATCAGGGTGACGTGCAATGACCAAATGTGCCAAACAACCAATTCTTGTTTCCTTTCTAGGTCTCTTTACATTTGAATCCTTTCTGTCCTTTTGCCTGAACCCTTCTCTAAAACAAGTGAACCTTCTAGACGCCACCGCACCATCTACCTTACTTTTATTCACATAGTCCTTCCGAACACTAAAACCCACACGTCCGGCGTACGCATTGTAGAACTCATATGCTTGATCTTCTGAATCAAATCCCATTCCAAGTTTTGGTACACCTTTTGTCTCTGAGTCAGCTAATTCAGATTCAACAGCTTCAGCAAAAGTTGTTCTCCTCACTGATGGTAACAGATGTGCAGTAAATGGGGTTGCAAACTCATGATTGTGTTTGTTCTCAAAATGCAGAACTCGATACTTACCATTTGGTTGACGGGCAATAGTCATGTATGCCAAGCAACCGGTTCTTGTATCCTTTCGGGGCTTCTTAACATCCGCATTACCTTTGGTTCGCCGATAACCTTCTTTATAACAAGTGTATCTTCTCGATAAGACATAACCGTTAGCCCTACTTTTATTTATGAAATCTTTCCTAATGCTGAAACCTTTCAGTGCAGCATATGTATTGTAGCACCTGTATGCATGATCTTCTGATTCAAACTCCACGCCAAGTTCTGGAACGACATATTCATCAGCTTCAACTCTTTCACAAAAGTTTGTAGACTCTGCTATGTCTACCAATGGATCATTAGGGCTCTGATATTCCAGCTTACTATCCATATCCATATCCATCCCCTGGTTGTCCATCCCATTTTTGTCAACAGAACTTTCTGAGCTCTTATACACTTGTTCTCCATCAAAATCTTCCCCACTGTTGGCAATAACAGAAGCTTTTTTGCTTTGGCACATTTTCTCACCAACAATGTCAACCCCACTCTTTATAGAGGTTGAAACTTCCAAGCTTTGACACTCCAGCTCCACATCGACGTCTAGCCCAGTCGATGTTGGGGATATGTCTTCCACTTCCTCTTCAATTTGATGAATTGGTACATCAGTCTCACTACCAGCCATGGACCTTCATTATGAGGGAGAAAATGAGTGAAAAGCAACTAAGAACATACAGTGCTTGATGCGTATCGCACCACACACAACTATCATAATACTCCACATCAAATTTTGAACGTCACGAATAAGACAGCTTAGAAATTTACAGACACACTATACAAAACTGTTTCGTACTTGAGTATAAGTCTGTCAAATCATAAAGCTAAGCATATACAAAAGTTTTCCTCCTGCTAATATGCAATTCTACACCATGTGTATAAAAGACAGAAATTACAAGTTTATTTTGGTGCAAGCATATGACTCTCGTATGTATTGAGCTTGAACCTCAACGAGTAGATCAATGGTCAAAATTTTCACTTATCACTCCCCCTTGATGCACATCAATGATACAAAATGTCATAATACTCCATATCGCTCTTGAATAAATGTCACGCAGAAGACAGCTCAGAAATTTATAGATGTAGGTCACGTAGCATATAAACATTTTTCATAATTGGGTATTAAACTGTCAAATCATAAAGCTAAGCATATACAAGAGGTTTCATCCTATTAAAATGTAATCATAATTATAGATATCAGTATATAACAATTCATTTTGGCCAAAGCTTATGACGCTCGTATGTAATGGGCTCGAACCTCAACGGGTAGATCAATGATCAAATCTTTCGTTTATCACTCCCCCTTAGGCTACCGTAGGGCTTACACGACCCGGTAATTATCTGGTACATGTGAGATGGAAAGGTGACATGTAACATGTTATAATTCTTGACCAAGTTTTCCTAGACCAATTTAGCGACAGTGCATACTCCAGCCTATTTGGACCAAGTTAGGCTACTTAGGCCTCATTCATTTAGCATATTTTGTTTGTTCACTCAGAAGGAAACTTGGAGGACCCACATCCTGAACTTTCCCACCAAGATTAGTTTAGTTTTTTCCCAAATCGGACCTGAAAAAAACACAAGATTTCCCAGTAATCTTTAACTAGTTCCCTACAAAACTAATCTATTCTACACTTTCCTAAAAAAATCGATTGCTACTCCACTTCACCAAAATTTTCCCGGGGACAATTTTCCAAGGACCCAATTCTTGACAATTGAACGAAGCTTTAGAAAGTGGCACAGCCCTTCGTCTAAATTGGTGAATGATGATTTCTTTTCAATATAAAAGCTTCCATTTTTACGCACGCCAGACATCGGAATAAGCACAAGATATAAAAAGAAATCATCAGAGATAGTATGTGATTGTGTCTTTCAAGTGGTATATCAGCCCAAATTTGCATTCCTCATACAAATAAGTGTTGAAACAAACATAGTGGACAATTACATAGTAATAGATATACACGAGGAGAGAGATGAGATGGGTAGAGAGAGAGAGAGAGAAAAACCTGAGAGAATAAAGTGAGAAGACGCAGTAGTATTTGGGGTGACGTCAAAATCGCAGGCCTGTATTTGGGTATCAGAGGAATCGAAATTCTAGGGCGTCGTCTTCAGCTGCTCGGAGAGGAAGATAATACAGGGGAAATAGGAGTTCTTGTGAGAAAAAGAAAATCTACAAATACTGTAGGTGATGAGTATTAATCGTTGAATAAAAAATTGTTCGGATCAATCCCTTTCCGATCATTTTTTTCTGATATCAGGTACCTTTAAAATCATGTTCTGATCACTTTAAGCGGCTCGAATTATCAAAATTTGGTCGGAAAAGGGAAGTCCCGCATGATAGCACCGTGCGGGATCCCTTATGGGATATATATATATATATATATATATATATATATTAATTTAAATTAAGGTTCCGTTCCGCTATTTAAAAGTGATGTATAACGAAAAAAGACATATATCTCGTAAAACGAAAAATAAGTACCTAAAAAATAATATCCTTAGCTAAACAGGTCCTAAAAACTACTCATATTTAAACGTTGAGTTGATGTTGAGGACGTAGATTTAACTGTTAATTATACGGAGTAGTATGTTATTTGTTTGGTGCGCTATGAGAATCAACCAAGTAAATTCTAGTAATTTTTTTTGTTCCACTTGCTATACTATTTTTTTGTTGTGATTTTTTTTTGTACTATTTCATATAGTATTTCTGTGGCCATTTGTTATCAGTGGATTGAAATGAAGTAGTATCTAAATTTTTTTTATTTCCAAAATTTATTTATTGCACCTAAGTGGAAAAAAGGCATAAACTGCTACAAATTCCAAGACGAAAACAAAAATATCCTAGACGAAAAGAAATCTGCGCATGTGTGAAATCATTTGAGATCATGGATTCCAATTGTATTCCTTAGAGCATGCCAAATAGTTGTGGTCATTTTTTAATAAACAAAAAATTATTTTTTGACTTGCTACAATATTATTAGATCAAATTTTCACAAAAGTGCTACAAATCTACAATGGTGCTAAGGCCAGTATTTTGGCAATTCTATTTGCAGCTGCCGGATCACATTCACACATTAAAAAGACAAAATTATACTCCATAAGAAGATGTTTAAAATTAGTAACATGGTCCTTACCTCCCCACCGTCGTACAAAGGTATGAAACCCTAGAGGGGAGGAAGGGAGGGAGAAGAAAAATATTTGTGGCGGTTAGGAGCCTAGGGTTGTGTGTGCACGCGTGTGTTTGTGTGCGTGAGAGAGAGAGAGAGTGTGTGTGTTTGTTTTGCCATTGTAGTTACTCTATCGCTAGCTAGGAATAGGAAAGTTTTTGTCAACGTTGTGACTAACCCTCATGAAATTTGTTTTAATAGTTACTTCCTTCGTCCATTTTTTAAAGTCCAGTATTCTATTTTGGGATATCCCTTAATAAGTGTCTATTTTGTAAAGTTAATGGGTAAAAGTTGGTATATTTTTTATTTTACCCCTAAAAGTAGATTCCATTTTGAAAAGTTAGTGAGTAAAAGTATAATGATGATATTTCTATAAAGGGTAAGTAGAGAAAATGAAAGTAAAAGTTGATGTAAAATGTGTAATGATATTTTCTTAATAAGTTGAAGTTACGAAATGGGACACTTAAAAAGGGACGGAGGAAGTAGAAATTTGCAACAGAAATAATCCAAAGCTTTGCTTTCATTTCTTGTGCCAATCCGAGACTTGTGAGACTTGTTTTGTGGACATTTTCACGTGCTGGAAAGCTCAAAATGAACACGGATGGTAGCAGCAAAGGCAATTCTGGTCCAGCTGGCTTTGGTGGCATTTTTCAAGAAGAGAGAGGACACCGGACTTTGAGATTTATGGGTCACTTATTAGAAGATTGTACGAGCTTGGAGGTTGAGCTATGGGGCATATTCAGAGGTTTGGAGATGGTGAAACTCCTGGACTTGGAGGCTATGGAAGTTGATCCTGACTCGGCTGCTGCGGGCTTGATGATAAATTTAGGATTGTCCAGAGCACTCTTCCTACAATATATTGATTCAATAATGTAAAGCCATCTCAATTGTCACCGGATGCATTTTGAAGCAAATAGTCCGGGAGGGAAATAAATTTGCGGATAGACTTGTGAATATCAGAATATGGGAGTGGACCAAGAGGAAAAAATGGTGTCGCATATCATTCTCCTTTTGGAAAGCGGACATGAAGGCGGGTGTGAATAGAGGAGTGCTGATCCAGCCCAGCATTTCGTGGGCTAAACTCCAAAACAAGTTCTACATCTATCCAGCCCAGCATTACGTGGGCCGGACATTCTATTCGTAATTTTGGCCCAAGCCCAACAAACCTCATTTCTGCTAAACCAGTCGAGGTTGATGACAAATTGTCAGACATTTCCACTCTCTCTCTCTCTCTCTCTCTCTCTCTCTCACCGATGGCAACTGCTGCACTGAGAAAAACCCTAAAATCAATAAACCCAGCCATCTCACTCAGAGCCCTAACCACCCGAACCCGGCAATTCACAGCCGCTGCCGCCACCGCCACCGAAAAGCAACCCGAACCCGACGCCCCTTCTTCGTCCTTCACATTTTCGTCCGACGAGCAAGACTCCCACAAGGAGAAGGAGACCAAGAAGGATGATAGCATACACCTTAAGGCGGTAAGAAAGGCGGAGTCTCAGTCGTCGGTGACCATGCCCATGTCGTTCATGACGGGATCGATCGTGGGCAAGAGGTTTTACAAGCAGGTGACAACTAGAGAGGCCGAAGATGGGAATGGGTGGAGTGTAATGCTTGATTATAGAACACTGAAGACGCCGTCGAAGAGGCCGCTTAAGTGTCCTAGTCTTGCTCTAGCTAAGGGTATTGCTGCCGAATGGGAATACCAGGTACCTCTCGCTTGCTCTCTCTGCGACTCTCTCCACGTATATGTACGAACCACTAATGAAATCTGAAATACTGGATGTGAAAGTAGAGAATAAATTTGGGATGTCAGTTTTTTTTCCTTATTGGCAGTTAAAAGGGTTGTTTAGGATGTCCCCGTTGGCATAACCAGAATTGGATAATCAAAACTTGTCACCTTTATCTTTTGGTTATCTATTTAAGGGTTGCTAGGATTAACAATGTGAAGTCACACAATGGTTCATACCAAAAATTGCATTTTTAGTAGAGAGAGATTTGGGAATAGTTGTAAGTGGGTGGGTCCATTGAAGGAGAGAGAAAGGAAAGAGGGAGTGTGGTCCCCATTAAATTTGGTTATCCAAAGAGAAAAGTTTGCTAGTTTTGGTTATCCAAAGGCCAAATTTTCCATTTCAAAAGTTGCTGAAATGTGATGGAAAAAGGGTAAAAAGATGAGCTCCATATCAAGTTGAGGAAGAAACTAAGTTTTATCTCAATTAAGGAAGATGAGTTACAATCGTGTGCCTAGTCCGTTTGAATTGGGTTTTTGTGGGTAGATTCGAACTTATTCTTGCTCAAGTTTTAATCCTAATTTGGATTCAAAAATGATTTTTGTTTTGATGCTGATGAAACTTGATGAAAAAGAAAACTCGAATTACGAACTTAAATATTCATTGGATCAAGGAAGAGAAAAGTTTTCCACCAAATTTGGTGAAAGAAGCTTCTGGGATATGCTTGGAAGTGTTCGAAGGGATCTGACGGAAATATGGAATATATAAGAGCGATGATTGGATCAACCTTTCAATCATGGTTATTCTAAAATTTAATGGAAAAAGAGAGTAAGGGTTGGGATGGCCGTATGTGAGTAATAATATTGGATTATAGTACTTACAATGTTTTTACTTTTCATTTATTTGAGCTTTTGTTTTATACTTTTATTGTTGATGAACTGCTATGTGTGATGGGGGACTAATAATTTCATCTATGGGATTGTAGCAAACAGATGGAATCAGACCCTTTACCATGCCTTTGATGAAGCTTGCGTGCACGGCATTGGAAAGAGTTCCAATCACTCGGCCAAAGATAATTGAATATCTGCTGAAGAAGTTCCATCAAGATTTAGTTTTCTGTCGTGCTCCTGGAGATAGTGACCTGACAAAGTGTGTCCTTGGTATGTGCACGGATCTATGAGTCAAGTACTTCGTTCTCAATCGTTACATGTTTGTTTGATCATGGAGTATTTCTTTAGATGTTTTCTGTGGTAAACTGGCATGAAGTATAACTTGTCTCATTTCGGAAAACTGTTGCAGTATAAAGTTTGTGACTTAGGATTAAAAAAAGAAATTTTTGACCTTTTTCTGTTCTTGATTGTGGATAATGGGATTTATATGCTCTTCTGATGTTTGTGTAATTTCTATTTTCGTCTTTGTCAAAACCAAGCTGTATAAATAAAAACTTTGAACTTGGATACTTGGGTCAGAGTTATGCCAGTGATTGCTCTTATTAAGCTGATTTGGGAACCTTTTTATTGTATTCTCCCCTATTGTTTTACTTTCTATGTCTTTGAATCGAACAGTTGGTTTTCTCGGCGTCTAATGTATATATGCAACTGTGAGTTACACGTTAGTTAAACTGGGGATTGCTGGAATAGTTTTTGATGGTCACTAAAACCATTCAGAAGCTTGCCACTTGTTGTACCAAGGATTGCATGCACTGCCACTCTGCCATGGTCGACATGTTTTAATAGAAGGACATTTGTGAGTAGAACTGACAAAACTAGTCGCTTATCGAAAGAGATCAACTTTCCTATGTTCTCATTAATTCGGCAGAGCGTATAGTGGAGATCCAGAGAGAGTACAGAGGGAAGACACTTCTTAGATTGGATAGGATCTTTTGTTGTACCTCTTTGTTATTTCATTGACACAACAATTTGTCTTTGAATAAGGTCTTTTCCCCCATTTTTATGCTAAAATTAATCTCACAAAAATACTGAACTTACGATGTTGTACTCAACCTCTTGAAATTTTCAGAAAGGCAAGTGGAGAAATTCGCTCCTTTGCTGAAGTGGGTGGAGTCAGAATTTGGCTTTAAGCCTGTTGTGTACTCCAGCTTCTTTGGTGGCAAGCAGGCGGATGGTCTTGTAAAGGCTATTGAGAACCTTCTCAAAAAGACGGATGACTGTGAATTGGCTGCAATCGATGCACTTGCCGCGGCATCACACTCTCTAGTTATTTCTATTGGGATCTTCCAGGGCAAGTTGCGGATTGAGGAGGCCATTGAGTTGATTAGACTTGAAGAAGATTTTCAGGTAGTGTTACTCTTATTAACCCTTTCCTTTCACTCTCTTGTTTTGTTTATCATACTTAAAACACTTTTATTTTTTGAATACTTTTGCAGGTCGACCGGTGGGGTCTTGTTGAAGGTGGTCATGATGTTGATGTTGCTGATCTCAGGGTACAAATCTCATCAGCTGCTGTATTCCTTGGACTTTCAAGGAGATCTTAGGAATCTGTATATTTTTCAATATTGTCCCAAGTAATAACCTGAGAGCTAGTTTTTCTCCCTTGGGTTTTGTTTGGTTGTTGTGGTTTTATAGCATTTTTTGCATGTGGTGCCGGCAACCCAGGCTATGCAGATGAGGTTAATTGTACTGTTAGCTTTGGATGTGGATGTGCTAGGTACCCTTTTTTAACCTAATAATAAAGGGAATTTAGAGAGCCTGGTCACTTGTTTCCCTCAACTTTACTTATTTCTTGAATGGGTGCTATTATTATTCAAAATGCACTAGATAGGACTCTTGAATCTTGATCAATGAGTGAAGGGAGTGTTGTTTTTTACCTTGAAACTGTTATGTTATCACAATGTTATGAACGGTCTCTTGTGGCTTATGACCTGTGTCGTGTCATTGTTCTTCTTGAGATGATTCTTTGCAAATAAATGGTGAGGGCAGTTCATTAGGGGACTTCTGCATAAACTGCAACTGTTGCATCCTCCCAAGGAACATCGCCATGATGCCTGTTGTGGAGCTTGCATTTCCTTTCACTTGTCCTAATCTGCAGCAATTTTCTACCACATTTCACAAAAGTGACAGCTTTGATAGAGTTAGCAATATGCAAGTGTCGCACAGAGCCTCTATCGTGCCAGATGCACAACAACGAGGCTAAATTCTCAAGGAACCACATTCTGTGCCATTGGACTGTTTTTATGCTGGTCAGCTCAAAACCCACAATACGAAGTAGAAATCAGTATTTGGTCAGCTCAATACCCACAGTACGAAGTAGAAATCACTACTCTGAGAGAGAGAGAGAGAGAATTTCTTGTCTCCTAGGTTTAAGAGAGAGAGAGAGAATTTCTTGTGTCTCCTAGGTTTAAGAGAGAGAGAGAGAGAGAGAGAGAGAGAGAGAGAGAGAGAGAGAGAGAGTATTTCTTGTCTCCTAGGTTTAACTATGAACCTGTATGGGCCAGAGCCAAAAGACCCAAAACAAGGACTGATCCATCATTCTCATTGAAAAGCAAACAAATCACCTGCTTTAAAGAATAACTGCATCACACAAAGAGAAAAACAGCAGTGGAGATATCTGTTTGATCGCAATTGTAATCATAAGCTGATCATGCTGCATTTACTGTGAAACAAGAACAAAAATTCAATCACCTCAAGAGAACACAGACCAGGGCAGTACCAACAGAATTTATTCAAAAGCAAAGACACCCTTGCCACCAAATACTAAAATCGCATAACAACAATTGGTGCACAAGTTATTAACTGGACAGAAAATAGTCGTTCACAATAAGCCCTGAATAAGGGGATTAGTGCATATCATCACTTCTTAGATACCCTTTGCAAGCTCGAGCTGTTTGATGTTTGTAATTTGTCTCCCAGGGTTGAGTCCCTTCGGGCAGGCACGTGCACAGTTCAGTATAGTATGGCAGCGATATAGCTTGAACTCATCACAAATTGCATCAAGGCGCTCCTTGGTGTATTCATCACGACTGTCCATTATCCACCTGAGCATGCCAACAGAAAATACAAAGCCAATTCAGTTCCATGTTATTAATCAGCTGCGAATTGGGAAATAAAAGAAAAGAAAGGAGTTATTTTCTTGAAAAAATGAACACCACATCGACACAGAAGCATTTCTAAACAAATCTCAGCCATCAAAGTAAATTTATAAGTTTGAGATGCCATTGCACTTTCAATAATAGCACCGAAACACAAGAGAAAGAAACCATAGATTGACAGGAATCAGCGAAACCATTTGGTAAAACAAAAGTCTCTGCGGCGACATACATAATTTTCTGTAAAATGTAATTGATAGATCAACTTAGTTCTGCTAAGCACAATATGCATTTGCACCTCGCTGCCTTGGGACATTGCCAATAGTAGAGATCATAATACTTCTGGTTCACCAATAGCAAAGGAAAGCACCGTCTCTTTTGGTTCAATAAGAACTTTAATTTCCTGTATCCTGACTCTTGTACATTGCCAAATGTGCATTGTGTGTGAAGCCTATCAAAGCTCCTCTGGGTAGTCAATCCTTTTTACCTACCGCCTAGCACAACTAATTCAAAACGAAGGCCAACTCAAGATTACACATTATATTATTTTAGTGCAACAATCTCATAGGCTTCACAAGTTCATATGATTAGCTTGAACATCATTTTAATTTCTTGAAAGTTAGCTTGATTATCATCATTATGCATCGCTCTAGAACCTAAAAATGTGTGTAGGGCAACTGGGCCAGGCCATAACAATGTAGATCACCCTTATAAGTTATGTCCATGAAATCCTGCATTCCCCATCCCAACACTTCACTTCTAACAAACCCCGAAACATGCAATTGAGAAACAAACAAAAGTAAATAACAATTTCAACGAAGATTCAGAAATTTCTCCAACGTAATAAAAGCAAAGAAAGTTTCTGCATGGCTAGCTAAAAGTACCGGGAGAAAAAGGTTGCAACAAAACTGAACTCTGAGAACAACTCGAGATCATATTGTTAAAGGCTTCCAGTTCGGCTTGTTTGTTTTACGAACAAGCTTGAGCCAACCTTTTAGGCTACCCGAGCTGCTCAAGTATATTCTAGCTCGTCTATAGTAGGCTTTTGAACAAGAATATTACATCACAGTATCACACTGATAACCAAGTTTCACTTTTACGAATATCAGTAAAAATTCACACCATTCCTTTTGCTTACGCGCTTATGCTACATGGCTACAACGAGGATTTAGTCTAAGCTTGATTTCTTTTCTTTCTTGAGCTTCAAATATCAAGCTCAGCTCCTTTACATTACTTCAACTCGAGCTAAAGCCTAGAACTAAACCAGAGAGTTTCTCCAACATTAATGAGCTTGGAATAGACAAATACATCAAAGTCAATTGCCAAACCTTCTAAACAAAAATTCCTGTCCCTATGTTTCAATTCATTCCAGCAAAACGTATTTCCATGCAAAAACTTCGAAGAGAGTCTTCACATACCACCAGGCCTAAAACTTCTTATGATTTAAGGGGCAGTGAATAGTTAAGTTTAATTCAGCAAAGCAATATCTTTCCAAGCGTAACAACACCGAGGAACCCCAAGGCCCCATTTAGTTGCATGGAAATGGAAGGAAAGTACTGAAATGTTAAACTTTCCTGCATTTGTAAAGCGTTCAGCTAGTAGAAAACTTGTAGGACCCACATCTCAAACTTCCCCACCTGGATTAATTTTATGTCAAAGCTTGTCCTAGTGGGAATCTTATTTCGAGACTAGTTCAATTGCCTTTGAGAAGAAAGTCGCTAGGATCCGCTCAAAGGCCGGAATCTTATTTCTAGACTAGTTTCTACATAGTTAAACTACAACTTCTCATCTTTCCCTTAAATTTCTTGTATCAAACGAAACCATAACAGAAATTACCCTTGTCTCCTCATTTTTTAGGCATCGTATCCCTATTTGAATTTTGTCTTTTATGATCAAACAGGAATACGTCTAAAAATATATGGTAACTGACACTGTGTAGATTACATTTGTCGGGTAGAAATATCGAGTAGAGCGAGTAATTTATTTAAGCTGAGTATTACGTTCCGATGGCACGGCATCCGCTAGTTTTCACATAAAACAAATCCAAATCAGCGACCATATAAAATTATAAATCAAAACAGACGTCGAAGAAGCAAACTTAAAAATAAAATCAATCATCACATATTAAAACATTGCAGAATATTACGGAGTAATAAATTACCGATTGGCATGGAGAAGGGCGGCGGGGCCCAGATACGACTCAGGGTTCCACCAGTAACTAGGGCACGACGTGCTACAACAAGCGCACAGAATACACTCGTACATCCCGTCGAGCTTCGCCCTATCCTTCTTGGTCTGCAAAATCTCCTTCCCCTTCTCCTCCGGCGGACTCTTCCGCTTCAGCCACGGCTCGATGCTCTTATACTGGTTATAAAAGTTCGTCATGTCCACCACCAGGTCCTTGACCACGAACATGTGCGGCAGTGGTGTGACGGTCGAGTCGGTGGAGGCGGGCGGGATCTTGGTGAGGCAGGCGAGGCCGTTGCAGCCGTCGATATTCATGGCGCAGGAGCCACAGATGCCCTCGCGGCAGGAGCGGCGGAAGGTGAGGGTGGGGTCGATCTCGTTCTTGATCTTGATGAGGGCGTCGAGGACCATGGGCCCACAGTCCTTGAGGTCGATCTGGTAGGACTTGAGCTCGGGTTTGGTCGGGTTGTCGGGGCTCCACCGGTAGATTTGGAAGGTCTTGAGGTTGGGGGTGGGTTGGGGGGATGTCTGGGCTGAGGCGTGCGATCGGATGCAGATTAGCTTCGCCGCCGGCGAGGTTTGAACCTTAGAGAAGGCTCGCCGGACTAAACCTGTCGCCATCGGACGAAATTGCAGAGAGAGAGAGAGAGAAGACGGCGTGTGTCTTTCAGGAGTCCCACGGAACAAAATTTTGCAATTGGAGAGGGAGGACAGAGAGAGAGAGTCTGTGTGTGGTGAAATGACGAAAAAGGGGTGATAGATATTGTGAAGGATAGCCGACTTTGGTGGATGGATCGGTAACATGAGTTACATAATGGGCGGACGGGTGCGGAAGTGCAAGAGCAAGCGCATTTTTTGAAAACTTTTTAAATAATTAAAATTCGTAAGTGTAAGGATTGACAGCGCAGCGAAGAATCAAAACGAAAGTGCAAGCGATTTTGAAGGAATAAGGTCTAGTTTTGCTAAGATTTTTAGTATTTTTTAAATATTTATTTTATGTCTTGCTCGTATAAGAAAGGCCATTCTCTTATAATATATCATCACATTTACTTCGGGCAAAAAATAAAAGGAGGACAGTGAGATTGGAAGGGTGTTTGTGGAATTTTAATTTTATTAGGGGCTGTCCTTAAGTTTCGTAGGCGTTGAATGGTTGCCGTGCGGTTCAAAAAAACAATGGTTGCCGTGGATGGGTTGAAGACTGGATTGCGGTGGTGATGAAGTGGCGACCCTTGAGCCGTTAGGGTAAAATTGGTAACGTGGTGTGCTCGTGGAGCAGTCATTCACATCTTGACCGTTGACAGTCACACTCAATAGGTTTTTTTTGGTACACACACTCATACGTACTATAAATATTTTTAAGGGAGACTTAAAAGAATAATTCTCGGGTTCAATTTCTTGTAAGTTTTCATTATGCACTTTTTGAACAGTTATATTACTCTTTTAATTCTCGGGTTTAATTCTTTGTAAGTTTTCATCATGCACTTTTTGAACAGTTATATTACTCTTTTAATAAGATATTCATATGTACATATATATTTTCTTCCTAAATTACTAAAATTCTAGTAATTCTAGTTATCTAAAATTAAGGGTTGATTAATGGATAGAAATGGGGGGAATTTTCAATTTTTAAAATTTTTAATAGATATATTTTAAATTATTCTCTCTCTTTAATTTCGTGAATTTTTAAATCCTTAATTTTCGTTTAAAAAAAAATGATCAATGGATGCTGCAAAATGCTTATTTACAACCATAGTACCTATTAAGTTATTACAAACATTGAGGTAAAAGTTTGGGGGTGATTTGAAATTCTCCCTAAAACACAGTACCTATTACAAACACATCCATATCAAAAGTTCCCGCAACTTTTTTTTTTTTCCTTGAATTTTTTGAAGTCGCGGCCCAAATATACAAATCAGAACAGAATATCTATATGTACAGACAAATCTTTGAGATCCACTTTGGGGTCTCCACAAATGATCCAAGTCGTTCATTTACTTTAAAATAATTTTTTGAGTCACGTAGTAGAAAAAAAAAAAAAACTCAAATCAAATACATGTACAGGCTTGATTCAACCGTCTAATTTTTTTTCAGAATCCAAGATTCTAAATTGTAAATAAAAATTTGAAAGATTGGATTAAGACCCCGTTCTGCTAAGCATTTTTTTTCCTTATTAAAATTTTGTTCGAGTTTGTAAGATTTGCACAAAACTTTTCTGGATTATTATTGATAAATAGTTGACTTTTTTTTTTTTTTTTGCTAAAAAGTGTTTATTTTCCAAAATATTTGGATAAAAGTAAATTTTTTTTACTTTTCTAATTACACAAAAATTTAGTGCAAAACTAACAAACGCGAAAAAAATTTAAATAAGAACAAAAAACAAAAAAAGTTCTAAAAGTTGTTAGTGGAACAGGGTCTAAGTTTTTACAAATATTTAATTAAGTTGGTTTTTGTTGGAGTGACTCAAAAAAAAATTTAAAATTAATGACTCAAATTGCTTGTGGAGACCCCAAAGTCAGTCTCACAGACCTCAAGGCTACGCAGCAACCGCAGTAATGGGCTCGGGCTTGGGCAAAATTGGGTTCCCTCCCATTTCAATATCACCAGCTACATCTTCAACTTGAGGAGGACGAGGATTGGTTTCTGTTTCATTTTGTGGATGGATTCGGACAACACAAGAAATAATGAGAACAGGAATCCCACGCAAGACAACCCAAATCGAGAGAAGAAATCGCGCCAATAATTCTGAAAGAGAATCGTGCCAAGGGTATAACGAAAGGATGACTATGTAGCCAAACCAAAAAACTGGTTCCGGCAGGAAAACTGATCCCAACAGCGTAATAGCCAAGAAGAAAGGGAAGCGATCAACGATTTGAACTCGGAAACGCTCCACGGTCACAGTAAGAGAAAGCGTGACAGAGGTGATGAGGAAGAGCATTAGGATTACAATGGAAAAGAAACCAATTTTCCAATTCAGACTGAAAACGGGGACGAAAGGAAGCCAAGCTGGCTTGGCTTTGTGTTGGTTGACAAGGTAGAGGATGAAATTCAGAAGCGCGGGGACAAGAAGCCTGAGGTCGAAGTTCTGCATTTCTTGCTGATCGAGATGCTTTATGATGAGAACTACAGAAAACAATGAAATGGCTATAGAACTAGGGTACGTAAGCTGCCTCACCCTGGGGGAGTTGTAAGGGTATAAGTAGGCGGGGCTTTGGAGGTTTCCAGGAAGTTGCCATACAAAGCTAAACAGAAACCCCAAGGCAAACATAAAGCGAAATGTAGTCAAACATAAAGCAAAATGCATAAAGGGAGATGGAATGCAAACATAATAAAGCGAAATGCATGAAGGAAGACGTAATGCAAGCATAAAGCGAAGTGTTAAGACCAGGTCTCAAACATAAAAATGCTAAGAGTACCCACAAAATGAGTACCGATGCGGAGTCCACTTCGGATCCAGCACAGATGATTCAAGCCGTTCAATAATTTTAAAAAACAAACTGAGCGGGTTTGTGAAGAGTTAACTCAATCTGATATGCGTAGGTGCTCTCTATCCAATCTTTCATTTTTCATTCAGATTTAAGGATCTTATAATCTGAATGAAAAATGAAAATATTTGGATCAAGCACTTACACATATCGGATTGAGCTGATTTTTCATAGACCCCCTTTTAAAAAATTATTGAACATTTCAGATCATCTGTGGTGGACTCAACGCGTACCCCATCGGTAGTTCAGTATTCATTTTGTCGGTACCAAGGTTATACATTCTAACTGATATAGTCTGATTTTTTATTGGTCGGCAAACTTTTTTTTTTTTTTTTTTTTGACATGAAGATAGAGTCTGATTCCTACCACTACCTTAACAAGCCTTACTACGGAGACGAATGTTGTCTACATATCCATATTTCTTTTCGTTTTCTTGATCATTATCTCCATATTTCTGTAACCTATATTCTTGGTCATGTTTTACTTTTTGTGTTACTCAAACAATTATCTATATCTCATGATTAGAGATGCCAATTTCAACCCATATTTTTCTAATCCGCCCAGTTATAACCCAACTCAACCCGTCCGTATTATATAATGGGTTGAACCCATACTAACTCATATTTATATGAGTTTAAATGGGTTAAAAATAGGTTTAATATGGACTGAAAGTAAAAGACTCATTCCCATCCAAATGTAGTGTGTCGGGCTATGAAATCTACACGTCTGGATCGGGCGATATAGTGCCTGGAGCCCGTTCCAGAATCGGAATAAGAACTTATTTTTTGTCTAATAATAAGGTGTGTTTCACAAAAGGGGGGATAAGTACTTATTTTTAAAAAATATAATTTCAAGCTTAAAAATCATGTACTTACGCAAATAATTTTCCTATCACTATGGATCTTATTTGATAGATCTCATTGAGATCTTTAATACGGTGCAAAAAAATTTGAAAAATTATTTTGAGTTTGAAAATATAAAAATAAGCTGCTTATTTAAATTTTGTGGAACAAAACTCCAAAATAAGTACTTATAAAATAAGAAGGTTTCTGGAACGGAGCCCGATTCTTATTTAAATCAGGCCATTTAGTTACTAATTCTTTGGTTTTCGATCGTCTTCAATTTGAGAGAGAGAGAGGGAGGGAGGAAGGGGGGAAATGGGGAATATGGAAAATACACGTGTCGATGGCACTTGCTATAATTTCTTTGAAAGAGACAAAAAAAAAAATGTCAATAAGCTGTCTTTTATGATTTTGATCAAAAACAAATTTACTTTTTCTATTTCTTTTGTTCAGACGAATCATTAAGCCATAAAAATTTGATACAAAACTAACAAATGCAATTTTTTTTTGAATAAAGATAAAAAAAAGTTATTCCCTACTTTTTAATCCAAACTCACCCTTAGAATAATACTATGATTACTTTTTCGATTCTATTGTCGAGAAGAACTAATAGGGGTAAAAACTTTATCGCAAAACAAACAAATACAAAAAAAAAAATTGAATAGAGATAAAAAAAAAAATTCATTTTACTTTGTAATCTAACCCTAAGCAGCGGCTTCAGCTCTTCGTAATTCTCTCTCTGCATATATAAACTAATCATATTCTGTACCCATATTATTGTATAAGCATCATTGATTTTAATAGTAAAATCAGAGACGATTTCGTGTTTTTTTTAAGGCATGACTTGGGGTTTTTTTTTTCTTATTGATTCTGAAAGGTTCGTAGATGTGGTATTTTTGTTTAGCAAGTCTGAGTTTCGATATAGGGGAATTAGTGTTTTTTTTTTAAGGAAAACGGGTCGGGTCGGCGAGTTTGGGTTTGGCTTGATCTATATTCGACCTGACACGTTTCAACCTGTTTACCTTTTGACCCATATTCGACCCGCTCATATTTGACCAACGACCTGTTTCAACATGCCCAAACCCGCCCGTTTGTCACATCTACTCACAATATATAATATTTTTTACGATTTTGAATTTTTTTAAATAAAACTATTTGAGATCTATGAAACAATATCCATATTTGATATAAAAAATATTATAAATTAAAATATATAGCCAATTTTTTTAGAAGTTCCAAATAGTAAACAAGACCAAGAATATGGGATGGAGGGAGTCGAATATTATACTATAATATATATATATATATATATATATATATATATGTGGAGAAACTGAAGACTCTTTTTTTATCGATAAAAGTAACATTTTATTAAGAAAAAGGGGTAAAGGATTCAAACCAAAGGTTAGAAACTGCATATGGGACAAAGCCCAATCACGGTACCTATTAGGCTATTAAAAACATTGAGGTCAAAGTTTGGGGGTGATTTGAAATTCACCCCAAAACACAGTACCTATTACAAACACATCCATATCAAAAGTTCCCGCAACTTTTTTTTTTTTTTTTTTTTTGAATTTTTTGAAGTCGCGGTCCAAATATAGAAATCAAAACAGAAAATCTATATGAATAGACAGATCTTTGAGATCCACTTCGGAGTCTCCACAAATGATCCAAGCCGTTCATTAATTTTAAAATAATTTTTTGAGTCACGTAGTATACAAAAAATGCAATCAAATACATGTATAGGCTTGATAGTTGATTCAACCGTCTAATTTTTTTTTCAGAATCCAAGATTCTAAATTGTAAATAAAAATTTGAAAGATTGGATTAAGACCCTGTTCTACTAAGCACTTTTTATCCTTATTCAAATTTTGTTGGTGTTTATAAGTTTTGCGCCAAACTTTTGCGGATTATTATTGATAAATAGTTGACTTTTTTTTTTGCTAAAAAGTGGTTATTTCCCAAACTATTTGGGTAAAAATAAAATTTTTTTTTACTTTTTTACACAAAAATTTGGTGCAAAACTAACAAACGCGAAAAAAATTCAAAAATAAGAACAAAACAAAAAAAGTTCTAAAAGTTGTTAATGGAACAGGGTCTAAGTTTTTACAAATATCTAATTGAGTTGGTTTTTGTTGGAGTGACTCAAAAAAAAAATTAAAATTAATAAATGACTCAGATTGCTGGTGGAGACCCCAAAGTCAATCTCATAGACCTATTTTTGAGACAATAAAAAAATTTTAAAAAAAAAGTAGACAAACCAAGTGGAATGGAGGGAGTATTATTTAATGCCTCAATCTCAAGGCTACGCAGCAACCGCAGTAATAGGCTCTGGCTCGGGCAAAATTGGGTTCCCTCCCATTTCAATATCACCAGCTACATCTTCAACTTGAGGAGGAAGAGGATTGGTTTCTGTTTCATTTTGTGGATGGATTCGGACAACACAAGAAATAATGAGAATAGGAATCCCACGCAAGACAACCCAGATCGAGTGAAGAAATCGCGCCAATAATTCTGAAAGAGAATCGTGCCAAGGGTATATAGAAAGGATGACTATGTAGCCAAACCAAAAAACTGGTTCTGGCAGGAAAACCGATCCCAGCAGCGTAACAGCCAAGAAGAAAGGGAAGCGATCAACGATTTGAACTCGGAGATGCTCCGCCGTCACAGTAAGAGAAAGCGTGACTGAGGTGATGAGGAAGAGCATTAGGATTACAATGAAAAAGAAACCAATTTTCCAATTCAGACTGAAAACGGGGACGAAAGGAAGCCAAGGCTTGGCTTTGTGTTGGTTGACAAGGTAGAGGATGAAATTCAAAAGCGCGGGGACAAGAAGCCTGAGGTCGAAGTTCTGCATTTCTTGCTGAGATGCTTTATGATGAGAACTACAGAAAACAATGAAATGCTATAGAACTGGGGTAAGCTGCCCCGCCCCGTGGCGGGGGGTATATATAGGCGGGGCTTTGGAGGTTTCCAGGAAGTTGCCATAAGCTAAACATAGAAATCCCAAGGCAAACATAAAGCGATCGAAATGCATAAAGGGAGAGGGGAGAAGAAATGCAAACATAAAGCGATCGAAATGCATAAAAGGAGAGAGGAGAAGAAATGCAAACATAAAGCGATCGAAATGCATAAAGGGAGAGGGGAGAAGAAATGCAAACATAAAGCGATCGAAATGCATAAAAGGAGAGAGGAGAAGAAATGCAAACATAAAGCGATCGAAATGGAGAAGAAATGCAAGCATAAAGCGAGAAATGCATAAAGGGAGAGGGGAGAAGGAATGCCAACATAATAAAGCGAAATGCATACTAACATAAGGGGAGAAGGAATGCCAACATAATAAAGCGAAATGCATACCAACATAATAAAGCGAAATGCATAAAGGGAGAGGGGAGAAGGATTCATAGGGATGGCAATTCCGTCCACTACGCTCCGATCCTCTCTGCTTCGTATTACTTCCGTGTAGAAGAATATTGCCCCAAGCGTAGGGCTAATAAGTCGGTTGAAGCATAACAAACCGGAGAAGTCCGGGATCGTACCCAAGGGAATTAGTTCATGGCTTGCCTCGGATTGTTAGATGCAAGTAGGGTTTTCGACTTTTAGCCAGTCAACTTGGTTTTACTTTGAACGGTAGAATTAAAATGGCTAAATTTAGAAAGAATTAACTAGGAAAATATAGGGTAGGTCTAGGAGTTTCTAACGCCCACGACTCAAGCTAAATCACACGTTTCACCCAATTACTCAATTTAAGATACTCACGCGAAGTTCTTAAACCGGAAAATAAGATGGTTTGAAAATCAAGCTGGCTCTAGAATTCATTTGGCAAACACCTCGAGCGTCAGAGCTCTAAGCATCATGTGTGGTGAGTAGGCGATGCTCCCACCTACACATGATCAAAGAGGTTAACACCTCGGTAATTTACCAAACAAATCCGAACCCCACATCAATTTTCAAATCCAAAGATTAAAACTTTATTGGTGAAAAATGCAATTTTTGCCCAAGTCATGGGATGCTGATCATCCCATGACCTAACCCTTGAAACTACTCACACATATCTAGAGAGATAAGAGCAAGCAAAAATCTACTTAACATAATTGAAAAGCAAGACTAGAAGAAAATTAGTTTAAACAATAGATCGGGAACTAAGCAACAACTTTAATTAAAGCAAGAGTAGCAAAAGACAACTAATAAATGCAGGAAATTAAGAAATAAGTGCTGAAAATAAAGAACAAAGTAAGAACAATGCAGAAAAGTAAATTGAATCTAATCCTAGATCTAGAATTATGGGTACATTTCTGTCCCAATCGTGCAATAATGACATAACAGGGTATTTATACCGCCTCTGTTTCGCGCACGGAATATCCCAAAAGATGCTCTGAAGATGCCCCGCTAAGCCCTTCGGTACCGATAGCCAAGCCTTACATAACTGAGTTAAGGGCTCGGTACCGATTGGACTAAAAACCTTCGATCAATACCGAACCAGTTAGGGCCAGCGCTAAGCATCTCGGTACCGATTGGAGCTAAAACCTTCGATCGGTAGCGTGGCAGTTAGTACCAGCGTTTAAGCATCTCGGTACCGATTGGAAGGATTCTCTTCGATCGGTAGCGAGCTCTTATCAGTTCTGAACCTTGGCTTCTTTTCCTACCTTGGCCACACCTTGGCCTTGACTGATTCTACCTTGGCGTAGCTTGGCTGGATCCCTTCTGCCCGGGCTGTTCCTCTTGCTTTGGCTCTGCCTTGGCGTTGCTCAGCCGTCGGTCACGCCTAGCCTTGGCCTCGCCTTGCTCAGCCTTGACGTCGGGTAACTTTTGCCTGAGATGCGCCTTGGCCGTCAGGCAACTTCAGGCCATGACACGCTTTGGACCTTTAAAGCTTCTTATTAGGCGATTCTTCCTGCAATACAGACCAACATACTCTACGAGCAGAACAGATTAAAAGCAACTAATTAATAATTAAATTAACCTAAAACTAGACACTAGCGCACCCTCTCATTACATTCCCGGGTGCTTATCACTCTCCATTTCCCGCTTCGTTTTGATTGGAGTTTTGGAGATTTTTTGGGGGATTGGATCAAATATGGAGGGTAAGCTTGAAAATTTTTAAGGATTGGGGATTGGATCAGATTTTTGAGTATATCCGATCCGATCCCTGCCCCAGTTTATTATTATATACTCCCTCCGTCCCGGTTTGTTTGTCTAATTGTCGAAATACGTGTCTTTCAAAAATATGCTTATATCTTATATTTTATAATTTTTTTTATTTTGAAGATTTTGTATAATAAAACTAATTGAGATCTATCAAACAAGATCCATATTGCATATTAAAAACATTACGAATTGAAAATTATAACCAATTCTTTGAGATGTCAAACGCTCTCAAAATGTCAAAAAAGGGACAAACAAACCGGGACGGAGGGAGTATATTAAATATATTATTCAAAATTTTCACCTCTATAATTAGCAATAATTTCTAGGGTTTCCAAGGTATATATAGGAGTAGAGGGGGAGGTGGTTCCCTGTTTGGGGAATGGGGCAAGGACGGAGGTAGTAATTATGTAGTTTTGGAATTGGAGGCGGAAATGGTCAAATCCATCACCGATCTGTTCCGTTGCCATCCCTAAGAAGGAATGCCAACATAATAAAGCGAAATGCATACCAACATAATGAAGCGAAATACATAAAGGGAGAGGGGAGAAGGAATGCCTAACATAATAAAGCGAAATGCATAAAGGGGGAGAGAATACAAATATCAAATGCATAAAGGGAGATGTAATGCAAACATAAAGCGAAGTGTTAAGACCAGGCCTCAAACATAAAAATGCTAAGAGTACCCACAAATGAGTACCGATGGGATATCGACGGGCATGCGGAGTCCATTTCGGGTCCAGCACAGATGATTTGAGCCATTCAATAATTTAAAAAAACAAACCGAGTGGGTTTGTTAAGAATCAACTCAATCCGATATGCGTAGGTGCTCTCGATCCAATCTTCCATTTTTCATTCGAATTTAAGCTAGGATCCTAAATCTGAATGAAAAATGAAAATATTTGGATCAAGCATTTACATATATCGAATTGAGCTAATTTTTCATAGGCCCACACGATTTTTTTTAAATTATTAAACAGTTCGGATCATCCGTGCTGGACTCAACAGGTACCCCATCGGTAGTTCAGTGTTCATTTTGTCGGTACCAAGGTTATACATTGTAATTTCTAACTGATATAGTCTGATATTTTTTT
Organism: Rhododendron mucronatum var. ripense; assembly: GCA_019656295.1. Classification (NCBI taxonomy): domain Eukaryota; kingdom Viridiplantae; phylum Streptophyta; class Magnoliopsida; order Ericales; family Ericaceae; genus Rhododendron; species Rhododendron mucronatum. The sequence continues at coordinate 1,515,829 of BPLT01000032.1, read as the reverse complement.
GGTCGACAAACTGATATAGTCTGATTTCTACAAGTACCTTAACAAGACTTAGAGCATCCGCAATGTAATAATTAAAATCAAAAGATTGGTAAAGTTAGTAATATGTGCTTAAAAAAATACTCACATTGTCATAATCAAAATTAGCAACCTCCTAACCAATAATCAAATTTGGGCATCTGAATAATCTAAAGTAACAATGTGGGACTTCACATTGTTAATTTTAGCAACCCTCTAAATGAATAATTAAAAGCTGACGTGGTAAATTTTGATTATTCACTTTTGATTATTACATTGCAGATGCTCTTACTATGGAAGGTTATAATAGAGGAATGTTGTCTACATCTCCATATCTCTGTGTCCTATATTCTGGTCATGTTTCACTCTTTGTGTTACTCAAATAATTGTTTATATTTCAAAATATATAATATTTTTTTACGATTTTGAATTTTTTTAATATAACTATTTGACGTTTATGAAACAAGATTCATATTTGATATGAAAAATATTATAAATTAAAATATATAGCCAATTTTTTTAGAAGTCCCAAATGGTAAACATGACCAAGCATATGGGACGGGGGGAGTATAATATTATACTATAATATATATGTGGAGAAATTGAAGACTTTTTTTATCGGTAAAAGTAACATTTTATTAAGGAACCTAACACCCCGATTTTTCAAGCAATTTCGGGCACATTATTCTTAAAATATGCTGAATTTTACAAACTTCTAAGCCCTCATTATCCTTATACAAAAATTACAATTAAAAATAATACAAAAATCTATGTACATTTATTTAGAAAAGCAACTCCAGAGCGACTCTAGTTTTGACACGAATTCCAAGCAACGTTGGCCTAGACTCCGTCCCTGGGATCTCACCTGTATCAACTGCTCCACTGTGGAATCCTGCACACTCTGGCAATTTGAAAGCCGAAGCAAACGATTTGTCAGGATATGTATCCTGAGTGATAATTCACCAAGTAGAAATCTTAAAACCTAATACCACAATATGCAGATCAACAATATAATAATTCATAATACACAGAAGGTATAGAATAATAACACATCATCTTTTTCTTTACTATCCATCATCTTACATGTAATCTAAGGATCCTCCCCACGAGATCCTTTCCTTCCACATCCACTAACTACAACCGTCTCATGGGTCCACCCGTTCTCTTGCTTATCCGGTACCAGGATCTTAGGTGAGCGCACCTAAGTTATGTACCGAGCATGTTTTCAATTAAGACCATAACAGGACGATCGAGTCATCCCATGGCGTATCGTACATTAGGGTCGCACATCCACTACCCCACGCTAACTATAACCGTCTCATGGGATCCATTCTCTTCCCCAAAGAGAAATTTTTCATGACGTATCATACATTAACGTCTCACTAACTATAACCGTCTCATGGCAGGTAACCCATTTCAACACAGGGCCCCATTGGTTACCCTTGCCATCGCCATGGCTTAAAACACAATCCACAACTCACACTTTTTAACACTTTACCATTTTCCATTTACTTATCATCGTCTCACTACTCGTAACCACCCCGGGACCTATTTGTCCAATCTACAACCACAATAAAATATCACACAGTTCAACATTTCAACGGAAAGTACTAACATGCTAACAACACATAACCATGCGATAAAATTAGTTATGCGAGAAAATTAATCCTGTCATAGAATTAATTATGCGAGTAACAAAATAAATATTCAGTCAAACAATTAATTACTACACTTGAAATTAAGTCTATTTCTCTCGTTTAGAAACTTTATAAAACATTTCTACTATTTATACATTATCTTTAACTCTCATATTATTCATAGATTTTACAAACTAATTTTTATTGAAAAATAATTATTGCTAAATTTAGTATTTACTAACTATATTAAATATTAATATGAGATTTTCATAACAACAAAATTATGCGAGGCTATTCTAGTCAATATTTATTAGGGTTAAAGATTAACTAATTTATAATCTAAAATATTTCTTGTTTACAATCTAAATAAATTTTTACTAGTAAAATATTCTTGTTAATATTTCATAAACATTTATCTACCCTAATAATTTATTAAGCACGTAAACGTCCACTCAAATACAAATCAACAATGTTTCGCAATCAAACACTTGTTAAACGATCATAAGTTTTCACAGGGTGTAACGCTAATTAATCCAGCACAACCGGACAGAATTTTAATATAAATAGGACTAAAAATAAATTAACAATTTAACAGCAGGTTATCATCTTCAATAAACTTTAAATCTAAGTCCTAACTCAATTAAAACGCAAATTAAGGTTTTGGGTTTCCGGAAAACTAGCTCAAACGCGATTCTAAGTCCGGGTAAGTGTTGTATGGTGTCCATAGATCGCCGTGGTCGTTCCAAAATCTCGAGGCGGCGTCCGGTGATACTCCGTCGGGGCCTGCGGCGCGGCGTACACCGAAACTATTAGCGTGTGCACTGTGCACACACCCACGGCTGAAATGGCGGGTCACGGAAGGCGGGGTGGTGGTGGGTACAGGCCGGAGGGGGTGGAGGAGTCCGATGGTGGATAGAGGAGGTGGCTGCCGGAGTGGGTTAACCAATGATGGTGGGGGCCGAGAGGTGGCTCGGTGGTGACGGGCCGGAGGAGTTGTCCGAAAGAGGAGGTGCTGTGGGGCTGGCTATCCTCTCTCTTTCCTTTTTTTTTTTCTTTCCCTGCTTTTGAATTTCTGTGGAAGTGTGAAGGGTGTTAATGTTGAGTTTTCTGGATTGGGGGAAAGGTGTTTATAATGTAGAGGGTGTGGGGTGAAGGGGAGGAGTAGTGGGCGAAAATGCAGCAGAGAGAGAGAGAGAGAGAGAGAGAGAGAGAGAGAGAGAGAGAGAGATAAGGGAGAGGGGAGGAAAAGAAATCTCATGTTTTGTGGGATATACATATAGATGGAATTTATCCTAGTGTAGAAATAAAGTATATAACTAATTGATAGTTATCTTTTTAAAAGAATCATTTTCTGAATAGAATTATAAATTTTAATTGATTAAAATTTCTGGGTCACTACAAAAGATATACAATTATTTATAATCCAATTTACCAATGAAATTAGCACATATCAATCTACTATTTATTATAAGCTAACTAATTTAATCCACTAATAAATCTGAAATGACAACACAAATTTTATTTATTTATTTTTTATCAGAAAAATTTAGGGCCGTTACAGTCCCTATAAAAAATCAATTCAACTATATATCGGTAACTTCTTGATCCATATGTTTTATATTTGGTCCGTCCGATCAGAGACCGAAAAAAGAACGTATAGATCAAGCAATTACCGATATTCAGCTAAATTGGTTTTTTTTTTTTTTTTTGGCAAGGGACCCTTCATAAATTTTTTTTTGAAAAACTTAAATGGCTCACAACATTTGTTTGGGACCTCGGAGTGGATCCCACGCAAAATAGTGTACAAGTGTTGTACCTTACCATAGCAGGGGTCGATGTCATCTTCGGGACGAGAAGATTTTCAGTTGCCGAGCGGGTACCACGTGGTGCCGCTCGGCCAATTCGGACCGTCCATTTTGGACAGCTCGGATTTGGAGAGAGAAAAAGGAGAGAGAGTGTTGAGGTGAGAGGAGAGAGAGAGAGTGATTCAATCCGGGCCGTCCAACTTCCAATACACTTTTGGACGGCTCAGATGTGTTGTTTAGGCACCACGTCAGTCGGGTGACATGGTACCCACCCGGCAACGAAAAATTTCTCCTTCTTGGGTGCAGTGGGTCGTGCATACACTGCCACACGAAAGGTTATAGGAGCATATTTTTTCAAAGTTTCCAGCAAGTTAGGTGTAGAATCCTGCGGATACGAAAAAACGAAAATGTTAAGAGTCCATGTTAAGTTTCCAGCAAGTCGTGAATGGGTTTTTTTTTTTCCGGGGATCGGATAAACCAGGTGTCTCCCTCGGTTCAACTTGTCCGGGTTTTGTGCAACTGATTTGCATAGTAATCAAAAATGTCAAACGTTGGGGGTGTTTACATGCATATACATGCATACCTTTTATTTTCTCTTGCTCTTCCTTAATTCTCTCTCTCTCTCTCTCTCTCTCTCTCTCTCTCTCTCTCTCTCCTCTGAAATTCTTTTCCTTTGTGCAAAACTCCTGCAATCTATCCTTTGATGGCGTCGGTAAGTTTATTCATTCCTCTCCCAACGACAATTCTTGTTGATTCAAATGTAAATCTTTAATTGGGCTAATTCTATTCTATTAGAAGATCTAATCCAGAAACCATGTAGATCTTGTCAATGATTGTGATTTGTTTTGTTTGTGCATTGTGAATTCCCGACAAACTGTGGTAGCTCGATCCATGGAAATATTAAATCACAACATGATCAAATGACGATAACTTGAGGATATTTCATTGCAGCAGATCAAATTAATTAGACGTTCCAGGTTCATTTTCGAACAAAGATTGTGCTGCGATTGTTCTATGTTTCATTACTTATGAATTTCGTTACGAGGGTTCTTGAAAAGGTGAATATACCTAATCAATCGCATCATGTTGTCGCATTTTTTTTTACATCTGGGTATAAGAAAGAGGGTACGTAGGTCTATAGTTTTATCGATCTCAACTTCATTTCTTTTCTCCAAAAAACAAGACTTCATTTGTGTGACTGCTACTTATTTGACACAACTTTGAGCGGGGTAAACCAATCACATTGCATTCACAGTTGAAAATCGTCATTATTACATACTTAAAAGCACGTATAAAGACATTGTCAAAATGTTTTCGTGAGAATGTGGAGAAGGTCTAATCTTCTATACCAAAAAAATGTTTTTACCTCTGTTTCCGTGCAATTTCAACTGCATGATTGAACAATAGTCTCTTCCCAAAAGGAGTCTTTTGGGGGCAGAGGTGACCTACAATTTATCATTAGAGCTCGTTTACATGCTAACCAGTTCTCTTCAATTTGCAGCACATTGCTATCTCTTTTGATCTCCATGCCTCCAAAATCTCCAATCCCAAACTAGTAACTTTTGCACATTGCTATCTCTTTTGCACAATAGTATCTTACAATCCACAGATTTCATGTGTTACTGTACAATGCAAGTTATAAGTCACATGGTGATTCTCAGGTAATGCCGCATTGGCAACACGATTTCCTGTTGTAGGGCAAGTTCCTACGATAGGAAATCGAAGAAAGTATCTGGAATTTTTTTCTCCTTAATTTTGATCCGAGTATATGTATGGCCTGTAAATATATGCAAGTAATGTCGAGCTTTATGTATCATACCAATGACAATTTTTACTGTTTGAACGGATTGCAGATCGCTACTTTGTTACTTTCATCTTCGGTATGCATCCTTCAATTAATTGAAAGCAGAATGTTTACTAAGAATTTTGTGATTCATGCAGCAGGAGAAATCTAGGCCTTTGCCAAAATTTGGTGAGTGGGATGTAAATTATCCGGCCTCAGCCGATGGTTTCACAGTCATATTCGCCAAGGCTAGAGATGACAAGAAAAGCAACGGAACTGCTGCGACCATGGCAGCACCACCACCTCAGAGGAACGATCATCCGCAAAGACAAGAACAGAAACATCAGTATCCTATCGAGGTACACCACTACCTCCAAATTCTTTTGAATCGTGCCGCCCTGATGGTTGTTTAGGGTTTGTCCTAAAAAAAAATCTACGGATCCATTCCTATTTGCTTGTTTTGTAGGGGACGAAGTGGTTTTGCTGTTGCTGAAACCCAGCTGCTTTTAAGAAGGGCACGAGACAGAGAATGAAGATGTGACAAGAAAAGAAGTGAGAGGTGAGAAACAGGAAAACAGCCATACTTGGCTACAAGATCTTGTGTGATTGGAACCTCTTACTGGTTCTCTCACATTGTGACTTGTACATAAGTTCTTTTTCCGTTGACATTGTTCAATAGAGAATGAAAGGGACAATTTAGTTTTTTTTTTTTTTTTTGAACAGCAGAAAATTAAGGGTCTACAGAGATTGGACGAGGTGTTTATGAAAGTGAGGATTATGTATTTTTCTTTCAAATCTTCGGCTGTGAAATTCGTAGATTACCTGGCAAAATATGCATATCTGAGAAAATACAACATCTATTACGTTCCATGCCCACTTTTAAGGATAAAGATTATCGCATACTTCCTAAAGGAACACCTAGGAAACAAAGAAAGCATTGCTCCAACAATTGTATAATAAAATTGATTTTTGTGAGCCTCACTGTATTAAGTTGTAAAAAATACATATATGGCCGAGTCACAGGCGCCTTGCACCTCATGAGATAATTATAAACGCTTACTAATAAAATTGAGAAAGATCCATCCAATGCACAACAGCTTGGTTATTCTTTAGAAGCTGAAGGAACATTTATGAAAAAGGTTTCCTACTATTAGGCTTACTTGGGATATGGAAGCAAAACTCTATGCAAAAAGCTGGATTATACAGCGTTGCCTTAATCCCCTGTTGCCATAATCCCTCCAAGAATTGCAAACTTGCTACCTTGTTAGAGGCCGAACTGAGAAAGTAGAGTTTTGATTCACTGGATGGTCGAATAAACAGGCAGGCCCAAACTTGCAAATACCCAACTGTTCATAATACCGGCAAATTTTCCTGCCCTGGAGAAGGTGAAAAGAGTACACATGAGTGAAATGAAAGGAATCGCAATATAATCACGCATTTTTGCCTTTTTTCCACATTTATAGAAGCTTATGTAACTTTTTCCCATTTAATATCTCATGTTTAAACCTTACCAATTTATCAGAAAAAAGAAATTCAAAAACTTCTCTATCAAGCACCTCATTATTTAGGAGCTTGGACATAGGGATCAGAAAAAACTTTGAAAGCAATGAGGTTGCTAACTTACCGGTCTTAGAGGCAGGCCCTTATCATTCAGAACACAATCTGCTTTTGGAGCTTGGTTTTTAGGGTGGTGAAACCTACATGCAGATTTATATTTACAAGTCCCAGTTCTCTTGAAGAAATCACACTCGGGTACACCTGGTCGTTCTGGGTATTCTTCAACCTGGCAAGAGATATAGGTTTCCTTTGCTGCTGGAGGTGACAAAGTATGCCACATGCTTTCATCTGGAAAATAGGGGGCCTAGCAAATGAAGGGTTTGTGATATTACAGCAGAGTAATAGCTATTGAGAAACATCAATCCCATATTCATCTCAGAAGAAGAATTTTAGTATAAAGAATGAAATATTCGAAAGCAATGAGGTTGTTGATCATTTTTGTCAAAAAGAGGAACAGAAGTATAAATGATGAAATAGTCCGGCATCTATAGTAGATAATCAATACTTCTTTTGGTCATTGATCACTATGCACACAGTGTAACCTATCACATGTGATCAGAGTTTAACATTAATGCTGAAGGGGAAGAGAGGTTGGTAATTCAACCCCTTTTTCTTTTTATGTTTTAACATGATCACCACCTGTTCAAAATGTTGTGCAAGAACATGTGTCAATCAAAGTCCATATCTAAATCCATTTTAAATAGTTGTCTTGATCATTATGTTCAGTTTCCTTTTAACTTGAACACTACCTAAACAAGAAACTACCACCACATTTAGCTTGGGTGGTATCTCCAGCAACCAAGAAAGGGAGTGATATAGAGCACGTCTCTGTATCTCAATTCTCAATCAGCAAAATGAGAACCAGGATCCAGAATGCCATTAAAGACATGAAACCTGTAATCGTCTTTAGTGCATAGAAAGAGAAAGAATCAATCAATAACAAAATTTTGAATTGTGTCCTACTGTTTTTCATGTTACAATACACAATAAGGAGACAACACACCGGAACATCTTGGTGAGGTGGAAACTGGCATTGCCAAAATTTTCCCAGTTCTAAGACCATAAGGCAGAAAACGTTAAACCACTTTAAAAAATCTGCTTCGTGAAATATCACCAACAGGACTAGAGGGGCTAAGAGAAATAAGTGCCCATTCGTGTGTGCAAATGTCCCCAGATAGAAAGCTGTACAAAATCTAACAGCTCCAACTGTTCACCACAAATTAACACTGAACTGATGATACCTGGTACCCATTCCATTCAGGAGTTGGGAGAGCCTCTTGAGGAAGGAAATGCATCGTAGGCATGTAGGCCGAGTGGCTCTCTTGGAAATATGGAACAGCTTTATCAGATAGCACATGAGTTGACCACGATGCTTGAGCTGGGTGTGATGCCCCTGATGCATTCAATGGAATAGATTCCCCATTATAATGTACTGCAGGAATGCTAAATTGACCACTACATTCGTCATTACGTGGTGAGCTATTAGGGTCATGTCCTCCAACACCAGTAGGATTAGGATGGTGAAACCTGCAGCGAGGTCCATATCCACAGGAACCATTTCTCATGTAAAAAGGACACTCTTTTTCTCCCTGTTGAAAAGAGGCTGAAATAAACTTGAGGATACGATCTTTATATACAAAGACCAAACTTTGCATGGCATTTGTCTACTCCCGTCCATCTCATTTGTTTCTTCATTTTCACCTCAGTCTTTAATCAGATCAACCAATGATGTATATTCGTGACTACTTTTTCCAAAGTTAACCCACCAATAAAAAATTACCAACGAAAAATTATCAACAAAATACCCTATTCGCTGATCCGATTAACAACTCCCCGTCCAAAATAAACAAACAAAATGAGACGGATGGAGTACAAACTAGGAATCACATTTCATAATGCCTAAAACAAAAATGGAAGGACAATTATATGTGGGAAAGATTATGTACCAATCGAATTGGCAAACCTAGAAAGTTGAGCTCCGGAGGAGCAATTTCCGCTTCAGCTTTGGAGTGATTGTATCTACAGGATTTTCCATATTTGCACCCTTCTGCTGTGAGGTAATACTGCAACAAACAACTAAAACGCTCATAAAAAATGACGTCCTGTGATCACGAAGCACGGACACTCCTATATATGGATAGCAATTAATTCCTAGATATCAGTACCAAACATAAAAATTACTGCATATCTAACACATTCTTTCACGTTTTTGCCAATATTTCACTTAGCGAACAAATCTTAACTCATTCATCTTCCCACATGAATATAATTATGCATATATAAATAGGCATCTGACTTCTCTGTCATTGGAGAAGCCTCTACAGTCTCACCTCGTTCGTTCATCTCAACAATCAATGGTTAAAGAATAGTTTCTTCCCACGAAGAGTCTTTGAACAAAATTTAACCATTAAAAACAATTTTGGACGGTTGGGATTGCACATACTGCTCTCTACAATCCAAACACAGACCACAAAGAAGCCATTTCCTATAAATACTACTCCAGTGTATAATAAGACCATAATAACAGGAGTAACAAATCTAACCTTGCATTCTATATTCTCAGGTTTCTCCAAAACCCCCTCCTTGGCCTTCTCTTTCTCCTTCTCTTTCCCCCATTTCTACAACAAATCAATATGTAAAAAGGATCTTTAGTCCCAAACCAAAAACAAAACTTTACAGCCATCCAATCCCCAACATGACTCAAAAATACCTGATTTGCCCTTCTCACAGTCACAGGGTGATTAAACCTGCAATTCAGCCCAAACTTACACGTCCCCGTCCGAACGTAATGCGGGCAATCCTCGGCGTAAGGCCGGAGTGGGTGCAACACGCCGCCCCGATCATTGCTGTTGATGTTCTCGCCCTCGTTCGATCCCAGCCCTACGTTGCCCAACTTCTGAGACAGAGATTCCACCGTTAAACCATCGGAATCGAGAGATTGCTCGTCCGATCGGGGTTTGGGATCAGAACTGGTGGTGTTGGATTCAAAAGTCTCCATCTTTCGTCCGCATTTCGAAACCCTAGAAATGGAGATTTGATCGGGAGTGCGTGTGTAGGTATATATGGGTGTAGATATGGAAGTGGCACTTGTTGGAGAAGAAACGTATCTAGACAACCAGTAAAAGTTCTCTCTCTCTCTCTCTCTCTCTCTCTCTCTCTCTCCACTGTGTCTGAAGTGGGCCAAGTTCTCTCTCTCCACTGTGTCTGGAGTGGGCCCTAATTTTGACTAATGGGTCCAGATGGTTGACTATTTCTGACTTCTTTATTACATGGTTGACCAGTGTTTGGATGGATAATTTCTGGAAAAATAATGCAGGGGAAAAGGGGTTACTAAAAATTAATTTCTGAAGATGCTAAAAATTAGTGTTCTTTAATTCAATTTTTTTCATTGATAATTTTTGATTCGATTAAAGTAGCGAAAATTTTCACGCGCATGATGCGGCGAGAGGTGACGGGATCTTGTGTTTTCCTTTTACAATCGAGAAATAATGATTCAAGGTCGATAAATAAGTGGTTTAAAATTTTTGATTTTATTTAGAATCTTAACAAGTGTTAAAAGAAAAAAAAGTTTCGAATTAATTAGTTTACTAGTCAAGCTGATATTAAACGAGTTTTTAATGGATCGGAACCAAGTTGAGCTTGAGGCCCCGTTCCAGAACTTGCATAAGTTCTTATTTTCTGTTTAATAACAAGGCTTGTTCTACAAAATAATAGTAAGTAAATACTTATTTTTTGGTTAACGCAACTTTAAGCTCAAAAATCACGTGCTTATATAAATAATTTTTCTATCAATATAGATTTTGTTTGATAGATCTCATTGAGATCTTTAATACGGTGTAAAAAAATTGAAAAATTATTTTTCATTTACGTTATTTTTGAGTTTGAAAATGTGAAATTATTTGAGTTTTCTAGAACAAACCTTCTTATTTTTTTTTGAAAAGTTCCAAAATAAGTATTTATTTTTTAAGAAGGTTTCTGGAACGGAGCCTGAGTATCTTTATTCTTGTAACGACATAAGCTTATTTAGTTGACTTATCATTTTAATAACAGTATAAGCTTATTTAGTACGTAATTTTTAATGAAAGAAACTTCGAGTTTTGATTCATTTAAACAACCCTATAGTTATAGATTGCAAACCGTAGATGGAGTTTGAAAACATGGAGTTGATGTCCAGAGGCTTCAAAATTGATACTGCACGTCATATAGTATTAAATGTACACTAATTTTGAGTTTTTTCCATAAGATTCGGGCGAGTTCACCCTATATTTTTGTTTTTATTTTTAGAGTAGTGCCAAATACCACTTGTTTCTATTAGAAATATAAAAAATATCAGTATGTCGATTTAGTTAAAAGAAACGGGTTGTCTTAAATAGTGAAGATATTGTACTAAATATCAAAAATACAGTTTTACTGAACAATGTGAAGTCACCCTAAATTTGAGCTTAATCTCTGTGAATTGTAGCTTTATCTATCCCTGTTCAAATCCTCTTAATTTGACACAGAAACGAAAAAGATTATGAGTACACACATGGAGAAACAAGAAAATACAGTTTTGCTCGTGTTTTACAGCGTCTGCGCCGGCCGGAAGTTAAAAACTGATGCCCCCACTTTGTCCACTTTAATATTCATACCTTGCCATGTCATGTCATGCCAACGCATATTGTGTCGCGTCGGGTTTGTTTCCAAACGTGCCGTGTCATTCCCTGCCATCTCATGCAAATGATTCAACAAATCCAGGCACACAATTTTTTTCTTCTTAAAACAAAAGTCTACAGACTTGGAAACGGACTCATGCCAAAAACCACGACACTGACGTGCCCTGGGCCCCACGTCAGCCGCAGCAAAAAAAAAAAAAAAAAAAACGAAATTTGGGCTGGGTTTCTCACAAACCAGAGAGAGGAAAGAAAGAAACGAAGAAGAGAAGATCGATAAGAAAAGGACGACGCCATACTCCAAGGTCTCTCCTGCACCGACGCCATATGCTATACGCAGCGCTTCGTCTCCGTCTTTCCAAAGTCCTCTCTCTCGCGCTCATATTCCTCTCATCAATGGTGGTAATGTATTGCCTCCATATTTTCCGAACACCCAACTCCAGTTTATTGGCTCTGTTTATATTTAGCTGAAAATCCAGTAAAATTACTGAGGAATAATTGAATTTAAGCTTTGATCATTTACAATTGTGATCTGGGTTTGACATAATTTCATGTAAAAATTGTTCTATAGAGTTTTTTTTCTTTTTATCCCCTAAACTATGCATACTTTCTCTACATAGTCCCTAAACTATCAATTTGGCAATTTCATCTCCTCAACTATCATTCCGTAACCTACTTAGTCCAATAGATAACGGAAATTAAGAATTTAGACGGAAAATGTTACATAAGGCCTTGTTTGAGACCCTATAGAGCAGATATTTGATTATGACGCCCTAGAGATAAAATAATTATGACCCTTTAGAATAAAATGAACAAAAAAATAAGACTTTCGCACCGGTTCAAACGAATTGAAAATTGGAGCACTTAATTTTTTTAGAAGGTTTAAGTGCTCCAATTTTCAATCCGTTTGGACCAGCGTGAAAATCTTATTTTTTTATCATATTATTCTAAAGGGTTATAATTAATTTTTTTCTCTAGGGTTTTCATAGTTAATTATTATTTTTTATTTGAGATCCTTTAGAGCAGATACTTGATTATGAGAGCTTTACAGACAAAATTAATTACGACCTTTTAGGATAAAAAAAAAAGGATCTTCGCACCAATTCACATGGATTGAAAATTAGAGCGCTTACTTTTTAACCATATTTTTAATATATAAACAGTCTAAATTCTATATAAGGAGGTCAGTCTTTTTGGAAAAAATATATAAAGTGCCACATAAGATCTTGATATATGAACCTTGTAAAAAAAATTAAATGCTCTAATTTTCAATCTGTTTGAACCAGTGCGAATGTCTTATTTTTCTGATTATTTTATCCTAAAGGGTCATAATTAATTTTTATCTCTAGGGTTGTTATAATCAAATATCTGCTCTACAGGGTCTTAAATAAGGCATTGCGTGGCATTTTTCGTCCAAATTCTTAATTTCCGTTATCTATTGGACTAAGTAGGTAACGGAATGGTAGTTAAAGGGATGAAATCGCCAAATTAATAGTTCAGGGACTAAGTAGAAAAAGTGTGCATAGTTTAAGGGATAAAAAGGAAAAAAAAACTCTTTTTCATTAGGTTTGAGATTTGGATGGCATATTAGAATTTGGGTGCGACTATTCGCAGTTACGTATTTTCTCTCATAGCCCACTATATTTCGGTAAGTGGTTATTGAAAATCATAAATAACATTTCGGTAAATAGCTGTTGAAAATAAGATTATATTTCGGTAACTACATGTCGAAAATATATTCAATTTTCGGTAGACAACTGCCAAACATGCATTTTCGGTAAATAGCAGTTGAAAAAATATCATATTTCAGTAATTAGATGCTGAAAATGTATCTCAATTTTCGGTAACTAACTGTCGAGTCTAATTAAAAATTTTTAATGGACTGTGGGAGAAAATATGTGGCTGCGAATAGCCGGCCCCTAGAATTTGGGTTTTGTATACTGGGATTTTTTTTCTTTCGAAACCATGAGGGAAAAGCTGAGATTTTTGATTTGCGTATGGTTTATCGTGCTGTGTTTGGGTAAGTTTGTGGTGGAGAGGAACAGCTTGAGGAGGCGATTTTCACGAGATCTATTCTTTGGGGAGGCGATTTTCGCGAAGGCGTGCGGTGGTGGTCTCCGGTGGCAGCGGTGGTTGCCAGTTTGGTATAGCGTCTAGGGTTCCTCCTCCTCTCTCTCTCTCTCTGCTTGAAGTCGTTCGAGAGGGGGAGAACAGCAGAAGGGTTTTTTTTTAAAAATTCTTTTTTTGCTGCACCTGACGTGGGGGCCAGGCCAGGTCGTAATTTTTGGCTTGGGTCCGTTTCCAGGTCTGTAGATTGTTCTTAAAATTAGCTTATCAACCTTAACCAATCCCAGCCAAAACCTCCACGCCTTTCCACCTCACGCCTTTCCACCTCTTAAATGCCCAACCGTTTCCGCCAAACCGTCCTCCTCCTACAACTACATCACTCCATTGCCGGATGAGAATAAATTTTTTTATAAGATCGGTGTAAACATTTATTTCTTTTAAATTAATTATATTGTGACACGCTGCAAACCAATAGTCCCAATTAATAAAATTAATTTAGAAAAAATAAAATTTTACACCGGCAATGTAAAAAATTTAATCTCTTACCAAATTACCCCTTCCTCTCTGTCCATTCTTGATCAAAAAATACATGCTCTCTCTACCATAATATTTGTCCAATCTCCAAAACGAAAACTTACCCAAAAATATCATTTTTAATAGAAAATTCAAGTCGTTTTCAACTATTAATAGAGTATCAAAGAGTATTTTAATTTAAAATAAAAATTTGAATTTTTTCTTAAATTTATTAATTTCTAAACATTGTTTTCTCCGATGTGACAAATATTTTGGACGGAAGAAGCAACGATTCTCCCGTTTGCCTTATTTATGCAATCACTTCACACTCTAAAACCATTTCTCTGCTCCAACTCTCAAAAACAGTCGAACACTCTGCCTCATGGAGCTCTGTTCCGTAGCCCACCTCAAATCCCAGCCCCTCTGGCTCCTCCTCCTCCTAACCCTCGGCTCCATCTCCCTCCTCAAATTCACCCTCTCTTTCCTCACCTGGGTCTACGTCAACTTCCTCCGACCCCCCAAAAACCTCAAGAAATACGGCTCGTGGGCCCTCGTAACCGGACCCACGGACGGCATCGGCAAGGGCTTCGCCTTCCAACTGGCCCGCAAAGGCCTCAACCTGATCCTAGTCGGCCGGAACCCGGATAAACTATCCGAGGTGTCGGATTCGATCCGGGCGAAATTCGGGCAGACCCAGATCAAGACCGTGGTGGTCGACTTCTCCGGCGACTTGAACGAAGGGGTGGATAGGATTAAAAAGGAGATTGAAGGATTGGATGTAGGGGTTTTGGTTAATAACGTGGGGATATCGTATCCTTACGCGAGGTTTTTCCACGAGGTGGACGAGAAGTTGTTGGCGGATTTGGTTAAGATCAATGTCGAGGGAACGACTAAGGTGACTCAGGCGGTTCTGCCCGGGATGGTCAAGAGGAAGAGAGGCGCGATTGTGAATATTGGGTCGGGCGCTGCCATTGTTATCCCGTCTGATCCGTTGTATGCTGTTTATGCGGCCACCAAAGCGTGAGTATTCTGCTTGATTTACTTGTGTTCGTTTTCAAGTGATGCTTTTTTCCGGCTCTCTCTTAGGATTTTTCCTTGTGGTTTGATTAGAATTTGAAGGCCTTCGGCCCAATGGCATCTGGGTGCACTAAAGTGGTAGGAGGTAGAAGCTCAACTCCTCCTCCAAGGCCTTAAATCTAAGGGAAATTTATAGAAATGGTCATCTTAGTTTCACTCGAGTCTCATTTTCGTCCTCCAAGTATCAATTACAACTATTTTGACCTTCAAATTTGGTTTTCGTACCAAATTAGTCCAATTGATAACTTATGTTAGCCAAACTAGACGAAAAAAATCAAATTGATGGCAGTTTGGGTGTTGCAGTTCTTACCAAGTTGGTCCAATTAATAACGTCACCCCTCAATCTGATTTTTTCCATCCAGTTTCGCTGACTAGCTTTATCAATTGGATCAACTTGGTACAAAAACCAAACTTGAAGGTCAAAAGAGTTGCAATTGTTACTTGAAGGACGAAAATGAGATTCGGGTGAAACTAGGAGGACCATTTCTATAAATTTCCCTAAATCTAATTATTCTGACAATACTGGTTTTAGCCGATAGAAAAAAATAAAGGTTAGTTGAGATCTCCAATGGACAAACTCATATTTAGGTGTAAATTTGATTGAAAAGTTTATCCTTTTCAAGGATCTCTCTATTCAGCAATGATAAATTTGGAAGCCATGAAGCAGCTTTAGAAGTTTGATTTGTGAAGAGTGTCCTTGATTTGAGTGAGAAGATGAGTAGAATCTACTTTTTAGTCGTTTCACGAAAATTAAAAGTATTGAGTAGCAAAAGCTTTATACCATAGGGAGAACTCCAATGGGCAAATTCAAATCTAAGCATGAATTTTGGTAAAAGCTTCATTCATGGCATACTTGTAAGTTTGAGAGGGAGAAAATGGCCGCCAAAGATTTGAGTCTCCCTTGATTTGGTTAAAAGTTTGAGTAAAAAGTCAATTTGATGGGGTTTAGGTCAAGCCATGGAGCGAGATTTGAGGAATTTTACTCAGATTTTGGTTCTGAGTTTAAAAAAGAGTTAAGGGTTAGAGATAGGCTAAGGGACGGCTAGGGCCCAATCCACGAATCAAGAGACATTTGTTTGGAAATTTCGAAGTTGTGTTGTGGGTGTTTTGCTTGTAGTTTCATGCTTGGGGTTCAACCCTACGTTTGGATGCAAAATGTCAGAAGGAAAAGAGAATAAGGGATGGATGAAGTTGTTTATTCCTAAGAAAGCATGAAAGTATATTAGTAGAATAGTTGTATGAGATAGAATTTGTACTGATTCAATCGGTTCTCTCAAGAAAGGAAATAGAACTGCGGATATTTCCTTTCTCAAGAAAGGAAATACAATAGCTGTATGACATGTTCTTTTTTTCTAACAGTTTCTCAACTGTCAAATGTTTTGAGAAGTCCCACGAATGAGGTTTTGATTCTTATGGTACATAAAACACTAGACTGCTTACTTATTGACTATCAAAACTGTGTCTTTATTCTTAATTTTCCTTTGTAGTTGTTTGTTTCCTCTATGTCTGCTAATTCCATTATACTGATAATTTTCCACTGGGGATCACTTCCCACTTCTGTTTGTTTTCGTGAGAAAGTTGTTTCCAAAGTATTTTCATTGACAAACTGGGCTTCATGATTTGAAATACTGGATGCCTAATGCTTGGTCTGGTGTTTTTATTTTCAGATACGTTGATCAATTCTCGAGGTGCCTTTATGTGGAGTACAAGAAAAGCGGGATAGATGTGCAGTGTCAGGTACTCTTGATATTATTTTTGAAGCCTGTACTGCATACCTGGGCCTAATTTAATTCATTTCCTGTCACGTTTGCATTTATATGCATTGTCATGTAATGTAACATGCACATTATACCAAAAGAGTTCTTCACATTGATCCCAGATCGCATAGGCACCATTTTATTACAAAAAAAAATCGTCCAGATGAGAATATGAAGACTGATATGTGCTCGACAAGTGGATTTCAACTGATAGACTGTACTCATCATCGGCTTTCTATTTCATCATTGTTCACATCATAAATGAGATCAAGTTGGTTGTAAGGCATTACAGCTCGGAAATTGTATTGTTTCCATCATGTATGGGGCTTTACTGAACGACCGAGAAGGTGATCAAGATAACTTTTGTTTACTCATACAAGATCTTACTTTCATCAAGAACTGCAATTTGGTGAAAACGCAATTTTGCGAAGGTCTTATGTGAATGATTTGGTTTCACATCCATGTCGATAATCTAATGAGGTCCTTTTCACTACAGGTGCCCTTGTACGTGGCAACAAAGATGGCATCAATCAAACGATCCTCATTCTTCGTTCCATCAACTGACGGTTATGCTCGAGCTGCCATGCGGTGGATAGGCTACGAACCGCGTTGCACTCCTTACTGGCCTCACTCTCTTCTGTGGGGATTGGCAAACTCCTTGCCGGAGTCCATTATTGATGCTTGGCGTCTCCGGTTCTGCCTTGCAATTCGAAAGAGGGGTCAACTCAAAGACTCTAGGAAGAAGGAATAGAGACACCATTCTTACTCTTTCTGGTTATCTTCTTGTATCTCATTTAATCTTTTCTTCAGACGGCCAATGCGGATTAGGATATGCCGTTGGAGGTTAGTTTGCTATGTGATTCCACTAGAATTTGAGCTATGTGATTCCACTATTCCTCGCTGATGTCATTTGGCTTTGATTTGGGGGGCCACTAGTTCAGTGGTATTCTGAGAGTAGTCACTTTGTGCATATTGCCAAATGTGAGGTTTGTCTTCAATCTTCTCCCAATCATACCCCCCAATGATTGGAGACTATATGGGTTCTATTGTTGTTGCGTTGTTGTTGAGGACTTCAAACTTATGTTGTCTTCATGTCCTTTGTACCAAGTTCCATTCAATCTAGCTGCTTGCTTTTCTTATGCGTTGCTCTCGTCTTTGCTATTTCAAGTTCTTGTTGTCTATCTTAGTGCAGAATTGAAACTGTTTTGGCCATACAGGCTGGATATCTACTTCACGGGGAAGAGGAAGATCAATCTAATAGTATGATTAATAAGGATTACAAGCTCTCCAATCTCCTCTCGATTGTATCTCTCTGTTTTTCTTGTTTATGCCCGTCTGGACGGACTTGACCACTTTCCGGACAAAACTTTCCGTGCCTGACAATTCGGATGGCCTTCAGCCATGTTCGGATTTGGTTTCTTGTACTTGCCATCCGGACGGCCTTTCGACCCGTCTAGACGTAATTTTCCCTAAACCTCCCGAATCGTAGCCACACACAACAGAAACATTCAAGTATAAATTAGGTGAAACTACCGTATCAGCTTGTTGATCTTGTCGGTATCGTTTATCCGCCTAACGGATTGTCGCGTTATTTCCTAGACTAGAAACATTGGATTCTCTTTTTGTTGCCAAGCTACCATAGCCGGCCGGCCAAATGTTTTCCTTTGCTTAAACAATGTATTTATTAGTCAAAGTTGAGATTCGAGTAGCCCGGAAAAACTTGGCGTGTGGTCATGAGTAAGCTAAGGTTGGTTGAGTATTGAGTAGCGAAATGAGTAAGCTAGAAGGAAAAAGCTAATCACCTCCCATTAGCCGGTGAATAATTGCAAATAATAAAAAATAAAAAAAATTGCGTTAATTTTCACCATAGGTACACAGATATTCGCAAAAGTATATTGATAGTTGGACCTCTGGTTCGGATATGACCTAAGCTCCTTCTTTAGTCCTAACCCAGCAAGGCAAGGAACAATCATTAGTGCCTAATCGGCCAGTGATGACCGGAAATGCATTCTAATAATTAAGTCATTGATCGAGAAGATGAAGTATATAGAGCTCTTAGATGAATTTAATGGTAACGGCCTACCTCTTTAGGGTATGGGATTGTACTTTTATATAGGAACTCTCGACTTAACTTCCAAGTCACCTTGTGCCAGGCACATGCCCTAACTATCAGGGGTGACACCATGGATGACGTACTGAACATCTGAACCCAAGTGGTTATGTTGACGTCGCTGAATAGCTTACGCTTCCCATAACCATGGGTTGTGTTAGTCTTGACCCGACTCTGGATGATTCGGATTCAACCACGCTCGGACAATATGATCAGGGGCGATCTATTGGCAGTTTGGCACCGGTCTGACATACATGGCTCAGCCCAAGCATTTAGCCTATTGAGGCTCCTGGTTAGCCAGACCCAAATGGAAACAACAGATTCGGCCTGCTACGATACTTTTATAAATGTGCATTGAAGTGCCAACTGTTTCGACTTTTAACGCGCGCATTGTTCGTTCACCGCGTAGCGGGCGTGGTTAAACGGATACTTCACCGTCTGTAGACTTTGTCCAACAAACCTTCGAGCAAACCATATTCTTGTTTGTTCAATTCAGGAGCCTGCTTTAAAATAAACGAATGACTCGGATAATTTGTGTGGGACTTCGGAATAGTCCCACATGCCGATCTGTACACTATGTTACATCATAGTCGGTACCCATAGTGGAGTTCATAAACTAATACTCCTCAATCATCTAAATGGAGAAGTGATTTTGGTGTGACCAATTTTTAAAGTCCGTCACAAAAGTGATTTCCGTTTGCTCCTTCAAAAATTAAGGATTTACAATGACTTTCAACATACATGCTGTTAAATAACTATTACAGGCAAAATAATACTCCGTAGTACTAATAGATTAAAAATCACCTACCATGCATGACCACTACC
This sequence comes from Rhododendron mucronatum var. ripense, assembly GCA_019656295.1. Classification (NCBI taxonomy): domain Eukaryota; kingdom Viridiplantae; phylum Streptophyta; class Magnoliopsida; order Ericales; family Ericaceae; genus Rhododendron; species Rhododendron mucronatum. The sequence continues at coordinate 1,496,031 of BPLT01000032.1, read as the reverse complement.
CCAATATCCCCACGCCCATCCTAAAAATGTGCAAATACATAGCATCCCATCCCTCCAGTTAGCATAAAAACAAAGAGAAAAATTATTTCACAGAGCTTTCCGTGAATAGTAATTTACAGAGGTGAATTGTGCCCGTCGAAAGTGTGTTAAATGGCTCAGATTTTAACAAAACCCTTCGCGCAAAGAGTTAAACTCTTCCAATGCCGAAACGGACGACTGAGATTGTGCAGGGGCTCCTCCGTGAATAAGTGCATCTCAAAAACAAAACTGACAAATAGTTTTAGTCCTACAGAGTGAAGAACTTTTCTAGAAAAATAAACACGATTGGATCGAAAATGCTAGTAGTATTGCAGCCCCCATGTGAAGTCTATAATTTGAGCTTCGTACGTGTCACTTCGAAGTTAGAAGTAACATGCTTAGCTAGCTCCATTAATATTGTTTTGTTAGTTCTGTATCTATTATATTTTCTGGTACATATGCGACGACAAAAACACTCGCATGAGCAAACACTATAAGAAATAATAACGCCAAGTAATGTTTGTTTCTTATAAATGAATTAGTGCTAGCTGCATGGTTGAGAGAGAGAGAGAGAGAGAGAGAGAGAGAGAGAGAGAGAGAGAGAGAGAGAGAGAGAGAGAGAGAGATTATCCACCTGCCTCCATTTCACATGGGTTGATACCCTAAGGATTAGCCAACCACCAATAAAAACGTGTAATCTCAGAATTATCGAAGAGTACTCACCTAATTCAACCTAAAACAATCCAAATCGCAAGTAAACTAGCAAGGACAAAAATGGTCCCCCAATGGACAGAAGGATTCCCACACCAGCTTTTGAGAGGGCACAGACTTACATTTACAAATCTAGATACACATATGTTTGCAACTGTTCGATGGACATGATCTCAAAATAATAATAAGGGATCCACAAGCAACGTACCGTCCCGAACATATCTATGCCTGAATCATTGAATCGAAATCTCGATTCATAACATTGCTCATTCGTAAAATTCTATCGGCAATTTTTTATCATAAATTGCCGCGTTTTAGACTATCTTGCAAAATCTAAAATAAGAACCGGAGAGGATCCGAACCCCCCCAAACCATTATGACTCACAGATCATCCATAAAATAAAAAGACCAAAACCATGCATTGGATGTGATTCTGTTGGCTCCTCCAATCAAGCAAAGCATGTTAACAATCATCCACCCTCGATCCCATGTGCCATAACCTCCCCTAAAATCAGCAGCCAAGAAACCATGCTCTACCACGTGTCGCAATCTAATTAGTCCCTTCACCCTGATTGGTCCCAATCTCAATTTGGGACAATTTAATTATTTTGTATTTTATTGGCATCAGTTTTTGTCCTATTCAATTCTCTCAACTATATAATTACCCCATTTGAGTAAAGCTTTAGCCTACCAATATCATCTCTCCCCTACTCCTTGCAAAACTTTTGAAAGAGACAAAGAGAAAGATGATCAAGCTGAGATCAATGAGGTTTTCCAGAAGCAACAGCTCCAAGCTTGGCAGGTCCGGCAGCGATGTCGGAGCAGCGGGAAAAGGGTGTGGAGGTGGTGAAATCAAGTGGGAGATGCGCCCGGGCGGCATGCTTGTTCAGAAGAGAGATGAGAGCGGTGAAGATGGATTTATCATAGTAAGAGTCTCAACTGTTTCTCAATGGCATGATATCACCCTACAACAAACTTCAACATTTGGTAAGCTCTCTTTAAACTTGAAAGAATGAAAAACTCATCACTTACATAAAAAAATAATAATAATAAAATACTACTGCAGAAAGATATGACAGTGACATCTTTATACTATTAGCCGGCCTTATTCGTAGGAGTTTTGTTTTAAAGTGAAAGATTTGAATTGACCTAGCTATATTATTCTGTATGAAGACTGGGTATGAATTTTCTGTTTGTATATTGTCACTAAGACAGAAATATTATTGAATAAATCACCACTACCAACAAGAAATCTGCTAATTTGCTTTGCTAACCTAATTTATTTATGTGATCAATCAAAACGATTTTCAAACACAATTTTACACCACAAATTCATCTTGGGTAATGACATTTTTTAAATTGTGAATCGCATTGTGGGTACTTTGCCTGAAATAGAATGAATAAAATGCCATCTCACCCTATATAAAACATGTTATCGCAAATATCTATATTTCAATAGCATTGTCGAAGACCCGAAAAAAGTTTCTAACCTTCAAAATTAATGATTTTGTTGTTGTTGTTGTAGGAGAACTGAAGATGATATTGACAATGGTGACTAATTTGGAGCCAAGGGAGCAAAGGCTATTGTTCAAGGGAAAGGAGAGAGAAGATGGTGAATACTTGCACATGGTTGGGGTTAGAGACAAGGACAAGGTTCTTTTATTGGAGGATCCAGCCATCAAGGAGAGAAAACTACTCATGGGCTTGGCAAGATCAGGTCGAGCCATGGGGTCTCCTTTTAGAACCATTAGTGTGTAATTTACTTAATGATTAACTGTGTTTAAATTAATTTCAGCATAATGCACCTTCTCTCTGCTAGTTAACAACCCCATTTAAAAGAAAGGGTTAGTTTTGTGGAGAAGAAGGGTGAGTATTGAATCACTTCGACAGATTATTAGGGGTTCTGTTTGTAATTTTCTTCTTGTTTCGGGCATGGTTAATGTGAGTTGGGTGTACATCCTTGGATGCTCTACTACCTTTGCTGCGATTGGCTCTTATGTTATGTCGTTTTCGCTGGCCTGCTTCGGCAATAGGTGCCATTGAGTCTGTAATGCAGGTGCTCATGTCTAGGTTTTCGTAGTATTGGTTCACTCTTGTATTTTATGATGAAATCTGTATTGCCATTGGGCTTTCCATGTTAATGGATTGAATCGTTTAAAAAAAAATGTATGAGATGATGCATGACTTGTGTCTTTTCGAATGGCTATTAATTCGAGTATCTAATTATGCCTCTATTGCGAAATTTATCATTACGATTAAGTGACTTATTGGATGAATTACATAAAAATGTCACGTAATACGTCGGAAGCTTTGGGTAAGATTCTTTTTAAGCAGAATTGAATTTGGAAGTTAGAATTCTCATTCTCCACTACTCCTTCCCATAAATAGGACCGGTGGTCTTATTATGCGCAAGTGTAATTAAGTACCTAAGATCCATCAACGGGTCGGGCGCAAAGAAGACGGTGGGAATATTCGGATGAAAAAATTGTTGGGAAAATGACAGCCCAGAACGTGTTTTGATAATTAATATACGTTAAGGATAAGCTAAGAACATTTGTTAATGCTGAAAATATTATTGGCGAGTATTAATTATCAAAACACGCCCTTGGCCGTCATTTTCCCAAAATTGCTCAACAGGCCCATAGCAATCGGTTGTGCCTTGGCCCGAGAGGAAGCTGGGCCCCTTCTTAGCCTATGACTGTCTATATTCAAAGCAAGCCCACATTGATTAATTTGGAGATGGTGAAAGTCCTTGCAAAGCCTATATAGCTAAGCAGCAAAGAACCGAGTTATGCCTGATAACATAAACGCATCTTTGATCAACTAGTTTTCCGGCGTGCTTGATCAACGGCCTGCAAGAGAAAAATAGACAGCGGTGTGGTGCCAATCAGCAACCCGTTGATTCATAAGTCGGCCGATTTGTAGACAGAGATAAAATAAAACTCAAGTAATTAGGGTGTAGGAGTTGTGTACCTGCCCCTATCATTTAAATACCCATAAGACTTGGAATTTTCGTGGTTATCCCTGTAGGGACAGGGGCAGTGCACGAGAGTCCCAACACTCCTAGAACCCCTTTGGGTGGTCCTTTTGATCACCATAGTGATTTCCCATGCTCGGTAGCGCGTGGTCTGAGTAGGGCTTTTTGAGCCGAGTAGTATTCTAGCCGATGGTCAGCATGTTCATGTTTGATTTTGTCAGGGGCCAAAAAAAAAAAGGTTTTCCCGAAACATACGGAGCGTGGAAATTAGAATGTATAGCGAGTTGTATTTTGTTGAATAATAAGTCAGGAATTAATCTTCTTCAATGTGGGCCAAAAGCAAATGATGCCAAAGAATTTCCAGTTGCATAGAATTTCCTCATAAGAAAATGAAAAACAAACTTACCAAAAAAAAAAAACAGAGTCAATAATGTGTCAAGAATGGACGAAACTTTACATTTTAAAAAGGAATGAGCTTGACTGACATAGTAATAAAAACAACTAATGTGAGCAAGAAACATTTTTAAAGATTTGCTTGTAGCTTGTAGAGCATTTTGTTATGAGTGCCCCAATGGATTTGGTTACACAATATTGCTCCCTGCGACCGCTTTAAAAACAAACTTGCGGGTGCGATGTCGAATGCCATAAAAGACTTAATTGAAACCCTTTCTATCACCAATTGGTTTTATGAGAGATAGTGGAAAAGCGGTCCGACAAGTGGTATCAAAACCAGAAAATCATAGGTTTGAGTCACGAGAGCGTCATCGTGAGGAATGAATTGCTGGGCCCAAAGTGCCCCTTGGCGAACTTTGGCGAGGAATGTTCTATTAATTTGCGAGTCTCCCGTTCAAGTCTTGGTAAATATTATATGTATACATATTGGAGTCATAATTCTTGACTAGTGGGTCAAAAATGAGGTCCATGTGGATGTTATTTTTCCTGCTTTGCTAATCCAAAGAAATAACTATACTAATTAAGAGATTAATTACTATGGTAAGTGTAATTTTGTTTTACAATTAGTCGTCGCGACTAATTATCTCGCAAAACGATGCATGATTTATCAACTCTCGAAAAAAGAGAAAACGCTTGAAACTTCTATATATGCATTTGAAAAGCAAGTTAATGCAATCTAAACATTTCTTGTGAGTTCGATCTAGAATTTTTTTACAGGGAAGTATCAAATGTTCGTGTGAGAAATTAAGTACCTTTAGTCCCTCCGCCCATGCATATATGTGCGGATAAATTGAGAAATAAAATTTTAAACAGAGTAGAATAACACAACCCCAAAAAAAAAAAACATATCTGAATTAATTAGTCACAAAACTTTTACTAATATGCTGGACGAGATCTAAATAATCCATATTAATATCTGGATAATTACAATATGGTTAAAGTAAATTACTGTATGACTAACATAATCCATATTAACCAACCCAAATTGCAGAAGTCCAAATTTCCCACCGCAGTCAGTGGGGAAGAAAAGAAGGCGGACTATGGGATGGGCAAGGGTCCTTTTTTTAATACAAGATGTTCTGGTCAGATTGCGCGCACATCGAATTAATACCGAGACTCTAGAGTCAACGACTCGATAAAACTCTTGGGGCCTCAAGGTTTGCAATGTTTAAAATGCGTGAGATTCGAGCACGCAACTTTATAGAGGACAATCACTTATTTATTTTCTCGTGTTCACTTAGCCTATTGGCTAGATCAAGGGTCATCGACTCGTGGTTCTTTCTACTCATATTTTATGATCTCCAAAAATCATCTTATGAGGGTAGAAAAATTCTCACTTGTTTTACCGGCCAAACGTGATTTCGTGTCCAAAGTCAAAAAGGGAACGGCCAAACCATCATTATGCAGCGAAAATCTGCCCTTAGTATCCTCCCTCAATCAGGGAAGTATAAGATTATCAAACTTTTAAAAAAGAATATGCCAGTTTTTACCCAAGAATTAACTAATTCCCTAAAAGACTAGAGAGCGTCTCTACTAGTACGTACCATGCTATCGCTTCTTATGAATTAGAGTTTCTCCAACGATATTCTTTTTATTATCGTAGGTCGACATTCGTATCAAATTCTGCGTTTCTTAGACTAATCTCGGGACTTGAAATCAACGATTGGGCAAAACTTTTACGCTCTCAAAAAGGTTTTGGCTGGTGGTGAGAGTCGAACTTATATTGTATGAGAACGCAGTGGAGTAAACTCTTTACTTGTTCGTCACGTTCCTACTAAATTAATCAATCCGGCCCTAAAGGTTCATTTCCAAAAAAGACTTGATAAGCTCATTTGTTTTTCTTTCTATCGATAGACTCACCCATATATTTTTTTAGGCTAGTTTTGGCATTGAGTCCCAATAAGTAAAAATCCTAAAAATTTACTCCTACCAAATAATGTTGTATCCCCATAACACCCCAAATATGAAATATTCACCAAATAACCATACTAAACTTCATTCCATGTATAAACGAGTCAAACCAAACTTGACAAAAATAAAATTCAGTCAGTTTTTATTGACATTGACCCAACTACATATTTAAGAAATAACCTTTTTTGGGTTATATTATTCAAGAGAAATAACTTACTTATATTTATACAATATTTTCATAATAAAAACAGCAAGTCAATAATTAATCATAAATAACTTACTCATCTTTTCATGTGGGTTCATAATAATGAATAGAGTTTGTGAACAAATTAAGAAGATTGCGAATCAAGATTTTGACTCGCTAAGCTCTAATCACATGATTAGTAACCGTTGGAACCGTTTTAAACTACCAAATGGGAAATGGGTGGGAAATAATCCTGAAAATTACAGCTGAGTGGACCCCACGTGTTCATTTTAATCACGCCAGTTATCCCGGGGATCATTCCTTTATAACCCCACCCACCATTCCTTCACCTCTCACATTGGCCCCCCACTCCTCCCCCTTCCTTCACTCTAATTTTCCTCCAAAGAAAAGAAAACTCCTTCCTGTTAGGAGAGACAACAAAATGGCAAGCTATTCTCTCTCTTTACTTCTTTTGTCTCTTCTACTAACCTTAGCTCTAGTCTCGTCCTCGTCGGTCCAGGACCCTGATTTGGTGGTGCAAGATGTTCACAGGTAATGTTGTTATATCTCAAAAGTCGCAAAAACTATCCATGTAAAATGCAGTACTGACGGCAATGCATGTACTGGATAGCGTACGTGATGCCCATACAGGATGAGTGCAATGCTATCAGTACTGCATTATTGCATTATGTGATATGCATTGTTCTCCTATGAGTGTTTTCTTGATAGTGTTGGCTCAAGTCTTGTAAATTTTTGTACAGGAGCATCAATGCCTCCAGGAGGAACCTAGCTTATTTATCCTGTGGGACGGGCAACCCTATTGATGATTGCTGGAGGTGTGACTCCAACTGGGAACAGAACCGCCAGCGCTTAGCCGACTGTGCCATTGGGTTTGGCAAGAATGCGCTCGGCGGGAGGAACGGCCAGATTTACGTTGTCACGGACTCCGGTGACGATGATGCCGTGAACCCCAAGCCGGGAACTCTCCGACATGCTGTCATTCAAGATGAGCCTTTGTGGATAATTTTCAAACGAGACATGGTAATGTACTTTGGATTACTTTTGAGAGACAATTCTAAATCAAAAGTAGGGTCCAGTTCATTGACAATGTGCTGGGGGAAATCAAATAGTCAGCGTTTTTACATTTGTTTTCTTAATAACCGAACATTCAGGTCAGTTTGTACGCATTTTGACTAATTTCGGGACTTTAAAGTTAACGACTGGACAAATCTTTCAATAGCTGCAAAGTTTAGAATTTTACATCCGTGAAATTAGAACATGTGACCTTGCTTGCGTTTTTACTTTTCCGATTCCTAACAGGTAATCCAGCTAAAGCAAGAGCTAGTAATGAACTCATTCAAAACAATAGATGGGAGGGGCACAAGCGTCCATATCGCAGGTGGGCCATGCATAACCATCCACAAAGTATCCAACATCATCATACATGGGATCCACATCCACGACTGCAAACAAGGAGGGAATGCTATCATACGCGACTCCCCACAGCACGCCGGGCACTGGCAGGTATCGGACGGCGACGGCGTGTCGATCTTTGCAGCGAAGGACATCTGGGTCGACCATTGCTCGCTCTCAAACTGCAACGACGGGCTGATCGACGCGATTCATGGATCAACAGCTATTACGATCTCGAATAACTACATGACGCATCACGATAAGGTGATGTTGTTGGGGCACAACGATGCGTACACAGAGGATAAGAATATGCAGGTGACCATTGCGTTTAATCATTTTGGCGAAGGGCTCGTGCAAAGGATGCCTAGGTAAATAAATATATCAGAAAGTCTACGCACGCATTTTAAAAAACTATTCTGGATGGATACAATATTGTGTCCGGTATCGTTCGATATTGCGTGTGGACTCATGTGCTTTGAACAGTCCCAGCGGGACACAGTTGTGTTCGGAAAATATGGCCCTAAAGCCTTGACAATATTTGCAGGTGTAGACACGGATACTTCCATGTGGTGAACAACGACTACACTCACTGGGAGATGTATGCCATTGGTGGGAGTGCATCCCCCACCATCAACAGCCAAGGCAACAGATTTCTTGCACCCGATCTCAGATTCAGGAAGGAGGTAATTAACCACAACATGAGACAACAAAAACCTCAACCCCCCCAAAAGAAAATTTAAATAACAGTACGGGATACATAACAGTATTGGTGGCAGCGTAACGGTATATAAACTTTGCATGTACTACAAGAAAAATCGTAATAGCTGACGAAACCAAAAAAAAAAAATAGTCACCAAAAATTATTATAGGTGACGAAAACATGTTATAGATGACGAAAAAGTGATTTTCCTTGACAACCTATGGTCCTATAGGTGACAAAACGTACAGGATGTCGAGGAAAGTCACTTTTGCTAAAAAAAAGTTTCATCACACTTATAGTAAAAAGTAAATTTCGTCGGCTATTGTGATTTTTCTTGTAGTGTTGGAACTGTGTCGTGAGTCAGAAAAGTACCAATATGTAGTGGAATAGGATGATATGTATCTAACCACTATAATGGGGTGTGCCAGTTCGAAAAGTTTTTAAAATAAACATTTTAAAAAAAACCCCATACGATAAATAGTGGCTTCGATTTAAATCCCTTTCTCTCTCCCCTATAGATACATATTCCCTCCGTCTGGATTTAATAGTCTTTTTTTTTGGAGTTCGTGCCATTTTTCAATCGATTATATTTTCTAATTTATAATGTTTTATGTGATTTCGAAAACATTGTATTATAGAACTAATCGAGAACTATCAAATAAGATCCATATTCGATATGAAATTCATTACGGATTTAAACATATAACTCATTTTTTAGCCGGTTAGAATAAAACTAGGAACAATTAAATCCGGATGGAGGGAGTATATATATCCACGTGCATGTGCATGTAACTAATATTGTTGATTATAATGTGCAGGTGACAAAACACGAGGATGCACCGGAGAGCGAATGGAAGAACTGGAACTGGAGGTCAGAGGGAGATCTGATGCTCAACGGAGCGTATTTCCGGCAGTCGGGAGCGGGTGCTTCTTCGACGTACGCTAGGGCTTCAAGCTTAAGCGCTAGACCAGCTTCGTTCGTGGGTGCAATGACTACTACTGCTGGTGCACTCAGCTGCAGGATGGGCTCTCGGTGTTAATCAACTTCATATTATGATCCAAACCCTAGCTTAATTACTTGGTGGTATTAAGAGTAATTAAGTAGAAAAAAAAAAAAAGAAATTAAGAGAAGGGTGTGAAATGCTTTGTGCTTCCCTCCAGTCTTTTTAGGGTGTTTCCAATAACTAATTATGTACGTTAAGCTGATCATGAGATCGAGTATGTCTTCTTTAGTTTGGATCTTAATTGTCAAACCTTCTGTAAACTAATCCAAATGCAGAAGTGTTAGACCCTTTGTTGCCTACTAGTGTGGCAATATAATTAAATATTACGTATGTCTGAATATATTAATTAAGAGGTTTGCTTATTCACGGAGGCTCCATAAATTTTTTATTTACAGAGCCACGCCATCTTGGTCGTCTGTTTCGGCTTTAAACGGTTCGGATGTTAATGAAACTTTGTCAGAAAAGAATTGAAAAAGTTTCATTAACATTCGGACCGTCTAAAACACTCTTAGACAGTTGCAATTCACTTCCGTAAACAACTATATATTCATGAGACCTCCATCGGAAAGATTTTCTCATTAACAAATTGTTTGTGGTCTCATGTGACAAAAGTCAATTTGTGGTCTCATGTGACAAAAGTTTTCCATTATGCACTTCACTCTGCCATTGAGGCCCGTCAATCATGGGCAACCCTCCTTTTGCGGGCCTAACTAACACTAGGACTCGAGTTAATTTCTATGGAAGTTTTAAGTCGGCCAGTTTTTAGAGTTTAGTCTCATGTAGACTAGGGCTGTTCAAAAAATCCGATAAATCGTAAAATCGGTCTGGACCGAATCGATTCATACCTTTTGGATTTTGTCCGTGGATTAATGGTCCGGACGCGGATTGAAAAATTAGAAAACCGTGACTCGCGGTTCGGTCCACGGATTTTCATTACGAAACCGTAGATTAACCGAACCGGACCGTGAGATATTTATTTTATATAAATAATATATATATATATGTGTATTTATATAATAAATTGTTAGTAATGTTAACACTTTTTTATTCAAAATTTAGTATTTTATCTTAATAATGAGATATAATGCAGATGTATATAAAATATAGGGAGTAAATCGTAATTTTTTTTTATAAATTACGGCTAACCTAGTTGAGTTTTAGTACGTAGTTCCTTTCTTTTCAATTCTTTTATGTTATGTAATGTACTATATAATAATGAGACAATCCTACTAATGTTTAGATTCTTTTGAATTGGATTTATGAAATAAGCCTCTAGTAGTTTATGCAACAAGTATTTTCAGGTGGTGTTAAACTTAATTCTGAATATAATTTTCTTCCATTTTATTGTGGGATATATGCTTGACCTTTATTTTTGCCAAAATCCGTGTACAAAACCATAACCGATCCGCAAGTCACGGATTGGATTGGAACCGGACTGTAGGACTTTTGGTCCGGACACAGATTTCATTTTGTAAAAATCGTGAGTAACGGTTCGGTCCTCGGATTCTTAAAAATCCGAACTGAACTGGACCGCGAGCAGCCCTAATGTAGACCTTTATTCTAAATCGGTTTAGACTTGGACTTGTTTTTAATGTTTTCTTATAAATAGGGATCTTGTGGCGTTTCTATGATTTGTCTCTTTTGGGTCCATTAAAGAGAGGCTCATTTGAATTGTATTGTGAACTAGTTCGGTTTTTTTATTATAGGGGTTTGACATTAGGGCTTTGTGTTGTTTCTTTATGTTCTAACAAGGGGAGATTTGTTCCTGAATATTGTTCAGTGCTTCGATGGGTGTAGTCAGCTCTTTGAAATCTCTCCTCATTCATAGTGAATTCTCTCGCGCTCTTTGCTCTTGGGATATGTTCTTGTTTTGTGGTTGAGCGGAATCATGTAAATCATTGTGTTCTTATTTTTATCGCTTGTTAGTTTGATTATTCTCTACTTTGTAGTTGTCATCACAGATTATTTTGCGCATATATATATATGCGAAAATTCTAATTGCAGGGAAGATTTATAGAAAAACATGAAAGGAAAAGAACAAAATTAAGAATGTTATATTTATTTGAGCTCAAAGAACAAATAAATCATGTTCAAAAAAAAAAAAGAACAAATAAAACTCAATTGGAACCAACCCCACCAAAAAGAGAATTTACATCTGCTTTCACAAACCATTCATTCATTGAATCCTTAAGAGTTCACCATCTCAATGGCTTACTCTCTCAACTTGTACAACCTCCATCCCCTCAGAAAAACTACATGTTCATCAAATGGACCCACAACCTAAGAAACATATTCTTTCTCTTTTATCTCTTCAAAGCTCAGAAGAAAAAGAAACCGGCAGCTGCGGCGGCAAGGGCGGCGGCGGACGTGACCTTCAAACCAGAGGCGCCGCTGGGTGCCTCAGCCGGAGCTGCATCGGCGGCGGGGGTAGTGGTGGCAGCGGGACCTGCAGCGGCAGGCCCGGGGGACTCGCCTGCGGGGGCCGGGGGAGAGGAGATTTCCTGCTCGGGTGCCTCGGCGGAGGGAGTGGGAGCGGACACAACGGAAGGTGTTGCGGCAGGCGTTGCTGCCGTGGGGGCGGAGGCCTTGGGGGACGACGCCGGTGTTGCTGCCTTGGGGGCGGCGGCGACTGGGGACGGCGAGGCCTTGGGGGATACGGACGGGGCGGCGGAGGGGGATCGGGCGGTGACAGTGGCGGCCGCAACGGCGAAGATGAGGGCAAGGGCAACCAATTGGCGTGCCATTGTTGAGATTATTTATAAAGGGTGAAAAAAAGAAATGTTTTTTGGTTTTGGGTTAGGGATTCTTAAGAGAGTGGCAGTAATTCTCTAAAATGAATTTAGAGAAATACTGCTAGAGTCAGAGAATTAGGGAAATGGGGTTATGGGGAGGGGGATTATATAGGGGTGGTTAGTTGGGGAGCGGCGGAGAGGTAGCGGAGATGGCGGGAATGCATGGAGGAGAGAGAGAGAGAGAGAGAGAGAGAGAGAGAGAGGGGTTTGTTATGTGGAAAGTCTATTTTTGGGGAGGTGGGTTTGTGATGGGAGCTATGGAGGAGCGGAGATGGCGGGAATGCATGGAAGGAAGGAGAGAGAGAGAGAGAGAGAGAGAGAGAGAGAGAGAGAGAAAAGATGCGATTGGTCAATGATGCATGGGTCAAAACGGTTAGGGTGTTTAATGTTTATCCTATGTTTTTCATGATTCTCGTTTTGTAATTTGCTTTGAGCTATAAAGATGGGATATAGAATCCTTTAGGATATATATTGGATGGAATGTAATCTCTATTGGAATGGTGGAGGGAAAAGAAATCGGTGTTCGTTTTGGTTGGAATTGTGAAGATTTTTTTTTGTGCAAATAGGGTATGATTCATGTGATATTCGACCGCTCATTCAAACCGTCAAACGTATTTTGAATTGTCAGAATTTAGAGGCCGAGTGAGAGAGGAGAGAGTGGTCGGCTGTGCAGAAGAGTGAGTGCTCGAATTTGAACCATATATTCAAAACACATTTGTTCGGATGCACGTTTGGTGTTGCCACGTGATACCCAATTTGTACCTGAAAACTTCTCGGATGTGACATGCATTTTGTAATTTGCTCTCGTGCAAACCATGTGAGGACAAAATAATAAAGGATTATCGGATAAAAAAACATAATAATAATAATAATAAAGGATTAAGCAATCACATCAATTAGCTCTTGATCTATGGAGAGAACATGAAATCCAACCATTAATTGAATTTCATATCCAGAAATAGGCCGTTTAAATTCATATAATTTCGTCCATAATGCAGCAGCCGCAAAAGCTGAACTTTTAGAGCCGAACAAAGACATTACGAATCCAATTCCACTCTCAAATCCCCCAAACAAATAAGTCCGGGTTAACATGATTTTATTTTATAGCAACAATTTCAAGTGTGTCACTTCTTTTAATTTCTCTCAATAATGTAACGGAATTGAGGGTAAATATCCCACCTAGTGATTAGTTAAAATATCACAGAAAAATAAATGCATTGTTTTCTTCCTTTTTCAAAAAGCATTTTTCAAAACATTCCCCTTGATTCCTTCTACTTCCAACATTTCTCTTTCTATCTCTCTCCACTTATTATTCCTACTATTTTTTAAAAAACTTTTCAAATACCAAATGAAACACAACACACTTGATGTGTAATGTGACACAGTGTCCTTTCAAATTTGTACTCCCTCCGTCCTTTTTTAAGTGTTCTGCTTCGTAATTCCAACTTATTAAAAAGACATCATCATTATACCTTTCACATCAACTTTTTTTCTCTACTTTCCCTACTTACCCATCATCATTACACTTTTACTCACTAACTTTTTAAAATAGAATCTACTTTTAGGGACAAAATAGACAATACACCAACTTTTACCGACTAACTTTATAAAATGGACACTTATTAAGGGACAGTCCAAAATGAAATATCGAACTATAAAAAAAGGGACGGAGGGAGTAACTCGTTTCTACTATTGTTGTGACTTGTGACCTAACTCAACCTTTCTTTTCCTATTGCTGTACAAAATGTAGTATTTCATTCACATTTTCTTTAATGCTCCTCCTTATTCTTCGTCTAAGTATTTTTTATAAAGGTTATGCTTGAAAGCTGACCCATTTGTATGATATTTTTAGATCCGTCACTGCATTCAACTAATATGGTGAAGTGTTTGGCCAAGTGAGCATGAGAAAGTAAATACTGGTTGTTTGATAAAACTTAAAGTTGAAAAATTTAGCACTGAAAACTGAATGTTGAAATTTTTAAGCTGAAAAGCTGTTTGATAAATATATTAAGGACTGAATTAAAAAAATGATGAAGAATTAATTTTAGTTTCAATTCTCTCTTAATTTATTAATGGTCATTGTGATGGTGGAGTGGTGATTGTGATGTGTTGGTGGTAATGGAGTGAAGATGGTGGTGGGGATGGAATGGGAGTGGTGGTGGATTGGTGGCGATGGCGGTGGAGTGATGATGGTGTAATGGTGGAAATGAGTGGTGGTGGTGTAATGACGGTGGTGGTGGTGGAGTGATGATGGTGTAATGGTGGCAATGAATGTTGTCGGTAGAATGATGGTTGTGCAATGGTGGTGTTAGCAGAGTAGTGGCGGTGGAGTGATGGTGGCGGTGGAGTGGTTGTGGTGGTGGCGATATGGTAGTTGAATGCAAGTATACAAGAATTCAATCAGAATTAAAGTAGAACAAAACTATTTAATTTTTTTATAACTCTTTAGCCTACATTTTAAGTAGTACTTAATTTATTAAGCAATATAAAATATCGTTATCAAACCTACTGAATCACTTGTTATTTAATTGATTCAATTTTAAGTGTTGAATTTATGTTATCAAACAACTGAATCACTTATTACTTAATTGATTCAGTTTTAAGAGTTGAATTTAAGTTATCAAACAACCCCCAAATAATTGTCTTTCACTAGATCGCATGTTCAAACATAACGGAAGCCAAACATTCTAAACCTTGGAGCTACTGAAAGATTTACCCGATCGTTAAATTCATGACCCCAAATTTAATCAAGCTGCGGATAAGGTTACCTGGATGTCAGTTTTTCCAAAAACAAAAGTAAGATGGTGAAGGGTTAGTATTAAGCTAAAAGATGGGCTTAACCCATGAAGATGATATTTCGAGGTTTAATTTATCTGTTACTAGGATCAAAGCCTAGAGTTTTTACTCCTAGTAGGAGTAATTTTTTCCCAAGAACAGAGTAAAGTAAGGGCAGCTTCGACTTTTCACTCGTACTAGAAATTTGTTAAAGAACCCGGTTTGGCCGTTGACCCGAGAAACCGATTCGGATACCATCACCACCTCCGTCGAGGGGGCAAAGACAAACCACATGGCGGCGGCAGAGTCCGATCCGAAACCTGCTTCCGCTGTCCACTCCTCTGCCGTGAAAGGCGGCAGAACGGTGGAGGAGTGCCAAGACATGATTAGGAGAAGCCTAAGAAGTATTTTTATTATTTTGCTTCGTTTTTGTAACTCTCACCTCTCTTTATCTCTCTCCTTGTCCCGTCCAAGGTTTTAAGGGTTTTTAGAGCTTTTCTTTTTGCTTAACCAATTAGCCTGAACTTTCCATCAACTGGAATTTGTTTGTATATCTATACATGCATAGTTACGTTAGCTTTTATGGATTGCAGCTCCAATGGTGAAATTTCTGAAGGAACATTTGGAGAAAGCTGGATGCGGGTTTGGGGAAAAGTTCATCAACGCCGTCCATTGCGACAAGGAGATCAGTGGCGGTTATACCCGCGGCGAAGGGGTAACCTTAAACCCTCCCATTGTGTTGACAGACTATCACAGACATTTATCTTCATCTAATTAGCTTAATTTATTCAAATTTGGCTCATGCTTTGTTTGGAGTTTGGACCATGGGTAAGGAAGGGAAAGTTCAAAATTTCCCCCTCCCTTGTTTGGTTTGAGAGAGAAGAGAAGAGAAGAGAAAATGGCAAAATAGAGTACTAAACACTGTTAAATTTTTTCCTTTATTTTCCTCTCTTCCCTCACTTTCCACGTGTAAATCCAAACAGAGCGTTAATCTGTAGTTTAAATTGCTGCTGAAAATCAATCTCAGTTTGTGAGAGTGAGACTGGTTTCTTATCAGTGTTTTCTGATTTGCCGTCCAGCACTTATCGAATGTCAAGTTGATGCATCACAAAAATTGTTCAATGAATCTGCCTCGTTTTATCACTTATTTGAGCTTTTTCTCTTCGCTTACATTAAGTATTTCTCTATCTGTGTAGATATTTTTGCAATTGAGTCTTCCAGTGGTACTTTCTTAAAAAGTTAAAAGGATATTGGAGTAGAACTTTGAAATTATTTTTGCATATCCACTAACCCTCACAGGTTCAAGGAAAAAAACTGGAATAGATTTTTTTCCAGATAATACTATGTTCTGCTTAAAAAGTTGGGAAAATTTTAGTGTCTCTGCCTTGTAGACTGAATCTGGAGTCAACATAGTGGACAATGTTATGTTTTATTGATGCAAACTGGATTGTAAATTCATAATGATTTTAATTTGTATTTCATTTTTTCTTATTATGTTCATCTGTCTCTTCCTTCATGGAACCCATCCATGGATCTCGAATTATCTTCTTCTTCTTCTTCTTCTTCTTCTTGCCAGATGGCAAGCTTCTGAATGTGTATTCTTTTGCTATGTGTCCAGATAATGGTGTGTAGTAATCACATGAACGTCCAAGATGAGGTCAACCAAGTAGTTATCCACGAGCTCATTCATGCGTATGATGATTGTCGTGCCTCAAACTTGGACTGGGCTAATTGTGCTCATCATGCTTGTAGCGAGGTTAGCACCATTAGGCCAGCTTACTGTATCATTATTTATTTTGTTGGTTGAGTTTCTCAAGTCATACAATTCTTTTCACAATTCTCAATTCAACGTGAAACAGATTCGGGCTGGTCATTTAAGCGGTGATTGCCACTACAAGCGAGAATTGCTCCGTGGTTTTATGAAGATACGAGGTCATGAACAAGTGAGTTCACTCTCTTTTTTAAGTACTTATTTGCTAATTATGACACTAGTTCATTGGCAGAAGAAAATTCTGGTCCCTCGTGAATTTATGGGGTATGCTAATCTCTCTGATATGAAGACTTTGTTGGACAATAATACAGCATGGACTTACTGTTAGAACTAGTTAGAAGTGTTTCACTTCATTGTCCTTATAACCAGAAGCCAAGCAGCTTGGTATCTAGCTCAATACTTCGTTGTCCTTATAATCAGACTTGACTGTGTAGTATTGAACAGTGGTATACAGCATGGGCACCAGTAAAGTAAAAAGCATCTGGTTAATGTTGCTTTTAGTTTGGTGCTTAAGTTTTCTTTTTCGCTGCCTGGCATTTGTATTTGGAGAAACATTGTGTGCTTATCTACTTAGACTACTTGAGAGTTTATTTGTGCACATAAATTGATTTGGGTCTCTAGGCCTGCCCTCTCTGATGGCATTTGTAGATGTTTGTCAGTTGGTTGCAGTACGTGTAGAGGACCTAGAGATTTTATTTCCTGGAAAGATAAACAATAAGGTTTTTTAAGTTTAATCTTCTGTTGCATTCTTCAGGGAGGGAAACCACCCTTCTATAATTCACCCCAAGGGTGATATAGAAGCAATGTTTTGTTTATAGCGTATCAAGTTACAGTGAAGAACCCTACTTAGTTCTTGCATGTGGCTCCTTTTGCACCAGCAAGTTCACGGGTATAACTTGTTCGCTCATGTTTGGCATGATGTGTAATGACTTGTAATTGGGTGGATTTTTATGAAAATTTGTGACATGAAGGGGTTACTACCCTTTTCTGTTTAGCGAAATGCCAAAGAACACCATGATCGGGACAAAGTAAATCTTCTGATGAGGGAGGGAGAAGGAGAAAAGCAAATTCTCCTTGCATATTTGAATGATTCCGATAATCTGTGCTGGACATCATTAGTTAACATCATTAGCTGACTAGTTACTTGACAAGAAACAGTTTTTTTTTTCTTTTCTTTTCTGGTAGTTAGTAAACCTGTGAATGTGTGTGCTCTGTGCGCAAGGGCTAGCAGTTAATTGTATCATAGGGCCCTAAACTTGGTCTTTCTTGTTCTACTTTTCAGAATTAGAGCTAATACTATTAGACAATCTAATGTCTTTATTACAGCCAGGTCGTAAATGTGGGACACACAGCATGTTTCCTAGCACTATATATGTTAAAACTTTGTCAATTTTTCATAGGTGACTTGTATAAATGAAGTTACCTTCGTGTCTAACTCGTTTCAATAACTGATGTGCTTTAACCGGCCATTTGTAGGACTGTGTAAGAAGAAGAGTCATGAAATCAGTGATTGCTAACCCGTACTGCTCCGAAGCTGCTGCTAAGGATGCTATGGAAGCTGTTTGGGATGTTTGCTACAATGATACAAAGCCGTTCGACAGAGCTCCTTGAAACAGGGGACTTACTGTATCTGTCAATGCCGATTGGCCTACCAGCTAGCTTTCTAATCGGTCTACCTTATGATCTGTTCCATGACTAATCCTGGCGGTTAGCGAGATAGTAAATTTTCCCTCCCATTTCTATTATTTGAGGAATATTTTTTGGGAAACAAATAATGGGGTTGTTTCATTTAGAGTTTCCCTTCATTTTTGCAGTAAGTTAAGGTGAAGAGCTGAACAATTCTGTTCGAGTGCTATACAAAGTTTATACAAATCAATTATTGAGCTTACACTTAATGAATTCCTCATTTTTTGATGAATAATTTGCTTCTGTTGGACCAAACGGTATGACAATCGATGATTGTAATGATGGGATGCTGGTATTGTTAGGGCAGCGTATTTGTTCAAGTTTGAGTTTTAACATGACAATAGGAAGTTGATTTTTTTTTCATCTCGTTGAAATTGCATTAACTAGCTTGCATAGTTTGTTTAGCGTAGAAGGATTAGAAAACAAAAAAAAGGATTAGACCTTACATCACACCATGTACGGAGTTTTACTATTAGACCTCACATAAAACCTTACTCCTCCAACCCCTTCAGGCTTCAGACTTCAATATCATGACAGTTGCAATATTTGTGGCCAAGGGAATGAAATTGGGATAAAGAAAAAAGTACAAGCGAAACCTTTACTGAATGAGCAATGCTACATACACATTACACAGATTTATGTGCACATATTTGTTTTGAACCGTTCGATGCACGTGAAATAAATCGCCCATTATTTTGCGAGCCCGCATGCATTGAATGATTCTGGACACATCTGTGTCTGAACAGGTGCACGTAAATCTGTGCACAAGGACTTTTTGTTACGGAATTGCATGCATATGAACAAGAACAAAGGTAGGAACAAAGTTAGTAGGTTGCTTTATAGGGGCTATTCTTTATTAAGAACTTGTGAAAATTGTGCACAAGAGATGATGTTATGGGGAGCATGTTCTATTGCCATTTGCTTTATTGATTTTCGAAACCAAAGGATTTGGATTAGTAGAAAGAACAAAAAGAAGTTCCAGCATGCCATGTATCTATATTTGAATATATGTGCCATGTCCCCACCTACATCAGGCCCATATTGATGAACCAGAAAAAGGAAGACAGAAACTACTTAGTATAATGCAAGATTACACCCATATAAGACAGGATTGGGGGTGGAGTTAAAGTTGTACATGGGGGACAATATGAAGATAGTTGAGGTTATTAAGGTTGTTATTTGTCTCACTTTGCTTATTGGAAAGAAGAATGTTCTTGCTGAGGGACAACAGTACCATTACAACTCAGGTACAAATCAGCAGCTATGTTAGTTCAGTTCTTTTGCTAGATTTTGATCCTGTCATTATTGCATAGTGTGGTTCACTAGAATACTCTTCGAATGGTCATCTCTTGGCCTCCTAGTAGAATGGTCATTCATCTGTATTGGTGAACGACGATTCCATTTGTAGTGTACATTCTGATTGATGAACAGTCTGATCGATGATCATTTGATGCCGGATTCCAGTGAACCAAACGCTATAATAAAACAATATTCATGCATTGTGTATGTAATATGCAGGGAGAATGGAATCAGGGGACCAACATCAGGTAAGGGGGAGAACTATGCACAGGAAAGAGGCGGCTGCTGGTTGGTGGTTGACGGAGGATTACTCTCACCCTCGGAGTCGAAGGCATGTCCACAATGATGTACAACCATGAGTGTTGATCTGTCTCTCGATATCATGCTACTGGGAGAGCTCATGCAGGGATGCCAAGTGAAAGCAATTTTGTTGTTGAGTCTGCTTCAAAAGCGGGCGAGCATTACTCATTACCGTGATTGGTTATTATATCAATTATTAGGGGTTCACTATTTTAAGTGAACTCGAATGCTGACCTACTAAGTGTGTAACCCAAATCGGACTCGTAAAGTACTGTTCGTCTCTATAACATGCACCACATCCGCCAAAAAGAATTCATCATCAGAAAGCTATATGTTATGTGTTGTCTCTCTCTCTCTCTCTCTCTTTCATCATCAGAAAGCTATGTTATGTTGTCTCTCTCTCTCTCTCTCTCTCTCTCTCTCTCTCTCTCTGCCTTGTTATAATGCATAATCAATGTTATCCCTTGAAGTGATAGCCGAAAGAGGAGTATGACAGCTTGATTTTGTCCCCCTTTAAGAGCCTCGAGAGAGAGACATAAATAATGGTATGTATCTTCTTTTTTGGTCAATCGGAAATTCAGATCGTATATATCATGTACGCGTCATTTTTCTCCCATCTCGTTTGTGAGAGAGAATTATATATTTGTACTTCCATTTTCAAAATATGATTATCATATTCAGTACCGCTCCTCCCTCTGGTAAAAAAGTGAGATCCGCATGCACAAACAGTAAACTGTTGGGAGTATTAGCTAAGCTTCCATGTTCTAAAAGGAATACTGAGAGAGAGATTCCAATCTTCCTTTAACTTTGGGATTTTGTTATGCTTTTGCCCGTATCTTAGGACGCCGGATAATTGCGTTCATACACCCTTCTCCTTGGAAAATTTTTTAGTGCCGGGAGGGTATCACGTAGTGCCCGCTTGGTGCTTCCGAGCCGTTCATTACATTTTTTAGACGGCTTGGATTTGGAGAGAGAAAGTGTTGGGGCGAGAGGAGAGACATGGTTTCAGTCCGAGCCGTCCAAAAGTGCATTGGATGGCCTAGTTGTGCCGAGTGAGTACCATGTGGGATACACCCACCCGGCACCGAAAAATTTATCCTTTTCCTTGATGTCTGGCTGTTTTTTTTAAAATTGTTTTCTTTAGTGGAAAAATAAGAAAATTATGCAATGTACTTGTTGGAAAAATAAGAAAATTATGCAATGTACTTGTTAGACGGTTAGTGAGTTAGCGGCCGGTTAGTGATGGACCTGATGGTGAATACTCTACTGATTTAGATGAAATTAGTAAAGCATCCAACCATTTGATGTGTCCGGAACTGACGTGCAGTGATGGTGAATACTCTACTGATTTAGATGAAATTAGTAAAGCACCCAACCATTTGATGTGTCTGGAACTGTTTGATGCATCCGGAACTCATGTGCATCAAACAGTTCCGGACATAGATTCCAAATCTATGTACCAAAAGCTGTGTACGTAGCGTTTCTCTATTACATCTCTTTTGTCATCTTGTCGGCTCGCTATCCTTGACAAGTCTTGCTCGTTAATACGAATTGAAATGTAAAAGAATGAATGGTGTAGAATACATGGAGGCCCAATTTCATGATCAATTGGACTGGTCGAAGCCTCGGAAGCCCAAACGTTGTTTAATTGCATATTACCCAATTTGGCAACTTTCGGACGAACTCGGACCGGGCCCAAACTTGGTGGTCTGACTTATTTTCGCGCTGCGATCAATACTCACCACCCTAAGTTTGTGACTGATATGTTTTTCGGCCTAATTCCTTCGTTTAGGCCTCCAATTGGACGTTTTTGTTGTTTTAGGAAATATATGTTTTGTTAATAACTTTTAGCGTATAATTCCGTAGAAGTTTATTCTTTTTGGGAAAGTCATGTTTTTCTTTCTTTTTTCCAATTTTATTATTTTCCCCAAATTTTGGGAATTTTCATTTTTGAGTTAGAGTTTTGCTAGGGTTACGTTTTTTCCCTATAAAAAGAGTTGTAACCTAATGTTTATGTGGCTTTCTATCAATAATATTCAGACTTTGTCTTTTTCTATTGAGGATTTAAAAACTGCTCGTGGCTACGAGTACCTATTGGTCCTATCATTCGTTTGATTAGTACGCAACTAATCTCTTTGTTATTTCCGCTGCGTCAAAGAAACTAGACCAGAAACAGTATCCTCAACACAGTCGGGATTATGGTTGGCATCGATGATCGCATGTCAATCTCTCAAATCTGTAAACTCTCATTGCTGATCAACCAAATAATTAGTTCCATACGGGAATAATGGATTCTGTGGGAGTCACCGTAATATTCATCTATGTAGGCAGTGAAACAAATGAACTCCTAATTACGAAAACAATATCAGTGAACCAGAGAAACCTAGAAAATCTTGTCTACTAGCAAAGGTGATTTTTTTTGAAACAAGCCCAGCTATGAGTCCGGCAGGCTCCTGAGACAGTATGATGAACTACGAAAGATGAAAGAACAAAAAGCACTCATTTGCAGACCGCAACAACAATGGTTTATATGAGAAAACAAGCTAAGCCTTTGGTGGTGGGTTCAGGGGGGTGGGGTTGTCATCTCTCAAATCTTCCGCAATCATCAGATGATTCCCATGACAAAACTGATTCCAGCCAAGGCATCAATAAATCAACGAAGAACGAAACAGAAAAGATGACAGTTCGACATCAACTGCCTTAAGAAGTCGACCCAGCAGCAACATTTGATTTCTATACTTTCGTCCTCTTACCTACTTAACGAAACAAATTGGCAGGCACGTATCAACCAATTTGTCAGTCAACTCAGAACTGTGTTGCGTAGGGATGTTCAACTAATTAATGATACTGAAATTCCAGAACAAGACAATATCATTCCCTAAATCCTACCCAAGATACAAGAAGAAATTTGCCAAGAAACCTGAATATTCGCAGCTGTTTCTGTGTCTTTGATACGGAATTAGATGAATCTGACTTGGTCACTAACTAGTATGAGTCCATGTAACAAATCTAGATGAGGTGTCCAAGTCAGACTCATACTAGTTAGTTAGTATCCAAGTCAGATTCATCTAATTCCGTATCAAAGACACGGGAACATGTATGAATATTCAGGTTTCTTAGCAAATTTCTTCATGTATCTAGATTGAATGATGTTTATGAGGTGTGTTAAGGCTATTGCATGCATTATATTTGAGTTCTGCGCATAGATCATGGATTTGAAATACAAACTATATTTGCTAGGGTGCATGTCCAACTAAACATGTCAGAGGTGGATCCAATACCCTTTTCCAAGTATCGAGTGTCTGACATGGATAATTTACGAGCTTAGAAGAGTCCATGTAACATGTCAAACAAGTGAGCTATTGATTCATTGGCGTACTGTAGGTCTCACTTTGATCTGGGGTTGGAAAGAGGACGGGAGAGTCTCTAGTTTTGCATTTTTCAACCCAAGGGATCTAGTAACAAAGATATAAGATCACACACAGAAGGTCGGAATATTATAGGAGCTCACCCCTGGAAGTTTATAAACAAGCAAATATCAATTATTTCACCCAAAAGATGGTTACAAAATCCAGAAAATTATTGGTGAGGTGAGGACCAAGGCCAACAACAAAAACAATGACAGAATCCAACTGTTCCCAATCATTGGGGGTATGGCCGGGGGGATGGGAGACAGACCTAAACTTTGGCAATATATGCACAAAGTGGCTACTCTAAGAAAACATCACTAAAACAGAGACCCCCTATACCTCCCAGAACTGAGGAATTAAAGGGGCGTTTTGCTGCGGGACCACAACCCCAAATCAAACCCAAAAGGCATCGGAGATGGCAGGCCCAGAGACCCAAATCAAAAGGAGCAGCCTGAATCAAGATAGTGTACAATCCTCCTGAGTCCATGCCTTCGAAATTCTAAGCCAGTTTTCATGTGCATGGAAACTCTATCAATGGCCCTCTTCATGACATCAACATTTGTGTCATCGCTCTACATGCTATTGACTATGGAAACCAACACCCTTGTTTGTGAAAAAAAGCCACTAAGCCCAAGGTGATATAGAACAGATTCAAATTGATCCATAAATTGATAGACGTAAATCTAGTTCTCTCTCTCTCTCTCTCTCTCTCTCTGTGTGTACTTCATTTCCACTATAAAGCGATTTAAAATGATGCCTAAGGTTGGCCAAATGCCCAAAGGTAGCGCCACGAGCATCAAAGTAGGAGGTAAAAATCTCATTTTGCCCTAACATAAACTCAGCAACAATTAAAATGTCAAACATGGATGCCAGGTCGCATACTACGTCTAGCTTCTTTTTAAAATTACATGCATCTCAAAATATTTACCAAAACAAGCACTTATTTGCGAAACACAGACAAGTGAACATGCATTTCGCAAATAGAACATGTTGATTGTTGAAACACCTATAAAAGGCACTGGTAAATTGGTAATAAGTTCCAAGTAAATCAAGGTGATCCCAACAGTTGTGAAAATCAGAACCCAAACTTACAACAAGTTAATGCTGCTTGCCAACAACTTAACAAATTCACCATTTTTCGTCAACAAAATGAACAACAAATGTTGCAATTATTCTTGAATAACAGGCAAAATTGACCCATTAAAGCCCTTCCCAATCTCTTTGGCCAAACACTGATACCATATCAGTAAATCACTACATTGTTTAGCCACTAAACAGAACACCATAAACCCTAATCCCAATAGACAAATTCTTACCAAACCAAGCCCTAAGTGCGCTTCCTGAGACGCTTCCTCAGCTTCTTCAACTTGTGCTTGTTCATCTTCTTCTTCCTCTTCTTCTTTACACTATCTGCCCACAGACCCTCGTCGGAAACGACGTCGTCGGCGTCGGATGGCACGAACCCAGTTGAATAAATGGGGTTTAAACATAACCCAAATGGAAAACTTGGAAAGATCGGGGTCGCATCAGGAGGAATCGAATCCCCTGTTTTGAAAGGGATAAAACTGGTAATGGTGGGATCGTGATGAAGATGTGTTAAGAGGGGTGGTATGAGATTTGGTAGAGTTGGTTTAACCAGAGTAGTGGTGATAAGTTTGGAAGATTGCTTTTTGATTAGGTTTTGGAGAAGAGAAGCCATTGAGGAGAGATCTGAAGGCGTTAGAGAAGGGAATTTGAGATTCAGGATTTTAGGGTTTTGTTTTGGAGAGCCTGCCCATTGCTGGCATTGTGCTTGTGTTCTTCGTTCGAGATTTTGGTTGGACCCCTTTTTGTAATTAACCAAAAATTAGGGATCATTTTGGTGAGGGACTTGATGGGGAAAAAAACGAAAAAGTCTTGTCACACAGAGGAAATTGGCCCAGATCATCTGCAGATTCTTGTCGGATCTCGTAAAAATGATTCTAACCGCGGTTTTTTTTAAAAATATTTTTTTTATAGAATCTTATAAAAAATCATCTCAATAGATATTGGTAGGAGTTTTTCCAAAATTTGTAAGACGAAATTGACTGATTCACCTTATGAATTTTGAAAAGGCCTTTATTGATGTCCCATCGAGATAATTTTTCACAAGAATCCCTAAAAGAGATAATTTAAAAAAATTAAACCGTTCGAATGATCTTTTCGAAACCTGAAATGAGGCCTAGAAAAAATCTATGGATGATCTATTCTCCAATGAGATTAAATTCTTTACACCGTTAATGTAAACATCCAAATCAATTATATTGCGCTACGTTGACATGTTTTATTGATTGAATCCATTGTTTTACTACATAGCGCAATATAATTGATTTGGAGGAAATAAATGTTTACACCGGCGTCATAAAGAATTTATTTTCTTCTCCAATTATCTGCTGTGTGAATAATTTGGGAAAAAATGAAAAATGCATAAATAGGAGAACATACAATTGCCCCCATGCAGGATCGAACTACAGACCTCCAGTTTACAAGACTGGCGCTCTACCACTGAGCTATAGGGGCTCTGTACTCCCAAATGCTGCTTACAAAATTATTATTACTTTCTAATATCAAACTGAATTTAAAAACTTGACTTGTTGGAAGCCCTATCTCATTTCTTCATCAACCGCCTCCAATTTGACAAAACCACTATAAAGTCCGACACAAAAATCAATTTTAATTTAAACTTGGAAGAAATTTGGACTCAATTGTCGAGATACGTACCTTTAATCTTGTTTGGATGTCGCTACCTTTAAATGTTTTTTTATTTGATGTGTTTTTCACGATGAAAGTGTTTGTATCGTATTGAGTTGCCAAAGTAAAGAGATGAAAATTACAAGAGTGATGTTTAATTGCCTCCAACATTTTTTTGTTACTTAATTACGTGATACATGAAGTGGAATTAAATTAACCAGTTATTCGATACACGCTATATTAATTCTATGTATCAATGATCTATCACGAGAGAAAATGTGTGTGTATATAAATATTAAAAAGAAATGTGGTATGTAAGGCATTTTCCACATTATAGTAAAGAGACATTTCTCAGCTTCTACTAGAAAGTTGAGCTAGCTAACAAAAGGAGAGATAGGCTGATAGCCAAACAATAAACTCCATCAAATTAAATTAAGCACTCAAAACATTTGCAGTTTATTTCATAAAACCACGTGAAAATGGCTCTTATTTATTTATACAAGCATATATAAGAGGACCAACCTCGTCAAAGTCCACAATTGTGACCTAAAAGTCACATTATTTGACATCAAACAAACCTTATTCCATAAAGGAAATTAAACAACGTACAAACAAACACAGACCGCATTATTACTTAGCTATATATCAAGACTGCACCTTGAAAACCTTCAGTACAGTGCTGCCATGGCGTCTTCATCGTGGCAGCAGCAAAAAGTGACGTACTTCTCCATAGCACGGAGGCACTCCGGGCACCTCATGCCCTCCGGAATCCTACCGGTACCAGCCGTGCTCAGAAACTCAAACCGGCAGCATGGGTGCTCAGTCCCATGAAGCTTGTCATGATGATCCTTGAACGATCGGTCAAATCCTTTAGTGGCTATGTTTTCCTTCCACAAGTCGTACTCCAGCAAGGTTGGCATCACTTTGGTCCCATGTCCGTTCACCACCACTGCCGCCCCTCGGCTCAGCACGGCCCAGCCTCCGCTCTTGTCGTAGCTCAGCAGTTTCTTGATTTCCTGCATCATGGGGTCCTGGTCGTCGATCCTCCCGAGCTGGATCTTGGAAAACAGCATGCTCTCCAGTCGAGTCCAGAAGAACCATATCATGAGGTCTTGCCATGTGTGGCTGAGCTTCTCGTTTGTGATGGTGGTGACGATTTTCCGGACTTGTTCTTTCTTGCTGCTCTTTCCCACGTAGACCATCTCTAGAGGGATACGAGCGGATTGCGCGACGGATCGTGCTGTCGCAGTGAATCTTCGGATCCACTCGATGTCATCCCCTCCGTACACGAAAATGTATTTCTCATCCTTTATCTGATAAAATGAAAATTTTCATGTTATGTTAGACACCTCAGGTCACTCGTACCTAAAAGTACCTCCAAAAGTGCGTGTACCCCTATTTTTGTGAAATTGTATTGTAACAGAGTTATGGGTACAAAAGATTTTGACCTCTATACGGTTTCGTGAAATTTTAGCCACAAGATTGCACAAAAGTATATTCCCATGGCAAAATTGAATGAAAATGTATTTTTGTGAAATCATGCCGCTGAAATTGCATGGAAACAGAAATCTATGTTAAGAAGATTTTGACTTCTATGTTAGAGCAAGTCCAATGGGAGCATGATCGAACTAAAGAAGTTACATATATAGATAGCCTATAGTTTTGGTGCAAGACTATGTTTATGCATGTATTAATATTTAATGTGACAATAGCAACCCATATTTGTGGGGAAAATTTTCTTACCCAATTCAGAACTGTTTGGTCAATACCATTCACAAGCAACTCAAGCTTCCAAGTCTCCTCCCTCCACAAATTCTCCTCTCTCAAGCTAGTAAAAGGGAAAGCATTGCTCCCCCAGATCCACATCATGTGTATGGCATTGGGGCTCACCACCCTCCCCTGCGGGTCCAGCACCACAAGGATAGGCTTGTTGCGAAAATGCCACCTCTCCCTCACGAACCTGATCACCGCCCGATTGATCAGAGAAGGGTGGTGCACCGTGTACCACAGCATGGTGGATTGCAGGCTCTCAAACTGTTTCTGCATCGGGTCTGTCCACTGCTGCACCGAGCGGTCCACAATCGGGATCCAAACCACTTCGTACAGGTTGTCCAGCCTTGTCGCGTGTTGTCGGGACTCATTGTAGATTTGTTCGAGAATCGATAGCTCGTCTGGGGATATGTATAGGCTTGATATTAGGAGTAGCACATTCTTCCTCCTCAGAACATCGAGACTAACCTGTTTTTTCAATCCACGGAGACAAAGAAGTTGGTGAAAAAAGTATGTTCAATATGGCCCGAGACACCCTGCATTACTAAAAATAGAGTTCATGTTCAATGTTCAAACCCTTTTCTTGGAAGAACCATCATAGAGTGGTAGCAGATCATCCCTGGGATAAATCAGGGCCTTGAGAACTTTCATGTTGTCAATATGGATTATTTCGAAGATATGCGACAGGGCCTCGTAAGATTCATTATTCCTCTTCTCCTCTGCACGAAAAACGCAAGAATATTTAGTCACTTTGATTGTCCATGTCTTTAGCTACAACGTTCATTCATTTGAACTGGTTAATTAGAGGGCATGTATACCTATGAGTTGGTTGCAAATGTTCAATTGCTTCGTGAGATGCTCATATATGTTGTTGATTTTGTGAGCCAAGGTAGATAGTTCCCATGCCTCCGTGGTGGATGTCCCATACCTGAAATGGTAACATGCATGTACGGTTATAGTAAGTCCAACAAGCTAGGGAACTATCGTGTTTCAATAAAATGATCGATGTAACCGTAGTATTTCTTCAATTAAAATCATGTACATCTAGATGGATTTTCTATTTTACGACGACTAGTCTAAGACTCAAGCTTTCAATGTACTTGTTTTGGGTGCTTAGCATTGGTCTTCTGAATTCTTGATTTCCAAAATTCTAATCCAACATATATATATAGAAAGATCTGATAATGGAATGAGATAGTATAAGACACATGAAAGACGACATACTCATGGCCCATGCTGGTGAGGCTACTGATCTGAGCCGCGCAAGCCACGACTCCTCTCATGGTCCAATAAACGGCAGTTGGAATAGTATTCGCTGCTGCAGCCATTGCCGGCACATCAGGAGTAACATAAGCGGAAGGAAGCTCCTTGAACGCGACGATGCACCTGGTCAAATCCAACATGGCCCTGATGAGATTGTTAAGGGCATCAAACTTGGGTTTCAATGGGCCTGAATGCTCCATAATGATCGGTAGTTGCTTGAGGATCGCCATCGCTTTGGCGAGCTGGTTGGACGAGTAGATTTGTGCCAGGAGCCAGAACTCGCCATAGTGAAGTGCAAAGGCTGCCAGGGTCAGCACCAGCTTAGCATCCCATGTGTAGTTTGACAACATGTTTAGCAGAGAGACTGTTGTTTGGTGTCCGTCTTCACCACCCAGACACTTGTATGCTATCTGAAAATCCATCTTTCCAAGGTAAAACTCACATACTTTGGATAATCAAACATTGTGCTCGTATGTGTTTCACGAATGAAAGATATAGGTACGCGGAAAATTGTAATGCAAAGTGCACAGAAAAACTAATGTATGGTCCAGATTTGGATATGATCAAGTGGGAATTGAACCATGCCTTCAATGAACCGGATCCATTGGTCAGATTTTTTGTATATATATTTTTGTGCATGCAGTATATTAATTCTTGGTGCTTAACAGAAATAATGTGTGTGTATAATTGCATTAGTCAATCTGACGTGTGACCTCGCATGAAATTCGATCAATTATATACGATAGCGCGTCAAGCATGGCAATGGCGCTGGTTTGCTGAGCTTTGTCCTCCACGCTCTGTGCTTGTCCGTGGATGACGCCCTTCAATAAGATCACCATTGAATCAGCAATAAGCATTCACCCACTGCGAATACAGTATTCGCACGGAGGATTAATTAATGAAGGATTACACATACCGGGAGAATGCTATCGACGGTCAGAGTGGCACGACTGAGGATATCCTCGACGAGGTTTAGAATGGGCTTGACGTCAATGTCGCGGCCATCTGGACTGTGGGTGGCCTGGATCTGCTTCAGCATCACACTGTCGTCGGACGCCATGATCATTCTCCGGTCACTCTTGATAAGTTGCTGCATGGAAGGGCTGCTCCCAGTCCCCGGTAGTACCAGCTGTTTGCTAGCCATTTTTAGCAGAGAGAGGGAATTGTAGCTATAATGTTTTGAGAGAGAGAGAGAGAGAGAGGGAGGGCTTTGTGTGCTTCTTCTTGTAATCTGGTATGCTCTATTTATAGCATGGGAAATGGAACCAAGAATGGGATGGATTTACATTCCTTGCTTCCAATGAAATTAAAATATTCCCCTCAACGTATGTTTGAAGCCTAGGCTTTTTTGAGGAGTAAGGACGTCCAGTCTGTCCCCACATATATTTGCCTTTCAATGTGGGTGTCCAAGAATCTTGTACGTGTAGAGTGAATTCAAAGTCTGTAAATTTCCGGGGCATGCGGTAAATAACTGTCGCAATTGATCGAGCTTTTAACTCTAACCCGGTTCTGTAGACATTGATCGATCCATTCAAATCAAGCATCATGCATGCAAAGGCGCTCTAGCTACCACTGAGCTATGGAGGCCTCATTTGCATCAGAACGTCGCTTACTATTAATTAATTTATGAGATAAAACTTATTTACGCCTCGTTCAGATCATGAAAAAATTGCAAAGGGACGGTGGTTCCTGCAACACTTACATATATTAAAAAATATGGTTAAAAAATTAAGTGTTTTAATTTTCAATTCGTTTGAATCTGTTAGAGGTGGCAATCTCAATCCATATTTTTTAAATCCGTCCACTTATAACCCAACCCAACCCGGCCATATTTTATAATGGGTTGATATGGGTTCTGTAACGACCCGGATTTTCGTCCTATTTTTTTTTTTCGAATAAAGAAATTATTTTTAATCGAATAGTCTATAGTAATCGATTAACTATTTTAAAGTGTAATTAGATTAAACCAAAACCTAGATTAATTTTTCGTGACTAAAATTAGTTTAGCAAAATTTTAATTCAACATGTAATTATAAATGTGTGTGCATATTTATCTATATTATTCATACTAATAATCATCCCACAATTTATGGGATTTGGTTACCCATCTCTCACCAATCTCTCCCTCTATCTTTATTTTTTTTTACTTACCCACTTCCCTTCAAACTCTTCCTAAACTATAGCTCTTTTTAATCTCAATAACATCTCACCTCCTTCCAATTACTCTATAAAACCAATCCCCGAGGAAAAAAAAAAAAAAAAGATCGATCACCCAATTTCAATTTTCGTCCATATCACGTCCCTCTGTTCACGGCCTGTTCCTTCCTAGTTGCTGTCATTTTTAGGCCTAAGTTCCTTCACGAATGTTGTAGAGGGCGTCGAGAGCTTCGATTTCGACCCAAGAATTACCCAAAAAGGTCAAGGATTGATAGAGTTATCGCTGTCCAAAGATCAGTAAAATTCTCGGATTTCTGTTTCTAGACAGCAAACAGGACTTATGAAAACCCCCACTTTTCTCCTAGTTTGAATGGTTTTCGGGCCTCGACTTCTTCACGAAAGTTGTAGAGCGTTTCAAGATCTTCGCGTTAGATACAAGAATCGTCCAAAAAGGAAAAGATTTGGTCAAGTTATTCCATTCCAAAGTTGCTGCTCGAATATCGATCTTTCGCCGCCAAACGAAAACCCACCGGACTCCACCGAATCGCTTTGTTCGGATTGAAGGTAGATTAATCCTTCTCTTATCTCTCCCTAAGTATATTATTGTACTAAGATCTTAGTCTTTATGATTAAAATAAAAAAAAAAGAATCGAAATTAGAATAGAAAGAACGAAACTCTTTTTTTTTTCCCTGAAAAATTCACTGTTCATAAGCGTGGTACTGTTCACTTTTTTACTGTTCATACTGGTTGGTAAAAATAAAACCTCAATTACAGTTTTCCCCTTTATCTATTAAAGTGAAGTATTTCAGCCCTTATGCATTGTTAACCTATTAAAATTAGCCCTTGAAGTTTATTTAGGTTATTTGTTTTGGCCCAAAATGTTAATTACTTCTGAAATTTTTATTTGGAAAAACGTTCTTACTTTAGACATCGTGACCACACAAGACTAAGGGTAACAGTCCATTCATAAAAAGTTTATGATTGCATTGCTTGCTATTGTCTTAATTATTATTTTGATTAATTGTATATTGCTCCGACACTTGATTTATATGCTAGATTGGACATTAGAGACATGGGGTGGTATGCGAATAGAATTCACTTAGACGATGTTTGGTAATGGATAAATTGGAAAGTTTTATTTTTAGAATGCCTGCAGGCGAGATGTTGAGATGTGATGAGTTGGATGTGATGATTTGAAACTGGCAAAGTAAGCCCAGTGATGAATTGAATCTGGCGAGAATCCAGTGATGAATTGAAACTGGCAAAGTAAGCCCAGTGATGATTGTGATGTGGTATATAAGATAGGCGAACCCTAGTTATGATTCGGGCATGATAAGCTTCCTTTTGTTGTAATGAGAGGGATACACACTGGGTACATAACTTAGGTGCAATCCGCGACAACAAAAGAAAGTGAGCTCATGGGACAGGGCATAGCTAGCGGTTGGGGAGGAAAGATCCCGCGGAGGAGATCTTAGATTTCACGATAGGTTAATGGATAGTAAGGAATTGGTTTATGTGAAAAAAATCTTTGTTTTATTTCTTCATCATCTTATCCTGCTGCTTGCTAACTGTAAAGTAAGAGGGGTGATTGGATTAGATTATTCTACTGGGTGATTTTATCACTCACGGATACGTTTGTATCCTGGTAAATCGTTTGCTTCGGCGATCAATTTGTCAGATGGCGCAGGATTCAATGACGGTGCAGTTCAATGCAGAAAGAACATCAGGAATGGAGATCCCGTATGCTCAGGATTCGTGTCAAGCCTAGAGTCAGCTCTGAAGTTAATGTATTTTGAATCTATAAATTTTCTTGAGATTGTAATAGCTAAACATTTCTTTTGGAAAATCATATTTATTTAGCAAATTTTCTTAAGAAAATTATTTTATTTTGCGCCCGAAAAGTCGGGGCGTTACAGGTTCAAACCATGTAAATCCATATTTACATGGGTTTATATGGATTGAAAATGGGTCAAATATGGGTTAGACTTAAAACCCAAACTTTCGTAGTACTTTTCTATCTTCTTCCTCGTCGTCGCATTTTCTGTTGTTGGATCTGTCACTCTACGTACTCACAACCATTTGTACATATTTCTCTAGAGAGAGAGAGAGCAACCGGTTTCAACAAACTCTCATATTATTGTTTTCTTCGAGCTGATTTCCTGTTGTTGTTCCCAAAATAATACTCCTGCATAATAAAATTTAGTTCGTGAAAATTTTAATTCAAATCCTGCATAATATCAATTGATTTTTTAGGACAAATGGTGGAAAATTAGTCCGACAAGTGGTATTTTGGTTACACAATGCTACTTTTTGCTACAACTCTAAAAGCGTACGTGCAGAAATTGAGCAAGAAAGTTCAATCGAAATTGAATTATTAATTCGAAGGTTCGACTCAAATTCATCTGTTATATACTACTTCCTCCATCCCCAATTGTTTGCCTCAACGAAAAGTTGTGCAATTTTTTGGATTGAAAAAAAAAAAAGTACTTTCAAGCATCATTTTTAAAATTTCGTTACACCAAATTAAAGTACTTCATGAGCTCTTTAATATGTTGCAAAGTAATTCAAAAAAATTATGCCCGAACGTTAAAAAAAAGATTAAGCAACCCATCTTGGCTCTGTTAAATGCAAGGAAAAAAATACAACCAAAAGCAAAATTCAGTTCTAACAAAGTATGGACATTGATCCTACAGCTTAGAAACTTCCTAGTATTCTTCAGCCCGTAAAATGCACTAGATCAAAACAATAAAATCTTCGAACTGTTATTTTTCTCATTTGCCTTTTGAGGAACCAAGCACGGGAAAAAACAAAAGGGGGTTTCCTGGTTGTATGACGGGGAGAAAATGGAAAATGAGTCGGGTTGGGTATGACTTGACCCATATTTAACCTAACCCATATCTGGGGAAGACAGTGGAGAAGGAAAAATAGGGGGTTGTGTTGGAGGGGAGGGGAAAAGAAAGAAAGGGAAAAAAAAAGAAGAAGAAGAAGAAGAAGAAATCGGCTCGGGTCGGACATGTTTGGGTTTGGCTTGACTCATATTTGACCCGATCCATTTCAACCCGTTTACTATTTGACCCATATATATTTGACCCGCGACCCATTTCAACCCGCTCAAACCCGCCCATTTGCCACCTCTAGAATCAGTGCAAAAATCTTCTTTTTCTTATCATTTTATTCTAAAAGGTCATAATTAATTTTTGACTGTACAATTTTCATATGAGAGCCCTAAGCTCTAGAACCAAATGAATAGCAAATACATTAGGGTTATCGTATGAGAGCCCTAAAGTCAAAAATTAATTATGACTCTATAGGATAAAATGTTCAAAAAAATACGACCTACACAACGGTTCAAACATATTCAAAATTGGAACACTTAATTTTTTAACTATATTTTAAATATATAAGCTGTCTAAAAAATTAAGCATTCCAATTTTGAATCTGTTTGAACCGTCGCGAAGATCGTATTTTTTGAACATTTTATCTTAAAGAGTCATACTCTCTTCGTCCTTTTTTTAGAGTTTAGTATTCCATTTTGGGCTGTAACTTAATAAATGTCCATCTTATAAAGTTAGCGGGTAAAAGTTTGTGCATTTTCTATTTTGCCCCTAAAAGTATATTACATTTTGAAAAGTTACTGAATAAAGTGTAACGATGATGTATCCATAGTGGGTAAGTAGGGAAAGTGAAGATAAAAGTTGATGTGAAATGTGTAATGATGATATCTATTTAATAAGTTGGAGTTACGAAGCAAGACATTTAAAAAGAGACAGATGGAGTAATTAATTTTTGACTCTCATATGAGAACCCTAAAGTATTTGCTATTCATTTGGTTCTAGAGCTTAGGGCTCTAATATGAAAGCTGTAGAGTCAAAAATTAATTATGACCCGTTAGGATAAAATGATCTAAAAAAAAGATTTTCTCACCGATTCAAACGGATTCAAAATTGTAGCACTTTAACTTTTTCACTACAAGAAATTTTGTGTTTGGAGACGAATTAAATTGTCACAAAATGCACATTTTTTGTCGCCAAAAGTTTAGAGACGAAAAAACTTTTGTCACCTATAGGTTGTCTCAGAAAGTAACGTCGTGACGAAAATCATGTTTCGTCACCTATAGTAATTTTTGGAGACGAAATTTATCGTCACCAATTCATCGATTATTCGTCACCCTTGTCCAGTTTCGTCACTAATAGTGAATAAATATTGACAAGGAAAACTACATAGGTGACAAAAAATTTCGTCTCCAAAGAATTTAATTTAAATATTATAAAATAGTAAATGTGACAAATAATTTCGTCTCCTATAATTGTAAAATTAAAGCCAATTAATGACAAAAAATTTCGTCATTGAAATGCTTCTTCGAAAATCCTCTTTAGTGGCAAACAAATTTGTCACCTATTTTTCATATATTAGAAATACATGTGACAAAAATCGTCTCGCACTCTTCTAAATACCAGATCCTGTGCATTTTAGAATCCAATAGATCTCAAACAAGAACTATAATACATTTGAATTGCACTAAATAGTAAGCCCATTCTATTTTACCATAATATCAAACACATCGTCATACCCAACATTCATCCACACCAAATAATCATCCACACTTAGGATGTAATGCATCCATGTACGAATGTCAAAAATAACCAAACTAGACCATATACGTTGTTCATCATAGTTCTTATCATATGAATCATCAAAAAAGAGTTCTCGTAGCATCATCGAAAAAAAGAAGACTCTGAACTTCATCCAAAAAGAAGTCTTCATAGAAAAGCATATATCATCTTCTGCTACCAACCTTCTACATACTCAATCTGCAAATTAACATAAAACAAAATTCAGAAAATATTGTTACAATATTGTTAATAGAAATACAAAACATCATGTAAACTTAAGTTTTATGCCAAAATCAATGAACTGAAGTGTAATGCCTTCATTTTGTGTTTCATAAACATTGACATGTATGCAGCTAACAATCTAACAATAGAACTGGAACATTACTATTTGGACGGACAATGGACAGAGTATGCAGCAAACAACTTGGACAGATTATACTTCAAGCAGAAAAATCTAATGCCAAAAAATATAACCAAAGTTGAAGACGAAGTGCAACTGAAACACAAGTGCTTTCATCTTGTCCATAAGTGCTTTCCTTTTGTGCAATTGAAACAGAACCCAAGTTAGAGATGTTATGCCTGAACTGAAGTTTGTGACTACTCAAGTGTCCATACTAGCTAAAGTGTCAATACCTAACAAATTTTCATAACTGCTGCAACTCAACATATCACTAGCAAACAACAAAAAATAGACCACATAACTACTGTAACTTGAACATAGAACCATAAACCAAAACAGACCACAAAACTGGTTCATAACAAGTCTAATGCTGTAGCAAGTAAAACAAAAAAATGCACAAGCAGAACATACTTGAAACAGAAATGCATATGCAGAAATTAAAGAAATTAAAACTTGCTAAATCTACACTGAAACCAAAATACCAACTGGGGGTCTTATGACTAAACTTTTGCAGGTCTTAATGGGAACACTTCTCAAATCCACTAAAGGTGTGTGTTGGTGTGAGTTGTGTGTGTTGTGTCCACTAAAGGTGTGTTGTGTCCTCTAAAGGTGTGGATTTCATTACTGGTGTGTGTTGTGTGGGTGCCAAGTTAGTTGGAATGCAAAAAACAGCCAAAAACCATCAGCAAAGATTAGCCAAGCAATCCAGAAAAATTAAGAGCAGAAATACAAAAAAGAAGTCTAGAGTGAAATGGTTGGCTTTAGGAGACCAAAACTCTAAGTACTTTCACCAGAAAATGTGTTCCCATAGAGCTAGAAATACAATTCTAAGTCTTACTGATTCTAGTGGTTGTTTGATTGATGATCCTAAGGCCGTGAAGCAAGAGATTTTGGGTTACTATGCTGGGTTATTAGGGACTGCTTTCGATGGAAAAGTGGATGCTATGCCTACTCTTAATCTAGCCATTCAATCTAAGGTTCCAGTTCACTTCAGAGATCAGTTGATTGCTCCAGTTACAGAGCATGAAATCCCGCTATCCAAGTTCTTTGGTTAAGGACATTGAAAGCACTCTCATGGCATTTCTTTGGTTTGGATTTGAGCTCAAGCATTCAAGGGAAAAAGTGAAGTGGGATCAGCTCTGTTGTCCTAAAGAGGAAGGTGGTTTGGGATTCAAAAGGATTAAAGAATGGAATAGGGTTGCCATGCTGTAACTTGAACATGGAACCATAAACCAAAACAGACCACAAGACTGGTTCATAACAAGTCTAATGCTGAAAAAGGGCAAAAAATCAAACCAACAAAAATATATAGC
This sequence comes from Rhododendron mucronatum var. ripense, assembly GCA_019656295.1. Classification (NCBI taxonomy): domain Eukaryota; kingdom Viridiplantae; phylum Streptophyta; class Magnoliopsida; order Ericales; family Ericaceae; genus Rhododendron; species Rhododendron mucronatum. The sequence goes on along the minus strand of BPLT01000032.1, from coordinate 1,458,401 downwards.
CCACTCCAAGTTTTCTCATTAAGAATATAAATAAGGAAAGCATGATGTACTAACCAGCAAGTTGTTAACCGGTGAATCCTTGTTGTTTAAGAATGCCATAACACTAGCCAAAGGCTTCCCATGTTCCTCTTTTGCCAGCAAACTGCCGGAAAATAGCAATGCAGGCTTACATTTTAACTCGTTCACTTCAATTGCCAAGTTCTTCAAACTTCAACTGTGCATTAAGGCCAAGTCCATGTACATTCTTAGTGTATCTTATATTCTATACTCAACAATATTTTATTACCCAATCACCCACTTTGGCATAAACTAACACCATCTTTGTATGCACATGAGTCCTAAATCTGTAGGATGCATTGTAATTACAAGCATCTATTCACGGACACTCATTGTGTACATAGAAGTGGAAGAGTGTGGAACTATAAACACATAATGAGTCTAAAGCAATTAAAAGAGCTATTATACAATCCGTAGTTCTGTACTACAAATTCAGTGTATGGAGATTTTTAAAATCCTAGATTATGCACATTTGGAATCAGCACATGTGAGTGTCTCCGACACTGGCGCACGTCCTGCAGTCAGAGAAAGGGTGAGAGGAAATCGATCGGGGAAGAATAGATGAAGAGAGGGGGAGAGAGAGAGAGAGAGAGAGAGTGTGTGTGTGTGTACAGGATTGAGGAGGGAGAGGCGCACGTCCTATGCAGAGAAAGGGAGAGAGGCATCTGAAATTTTGGGAGCTAGGGTTTATTCAATAGCGGGATTGTGAATTTTGGGGGAAGGGGGGAAAGGGGAATTTTGGGGAAAGGGTTATTCATGAAGCTACGTCATTTCAGGTAATGGGTTAAAACACCCAACTTCGCCGTTCTTTTTCCTGCTGCCCATATGTTTTTTCAACTATTCCTGGGGTTTTTTGTAATCGCCGCGAACGAAATGCGGGGAAAAGTCATTTTTCTTGTAGTGACGGAGATATCAACAGGCGCGCCTTGCAAGCAGGAAACAAAAGAAAATGGCAAATATTAACAGGATAAACAAGTAATAGTTTCTTTTTCCTAGACTTCCCAATGCCAACACACACCTGAGAGTAGCATTACACAATAAACCACCATTTTCCAAGCATCTAGCAACTTATTGCTACATCAGCAGAAGCTTCCTCACATCCCACATAAGTGAACTCAGCCTAACTCCTCGGAAAATCACAACTTTCTAATAACTCTGGGAAGAAACTTACACATTTGGCAAGAACTTGTAAACAAGAAACATAGGGTACTAATAGTATCAACTATCACCTGTTTGTAACCTGGGCATTCCAACATAAGGTACTAGCCGAAAAGTAGTTTCGATTCACGAAAGTTGTGGCAAACAAGCTAACATAAATTGCAGAAAGAAAGAATAAATAAAGCTGGTCTTATTCGCTTTTCAAAAAATCCAAGTCTATACTATCATAACAACGCTACTTACTATGTTGGTCTTCACCGAAGAAACATCCACCTTAGTCCATTGATTTCATTCAAAAATGCTCGAGGTTAGGAATCTATTAAAACATACATAAACTGGAAAAACACATAAGCTATGAAACTATAATGAGAGAATGCAGTGTGTTGTACAAACTAAATCAAACCAAGAGACACCAACAGTGAAAGTTAGTAAGCAAGCAATTTCGATTCCCCACTGCCCTAAGATTTAATGCTCTTCCAAGTAGTTCCAATACAAACATGCACACATTTTCACCACAGCATGCCAGCATATGCACAAGAAGTTCAAACAAGTTCCGTCAAGGATTCTTACTAGACTCCATCCATGTCGGGTTCAATTTGTTGCAAGCTTGTAAAACCACAACCAAATAATCTGTTTATAATTAGTTAACTTTCAAACAAGCTAGCAAGACTAGTTCTCACATTAATATGATCATATTGCTAGGAAAAGAACAAAAAAATCACCTATAATAATAAATCAAAGCTATTAGATAATGGAAATTGAAGATCATAACTGTAACATGAGCAACCATACACTACCACGAAATCAAATGGAAGAATGAGTTCTCAGAACTAAGATGCTACAATGCAAGAGATTTCCAGTTATGTAAAACAAGATAGAGAGTCGTATTGAAAATATGGACAGTTGCAGTGTTTCTAATTATCAATAGGACTAAATTTTCCTTGAGTTGCTAATTGACAAAAAAAAACATTAACCATCTTTGCTATCACACATCATGAGATCATCTAAAGCCACCATGCTAGCACTAACACAACATTCTCATTTACTGGTCCAACAGAAGGAGGGTAGAGTTGCCCATAACACATGATTGGATAAATGTTCACATATCTATGAGCCCAAAGAGGGAAAAGAGAAAAACACCAAAAACTTGCCTCAGTACAACATCTAGATTAATGTCTGAAACGGTTTGAACATAACCATCGTCCTTGTCATTCCAACCTGAAAAAGCAAATCACAGTGCTACAGTTAATAAAAGTAATGATAAAAAAAAAGTTAATAAAAGTAGATGCTTTTGTTACAAAATTTATTCAAAAACATCATTTCAAGATCCTAAAGGTCTTCTACTACCACAAAGCTGATATTTTGAGAGTTGTTTTCAAGTGGAGTGAACTCGGTGAGACAAATAGTATAAACTTCTCACAGTTGTTTTTGCATATGTTGAGAATTTACAGTTCTAGATTGTTTCATTTTTTTACAAGTTCCATTTTTTGGGTGGTTAAAATAAATCCTTTCTAAATAGTGATGGTTAAGTATGTCCTTGTGATAGATCTAGACGTAACTACAGAAGATTTCACAAAACTAGTAAATCAAGTCATGCAGTAAAGAAAACCAACAAATCAAACAAAAGCAGAGAATTTACACAACTAACTCCATCAACAAAGTAGGGGTTTATCATTTTCTACAAGAAAACCCAGCTTTTTGTGCCCTAACCCAAATCCTCCTTCCCCACGACCCCCTCTCCCTCCCTCCCTGAATAGATTGCCCTAACTAGAAACCCAACCCTGACCACGGAAGAGAGAGATACCAGTGGCAAGGAGAACGTTGAACCTCAGAGACAGAGTGCTGATATGGACGGGAGATAGATTAGGTAGTGAGAGCACCAACAACCGGTTGGGCCGTCCTTCGCTTCCACACCACAGATCTGTTATAGCCATCAATGAACTCGCAACCCCTTCACTACCACATATCCGCCGACCACAGAGAGAGAGAGAAGACAACACGTAGAGAGAGAGAGAGAGAGAGAGAATACCAGTAGAGATAGAACAGCCGAACACATGGTATGTGGATCCTGAAGTTTCCTGCCCAAAACGAGATACAATAAGTCCAATCGTGATACAAATTCAAGATAAAACGAGCGAGAGGAGAGAGAGAGAGAGAGAGAGAGAGAGAGAGAGAGAGAGAGGTACCAGTAGACTGAGAGGAGGAGACCGGAGTGTCGATCGAAGAGAAAAATAGGGCTTTCCGAGAGAGAGGAGGAGGAGGAGATCGAAGAAAACAAGGGCTTTTCTCTGCCTCAGGCGGCGCCGTAGGGAAAATAAGAAGGGATGGGGAAATTGGGAAGCAACCACGTGTTTTCTTTTCTCCAGCCCGAGCAAAAACTGACCTTAAGCGGGGGTTATTGGAAACCCCGGGAATGAAGAGCCGAGAAAGCCATTATTTCTTGTAGTGGATCCACAGAGGAGAAGAGAAATAAGTTGAATAACATACCTTGAGGGAGAGATTCGGAGTTGCAGAGATGGCGGGTGAGTGGTGTGAGGGATGGAGTTGCAGAGATGGAGTGGGGCGCGGTGTGAGAGACGGCGATGGGGTTTGTGAGAGAAATAGAAGGTTGCAAAAAATTAGAACGAACAAGGGCTTTCATGTCAAAAAAGAAGGGCTTTCACTAAAATTTTGGGATTTACGCCCAAAATTTTCAGCGCCCTTTTCACCCGCCAAAACTCCCCCTCAATGACGACAAAAAAAAATTCTCACCCAAGCCCTTTTCTTTTGTGAGGAACTAATTTGTCATGTATTGGGTGTAAACATCTGTGCAAATTATGAAGGGAACAAATTAGTGACGAAAATAAATATTTCGTCACCTTATATTTATTTTGTCAATCCTTTGGGTGACGAAATTTATATTTTTCTCACTAATTAACTATTTTTGGTGACAAAATAAAATTTCCTCACCTTAAATTTGTCTTTCCTTTTAATTGGTGACGAAAAAAAAAATTCCTCACAAATAGGCACAATTGGAGACGAAATCCATTTTCCTCACAAGCAATTTCGTCACTTATTTTCATTTTTGTTGTAGTGTTTAATCATATTTTTTAATATGTTGTTGCGGGAACCTTGCCTTTCCCAACTTTCCCATGATCAGAACTGCGTTTACCATGTCCAAAAAAAAAAAAATTGACTGCTGCAAACGGCTAATTAGCGGTACAGCCGTAAATAAGTTTATCTCTTTATACTCATAATATGTGAAAACTGGATTTTTAGTTGCTTCGAAAACTCGTTTTCTTGTCCACATCTCTTGAGAAATCTTTTAAACAGAACTCACGGATTTACGGAAGTAAATCGTGTGTGTCCGTTCTGGCTTTGGAAAGTCAGAATTTAAATAAAACTTTTTCCGAAAGAAGAGTTAACTCTATCTCAAAAAAATTTCATTTAAATCTGAACCATCGAAAGTCGAAACAGACGGTTCAAATCGCGCGCCTCCGTGAATAAGACAATCTCCGTATCTCTTTTGTTTATCAACATCATTGACTTATTTTCGTTATTTTTTGTCTACTTATTTGATGCACTAAGTGGAAATTAACCAGTAAATCAGTACATGTCGTTTCAATTGTATTACTCCATCTATCACCAGCCGCGGCTGCGGCAGAAGGCAAAAACTCCATGTTCGGCTAAACACTTCGTCAAGGGCGACGTCGCTTCTCCAAGTAGTATGATTATTCAGAGTTCAAGGGTTTTTATTTAACAATTAATTTTATGACTTTGGATGATTCATAGTATTTGTAAAAGTTGATATTTTTCCGATTTATCTATTGTGTTTGTATTCCGGATATCAAGCACCGTCATATGATCATGTTCATTGTTTCGAAATAGACTTTGAGTCTTTGAGATAGGCTATACAACATGAAACGGGTCGTGCCGTTAGTTAAATCCAGTGATAATATTGCAAGGAGAGGTTGAATCGAAACCCTAGTCCATTTTTTCTGATTAGTTTTCAAAACCTTTAATCGGCTTTCGTAGTTTAATTTTTAGTATAATCAAACCCAACTTCAATCTATTTTCTAGAATTAAATTAGAAATAAATTGAGAGTATCGCAACTTAGCTTTTTACTCCCCGCGTACGATTTCGGGCTTAACTGCTAATTCTCTGTTTTATAAATTATATTTTTGGTACGAAAACGACAGACCAATTATAAACTCGAAACATTTGCAGAATTATCATTTATTTCGTAAAACCACATGAAAATGGCTCTTATTTTTATCAGGAAGAATAAGAGCTAGGGCGGGCCAACCTTGCTTATCAAAGTCCACAATGGTGACCAAAACATCAAACCTTATTCCATAGAGGAAAACAACAAACAAAACACACACTCCATTATTGACTATATATATATCAAGCACCTAGCTTGAACCTTCAGTAGAATGCTGCAGTACTGGGATTTTCATCGTGGCAGCAACAAAAAGTGATGTACTTCTCCATAGCACGAAGGCACTCGGGACACTTCATACCCTCCGGTATCCTCCCGGTACCGGCCGTGCTCAGAAACTCAAACCGGCAGCACGGGTGCTCAGTCCCATGAAGCATGTCGTGATGATCCTTGAACGATCGGTCAAATCCTTTAGTGGCTATGTTGTCCTTCCACAAGTCGTACTCCAGCAAGGTTGGCATCACTTTGGTCCCATGTCCGTTCACCACCACTGCCGCCCCTCGGCTCAGCACGGCCCAGCCTCCGCTCTTGTCGTAGCTGAGCAGTTTCTTGATTTCCTGCATCATGGGGTCCTGGTCGTCGATCCTCCCGAGCTGGATCTTGGAAAACAGCATGCTCTCCAGTCGAGTCCAGAAGAACCATATCATGAGGTCTTGCCATGTGTGGCTGAGCTTCTCGTTTGTGATGGCGGTGACGATTTTCCGGACTTGTTCTTTCTTGCTGCTCTTTCCCACGTAGACCATCTCTAGTGGGATACGAGCAGATTGCGCGACGGATCGTGCTGCTATGATGAATCTTCGGATCCACTCGATGTCATCCCCTCCGAACACGAAAATGTATTTCTCATCCCTTATCTGATAAAATGAAAAATTCCATATTATGTCAAACACCTTAGGTCACCTGTATCTAAAAGTATCTCCAAAAGAGCATGTACCCTTGTTTTCATGAAATTGTACGGTAACATATATATTTACAGGTATAAAAGATTTTGACCTCTATGCGTTTTCATATAATTTCAACCATAGGATTTCACAAAAGCATAGATTCCCACCGCAAGATCACGCGAAAGTGTACTTTTGTGAAATCATGCTGCTAAAATTGCACGAAAACAGAGGTTCAGAAACAGAAGATTTTGGTGCAATTAATGGGAGCTACTAAAACAACCTACAACCTACTTGAGGAAATAATGCATGATCAAACTAAAGGAGCCACATGTGTATGTATGTATAGATATATAGCCTATAGTTTTGGTGCAAGACTATATATGTTTTATGCATGTAATATTTAATGTGACAATAGCAACCCATATTTGTGGGGAAAATTTTCTTACCCAATTCAGAACTGTTTGGTCAATACCATCCACAAGCAACTCAAGCTTCCAAGTCTCATCCTTCCACAAATTCTCCTCTCTCAAGCTAGTAAAAGGGAAAGCATTGCTCCCCCAGATCCACATCATGTGTATGGCATTGGGGCTCACCACCCTCCCCTGCGGGTCCAGCACCACGAGGATAGGCTTGTTGCGGAAATGCCACCTCTCCTTCACGAACCTGATCACCGCCCGATCAATCAGAGAAGGGTGGTGCACCGTGTACCACGGCATGGTGGATTGCAGGCTCTCAAACTGTTTCTGCATCGGGTCTGTCCACTGCTGCACCGAGCGATCCACAATCGGGATCCAAACCACCTCGTACAGGTTGTCCAGCCTTGTCGCATGTTGTCGGGACTCGTTGTAGATTTGTTCCAGAATCGATAGCTCGTCTGGGGAGATGTCTAGGCTTGATATTAGGAGTAGCACATTCTTCCTCCTCAGAACGTCGAGATTAACCTGTTTTTTTAATCCACAAAGACAAAGAAGTTAGCGAAAAAAGTGTGTTCTACATGGCCTGAGACACCCTTCATGCGTTACTAAAAAAGAGTGTCTTAATATTACACGAAGCAATTAAAACCCGTAAAATTTTGGGGGGGAAATTTTTTCCAGAATAACGGTCTTCTTAACAACATTGTATTCTTTCTTGACATTGTATATGGTAAAATTAAAGAGCTCATGTTCAATGTTCAAACCCTTCTCTTAGTAGAGCCATCAACGAGAGGTGGCTGATCATCCCTGGCATAAATCAGGGCCCTGAGAACTTTCATGTTATCGATGTGGATCATTTCAAAGATATTCCGCAGCGACTCAAAGGATTCGTTATTCCTCTTCTCCTCTGCACGAAAAGCGCAAGATTTTTAGTCACTGTGATTGTCCATATATTTAGCGCGCTACAACGTTCATTCATTTGAAGTACTGGTTAATTAGGGGGCATAAATACCTAGCAGTTGGTTGCAAATGTTCAGTTGCTTCATGAGATGGTCATGTATGTTGTTGATTTTGTGAGCCAAGGTAGATAGTTCCCAAGCCTCCATGGTGGATGTCCCATACCTGAAATGGTAACATGTACGTTTATAGTAAGTCCAACAAGGGAACTACGAAATTTTCAAGATTTTTGTCTATCGTGTCGTTTCAACAAAATAAACAATTTAACAGTAGTATTTCTGCAATTAAGATCATGTACATCTAGATGGATTTTCTATTTTACGACGACTAGTCTAAGACTCAATATAAGTCCATTCGAGCTTTCAATGTACTTGTTTTGTGGTGCTTAGCATTGGTGTTCTGAAGTCTTGATTTCTAGAATTCTAATCCAACGTATAGAAAGATCTAATAATTGAATAAGATAGTATGAAACACATGAAAGACAACATACTCATGGCCAATGCTAGTGAGGCTACTGATCTGAGCCGCGCAAGCCACGACTCCTCTCATGGTCCAATAAACGGCAGTTGGAATGGTATTCGCAGCTGCAGCCAATGCAGGCACATCTTGAGTAAAATAAGTAGAAGGCAGCTCCTTGAAGGCGACGATGCACCTGGTCAAATCCAACATGGCCCTGATGAGATTGTTAAGGGCGTCAAACTTGGGTTTCAATGGGCCCGAATGCTCTATGATGACCGGTAGTTGCTTGAGGATCGCCATCGCTTTGGCGAGCTGGTTTGACGAGTAGATTTGTGCCAGGAGCCAGAACTCGCCATAGTGTAGTGCGAAGGCTGCTAGGGTTAGCACCAGCTTAGCATCCCATGAGTAGTTTGACAACATGTTCAGCAGAGAGACTGTTGTTTGGTGTCCGTCTTCACCACCCAAACACTTGTATGCTATCTGAAAATTCATCTTTCCAAGGTAAAAATCACATACTTTCGATAATCAAACATGGTGCTCGTATGTGTTCTATGAATAAAAGCTGCACAGAAAAGTGTAATGCAAAATGCACAGAAAAACTGATGTGTGGTCCAGATTTGGATACGGCCAAGTGGGAATTGAACCACGCCTTCAATAAACCGGATCCATAGGTTCCGTTTTTTTATATATATATTTTTGTGCATGCAGTATATTAATTCTTGGTGCTTAACAGAAATAATGTGTGTATATAATTGCATTAGTCAATCTGATGTGTGACCTCGCAGGAAATTCGATCGATTATATACGATAGCGCGTCAAGCATGGCAATGGCGCTGGTTTGCTGAGCTTTGTCCTCCACGCTCTGTGCTTGTCCGTGGATGACGCCCTGCAATAAGATCACCATTGAATCAGCAATAAGCATTCACCCACTGCGAATACAGTATTCGCACGGAGGATTAATTAATGAAGAATTACACATACCGGGAGAATGCTATCGACGGTCAGAGTGGCACGACTGAGGATATCCTCGACGAGGTTGAGAATGGGTTTGACGTCAATGTCGCGGCCATCGGGATTGTGAGTGGCCTGGATCTGCTTGAGCATCACATTGTCGTCGGACGCCATGAACATGCTCCGGTCACTCTTGATAAGTTGCTGCATGGAAGGGCTGCTCCCAGTCCCCGGTAGTACCAGCTGTCTGCCAGCCATTTTTAGCAGAGAGAGAGAATTGTAGCTATAATGTTTTGAGAGAGAGAGAGAGAGAGAGAGAGAGAGGGGGAGGGAGAGAGGGGGCTTTGTGTGCTTCTTCTTGTAATCTGGTATGCCCTATTTATAGCATGGGAAATGGAACCAATTAAGAATGGGATGGGATGGATTTACATTCCTTGCTTCCAATGAAATTAAATTCCGCTCAACGTTTGTTTGAAGCCTTGGCCTTTTTTTAGCGATCAGGACAGTCTGTCCCCACATATTTGCTTTTCAATGTGGGTGTCCAAGAATCTTGTGCAGAGTGAATTCAAAGCCTGCAATAGGTCCTTGCTCTTTTCTCTCTCTCTCTCTCTCTCTTCTTTTTTTTTATAACCGGATGCGCACGGAAACTTGTGCATACGTCGATTAGTTCTAGGGTCTTAAAGTTAATGGCCGGATAAACCCTCCAATGGCCGGCCCCATTAACGTTTGAAATGTTTTGCCTCCGTGTAATTCGAACATGCTACAAAATACAAACACTTATTAATTTTTCATGCCTACATAGCCAAACCTATAGAGGTTAATTAGGTCTTGATCTTGATCCTACCTAGCGCCTACTTTAACACTTCTCCGTATGTTTCAACAGAAAATGTTCTTTTTATCGTCGAAAACAGTTTTTGTAATGGATGACCAATATGCATGAACTATTATACACTACTGCAAGGGTGTAGATCGACATTTCAGGGGCGGCCTAGGTTTTTCCAGGACATAAAGCGAAGATTAAAAATGAGGCTCTTTTTCACTGAACTACTATTATAAAGGGGTATCAAAGTGGAGAGGCCATCAAAATTTGTAAATTTATGGGGCATAAAACGGTCACGCTGCGCCCGGTTCTGTAGACATTGATCCATTCACCTCAAGAACCATGTGTTAGTGCGTAAAGATGCTCCCAAAAGACAGACTTCACTAATTGAAAAAACAAAAGGATTCCATGTCTTTACCGTGGAATGTGAGCAACAAAAAACTTGAAGGACGTGAAGATTCTATGCTTTCCTTCCCTTAGTCATTTCTATGCTTTCCTGCATATATGCCTTATTTAAGACATCTACACCATTCTCTGAAATGTACATAACAGTGTTGAATCTTTTTCCTGCTCCTCTTTATGGGGTTCTAAAACAAATATTTAGAGAAGAAATTAAAAGGAAAGACTTGGTCCCTTTGCTTTTAAATCTTTGTTTACTAAGATTCTAGTTAGGCAATTTCTGAATACGAAACTGAGGAAAGCCATGAACTGTATTGTACGTTGTTTGTGAACCCTAAAATGTAAAATCCAAGAACATACATACATACATATATATACACACACACACACACACACTGTATGCAAAGCAGCCGATGTAATCTGTGCTCCCTTCATTTGATATATATTGAGAATTATTGTGAGCCAGATATATACCCAATTTCCAATTTGGAAAACCCCCGGAAATGCTTGTGTCGTGCGTTCTTTGCTTGATTTTTCTTTGTGTGATTGTTTGTATGTAGGTTTGGGTCGAATTCATAACAATTATGCCCCATGTGTGGAACATATTTGTTTAACATCCAGTCTTCATGATAACATTCCCAAGTCGTGCATCCTATGACTATTCGCTCGCATGCGTGTAAGACTGATAAACGAACCAAGCAACCCAAATTTAAACATGTGCTTTCGTCTCGTTAAGTGCTCGTCCAGGATCCATTTGTGACCAAACAAACTAAGTTTAAACGTTTTTTGAAAACCGTTGAATTTTCAAACCAAGTTTCATGTTCAAACAATTCAAGCTACTCGTAATAGTTCAAGTAAAACTTGTTTGATGTTGGGTCACAAAAGATAAACAAGCCGGCTTACATATTTTTAAAACAAGTTAGACTTGTTAATGCCTTGGACTTGTGTTGCCGGCCCTGTCCTTATCAGTTGGGTCATTCTCTTAGGCACGATCTCAAAACTATTAGACTGAACTTATCACAAATCAAATGGCTTGTGAAGTAGGAGAAATTAAACTTGAACTACTTTTCAATGCCAATCAAATACATTGTAGCAAGCCAAACAATAACCCTATCTTGAAAAAAATTTACTCAAATTATTGGAGATGCTCTCACAAAAGAATATACAACACATGTTGGAAGGAAGTATATATGACTCCCGACCTCAAGTGGTTTGGCCGAGTAGTTATGAAAAAGTAATTAGCGCTTCTCCATGAAGTCACAAGTTCCATTCTCACAGAGGCAAAACATCCCAAACTTTAGGGCCACTGGGGGTTATGTCCGGTCCTCACCTTCGGAGCTCCGAAATTAATCGAGATGCACGTAAGCTGGCCTAGACATTCGATTATAATATATATATATGTATATATATATATTCAAATTTTGATGATTTGAACCTCTCAATGTGATCAGAACGTGATTTTAAGGGTACCCATGAGAAATCAGCAAAAAAAAAAAGACCGGAAAGGGCTTGATCCGAATAGTTTCGAACAATTTTTTATTGAACGATTCAAATAAAAACTGCTCAAATCAAGCCTTTTCCAATCATTTTTTTTGCTAATTTCTCGTGGGCACCCTTAAAATCACATTCTGCACATATTGAACGTTTCAGATCATAAAAATTTGATCAAGAACAATGAGATTGAGATTTTGGATGTTTTTTTTAGATGTCCCTTGAACCGTCCCGATATATATATGTATAATATATATATAGAGAGAGAGAGAGAGAGTCTCCTTCTAAAAAGAACCACCTCATTTTAATAAAATGCGGACCTCCCTTTCCTGATCGAATTTCGATGATTTGAGTTGCTCAATATGTTCAGAACGTGATTTTAAGTGTATTCGCGAAAAATCAGCAAAAAAAAAAAGACCGAGAAGGGCTTCATCCGAGCAGTTTTTGTTTGTTTTTTATCGAACGGTTCAAATAAAATCTGCTCAAATCAAACCCTTCCCGGTCATTTTTTTTGCCGATTTCTCGCGGGTACTCTTAAAATCATGTTTTAAACACATTGTGCGGCTCGGATCATCGAAATCCAATCGGAAAAGGCGAGATATGGGGAGGTCCGCATATAAGGTCCTCATTTTAAGGTTATTACTTGAAGATTTCTATATATATATAGTCCCCTTATCCTAAGAACCACCTTAACTTAATAAAATGAGGACCACCCTTCCCGATAGAATTTCGATGATCCAAGCCGCTCAATGTGTTCAGAACGTGATTTTAAGGGTACCCACGAGAAATCAGCAAAAAAAACAAAGATCAGAAAGGCTTCATCCGAGCAAGTTTTGTTTATTTTTTATCGAACAGTTCAAATAAAAACTGCTGGGATGAAGCTCTTCCCGGTCATTTTTTTTGTTGATTCATCGCCAGTACTTTTAAAATCACGTTCTGAACACATTGAGCGGCTTAGATCATCGAAATTCGAACAGAAAATGAGAGAAATGGAGAGGTCCTTATTTTTCTCATTTGAAAATGACTGTGTATATGTGTGTGTGTGTGTATGTATGTATGTATGTATGTGTGTATGTATGTATGTGTGTGTGTGTGTGTGTATATATATATATATATATATATATAAAGAAAAAAGTATGACTCCCAACTCACCCATATATTTATCCATTAGATTTAGAAAGCACTTGATGTCATTTACAAATTTGAAATTTCCTATGGTAATTAAAGACAACCGCCACAATCTCATCATATATTAAGGATTACAGAGGAGCAAGTTTCTTTGATGACTTACACAAACCACTAGATAGTTTCATAGCTCCCTCCACATACACTTATTAAACCATCAAATACAATTGCATGAATTATTACATAAAAATCCCAGCTTATTCTCAACCTAAGGCCATGTTCGGATAATAGAATTATTGATTTACGCAGAGAAAAGAAGTCAACAAGAAAATCAAAGAACTTCTCCACTCTATCATCTTATCTTTTGTTCTTTTCTTTCATAAGTTTCTTGAAATTCAGCATATTAACACAGCCAAGAACACAATCAAGAAAAACTCATAAGTTTCAACCAGGACTTTACTGAGAAATCCTTGGAGTAGAGTACCTACGGAGGAAATCATGAGTACCCTTCAAAGATTTGTCGTGATATTTCAATGGGGTAGGGGTGACCTGCATAAACAGATAATTCCCAGCAAATAAATCCCCGAAATGGGCCTGGCTTTCCTTCAATCTCTGCAAAACCTTAGCCCAATTTACCGAAATAACCCTAGCTTTCCTCCTGAAGAATCTCTTCAAGCCAGGAATCCTAACCTTGAGTCTCCTCCTTATGTGCACCTTGCTTCTGACTCTGGACCAACTTTTTGCCTTCCCAATCACTCTCTCTCTAATCTGATCATCATCATCAACAAACCCACCTTCATGAATAAGCCTCTGGTAGGAGAATCTGGATGTGGAGGCCATGGGAAGGGAAGAGATGGCGATTTCAGAGGAAATTGAAGAGGACCCAGAAAAGGGAAGGACGAGTGGAGGAGGAAGAAGATGGGGGTTGTCTTGTCCTTTTCTATGAGGGTTTATATGTATGCATTATTGCTACTAGTAATCAAACTTTTTCGATATGGATATGGTGTTAAATGGGGGGGTGAGACGTTAGGTCTGCAGAAGCTGTTGGGTGCATTGAATTCCATGATGAAGGGGGCCGGTGATTGCTGGCAGTAAAAGGTGTTTGTTGTGTATATTGTCACGACTCTCAAACTCAGCCGCTTGGTTGCATTTATCTTATTTGTTTCTTTCTCACGGTCTAATAAATAAACAATGTAAACGTTTTGATAACTAGATGTCCGGATCAATTTGCGAGCAAGATTAACAATCAAGCAAAGTAGTCCCAAAGTTTGGAATGCTTGGCTTCCGTGAGATTCAAACATGGGACCAGTGATAGCAAACTTATCAATTGTTGACCGAAGTACTTATGTCCTTATAAGAGTGACAAATTGCCTAATCATTAAGGTTGTGTGTGGTGGCTGAGATCATTCTTTCAGATCAGTTATTGATCATCGCCTTGGTAAGTTATTTCACTCGCCAACTAGCTCATTAGAAGTTCGTCTGTCTTCAGACGGGTTTCTTTTTTAGATCTCAGCAGCTCAGCCTACGAGAGCTTAACAACCTGTTGTTAGCCTAGCCTGATAACATGTTATTATGCGTAACTCACCCATCTCTCAATCTCATGGAATAGGAATTGGAGAGTATTGTGTGCATATCAGGCAAAAACAAGTTGTTGGCCATTTCCAGTTTTGGGTTGGCCTTGCATAAGTTGGAATCGTGGTAAAATATTTCTGCCATATTTATCCCTTGCATACTAAACTGTAGACGGAGGATTAGTACTGGCAAAAGCAACTGAGATATGCACCCCAAAGTGAAAAAAAACACACCGGAAAGGCTTGCACGAGGGGATGAGATATCAGAATGGTCTTGGCAACAAAACGAGATACCAAGATTTTGTTTTGCCCCTTGACCGATTTTGGTTCACAAGGAAAGACCAGGAATAATCTGGATTGCCCGACAATGCCGTACTTATACCCTTTTAACGGCAAGCTTATTTTAACAGCAAGCTACACATCGGTTGAGACTCGACTCGACGACATAAGTGCTGTCATCATCCATAAACACAGCTATGAGGATAGTTAGTTAACTTCGATGATTAAGCTGGAGAACCCTAAATCAACACTCAACCGTCTAAATGAACAATTAGTAATTGTTGCGGAAATACCACCACTTGAGGCTCCAGAACCTTTCCCGCCACACCATAGAGAGACGCACATTTCATAATGGAGCATAATGGAGCCCGTAAAAAAATGTGGAGTGGAAAAGAGTCGCGGCAG
Organism: Rhododendron mucronatum var. ripense; assembly: GCA_019656295.1. Lineage (NCBI taxonomy): Eukaryota > Viridiplantae > Streptophyta > Magnoliopsida > Ericales > Ericaceae > Rhododendron > Rhododendron mucronatum. Next base: position 1,443,230 of record BPLT01000032.1, on the reverse strand, counting down.
AGCAGTGAATTGTCACTTCCTTGAAACAGTGGTGCATTGCCGGAGGATAGTAACAAGCCTATTATTGCGTTGACAAAGAAGGATGTCCGAGGGGTGACCCAAATCTTAAAGACCAAGACAGGACAAGAAACTGGAAAATGGGTGGACCTTCTTCCTATAATCTTATGCCCCACAAATTAATGTTGACCTAATTTTGTGTCAATAATTAGTGCACAAATAAGTGAGAGTGACTAACACCAGTGAATGATAGAACCTAATAACCTAAAATCCACACCTAACAAAGTGATGATTTTATATTAGTTGGGATTTGATTATGTGCAGGTCTGTTTCTGGGCCCACACGGCCTATGACTTAAGTCTGTTTAGTGAAAAATTATTACTCCTACTTGCTCCAGGAGCACCACCGCATGGTATTTCATGAGACTTTTTCAACACACATTTGTGTGAGCTCCACCACCGACCAACCATGTTCAATGCTGGCTACCACTACCGATGGTTGGGAATCCATTCCACGTCCTAATACGTAATGTGCGTAATGACTTAAAGCATAACACAATTATCTACTGCTAAAAAAGAGAGATCTGAATTTGTAAGTAAAGCAGCAGTGAGTGTATTGGGTAGATTCTGTACTGGTCTAGTGCTCTAGATCCGGTGGGTGTTGGGTGGTGAGCGAATAATTTTAGTTAGGGTTTCGGTGGTCTGGCTGGAGTAAAGAGTTGCGGTGGTGCCGCATCAGTCGTGTTCTGGGGTTCTTTCCAACTGAGGCAACGGTGGTAGGTGGTGGCTGTGTCGGGGTTTTCCAAGAACAGTACCGTTACTATTTGGTCAGCTGCGTTTCTCCCTATTTTGGTTGCTGGTCAACAACAGATCTGGCGGTTGGGTATGTTTGTTCTTCGGCTGCCGTGGGCGCGTTTGGCCTACCGGAGATCTTCCCCAGTGCTACCTCGGCCTTAGCACCCGGAGCCTTGCATGGCAGCGAAGGTTTGCCTCAGAGCCCTCCTCGGAGGACTCCACAGCTCTGGATTGGGTCACCCAGTCCAGTTCCAGCCCTTGAGGGTCATACTTGGAAGGAGATATTTCCTGTATTTGTTGTTGCTGTGATTACATCTATGCTTATTGTCTAATGGTTTGTGCTGGGATTCCATTTGGTATCTCTCTGCCTAGTCCCAGACAAGATTCTTATGCCGACACTTGTGTCGGTTGCTTTTGCAGGATATCCTTGAGTCTGTAGCCTAGTGTGCTTTATGCAATAACTCGTGTCTCGGATTAGGTAGTTTGGTGCATTCATGTATATTGCAATGTAATCTTTGCCTTCGGGTGAATGAATGAATTGCCTGATTTCAGAAACTATTGGATGTCATTCCTCATGTATTTTATTCATTTTGTACGTCCAAGAATTCTATCCAAGAAAGGCACCATACAAACAGATCTCATAAATCCAACCACGTTGATATAGATTTCAGGCAATTAGCCAACAAAAATCCCAAAGGCAAAAGGCTATGCTTGGTAGAGCTTTATTTATGTTTTGATTGGAGTTCAGCAAATTGGGCAAAATTGAACGACTTGTCCGTAATCGAAACATGTCTGTCCAAGAGAAGAGAAGAAAGAACTCTTGCATTGTCACTATTTGTCAAAAGAGTTGAAGAAATCAATTTACTTGCTTACCTGATGCCCACAACCGAAGACCATGGCCTTCGAATTACTGGTGCAAATGGGACAAAGCTGTCAAAAATACGGGGAAAAGATATTAGTAATAAGCACCGTTTGTTTTACTGGAACAACGAGAACAAGGATATAGCAGAGTTAATGCACATAGACGGTATGGTAATGAATCGCTGAAGAAAAGCACCATATCCTGATTAATCTGGGTACCATTGGACTTGGTTCAAGGCCCGGGTTGAATGATTGCAAAAGGATATTCAGCATGAATTCCATTTGAAGGCAGAGCACGCATCGTGCTTTAGTGATAGGATCTTGAGGACGCAAAAACAGCCTGACCAGTCAAGAGTCTCGTGTGTCTATATCCGACACGTACAGGATACATTCACGTTCAGATAGGTTATGCTGTCTGAATTTTTTCTTATATTGTTTTAGTAGGACACGTTGGAAACACTCTGACAACCAATTAGGAACACGTTAGGGGTCAAATGCAATTTTAAACAGTTATGATGGGATCAAAATTGTCATAAGCACTTAGTTGTCAAAAGTGGAACTTGATGCAGTTGGAGCTTTACCAACAGGGCTGCTGTGGCCATAGAACTAAGCCGATCTCTTCTGGAAACTAGTTGAGCTTGAAGATTTTGCGCTGGTAAAAGACGCAGCATCATTCACAGGGGGTGGGAGAGGAACCCTTTCATAAACATTCCCCTTCCGGCCACTGTGCCAAAGCAAAGAGAACATGATGAGATCACCAGCGAATCTGCTGCAATGAAACCTAAATATTTTGAGCGAACCATTAATTACCCCAATAGATTGAGCTCTATCGTTGCTTTATATTGAGAAGGGATTTCCATCAAAGCTGCAAGAGCGAATTCTGTCTCTTTTCGGGACAGAGCCACATTTTTCGACATAATGTCTGTGAAATTGACAAACTGCAGAGCAAAAGTTCATATAGTTCTCCCATGCTAAGTACTGCCAATAATAATACGGAGTATGCAAGTTCTGGCAAATCAGAAGATATCTCCCTTACTTGGAAATTATCAAAGGCTCGGGCGGGAATATTATCGTCAAATTCCTTCATCATGTCCCAGGGTCCATCTCCAACCCCAACTACTATAATGGACAGGGGCATCTTGCTGTATAAATATGCGGTGAAATTTAGAATAAAACAGTTCAAGACCCTATTATGAAAAGAGCAATAGAAAAAAAGAATGGTACAGTGGGAAGTTACACCATATCACCTTGCTTTTACAATAGCTTCAACAGTTTTATGTTCCTGCGGACTCAAATGACCAGGTCGACTAGAACCGCTTCTAGTTACCTACGACACCAAACAAAGGGTTATGTACGTGTCGCACAAAAATGTATGAACTCATTAGGAATCTAGGAATCATGTAGCCATCACAAGACCGGCCAAACCATTTTGGCATAAGAGGTTATTCTAGTTAAGTTGAATCACAACCCCGCCAAGGTTCCTGGAATTGTAAGAGAACTAAGAACCCTTAGTGTAGTTTACCGAGAAAAACAAAATCCTACGCTACACGACATGGTACAATACAATGAGAGATATTAAAACAGATCCACGATAATATCACGTCGTTTGAGAACTTGAAAAAAGTAATCCTGGCCATATCAATGACTCGTCATCATTAAAACACAATGGCAGAATTAGGTCAACATCCATAACCTTGATATCAGCTTGGACATGTTCAACAAGATTTTCTCCCTCCAACATCTTACTCAAACTTGAAGAATTGATTAACCAAGCAAAATTACCTGTCCATCTGCAATTATTAGTAAAATATGATACTGGCCGCCAGTCCGCTCAACAATTGTCATGGCCATTTCAATAACCGGGGCAAATGATGTTGGCCCTGTGACAATTGACGGAGAAGCTCAAGCTACGAGAAAGAATTCAATTATTCCGAGAAGGAAAAGGATAGCGTCAGTTGTGTAGAATCCAGACCTGCTAAACTTAGATGAGGAACTATTTCCTTGTACTCATGCAACACTTCTTCAAATCCATGACAAGGTCTCTCGTCTGGATGAAAACTGAATACATCTTGATCATGCGTCGATGCTAAAAGTTGGAAACATAAATTACGAATTATTGCCAGTAAACAAGTAAACTGATTCCAAAAGGTACTGTTTTCAGCTCAAAGAAAGTACCATCGCCAAACCCAAAGCAAGGAATCAAGTTATCCTCATCGAAAGCAGCTAAGGTTTTCCCGAGAATAGATATGCCTTGTTCATATGGATTTAGACCATTTCCAATGTGATGTAAGCTTCTCCCGTCGCATGACCTTGCGCCTATTTACCAATCCAATATCAGCATATTTCACAGAAGATAAAATACCTAAATATTCAGAATAGGTTTAAGGTGAATAGGTTTAAGGTTCCACCTGTCCACTCATTACTTTTGGTGAAGTCTATACCAACAATGAGATTGGATGATTCAAGGCCTGCATGTACAAGAGCCTCAGTCACCTGCAATGAAAGAGTATATCTCATAAATTAGGTAATGCAGACGAACAGACAGCGCCCTCAAAATTTAAGCGTACGAAATTTACAGTATTCGGGCAATAGAAAGAATTAAAGAAACAAATAGCATCAAGACATTGATTTGAGCAGCCCTTGTTTGGAATGGCATGATATGCAGCTCGGTAGCTCATTTTTGACTGTCAATAACACCTAACCAGTGCAACAAAAAGATGGCATTTTGCAGGAAATTCTCATGTCACTGACTCACTATCATTGTGAACAATTATTGCCGGACAACATTGAAGAATTGCGGTAGGAAAATGAACAAATATAAATCACCGTTTCTGTGAACAAATACAAGAACAGCGATGAAACTTAACAATGCAAAACCTCGTTAGACTCCGTAATCACTTAAGAAGACCGATTTTTTTTTCCATTATGAGACAAAATATAAACGCATTCGATGCTTTTAGTGAAGTATATGAATTTGAAACTTTCCATATTGGATACGTCCCAAAAATATGATGACTACATACCAACGGGTGTTTCCTAAGTGCAGTATAAAAGAAGTGCCCAAAAAACATGAAGATTCGCGTAAAAGTATCACAATCCATAGCTATCGCATGCGTTCTTACCTCCTCTAAGGAATTGTAGTTATCAGCAATGCACGAATACTTCCCACCAAGATTCCGTTGTTGTTCATTTCGCGCTGGATAAGCTGTCTGGGGAGGATATTTGTATTGATCCCGATAAGAAGAAGAAGAAGAACGAACTGAAGAAGACCCCGGCAAACTCCCGTCCCTCGAATTTCCGCCTCCCATCCAACTCAATACAATATCACAGATTCCACAAGTTCCACCAAACCAACTTCTCTTCTTTACAATAGCACACACCAATTCAACCACACAACCAAAATCAATCACCTAGTTCTTAGAAAGACCCAACTTTTCTAGGTACATCAGTATCTATTTTTTCAAAAGAATTAGCATGACACAATAAAGATCTTAAATTCAAGTGTGAAGATCACCCAAAAAAGAATCCCAACAAAACTTTCTAAAACACTCCAATTGGCCAACTTTTCTAGGTATATCATGGCCTATATTCCTATAGATGCACATGATAGAATGAAGTTGTCAAATTCAAGGGAGAGTATTCAAATTACACGCCCAGCAAGGTTTTAAATAACGGTATGGGGACACCAAACTGGTGTAGACGCTGTGTAACGGTATTGAGTGTATCCAAGGATTAGGACCGAGATACAGTTGTAGCGGTCGTGAATTTCTAAAACATATTTTTTGACAAAAAGAATTACATATATTCCTAAATCATCTGTAACAGTCATGTATCGGCCTTAACATCCATGAACCAGTCTTCGAGTCGGAAACAGGCCTGAAAGGGTAATAGGAACCGGCCGATATACATGTGAGTTTTCATTTCACCGTATATGTCAGGATGTAACGATATTAGAAAGCACAAAAAAAAAAAACGTTACTTACCTGCCTATAGATAGGGGTGTCAAATGGGCGGATTTGGGTCAAATTGGGTAAGTTATAAGTGGGTTGGGTCTCTAATGGGTCATTGATCCATTTAGAACCCATACGCAACCCGACCCATTTATTTAAAATTAAACCCAACCAGCCCAATGAGCCCATTAACCCAATTAATTATACATTAAAATTTAAAATGACTAAAATACCCATGCACATTGAAATGACCATATTACCCTTCTACATCTAAATGACTAAAATACCCATGTACACTAAAATTACCATATTATCCCTACGGGCGGCTGAGAACCTTCTTTTGCTTTTTTCTGTATGTGCAAAAAACTTTCCCGACAAAAATGAAAGATACCAACATAACAAATGTATACACATTGAGCTCATTTTTTACGAGATCACTTGAATTATTATTATAAAATTATTAACCGGCTCGGATCAATTGTGTGGGATCAAAAGTGAACCTGACACAACGATTGGTAACGTAGGGGGGAGGAGCTAGGGCTGAACATTGTGCCTAATTTGGCCCAACACGATGGGGTTTGGGGGCTTTGGAAGCTCCAGCGATATATAGCAGCTCGCTACAGGCACCCGATTCCGTTATTTTAACTCTTGGAATGTAATTCTCCTACCGGTTGGCATAAAAAAATTATCACTAATTAATTTGCTTAGTTAAGTCGCATTAATTTGATACTAAAGTGTTCCTTTCAGTTGATTAAGAGTCTAAGACCACTTAAAAAAAAACTTTATGATGACAAAAACAGTTAACTGCCCTTGTTGGCATGTTAATTGGGTTCAAACAATGAAATTGCTTTTAGGTGATCACGCATGTGATCAAGAATTAACAAGAATTATGGATGCGAGCAAACTACGGAGGAGATTATTTTTAATTTATGAACGACTGATTTTTATATGAACAGAACCTTGAATTATTTAATACTCCCTCCGTCCCAGTTTGTTTGTCTAATTGTCGAAATACGTGTCTTTCAAAAATATACTTATATCTTACATTTTATAATATATTTTTTTTATTTTGAAGATTTTGTATAATAAAATTAATTGAGATCTATCAAACAAGATCCATATTGCATATTAAAAACATTACGAATTGAAAATTATAGCCAATTCTTTGAGAGGTCAAACGATCTCAAAAAGTCAAAAAGGGAACAAACAAACCGGGACGGAGGGAGTAAACAAAATAATCCAACAAAGCCACGATTGATCAACGTTGAATTATTTAATAAACAATAATCAAACAAAGCCACGCAACACAGCAGAGAGAGAGAGAGAGAGAGAGAGAGAGAGAGAGACCTGGAGAAACGAACGACCCCAATTCACTCGGCGAGAGAGATCGACTGATAAGGTCGAGTCGACTGATAGTGACATGGGGTCTTTCTTGTTCGGTTAGGTTAATGATTTTTTTTTGGAGTAAATTACACTATACCCCCTCAACTAATTCATATTTTCACTTAACCCCCTCAGACTACAAAATCCGACATTTTGCGCCCTCTAACTATCCAGAGTTGACACTTAACACCCTTTTGTTAGGTCTCCGTCAGTGCATTTTTCCTCCTTACGGATGGGAGACCTAACAAAAGGGTGTTAAGTGTCAACTCTGGATAGTTAGAGGGCTCACAATGTCGAATTTTATAGTCTGAGGGGATTAAGTGAAAATACGAATTAGTTGAGGGGGACTTAATATAATTTACTCTTTTTTGGGTCAATTAAGCTCCCTAAGTAAGACCAATTTAAGCCCAATTAATTAATGGATTGGACCTATACAGATCCAACTAATAAATGGATTGGGTTGTATTAGGTTTGTATTTTAGTGGATGGATTTGGGTTAATTAATGGGTTTAAATTTAATTTGTCACCCTTTGTTCCACTAAACTTTTTCTAAAAGTTACAGTTTTGTCATTATTATTTTTTTCGAGTTTGTTCGTTTTGCTCCAAAAAATTTTGACTTTTTGATTTGTCTCGATTCGTCTCGTAAAGTAAAAAAAAAATTTACCCAAATATTTTGAACAATGACTATTTTCAAGTAGAAAAAGTGTAAAAAGTTTACTTAAAATGGTCTTTGTTCAAAATATTTGAGTAAAAATAATAAAAAAAATTATTTTTCCAATTCGTCTCGTTGACACAAATTAAAAAGTCAAAAAAAATTTGACGCAAAACAAACGATAAACAAAAAAATGAAAAATAAAAAAAGGTTGATTTCCGGCACATGAAGAGCTGTTTTGCGGATTAAAAAAAAAAAAAAAGAGCTGTTTTGATCAGGACGTACAATTGTTCGGGGAAACACGCATGCAATTTCTGAAGGAAATTCCCTACATTTCTTCTCATCCACAAATCCTTATCCAAACACAGCCTTAGGAATTAATCTTGCCCTGTTCCACATGGCAAAAAAAAAAATCCTTATTTTTTAAGAAGATAATTTCAAACTCAAAAGTTATATGCTTATTAAAATCTAAAAATATGCAAAAAAAATTTAAAAAAATATTTTTTATTTATATTATTTTTAAATTTGAAAATGTGAAATAAGTTGCTTATTATAATCTTTCTCTCTACTAATATTTTAAAACTCACTCCCGTCCTTTCTCCCCCGATATTATCTCTAATCATATCTCTCTCCTAAATGTTAAATTAAACTTCAAATTAATACAAATTATAATATTATAAGATCAGTGAAAAAAATAGAGAAATATGATAACTTGATATTTGCAATAGTTGGTGAAAAACATCATTTAACAACTAAAAAAGTTACGAAAAAAATAGATTAAGCTAAATAAAAAAGTTGCACAACGATAGTAAGCCGGAGAATCCAAAGTGATTGGTTTGAACTTTGAAGTCTTACAACCAGTTGACACCTCGATTAAGGCCGGAAATGAAAATTCACTGGGCTTTGCATCCAAGCAAAATTCAAAATTGAGTGAACCTGTTCCACCAAGTGAGAAACAAAATCTGTAGCTGATCCTTAAACTGATTGTTGAATTAATAATTATTCGATAACCGAAATGTTTTAAACACAAATTGCAAGCATGTAATCATACATAACATGTGGCTAATCTATTACACTTAAAAACAGCAAAACGAAAAAGAAACAACAGATTTCACAGTATCTATGATGTGGGTTGGGTCTTCTTTTTCTTCTTCCTCGAGGCATAGTCACTAGGTCCAATTTCTATGGACATTCGTTTCGTCCTGCAAAGTAAACAAACCATTTAAACAGTTGCAACAACAGAAGTGGATGATTACTAAGGGGAAAGAGATTACAAAAATGACACGACGTGAAATATTGAAGGAAATCAAAGTACCGTTTAGAGAGCTCCTTCGCACTGTGTTCGCCCTCTTCTATTGCATCATCTGGTGTGAGAGAATATCATTGATGAATTAGAGATCCAATTTTTACAAGAACCACGTTAAGAAACTTCAATTAAAGATCAAACAAGAAGAGTCTAAATGCCAGTTCCAGGATAAAATAATTGAGACAGTTAAACTCAGAGAATGCAATTACTGCTTCCATGAGAATCTCCAATGGTTTCCACCAAATTATCAAAGCCCCAGTCAGTTTTTGGGCCAACTACAATGACAGTTTTGCAATCTCTGGCAATGTTGTACCAGTGGCGTCAAGCCAATTTTGGCACAGCTATGCTGATCAAATTTTTTTTTTTGGCACCACTACTACTTTAGCTGTCAGATCATTATTGCTCACAACTCTTGATCGCCACCATTGTAAGTGATGTGGCAAGCCATATTTTAGCTAGGCATTTGCCACTCGATGGAATATGCCAAAGCCAAATCAAAAGCCAAAAGTGGCGAACCATTAGAGATGCTTTGAGGCAGCATAGAACTCAATACTCTTTCCATTGACAGCATCCTGAACTGGTGCTAGAGGAAAACATGATAATAATAAAAACGTTGACAACTTTCTTGTCCGTCTGTCTAACTGGACCAAATCTAGGCACTAAAGCTCTTCAACAATGATCAAGCTGTCAAAGCTAAGAAAATACAGCGCATAGCCTCAAACTGATGCATGTGGAATAATATCGGTGGTCTTATCAAGAGATAAACTTCTTAGCCACTCAAGCAATAATTTTGAAAAGTTTCGGATAAACATGCTTGTTAAATTATTGCACAATGAGAGAAGAGAGTTCGAAGTCATTTTAGGCAGGTATTACTTTTTGCAGATAAAATGGATCATGAATGATGCAACAGAGGAAAATTTGCCAAGTTATTGTGGTCTCCGTAGACCATAAATATTTCAGACAATTCGCTCCATTAAGGTGAGCTATACCACTTCTGTGACCAATAGAAGATCTTGCCGTCCTCAGAAGGTTTTATGTTCATAATATCAAGCATACACGCAATACATTGCTTGTTTTCATACCAATATCGTGGTACATGACAAGGACATCAAGCAAAAATTCATATCTCACAGCAATAATAAACTTCTCAAGTCAATTATATTCTCAACACTATAAACATGTAATTGATCATAAACCAAATGAATGAGATCGGGAAAAAACTAAAATAGGAAGTCCTGAACATGGAAACTCACCTGCTCCATTAGCATCTTCAGTTTCTGCTCCATTAGCATCTTCAGTTTCTGGCTCCGATTCAGAACCAGAACCCCATCGATCTCCTCCATCATCAAAGTCCCACCGATCCCCGGCTTCAGGCATCCAGAAGTCTGCTTCTTCAGAATCACTGTCCTTGTCAGAAGGATTCCTTACTTCAGAGATAACTTTATTGACATCCACCTCCTTAGTTTCCTTTTTCTTTTTCTTGTTCTTTTTCTTCAAAAAATCTGCTTTTGATTTTTCATCCGGTGGCTGCTCAACCTGCTCTGCAACGATTCCATTTGGTGTTTGCTCTTCAGCTTCCATTTTCTCTGCTTACATGTTTACATAAAAAAGCTACTCCAATTACTATATAAGGGGCACGCAATTTATCCTCTTTTTGAATCTTGAAAGGGCACGGTTCAAATGCACAAAATTGCAGATTTTCACAGGTCATACATTCCAAGGTTGGAATGGGTGAAAATGTGAACAAAAGAGAGTACAAAGAGAGAAAAATTAAAAAAGGACACGAACCTAACATGTTGAGGAAACGCTTTCCGTTCATGTGTTTCCATATATGCTCCTCAGACTTATTGACAGTCAGTCCTGTTAGCTTACAAATCAACTTTGAGCTACAAGGCCATAAAGAAAGGGTTAAATCAGTAGCTAATTGAAAACGAAGAGATCAAATCAGGAACAAACAATGAGATTAGAAAGTCTTTATAGAAACTCAAGAACCGTCCCCCACCCCACAATAGATAAGCTTCCATTTAACCTAAATACCATTCTAGATTTTCTTACTCTTCGAGGTTTCCCTGCTGAAGAATAAATTTCCTAGTGGCCCAATATTGAAAAAAGTCATGCTGGATCAGAGTTTCTGGGGCCAAAAAACAACCCAGAAACTCCAAATATCAATCTAGCATGTGTCTTAAATGATTTAAAGCAAGCATGAACTCCCCAAATAGTAGGCTTCTTCAAGATTTTACAGGGAAATTCAATTTTTCTATCACAAACGGTTTGTTTTCAGAAACAGTGGGAATTTCAGACATGGTCCGTTAAAACGACTCAAACCAGCACGAAGTTAGAGGATTTGGATTGACTACTTGTTGACATGAACACGAATATGACACGCACGACTAAACAGGACGGATACGGATTGGACTTGAGTAACTCGAGAAGGAAATGGATAACTATTTAATTTTTTTGTTGACCACTTGACCCGTAAACTTGAAATGATACAACACAACACGGCACGATACATATGGATAATTTCCCACTGCTATGTGCCTATGTTTGTTGCACGGCAAAGATGGGTTAAACACTTTATCTGTATATCCCACTGCTACGTGTATATGTGTACGTACACCTTCCAAAGATTTTCATCTAAAGAAGTTAATAGTGTCAACCCAAACACGAGGCAAGTTTAAAAAAACACAGAAAAAATTTAAGCCGGTCGAGTATCAAGATATATAACACATTTAAGTTAATATGTTTTGACTTTTGACACTAATCCAAAATGACAAGTAACCTGAAAAAACATGACTCGAACACGGCACGACACTACACGATGCCCACCCAAGTTTGCAGTGCACACCGAACTTAAGAAACCCTGAAAACCCAAATTAGCGGGACACGCTACACCGTGCAAAATTAGCATGACAGTATAAGTGTAGATTAGTACATAGATACATAAAGGCGCGGAAGTGCAGAGATACACACACACACACATGTATATATGTTTGACCAATTTCTCACTAATATATACATATATACGTGCATAATTTGAAGGGACTGACCGGGATTGAGGGTCTTGGTGAAACATGTTGAGAGGAGGTTTGCTACGGGCCAAGGCGGCGTCGATGAGGCCGATGCGGCAGTGCTTGCTCTGAGAGTACGAGTCCTTGGCGTGGGCGGGGACCTCGTGCCCCGTCTCCACGCACCTGAACCGTCCGTTCTCCATCTTCTTGAACTTGGGTTTCCCCAGCAGATTTTTCCCTTCCTTTCCACTGTCATCTGCTGCTGCCGCTGCTTCTTCTCCTCCTTCCTTCGCCATTTTTTCTCAGTAGGGCAACCTCTGCCGCGAGCTGGAATTGGAGGAAACACGGGGAATTAGGGAGAAGTGGATTGGGCCTGGTGGGCTAGCGACATAGCCCATAAAAAAGGTTGAGTGGATTGTCTTAGGCGTCTTAGTGCCTAGGAACTTAACGGTTGCAAAAGAACCAAGCTGCTCGTGAGCATCTCAAGGCTCGGTTGGGTTAGACTCGTTTAGCAATCGAGTCAGACTTGAACTTGAAATGATAGGCTTGTGTAATAAACGAGTCCAGCTCAACACTCTAAACTTTGACTTATATAGTAAATAAACCAGACTCGAACCGTTCAGCTCGTTAAAGGTTCGGCTTGTTAACAAACGAGTAGAGCTCGAACACTAAAAAGCTCGGCTCGTTTACACCCCTACCTAGCAGCGCGATTCTGGTTGTATAATCGTATTTTTTTGGACCCAGAAGGCCCGTTGTTCTTTATATAGAGCCCATTTCAATTCCCAAAAAAGTAGTTATTGGAAATTTCACAGTGATTTGCTGTGAAAAACAAAACAAAAAAGAATCATAGTGGTTTGTTAAACTCGTGGAGTTTGTCTTGAAATAGTTTAGATAGATGTAAAATTGGTTTTTCACGCACGAGACATTTTTGTTTTGGAAAAACTTGAAGGGGATTATAAATAAACTTCGAGATTAATTTGTCTCAATCATGTAAACTACGGGCTACCAATCGAAAGGCAAGAGCCAAGAAGGCTGCAGGTCTTGGAGTAGCAGCACGAGATTACGCGGGAAGCGTTTTGGGGCTAGCAACCGGATTTGCTCACGGCATTATCTCACCCAGAGTTGCTGAAGCGATGGCCATTCGTGACGGTCTAAAGTTTGCAACGACGCTGAAGGCAGATACGGAAAATGATATAATCGAACGTCAGGGCCGTAGTTCAGAATGTCAACTCTGCTAATGCTCCCCTACGGATGTCGAAGTAGTTGTTCAGGATTGCATTGAATTGAATCTGATGAATCTCTCAGTTGTGTAAGGTTTGATTATGTTAGTAGAAAGTGCAAAGAGCCCTTTCTGTTGTGGTTTCCACCGGATCTGCATCCTCTAGGAGGATTCCACCATGTGAATCTCTGATTTGCCCTCATGGGGTATTTCTCTATCTATTGCATAGGCTCTGCCAATCAGATTAATAAAATCTTCTCTCTTTTTTGTTCAAAAAAAAAAAGGGTTAAAAAATCATGTGACTACTAGCTAGTGGCTACCAATGTTCAATTGATTTTACTCTTTTTTTGCCTAGTCGGCAAGTCAAACAAAATGAACAGTTCAAGATTATATTTTTTAATTCGAGATGGACCCTGCATGGAACGCATATCACTTGGTATTAGGAGTACTTTTTTTGAACAGCTATTACTTGGTACTATCAAGTAATTTAATTTGGTGTAAAAAATTTAAAAATATATATAAAAATATTTTTGGGAGCTTGAAAATGCACGAATTCCTGTAAGGAACATTTGAAATGGGACAGAGGGAGTTTTACTAACGAACTAAAGATAGTTATTGTTTTGACGATCAATCAGAAAATAGATATAGAATCATGTTTATACTTTAATTGGATCAACCTAATTTCTTTTGAATGATACATGTTTATAAATTTTTTGACAACATTAAATCTTGCAATAGTGCAATCCATGATCTAAACACATTTTGGTTTTTCTTCCCGTTAAACTTCTAAATACTAATTTTTTCGAATGCTGCAAAATGCAAATCCTAGCAAATGAACTTTAACACCAAAAAACAAAAATTTAGAAACCTTGTTTCCAGTGACAGAATAAAACAAGGGATAAATATTACTCCTAAAAGAACTGAGAGAACAGAAAATAGCTTCAAAAAACTTTCTTTTCTTGTTCTCCAACAAATCCCTCCATAATCTAAATCCAAACAGATACTTACAACATTTCACGTATGAACTGCGCATATATTTACCTATACACATACCTAGGGGAAAATGGAAAAACTATTGACCACGTCCTTCAGGAAGACCAACCACCCTGTGAAAGGGTACAACCCTTTGAGGCAAAGATCCATCTTCATCCTCATCATCGTCGAATACCAAGACATAACTGTCACATCGCGATAACCATTTCAAGAGGCATGAAAACCCCACAAGATTTTATCAAGAAGAAGAAATCACTGGGAGTAACTGAACTGGCATTTGGAAAGCACATGGAAAATATGTTGACAAAAGTTTTATCAAGCCAAATGTTAACAAATGATATAATATTCGTATGTGCAGAAATCCCAATAGAACAGAGAGAAAAGCTGCTTACTCATCAGTCTTCCTCTGAAAATTCACGAAAATAGTTGATAACATCATAGCATACACGATGCAAGAAGTAGACATACAGATTCGGTCATTCACCACCAGGTTCCGATACATGTGGCACCAATCCAAATGGCTTGTTAAAGTTAAGAAGCGGTATAGTCAAATAAAGAACAACACAAATTGGCAAACTCTTTACCTTTCGAGGTTGGACTACAGTTGCTTTATATAATGCAGTTGTATCTGGATACAATGCTAAAACCTTTTCCCCAGTACGGAAATCTTGAACACCTGAGATATCATTCCATTTTGGGAAAGGTATGATCTCTGATATAGGCAGCTTGTACTTCCTGAAATTATCATCATGGTAAATATTTCATCGGTAAGATCTAGAAGTAGCCAACATTTGATCCAGTTAACACAGAAACCGAAATAATCGAGATAAACTGCTTTGATTCTCAAAAATCACTTCCAAAATGAAAGAAATCGCAGTAGAATCATGTAAGAATATGCTGAAGGATTCTTTTTGAGAATGTGATTACATATACAACTTCTCAAATGAAAAGAGAGCAAACGCGCACTGAACTGCTTCTCGTAAAAATGGAAAAGAGCAACCAGCAAGAAAAACACAACATGTAAAAATAACTCTCTTTCCAATATCAGGATCATTTAAAAAAGAAAAAAAGAAACAACACTGAATATATGCCCAAACAATACAAGAATAGGATATTTTCTATATTTATCTCAATGCAAAGCTTTTAAAATAATCCATGCTTTCAAGTACCAGAGTTCGCGGGCATGATATGAGTGCAATACGTACATAATTCTAGTTTTCAAAACACTTCTTTATTAGAACCTATTAAAATCACAAAGGTTACCTCTGGCTGCCACCCTCTTCATCATCACCAGGCTCTTCATCAAGCACTTCAACTCTATAATAGATATAAGAAACATTACACATATTGACATAACGTAGAGATCCGATTGGACTGAATAGAATCCACATACAATAAAGATGGAATTAATAATATTATATAGTTCCTGTTACAGCACCGTCCCAGACTCCCAATTGCTTAATTGTCAGAAAATGGGCCGAACAATGCATATCAAGCCATCCTTTGCTGGCCAAATTGCATATGATGATGAAATCGTCAACGCTCAATGGAAACATAATGCGAATGAAAGACAAATATGAACACAAACAGACTTGAACCTATTAAAGCATCCAACTCAAGACCAATTGGCAACAAGTGGAGAGGCCGCCCAGATTCATATATAGTACTAGTTTTGGAAGTTTTGGAGGAGATAATTAACCGATTTCGGACAAACTCCAACAAAACCCAAGACCTACCCCAACCTGAGCACTGATACATGCCCATGGTGGAAGAGAGAGCTCAAACCATCCATAGAGATATATGGCAGCAGCGGCACTGAAACCTCTCTCTCTCTCTCCTCATTAGTTCAGCAAATTGGAGGTATCTGCCTCCTCCACATGTCCTACAATCAGGCATCTTGGTCTATATCATAGGACTTGCTGAATTTGGTATGAGATCGGAGAAGTTGTATCATGAATGTCAAGCATTTAGTATGATGTTTACTGGGAAAGTCTTCCAAGGGACAGTGAGAAGCCAAGGTGGCTCACTCACTTGGGGCATTGTCTAAGGGACTGTACGTAACCAAGGTGGAGCTTGCAAGGAGATGGGTGGTGCCATTGGGGATGCCACGTGGAAGTGGATATCCAGATAGTTACAACAGGATATCTCACCTCCTAAGCCACAAAGCAAGATTTCCGCACAAAGTTTGCATAAAGTTCGGAACATTCAACCAATAGTAAACCCAAATACCTTATCTTCTGAATCCACGAATAGTAGCAGAAAGATACTTTCCTTTTCATCATCACATACCAGGAACACAAGCAATTATGTCCTCTACTTTTCTGTACTCACTACTCCTCATCCCACTGCATGACTTATAGCCAACTAGCATACAAAATGTGTTTGTACGCGTCAAATGTTTGTTTTCAAATATCATTTACCCAAAATCTTATAAGGATATGGTAAAGTAGTCCACATCTCATGTGGATGGTCTACAGTATATGTGTTGTGGGCATCTTTACCGTGAGATGCTGCTCAGTATGAAACTGGAAGGATCTCTTATCTATAAGTTGAAAAGTGTCCTTCCCAACCTGTCTTAAGGAGATCTCTTTACTTCCACTCCAGCTATTCTAGAACAACTAATAGTAATAATGCTGCTTCAGCAAGAGATACTAAAGAGTAAAGAGGTCCCCAGGAATGGCATAAATGTGTTACAAATGTGATTAGAAGTAGTTTCAGGAGAAGCCAGGGCTAACACAGACAAATTAAACCAGTCACCACAAAAGAAGAATCAATCTACTGGTTTTCACTCCGATACTTAGCAAGAAGCAATAGCCATTTTTCGCTCAACTGTCTCAACCAAACTGTGGAATTAGAAATGTCTATAAATAGATTTCACTTCCACACATTATCGAATCAAACTTCACTTGCCCTTATTCCTTGGTCAAAAAAATAGCCCCAACAACTACAAAAGAACTTAGAAGAAAAAAGACAAGGAGCCTTCCACAAAAATGTTCGGTGGAACTAGACTTACTCTCTAGTTTCTCTACCAAAATGAAGAACTTTAACAACGAACCACTCTTCTTTCTCAGAACCATTTGTCACCCTAGCTGCTACCTGAAAAATACAGTCGATGTTAGAAACACAATGCAGCATCCAGGAAAAAACAGTTACCCCGAGACAGCCAGATACTGACTTGGCGGTGAATAAAGAGCTGTATCTTCAAACCAAGCAAGAAAATGTACTGGATGAAGGATATAGCACAACAAATGTAAAGAAGCATAACTTCAAAGCTAGATTAGTACTTGTTCACCAGTCAGACTAGAAAGAGTATCCAGGTGCTTTTGCACGGATGGAGAATGCGTTGAAATATCAGAATCAGCCTTCAATTGTTTCCTTTTCGGTTCATTAGGTTCTGCATGTGCATAATACCCAATTTAGCACTTTTAAAAAGAGTAAACAGAGCAGCATGAACATGACGTATGGAATGTTTACAAATGAAAAAAGCAGAGAATTAAGGCATAAAAAGTCTATTCGTTCACTCAAATCCATTCATCCACTGGTTGGTTCCGCCTAGGAGTACAAGGAGTTGAAGATTAGTCATCTTTCATTCTGTGTTAGATTTTACTTGGTCATGTAATGTGGCCTGCTTAGAATCTATCACAGCAAGAATGTTGCAAGCCATTAGTAACACAACCACATGTCAAAACAATCCATGTTTATGCATAGTTATCAATCTCATTCATTCAACTCAATAAACACATTCTACGGCTACTAGCAGCTTACGAGATACATTGGCGATTGAATAGCAGTGTTGCGATGGTTTGAACAACATTGATCAACCTCCCACCATATTAACCATTCACTAAACAACTGATGATTGATCAGCCATCACAGTTATCTACCTCCCACCATATTAACAATTCACTAACTTTGCATCTGTAAGCGCACACATTTACAAGTTTTAAACATCGTTCCAAGAGCAAAGGACACTGACATGTTCATCCATCCCATCATTACTAAATATAGAAGTTTAAAATGACACCTGAGATCCAGATTTTCATAAGAAAGAATTCAGTGGCTAAGTCTTCACAAACACAAACCTATTCTTTTTCTTTGATGCCATGGAGCTCCAGGAGGCATGAAAGCATCCAGTTGCCCTAATAACTGGGTTGAAATACTGCAGAAAAAAAAAAAATTCTAGTGTGGTGAGCATAAACAAACATCCAATGAATAGCTCAGGTCATCCAATGAATGGAACCTGGACAAAAGGTGGCATTGACCCAGCAGAATTAATGAGAAGACATGCGTTAGAAACTCAGAAACCATTTTAACTGCAAGATAAGCCTTAGAAGTTAAACCCCAGCTTTAAATCATGTTTATTGTAGCATCCAATTAAGAAGGTAGGAGAAGAAAAGTTAAAAATCGAAGAACAGGTAGAAAGTGATATACTAAAGACATACTTCACTTCACTTTCTGAAAGTTCTTTGGCTTGTGTATACAACGTCTTAAGCCGTGTCAAGAAGATATCACCGTGCCTCTGGAGCACCTCAGGAGCTGCATAAACATGCAAATAATCATAGAGAGAAGAAACCAGCAGTAACATACAAGAATTGTAAAATAACAACTGTTCACTAACAAAATGACAGAGTATGGCCACTTAAATCAAATGGATCCATGTTGCCACCCAAAAGTTATGAGGAGGACAAAATACTTCCTGTGAGCAGTTGAGTTGAGTTGAACAACTAACTCTAGAGACTAAAGCTAGTGAGGTAATATCCTAATAGAACAGCATAATAGAACAACAAAGCTTCTTAAACCCACAATGTAAAAGCCTAAACATCCCTAGCCCAACCCCCAACATCTGAGTAAAAATGCCATAAATTCTCTCAATTCGTTGACTCAAACCAATTACCAAAGTGGGATCTACTCAAATTTTTACAAGAAACAACGGTGACTCAATTGTATTCTTCGCATTAACAACTATGCCATTAATGAGCTACTAACTTTATGCTTGCATTTGGGTATCCATTGGAGTGTTTCATATCAAATCAAGCTTTTACTCAAACTTTTAGTCATATTTGAGTAGTAAGGATTGGAGATTGTCTAACCACCATGTTTTTCAATGGCATGCAGCCAAGGAGCACGAAACTAACTGCATTTCTTATTCACTGAATTAATATTTATCCAAAAAGTAAATAAATAAGCCGACTTTCTGAGACCATCCATCAAATACGTATATTCCTCGCCTCAGTCAACTCCAACTAAAAACTAGTCAAAATTCATAGCACATGGTTAGGATATACAATTATATATATGATCCTCGTGAATGAATTCCACTGTAAGCATGAAAACCACACCATAATTTCAATTTAAGCAAACATCAATAAGGTCTATGTTTCTGAAGCACGTGTACAGGTACGAGTATATGTAATAGTATGACACGGGTGCTTCAAGATGACAAAACCTAAATAAAGTACGGTATGGTGTGTATGGAGATTTGATTACAGGTTAGAGGACTTTCTTACTTGACATAATTCCACATAAAATTACAAAAAAATAAAAAATAGTAACATAGTTCGGCGGTTAAGAACCCAACATAAAAAACCATAGTTTAACCGTTACCGCCAAACTTATGGTACAAATTAGAGTCATGTTAAGCTTCTTATCAAATTAGCTTCATCACTATACAAAATCAAAATACTACTACTAGTCTACTCTTCTATATGGGGCAAGAGCAGGGGCGGTCCCAAGGGGTACAAGGGGGATCCGGGCCACTGCACAACTTCAAATACTCACGCGTATTATACTATTCTATGAGATTAGCCCCTGCAAGTCATTTTGAGTGGAAAAAAAATTCTTAAAACTTCTATATGTGGGGTAAGAATCTAGAAATTCAAGTTATCAATCATGTTTTAGGTTGCATGTATAAAATTAATCGCACATATACACAATATCGTCCCTTCTTTGGACTTTGGGATTAGTAATATATACTAATAAAATAAATTTTTTATTATCAATATGAAAATACACGTGATTCGGGCCCTGCTAAACAACACAGAACATGCGTCCGCCATTGGATACGAGTTGGGTAATAGGTATATATCTGAAAAAACAATACTAATAAAATTTCGATATCCATTTCAAGTACCCGGTACGCATGCAAAAGTATAAATACTTGAACAATGCGGATACCGATACGACACGGTTTTAGAAGTAGCATGCTTCATGGTATAACATTAACATAATCTGAAGACGGTTGAAATTTAAATCTATGATACGGTAGAGACTCACAGGACCGTATCCTATCGTGCATGTTATTGATCTCGAGGAGGACCTCCTCTTGGACTCTCCTTAGACGATCGAGCTCCTTCGAGTTGTCCAGCATTCTGGCAATGTCGGGCGACGGCATCGTTTCACCGGGGGTCACGCTGACGCCTTGCGTTGTGTAAATTATTCGGAGTTTTTTCTGGGTACGGTTATGCCGGCGAGAGTACTGCAAGTGCTTGATCGTTGTTTTCGAGACGTAGGAGAGGAACAGAGGAGAGAGAGCCCGAGCAACCTTTGGGTGTGCAATTAGGCAAGTCTTCGTTTACAGAGGGTTTCGGAGATTTTTTTGCACTAGATATTTTACAGCGCGGAAAGTCTAAGCTTACCGATCCAAAATCCCAATCGGAATCTCGACGCCCCTCCGGACACACTCTGGTCACCGGACGGCCGATCCGAGCCGTCTAAAAATTTTATTAAAAAAAGACGAGTGGGCCCTCATGAGAATAAACGGCATCCGACATATGCAGATTTCCGATCCAAACAATCCATTTTTGTGTTTGGATCGGCCAAAAATGGAGTGTTTGAATCGGCCAAAAATGGAGTGCTTGGATCGGCCACCTACACACGTCGGATGCTGTTTACTCTCGCTAGGCCGACTCGGTTTTTTTTTTAGAATTTTTGTCGGCTCGAATTGGCCCCCCGGTGGCCGGAGTGTGCCCGGCAAGACGTTGAGATTCCAATCGGGATTCCTCCCGTCGGTAACCGTAGCACCACTTACAGCGGCACACAAAAATAAAAGCTTTTAAAATAGAGAGTAAATTATATCCGTCTGTGGGCTCCACAAGACTTTTTTTTATTATAATTTGAACTAATCATTTTATAGGGATGGCATAGTAATATTTTCAAAAAAAAATCAGTTTGATTAAATATAGATGAAGTATCAAAACCTTGAATTTTGGTTTAAAGAATGGATAGTTATAGATTTTGAAGTTGAATTGTCCATGATTATCTATTCCATAAATCAAAATTCGATTTTTAATATACCAATGATGTCCAATTAAGCTCATTTTTTGCGTGAATATATTGTTCTGCGAACCCTATAAGATGGACGGTTCAAATTATAGAAAAATTTGTCTGGTGGGGCCCATAACAGACGGTGCCATAGGTTGGAAAGCATTTTAGCTCTTTAAAATAAATAACTAACATTTATTATTGCAATTTAATGGAAATCTAGTTACATGCTATTAAGAAAATAGGAAGAAAAAATTAAGTGTAATGTCAATATAATTAGGTTTTGTCATGGACTTTTTTCTGAAAAAGAAATAAAGGCTTGCTTCAACTCTCTTATGGTAAGCAAATACAAGACATCAAGATGTTTGTTTCCATAATTCAAACTGACGATTCTTTAAATTGCAATTTTTATAGCATTTTTACAAAGGAATATTAATTTTTTTATTTTTGCATATCCGTAAATACCTAGTTGAACCACTTTAGTCTATAAAAAAAATTTATGTGTTCAAATGGGCCATGTTAGAATTTAATATCCAAATGGCTCACCCTCCTTTCCAATTAGGGAAAAAAATTACTTTTGGGGGGGGGGAGGGGGGGAATTTATGCAAAAATTTAGAAAGAGAGCAAAAAAAATCATAGGTTGCCTTGGGGATTCGAACCCTACCAAAGACTCACCTGCAAAAGCTCTTTACGACTCAACCAAAGCTGCATTTGTGGAGGATTTTTCATATACTTAATTCTTATTTTTTTTAGAATTTTTAAAATGGGGTGGCAAGTGCTACCTCCCACTTCTTAGGTCTGCCCCTGGTAGAAAAACGTGGTTTGTATCTCATTTAGAAATTTTGGAGGGGCTTTTCCCCTGGCAAAGCAGATATGGAAAAAGACGAGTTCGAGCTTTTCAAACCACGATGGATTCGTTTACAAGCTCAAGAAGCGCTTTCTCTACTTAAATAACGAGGCTTGATATATATATATATATATATATATATATATATATATATATATATATATATATATATATATATATCCTTGAGATTATTGTTATGGAAACGCACAAAAATCTTGGATGAAAGTCTAGGAATCTAATTTTAAGCATCCAACTTGTTTCAGAGTGTCAGGTTGTATGGGTTCTACGCAAGTATTTATGAATTCAACGCCCGTGGAAATTTGACGCGGGATCAAATTTTAGAAATTGCATTTAACGTCCTAACATCTCCGTAACGTGTCTCCAAAGTGCAATCGCCGTGTTCTAGGAAGTAGAATAAAAAATTTAGACATGTGTCCAGAGTGTGGGGTGTTATGTCCATATCCGATTCGTGTCAAACATGAATACTTGAGGCCGATAGACACGTCCGTACTTCGGAAGTGACTTCTCTTATCTGTGGTAGTACGCATCTTTTGGTTCATTGTATTGAGTTGATGTGTGTGTTTGCCTGTTTGGATGAAAATTTGGGTCTGAAACCCACGATGTTATTCACCGTATATAATCTCTGGGGTTTGGCAATAAATAGGAAGCTCGTTTGAGATTCTTGAAGGCAATTGATGACGAGGGGTGATTTGGAGGAGAAATTTTTGGGCGTGGGGTGGGTACCGTATAGTGCTCACTCGGCGCATGCCTATAGAAAGGATTTGGAGAGACAAGGAGAGCAAGGATTTTTAACCCCATTTGACAATTCCTCAGGTGATGCAAACTAACACGAACCAAGGTCGTACCCCCCTGTTACATTGCCTTTTTCTATCTTTTTGATATCCTTCTCAGACAAAGTAGTAGTCGAGTTCGCAGAGCTCCTCATCGGTTCCATGAAGCCTGACGAAAGACCTGAGCAGCTACTAAGGTAAACTTGAGCTACGGCAAGGAAACTACTTCTCTTCGCACGAGTCTACACGCTTCTTGCAAGAAGCCCTTGCTCAATCAGCGGTATTCTTGTCTGAGTTCTATGTATTTATTATCCATATTAAAAATCAAGGTGATCGAACATTAACAATATCTGTATTTGCCGTAATAGAAATGGAAAGGGTTAGAGTATGACTCTTCATTTCTCTTATGTCAAATATGATTCGACGTACCTTTTCCGAATGTGTGACCTCTAATTGCGTCCGATAAACAAAACAACTCAGATCATCAAACGAGACCATGATAGGTTCTATTTAGCTAGGAATCAGGCGAGCAATCTTCACACTAGAGCATCTTTGACCCCAAGGGAGCATGTCTATGGATTTTATACTGTTTCACTCTTGTCCTTTAAATCAAAAAATAAAACTCTTGTCCTTGGACTCGAGTATGTTTGTCCAGAACCATGTTAATTGGGGTGTGTCTTTTCTTTGATTTGTGCAGATTCCACTGGGACAGGCTGGACATCCCCATCACATTGGCTTTTGTCTAATTACTACTTTATTTAGAAATTATTATAGATCGCAGAATTTAACATCACGATTCACGCCTGATATTATGGGTTTTAAGTCATACTTTTAAGGAATAATAATAATAATAATAACGTTATTGGACATTAAACAAATGTTTTTGATTAGTTAAGCCCAGTTTAGTTTTGTACCAATGTCCCAGATACGGCCGTTATATGTGACAGCACATGCATTGATTGGATGAGCAGCGCTACAGCCACTGCACCAAAAATGCGGTGACCGGCCACCGCACGCCACGTGGAGTCCACTCTGGGCTTCGCACAGACAATTCGAGTTATTCAATAATTTTTTTTAAAAAAACCGAGTGGGCTTCGCGAAACATCATCTCAATCCGATATGCGTAAGTGCTCGGATCAAGTTTCTCATCTTGGAAAAATCGGAAAAAATGGCAAGATTGGTTTTCTGGTGTACAGAAAGATGTGAGAAGCTTGATCCGAGAATCTACGCATATCGGATTGAGCTGATGTTTCGTGATGCCCACTCAAATTTTTTTTTTAAAATTATTGAACGGCTCAAATCATCCGTGCGAGACCCGAAGTGGACCCCACACAACGTACAGTGGCTATAGACTTTCTGTTGATGGGATATAGTTCTTTTGGTATATGGATGGATATTTTTCTTGTCCTATAATTTATTGTGTTTAATATCTTCTATACGGTGATACAACTATACCTTTGTATAACACAAATAATCTTGTGGAAAATTATTTTGTATACGGAATTAGTATAGTTGTATCACCGTATAGAAGGGGGTTCGAAAATCATTTTCTTAATGGATAAAAGAGGAGTGTTAATATCAGTACCCTTTGTATTAGTAGGAAAAATTAATATCTTATCTTGGATACGGATGTTTGGACACAGATTCCGATACAAATTTGCGTAGAGCTATTCAATATGCATAGATCTTGTGGAAAATTTATATCCAACTCAAGACCAATTGACAATGGTTGGAGAGGTCCCTCATATTATTAAGTAATCGATCTCATTTCATACCCAAGCAATATTGGACTAATCTCTAACACCCTATCTCACGTGCAACCGCATTTAGGTCTGTCTCGTATAGCCACTTTTTTGGGTCTATCTTCATGCAGGCTTTGTTTGGGTCCGTCATCGTGGAGTGTGGGCTTTATCAGATTTCAATTTGGGATGGAATGGACTTGCCCTGATACCATTTGAAACTTATATCTATATCCCTCATGTTATTAAAGTGATCTCTCATGCATTCCACCACTAAACAATATTGGACTAATCTATAATTACGTGTATCGTGGGCAATCCACATGCATTGGATGACCCGAACACTTGTGTGTCCATATCATTGCTCTAGTAACAAATAGGGAGTGGCCGGCCGGAGATGGATTATAATTTTAGATTTAGAAGTGAATATAGCTCATTCGTTTAAAGTACATTATTATCTGTAACTACAAAAGGCATAAATAGTTTGGTGGTTGAATGACAAGCGGTTGTCAAATTTAGGTATATTGTTGAGATTTTGAGTTTTCTAGGATGGCATCTGTTGCCAGATACTATTGCATGTATGTCTTGGAATTTTATGAGCTCGACTTGTCCAAAGTGCACATGTTGGTTGCCAGGTGCTAGTCCCTTCTTGATTTCGAAAACGACAATCTTGTCTTACATAATGTGATTCATATCCTCCGTCGCTTCTCTAAGTTACTCAATCTTGTTTAGTAACAGTATAGTGTTAATGTATATTACTCCACGTATTGACAATCTGTTTAGGTCAGATACCTCCAAGAAATCGCGCACGGGACCAGTGCTAGTTAGGCATTGGGTGACCTCGATCACCTCACGTGGTTCAGTCTCTGACCGCGTAAATTTCATCTTCTCACAAATACTTACGGGTATCTTCACATGCTAATAGTCTGCACGTGAAGGTTTGGGTGTTTGGTTTGCCGTACATTGCTCATTGAAGGAATTCAAACTTTGGTTAATTAACATAATCTAGTGCTTGCTCCAACCAGTTTTAGGTAGGAACTTGGAAGTATTCAAAAGTTCTCAAGCACAAAACCCTACAATCGAAATACTTGTTGCTATTTGGCTTTGGTCTCTTTTTGTTTACAAGAGATAGAAAACCAAAAGTTGGGGACATAAAGTCTAAAAGCTCCAAACCTCAGGACAATGTCTTCTGGGCGTCTATCTTCTTCAGAAAAATTGGTGCAACACTTTTTGCTTTCTGATTTTTAGAAAAGCAATATTGTAAAAGAAAGAAACAACTTTTGCTTTCTTTTTTACTTTAAGTTCGGGAACCCATCTTCCGAACATAATTGTGTTTAAAACCGTATGATGACGTACGTGGACCAACGTGTATCAAATAATTTCGGGTGCAAGCGTTTTAAACCCTTGTTATTGCTCTACTTGCTCTTCTGAGTTTCGGGTACTGAGCCCTGAGGTGTATTTAGCTAATAAATTTCTCTCACTCATTTTAATCTTTGCAGCAATTGTGTGTGACTATATAGCTTTTGGATTACAACAATGCTACAACCTCCCAAACACTTTACACACACAGTACTCCCAAAGGAGGTGGGCCCCTTTATGAGTGTGTGTAAGTGTTTGTGTGTTTGTTTGTGATTATAAAATTATTATTTGGATTAACATAGAAATAATTAAGTAGATGTTGAATTCACCAAAATGTCATTTTCCAAAACAGGTGCAACCAAGAGTTTGTTTAATTATAAAGTTTTAACTTTCTCATGGCAACAAGCATATAGAAAAATGGGAACACTTTTTTATGTGCTTTTTTTCTAAATGAACATGCCTATGGCCTAATCTTCCATTGACTATTGTGAATTGTTAGGAGGGAAAGAGAAGAGAGGATTTGGAAGAATACAAAAAAAGAAAAAAAAAGGAAGGAAATGTGGAACAAAACAATGGTTGTTTACCCTTGTTTGGTTGGAAAGAAAAAGTAGACAAGAGTTTGAGGAAAATATCATCATGCATGTTATTGACACATCCATTTCTCCTTGTGATTTGTGATGATCAAATCATGCACAAAGTATTTGTGTTTTTATTGACATGATCTTCTATTGCCATTATTAACTATTGAAGTGCCTTTTCTAAATGAAGTTTAGGGGCAGATTGTGGGAGTTTTATATAGGTTTTAAAAAATTGTTGTGAGTGCTGGCTAAAAATTCTTATGAATAGATTTTGGGATTCTAGGTAGGGGTCTAAATGAACCAAGCAGTTCGTGAGCTCAGTTTGGCTTGTTTAATAAATAAGCCAAGTGGAGTTCAGTTCGTTCGACAAAAACTCGACTCGTTAAGGGCGGTTTGACTCGATTAAAAAAACATCCATCTATAATCTAAAGTTGTAATGTAAAATCTGTCATAGCTATAAATTAATAACACGTCATCTTGAGCATCTTTGTGATATTTTTTAAGGAATACACTTTAGATTCTATCATCCTCAAAAAACAAAAATACTTTAGATTCTATCGTTTTGTCATAGCATCGTGGCATTGTCACAACTTTTGCTGTACTTTTGAGTACGAAATGCAGCTTTAAAAATTGCTTAAAATTAACAGATTTTGAGAGGCATTGTTTTGATATTTTCCTTTTAGTAATTGACAAAATCCACTTTTAAAAAACTAAAAAGATCTTGCAAGCATGTCAAATTGTCAATGTTCGATTTCAAAAGAGAAATGATTTTGCCATTTCATTTTTTATTAACGTCACTTTCCTGCAAGTGTATTTTTAGTATAAAAATACACTTACAGAGGAGTAGAGTTAACAAAAAAAATAAGTGAAAAAATCAGCAGTCTTTCAAAATATCATAGTTTTTGTAGTCAACCTAGGCAGAAATAGAGTTATCAATTTTGTACCAGCAAACGTACTCATAGTAGACACTTAAAAAGTGACGGAGGAAGTATATCATTTTGGTACTATCTTTTTCGTTGTTTTATCTTAATTTACTGGAGTAGGAAAGACAATATTTTAGTGTTTTTGGTCGTCTTTAAAAAACAACTTTTAACTTGGTACATATTTATATAATTTTCCGATTCATGTTGTCGAGACGAATGATGTAACGTAAAAATTATACCCAAATCTTATAAAAAATTAAGAAAAAATAACCAAAAAGATGATGCACAAAATCGATGACAATTGAGCTCAAAGGACCCTGTACGTGTCATTGGATGATATGATACAAAATATATATCTCGAGATTGGTTCTTTAATTTTATCAAATATGTACTTCAAAAAATTCAAATGATTAGGTTTAATTTAAAAAAAAATTATCTTACAAAAATTTGCCTCTCATATACAGTTCGCATTGTTTGACTTCCAATTGTTGACTCCACTTTTGTTCACGATGCCATAGGAGACCCTTCACTACAACTATCATGAAAGCCCAAACACGTGGGCCATGCTTGTTTGCTGCTTGTCACATTTACTTTTTTGTGTCCCCGGTTCGGCTAAATAAATTAATTGACTTTTTTTTTTTTACTTGTTTACAAATTTTGTATTTGTTAATTTTTCGTCAATTTTTTAGGGATTATTGCATTGTTATGACAAGATAAATCTAAAAAGTAAAGGATTATGATCGAAATCTTTTTTTTAATAAAGATGAAAAAATTGGTTTATTGGCTTATTTTTGTTTTTATTCAAAAAAAAAAGTTTCGATTGTAATTTTTTTACTTTTTAGATTCCTCTTGTCATGACGATACAATAATTTTCAAAAAATTAACAAATACAAAAAAAAAATTGAATAAGGACAAAAAAATAAGTTAGTTGGTTTATTTAGCCGAACGGAGCAAAATTACGTATTGTTATGATTGTAGCTTAATCTTATACACGTGAAAAATGATACGGATGGGTAAATTGCCAAAGATATACGATAGGGGAATGGAGAAAATTATTAAGTGCTCCTAGAGCACTACAAGCGGTGCTTTTTCAGCGACATTCCCATCTCAAATCGGCATGGACTCCATAAAAATATTTCTAGCTAGCTCCCACACCAAATGTGATTAAAAAAAAGTCTTGAAAAACAAAAAGAGCAATGAATAATGAATGGAGCCTTATATCCATACGTACGGATCCTATTTATGCAACATTATCTTCTCCTTCTTTTTAACACCAAAGAAAGTAATATTTCAATAATAATTAACAAAATATTATAAGAGGAAGAAAATGGATAAAACAACCGAAAGAAAACTCGAACAGTAGTTGGTAAGGTACCAAACTACATACTATTATATCTTTCATAAAATTTCTCTATGGCCACTCGAATCTACTGTTACACCCCAAATATCAAATTTTTCATGCGATCGATCAACGACTCTCACATCTTCTTTGCACTCTAAAAAGATCCGAACCGTTCGAATACCAAAACTGTCCCTTTAACGTCTTTCTTGCCCTTTAACCTTTTAACATGGATTGCCGTACTATATAGTATCACTTTTTGATAGAGAATATTCTTAGGGAGATTTCAATTCATGTTCCCATCTGTGACTTTCTTGGAAGCTGCCTGTGAGGACCGGCCTCTTCGTGCCGTTTGACGCAGAATCTCTTCCACTAGTCCACACATTAACCATCTGGTTTTCTATTCACTGAAAACGTGACACGTGGAGAGTTTTTGTAAGCCGAAAAAAGACACGTGGTCGAACGATGGGACTCCATTTGCACCAATGGATCAAATATTTTGTGATCTCACTGCGTAAAAATAGAAAGGATCGATCAAGATTCTTACACGTAAACCTTTTATGGCGAATAGCGAAACGGGACTCGGTATCTTAGTTCGTTAAAGATATATTTTCAGAATCAGTTTCCAAAAGAATTTACAAAACTTAATCATGTGGCCGTGTCTAAAATTATATGCTTTCTAGAATTTTATTTAGAAAACAATTCAATTCGTCTTGTCTGTATAAGGTTCTCAACGTTCATTTGTAAGTTTAGGTCTCCTTTGCGATTGTTTTCCTCCCTCATTGGGGGATGTCTACCCGTTCTCGATGTATGGTTTTCGTATCAATAAAAGCACCTCTAAACTTTGACCAAAAAAAAAAAACAATTTCAATGTTGATAAATATAAAAAAAACCTTTTTCAACATATATATGTGTATATTCTTACAGACGACCGGCCTCTTCGTGCTATTTGACGCAGAATCTCTTCCACTAATACTCCACACATTAACCATCCGGTTTTCTATTCACTGAAAACGTGACACGTGGAGAGCTTTTGTATGCCGAAAAAAGACACGTGGTGGAACAATGGACGCCATTTGCACCAATGGATCAAATATTTGTGATCTCAGTGCATAAAAATAGATAATGTTATGTACTAACTCTAATAATTTACTTCCTCCGTTCCAATTTACTTGTCTCAGACTTCCAGTTCTATTCTAACTTTATTAAAAAAACTAGTAATATATTTAAAGTGATAATAAATTTTATATCCAATATGGATCTTATTTGATAGATCTCGATTTGTTCTATAATTTATAATATTTTCGAAATCACCTAAAACATTATAAATTACAAGATATAATTAATTGAAAAGTGACACGAACTCCAAAAATAACAAGTAAATTGGGACGGAGGGAGTATAAATTATATGGGAATTTCTAGGTAAATTAAAGGGTTAATTACTTGTTACCCGTTTATCTATACACATTTTTCACTTTATCCCCTCCTACTATAAAACGCTACAACCTACCCCATTTATCTTCCAATTAATTATGATCCTTTAGGATAAAATGATCAGAGAAATAAGATATTCGCACCGATTCAAACGAATTAAAAATTAGAGCACTTAATTTTTTTCTTTTTTACAGATCATGTGACATGCGCATGATCTATTAAGGGGGTAAGTTGTAGCGTTCTATAGTAGA
Organism: Rhododendron mucronatum var. ripense; assembly: GCA_019656295.1. NCBI lineage: Eukaryota > Viridiplantae > Streptophyta > Magnoliopsida > Ericales > Ericaceae > Rhododendron > Rhododendron mucronatum. The sequence goes on along the minus strand of BPLT01000032.1, from coordinate 1,412,543 downwards.
AGAGGATAAAGTGAAAAACGTGTATAGATAAAAGAGACAACAAATAATTAACCCTAAATTAAATTTAAAATTGGAAGTCTATTGTAAGCTTGGTGCATTGAACTAAAGGTCACCCATTCTTGCAGAAAATAGAAAGGATCCAGATTCTTACACGTAAAACTTTTATCGCAAATAGCAAAACGGGACTCGGTATCTTAGTTCGTTAAAGATATATTTTCAGAATTAGCTTCCAAAAGAATTTACAAAACTTAATTAGGTGACAGTGTCTAAAATTATGTACTTTCTAGAAATTTATTTAGAAAACAGTTCAATTCGTCTAGTCTGCATAAGGTTCTCAATGTTCATTTGTAAGTTTAGGTCTCCTTTGTGATTGTTTTCCTCTCTCATTGGGGGGTGTCTACCCATTCTCGATGTATGGTTTTCGTATCAATAAAAGCACCTCTAAACTTTAACAAAAAAAAAAATTCAACATATATATGTGTATATTCTAAAACAGATGATAAAATTAACAATGAATACCTTTTTTATTTTCAAAATACATTTCCCAATTGAATTTCATTCCGAAAACAAACCATCAAAGCTAACATTTATCAAATTCACCCCTCATGGATGAGGTTCCTCCTCATTGCATGATTAATTTGCATCCCCTTCCAATTGGAGGATACGATGCTTTAATAGGACAAACTTTTCTTGTTCAGGCTTTTACAGGTAAACGCTTTGTTTACGTATCTACTCTCTTCCTTCCAAAATAATGTTTGTCCGGTCTGTAACACAAAAACTAAATTAAAAATAATAAATTTTTTTCAAAAAAAATCATAAATTAAAAGAACTCATCAATATCTAATAAATTGTTGAAAAAAATTAAATTTTTATTGTAAAAATTATATTATTTTTACGTTCTCATTATGAAACGGAGAGAATATTAGATACTACCAATTACCATCCATCCTTAGTTTCTTTGAAAAACAAGTAGCACTGGCTAGTACGTAATTATGAAGAATTAATCAACTGGCTTTTATGGACTCAACACGACCCAAGAACTAGTTCAATCACCTCATTGGTTCGGCACCCACCAAACTCTTACGAAATTAAATGAACAAATCTTCCACAACAAAACTACCCTTTCATTGAGGCAATAATGTCAAAAGAGGATGGATATTCCTAGCCAGCACATGTGGTTAGCTATCAAAGGTACGACCACTGTTTATAATAATATAATTGATTGGTAAGTGCATCTAACCATGCCACTTGGACTATACATAGAAAATGCAAGGCATTGAAGATGAGGATATCCATATCTTCCAAAATTAACTAATTGACAGTGTCACCCTTAGTTTGCCTAGTGGTTAGCAAGGGAAGATGATTTTGATGGATTGTGTATTAGTAGTAGTTCTTTGAATATTGAGAAAAAAGATGATTTTGATGATTTGAGTACTAGTTCTTGGAATCTCAAAGTTTTGAGTGACATGCAATGGATATGAATCAGATAATAATAGTAACTTCTTTGATTTGATGAGTGTATTATGCCTATTGTTTATGCTCGTAGTCAGACGATCTTTTAATATGACGTTGAATTCGTGCTCTTAATTCTCATTAATTCTACGTATATACGCCTGCACTCTCGAATCTCGCTCTCGTGAATTTAAGTATATACTCTAGGATGTTTTCGAAAGAAGTCGCTTTTCGCGCTCCTGTTCTTGCACTTGCACATGCGCTGTGTAACTAAAGGGTGTCTAGCTTGCCCTATCTTACTAACAAAGACTAAACGATGTTGTGCCTTTTAAAATGGGTTGTATCCCGCACCTTAAAAATCAATCTACAACGCTCATTTTGTGAATCTCAACGACTAGATATAATTCCCAAACACTATTAGATTAACCAGACATTGATAACTTAGAGATCGAAATCTGATTGAATAAAATAAGTTAATTTGATTCGATCGCGTGATTATTGATCATGTCTTATTGACTTAATCTTTTGTAGGTACGTTCTATACCCATAGACCTCTTCAAACCGAATCATTCGGTTCTAATTTTTGCCTCAGGATGAACCCCTTTTTAAAGACAGATCAACACAACAGGCACCCAAGTTCCTCGTCATATATAACTGATGGAGTGTTTATTTGATTACGCGGCCTACATATTAATTACACGTTTAATGAATATTTGGACTGAAAGCCCTAATCAATCGGGCTGACCTAAGCTTCGCCTTAATTAAAGACGTGTATTCCGGCCATTAATTATTTGATACGTAATCGAAATCCAGTACTGCTCGTTCCAAGTCAATGTGTCAAGTAAAATACGCGTAGAGAAATAGAGGACGGTCGTGGGATGATAAAAACAAAGGAGACTGGAGGAAGAAAGAAGAACAACTTGTTAATTAATTACCAAATAGTATATGTAGTCTTTAGCTAATTACGGAGTAGTAATGATTTGCTAATCACAAAATAGATTTCTTAATCTTTAATTATATGTACTAACACAGTATTAAAAGCAGACCAATTGTCTCGTTTATGGGAAAAAATATCCGGGAAATAATATCTGACTTGATGGTGGTTTTTTCCCCAAGTGTTTTCGTCACTAGATATCACCCAATTTTGCAGTCCAAGATTATGAAAACAGTATGAAATGTCCTCACAACAGTCAAAAAATAACGGCTTCAAATTGGAGCAATAACACGAAATCAATTTGCGACGAGAATTTGATTATCTGCGGCGCCTAACGAACGGTTCCGATCGGTGATTTGGAGTAGGATTGGGACCTACAAAGTTGAGTCCTGAGCGGTTTTGAGAGATGTGGTATGGGCGTGAGTTAATCCCGTGCGCTCTTTATTTTTTTGTTTTCATTTCTGTATCTTTTATCTTCGATGAAACTCTTGACGGGTCTCTTTTTTTTTACTGAGCTCTTGACAGAGCTTGAGACTCTGAATTTAGAGTGTGGAAGTCAAAAATATGAGATCTTCCATATAAAAAGCGTATTATAATTTAGAAGGAAAGTAGAAATGATTGGAGTAGAAGTAAAAAAATGTTTGAAAGAGAGATAAATAATTGAAATATAGTAATATATAGTAATTGTCATTAGTATTTTGTACGAATAGTTAAATCCCGTAAATCTACTTTTTGATTGTAAAATGTTATAATGACGTCTCAAATAAAGCATGAGACGGTAATGAGTTGGAGATGCTCTAAGAGATCACTAAAAGTGGACCCATCACGGGCTCAACATTGATTAGTTGAAAGGTGTCAAAAAGATCATTCTTATAGAAGTATTAAGTACTAATTGGGTATTTATAATCACCCAAATCAAAAGAAATATATTTTGAAAAAAAATGAACAATCAGTATATAGACCATCAATATTTTAAAGACAAATATTTATTGACCGTTTAGTTTAATATCCAGGCAATCTAGTTTATACAAAATAAAATTTATTCTCAACGAGCATTTAAAATGGTTTACTCAAATCAGCGATCAATATGGTGGTTCACTTTTGAAAGACTAAATCTTATAGTTCGATACTCCCAAAATAATTATTCTGTGTATAGATACTTATAATGTTAATAATTTTGATTTGATTTGATAAAAAATTGGTTATTTTACATTCTCATTTTTTTAATTTCTTTCATAAATAAAAAATAAACACGTGACTGTTGAAGTGATTTAAAGAAAACAAAAATAAAATGATTGATATATTTTAACTACATTAGGCTATAATCATTTTAATCTACAAATATAATGTAGTGAAAAATAAAAAAAAATATGATATAATAAGTATACATTCCGAGAAAAAATAAATATGCCTACTTAGTCAGCCCACCCGAACCAAAATCATGGTTTCGCCACTAATTTCAGGTTTCCCTAAAAAATAAATTATCGAAGGAATAGAATAAACATAGTCATAACGGTTGTCTTGTCCAGGTCAAAGGGCGCGTGACCAACTAAGTTGAAATCTCTATAATACCCCTTAATTCATTTTCTTAGTAAGGAAGAAAACAAGGCTAATGCTGGTAAATTCAATGTTAAGATTATGATAAAATCCAAGCCGAGGTTTCGTGTGGGGTAGTGCCTAAAGAAACGGTCACTTTGGTACCTCTTTTTAGGAGCTACTTGTAAATTATGTTGGCAAATTGGCATTAATAAAAGTACAGCCACGCGGTGTCCCAATAGTTTAAAAAGTTCTCGTTTTGGTACCCTACAATCCTCCTTCATTTGTACATCTAATCTAATAACTTACGGTTGATAGCGAAAGCCTAGATGTTGTACGCATGAATCATAATTAAATTCAAAAAATCTTGAAAGGACATTTTTGTTCCCTTTTAAAGTATGTTCGCTTTCTAACTTTTGTACTCAAATTATTACTATTCTCACTAAAAATGTGGTATTGAAGTTTTATGCAAAACCCAATTACTAGTTGCGTCCAAGGGTGTGGGACCGTCCATCCAACTCAAAATTTTAGTCCATTGCAAAAATTGATCATTTTTCAAATAAAAAATTATTTATCGCACCATTTTAAAGAACTAATTTTATAAAGAAAAGTCACAAATTATGTCTGAAAATACTTTGTTATTTGATTAAAAAAAACTGCACAAATTTTTTTTTTATAGTAAACGTAAAGTTTGTGAGGGGGGAGCACTGATTGGGATATAACCGTGAGGGGTGTAAATGAAAAAATTTCTTTCTAGTGGCCAAAGTAACAAATTAGGCACACCAAAAAAGGTTAAAGTGTAATTAACCAGCCTTGAACTTTTTTTTTCTTTTTTTTTTTCTTGAACAGGTCTTGAACTTTAATATCTGGTACTCCGTATTTAATTTGTTCGCTGGTTTTACGAGTAAATCATTGCGTATATAAATTGCAAATCTGAAGGGTTTTAGTCCGACTTGACTTTTGGGCATTTACCCTTCCTCCTTTACATCTGGGCATACCTGTTGGGGAGGGAGAGAGAGAGAGGAGAGAGAGACCACAAACGGCTATAATTGAAGTTAGCAAAGCTGTATCGACGGCAAGCATAGACAAACATATAGCCCCATATAAAGATCGCTGCCTTTTGGGCATCTATTTGCTGTTATTCGTTGTCGATTGAGCAAATCTGAGTCCGTAGATACGAACGGAAAAAGGCCCCGAGGGATACGCGGGTTTTGTAGAGTGAGAGAAACAGGGTTAGAGAGAGAGAGAGAGAGGGATTAATTCGGCATTATTGGGTCCTCATGACGCCTGATGGATATTCCAGTTCCAAGAAGACTGATGATTTCTGTGAAGATGTTTGTGGCCAGGTACTTTGTTTTTGGTTTTTGATTGTTATGATTCGTGGGTCTACTGTAATTTTTGTTGTTATTTGTTTAATTTTTTTTAATGGAAATTTGAGTTTGGGATTGAGATATAGGAGATGGGTGTGTTCGATTTCGTTTTTAATCTGAAATGGGTTACCCCGAAGTTATCGGTTAATAATGTAGCCAGTTTTTTGGATTAAACCTTCTGCAGATTGATGTTTTTGTTTCTTAGTTTTTCTCGCTGTTTTTTTTTTTTTTTGTGTGTGGAGTTTTTCCTTTTCTAACGTCGCTCTAATCCTCGATTCGTTTTTCTGTAAGCCGGCTCGGATACCTGAGTTATTTAAAAAATAAAAAAAAAGATCGATTGTTCTAGCTATGAAATCGAAATCTTTTTTCTATGTTAATTTCTCGTTTCTTTGGCCGTTTTCCCCTGAGGGTTTTTGAGGTTGTGTATCTGTGTCTAGATTCGTTTGTTGATTTTGTGGATTCCTTCTATTGTGAGTAGTGCGGCCCTTTTTCGGTCGTTGGCTCTCTTTTTTGAGGGCATTTATCTCCTTTTACAATCTGGTGACATCCCCTTGATGAGTTCCATTTCCATACTTGGATTACTTATGAGAATATGAGTAGTGGATTTCTGGTATTAGATTCATGTAGATTTATTGTTTGTTTGTCAAATTGATCAAATCTTCAAGTTTCCTTCAGATTCTTCACAACTTTAGGATGGTATGAGAGGCTTGATCATCAAACTAGATACACTTATGGATTTTGGTTTAGGAGATTTGAGTAAAGTTCTGGATTTAATTCCTGAATTTGTATAAGTATTTTGTTTGCAAGTGATGATCTGGAGCATGTGCAGAAATTTTATGCATTGATTATGGATTTGTTTACTCAATCTGGGTATCTTAGGAAAGAAATGTTTTGATTTGCAACAGGCAACTCGTGTGGCGACAACTATGTCGAGGATTCGTTGCATGCTGCGAGGGGTGGATTTGAAAACCTTTTTGTTTCTTCTTGTGGTTGTGCCAATGGGCATATTTGGCATCTTTATGCATGGTCAGAAGATTACCAGCTTTCTGCGGCCGCTATGGCAATCTCCGCCAAAGCCATTCATTCATGTACCACATTATTACCATCCCAATGTTTCAATGGAGAACCTCTGCAAACTTCATGGTTGGGGAATTCGTGAATATCCCAGGCGAGTCTTCGATGCTGTTCTTTTCAATAACGAAGTGGACATGCTTACAATCCGATGGAAAGAACTGTATCCTTACATCACACAGTTTGTTCTCCTTGAATCAAACTCAACATTCACCGGATTGCCCAAACCTCACTTTTTTGCTTCCAACCGTGATCAATTCAAGTTCATCGAGCCTCGGCTGACTTATGGGACTGTTGGGGGAAAATATAGAAAAGGCGGAAACCCATTTTACGAAGAAGCTTATCAAAGAGTTGTCCTGGATAACCTTCTCAGAATTGCGGGTATTGAGGATGATGATCTATTGATTATGTCTGATGTTGATGAGATTCCTAGTGGGCACACGATTGATCTCTTGAGATGGTGTGATGACATCCCTCCAAAACTCCACCTTCATTTGAGGAACTACTTGTACTCATTTGAGTTTGTTTGGGCTCATAGGAGTTGGAGAGCTTCAGTTCATCGGTATCGGATTGGGGAAACTAGGTATGCACATTATCGTCAGAGTGACTACCTCTTGTCAGATTCTGGGTGGCACTGTAGCTTTTGCTTCCGCCGAATCAGTGACTTCATATTCAAGATGAAAGCTTATAGCCATTACGATCGCGTGAGGTTCTCTCACTTCTTGAACCCCAAAAGGATCCAGCACATAATTTGCAAAGGTGGTGATCTCTATGACATGCTACCTGAGGAGTACACGTTTAAGGAGATTATAGGGAATTTGGGAACTTTACCTCATTCTTTTTCAGCCGTTCATCTTCCGGCATTTTTGTTGGAAAATTCTGACAAGTACAAGTACCTTTTGCCCGGAAACTGCGAAAGAGAAAGTGGCTGAGTTTCTTGGAAACTCTGGAGGGGCGCTCATGTAAAGGCTCTGAGGTGCAAATTTTCTGTTGCACCGTGGACTTTCCATTGGACGGTTGGAACTAATACAAGCATACCGTATCCCCAACAAAAGCTAGGTCATTCTTTACGTGCTGGAAAGGCTTGGTTGATCTGAGATCAAGAGTTCTTTTTCTTGTCTTTCTAGTCTTATGTTGGATCCTGGATTGAGGTTGTGGTTGAGGAAAGGAATGATTTTGTTTGGGAGAGCATCTCTGTGGCATGATTTCCATTGTTTTGGAGGAACTATGTTTGTTTCTTGTTTCTGTTTGACACTGCTAATTTATTCGTATATATACTAACAACTCAACTCTGTGTTGCCGTCTAACTATCTTATTTGTAGCATCTCATTGATGCAGAGACTTCTTATCAATTTGATTCGTTCTTTTTCAAAATCGCGTGATTTCATAGTGCGTAGCGCCGATTTGCAAGATATGCCGTCGATGTGTATCAGAATTCTGAATGAGGGCTACTGTACTGTATGTGATATGCTGAAACCCTATTTCCAAATAATCCCTTCAGTTTTACTTGTAACTTTTCATTTTCTCAGTTTCTCTTCCCCTGAAAGAATTTGGAACTTTTCTGTAAAGGGATGGTAGTTGTTTTATAACCACACATCTGAGCCATGATCTTTCTTTACAAATTCCAACCTCACATATGAGTCCACTCCTGCTGATTTTCTGAGAAAGCAAGTCATCTTTCTGACGGTGGGATATTTTTTTGGTTGATTGCTTTGCCTTAGATTAGAATAATGAGATGAGAGACCATGCCTTGTGTGCAACATGTTTGAGGCTTTGCTAAAAGTAACCCCCACATCCCATTTTTTATGACAGAGATTCCCCATAAGTTGTTTCGGTTTACTTTTTGGCCAATAGTTGGTCTGATAACCTGTTTTGAACTATTGCTTGTTGCTGATTTGTTCTTTTCAATTTTTTTGTTTGTCTAGGCCAATTTACGCACACCTCAATTAATCTCCTCCCCGGTCAGGTCAACTGGTCAAAGGCAAGCCATCCAAGCCAGAACTAAAAAAATCATGAGAAATTATTTTCTTGCAACTTGGCCCCTGGAAACAAACCATGGTCACTTGTGTGGAAAGCAAACCCACCAACCAACCGGATTAAATGTTGGGACTAGTTACTCTCTCTCTCTCTCTCTCTATCTCTCTCTCTCTCTCTCTCTCAGAAGCAACAAATTGCATTCATTAAAAGCCATCCGGCAGTTACAAAGAATTACATCCGAAAACAGAGATAAGGAGCTACAGCCAAGCCCAAATCACTAACGATATACTCCATACAATAAACACAAAGAGACAAACTAATGTCCAGATTCTAAACGCGAGTCTCAAGCTCTCACCACAACCGGCAATCAAAATTCGGCAACGAGTGAGGCTAGAGATATAGACACTTAACACTCTTTCGCTCTCTGTCGTGGAATCTTCAGTTGGCAGCAATTTTCCTTTACTATGGGGAGGGTTGCCTTATATTCCTACGGAAGTACTTGAGCTCTTAAAAGGAATATGCTTAAGCTCAATTGTTGCAATTAGGTACTAAGCCAACAATTTCTGGTCACCTGATTAGCTGTATTATTCTTATTCTTAAGAAGACAGAAGAGCATCAGGTTTATTTTGATTGTGTGATGTTTGTATCCCACTCATGGACCACGAATCCCAGTGGCCACCAAAAGTGGTTCCACTCATAATTTTACCTACTGGTAGTAGTTTGGCACCACGTTACATCGGATCATCTGTTTTGATCCCTCTCTCTCTCTCTCTCTCTCTTGATATCGCGGGTTGCTCTATCGTTGACTATTCGTTTTGTCACGAATTACACCAAAAATTTACTGAGGACCAAGACCAAGACGTATTTGACTCTACGGTTTGAACGCATATTGTTTAATGCTTGTCCCAATCTATGCCAACTTATCAAGGAGGAGCAAGACAAGAAGAGCCACCTTCAAAGCTACAAACTACTTATTTATCACATTGCGTTGTGGGAGTCTATTACCGGTATTTTAGCCACGAACTACTTATTTATCACATTGCATTGTGGAGTCTATTACCAGTATTTTCCTCACAATATTTCGAAAAGGCGGTTCTGGTCTTACTCCTTGGTAAGATTTCAGCAAAGACAGGGACAAGCATTAAATAATCTGCGTGCGAACCACAGAGTCAAATACATTTTGGTCATGGTCCTCAATAAGATTTTGGCGTAGACCAGAACAAAACAATAAAGCAATATGCATTAAATAATCTGCGTGCGAACCGCAAGTTAAATAAGTATACTTCACTTGATGACAACATGGATTAAAAAGTTTCAAATTTGTGTATGCTAATAACATTATTAGAAGTAAAAAGAACCTAAATGGTAAAAAAACACTAAGGTCATGTCCAAATAGATGCATTTTTCTTCGGAATTCATGTTTTACTGTTTTCTTTTCTTTCCCTTTTCTCTTTGTCAAATCCAAGGTCCAATCCATGTCATCAATTGGGGGGAACCATCATCTTGTTGGCCAAAACTAGCCTATATCTCTATAAATAAAAAATAAAAAGGAAGATGTGAGTTTTGATCTCCCTCATCCTCAATAAATTGACTAGTAGTAGTATGCATTAAATAAATACTACTTCTGATATCGTGAGGAAAATACCGAAATAGATTCCACCACGCAATGGGATACGTTTCTTTCTCTATGGATGCTAATAATAGGAGTAAAAAACACTAAGGTCATATGGCTTATTTTGCCAAAATAAGTTTCGGTTGAGATATGATCGATCACGTGTAATATCGATGTTGGTATACGTATCATCAGTATTATTGATATTAGATGTGTAAGATCTCATAACATATCAACTAGTAATACAAAAGGTCATAGTAATTGATAATGTGGCCAATATACAAAACTACGCGTCACACCATCTCATGTCATATGCACAATCTTTTTTTTTTTGTCTTTTGATGGTGTGAAGGGGAAGGGATTGTTGATAGGATTGACCCTCTATTTTGTCACGCCCGACATGAGCTTCCCCCAAAAACGTTCAGGACTAGAGGCAGAAAAGATATAAACTCGAAATGCGTTCATATAAATTTGAATTTAAACGCGTTTCATAAACTCGAACTCAAGATCTCAATTGATACAAGACAACCGTAGCGGGCATTGAAACCAAACGTCACTTGATCGACTTTTAGCCTCTAAAATTGACTTGTACCTTAAATTTCTAGGAACCAGACGTGCATGCCAAATGATGCATATACTTCTTCACCAAATTTCACCTCCACAAGATACTAAAAATGACACTTGAACCCCAAAAAAAAAAATTTTGACCAATCCCGTCTTGTGGTGCACTCCCCAGTAATGCACCATGCAGCCAGATTCGAACCGTCCATCTCGACAATTAGTGGTTCAGATATGTTTGTTATTTTTTACTGGTCAAAGTTAATTATTACCGGTAAAAAATAACAAAACCATTAATTGCCGAAACGGAAGGTTCAGATCTACCCTACAGAGTGCACAACAGAATGTGCCTTGCAGAATCCCCGATTCCCCAAACTACCACTCTTTTGGCATGGACGAGTTGATACCTCCAAAAGGGATTTTAAACTTTATCTTCCGACTTCCATGTTCTCTACTAAATAGTCAATGGGTTTATCTTTCCATATGCTTCAAGAGTGGCAGAAATAATAATAATGTACTTATTTTATGGGTCTCACTACCTACCCAACATCTTCTATGCCCTGTCCCAGATGGGATTTGTTTCTACTGATTTTTTTGGTTGGCCCATAAGATTTTAGAGCTCGAGTTTATTAAAATAGGTTGAACAGGAACGGGCCGGTTTCGGTTGAGAATTGATACGGAAAAAATCTGGAAATTCCCCTACTGGTTAACCATCAATTCAAGGTTGGAAGAGGTAACACAGTTATCTGTGGAGGTAATTTCGCGATTCTAACCGTGGCAAAGAGATTCTTGAGGAGTCTTAAACAAACAGGAGGTATAACATACAGTGGAATATTCACCCAAAAAGAAGATAAAAGTGGAGGTATAACACACAGTGTAAATGTATTGTTCTACTATTAAGGTTTAGACAACTTTTTGGCATTTTCAGAATGGAAAAACTCGCTTTATTTTAGCCAAAATTTGACGTAAAATGGTCCAAACAACTTGGCAAAAAGCTAGCTAAAAGAGCTCCAACTATTTTTCAAAATGCCACAAAGCTTGAATTTTGACATCCAAACTACTCTGACAAAAGAAAAACAGCCAAACTTCTTGGCTTTTTAGACTCGGTTCGCTTTCTTTACGAAAAAGCCAAGAAGACATCCCAAGCATCAAAATGACAGCAAGTAATGAGATTGACAACAACAAGCTATCCGTTTGATACTATCCACACTGTTTGTTTTCAACGTTCCATGTTTGTGTTCAATGTGTCATAAATACATAATATGCAGTAATCAACCCTGACAATGCCAGCTCAAAAAACAAAAATTGGTGTCGTGTCTTACCACCAAGCCAGCTCCTAATTCACGGCCTCGCTTGCCTTCAAGCGCTTTCTATCGTACTAACTTGCCAAAGGAACAACCTTGTCGTAACAAAACAAGCATGGATTTCATCACTATTGCTCTAAATGTTGTCTAGCCAGTCAAGAATACTGTCTTGAGAGCCAAACTGCAAATCCTGCAAACAAAGACGAGAAACTTGAGGAGGATATTATCAGGTCAAATGTAGTAAACGATTTAGCAGTAGAAAGCCCGGGAAAAAAGCTTACTGGAAGGTTATCTGGTGCGGTATCCAGTTCTAGGTTTTCAAGATCAGCAACTCCACAACCTACATTTCCATCTACCCCAGGAATATCATCTCGAGCAAAGGCGCTGAAAGAACCATAATTTAGTGCAGGATCATCAAGACCAACACAGGAACCAAATATCTCATCGCATAACAATGAGTCATCCGCATCATTGCCTTCAATGGCTTGTGACTCGCCAGCCAACCAACATTGGGTGTCCACATCAGCATGGAACTGAGGAGCAGCAGAGGAAGAAGGAAAAGAAGTTTCTCCAAAAAACACTGCCGGCTGTTCCTTTAGAAAAAAAAAAAAGCAAATAAAGAATAAAGCATTTCAGATGTTACATATGGACATAGGCAGACAAAATATTAAGAACTGAACAAAATCATTAATTTGGAGTAATTTTTGGCAGAACTACACAAGGATATATTTTTTCGTCAAATCTTTATATTCAGTAATACCCGTAAAATTTTTAAAAGACTGCCATCATTCAACTTATGAAATCTCCAGAGAGATCCCAAACAGAAATTTTACTGTTTCTTTCTTTTTTTGGGAGTGATTCCTGATGGGGCGAGATGCTACATCAACTCCATTTCAAACATATTCTCTACAAGATGGATGTCCAAATAAAAAATGATTATCAATGATATCTGGACACAGAACAATGCATTGCAACACAAACACAAGGCGTTAAGATGAAACATCATTTTAAAAACGGGAAATAATCCGTCTTTCTCAATTTTCAACACATCAATTGTCAACGCTGATCTTTTTATGCATGGATGACTTAGTGAACGAAATGTGAAGAAAGAGATAAGGTGGACTCTATCTACTCTTGTGTAAGCATTTAAACAAGTACCAAATAAGGGTATAGAGGTCACTTCTACAAGTGTCCGAAACTTCATTTCTGGATTGAAAAAGTATCTCGAAGTGGATAGTGTGCAATGTGTCCGTGTTGGTCTTTCAGAAAGTTCACAGTTCTAGATTGGGAACAATGTTCCTGGCCATGTTAATGATCTACTAGTGTAGCATTTACATAAGCAAAAACAATATCATGCAGTCGAGTTCCTACTAACCTGCGGTGCACAATCATCTGTGACATCATCATATAAAACAGATTTTTCCCGCCGAGGTGGATTAGGAGCATTTGTATTTGGAGTCGGGGGACTTGTTTGAATTGTGCACTTACCAGACTCTTCAACAACTTGAGGACACTCATTGTTATCGCTTTGCTTCTGCTGCTGGTAAGATATCTTAGAAACTACATAATGACCATCTATTTCATCTTCATCAGTCCCCAAATGATATTGGTGCATTACCCAGTTAGACTTTTCAGGCTTGGAACCCTTCTTTGAAACTGTGTAAAGAACCAAGATCTTCTTATAACCCTTCTTCACTCCATTTTCCATCACAAGCTTCGTCTTACCTGTCTTGTGCCAGCGGACATCCCCCATTATCAAACTATGTTGATTGTGAATCTTGCGGCGTTTCCGTTGACCAATAGCATATGCATTGGTAGTTCTGTGAAAGAAGTGGACACTACTTCCATCTTTCTTAGCACCTAAAAGAAAATCAAGTAATGGTTTAAAAAAATGGTTTGATACACTCGCTATTCCATACTGTCAAATCACGCCGTACATCTGTTTCACAACCAAAAAGTTATCCCAAAACAAAGAACATACGGCAATTGGTTCTTTTTAAGTTCAGCCCAAGGAAAATTCGCAATGTGAATCAAAAACTTTCTACAAGTGGCCAAACAAGGAGTTCAAGACCCCGGACTAGAATACGATGTTAAGTTTGTTAATTTCTTCATCTTCTTCATTGCAATTCAGAGGGGATATTTCTGATCCAGGGCCATCTCCCACCCATTCAAAAAGCATGTATTACCCATCTCCATTATACAAAGAGTTTGCAAAATCAGTGGCCTTCGAAAATCTTCAATAACAAAATTGTAGTTTTTCCATAGTCAGACACTCAGACTCAGTGGAGGCTACAATACCAAAACTACCAGGTCTTTAAGACATTTACGGGAAAAAAAAACTTTGTGGCTGATCTTTTCTTTTGTTGATAACCAAATTTGTCTAACTGACTCTCAAGTACATTAACCAAACACTTGTGAAGACCATCATAAGAATTCACATAATAGCACATAATATAAGAATTCACAGTTATTTACCAGGAAGATTTTCTGGATGCGTGTAGCATATTCCTTCTTGTCTGTCAACCGTGGGGATGAACTCGTCAATAAACATATGTTCTTTTGACCTTCCCACGCTGCATTTTGCAGCTAAATGTTCCAAGATCTCTACATCAGAAGGATCAAACTTTACACCAGCAGGAAAACCTGGCCATTCATTAGACACCTGCACTAGGAAAACATCATTGTAAACCCATTTGATATGTTTATCACCCTGCTAAAAGGGAGCATAGCTTTACTAAAAAATGGTAAGTCAAAGTACTAAGTTTTACATGTGATTCTAGCCTTCAAGTTGACGTATACAGTATTGTTAGAAACATTTTAGTAGACTCAAGTTGGCTTAATAAGTGCCAAGAAGGAGGCAAATAACTACATGGAGAAGTTCCAGCTTACATCAGCATTATCAATGCGGCAATGACATCTAGGGCATTCACGATTTGCTCCGCAGTCTTTGATTTGATTAGCAGGAGAAAGACTCGCATTTTTCACTTTCGTTGCAATTCCTCTGCCGTCAATAAGCCAGCTCCTGCATCGTCAATATCCAAAAACGTCCACATTTATAAGAAAACCACCTTTAACCTAAAGAAGAATCCAATAAGTCACCAAGTAGATTGCGAGCATCATAATCAAATAACATATGAACTTAATATTATTGTCTGCACATATAGCAGCAGCAGGGGAATCCCAAACTTGCATGGAAGGGGAAACAGAAACTAACATTAGCTTTGGAAGCTAGCAAATATTGCGATGAATTTTAGTCCTCTTTAAACCTCTTTCCACCTATCCAATACGATGGCCATTGAAATTGTAAGATTTGACATTCAATGTTGCTCTAGAATAAATCCACTAGCTAATGAAATGCAGAGACAATCAACCACCTCAAACAACTGCAAACAATGGTGAACCATATAGTTCAATAATTGAAACATCAATGTTGTTCCAAAATCACGGCCCTCCATAGTGCAAAGGCAATGAGATTCTTGAAAGGAAAAAAAAAAAAAAAACCTCAAAACATGAAGCAACATTCTAAAACGCACTTCAATCCTGACATCACTAAAAGATTCAACCTTCATTTGACATGTCAACAATTAGCAAAATGTAGCATATGAGAGGGTGCTACTATGCAAGGAAATTGTTCCGCTCCAACCGGGCCAATTCCTAACTACAAGCATTACTTCATTCTCCAGGATCATAAAATAAATTCTGGAAAACGAGAGCCCTCTAAGTGCCTATGAACCCAAAAACAAGGTTAAAAGAACAAAGATTCGCCATTTGTAATGTTGGATCAGCTACATCAACCAGTATTGGCTGTGGACCAATTCCCCTTTGTATTGGTATTTCCCCAAATACGTTACTTCTAAATAAAGAAAAGACCCATCAAGTATTCCTCATACATGCAGTATCTCATACAAACAACGAACTAGCTCCAAAACGGTTCCTAACTCAATTTGTTGAGTCCTACATAGGTTTTTGGAAAGCGATTATTTGAAAGAATAAGCTAAAGATGTCGATCGTTTTGACAGAAAACTGAGATGAGAGAGGGAATGCCGGATTGGGGGAAAAGTCATCTGATTGATTTGGGTTTAATAAGACTCTCGAATTAACACGAAACAATCAAAAATCAACAAGGTATCGGTGCATAAGTGCCCTTAATCAGACCAAAAATAGAGGGGGGGAAATCAATTTCTTGGATTGCACAACAAAAAAAACAGAATCGAATATAAATAAACAAGACTTCTCCTTTACCTCGCCATATCCTATTACAGATGCACCTCGATACAGAATAAAATCACAAACAGGAAAAAAAAAATACAAATTTGCCAGTGATGCGAAGAACAACAAGAAGAGGAGGGGAGGAGCTGGGTCGAACGTGCCCTACACTGTGTTCACTGGAGAGAGAGAGAGAAGAGAGAAGAGAGGAGAGAGACAGAAGTGGGCGGGAAAACTTAGCTGTGGAGGGGGTTTTAATAGGCTCGTGTATACGAACCTGAGGTTCGGAACTGAATCTTTTCACAACAAGGCACAAATCACAGATGTGACACTTGTGGTCACATATACGAGTCGCAACGAGAACTCCAGTGTGAGACGAACATTACGCTTTCTCCAAAAACCTTCTTTTTTAAAAAAATAATAATTTCAAATTTAAATATAATGAAAATGAAAAATAATTTTTTAATTTTTTTTGCACCGTTTAAAAGATCTCAATGAGATCTATCAAACAAGATCTATATTAGTAGAAAAATTATTTGCGTAAACACATAATTTTTGACCTTGAAATTTACCTTCTTTTTCAAAAACCCACTTTTTGAAAAAGTGGAACGGCACCTAAAGTGTCTTTGAAAATCTTGCTAGTGTCTTTGAAAATCCTGCTCAACTGCTAAAATCTGCACGTGTAAGGGTTGACAATAGAAGCACAGTACGAGGATAGAAAACGAGAATGCATACATTTTTCAGAATCAAGAAACAGAAATGGATCATCTCCGGTACATGTTTTGGATTGGAAGAAACTGTCATGTCCGAGACCGTTCATTTGCTTCAATTAATGGTTTTGATATATTTTCAAACTCTTACAGGTAAGAGTTAATTTTTATAGTTTATGAGAAGTTAAGTGATTTTGTCACTCCTTAAATTGTTAACCGTATTTCCAAATTGTTAATTTTTTACCAATTTGGAAAGTGCAAAAACCACTCTCCTTCAAGAAAATCCAAACCATTGAATTTACTAACAAACGGTCCAGACAGGGGCGAAGCCTCCTTGAGACAAGGGGTGGCATCTGACTCCACTGCCTTCCAAATTATAATGGAGATAATTATAGTTTTTATTTCAAAATTGTTTACTTGACCCCACTTTTACATTATAATTTGTCCTAGTCCGTTTAAAAGTTTGGAATTTTGAGGAAAAAAATGGGACAAAGTAAAATATCATCACTTCTCCCCCAAAAATATTTACTTAACTCTTTTTTATTTACCATTTCAACCTTTTTTTTTTTACTATCAAGTAGTATGAAACAAAATTTTTTTGTGCTATAAAAAATTGAGCCCACTGTTAAGAATTTCTAACCCCGCCCCTGGGTCAGATCAGAATCATCTCCTCCGATCCAAAACATCGTGCAGAGGGGATCCGGATCCGAAACAAAAGGTTTTTGGTGTGGGGCAGGGTTGACTGAACCTAGTTCCTAGCCTCGGGTACGGAGTACGGACGCGGAGAGAAGTCTTTGCTTTGGCGTGGAGCACTGAGAGAGGAAAAGTACTAATGGTTTCCTCGAGAGTGGTGAGTGCCTTGGGCGCGAAGCTATAGAATATGGGGGAATGGAAACGTTGTGGGACCCTTTCCTCCAAAATGACCGTTAAATCCACGTCCACTCAACTGCTTACACGTGGTGACTTGTCAGGTGTAAAATCCCAAATCGGGGGGAATTACGGTTCAGTGGAACATGGATGCTGGGAGTGTGCTGCACAGCTTCGTGCTGTGCAGCGTGCTGTGCGGCCGCCGGTCAGGGACGGAGGGAAAGGGGGGCACATGGGGGCACGTGCCCCCGCTCGAAATTCAAATAATTTTGTTATATTTTTGTATACTTTGCATAATTATAAAATTAAGTTTGCTTTTACACATAAATAAGTGTATATATCTTGAAAATATACATATAAAACTAGTTTATTTTTCAATTTCGTCATATGGTGCATTTATACTTATTGATTTTCAAATTATTTGTCTACTTGGATCGATTCTTTCTTAATTGTATTTATTTTTAACCGTCTAAGAACAATATTTTAAAATAATATCATTAATAAAACTATATCGATCATTCTAAAACTTGTCGATTTTTATGTAAAATATACTCTCAAATTTTGTCTGAGATTTTGCGCATATTTTTACATAATTTAGGTGAAAGTATGTGTTATATATTTTTGTAGTTTGTATTGCATGCCTTAATTATATAACGATCTTATTGTGGTTAACTAGAAAAATAAATTTTTGCCACTATGATTAATAAGGTGCCCCCACTAAACGACAGTTCTGAATCCGTCCTTGCCGCCGGTGCCGCCTTACCGGCATCGGTCGGATGATCGGAGACGTCCACTGCATAGAGCTCGTCGAGTACTACAAATGTACCAAAAATCAACCCGATCAAATATCGTTAAGTGCCTCATCGGAACACATATAATTCGAAAAGAATGGATTCAGTGGTTTTGATCCAGTGTTTCGTATCCATTAGGATTCATTTTTTTTCAAGTTATATGTATTCCGATGAAGTACTTAACGATATTTGATCGGGTTGATTTTTGGTACACTTGTAGTACTCGACGAACTCTACGCAGTGGACGCCTCCGATCGTCGGACCGATGCTGGCAGGCGGCACCGGCGGCAGCACAGCACGAAGCTGTGCAACACACTCCTAGCTTCCGTGGAACATGGGGCAAATAGTCTCAACTCCTGGACTACTTTTTCGAAATTATGAAGTAATGGCAAGAAAACAAATAATTACCCAGACATGGTATTTCAAACTTACACGGACAAAAATACCCCTTCCCCTATACGACACACACCCACCATTCCCTCCATCCCCCCTGTCCGGCAGAGAGACAGGGAGAGAGAGAGGCAACCATAGCCACCAGCACCTTCGGTTCACCACCATAACCGCCGCCGCCGGCCACCACCATTACCGGCCTCCCTCTCGGCCAACCTCCTACCGCCGCACCACCCCACCTCCCCGGCTCCTCAACTCCGGTCCAATCACCACCTCCACTTCCACCTCACCTCCATCTCTCGGCCCTCCTCCACCATCGATACCCACCGCCACACACCTCCCTCACTTCCCCAAATCCCATTCTAGTGTTTAAAAAAAAAAAAAAAACAGTGTGTGTGCCATGTGTGATTGTGTGGCCATAGCCGCCGCGGGTCCCGTCGGACTGCTGCCGGACACTGCTTCAAGATCTCGAAACCAGCACGGCAATCTTTGGACCTCGTATTAATGGAGTAGCTGTGAAATCAAAGCATGAGAAGACGAGAGCAGCAGCAGCACCGAGGAAGCCAAAGAAAGGAGCCGTTTAAATTAGATCCCTTTCTGTCTAGACTTGTGCGCATGATTGATAGAGAAATTCAGTGGAGATTAGATTGGTTTTGCTTGTGAAATTAGGGTCTTTGAAATGGGTATTGGTTTCTTTATCATTGTTTGTGTAGAATTTTGAGATTTAAGTCGTCAATTTGGGGATTTCAAAATTGGGGTTTCTCTCTCTTTCTCTCTCTTCTGTATATGTATGTATCTATATATGTGCGTGGGTGTGCTTTCTTTACTGGAAAATCAGAATGATACTAAGGGGGTATATTAGTCTTTCTATGTGGCCCTTTTCATGTATTAGGAATTAGTTTTCTCCATTTCGTATTTGGAGGAATTTCACAAAAACTACTCCATGACTTGGGACTTATTTGCCCCAACCGCCACTGAACTGCAATTCCCCCTAAAATGTACCAGAAATCCATATTGCGCATTCGCCGTCAAAATAGTGAACACTGTCTGTCGCATCTTAACTGCGAAATTTAGCTCTCTTCACGATAGTGATTAACTAGTGTACTACTTTCTCTGTTTCAAAATGAGTGATTTTTTTGGGATAACGTGTTATTTTCAATTATTTATATCTTTCGATATGAATGTTAAAAAATATGCAATATGAATCTTGTTTAATAGATTATAATTAGTTCTATTACATAAAGTTTTCAAAGTCGCATAAAACTTCATAAATCGAAAGAAAGAAGCATTTGAAAATGACACGGAATTCCAAAAATGTCACTCATTTTGGAAGGGAGGGAGTATAATTTTTTGATTTTGATCTTATTCAATTTTTTTTTGTTTATTAGTTTTACGTTGAACTCTTATCTGATATGAGTTATCTCGACAAAAGGAATCGAAAAATTAAAAAATTATGACTTTTAAATAAGTATTTTGGAAAAGAAAAATGATTTTCACTCTCTCTTTTTAGCAATCTACACTCATTTTTTTAGTTTTTATCCACATAAATTGTCTATATTGCCATTGCATGGGTGAAGAAGAGTATTGAATAAAGGGTAAAATAGTAAATTCAAATGGATTAAAAAAATGTGAATGACTAAAATAGGAATGTGGAAATCAATTATCTTTGAAAAATATCCACACAAAAAAAATTCAAAAACTGGCTTTTTGAGTTATTATTTGGATATTTCTGAGATACTTAGGTAAAAATCATAATTTCTTACTTTTTTTATTTTTCTTGTACGTCGAAACAAACCTATATCACATAAAAAATTTGACGTAAAACTAACAAAAACTTTATTTTCTAATTCGTATAAATAAAAAAAATCTTCATCTAGCACATTTGGATTTTAACGATGAATTGATTTGATAGCTTTGACATTTTTTTTCATCCTATTAACGTAAAGCGTCAAGAGGTACTTCATCCACCGAATTTACAGGCGAATACTGAGATTATTATTATTAAAGTAAAAAAATACTGAAATTATAAAAGTAAAATTATTGTACTTTCATTGCTATTGCGCTGTTTATTCTAGTAGTTTTTACTGATTTCCTAATTATCATTTGCGAATAGATTTGTCAAAATGATTTAAAATTGACAGTTATGTACGAGAATTAATTTTAGAGGTGTGAATGGTATTGGCAAGTGAGATGTTTTGTGTTCACTTACAATTTATTGGATGACGATCAGCATGATTAATGCTTTGTTTGGATTGAAATTTGAAAAAAAAATTTAAAAAATAGTAAGGTAATAAGTGGAGAGAGATAAAAAAAGAAATGTTGAAGGTAGGAGGAATTTAGGAAGAATCTAGGAAGAATTTTTTGAAAAATTCTTTTTAAGTTAAAAAGATAACAAAGCATAAAAGATCAAAAATAAATTCTACCGTAGCAATCAACATGGCATACT
Source organism: Rhododendron mucronatum var. ripense (assembly GCA_019656295.1). Taxonomy (NCBI): domain Eukaryota; kingdom Viridiplantae; phylum Streptophyta; class Magnoliopsida; order Ericales; family Ericaceae; genus Rhododendron; species Rhododendron mucronatum. Next base: position 1,391,319 of record BPLT01000032.1, on the reverse strand, counting down.
CAATTCAAGAAAAAGTTAATGTTAATACGAGAGAGGAGAGTTGACAGCATCTGTGAGGTTTTCGAACGTCCCGAATCCTAAGCCTTCGTCGCCGGTCCAACTCCTTGGGTTAGCTCTCACCCAAGATTGGTCATTGGTTTACTCCATGCATAGTACGGGGTTGCTTTGCTTCCCATGTCTTGTCTTCCAAATTCCAATTTGGTAATTGCAAACACTGGTTATCTAAATCACTACTGTTTCCATAGATTAACCAACTGCTGCATCTCACGCTCCCATTGCTATCCCTTTCACACAAGCTTTTGCACTGTACCCATTTTGAATGAGATTAGTTTCAAAGCATCTCATACCCTTCACCTTACCCCTTCTACTTAACCCTTATTCAAATTTGAACCACCTCTCCACCTCCATACCTTCACCCCCTAAACCCCTTCAAATCATCCACAGCAAACCCATCACTGGCATTCTTCCATATATATCCTCCCTCTTGCAAAAGCCCTCCAACCTTAATCATCTCAAGAAAGCTCATGCAAAAACCTTGACTTTCGGGCTCCAAGACAACACTCAGGTATTAACCAAACTGATCATTAACTACATTTCATTCAATAGCATTGACGAAGCCAGTCTTTTATTCAAAGATATAAAAAACCCGAGTAGCTATCTATGGAATATCATGATAAGGGCATATGCTTGTGGACGCCAATTTCAAGAATCATTAGGACTTTACTGGTTAATGGTAGAAAAGGGTTTAAAACCCGACAAATACGCTTTCCCGTTCGCGCTCAAATCTTGTGCTGGGTTGTCGGATTTGTGCGTTGGGAGACTGATTCACCAGCACTCTGTATGTTGTGGGTGTAACAATGACCTTTACATTGATGCAGCTTTGGTTGATATGTACTCGAAATGCGGTGACATTGCAACTGCCCGTCTGGTGTTTGATATAATGACTGAGAGAGATTTGGTTTCTTGGACTTCAATGATATCTGGGTACGCGCACAATGGTTATAACAGTGAGACGTTGGAGTTCTTTAATGTTATGCGTGATTCGGGTGTGAAGCCCAATAGGGTGGGTATACTTAGTGTTCTTCTAGCTTGTGGTAATCTAGGAGGTTTAAGGAAAGGGGAATGGTTGCATGCCTTTGTGATCAAAACTGGATTTGGTTCCGACATATTGGTTGCAACTGCTATTATAGATATGTATGCAAAGTGTGGGAGTTTGGAATTGGCGCGCGTTTGGTTTGATGAAACTGGAGGGAAAGATGTTGTTTGTTGGAGTGCTATGATCGGAAGCTATGGAATCCATGGACATGGAAGGAAAGCAATCGATGTTTTCCAAAAGATGATCAGAGAAGGTGTAAATCCGAATCACGTAACTTTCACTTGTGTTCTCTCAGCTTGTAGCCATTCAGGTTTACTAGAAGAAGGCAAGGAGTACTTCCGGTTGATGAGAGAGGAGTTTGGGATTGCACCAAAACTAAGCAACTATTCATGTATGGTGGATCTTCTTGGCCGTGTAGGGCAGCTTTCTGAAGCAGAAAAACTGATAAAAACAATGCCAATGGAACCTGATGTGAGTATTTGGGGGTCTTTGCTTAGTGCTTGCCACGTTCATGGCAATATAGATTTAGCTGAGAAAATCGCTGATCGGATTTTCCTGCTGGACCCGTTTCATGAAGGCTATCGTGTTCTGCTCTCTAATATCTATGCTGCGAAATCAAGATGGGTTGAAGTTGAGAAGGTGAGGAGGATGCTGGGTAGGAGTGGAAACAACAAAATACAAGGATTTAGTTCAGTAGAGCATAATAATATTGTCCATCGATTTGGAGTGGGAGATAAATCCCATCCTCAATCAGAGAAGATTTATTCTCTGCTTGAGGAATTGGCCATTTCGATGAAACGCCTGGGATATGTTCCATTGACGGAATTTGTGCTTCACGATATCGAAGGGGAAGCAAAAGAGGAGGCGCTTACCTACCACAGTGAGAGGCTGGCGATAGCATTCGGAATTATAAACGCCAAACCAGGGACCACACTCCGGATCATGAAGAATCTAAGAATTTGTGGAGACTGTCATAATGCTGCAAAGTTTATTTCAAGAATTGTGAATCGTGTTATCATTGTTAGGGATAATAAGCGTTTCCACCATTTTGACAATGGTTCTTGCTCTTGTGGGGATTACTGGTAAGAGATGAATGTAACTGTGAAACTTGATTCTTCTCAGAACTATACAAGTTTCTAGTGTAGGCGCTGAGCAATTTTTTACCTTCGTGTGCATACAATGGCCGTCAGTTGGGTGTTCTTGCTCATTACTTGCCAGTGGTAGGTGGTGTTTCATTCAGTGCTTGAAAGTGAAAATGGTGATTTAAGCATTCGAATGCAGTGGTGAGAAACAGGAGCATATCCACTTATCTGGAATTTATCAAAGACATTGCATGATCATTGATGGCATTGTTTAGCTGATAGTTTTGAAATGTGAAAAGAAAGATTCAGACTTAGTTTTGAATATGCTCTCTTCTTATGCATATAATTGCCATCAACTTTGATTAAAACTAGGGCAAAATCAGTCTTCAACTATAAGCCCTTCCCCTTTCGGCTTCTATTAGAAGTCCTTCGTGCTTCGATGACGACTTGGGGTTTGAAGACTGGTACGAGAGAGGGAATTCGAGAACATTGACTGTTGTTAAAAGAAGGAAAAATGACATCCTATGTTAATTACAAATTTCCCAGAAAAGTGAAAAAGATCAAGACAAGAAACCATATTCTCTAAATGCCCCATATCCCACATCCACAAACACCACAGACCTGCAAAGAGTTTTATGTTATAATCCTCAAACAAAAATGCTATCATGCTACGGATAAAGATGTGTCTGGAGCTGTTTGATATGCGTGGGTTCATACTTGCGATGCACAGTCTCGGACACATCTATGTTCAAATTTGTGTCCGTTGCATTCCTCATCCTGAAAAAGTTCCTTATTGGAACCGAGTGCTTCTATGAAGAACAAATGGTAGTTATTCATTCCATAGCCAAAAAGACACACCATCTATCCAGCTACTGCTAAGATCAAGAAACTGCACACTGCCCATATAAAAAAGAAACTGTACACAGAGTTCAATAGATCTTAAGAAAGTTCAGCAATATCATTCTCATTTCTGTGCATTTGCATTTCATCAGAGCATTCTTTATGGTGCCTAGTAGTAAGCAGTGCTTACTTTTGCTTATCAAAGGAACAGCAATTGGTGTTCCACAATGGAAAAAGAACAGTTGAAGCACAGTACAAATGAGTAGATGAAAAAAAACTAAAAAGGGAGGGGGGAAAAAGAACACAAGAATCAAAAGAAATCAATCTCCAAATAATTACCCGAAGGCTTCACATCAACACCAGGCGCTTTCTGTGCATCATTTCTTGGCGACAAGTCCAGCGCGAATGGTTTGGGAACATCTGGAGGATTAGTGCATCGAATCAGAGCCCAATTCACATTCTGGAAAAATGGATGCTGCTTAATTTCAGTGGCCCCACGTCTGTAAGCAAGCCGATGCTGTGGCTCCTTCACAAGTAACCCTCTGATCAAGTCCCTCGCGGCAAAACTCACACTAGGAGACTCAGGAAATCTCAAGGGTTGTCCAACGACATTGAACAAAGTGGCGCGATTACCTGCTCCTTTGAAAGGCGTTTTCCCAAACAAGAGTTCATATAGAAATATACCAAACGTCCACCAATCAACAGCACTCCCATGCCCTTCGCCTTTTATGATTTCAGGCGCCAAGTACTCATGGGTACCAACAAAGGACATCGATCGAGCACTTGTGGGCTCCGCAAGAAGCTCCGGGAGAGTGCTATTTTGGTGACTCATTTCGGTCTTTGGTTTGGTCTTCTTTTTGTCTTTCTTTGGCTTGTTAAGGAAACGAGGTGTAAAACAAGTAGGTTGAATGCACGAAGGCTGGATTACACAAGATGGTTCGATGCAATATGCTGAAGTCTTGGATTCTGAGATCAAGTTTGTGGACTTGACTAGGGTTGGGCTTACGGCACATCTTAGGGAGAGGTCAAAATCCGAAAGCATTATGTGCCCGTCCTCCCTCACTAAAACATTCTCAGGTTTGAGGTCCCTGTAAATTATCCCAAGCATGTGGAGATATTCTAGAGCAAGGAGAACTTCTGCCACATAAAACCTAGACAACACCACAAAGTTCAGTGAAATCAACTTGTCAGTAGTACTTTTCCAATAAATTACATTACAATAAATTAAGTAATTGTATTCAACCATGCCAAAAAAGAAGAGGGGAGGGGGGTTAATCTTGGTTGCTGAAAAAGGAGGCTAATTGTGCCACGAAATGAGTTATGACATCACAGGGTCTGGTTTTTCACATACTTAAGACATCTACAAAGTCAACACATTGGACATATCAAATCCTCAATCGGCCAATGCCCAATGGCTAGATGGCATTGCTTCAACACTTGCACATGAGAGGTTGGATGTTCAAACCCCGCAGCCCCCATATACAAAACATCAATACATCATCATCTTATTAAAAGAAATCAAAACACCACGAATTACTGAACTTCCAAATGGCAAAAAGATCTTCATGAATCTTAAATCCACTCAGCATGTCAATGCAACAGTGCTACCAAGTGAGCTACTTAAGTTTTACCAGATCCTTATCTATTTTTCAAATCCTTTTTTAATGCCCTGTTTACTACATTAAACTCCATTCACAGCACCTTGGTAAATAAAAGGTCCACCAGAAATTCCCAGTTTCAAACAAAGACACCATCCACTCATATTGGATCTACAATGATTCCTATAGGATTGTAAGAAACCAAAATGCTCATCCAGCGAGAAACAACAAACATAGAACACATTGTCAACACTTAAAAGCAAATGCACATCAGCAAATTGCCATATCTAAATTCTCAATTATGTCGTCTCAATCCCCGAAACAGAAACCAAATTTAGTGAAGGGGGTGGGAGGGAGGATTCTAACCTGGCAGCATGTTCAGGAAAATACTTCCCAGGTTGTCTTTGCCTTAACGCGTGCAAATCTCCCCCAGGACAGAACTCCATCACCAAGCATGAAAACTTTTCCGTCTCAAAGTGTGTATACAAAGTTGGCAGAAATGGATGATCCAGAGACTGCAATATCTCTCTCTCCGTTTGTGCTCTCAGAAGCTTCTTCCGACTAGCCAGAGCTGCTTTATCCATAACTTTCATGGCAAAATAACTCCTTGTGCCACTCAATTCGGACAGATAAACACAGCCTATATCTCCACTGCCCAGTCTCTTCAAAAGTCTAAAGTGATTCAATCCGAACATCCCATCACGAGATTTTATGACTTTAATCGCTTCCCATCTGGTATCATTTGCCTTGTGAGGTTTATAAACTTGACTGCTTAAACTGCTGGAGCTACTCTCATCACTAATATCGCTCCCAGTACTGCCTCTGTAGATACTTGTCTTTCTACTCTCAACACAATCTCCTGAGTTGCTAACTTCACCACTTTCACCAGATTTCTCCACTACACTGTTTGCGTATTCACTTACTTCTGTGTTGGTGAAACTTTGTTTGGCTTCCATGTATTGAGTAGCGGCATAGCAGCTGTTTTGTGGACTCGGACAGAAGCCATTTCCCAATTGAGATGCTACTTCGATTGTCAATTGAGCCAAACCTCCTTTGTATTGGTTTGAAGCAAATTTAACTGGCTCCAACAAGCTGCTTGAATGACAATTCTTGGATTCTTGAACAGAATGCCCATTGGAGCATATGGTTTCTGACATCGAAACCTGTTTCTGTGAAGAAACTTCAACTATTTGGTCAAGAACAACGCTCGAGGCCGCCAATTCAAATTTCCCATTGTTCACTTCGAACCCATCATCTGATGAATTGCAGTGTCCTTTTGCCATGTGAGCATGAGATAATTGATAGGAAAGCTTTGAATTAACTAGAGAATCCATTTGGGTATTTTGGCACAGAAACTGTCACACAACAACACAATTGAACACCGTGACCCCCAATTGATCATTTACAATATTCAACCTATTTATACAAAATCAAGAAATCAATATGTACATCTGAATGACTAACTAAATAAATGCTACGAAATTCAGTGAATCTGAAGGAACTCATTAGGTATCTCCTCACCAAAATCATGCCCAATTAAAGAAACATTCACAATTGAAACGTAATTCACAATCACACTCTTTCTTTCTCATTGAATGCACAAGATCTTATAAACAGAAAAAAGGCAAGAAATTGAATTGCTTTCACAATAATATCACAACTGAAACCCAAATTCAGAGATTCCTAAAGAACACAAGAAATAAACGGACAGGGAAAGTAAATTAATGTTTGCTAACTCTAGATGGGTGTTCGTTCTTTGAGACATTTTCTCAGTAACCAAACAGACTGCCAAGAAACAAGATAAACAAATTATTACCCATTTCTTTACCTGATTAAGGAATGGAGCTGGGGAAACAATCTTTCATGCCTGATGAAGCAAGTGAAAGTGAGTGATTCTTCAACCGAACAAGAAGACTCAAGAAAGAAGTCAAGGTGAAAGCGAAAGAGCTTTGGGTCTTTTTCAGATCCGATCGAGAGAGAGTTTTTAGAGAAGTGCGAAGAGCGATGGGAAAGAAAAAAGAAAGGAAAGAGGAGAGGAAATGATTGTTATTATTATAAAGTTTTTCCGTGAATTAATTTCGTCGTTTAATGGGTTGGGATAAATTGTTAACAACTTAACATGGCAAGAAATAGACCACCTTTCTCCGCAGTGAGTGTCCGGGTCAGCTTAATGCACACCTAAACTGATTTCCTCCCAGTTGATCAAAAATAAATTATTTATGTCGGGACCCGAAATTAGAAAAATTATTTCTTTAGCAATTGATTCTAAAAGTCAAATCTTGATCAATAATGTAAATAGCAAATTTATCAACTTAATTCTTGACTAAACTCTTGGGGTTATTCCCTCTCTTTGCGCCAATTTTAACTAACCTCACAAGCAAAGCAAACGCACAAACCAAAGCAAAAGCAAGATCTTAAACAAACCGCCCTTTCTCATTGGATGTTCCCCCTACCACGTCTGCTTTCCATTTTTATATTGCCAATTCTTGTTTCTTGTGTTTCCGTAGAGTTAACTATAACTTGTGACCCTAAAGTATTGCTTAATTGCCATTTTGTTTTCAAACTAGTAGTAACATCTTGGTATTGGACCATCAAAGTACTAAAATTGTTAACAATTGGGTCCAGTCCTTAACCCTATCTGATTTTTTGGGAAGAATGTTATACGACATAAGACCACTTTCGTAAAAGATTCGCCCCTCCCATGACCTGTATAAGAAACAAAGACTCGTGCCCATCCACTTAGCCGATCTAAATCACATTATTTGGCAAATGTCCTTAATATTTCCTAACAAGATCTCATATTGAGTTGAACACTTAACTTCAACACTATCCATAACCATTATTAGTAACACACTATAAAAAAAACTACTGTAAACTCTCTCACCCTCATGCAATGTTTTAGTAATGGGTCAGCAGATAGTAGATGGAGGTTTCGATGGTCTAGTTTACTGACAGTGGAGGTGGTTTCGATTTTTTTGGTATAAGCAATTAAGGAGAAGGCTAATGGGTGGTTGACAAATGTTGGATACATGGAACAATAGGCATTTGTGGTCCTATCGGTATTGAAATCCAATAGCAATGAAAGTTGGTCAATGATGGTGGTTTTGGCGAATAAGAAAAGTGGGGTAAGGGTAAAATTTGAAGCATAATGGGTTGCAATTGGAGGAATCGAATATGATGGTTTGGGTTGTTAATTTGGATCATTTTCTTCGATCAAAATGAAAGTGACTGCCACATGGCTTTAATGTGGGGAGAAGTAATGCATATTATGTACACGATTTGGACGGGTAGTAAGGGTCTAATGAGCAAAGACCATATATAGTTCAGGGGTTGAAGTGGAATTTTGATAATACTTGTGGGGGCAAACTGTAACTAACCATTCTTTTCCGTACAGATACAGTCCCCCCTACTTTGTGGGATAGAGGGAAAGAGAGACCCTCGAATTTGGGGCGCTCCACGCCATTATTAACAATTTTGTTTTTGTTTCCAAAGCTTTGCTTGAATTATGGAATGTTGTTGAAATTTGGAAGTACCCATTCCCAGGTCTAAATATTTGCCAAGGCGGTTGGCTACGTGCGTGGAAGAGCATCACGTCAAAGCATCTCGAATTCCTACAAAATGTTCTAGAACAAGGTTTGAGAATCGAGCGCAAATGGAGAATTGAGAGAGCAAATGGATGGTTCTACTGAAGAATTATTTGACTGAGGACGGTGGTCAATTGAAAGCACGCAGGATTGATTTGCATAGTACAAATCCTCAATAATGTGGATGATTTCTTCTTTGAAATAAAACACCTTTTGAACATTCCATAAGTGAAATAAAATGTCCAAGATTTTGAAATCCGTATCGTAATTTTTTTGCAATTAATATACTTATTTTTAAAAATTACGAGCGATAAAAAAATAAAAGTATTTGAATTACATCAAACTTGGCATAAGTACAATCACACTAAGAGCATCTCCAACCCATGGTTTCATATTTGAGATGTCAAGCATTTTTTGAAGGTTGATGTGACATTTTAGCATTTCCAATTTGACATCAAAGCCTTTCTCTCCAACCCTTGATGTCAAATTTTATTTATTTGATATCGAATTATCCCTCTCCAACCCTTTTGTCAAAACACAAATGGCCATTTTTTGAAATTTTGCATGGAGGAGGGTGGTTGTCAACTTTGACAACATTGTTATTCCCTTCAAATCCACGTAGGAATTGGCAACAAGGAAGGCTGTTGGGTTAGATTGAATTTTGGTGTCAAATGTTACCGTTAACATGTCTACGTAGGATTTAACATCTCTCATTGGAGATGCTCTAAGCTTAATCGGTAGTCCCATGCATTAAGGGGCACAAATACATAAACAAAGAACCAATCTGTACTATTGGCAAAAGATTTAACTCTCTGACCTCACAGCTAGAAGTTTATAATTAAGGATAAACAATTGAGCTAACCTAACCCCGATTGATAATATATTCATTATATATATTTTGAAATTACAATTAATATGCCTTTCAAACGCGTTCAAATCAAATGTGAATTTATTTGCTTTTTGTGATTGTATTTGTCTCTAAGTTGTCCTTCCTTTATCGGACAGGGGAAAGTGAGGTGAGAGGCTCTTGGACTTTTAACCCATGTAGCAAAAGTGAGAATCGCAATAATAATAATAAGCATGCATGGGCAAAAGTTGGATGTTAATTCGTATGGGGAAATGATATTGGCACTCCAAAATTTGATGCAGACACTCTAAAATCAGTATAATTTCAAAGTCATTTTCTTTTGTTTTTTGAAGTGCTTGCATCAATTTTTGGAGTGTCAACATCATTTGTAGGCACTCCAAAATCAGTATAATTTCAAAATCATTTTCCTTTATTTTTTAGAGTGCTTGCATCAATTTTTGGAGTGTCAATATCATTTCCCTTCATATATATGAACTATTTTAATCGAAGAACATTAGAAGAAGGATAATGACTTTGGCAAATTTGACTTTTGTACAAAATATCTTCCTAAAAAATATAGTTGTTTTGTACGTGTGGATGACCCATGGTATTCGGGTCAACTTACGCAGATATTAATTTTAACCTATAATTTGTCACAAAACAGGAGATAATAGTGACGATTGAAAGATACTAAACGTTCACCAACTCGTTTACTTGCTATTGATCACGATTTTAACCTTACAAGTAGTACCTAGTAATATAAAATCGACATCCATTTTTCAATCTGGAATTGTGAAGAATACAACGAAACCTAATGACTGATTAATAGATAAATTGTAATGTGATTTTTATATCCACACATTCATAGAGATAATTAATAGCATCACTAATGCAACGGATCATACAAAACCTTGAAAGCCTAAAAAACTCATAACTCACGTTTCACTGTCTAGTAAAAAAAATTAGCATTAGAAACTGTAATACCGGCAAACCCAAAAAAAAAAAATTGTATTTTTGTTATTGTTTCTGGTGCAAAACCTTTTACAATCATTATATCTTCCTTCGTCTTCGTCTTCGACTTTTATTGAAATTGAAATTAACAACTGTCTTGACTAACGCGAATTTCTGACACCGCCGCTTGTTAATAGAAAAAAAAAGTACATGGTGTATAACATCATGGTGATATTGTTCAACTCCACGAAAAAGATTCTCAATATTAGTAATATATTATTCCTTCAATGGATTCCTCAAATCATGTTATCTAGTAGTAGTAGTATTATTTAGTTTTATTATCACAAGATTTGGGGAAAAAAATTAATTAAAATTACCTTGTTAATACAAGTGTTCACATGGGCCTGTAAGCATCAATTTGAGGGAAACGGAAGGAGGTCACATGCGCTTCCTCGTGTAGAACAAAGACTCCCACGTGGACTGGCTGTCATTGACCAGCTCTAGGCCCATAGGGGTACATTCGTATCGTTCTAATTTTATCGGATGTTCTCGAAGGGACGGGGTACATTTGTAAAAGGAATAGTATCCTCTCTCCAGTTACTAACCTCGGGTTAGTCCCGCTAATTGGGTTGGTTTACTTCCCATTTATTATTAGAGTTCAGTTTTTTGAATCAAATTGCAAAAAAGCAATTTTTTTAGAATTATCTAATCCTAGTGTGAATGACCTTCTGTAATTTGATCAGATTGGGGATGTGATTAGTTTATGTACACGTAAGTTAATCCGAACACGCTTGACCATCGAACAAAAAGAAAAAAATGAGGTTTGTGGTAGGCCTATTCGAATTCTTTTCGAACCTCTACAAAGTAGTAAAATTATCTTTTATAACTCGTTGAGAACATTAATTATATTAAAAGTTATGTTTATTGAATATCGGTTAATACTATATTTTTTACTCTTATTTCATTTTTGTCTAAAAAATGAGATTCATTTCTTTTTTGTATAACATAATTTTGACATTGATGATATCTACCTAATAAGGGAAAAGGGTTTTTAAATGTTATCTCTCTATACATTCTAACCACTGATTTGCTTCATAAATCCTACGGCTCTCCCTCTCTGTCTCAAACAATATTAATTGCATAATTACCATATTAATTACACAATTATCACTAATTAGATCTTACATTGCTCCGTGCCTAAATCTTAATTTTTAATAAGGGAGTTGGACACCAAGATGGGCCCCCAAGACTATGCAATAAATTAAATTTTCCTTTGCTTGAGACATATGGGCCAGTCTGCCTTTCTTGCCGGACCCACCACATTCGCTTAGGGGGTTCTGTTTGGCCCCACCAAACCCCATACAAGTATGGTGGAGAGACTGAGATGGAAAGGCACAAAGTAAACTACTCTCCTCGTTCCGTATTTGTTGGGTTATTTTTGGCATTTACGTCACGTTTTAAATTATTTATATTTTTCAAAATTATTAATAGGTTTCATATGTATAATTGAAGTAATTGAAATTTATCAAATAAGATCTCTATTACATACTTCATTCGTCCTGATTTGTTTGTTATCTTTTTGATTTATACATGTCCCAAATTGACTATCAAACTTTAAAATTAATGGATGAGATTATCTAAATTTCAAATCATTGGATCAAATCTGATTTTCTTAATAAGTTAGAAATCTGAAATTGGATAAACAAATCGGGATGGATGGAGTCTTTTTAAAGAAACGCATTGAAGCATATGTACAATTTTTTAAGGCACTCTCTCCTTCCCAGTTTACTTGTTATTTTTGGGAGTTCGTATCCAATTAGAATAGAACTGAAACAAGTAAATTGAGACGGAAAGAGTGCGAAATAATGAAAGTGGACGAACAAACAAGACGGAGGCAGTACCATGTTATCAAGGACGGAATTATGATTTTACCCTAGCAGTGGCGAAATGTATACTAAAAAAATTTAGTGGTGGCAAGACTATATAAGTTGGGCATAAATTTTTTTTTACATATAATAATTGTATTTTCTAAAATTCTTGTCGTGGCAGTCGCCGCCGCTAGACCCCTTGATCCCATCCTTGCATGTTATGTTAATTGTTAATGGTGAGTCCGTGAGGGATTTTCTTCGCATCGGACGGTGCATGATTACTTTGGACATTTGGGTTGTCCTACCATTTCTGGCAAGCTGCGGTGACACGTGTTTTTTTGGATGTTCTGGAAACATGGTCCCCACCCCCAACATCTGGAGAAAATTTTCAGTGCCGGGTGGGCACGGTCATATGGTGTCAGGCGCGCATCTTGGTCTTCCAAACGTATTTTGGACGGCCCAAATCTGTTTGGACTTAAGGGGCTATTTTGGTAATTTAACACTAAAAATTACCCAAAAAGACCTAGGCCGTTCAATACACGTTTGGACGGTTAAGATCGTGTTCGGCACCACGTGGCCCGTGACTACCCGGCACTGAAAAACTTCTCCAACGTCTGGGACCAGATCACTGTTTCTGATAGACTGGATTTTGTAAGCTTGTAGTTAGGGGTGTAAACGAGCCGAGCCAAACCGAGTTTCGGCGAGCTCAAGCTCGACTTGTTTACTAAACGAGTCAAAAACTCGAGCTCGAGCTTGGCTTGAACCTCAACGAGTCGAGCTTAGTCATTTACTAAACGAGCTTCTTTAATTGAGTCGAGCCTCCCTTAACGAGCCGAGCTTTTGTCGAATGAGCCGAGCTCCACTTGGCTCGTTTAGTAAATGAGCCGAAAACTCGAGCTTGAGCTCGGCTCGTTTACTAAACGAGCCGAGCCAAACCTTAACGAGCTCACAAGCTACTCGGTTCATTTACAACCCTACTTGTAGCTATGCCACAAACAAGAAAAATAAGTACTTGGTGCTGCTTTGCCACCATCAAGTGACGACCTTGTTCGTTTGTGGTGTCAAAATCTTAGAACACCGTTTTCAATAAATTTTCTATATTCATTTCTTTTCATTAATTACTCTCAAAACCCTCCAAACGAACAAGGCTGCGACTAATGCTGCCCTAGTTTACTCTAAAATGTGAAGTTACGGTTAAGTGTAGGACTGTGACACCAATGTGGGTAGTGGGTATAAGTGACAACATCACAGGACCATTGACAAATTTCTAAACATAAAGAGGATTCGGTAGTGAGTGTCTGGGCCGCATCACATCTTAATTAATCCTGAAATTTTGAAGTTAACGGCTAGAAAAAATTTAGTGCTCCAACCGTATTTTGTTGCCAGTGAAAGTTGAATTTGCAAGTTTGGAGTAGTAAACTCTTTACTTGCTATCACAATCCCACTCGATAAACGGCCCGGAGAATCTTCGGTACAGAAATAGGCTAATTTGTTCCGATTTCTAAAAAAAAGAAATTTTTAGAAAATGAAGATAATTTTAAGCTCAAAAATCATGTATTTACGCAAATAATTTTACTATCAATATGGATCTTATTTGATGGATCTCATTAAGATCTTTTAACCCGTGCAAAAAAAATTAAAAAATTATTTTTTATTTTCATTATATTTGAGCTTGAAATTACCTTCTTTTTTTTAAAAATAGAAGGTTTAAAAAGAATAGGAAACGGCACCTAATAGCCTAGTATGTTGATTTCAAGACGGGACTGAGAATTCCAACCCTAATTTTGTGATTCTCTTACGCACAACAATGAACATGATGTGAGAATTTTTAAAAGAAAAAATTGGGGAGTAGTGACCCTCCACACTCACTCCCCTTGGAACCATCACCGTACCTTCTTAGTAATTTCAAAGAAATATTGAGCGCTGTGCGGAAATTCTATGCACCTACACTACAAAGGGAAAAAAATTCTGGTCAACATGAGAGATGTGCAATGCATGTACAGATAGGTTATAGGTGTAATTTGCATTCTATACTCATCTATTAAGTTTATTGAGAGAAATTGAAGGAAAATAAAGTACTAACTTGCAGTTGTAATACTACTTGTCTAATGTTGAAAAAGGATTCAGCACCTTCCTGCATCTATCTAACCAATCCGAACTTAATTCAATCAATTGAAGTCGGCTACATGAATTCGCGTATTATTCATTTTCCCGCAACTCTATAGGCAAGAGTAACATTTTTATTGAGGTAAAAGGAGGAGGGGAATCCAATCAAAAGTTGAAAAACATCCAAAAAGAAACAAAGCTCATAACAACCGAAGGCCTAAAAGCCTAAATAATACAATGAAGCCTGTAACATCCCTAAAAGGGACAAAACCCTGAAAGAGAGAAGTCAAAAAGTCTAGATATTACAATATCGCCTGGCCCAAAGAAAACCCAAAACCCTAATCCTACACAACTGAACATTTTCAGCACCTGCCTTCCGTCCGCCGCCGCCACATCTAACTGACCACCCAGAAGGCCGCCGCCACATCTAACTGACCACCACCACACCGCCGAGCCGCCCAAACAAGAAGACCCCTGAGCACCAAAACGCCACCACCACTGGAAAAAAGAACCGACGGTGGGAAACCCAAAACACAGTCGCAAGCACTCAACGGTTCTTTAACCCTTTTGTGAGGCCATAATCACAAACATGGCCGGGGCGAGTATAATCCTATCAAGATCACAATATTATTCATATATTCATTCAAACAATCTTAAATAGTATAGGGATACGATCAAAATGCAGACAAAATCACGCTAAAATACAAGATTTGCCAAATACAATTTCTATCTGCATTTTTGGATCCCGAGTACATTGCTTCATTCACAGAAACATCTAGTTGAATATCATGAAGTAAGCCTAGCTCCGAAATTAGGATACATGATCAAGACAGATAAATTTCAATTAACTCATTACTCTACAGTCCATGTCAAGATTTTTCTAGCAAATTTTCCAAATACAAGTTCAAGATGTATCTCCCAGTGGAAAGAACATCGAGCCTCTTCTCACTAGGTTCGTACTTTCCCTTCCGAAGCTGGTAACGGTGAGTCACGGCTGATATGGTGTAAGCTTGGCCTTCGATTGTCACACTCTCCCCGCATTGTAAGTTCTGCTACGAAAACAAAAAGAACAGAGAGATCAAACAATAACAAAGATACGCATGATTTGTAGCCACCAGGGTTCTGAATCACATGTATTACTACTTAGTAAAAATATATATATATATATAACCCATAACATAAATTGCTACTCGCTAATTCTGAGAAGGAGACGAGATTGTATATACTTTTTTATAACTCAAATATCGGGTCAGCTTATGCGCACTTCGACTAATACTGGGGGACCAATCCCACCACCCACTTGGAGGGGCAAAGCTTGACTTGTATGGACTAGTTCCAACGGATTAATAACACCTGAGAAGTTTCAAACCTGGGACCTTAGGAGAGAGCAAACCCCTAAGTCCCAATCCTTTACCATTAGGCCAACCTCTTGGGGTGGATATACTTTACGGCCATTTAATATTGTACTCGTGACCCAATGATAGTTGATAACTTGAAATTTTAGGAGGGCGGGTTGTTTCCACACATATTGGAACTTTATTTACTTTTTTTTCCCCTTAAGAGACTTGCAAAGCTGATCCTATAAAAATTTTCTAAAAAAACCTAAAAAATTAGTATAATTCGTGGGAGTATTTGGAGTTGTGTAGTGGCCCAGGAACCCCAGCACCCCCTTGTGTCCACCCCTGCTCCTGATTTTTGAATTATAAGCAAAAAAGGTCTTTCCCCACCTTCTAGTTATCTACTCTAGGCTTTCCTATTTCTCAGTGTCGTCTTCTTAATGAAATGTCACTCTTAACTTATAAAATCACAGACCGTGTACAAAGGAAAAGGGGAAAGAAAAGAAACATTCAAGTCTAAAGCATATATGCGGGAACATCCATGTAACAGCTTCCAACCAATTTAAATAACAAAGCAGGTGGAACATCAATTTGGAGCAGATACCAAAAGTCGGGTATGCCCTTTATGTAACAGTGTTGGAACTCTTTTATGAAAATAAAAATGTTAATATCTAATATCATTAATTGACCGTAATGAAATGAATTTTTTTTTCCTTTGGTAACTAAACAGTTACAAAATTTATTACATAGTAAAATCATGTCTGTTACAAAAGTTATTAGCAGATTTATTATTCTTTACTTTTACAATAAAGGAGAATGAATTACACATTACCTCTATATATTGGGGTCTTGTGCAAGGGTGGAAAGTGTGAAAAGTGGTAGATGGAGGAGAAGGGATAGACACTCATATATTTTAGAGCTGTCCATGTTAGAGAGACACATGGTGTTTTTATGATAGCTTTTATACTATTTTCTATGGGTTCTTGGGCTGCTTGGTTCATGACTAGTTCAATCCTCTTGGTGGTCGTGAACACCGGACGAGGAATGTTCGTGAGTGCTTGCGTTGAATCTTAGGGCTACTACACTCCGTTTAGACCTTCACGAGGCAATGAATATCGTTCTTAAATTTTCGGAACTATTATTCAAACAGAGTGTACTAGCTCCAAGATTCAACACAAGCGTCCACAAGCTCTCCTCATTCAATAGTTATAACCACTAGGAGGATTTGAACGAGTCTCGAACTGAGTTACCCATGCACTATAGAAAACGGTATAGAAGACTATTCTAAAACTGTCTCTCATTGTTTGTCAATAATCTCTACTCCATCCGTCCCTTTTTTATAGTCCGATATTCTATTTTGGGCTGTCCCTTAATAAATGTCCATTTTATAAAGTTAGTGGGTAAAAGTTGGTGTATTGTCTATTTTGTCCCAAAAAGTAGATTCCATTTTAAAAAGCTAGTGTGTAAAAAAGTGTAATGATGATAGGTAAGTAGGGAAAGTGGAAGAAAAAGTTGATGTAAAAGGTATAATGATGATGTCTTTTTAATAAGTTGGAATTACGAAGCAGGACACTTAAAAAGGGACGGAAGGAGTATAACCACTCGAAGGTATAACAAAAAACCTTTGGGAGGCATAACCGGTGTCCCCTTTTGGGTAGGGGACACCATAGCATTTGCCTTCATGTTACGTACAATAGAACATGTTACCAAGGAAATAATGTTGGGAATGACTTCGGTGTCTCCACCCATTTTGGAGACACCGTAATTTTCGGCATAACAAAACCATTATGAGCATAACCAAAATCATAACAAGGCAAAACTTGGTTGATTTTTGGTTATGCCTTGGTTCTGTTATGCTTGTAATGGTTCCGTTATGCTAAAAATTACGATGTCTCCAAAAGGGGTAGAGACACTGAAGTCGTTCCCAATAATGTTCTATACATTATAGACAAATTTTTCTAGGAACGTTAGAAATGACTATAAATAACAACATATTACCCTTACTAACCTAAAAGCTTTTAAACATAGGAAATATAAAATGCTCAAATATTTAAAGAAATATATCTATTTTATTTTTAATATAAAGGTTCCAACACTTTGGTTTTCTTTCTGTGGACTTTTATCAATACTTACATCCATTCTTCAGGATCTTTTTTCTCTGAATGTGTTCAGTCTCAAAGTGAGGGACATTCTGAATCCTTTTCTATGGTTGCAGAACTCAGATATAAAAAAAGATGAGATCAAGTTCGAGTGATTCGATCTTCATCCCACTTCAATGAAAAAGAAGTCAGACAGGACCCACAGCAGAGATCTCTATAATTGTCCTTCACATCGTTGGAACATATAGTATTGTTTGCTCATGATATGGATGAGAAAGGCTGGTATCGTAACCTTCACTCGCACCATCTACTTTTTGTATCTAACAAACTTTGGAAACCGACTTAAAGGTTTGATTCTTTTGAAGAGTTGACTGTTAATACCCCTCAAGTCTTGCCAATCTCTCTCTTTCGCTTATCACTCTCTAGACGTTATCTCTGAATTTTTTTTTTCTATCTTATATCTAAAGAAGGCATCTCTAGATGATACAAGCATCTCAATGCCTTGCGGAGGTTTCTGGGATTGGAGAAAATCCTCATGTCCGTGAAGAAGCTAGTAGAAAGAAGAATGGACATTCACTTTGCCATGGTCTAAGTACTGTAAAGTCCAGTGTGTTAGTGTTGCAGACTTGCAGTGTCTTGTGGACAGTGATGTCCTCAAAGTTTACCACGAGTTAAGTACTCTGGTGTGCAAGCAAAGTAGTGGTGTGAAAATCTTTTGTGCCCTGTGAGGTCTTCAGCAAAGTATCGATCACATATGCACAATTGTGTACTAAGTTCCGTGTAATCTTATTCGGGCTGTTTTTGGTGTTTATGTAATACAGAACTACTCTTACACTCTCACAGCATACAAATAAGCTCAGTCACTGATCAAATCCAGTTCTATCCACCCGATTCATTAAAACTAAAAAAAGCCAACACTAAAGAAAATGTTAGATTTTGCCCCTTAAGTTATACTAACATGCTTGTAGATGAAGATTTGGAGGCACAAGATCACAAAGCAAATCTAGCTAATGTCAAAAGTCATGGAATCACCCAGATGAAGCAAGAACGTTCTCGAAGGAAACAAATATCTAAGTCTAGAGATTTAGTTCAAGACTTTGAGTTGTACGTAAGTTAATTCTTACAACTTTCATAGCAGCATTGTCAATTCTAAAAGTTTAGCTTTCCATGGCAGCACATGAGACCAACTAGTAATGGAACAGATCTGCCAAGTGAGGCATAATCAGCTGCAACACCTGGCAATAACCGCGATGCTCATAAAAGCTCGCAAAATCCACCAAAAGAAGGAAAGACAACATGTACCCTTTCGATGAAAACCACTACATCTGTTGCTTCGTAGTTACTAAGAGCTACATACAATAGTTCTTAATCGTTATTGACATTTTCATTCTAGACATTTACTCCATGATTCCATCTAGTTAAGTCTACTGTTTTTGCAATTAAGGCCCCGTGGTGCCATTTGTTTGACGGGACTAGCAGTGGAGTGAAGGATATATAAAATTTCATCAGACGGGTGTGTTCCACTAACTAAAATAAGTACTTATTTTTTGAATTAAATGCGATGTATTGTGGGAGAATTACTTGTTACTTCAAAAATAACAACCTTAGCGATTAGATTAATAATGCCACATTTCTCATTGCTTGGGATATTTCTCACACTTTGTGGGATTATGTATTCGATTTTATTTATTTAATCCCGGCAGTAAACAATTAAGCAAACAAGCAAATACAAAATGAAAACAGGAGAAGAAAAATGGTTTTTGATTTGGATGCTTACGGGGGCAAAGCAACGAATGCCAAGGCTCTTGGGCGGAGGCGTAATTTCAATGACTTTGTACGGGTGGATTTGACCTCTGTCCCTCTCCTTCTTTCTGCATAAAATCCTGGGCGCCCGTGGCTGTGGCTAATTATATAAACAAAAAACTAAAGATCGATCAAATATCGAAATTAAAAGAGTGTTTTTCAAAATAGAAAAGAAAAAAGGAGGAGGAGGAATTTCACAATCTCGCACCTTATAAATGGCGGCAAAGCTGGACGCCATGGCCATCTTCTCTCTCTGAAATCTAAATATCTAATGGCTATGTTATCTGCTGATTTAATGGCTATGTTATCTGCTGATTTTCTCTCTCTCTCTCTCTCTCTCTCTCTCTAGACAAGAGAGAGGAGCTGGTGTTAAATTACGACTGAGATGAGCCGAATCCTTGAAATGTTGTCGGAGAATGAGTTTTTGGACAAAGTAATTGCGTGTGGCTGTAATTCAACAAAGTAATTGCGGTTCGACTTATTGGACCATCAGTTTTTTTGTTCAGCTTCATTTTTTGGAAACACGATAAAAATGCATTGATGAATAAGAAAAGTACAATGTGCTATCGCAGTTACAATAGTTTAGACACGCTAGCGACGGGTGAAGGCCCAACAAGGGCCTAAGGAACAAAACACAAAGTACTGACCTGCAAATACAAAATATTCAAAAAACTATGCTATCGCCATAATATAAAGGCTAACAAAAAGACTATGGATGCCGACGACGAACGAAAGCCAATAGAAGGCCGAAGGAACAGAGCACAACGCGAGAAGCAAACTGCTTTGTTACATAAACAAATCAAATTCAAATATGTTTTTTTAAACAATTTGTCAATAAACTCGTAGTGTGTGTAAAAGATCAAGCTACTCATATTCGAAAAGTTTTTCGGTGCAAATAGGGTATAGGACATGTGATACCCGAGGCAAATAGGGTAAGCTTTACCCATATTCAGCTCAATCAAAATTTATTTGAGATTGACTTGGTAAATAAAGAGAAGTTGACATATTTAACTCTTCAACTTTTTCAAACAAATATGATATTCCCTGAAAACTCTTGTTTTTGACTTGGGGACGCCGAGTAAGGCGCCAGCGTTCTTGTACGCGTTCGTTGGTTGTTTACGGACGTGCCAAGACTTATCGCGCCTAACGTTAAATTCTTGATGCCATGAATGTGACTTCTAAGCTTAGAGCGATTGTGTGTGACTTGAAAGGAAAAGCCACAAATTGATTCTTGGGTTGCCACAACAAAGTGGACTTAACTATTTCCTAACCGTGTAGAAAAAGAATAACGAAAGCAAAGATAAAAACAAACTAATCAAACTCCATTAACGGGTAAAAGAGTTGATGATTACAAGTTGGTGACCATAAGACGAACAGTATTTAATATATCATCAAAGATCGCGGATGATACGAAGACAGCCGAGCTTCTCTCACAACCAGCTGCGCTGGGATTTTTGAGGAGCTGGAAAGAAAATGAAATTTCACAATGGATCATTGCAATGGTGCGTCAAAATGCACAATTCTTTTCCCCGTATTTCCCCTCCGTTTCCAAGGAGACGTGCGGGTTCATAACCGTGATCAAATGAAGAGGAACACAATAAACATTTGAAATACCGAAACAAAAAATTAAGAGGCAACCACAATTTTTTGTTTCTTGAAATCAGACAATTGCATGTTCATGACTAATGGATAAACTACTCCTTGATCTTGGCCCCTTCAATAAAGCAACAACTGCCTGCACAAGGGGTTCAACAAAAAAGTTTAAAAAAAAAAAAACACCCGATAATATCGATAAGCAGAGGGAAATAAAGTCTCCTGTAATCCTGTTGAAGTCCATGGCTAATGAATAACTAGAAACTAGGTCCATAAGACGTAATCGTGATGAGGTATTTCCATTCTTTACTTCATAGCAATATGTTGGAATAGAAATTCCATAAAAGAAGTGAAACTCATCGATGAGGATATTATATCAGACGTGTAATGTGCATAGACTGACAAACATGCAAAAAGAGAAAATCATGCAAATTCAGCAAACAAACGCAGAGCCAAAACAGGCATGATACAACACAAAAGAAAAATATCGTGCCTTCATCATCCAATACACCAGTTCATACCCCAGTTCTTTCCAAATCCCCAAATCTGTGAAAAGAAGTCATCGGGCAATGTTGAACCCTAATGAGGTCTCTGATCTGGCATCCTTCTGCAGTTGGGGCAGTGGAAGTTCGAGGGTGTCTATAAAAACATTAGGAGAAAGAGGAGGAGAGGAAGTACTGAAGTAGATATGGAGGAAAAGAGGAGAGAGAGGAGTGTTCTGCTAGTCAACCATTTGACAAGAGAAGGGTAAGATTGAGGGAGGAAAGAATGGAATGGGAAGCAGAATAATAAACCGATCACTGAATCTTTAACCTGAATGAACTGAACCATTCAAACGAAGAGAGGGTTTGAAAAGCCTCAACGTGTCTAACATGCTGGGACCTAAAGACTAGTTTTTGAAAAATCCAATGGTTGAGATCTACGAACAACGGTAAAGCCGATTAGACACAATTGACGGTATGCTTCAACTATGGGAACCAATCTTGACCCTTAGATATACACCCAAAATTAATCACAGGCTTCACAGCTAACAAGAGCCGCAGAAAGTTAGTTTGTGTCTACACATTTTGGAAAAATTTCCCTATCTTGTTATATAGATACATAACTCCAAAGGTTATTATATTTACTTACAATCGGGTTTGGGACGAGCACGGATATTCAATGGGAATAACAAAATCATCTCCGCCCCATAAATGAGCAGGTTTTTTTAAATCCCACCATATTCACTACTACTGGGGAAAAAACCAGTAAAACCCCGCTTCCAAACAGCTTGGACCGGATGGGTAGTCATCAGATATGGGATGAATTTCCATCCCCAAACTGTGACCCCTTTCTAGTTTATCAATGGCCATTTCTGTCCTCACTCCCGGTTGAAAATTTTCCACGCCAACTTGGGATCAGTAGATAAAATTGGACAGTACCAAAATGCCTCACAACCATTCTGCAGAATGTGACTAATCCCCTTGTTGAGTGCAGGTTGTAGAGTGAAGTCCCAATAACAGAATAGCTAGCCTACAATAAACTTGACCTTTTCCATTTTAAAAACTGCTCTAGCAGAAAGTATAAGTGATGAGCTCATTGCTTCTAGATTAAAAAAAAAGCTTATTACTTGGATGCCCTAAAACTTTAGGGTTAAATTGTTTGAAGTGACTCATAGTGAAGGGTTACATAAGTCCCGGAGATATGTAACCTCATGGGCTTTATAGAAATGACCATACCACACCTCTGATGATACGCTAAAACGTACACTTTTTGAGATTATATAACCGAAGGACAATTAAATCAACCTTTAAAATTTTAAGCAAACCCCAAATATAAGAAGTCTTCTTGAATGTAGCTCAATCTAATGATCATATAGTCAAACAAACTACCCCTAAGAGCTACCTCGAATTAGGCATAGACATCTAGTTTACTTTTGCTTGCCTCAATTTGCCCAGGTTGGGTAACTAATAGAATCCCATACATGCCTTGTTCAGTCACGTTCAATTTATTTAATTCATCATACTATGGTTCGATGAAATGTGGCCACACGAAGGTCGCACAAATACCCTTGTGAGAAAACCTGTTCCCTCAATGTAGTTGTTGTGAAAATGAGTTAAGCTTCACCCCTTCAACATCCATCCAGCAGATAGAGCTAAGTGAGACCAACGGCTTTGCACTGACATACCACGTTTAGCCTTACAAAGAGAGAAACATGGCACGTTTAGTCAAAGGAAAAGTCCGTAATTATGCATCAGACTCACTCTGGCAGAAAATTCATAGGTGCTTCTAGGCCGTTAGGGTAGAAACTATCCAATTCTAGATAATAAAGGAAAATCAGCTCTATGACTGTGAAAAAGGCGCTTTGCATAAGGTCTAGAAAACCAAATGCTGTCTCAAAGGAGTACATGGTGCTGAGGTAGTCTCAGCCATGCATAAGGGGGCCAGGTTTAATTCAACATCAACAGGTAGATTCTAGGATCAAGGTATCACATCAACGAAGTCTTTTCCTCAGAGCCAATCTCTAAACAGAACTGCTACAATTATTTCCAGACCACCAAATAGAATAACAGTGCTACTTTCCATCTCCCTCATGAATGTGAGTATCTCTCTTACCATGTCCCCCTTAGAGCTTGATTTGCGAACATCAAAATACAAACCACATGAAATTATTGAACAATAGAACCTGTTGGTAATAATAAACTTCGTGTCATTACGTGGAGCAGCTAGCCCAACGGCATAATGCTTACTTGAAAAGATAAACTGATAAAGATTGCCATTCATTTTCTAATTTACGACTTCAAGAAAAAGATATTTGCATATTATGAGACACAAATTTTCTATAGTTAATCATCAATGAAGTATTCACAAAGAAAATGAAAAAGGTTAACTGGCCAATATAACAATTGCAACATTATTGTGACAAAGCAGCAGTGGTACAGTATTAATCATAGCAAAGAAAGGAACAACAAATTAGTTCATACAATGAGAAAAAAACTAAATATATAAGCACCCATATCTGCTGCGCAAAGAAGGCTAAGATCACTGTCACGATCCCCAAAACAATTCCACAGTTGCATAAAACACCCAGGAAAAGGGACTAGCTAGAACTTGAACATAATGAAAAGCATCAATTCCTATCATAACAAAATCACTAAGCTTGTCCAATTCTGTAATTCTTAATGGAAAAGATAAAGAAATGATGACAAAATGCTAATTTGCCGCTCCAACATAGATAGATAACATGCACATTCTAAGTTATAACAGACACAACCCGTCTTAAAACAAGTAGAATTGAAGCGAATTTAAACGAAGAGGACAGGAAAAATATAACAACTGCCACTATATTATGTTAAAGAAGAGAACTGCAGCATAACTCACCACACGAGTAATTAAAATTAATTCATGAAATGTACATGATTGGAGAATACAGCTTTGGTAAATTCTTATTAAAAAGGTTGTCAATTTACCAATAAAAATGTAAAGAGAAATATACCTTCACCGATACGCAGCTCTAAAGAATAACAAATGGCCCTTTTCCAACATCAATAACCAAGAACTGCAATGAACTTCTTCGAAGCCCAGGACCTAGAAACATCTGAAACCTTGCTCTCTTCAACATGTATCTGCCTCAACTGTAGACAATTCAAAACAAATAACTCAACAGCCTCTGCATTGATCCCATCACAATCCATTATATCTACACTCTCCAACTGCTTGCAGCTCTTGAACATCGAAACCACGGATGCTTTTGTCAATCCGAGACACCCCCTCACCTTCAATTCCCTCAAACCATTGCACCACGCAAGCATCGATATAAACTCTTCATCCACCAATATCTTATTATAAGACAAATCCAACTTCCTCAAATTTCTCAAACTCTGTCCTAGAGTAGTCAACAGCCCTGGTTCTCTTCCAACCATATCACAATTAATCAAAGCCAATTCTTCGAGCTCATTACTCATGGCTAAAGCCATAGTCTTAAGGCCTTCACCAGTAACACGAAAACATTTATTTAACCGAAGAGATGACAAACCCCTGAACTTCTCAGCTACGGCCAATAAGTGATTGTTTTTTAAATCAAGAGGTAAACTTAAGTCGAGTTGTCGCAGATTACAACAACTCCGAGTAATGAATTGAAGTAAAGCCTCTCCGCTACCATCGCTGCCTAAGATTAACAGAGAGTTGAGAGATTTACAATTCTCTACCAATCTCGATAAAACTTCCCCAACAATGGATCCACAAACCTTCAATTCCAAATCTTGGAGACCCTGGAGGCAATTAACAAACGACGAAACCAACGTATCATCGCCGATTCCTTCGCAGCAATGTAGCTGCAGTTTCTTAAGGTTTTTGCAGCTTTTCCATAGCCAATTGAAACCCCGATGGCCGCGTCGAATCCCCAACAGGTATAGGGTTTCTAATTTCAGCTCAGCGTCGTCGAAGTTCCCTTTGGAAGAAGCATCGACATTTTCAAATTCGCCGGAGACGAAGTTGAAAGATACGGAGAGGTTTTGAAGAGAGTGTAAGAAGACGAGCCAGTGGAAAGAGAAGGCCCCAGAAAGGACGATGGAGAGAGAAGTGATGTGAGGACATGAGGTAGAGAGAGAAAGCAGAGGGAAAAGAGGGACTGGCTTAGACTTGAGGCAGAGACCTGTCAGCTTGGGACAGGACGAGGCAACGGAGAGGAGGAGCTGATCGGGAGAACCCGAGCTGGTGGCAATAGAGAGGGAGGAGAGGTGAGGGAAGTGAGAGAGGAAAGAGGAGAGGGAGCGGGGCGTACAGTCGCCGATAAAGAGGCCTAGAGAGAGGGTGGATCTGGTGGAGCGGTAGAGGCGGAGCCACCGCTTGGATACGAGGGAGACATTGGCTGTGTGGCTGGAAAAAGTGGAACGTGGCGGAAGGCGGCGGAAGACTTCTTCCAGGAGCTCGTCGCACAGTATTCTGTCCATCTCCATCTTTCTCTCTCCTATTCTCTCTCTTCTGTAATTTGACCCTACCCCTTCTCGTCAATCTCGTGTGAAGAGAGAAATCTACGCCGAGAAGGGCTTTTTATATGTATATATAACTGAACTCATTTTCTTGTTTCACTTCCCCGATGTGGGACTGAACCAAAACAGTAACGAAGAACTCTCTCTCTCTCCACTCTCCAGCCCAGGCGGCCCCAGCCTGTTTCTATCCCTCGTTCTGACTATCTTTCTCTTCTGTGTTTTTGGGGAAAAATTTCGGTCTCGGGTTGGTATGGTTTACGTTTTTAGAAGGTTCGGATTTTGAAAGAGAAAGTATTGGGATGAGATGGGAGAGAGAGTTTCAATCTGAACCGTATAAAAATGTATTGGAACGATCTAAATATGCCGAACGAGTACCACGTAGGGTATACTCGTTTGACACTGAAAAATTTCGCGTTTTTAGCTTTTGGCTCTTACCAGTTACCAGTAGTAGAATAGAGTAAAATTACACTGATCTCCCTGAGGTTTCTGACAATAACATAAACTTCACCTTGGATTTGGAAAATATGATAATGACCTCTCCGATTCAATTGAGAAAAAAAAAAAGAAACGAAGGGTGCGTTTCCCTTGAACTAAATGGATTAAAAGCTAGTATTTTTTGTTGATATATTTGAGAATAACTTGAAATCTGTGAAAATATAGATTTATGGATTTTGGGTTACTGATATTTTAATTGATATATGTGAAAAATATGACTTGCTTGGAAATCCATGAGAACTTTGGATTTAGTTCATTTATTTGTTGATATATGTGAGAATATATCAACAAATGGAAATCCGTGGATTACGGGCTAATAATATTTTAATTGATATATTTGAGGAAATGATCTGTTTGGAAATCTATGGATTACGGATTAATGATATTTTAATTGATATATGTAAAAAAAATGAACAGTTGAAAAAGAAAAGAAAGTTTAAAAATTTTCTTTTAGAAAAACAACAAATTCTAGAATTGTAAATAGTGAAATTTCCCTTCGTTTTTCTTGTATTTTTCCCCTCACTTCTCTTGATTTCCAAAGAGAGCCTAGTAATTTAGTTTAGCAAATTAAGGTGTGTTCCACGAGTCCTATAAAGTAACTAAAATAAATATTACCACTAAGGTGGTACTAGTTGGTGAGGCTTACCACCTCCCTTGACGCAGGCGGGAGTTCGAGTCCCGACAGGTGCTCGAACCTCTTCTGTGGATCAAAGGGGAGGAGTTTTCATCAGTTATGCACTAACGTGGTGTCGTGGTGACGGTAGTTATGGATCGAACCGGACATTTCATTGGCGGGTAGGGAGCTCCTACGGTCACGCTTAAGGAGAGTTGCTACGCTGGTTGTCCCCTCTCACCCTTTTTGTTTACCCAAAAAAAAAAACTAAAATAAATATTAGTATTTATTTTTTAAATAAGTAAGTAGTTTTTTTTTTTTTAAAAACTAAAAGTAATTTTGAAGGGATGACGTAAACCGAAAAATAAGTACTCAGCGGAGTTTTGTAAAGTTGGGGACGAAACTCGAAATGCCCAACGGAGCTAACAGAGTGAGTAGGATTGCTTGCGGCTTAGCCCTTTATAAGTTTTTAACTTTGTGAATTGCAGTTAATAATCCCTAGAGGTGGCAATTCAAACCCATATTTCTTAACCCGTCCAAATTTACTCACTTGTAACCCAATCCAATCCGTCCATATTATGTGACGGGTTAATATGGGTTGAAGGTTGAGAATAGGTCTAATATGGGTTAAATTAAAATTGGCCCAGCATATCTCTCTCTCATCTCAGCCCGCACTCTCTCTCGGCCCCCATCTTTCTCTGATTCTCTCTCTCTCTCTCTCTCTCTCTCTCTCTCTCTCTCTCTCTGCAACAACGACACTCCCCAAGCCCACCAATGAAACCCTCTCCGGTTACTCCGACGTCGTCGACTGATGGTTATGTCTCCGCTGGAATTTTATAGATCTTAATCTTCCAGCTGCGATTGACGATGACGACGACGATGATTCTACACCGGACCTAGCGATTCGAGAAGAGCCACTTCGATTAACGATTTCCTACTCTTCCAATTGTTCAGATCCAGCGTCGGGCTTAGACCACCATCACAGGTAACCCACTGGAATTTTGGGTTCTGGGTTTTGTTGTTCTTGAATCTATTTTCCGGATGAGTTTTTGTAGTACTGTTGGTTTGTAGTGAATTTGGTTTGTGGGAATTTGGGTGTAGATGATCGTGTTCCTGTATGTATTTTTTGAGTAGTTAAAATGGAAGAAAATATTGATGACAATATTGAGCAATGCTCTTCGAGTGCTGCCAAACGTCCGAAGAGGTCCACTTCATCTGCATGAGAACTTTGGATTTAGTTCATTTATTTGTTGATATATGTGAGAATATATCAACAAATGGAAATCCGTGGATTACGGGCTAATAATATTTTAATTGATATATTTGAGGAAATGATCTGTTTGGAAATCTATGGATTACGGATTAATGATATTTTAATTGATATATGTAAAAAAAATGAACAGTTGAAAAAGAAAAGAAAGTTTAAAAATTTTCTTTTAGAAAAACAACAAATTCTAGAATTGTAAATAGTGAAATTTCCCTTCGTTTTTCTTGTATTTTTCCCCTCACTTCTCTTGATTTCCAAAGAGAGCCTAGTAATTTAGTTTAGCAAATTAAGGTGTGTTCCACGAGTCCTATAAAGTAACTAAAATAAATATTACCACTAAGGTGGTACTAGTTGGTGAGGCTTACCACCTCCCTTGACGCAGGCGGGAGTTCGAGTCCCGACAGGTGCTCGAACCTCTTCTGTGGATCAAAGGGGAGGAGTTTTCATCAGTTATGCACTAACGTGGTGTCGTGGTGACGGTAGTTATGGATCGAACCGGACATTTCATTGGCGGGTAGGGAGCTCCTACGGTCACGCTTAAGGAGAGTTGCTACGCTGGTTGTCCCCTCTCACCCTTTTTGTTTACCCAAAAAAAAAAACTAAAATAAATATTAGTATTTATTTTTTAAATAAGTAAGTAGTTTTTTTTTTTTTTAAAAACTAAAAGTAATTTTGAAGGGATGACGTAAACCGAAAAATAAGTACTCAGCGGAGTTTTGTAAAGTTGGGGACGAAACTCGAAATGCCCAACGGAGCTAACAGAGTGAGTAGGATTGCTTGCGGCTTAGCCCTTTATAAGTTTTTAACTTTGTGAATTGCAGTTAATAATCCCTAGAGGTGGCAATTCAAACCCATATTTCTTAACCCGTCCAAATTTACTCACTTGTAACCCAATCCAATCCGTCCATATTATGTGACGGGTTAATATGGGTTGAAGGTTGAGAATAGGTCTAATATGGGTTAAATTAAAATTGGCCCAGCATATCTCTCTCTCATCTCAGCCCGCACTCTCTCTCGGCCCCCATCTTTCTCTGATTCTCTCTCTCTCTCTCTCTCTCTCTCTCTCTGCAACAACGACACTCCCCAAGCCCACCAATGAAACCCTCTCCGGTTACTCCGACGTCGTCGACTGATGGTTATGTCTCCGCTGGAATTTTATAGATCTTAATCTTCCAGCTGCGATTGACGATGACGACGACGATGATTCTACACCGGACCTAGCGATTCGAGAAGAGCCACTTCGATTAACGATTTCCTACTCTTCCAATTGTTCAGATCCAGCGTCGGGCTTAGACCACCATCACAGGTAACCCACTGGAATTTTGGGTTCTGGGTTTTGTTGTTCTTGAATCTATTTTCCGGATGAGTTTTTGTAGTACTGTTGGTTTGTAGTGAATTTGGTTTGTGGGAATTTGGGTGTAGATGATCGTGTTCCTGTATGTATTTTTTGAGTAGTTAAAATGGAAGAAAATATTGATGACAATATTGAGCAATGCTCTTCGAGTGCTGCCAAACGTCCGAAGAGGTCCACTTCATCTGCATGGGATGAATTTGAAAAATTGGCTCGTGGTGCTGATGGAGAAATTAGGGCCAAGTGTATTTTCTGTGATGTACAATATGTCGTTGGTGAATCAGGCACGTCGAATTTATTACGCCATAGGGAAAAATGTCCTAACAGAGAACCTCACAACTTTCATCCTTCTATTCAGGTAGATCAAGAGATGTATCGTGCAAAAATGGCCATGACAATTATTAAGCACAATTACCCTTTTACATTTGTGGAACATGAAGGAATTAGAGACATACATTCTTTTTTAAATCCGACGGTGAAATCTGTTTCAAGAAATACAACAAAGGCGGATGTATTGAAGCTATTTGAAAGGGATACAATAACATTGAAACGTACATTAGAATCTATTACAAGTAGGATATGCCTAACTTCAGTTTTATGGTCTTCCCTAACTAGTGATGGATATCTAGCTCTTACGGCACATTACATTGATGAGGATTGGGTTCTACAGAAAAAGGTCTTGAATTTTCGTCATGTTCCTCCTCCACATAATGGACCAATTTTGGCTGAAAGAGTTATTCATTTGTTGAAAGATTGGGGAATTGACAAAAAGATTTTCACCCTCACGTTGGATAATGCAAAGTATAATGATGGTCTCGTTGATGTCTTGAAGCGTCATGTTTTGTTGAGCAACTCTTTGTCGTGTGATGGTCATTTCTTTCATATACATTGTGGTGCACATGTGTTGAATCTCATAGTTCAAGAGGGTTTGAAAGTGATTGAGGAAGCGATACATAGTGTTAGAGAAAGTGTCAAGTATGTTAGAGGCTCAGAAGCAAGGAAAATCCCCAATCGAAGTCGGCCGTTGAGTCGAGTCTATCGACGGCGAGATCAAATCCAGTTATGACGACGCCGTAGACGGAGTCGATAAAACCTCAACTCTTGAGCAGCGAAGATCGAAGATCTCACAGCCGACCACTGATTTGGAGCATCTCCGTCGGTAATCATGGCGGAAAGTGAACCTCTTAAACCAAAGCCTCGCCCGATCGTCCGAATTGGCATTTTCCTCATCTCTCACAGCCTCCTCTTCAGGTACCCTCTCTAGCTGAACACACACACACAGGTGTATATGCGTGTGTGGGATGCCTGTATATAGGTTTCGAATTGGATTTGTAATTTGAGTTGAATGTGACGGTTTATATGGTGAGTGCACTAATTGAGATTTATTATTCTCGATTTCAGCGTCGTTTGCTGCGCCGCAGGGGTTGTGGCTCTGATGCTGTTACCTGTCCTCGCCAAAAACACCTACATCTCCGAAAATGCTTTAATGGCTGGTCAGTACATTTCTCTTTGATTTTTGGCTGCTTTATTAATGTTTTAATTTATTTTTTTTTTGTTGCTCTCGTGCGGGTGCTTCCCCTACTGATAGAGTTTAATACGAAGAAATGTAAAGTAAACCAAATGTGATACCCGCGATTAGAAATTGTTTTATGTGTTAAGAGTTATGGACCGACTTTTATCATGTGGGAGTTAGAATTAATTCCCGTTTATGTGCTTCTATCCACGTTGGGATGGGGGCATTCTTGTACGACTGTCATCATACTATACTGAAACTAGTTGAGTATGAGTATCGTGCAACATGTATTAGGATTATGTTACTCCGTTTGGACATATATTGGATTATGGATGAGCCCAGTATTGCAGTGGGGTAGTGTTTTTTTTTTTGTTTTTTGTTTTTTTTGGTAAATTGATCATATTACAACCAACCAACCAAATCAACAACAGGTATAAACCCACAATGATCAGAAGCTATACAACTGAAACCTATTACAATCTACATGTAACCCATCAACACTTAGGGATGAGAATTCCCAAAAACTCTGTTCGGAATATTCCAAAGATCCAAAATTCTTTGATTCTCCAACATATTGGCAATATGTCGCCATGAACAAGTCCTTAATCTGATGTTATCAGCAAGAGTGGAAAGAACTACTGCAGCACAGGGAACTTTCCCACCAAAAATCCTGGTATTCCTTTCTATCCAGATGTGCTAAATTCCAGCAGCCAAAGCTAGTCTAAACAACAAGAGGCTTTTCCCCCTGCAATTCCTAATAGCCCAACTAAGCTCTGCATCCTAAGAGCCAACGCCTCTATGCATGGAGAATCTAGACAGAACCTGTTCCCATATGACTCTAGAATAGGAACAATCAAAAAAACAGATGTTGTAGAGTTTCATCCGAGATAGAGCACAGCGTGCATTTTGGATCTACATCCATTCCCCATTTCCGAAGCCTATCTTTTGTAGAAAGCCCATTTAAGCAAGCCAGCCATAAAATAAATGCCCATTTAGGGACATTCTTGGAGAACCAGACAAGGGGAGCCCATTGAACCTTCAGTTCGCACCATGATGAGGCTATGATGCATGGAAACGGATACCGATACCGACACCGACATGAGAATTCTAAAAAATGGGGATACGGACACGACGGGGGACACGCCACGTGTATATATAATATAATTTGACACCCAGAAATTTTTAAAAAATTACAATTTGGCCCCAAATTTTTTTTTAAAAAAATTACAATTTGGCCCCAAATTTTTTTTTAAAAAAATTACAATTTGGCCCCAATTTTTTTTAAAATTTATAGTTTGGCCTCTGCCGTGTCCCCATTAGTGTCCCCAGCCATGTCCCCCTGTGTCACCAGCCTTGTCCCCCTAAAAATTAATATTCAATTATGGGACACGCCACGTGGCGTGTCCCCGAGGTGTCCTGCCGTCGTGTCCCCATGTCCGACACTGTGATATTTCGACCTCTATAGGCTTCGGTGCTTCTGATGCCTAACAGCTTCCCAAGTATGTTTTGTCACATACTGCCCAGTTGGAGACACTGTCCAAACCACTTCATCCTCTTTATCAGCTTGAGGCAGTAAGGTAGGAGGAATAGCATTTTGGATACGCTAGATTAAGTTATTCCTTGGGCGAGGCTTGTGCCATTCACCATTGAGGACAACAGAACTAACCTTAGCCAAAATAGCTCGCCCCAGGATAAAAGTAGATCTTCCATCTAGCAGCTTGTAGAGGGGACCCCATGGATGCCAGTTATCAAACCATAAAGAAGTACTGTGCCCATCACCAATGGTATGCTTCACAAAATTATGGCCCTGCACCCTCAACTTCAGACGTTTTCGAATTGTCCAAGAGCAGTCTTGAGGCATTTTCATCCCCCAAAAATTCTGATCTTTTATCATATAACTGTGAATCCACTTAACCCATAATGTATCCTGCTTTTTACAGATAGCCCACAAATGTCCTAGCTTATTGGTTTGTTCCATTCTGTAAGAGACTTCAAGCCAAGATCTCCTTCTGCCTTAGGGGTACAGACTTCCAACCATTTCAATTTTGCACTCGCTCTTCTAAGATGAACCCCAGACCACAAGAATGCCCCTAATATAGATTCAATCTCTTTTAAGATCTTTTGAGGTAGAATAAACAAAGAGCACCAATACGTTTGCATATTGAAGAGAACAGATTGAATGAGAAGAGCCCGACCTCCATTTGACAGATCTCTATTTGACCAACTTGCTATCCTTTGTTGTGTCCTTTCCTTCAACTGAATGCAATCTTCATATCAGAGTCTGGTGGAAATAAGTGGCACACCCAAGTATCTAACTGGTAACATACCTTCCGGAATGGGAAGGATGTTGAGGATCTCAGATTTAATTGAAAGATCCACCCCTGAGAAAAAGAATTGGCTTTTCTGGAGATTTGGTTGCAACCCAGAAGAGTGATAAAACTCATTCAAGGTGTCGTGAAGTATCTCAACAGATTGACAGTCAGCTCCAGAAAGCAAGAACAGATCATCAGCAAAGGCCAAATAGGCGATATACAAGGAAGCACATCTAGGGTGATAAGTGAACTGCCCTTCATTAATCCTCCTTTGGAGGATAGAGTATAAACCTTCCATTTATCAAAAGAAATAGGTATGGGGAGATAGGATCTTCTTGTCTGAGACCTTTCTCCCCTTTAAAGAATCCCTCCAGCTCTCCATTAAGCACAACAGAATACATAGCAGAAGAGATGCAGATTCTAACCCAACCAATAAATTGATGAGGAAAGTTCATGGCTGTCATAACCTCAAACAGAAAATCCCAATCAACCGAATCATAGGCTTTCATCAGATCAATCTTGATAGCACACTTAGCAACACCAGAGTCTCTTTGATAATTTCGAACCAATTCTTGCATCAGTAAAATATTATCAGAGATAGACCGACCTTTGACAAAGGCTGCCTGGGCTTTATTGATAATGTGGGGGAGGATGGGCTGTATTCTAGATGCCAAGATTTGGTAATAGCTTTGTAAATCACATTACAACAAGCGATAGGTCTGTATTCTCTCATAGATTGGGGGCAACTGTTTTAGGAATAAGAATGAGCGCAGTAGCATACAGCCATTCACATCTCTTAACATAACACCAGATTTAAAAAAGTGTAGGATAGCTGCAATTACCTCTGAACCAACAACGGGCCAATTCTTTTGGAAAAAGCTGGCATTAAAGCCATCCGGACCTGGTGCTTTGTCACCATTGATTGAAAAAATAGCCTTCCTGATCTCTTCTGGAGTGATTGGGCAATAAGAGAGGAATGTAGTGAACTAGGGACAGTATTTGAGAACCTGAGCCTAGTACCAGAGAACCTTTTCTGAGTAAACTTGGAGCCCAACATACGCTTATAGAATCTCAGGACCTCCATTTTGACATCTTGGGGGTCATCCAATCTGATACCATTATCATCACAAATGGACAGAATTTTGTTCCTCATTCTATGGCTAGCAATTTTCTTATGATAGAAACTAGTGTTATTATCACCCAGACTAAGCCATTGAATCCTGTATCTCTGTTTGCTCCACCCTTCCTCAGCTATACTAAGCTCTTTGAACTTCAGTAGGCAGAGTCTTTCATATTCTAGCAAGACAGGATCACTCGGAGAATAAGCACTTTGATTTTGAATATCAGTTAGTTCCACTCTAGCCTCCAAGACTCTTTTCTGTATATCACTGTAGAATTCCTTGTTAAGCTGCCTCAAAACTGGCTTCAATCTTCTCAGTTTAGTGTACAAGGAAAACATAGGGGAATCACACTCCAAAGATTCAGACCAAGACTGAGAGAGGAGAACAGGAAACTCTTTATGCCTCATTCAGAAGTTGAAGAATTTGAAAGGTTTCCTTCCACCTGTATATGGAAAAATAGAGATAAGAAGAGGACAATGATCTGAAATTCCAGGGACTAGAACTGCAGCTGTGGATTCAGTAAATTCAATTTGCCATTGGGAATTTACCATTTACCAAAGCACTATCAATTCTACTACTGCAGTGATCACTACCAAGCCTTTTATTAGACTATGTAAACCAAGGACCTTTAACTCTTCCACACCTATATCATCCAAACAACAATTAAACTCCCCTGCTGATGCAGAATCAAAAGAGGTAGAATCAGATCTCTCTTGCTGCCACCAAACTGCATTAAAATCACCCAAAAGAATCCAAGGTAGATTCGCAACTAACCCAAGCCCCATTCGAAGCTCATCCCAAAGTTGTCTTCAAGCACTAGCTTGATTGAAACCATAGCCAAAAGAAACAACAAAGGACTTCTGATTTATAACTTCTGAAAGGAGGAGCATCTGCTCAGAAGAAAAAATAACACTAACTAAAGAGTTCTGACACTCCCATGGCACAATTATTCTAGCAACAGGCCCAGAAGCAAAATTATGAACAAAACTCCACGTCTCCACCCATTAGGGAGGCATTTCTTCACAGTTGAATCAAGATTCTCAGGCCTTGCTTTGGTTTCAACAAGACCAATTAACGAGAGATTATTAGCATGTATAAATTTCCTAATCTCCACCTGCTTAATGGGGTGATTTAAACCCCTAATGTTCCAAGAGGCAAATTTCACCATCTTTTCTTTTGTTTCTTCCTCTTCTTATCAACCCCAGGGTTCTTCCCTCCTCCAGACGTCATAATACTCTCATGTTCCAAAGAAATAAGAGCCTGAAAGACAGCATCAGGGTCTGATAAACCCACATCCAGCTCGGTAGGAAGATAATCAACCCATTAACCTGCTCAGCAGACCTGCTAGATTCTGGGATATCCCCCACAAATTCGGAGGCCTGAATAATATCAACCTCACTCTTACCAATAGGCAACTCCACCACAATGGAAAACCTATCCCCCTCATCTTCGTGTAAAGCTAAAAACTGATTTACACAAGGCAAAACTTCTACAGGAAACTGGAGACTTCTGAGCAATTTGCATAGGATCTGGAGTAGGTAACACAGTAGAGACAAGGCCAGCAGCACAATCAACCTTGCTTCCCTTCACAACCCACACCTTATTAGGGGCAACAGAGGAAGCTTTCACAGTTTCAATCTCACCCACCTTATTCTTATTACATTCATTGTGACCAAACACTCTACAAGAAGCACATTTAGTTGGTCGCCATGGGTACTTAATTTGAACAGTAATCCTACTTGTTGATTCCGTCAACGCATCCACATACAACGGCTTCCCTACAGCACTTGCAAGATAGCTCAAACACTCCTCATTCCAATACTGGAGGGGAACATTATGAAGTTGAATCCATAAAGGCAATTTACTCAGCCCTTCCTTCTCATAATCCATATCAGCATGCCATTCTTGTAAAACCATCAGTTGTCCAGAAAAATGCCAAGCCCCAACTTCAGATAAATGTCTGAAAGCACCTTCCTCACCAAACAGAAAAAAGAAGAGGCCCTTGGCATTCGACAGAACAGTCTTAAGACCAAATTTTCCCCAGGCATTGACAGCAATTGACTGAACTACCAAGAATGGAAGTTTTTTATCAACAAAATGGCCAACAATGCAATTTTTCCATTTAACAGAACCCTGGATCTCTACATGCTCAGGAGGAGAAACCCTAATTTTCTCCCCATCAATGCTAAGAAGACACGGGAAATGTAGTGCTAAGTAGTTGGAATTAAAATGCAATGCTTTCGAGAATCGAATTCGTACCTTATTCTGTTTTGATATAGGATTGTAGGACGGTAAGGAAGGAGTAAGTCTAAGAGAAGAAGCTAATTTTATTTTGTCGTCTGTGAATGGGTCTTTTGTCAAGAAAATTCACTTCACTTTTGGTTACTATTAAAACTTAGGAATTTAATTTGCCTTCCAATTTTGTTTATCCTAACGTAGCTTCACGCTTTAATTGGAAATTTGGATTGCAAATCTTAGAAGGGAAATGGGAATGAAAACCATTTCCATTTGTTTTCTGTCTTAACTTGAAATATCTCAAATAATGAGCATTCTTGCATACTTATATTTCTCTAGGTAGTGTTGATTTGGAACATGCAGATAAGATAATTTAAAGTAGATTAATAATATGAGTTGAGCAAAAAGAGAAAAATTGCCACGATTTTTGCTATAAAAGAAAACAAGCTATTGCCACAAGCAATTTGAGTAGTGAATTTTGCTTACTTGGGTGAATAATCTTCAGTTGATAATTCTGTGTCTTTTCATAGTTCTCATTGACTACTTTCGTTGTTTGACCTGATGTGTCTGCTGACTGTACCTTTACATGCTCCTAAATCACAGGCTCTGCCCACCCCATGCTTTCCTCTCAGGATGTGTCAGAGGCAAATAAATTTGTACAGGATATAACCAATTTGAACTTGAAATCTACTGGCGCTAGCATGTAGGTGCTTTCTCCTCTAAAAGCTTTATGGTTGTTCCCTTCATGTGGTTTATAACTGCAGGTTTTTATCTTCTGTGGAGCTTGATAACTTTTTTTTTGTGTCTAATTTTCATTTAGTAAGTTGTTCTCTTGGATCATGCCAATGGTATGGAAGACTTAAATGAGATACTTGGTTATGTTTTAGTTTTGTGAAGTTACATTGCTCCTCTCGCTGTCTCAACTGTGTAATTTTAAGTTCTACGCACAGTGCGAATATTACATTCTTTTTCACAGCATCAATGCAATTGTGCTGGTGGTGTATCTATGATGTCCCTTTGCTTATGATTGTTATGTAGAAACAAAAGTAAAACCTTTATTGCGCCCTGGAGATGTCTTTATCAGTTTTCCGTTGTCACACCATCTCCTAATGGGTGATAAGTTACACTAGCTGTTCTTAAGTATTCCGCCCGGATGTTGGTTTGCTCTTGCCATTAGAAACTAGATCCGAACGTGTGTGGAATCTCTCTATTTTGTTACTTGAGAACTTGAAGTGTTAGGTAACAAATGCATTTATAATGGTTGTACTTGATGTATCTTGATACGTTGCCATGTGCTGCAAAATAACAAGTTAGATCCTCAAAGCCACATAATTTTTGCAACATCTCAACTAGTGTGATTATTAACAAAACAAATCTTGAGCACTTATTGATGCTTTTTGTGTGACACCACACACTTGCAACCCCACTGGTTGCTGACTTGCTGTTTTGCTATTTTCGTTCTTTTCCTTGCTTTGATTGGAATGCAAGATCATAATCTAGAAGGAACTGGTCATCTGGCAATTTTTTCTGCTGGTTTGTGATTTTTATGTACATATTCGTTGCAATATTCATTGATGCTCAGTTTCATTAAATGCTTCTTTTTACCCCCATTGAAAAATCGCAGAGGAATCCCAGGGATGGTAGCGCAGCATATGGAGGGTTTAGGTGCTGAAGTTAGTTATCACAAGTTCCACCCTGAATTAAATAAGTTTCATCCACTGCACTTTTTTTCTGGTTCTGACCATGGAAAAATCCAAGAGAACTGGACTTGTTCGTCCTATGGCATCAATGCAGTTGGAATTATTAGAGCTCCACGTGGCGATGGGAAGGAAGCTATTGTATTGGTGACACCTTACAATTCTGTGAAGATCTCACTAGGTGAGGCCTTATCATTAGGCGTCGCATCCTCAGTATTTTCTTTGCTTACAAGAGTAACTTGGCTTGCAAAGGATATTATATGGCTTGCTGCGGATACACAGCACGGAGAATATGCCGCTGTTGATGCTTGGCTTAGAGATTATCACACACCTACATTTGGTGGTTTGGAAACACGAAATCCTGAAACGTGTCAAGAAATAAGTAATTCGTATGAGTTGAAAAATAGCCTGGTTACTGGAGCTGATATATCTGATGTTTTTAGACGTGGTGGGACCATGGCTGCTGCCCTTGTCATTAAGGTTTCTGATAGAAGCATGGAAGTTGAGAGGGATACACTTAGTATTTATGCTGAGGCATCCAACGGGCAGATGCCCAATCTTGACCTCATCAATGTTGTGAACTACTTGGCAGTACATGGTCAGGGTTTGCGAGTAAAAGTGGAGAAATTGTGGTCTTTGCATGACTCTAAGTTGCTCAAGGTTCTGGGTCAAATTTTTGAGTCAATAGGAAAAGTCGCTAGAAAATTAAATCCTGAATGGAAATTTGGTGTCCCTGTTGCTGATTATATTGAAGGTACCGCTACGCTTGCCAGTTCATTATATCGCCAGGTAATTACTTCTTTTTTTCTTTTCTTTCTCTATTGTTTTGTAGTTCAGATGGTGGGTTTCGTGCGTTTTAAAGTTGCAAAACAAAGTGTAATAAATGGGGTATCTTTCTTTGTTACTGCATATTGAGGATTTGCAGACTACCCGTGAACTGATTAGGTTAATAACCTACTTAGGGGCATGATAGATTGCTTGATTCTTCCATCGGTACACCCGATTTTTAACCTCTATTCATGTATTCTGCTGTTAGGCATTAGGTGTTCCTACTGGTTCCCATGGTGCTTTCCGAGATTATCAAGTTGATGCCATTACTTTGGAAATTTCACCCACTTTTTCTCCATACAACAAGGGCAGGAAAACTGAGTTTCTTCTGCGAGGTGGAAGGTGAGTACTTATTTACATCTTGCATGTCTATAAACTATTTTGTTAACTACTTGACTCAATAGCTATGCAAAGGTTTCGGCGTGAATGGCTTGCAAGTTGTGGGACTGGCTTAATGCGCTCGGGTTATAGTTCCATAAAAGGGCTACAGGGTTTTGATGCTTACTGCTCTGGCATTTTCTATCAGTTTGCTTGCCACTTTTCGAGTTTTTTTGTTGCTATTTTTCTTTTTTCTTTTAACCTTCGTTAGGCTGTTGTATGTTTTCGTGCAACTATGCTTTTCCTGTTTCTCGTTGCCCTGTTATTTGGGGCCTGTGTAATTCTATTACGACACACTTCCCTATGTCTCCATTTATTTAGAAGATGTTTTTTTTGTCGTTTTACAAGTAATAATTTTATTGGAAAGAGATGCCACCCCTGTACAAAAGAAAGCAAAGAACAAAAAACCGACAACCCACAAAAAGGTTCTACCCAATCTATAGAGCCTATACCCCAGTCTAAACACCAAAAAAAATCTAATATGTCAAGAATTTGATCAAGGGAAGGATTGCTCCCCTCCACTCACAACTAATCAAACTAGAAGGAAAAATATTCTTTTTGGCAACATCATCTTGTACCCATGAAAATATTTTGAAGACATTTTGACAGTCAAATTCGGAGTATATTTTTGGGAAAAGATGTTTTAGTGATTATAGTTTTCTGTGTCTCATTGCAGGTTGGTTGAAGGAGTGGTGCGGTCGGTAAATAACCTCCTAGAGAAGTTTCACCAGTCATTTTTCTTATACCTCTTAACCTCTGCAAACAAGTTCGTGTCGGTTGGGGTGTACATGATTGCTTTTGCGCTACTTGTTGCTCCCCTACCGTTGGTTGCAGCTTCACTTTATTCTGATGGTACCAAGCAAGATTTTAGTTCAGAAAAAGACAAGCCCACCTCTTCTTCAGCCCCTGTTGATGTTGTCTCTTTTAAATCATGGATATGGCTTCATGCAGCAAAAACCGTGTTTGTGGTTTACATATGGAGTGCCATCGTTACATTGCTTCCGTATATCATAAGTCAAGTACCTGATTGCACACCAACGCATAGCCTTATAATCTGGATTTTGCTTTCAATATTCAGCCTTCTCTTCTTGTGCTCGATCTTGGGTTCTTTTTCATTCATTCGTGTCTCCCAACTTCAGGATAAGGAATGGGCTCTCTTGAAATCAGTGACAATTTCGGGTGCATTTGTCGGTCTTTGTCTAATGTCAATCATCAATTTTGCCACAGCGGAAATTGGAGCTCTGTTGATTGTGCCCATGTGTTTGTTGGCTACACCTTTGATTTTCGATGTCAAAGATTGGTCTCTGAGATCTCTCACTAGGGCAGCATGTAACCTTCTGTTGACATTTGTTGGGTTTCCTCCCACTGCATACATCATTACGAAAGGTCTGTTCGAGGGTTTTGGCAGTGTGAATGTTGGTGACTTCTGGAATTGGGCTGAGTCCCTTTGGATGTGGAACAGCGCAACTTATCTCTATGTATGTATGGTTCACCTTCCTTGTTGGGCGTTGTGCGTATACATTTTGCTGCATCATCATTGACTCGTCTCGGTTGCATGCGATGCTTGACTTGAAATTTGTAATAGATAGAGGGAAAAAATGACCTCCTGAAGTTTAGACCAGTCTTTTTAGGGTTAGTGGGATTGAACTTATGAAACCCCTGCTGGGTATTTCCTCGTTGTGATGATCACTAATATCTTTTACTCTTGTTCAATAGAGAATTGTTGGAGAATTTTAGTTCGGATTTCCTCTCTTTCACCAT
The DNA here is from genome assembly GCA_019656295.1 of Rhododendron mucronatum var. ripense. NCBI lineage: Eukaryota > Viridiplantae > Streptophyta > Magnoliopsida > Ericales > Ericaceae > Rhododendron > Rhododendron mucronatum. Next base: position 1,349,974 of record BPLT01000032.1, on the reverse strand, counting down.
CTCTATCAGGTAAGGTGTGTTTGCTTCCAAATATAATATGGGTGGCGGTATGGGCATCTTTTTCTTAGGATTAAAGGGAATCAAACCTACTGCGATTAGGCGAAGGACTGTACTGTCCGCTCTTTCCCACGCTGTCACAGTGTCAAACCCGAACGACTCGGATACTATATGAGAAAGAGTTTTTATCTGCTCGCTCCTTAGTGGGGCTTAGAAGGATATGGTGAATGATTTGGTCCGAAATTCATTGTTTATTTGGAGTCTTTACTGTCACGTCTAAAGGAGGTAGCTATGCTGTTCCTCCCCGCCTTCCACCTTTAGAATCAAGTAGGAAAAAGGAGAGAGGGAATCAAACCTCCTTTTCCCTGGAATGAGAGTTGGAAAAGGTTTTGCTTCTAGCTTTTTGTGTATTGTAGATTGTACAAACAAAAGGAGGAGATTGACGATGACCTGGTGCCTTGCAGACATAAATTATGCTACCTCTTTTTTTCTTGGGTTACAAATAAATTATGCTACCATGCTGCCAAGCACCCCGCTTGGCAACAGTTCGGAGCGGTCGATCCGGGCGTTCATCTCGGCAATCGACGGCTTTAATCAAGATCCGAGCAATGGGTTATTTAGATTTTTATAACTTGGATTAGATCTGAGCTGTTCGTGCCGAGATGAATGGCCGATGGCTGGATCGGCCGTTTGGTACCGTTGCCAAGCACTCTCGCTTGGCAGCATCTCCCAATCTGTGGTTTTCCTGTTGTCGTTTATACTGTATATGTATTTAACTATTTATAGAAGATGCCGAAATTCAATTTCTTTATTGGCGTGCACTTTCTGCTTGAAATTATTCCAGTTTGGAATGACGGACAAGGAATTTGAGGTTATTGTTGGCATCTACTTTGTCAAAACAAAAGATGACTTATTTTCTTTGAGAATCGTTTATATTGAAATAATTGTAATTAAATTAGTTAAATATTGTTAACGGTCACGCAACCACAGAAAAAATAAATTCATGTTTTGACAAATTCTTTTAATTCGCGAGAACGACAATTGAACAACAAGGAATTAAACAATTCCTTTAATTAAATCTTAGCTCATACTCAACACACTAGCACAATTAGTCAAGAAATTCTCAAAATGCTCAGCGCTCTTGCTCTCAATTCTTGCTCGCGCTTTCAATTTTCACTCTTTAGATTTTTTAAGTAGTTCGAGTTTTGTTTTCAAGACGCTATCGCACCTGCGCTCTCACTTCGGCTCCCGCACGCGCATGCATATTATGTTTCTTAGGCTAGACTCCTCTTCCGAAACCTAAACCAATCGTATCTGCCCCTGGCCCTGGGTGCCACCCTCTTGGTTAATTAGGTAATAGGTAACGCCCACATAAGCTACGTATTGTTGTTTGATTAGGCTGTACAAATTGAGATACCATTCAACGCCCGTTGGCACAGCCACGTCGTGGCTCGTGCCTTCTTCTTCAACAAGATATTGATGTGGTGCCTAAAAACTTAATGGTGAGCGTCACGGCAACATGTGATGAAAAAGAAGCTTGAGCACGACATGACTGTGTGCTAGGGGCACTGAAAGTTACTAGGGGCACTGAATAACTTTCGTATAACTCAACAGAGGTTGAATCCCCTAAAATGGGAAGAAATAAAGAGCAAAAAGTCTACCCCACCGCTCTCATTCACCGCTTCTTCTACCGCTCTCAATTTTATTGTTTAAAAGTGTTTTGGACGGTCCGAATTTTAAAAGAACTATTCCAAAGAAGAGTACATGAAAGAGTTTTTAAAATTCGGGTCATTGATTGTCAAGACAGACAGTGAGATTAAGCGTTGCGGTGAGAAAACGGTGATAAAGAGTGGTGCGGGTAGACTTGTTGAATACAGAGAGGTGGACATGGAGCTATCCCACAACATGAGAAGGGTTGCTTTACTTGCCTTTCAAGCTTTCAGCAACTTGATTTAGGCCCCGTTCTAGTTTCTTGGAAAAAATATTTTTTTGAAAAGAAAGGTAATTTTAAGCTAAAAAATCATGTATTTACGCAAATAATTTTTCTACCAATATGAATCTTATTTGATAAATTTCATTGAAATTTTTTAAACGGTGCAAAAAAAAAAATCAAAAATTTATTTTCTATTTTTATTAAATTTAAACTTAAAATTATCTTCTATTTTTTAAAAAATAATTTAAAAAGAAAACGAAACGAGCCCTAAGATACTACTAGTAAACAGAAAGGACATATTGTATTATTTCATACGGCATTGGCAACGCTACCAAACCCTCCATATGGCAAAGGCCAAGAGCTGGAGGCCATAACCATGATACAAGGCAACGGGTAACTAATCAATTTATTTATTATCTCATCATTTTAAGACAATAAAAGCTATTGTCTTTTTTTTGGTCAAACGGAATTTTAAAAAGCCTTGTCACTAGCTTAGCCAAACAACTAAAATCAATAAACTATTGCCGGTCACATAATCTTTTGAAATGATTCTCTTTTTTCATTTTCAATTATCATTCTCGTAAATTTTAATAAGTTAAAGTAGGGCACGATTACGCTTCCACTTTTGCTCACGCTTAGGGTCACACACGTTCATTATTTGACTTAGGTTACCATTGGTACGATGTTAAGATTACTTGAGTCAGTGGTTGGATGTTAAGACATATAGAATTTTTTTTTTTTTTTATAAAATAAAATTTTGGTAAAGAAGACCAATCATCTGAATTTTCATAAAATAGAGATCATTTTATCATCTGAATTTTGAAGGTAGTTCATTTTCAATCATCTGAATTTTCTCGTTAAATAGAGATCATTTTATCTAAAAAATACGTTCCACATTTCTTGTTAAGAATAAATAGAAAGTTAAAAAGTTTCTTTTAGTCAACCTTATCATTAAATATTAGTCCACTTTAAATATAAAATTTTTCTGATTTTTCGGTTAGACAATTTTTTCAAGAATTGAATATGAGAACTACCTCCAGTTTTAATGCTCCTACTTCACCCTATACGCAACGTGTATTGGAAAAATGACCATTTGAGCTTAACACACTACCCCCTCCCCTTCTCTCTCTCTCTCTCTCTCTCTCTCTCTCTCTCTCTCCTCATCACAACCACAGAGGTATTGGAAAACCAAAACCCTCATCAAATCTCAATTCAACACAGCGACTTTCTTCTTCTGTTTTGTAATAAAAAGGAAGACCAGAGAATCGTCATATTACCAGAGAAGCAGAGGCTTTCCACACGAGTCAAAAGAAACAGCCGAGAGAGAGAGAGAGAGGGAAGGAGGGAGGGAGGAGGGGGAGATGGACACAATCCTCTGCGACGAGCTCCTGGAAGCAGTCTTCCACCGCCTCCCCCCGCCGTCCTCCTCCTCGCCCACCACCACCGACGTCTCCCTCGTCTCCAAGCGGTGGCTCCGCCTCCACCGCTCCTCCCAATCCACCCTCTCCCTCCACCTCTCCCCCTCCACCTGTCCCCCCACCTCTCTCTCCTCTTTCCTCTCCCACTTCCCTTACCTCTCCTCCCTCTCTCTCACCACCACCCCCTCCCTCCCCGCCGATGACGCCGTCTCACCTTTCTCCGACACCCTCCTCCTCTCCGCCGCCTCCTCATGCCCCAAACTCATACACCTCCGCCTCTCCCCCACCCCAGTCTCTTTCTTCCCCCTCCTCTCTCTCTCCTCCTCCTGCCCTCGCCTCGCCTCTCTCTCCATCTCCCTCTCCAAACCCCTCTCCTTCCACTGGCTCCTCTTCTTCCCCCTCCTCAAAACCCTGACCGTCGTCGTTTCCCCCTCCCTCTCCGCCGAATCTGAACGCGTCGCTTCGAAAGCGAAGTGCTTCGATGCCGAGCTGAAACTCCAGACCCTAGTTCTGTCCGGGATCCGGCGCGGCGACTGCGGTTTCGATTGGCTGTGGAGAAGCTGTAAAAAGCTTAAGAAACTTCAGCTACACAGCTGCGAAGGAATCGGCGATGATACGTCGGTCTCTTCGTTTGTTAATTGCTTGAAATGCCTCCAAGAAGTGGAATTGAGGAGTTGTAGACCCATGGTTAACGATGTTTTATCGAAATTGGCCGAGAACTGTGCGTCTTTGAGCTCTTTAGTGGTGTATGATGGTGGTAGTAGAGAGGGATTACTTCATTTCATTACTCATAGTCATTGTGATTTGCGAAAACTCGATTTACGCTTACCTCTTGACCTTGAAAACAATCACTTATTGGCTGTGGCTGAGAATTTCGGGAGTTTGTCGAGTCTTAGGTTACAGAGTTGTTGTCTGGTTACTGGTGAAGGGCTTAAGACGATTGGGTTAGCTATGAGTAATGGGCTTGAAGAATTGGCTTTGATAAACTGTGATGTGGTTGAAAGAGAACCAGGGTTGTTGACCACTCTGGGACAGAGTTTGAGAAATTTGAGGAAGTTGAATTTGTCTTATAATGAAATGTTGGTGGATAAAGAGTTTATATCGATGCTTGCGTCATGTAATTGTTTGAGGGAATTGAAGGTGAGGGGGTGTAGAGGGTTGACAAATGCATCCGTGGTTTCGATGTTTAAGAGCTGCAAGCAGTTGGAGAGTGTAGATATAAGGGATTGTCGTGGGATCGAGGCGGAGGCTGTTGAGTTATTTGTTTTGAATTGTGTGCGGTTGAGGCAGATACATGTTGATGAAAGCAAGCTTTCAGATGTTACCAGGTCGTGGGCTTCGAAGAAGTTCGTTGAGGTGGTTGTTTGATTGATGATTGGGAAGGAGGAGAATAGAAGACGGGCCATTCTATGTTTTTTTAGACTTGTGAATCGATGCAGGTAAATATCTCTGTACATTATCATTGTCAAGTGTAAATCTTTCTAATAAGAATGTACCAAAATTGGATACACCAATCATGTACATTTCATGGTCCTCTACGTTTAAGTTGTTTCAATTGTACTTGTTTCAAGACTATGGGTTGTGTCTGTTTCCTTTTTAGCTCTGCCTATGAGTTGTGTCTGTTAGAACTTGGAATATGCATGCACCTTTGTTGGAGCGGCTGATTAGCATTTGGTCATCGTTTCTTATAACTGTTATTAAGGATTGTGGCGTTGGACAAGCTTAGTCCTTTAGTTATGAGAGGAATTGATGCTTTTCTTGATGTTCGTGTGGTTTAAGTCCATTTTACTGGGTGCCTTGCTCAGCTGATATGGGTGCTTATATGTGTTCTTTTACTCATTGGATGAACTAATTTGTTGGTCCCTTCTTGGCTATGATTAATGCTGTACCATTGCTGCTTTGTCACAATGATGTTGCAATGGTTATATATCTCCTTCATTTTCATTTACTCGCTTCTATACTTGTTTTGAAACTAACTGTAGAATTTGTGTCTCAGAATACGGACCTATGATGTATCTTTTTCTGAAGCCCGTAAATTAGCATATGACCACTTCTATCTTTACAATTAGGGATGAAGGATTATGAGAGGAAATTTATATCTCGCATCAAATTCTAATGTTTAAAAGTTCATTTTATTGGGTATTTTGATGTTGTTCACGAATCAAGCTCCAAGGTGTGTCCCTGACTTGTTAAGAGGTTTTCCTAGGAAGTTTCAGATATCATAGTGGAGATGGAACATAACAGTGTTAGTTTGTAGGCGTAGCAGTTTCGTTTTGAGATTCTCTTAGAGAAAATGACTTGGTCGATGTGGTACCTTCACCGTGTGGGAAAAAAAGTGGTACTTTCCTTGTGAGGGGGAATGAAAATTGAGAATTAAATTCTTGGAAGTGTTGGGTTCAGAAGACGGAGACTACCAAGAAACAATAAAATCTAGTACCTGTTGGTCCTAGAACTAGACCACTGGCACCTTATGCATGGCTGAGGCTACTTCAGCAGCATGTACTTGTTTGAGATAGAATGTGTTCTAGATCTTATGCAAAGCACTTTTTCCGCATAGAGCTGAATTTCCCTTGTGATCGAGATTAGGACATTTTCTGCCAAGACTGCCTGAATGCGCATGAGGATTTTATGCCATATTCTTTCTGGGAAACATGCACCGCAGCTTATTATTGCGGCTGCAGTGGCCATCTATTTGATTGGAAGTTCTAATGTGTTTGTGAACTGTTCATTCGGAGTACTTTGAAAGCTCTTATTAGCCTGAAGGCACAGAGCGGGACTAATGCTTTGTTCAGCTAAACAGTTCAAAGCAGTTGATTTTATAGGTCCGTTGAAACAGCCTCGCCCCCAGAAAACACGACCCTCACCCCCAAATAGTTTTAGATCCAATGAGTCGTTCTGGTAATCTGGTGTCTTTTGGTCTGATCTGCTGGAGTGATGTCTAAGGCATGCAGCTTCACACATTTTCTCCACAAACTACATTGATGAGGGAAGTGGAACAGTGACACTGCCCAACACAATTGTGTTGTGTGACCTTCCCGTTGGTCCATCGAATGATTTTGTGACGATGAACCTAGTCTATCACTGTAATGAAACATGACTGAACTAGACATGAATGTGGCAACAGATTGAGGTTCATCGTAAGGTATTGTGTTTCTGCCCGGTTAGTGACCCAGGCCTCAACAGGAGGACAAAATTGAAGTGAGCAACAGGAAATTGCCTTTCTATGCACAATTTGCGCTAGCCACAAAGGTTAACTAGTCCGTTTTACTGGGTATTTTATGCATCTACGGAATTTATTTTGGGATATTGACACTGATCTTAGCCTTCTGGGCTCAGCTGATATGGGTGCTTAGATATGTTTTCTGTTTCATTTCAAGAACTAATTTTCTGTTCCCTTCCTTCCTATGATTAATGCTGCACCACTGCTTCTTTGTCTTGGACTCGTAATGATGTTGCAATTGGTATACTTGTCCGCTCGCCTCCATTTTCATTTACTGTGTGCATACTTTTGATTGAAGTCTAACTTTAGAATTCGTGTCCTAGAATATTCGTGCATGATGCATCTTCTTGTGAAGCTGTAAATTAGTTTGTGAACATCACTCTTTATCTTCCCTTCAATCAAGGTTTATGCCGTTGGACTAGCTCCTTTGCGTAATGAGAGGAAATTCGTAGTGTCCATGAAATTCTAGTGTTTAATGGGTTTCAATTTACGAGACATGTTATTCTCTCAAAATACAATATTTAATTTAGTCCAAAGTCAATCTTGCAAAAGAATTGTTAAAGAGGGGGTGAGGTCTCCGTCCTGCTAAGGTTTTTGTTTTTTAAGTACTTATTTTTTGTTGTATGAGACATGTTATTCTCTTAAAATACATCACAAATAATTCAAAATATAAGTTTATTTGAGTTATAGTGGAACACATCCTAACAAAAAATGTAATTTTTCAAAAGCATTTGATTTTTTTCTCGTAAATTAACAGAACTACTGTAACTTGTGAAAGAAATGACCCCATTTCCTACTTTCTCTCCTTGTAGCCCCATTGAGGGATTTAATTTGAATAAAATTTATTTTCAAATTCAAATTAGTAACTAAGGTTGCACAAAATCCGAGCCAGAAAAGAAGAAATATGTTTGCTTGCCGTAATTGTGGCCTCTCGTGATAATCGATGATTGCATCAAAGTTGACTACATCTTTAGTACATCTGAGAATTCATTTAGCTCAAATGGGCTCAAGGTAAGCGTGATATACGCGCCTTTGACGCAATCAAAAAGATTTCATAAGAAAAGAAAAGATACTAGTCTGAATACGCGCATTTGATGCAATCAAAAAGATTTCATAAGAAAAGAAAAGATACTGGTCTGAAGTCAACACGCTCATTTAGGCCAGATTCTTCCAAAAATAACTTATTTCTTTATTTGTGTATTTTGTCCGTCTTTTTTTTGAATTTTTGTTAGATGCACATGAATTGTTTTTGGATTAATCATCCATCTCAACGAGAAAAGTTTAAAAAGTACAAAAAATATGACCAAGAGCAAAAAAAAAGTATCGTCTTATTTGAATTTTTCCAACAATAGTTCATATTGTATGCTTTTTTCGATTCGTAACGAGATGAACGATTAACTCTTAAAATTATATTGAAAAGCTAAATAAAAAGTCATAAAAAAAAGGTTACAGACTTATAAATTTAAAAGAATGAAAAAGGAAAAAAAAATCTCCTCTTTCTCATCAAATCTCACTAAAAAAACAGGGGAAAAAAAATGACACAACCACCTCTCCCATCCGAGAAATTTCTCCTCCACTGCAGTACATAAAATTTTATCCTGGGTTTGATTTCATTTCAACGGAAGCGAGCAGGGGTTTCCAGTAAAGAGTTCACCGAAGAGAGAGAGAGAGAGAGAGAGATGGACGGAATCCTGTGCGACGAGGTCCTAGAAGAAGTCTTCCGCCGCCTCCCTTTTCCCTCCTCCGCCGCCGATGTCTCCCTTGTCTCCAAGCGGTGGCTACGCCTCTGCCGCTCTTCCATGTCCGACGTCTCTCTCCGTCTCTCCGTTGACAACTGTACGCCCCGCTCCCTCTCCTCTTTCCTCTCTCACTTCCCTCACCTCTCCTTCCTCAAAATCACCACCGCCACCTTACGCAGCGACGGCGGCGACATCTTGGGCTTTCGCTATCGTATCCTCTCCCCCGACGACATCTCGACGTTCGCCGACGAGATCCTCCTCTCCGTCGCCTTGTCCTGTCCCAAGCTGACAGGTCTCCGTCTCCAATCTGGGCCAGTCTCTCTCTTCCCTCTACTCTCTCTCTCTGGCTCATGCCCTTACCTCACCTCCCTCGACATCACCCTATCTATACCCGTCTCTTTCCAATGGCTTGTCTTCTTGCATTCTCTTCGAAAACTCGCCCTCAGTATCTGCCCCATCCCTGGCAAATTCAAACGCGTCGATGCTGCTTCGATAGTGAACTTCCACGATACTGGACTGAAATTAGAAACCCTATCTTTGTCTCATATTCCACATGGCGATTACGGTTTCGATTGGCTATGGAAAAGATGTAAAAACCTTAAGAAACTGCAGCTATGCGACTGCCAAGGAATCGGCAATGATATGTCAGTTTCATCGTTTGTTAATTGCTTAAAAGGCCTCCAAGAAGTGGAATTGACGACTTGTAGACCCATAGTTGATGAAATTTTATCGCAATTGGGTGAGAATTGTGCGTCTTTAAGCTCTCTATTGCTACATAATGGTGGCGGTAGAGAAGGATTACATCATATCATTACTCAGAGTCGTTTTAATTTGCAAAAACTGGATTTATGTTTACCTCGTAACCTCCGAGACAATCACTTATTGGCCGTGGCTGAGAAGTTTAGGGGTTTGTTGTCTCTTCGGTTAGATAATTGTTTTTTTGTTACTGGTGAAGGGCTTAACACTATGGCGTTAGCCATGAGTGATAAGCTTGAAGAATTGGCTTTGAAAGATTGCAACATGAAACCCGGGTTGTTGATCACTTTAGGTCAGAGTTTTAGAAATTTGAGGAATTTGGACTTGTCTTATAATGTCAAGTTGGCGGATGAAGAGTTTATATTGATGCTTGAGTTTTTTGATTGTTTGAGGGAATTGAAGGTGAGGGGGAGTAGAGGGTTGACAAATGCATCCGTAGTTTCGATGTTTAAGAGCTGTAAGCAGTTGGAGAGTGTAGATATAATGAATTGTCCTCGGATTGAGGCAAAGGCTGTTGAGTTATTTGTTTTGAATTGTTTGCGGTTGAGGCAGATACATGTTGAAGAAAACAAGCTTTCAGATGTTTCCAGGTCGTGGGCTTCAAAGAAGTTCATTGAGGTTATTGTTGATTGATGATTCGGAAGGGGGAGAACAGAAGAAAGGCCATTCTATGTTTTCTTTAGAGTTGCGAATCTATGCAGGTTAATATCTTCATACATTTCAAAAGTTCATAATCAGAATGTACCAATAATGGATAATGTTGTGGCATCTCTTATATTTCCCAAGTCCTCTTCCTTTACTTTCACATCAAATGTACTTGTAATTAAGACTATGGGTTGTGTGTGTCTGTTAGAATGTGCATGTACAATTGTTGGGGGTAGTGAATTAGCATGTGGTGTGTGTCTGTTAGAATGTGCATGTACAATAGTTGGGGGTAGCGAATTAGCATATGGTGATCGTTCTTATCTTTTTGATAAAGGATTATGGCGTTGGACAAGCTTAATCCTTTAGGAATGAGAAAAATTTAGGGGAGTGATTTTGTCACTTCCTTTTTTGTTAATGTCATTCCCCTTTGTGTCTTGATTAGTTGATTTGTTTTGTGAGAGAAGGAGAGTGGCATTAACAAAAAGGAAGTGGCAAAATCAATTCCCAAAATTTATGCTTTTCAATATTTTCTAGTGTTAACTAGTACATTTTACGTTGGAATTGTAGGACCGAACACACACACACACACACGATATACGAGTATCAAAAACAGTAAAGAAATCAACATAGTATTACGTGGTTCTTCAAAATCGGGTATGTTCACGAGAGCGAGAGAGCGGCTGCTTTTCTTTTATTATCACAGTATCAAACAGGGTTTACTACATAGAGTATTTATACATACTCTATTCTAACCCTAATCCGGTATTTGGCTTGCATCCCAAAAATACCCCTGTATTGTACCTTGGGGGGCGTAGCCCCCGCACTCCCCAACCCTTTCTGCTGGACCCGCAATGGACCATTTGCCCTCACTCCACTTCACTCCACTCGTTACCTCTGCTCCGTTCGGGTAACTAACCTATTTCTAAAACTCTTTAGTATCTTTCCATACCCAACATATGAGCCAAAGTTCTAATAGGAATTTATGCAACTATGGAATTGATTTGGGGATGGTGCACTAATCTTAGCCTTCTTTGCTCAGCTGATATGGGCTATGGACATATTTCTTCTCAGTGCATGAACTAATTTGTTGTTCCCTTCTTAGCTATGACCAATTCTGTACCACAACTGTTTTGCCACAGTGGTGTTGGACATATTTCTTTGTTGAAGCGGGGAATTAGCATTTAGTCATCATTTCTTCTCTTTATGATAACGATTATTGTGTTGGACAAGTTTGGTCCATTGGTAATGAGAGAAATTTATGCTTTTCGTTATATTCTAATGCTAACTAGTCCATTTGACTGGGTATTTTATGTAACAACGGAATTTATTTGGGGATATTGACACTGATCTTAGCCTTCTTGGCTCAGCTAATGTGGGTGCTTAGATATGTTCTCTATTCATTGCAAGAACAAAATTGTTGTTTCCTTCCTTCTCACCACTGCTTCTTTGTCATAATGATGTTGCAATTGGTATACTCGTCTGTTCGCCTTCATTTTCATTTACTGCATGTGTACTTGAGGCGTTCGGTTAAATAAGTCACTTGACTTATTTTTTTATCCTTATTCAAATTTTGTTCGTATCATTTGGCTTATCGTCAATTTTTTGAGGATTATTGCATCCTCACGATAAGAGGAATCTAAAAAGTAAAATTTTTTGACCAAAATTCAATTTTTTTTTGAATAAAGACGAAAATAAGCCAATAAACCAATTTTTTCGTCTTTATTTAAAAAAAAATTGGATTTTGATTAAAAAAAATTTACTTTTTAAATTTCTCTTGTTACGAGGATGCAATAATCCCCAAAAAATTGGAATAAAGACAAAAAAATAAACCGAACAGCTGAATACTAACGTTAGAATTCGTGTCTTAGAATATGCATGCATGATGCATCTTATTTTGAAGCTGTGAATTAGTTTGTGAACATCACTCTTTATCTTCCCTTTGATGAAGGTTTATGCAGTTTGGACTAGCTCCTTTGCGTAATGAGAGGAAACTCGTAATATCCATGGAATTCTAGTGTTTAACAGTTTCAGTTCTTTTTCGAAAATGAAAAGGTTGCCAGAATAGTATTGGCCTTGGCTTGTTTTTGAACTCCCTCTATGAGGGCGAAGGGCTGTCTATTTCTTCAAAAAATAGTTCCGAAAACCTCTTCGTTCCAAGTTTTGGCATTTGTCAGCTAAGGTGTCAATGCAATTAGGGAAATTCATGTTTCGAAATAGCACCGACTGCTTCATACTGTTTATGAAATCAGGTGGGTGGTCCGTCTAAGGCTGGAATTGGGTCTCAGACTATTATTGGTAGATATTACTAACATGGGACATTGATCAGAACAAATCCTAGGGAGTTTCTAACTGAAGCATCAGGGAATTCGGTTCTCTGGTTACTCGGTTCGCATTACACAAAGCCATTGAAAGTAATCTTCGGACCTGAACACCTGAGGTTAAAAATATTACTGTCGTTGGTTTATGAAAGAAATCTGCTCAACGGGCATGGTTGATGGTCTGGAGAGCAATGAAGTGAGAAATCTATTTCTTCCTGGAGAAAGAATTGCAGTCAATGAAAGAATTACGTGGGAATTTTAAACTTCTATCCATTTTTTTTTTATATTTATTCGTCGAGATGAATTTAAAATGTATTTCTTTTGATGAATTTTTGTAAAAGTTTACTAATTATAAATATGATTAATTTAGTCCGAATCACTCGTGCAAAAGAATTCTGAAAGAGGGGGTGAGGTCTATCTCGCAAAATGAATTACAAAAAATGTAATTTGTCGAAAGCCTTTGATTTTTTTTTTCCTCGTAAATTGAAAGAATTAACTTGTGAAAGAAATTATCTCCTGCTTTCTCTCTTTGCAGTCCCATTGAGAGATTTTTCATAAAAAAAAGAAAGGATAATACTAGTTCATAGTCAACGCGCTCATTTGGATTTAAGTATTTTAGTGAACAATAAAAAAAGAGTACAAAAAAAGAATTTTTTGTGATTGGCTTCTCTACTCTCCCAAAAAATCTCAAAAAAATTTAAAAAAATTGGACGATCCTTTCTTCTCTCATTCCTCTTCACCAACTCCGTATTTTCTTTTGATGAGATCTTTTGATGATATCGCATAATGTCGTCTGTTTGACTTTGGACGGTCTGAACTTAAATAAAAAATTTCCGGTCAAGAGTTAATTAACTCATCCGAAAAATATTATATTAATGTCTGAACCGTCCAAAATAATTTTGAACGATCGCGATTCACTTCCGTAGTTGTTCTCGGCACCGTCCGTTAAAAAGATTTTATCGTTAGTCAAACACGGAATAGAGGTGAAGTGTGATGGACAGCATCCTGTGCGACGAGCTCCTAGAAGAAGTCCTCCGCCGTCTCCCGCCGCGTTCCACTCTATCCTCCCACACGGCCGCCGATGTCTCCCTCGTCTCCAAGCGTTGGCTCCGCCTCCACCGATCTTCCAGATCCACTCTCTCTCTCCGCCTCTCCCCAGACAACTGTACGCCCCTCTCCCTCTCCTCTTTCCTCTCTCACTTCCCTCACCTCTCCTCCCTCAAAATCACCATCTTCGGACCAATCCGCACCGCCCACGACACCTCGAACTTCTCCGATCGTCTCCTCTCCTCCGTCGCCTCTACCTGTCCCCCCGAGCTGGCACATCTCTGCCTCCAGCGCATGCCAGTCTCTCTCTCCCCTCTCCTCTCTCTCTCCACCTCATGCCCTCACCTCACTTCTCTCTCCATCTCCCTCTCCCTCTCCAGACCCCTCTCTTTCCACTGGCTCCTCTCCTTCCCCTCTCTTCGAGAACTCGACCTCTTTTCCGTCCGCCTCGCTGCCAAATTCGAACACGTCGATGCAGCTTCCATGGGGAACAACCTCGACGGCGAGCTGAAATTAGAAACCCTAAGCCTCACCGGGATTCGATGCGGCGATTGCGGTCTCGACGGGCTGTGGAAAAGCTGTAAAAAGCTTAAGAAACTGCAGCTGCGTCGCTGCCGCGGGATCGGCGATGACACGTCGGTTTCGTCGTTTAATAATTGCTTGAAGTGCCTCCAAGAAGTGGAATTGAGGTGTTGTGAATCCATAGGTAATTATATTTTAACGAGATTGGTAGAGAGTTGTACGTCTCTGAACTCCCTGTTAATCCACTCTCGCGACTTCGGTTACAGAGAGGGGTTGCTGCAATTCATTACTCACAGCAGTTGTAATTTGCAAAAACTCGATCTATATTTACCTCGTGACCTCCAAGACAATCACTTGTTGGCCGTGGCTGAGAAGTTCAGGGATTTGTTGTCTCTTCGGTTATGTAGTTGTCTTCTTGTTTCGCATGAAGGTCTAACGACTATGGCATTAGCCATGAGTAATAGTAATAAGCTTGAAGAATTGGCTTTGATAGATTGCAACGTGGAACCTGGGTTGTTGACCACTTTAGGACAGAGTTTTAGAAATTTGAGGAAGTTGGAATTGTCTTATAGTGACAACTTGGCGGATGAAGAGTTTATATCGATGCTTGCGTCGTTGAATTGTTTGAGGGAATTGAACGTGAGAGGGTGCAAAGGATTGACAAATGCATCCGTGGTTTCAATGTTTAAGAGTTGTGAGCAATTGGAGACTGTAGATCTAGTGAGTTGTGATGGCTCGAGGCAGAGGCTGTCGAGTTATTTGTTTTGAATTGTGTGCGGTTGAGGCAAATATGTGTTGAAGAAAGCAAGCTTTCAGATGTTTCCAGGTCGTGGGCTTCAAAGAAGTTCATTGAGGTTATTTTTGATGAATGATTCGGAAGGGGGAGAACACAAGAAAGATCATTTTATGGTTTCTTTAGAGTTGCTAATCGATGCTGGTAAAATGTCTCCGTGCATCTCAAAAGTTTATAGTAGTACCACTACTGCATACACAAATAATGTACATTTCATGAACTTAAGTATTATTATTGCTGTGATTTATGCTGCAATGCTCTTCTTTGGCATAATGTTGCGGCATCTGTTATATTCCCCAAGTCCTCTTTGTGTACTTTCGCTTCAATTGTGTTTGTATTAAGACCATAGGTTGTATGTGTCTGTTGTACACTCCATGTTTAGTTGTTGGTGTGGTGAATTAGCACTTGGTCATCGTTTCTTATCTTTTTTGATTGAGGATTAATAGCGTTGGCCAGGCTTTCCTTTAGTAATGAGAGGAATTTATGCTTTACGATAAGTATTATGCCGTTGGACTATCTCTTTTGCATAATAAGAGGAAATTAATGATATCAATCACATTCTATTGTTTTGACGATTTCATTTGATGTTCGCAAATCAATCTCCATGGAGGACACGGTAAGAGGTTTTACTAGGAAGTTTTGGATACTTCCATCCACAAGGGAGATGGAACGTAGCATTGTTCTTCTGTTTGGCATGCGGAAATGACTGTAGAAGTGTTGTTTTGAGATTGTCTCAGAGAAAATCACTTTGTTCTTGCCGCACGGTGATAGTGAGAGGGGATGGGATTGAGATTTGAACTCCTTGGAAGAGTTGGGTCCAGAATGCAGAGATTTCTAAATAACTATGAGATGTACCTTATTGATGTTGGGATTAAACCCCGGCAGGTTATGCATATAGCTGAGGCTACCTCAGCATCACACCCTCCTTTGAGATGGCATGTGTTCTATATAAATCTGATACAAAGCACCCTTTGTCAACTAGAGCTGATTTCCCCTTATGATCAGGAATTGGACAGTGTCTTCTGGTAATAGTGCCTCAGGATAGCTGCCATATTCTTTCAGAGAAAATGCACGGCGGTGTATTATTTCAGCTGCAGTGGCCATCTGTTTGATTGGAATTTCTTATGTGTTAGTGAACTGTTTATTTGGAGTTCTTTGGCGCAGAGCAAGACTAACGCTTTCTTCAGACTTTTCATTCAACTAAACGTTCTATATGTTGTCGCAAGGAAGTTGATTTTTTAGGTCCGTTGAAACAACAACCACCACCCACCCTCCCCAACCCACCCCCCCCCCCCCAAAACAAACACAACCCTTCACCCCTAGATAGGTAGTTTTGTACACAATGGGCCGTTCTGGTGTCATTTGGTCCTATCTACTGCAGTGATGTAGAACAGTAGAAGGCGTGCAACCTCCCGGTGGTCATGGTCCGTGAAATTAGAATACGATGATGAACCTAGTCTATTACTGCAATCGAAAGGAATGAAGTAGATACACCATTGCTGAACCAGACATGAATGCGGAAACTTATTGATGTCCATCGTAAGGCATTGTGTTTCTATTTGTTCAAAAAAGAGAAAACAGACTTTATTTTTCACATCACATCAGCCATCGCAAGAGGAAGAACGAAGATGAATTAAATGTCAAAACTCGAGATCAATGTACGAGGATTACACGAGCTAGGAGAAAATCATCATTTTTGCTTTGTTTTAACAGAAACTCCTTTGTACATCTCAACTTCGTCCTTGAGGGCATCTCGACGGGGTCGCGCGAGCTTGTTTTTTGGATCAAAAAGCAGGACTTCTTCAAATGCCTTGAGAGCGGACTTCAACTCTTTCTTCTTCTCATAGGCGTCTCCGAGGTTGTTCCAAGCTGTGACATAGCCCGGTTGAAGCTTCACGGCAGTCTCAAATTGAGTGATTCCCTTTTCGAGCTTTCCATCACGGATGTAACTGACGCCAAGGGCATTGTAGACCTGTTACATTTTATGAGGAAAGAAGAAGGAACATCAGAAAAAGGAAATAGATTCTCTCCGGTCCAAAGTTGGACTAGACGAGATAGTCCATGTATGGAGCGTTCATTTGCTGCAATGAATGGTTCGCATTACACAAAGCCATTGAAAGTAATCTTCGGACCCGAACACCCAAGGTCAAAAACATTGTTGTCATTGGTATGAAAGAAATCTGCTCAACAGGCGTTGTTGATGGTCTGGAGAGCAATGAAGTGAGAGAAATCTATTTCTTCCTGGAGAAAGAATTGCAGTCAATGAAAGAATTACGTGGTAGTTTCTTCTTTTTTTGTTTTGGTTTTCTTCCGTCAACAAATGTTTACACTGAATGTGTAAATAATTTAATCTCTTTCTTCAGTTACGTTGAACAGGAAAAGCAAATATACCCATTGATCCTAGACAAAATACTCCATGCTATCTAAAACATTACTTGGTCTTGTTTTCTTTTGGCTTCTATTGAGAATTTTAAACTTCTATCCATTTTTTTTTATATTTATTTGTCAAGATGAATTTAAAATGCATTTCTTTTGATGTATTGTTGTAAAAGTTTACCAATTATAAATATGATTAATTTAGTCCAAATCACTCGTGCAAAAGAATTCTGAAAGAGGGGGTGAGATCTATCTCGCAAAATGAATTACTAAAAATGTAATTTGTCAAAAGCCTTTGATTTCTTTTTTTCTCATAAATTAAAAGAATTAACTTGTGAAAGAAATTATCTCCTGCTTTCTCTCCTTGCAGTCCCATTGAGAGATTTCATAAAAAAAGAAAGAAGCCATTAATGCCACGACCCTTTTCTTTAAAGCCACGACAAATCATTTCAGCTTCCAATTTTACCCCCAAGCTGCTTCTCTCCCACTTTCGTACCAGATAACTCTCTACACAAAGGCAAAAACCCACTTCCATCTCCTCCCTTTCTTCTCCTAGCCTTTGTTTTCATGATTTCTTTGATTACATGCATGCTTTTGTTTGTATTTCTAAGACCGAACCAATTTTCGTTGCTAAAATCAAGTGTATTTTACCAATCAACAAATTTCTGGGTCTATTACATGCTCTGAGTCAAATACAAGAATATGGGTGCAGGTAGGACGCTATATCTTGATTCGAAAATATCTAATATTATGTTCAACGAAAATGTTGGGTCTGGTCATGAAACATGTGAAGGAGAAAGACTCGAGAGAGAGAGAGAGAGAGAGAGAGAGGAGGAGAAAGTGGATTGGTCTTTGCTGTTGCAAAACTAGAGAGAGAGAGAGAGAGAGAGAGACAGAGAGTGGTGAGAGGGGCTACAGAGAAGATCATGAATGTAGAGAAGATGAAGGGTGGGTTTCAAGGGTAATTTTGTCAGACGGCGTAAATTGTCGTGGCACTAAAAAAAGTTGTCGTGACTTTATATAGTCTCCAAAAAGAAAGGATAATACTAGTTCATAGTCAACGGCGCTCATATGGATTTATGTATTTTAGTGAACAATGAAAAAGGAGTATAAGGAGTATAAAAAAAGAATTTTTTGCGATTGGCTTCTCAACTTTCTCAACAAATCTCAAAAAAATTGGACGATCCTTTCTTCTCTCACTCCCTCTTCACCCACTCCGTATTTTCTTTTGACGAGATAAAATTCACGGAGCCTTTTTAAACAAACTGTTCACGGAGTCGCACAATGTCATCTGGTTTGACTTTGAAAGGTTCCAAACTTAAATAAAAAAATTTCGGACAAAAGTTAATTAACTCATCCCAAAATGTTTTATTAATAATTGGACCGTCTAAAATAATTTTAAAAGTTTGTCGCGATTTACTTCCGTAATTGTTCACAGAGCCTTCCGTTAAAAAGAAAACACGGAATAGAGGGACCGGGAAAGGGTGATGGACATCCTGTGCGACGAGCTCCTAGAAGAAGTCCTCCGCCGCCTCCCGCCGCGTTCCCCTCTATCCTCCCACACCGCCGCCGATGTCTCCCTCGTCTCCAAGCGTTGGCTCCGCCTCCACCGATCTTCCAGATCCACCCTCTCTCTCCGCCTCTCCGCAGACAACTGTACGCCCCTCTCCCTCTCCTCTTTCCTCTCTCACTTCCCTCGTCTCTCCTCCCTCAAAATCACCATCTTCGGACCAATCCGCACCGAACACGACACCTCGAACTTCTCCGATCGTCTCCTCTCCTCCGTCGCTTCTTCCTGTCCCCCCGAGCTGACACATCTCTGCCTCCAACGCATGCCAGTCTCTCTCTCCCCTCTCCTCTCTCTCTCCACCTCATGCCCTCACCTCACCTCTCTCTCCATCTCCCTCTCCAGACCCCTCTCTTTCCACTGGCTCCTCTCCTTCCCCTCTCTTCAACAACTCGACCTCGTTTTCTTCCGCCTCGCTGACAAATTCGAACACGTCGATGCAGCTTCCATGGGGAACAACCTCGACGGCGAGCTGAAATTAGAAACCCTAAGCCTCACCGGGATTCGATGCGGCGATTGCGGTCTCGACGGGCTGTGGAAAAGCTGTAAAAAGCTCAAGAAACTGCAGCTGCGTCGCTGCCGCGGGATCGGTGATGACACGTCGGTTTCGTCGTTTAATAATTGCTTCAAGTGCCTCCAAGAAGTGGAATTGTGGTGTTGTGAATCCATAGGTAATTATATTTTAACGAGATTGGCAGAGAGTTGTACGTCTCTGAACTCCCTGTTAATCCACTCTCGCGACTACGGTTGCAGAGAGGGGTTGCTGCAATTCTTTACTCACAGTAGTTGTAATTTGCAAAAACTCGATCTATATTTACCTCGTGACCTCCAAGACAATCACGTATTGGCCGTGGCTGAGAAGTTTAGGGATTTGTTGTCTCTTCGGTTATGTACTTGTGTTCGTGTTACGGGTGAAGGGCTTAAGAATATGGCGTTAGCCATGAGTAATAATAAGCTTGAAGAATTGGCTTTGATAGAATGCAACGTTGGACCTGGGTTCTTGACTACTTTAGGACAGAGTTCTAGAAATTTGAGGAAGTTGGACCTGTCTCGTAGTGGCAATTGGGCGGAGGAAGAGTTTGTATCGATGCTTGCGTCATTGAATTGTTTGAGGGAATTGAAGGTGAGGGCGTGCGAAAGATTGACAAATGCATCCGTGGTTTCGATATTTAAGAGTTGTAAGCAGTTGGAGAGTGTAGATCTAATGGGTTGTGGTGGGATCGAGGCAGAGGCTGTTGAGTTATTTGTTTTGAATTGTCCGCAGTTGAGGCAAATACGTGTTGAAGAAAGCAAGCTTTCAGATGTTTCCAGGTCGTGGGCTTCAAAGAAGTTCGTTGAGGTTTTTGTTGATTGGTGATTCGGAAGGGGGAGAACAGAAGAAGGGCCATTCTGCGAATCTATGCAGGTATTAATCTCCGTACATTTCAAAAGCTTCTAATAAGAATGTACCGGTACTGGATAACATTGCGACATCGATCTCTTATAGTATTTCTCGAGTCCTCTTCGTTTACTTCCGCATCAATTGTACTTGTATTAAGGCTATGGGTTGTGTGTGTCTGTTAGAATGTGCATCAATTTCTTCCTGGAGAAAGAATTGCAGTCAATGAAAGAAGTACTTACTACGTGGTAGTTTCTTCTCTGTCTTTGCTGGTTTTCATCTGTTCTTCTGTTGCACAGGGAAAAAGAAAATGTACCCATTGATCCTAGAATTTAGACCCGGACACCTTATGCATGGCTAGTCATGCAACCTCTGCAGCATCTACTCTTTAAAGTCTTTTGAGATAGCATCTCCATCCTTTACTCAAATTTTTACTTGAATTAATTTGAGTAAAAATATGAGTACAAACTTAATTTGATATTGTGTGCTACAATGGGCAAATTCAAATCCAAACACAAATATGCACAAATTTGAGTAAAAATTTTATTAATGGCAAATTCGTAAATTTATTGGTGTAAAATTTGCCTTTAAAATTTTGAGTAAATGCTTGAATCTAACCAACTCAAGGTTTGGGCAAGGAGTGAAGGAGAGTTTTGAGTGATTTTTACTCAAATTTGAGTAAGGAATGGAGAAGCTTAAAGAGTAATACATGCTATGTCAAACATTATTTAGTCTCTTGTTTTTTTTTTTTTTTTTTTGGGATTTCTTTTGAGAAATTTAAACTTCTATCCATATATATATATTTTTTTTTGTTGTCTAGATGAATTTAAAATGTACTCCCTATGTTCCAAATTAAGTGTCTCTTTTCATTATTTGGGAGGTCTCAAAATATTGTCTATATCTTTTTATCTATAATATTTTTTATGTACAATATGAATCTTGTTTGAAAGATTTCATTTAGTTCTAGAGGAATGATTTTGCCACTCTTCTTTTCTCCAACGCCACTCTCTTTTTGTCTCTATTAGGTGATTTGTTTTGTAAGAGAAGGGGAGTGCCGTTAGAGGCAAGGGGAGTAGCAAAAATCAATTCTCAAGTTTTATTATAAATTTTTTTTAAAATATGTTAAGTTGAAAAATATAAAAAAAATTGTAAATGACACGATTGTTGGAAAAGGATACTTATTTGGGACAGAGGGAATATTTCATTTGATTATTTTTTTGGTAAAAGTTTACTACTAACTATAAATATAATTAATTTAGTCCAAAATTTCTCTTGCAAAAGAATTCTTGAAGGGGGAGGTGAGGTCTATCTCGCAAAATGAACTTACAAAAAAAAATGTAATTTGTCAAAAGCATTTGATTTTTTCTCATAAATTAAAAGAATTAACTTGTAAAAGAAATTTATCTCCCACCTTTTCTTCTTACAGCTGGATGATTCATAAGAAAAGAAAGGATAATAATAGTTTATAGTCAACACGCTGATTTGGATTGATATTTGAAAAACTATAGTATTACGGAACTTCCATGAAACGTTTACGGAGTCAAATCGCATGCATTTAAAGTGTATTGAATGGTTTAGATTTTAAAAAAATTATTCGTGCGAAGAGTTAAACTCTTTCAGCGAATTAATTTTTTAAAATCTGAACCGTTCAATGTCAAAACGGACGGCTGAGATCGTGCAGCTTCTCGAACGAGTTATTTACGGCAACCTCTTGATATTTTCGTGAAGAATAAAAAGAAAGAGTATAAAATATGCGGCAACCTCTTAATTTTTTAATGGTCCAGATCCGCAGAAAGTTTGTTTACACGAGCAAACTTTTATTCGCGTGAACTAACTTTTTGCTAATTTGGATCATTAAAAATACAATCCGACGACTGTGGGAGAAGTCCAGACCTAATACTAAATCAGGACATCCTGACATGATCGTGAGTGTATATATATTTTTTGATTGGCTTTTCTACTTTGTCAGTTGTCACCAAATCTCACTAAAAAAAAGAGATTGAAGATTCTTATTAGGTTCTGTTTGGAACTCAGGAAAAAGAAAGAAAAAAAAGAGAAAATTATAGAATTTTCCCTCCTATTTTTTTATTAGAAAAGAAAATAAAAATTTCAAGAGTAATGAATAATAAATTTTTCCTTCTATTTTTCTCTCATTTTCCTTCTATTTTCTTTTCCTTTCCATAGGTTACAAACGGAGCCTTTAAATCCCGCGCTCCTCTCCGGCTCTCCGTATTCTCCAGTCAAACACGGAAGAGATCCACAGGGGAAGGGAGATGGAGGAGATGGAGAGAATCCTGTGCGACGAGCTCCTCGAAGAAGTCCTCAGCCGCCTCCCGCCGCGTTCCACTTTTTCCCCCTCCACCGCCGATGTCTCCCTCGTCTCCAAGCGGTGGCTCCGTCTCTACCGCTCTTCCAGAACCACCCTCTCTCTCCTCCTCTCCCCAGACAACTGTACGCCCCAATCCCTCTGCTCTTTCCTCTCTCACTTCCCCCGCCTCTCCAGCCTCCTCATCACCATCTTCTCCGATCGTCTCCTCTCCTCCGTCGCCTCTTCCTGTACCCCCGAGCTGACACATCTCTGCCTCCGACGCATGCCAGTCTCTCTCTCCCCTCTCCTCTCTCTCTTCATCTCATGCCCTCACCTCACTTCTCTCTCCATCTCCTTCTCCCGACCCCTCTCTTTCCACTGGCTTCTCCACTTCCCCTCTCTTCAACAACTCGACGTCGTCTTCGCCTCCCTCCCTACCGAATTCGAATACGTCGATGCTGCTACCAAGGGGAACAACCTCGACGGCGAGCTCAAATTAGAAACCCTAACTCTCGAAGGGATCGGATGCGGCGATTATGATCTCGATGGGCTGTGGAAAAGCTGTAAAAAGCTTAAGAAACTGCAGCTGCGTCGCTGCCACGGGATCGGCGATGACACGTCAGTTTCGTCGTTCAATAATTGCTTGAAGGGCCTCCAAGAAGTGGAATTGTGGTGTTGTGGATCCATAGTTAATGATATTTTAATGAGATTGCTAGAGAATTGTACGTCTCTGAACTCCCTGTCAATCAGCGCTCTTTTAATCGGGGACGTTGGCAGAGGGGGGTTGCTGCAATTCATTACTCACAGCCGGTGTAATTTGCGAAAACTTGATCTAGGTTTACCTCGTACCCTCAGAGACAATCACTTATTGGCCGTGGCTGAGAAGTTCAGTGGTTTGTTGTCTCTTCGGTTAGAAAGTTGTCTTCTTGTTTCGCATGAAGGGCTAACGACTATGGCGTTAGCCATGAGTAATAATAAGCTTGAAGAATTGGCTTTGATAGATTGCAACGTGAAACCTGGGTTGTTGACCACTTTAGGACAGAGTTTTAGAAATTTGAGGAAGTTGGACTTGTCTTATAATGGCAAGTTGGCGGATGAAGAGTTTACATCGATGCTTGCGTCGTTGAATTGTTTGAGGGAATTGAATGTGAGGGGGTGTAAAGGATTGACAAACGCATCCGTGGCTTCAATGTTTAAGAGTTGTGAGCAATTGGAGACTGTAGATCTAGTGAGTTGTGATGGGATCCCGGCAGAGGCTGTTGAGTTATTTGTTTTGAGTTGTGTGCGGTTGAGGCAAATATGTGTTGAAGAAAGCAAGCTTTCAGATGTTTCCAGGTCGTGGGCTTCAAAGAAGTTCATTGAGGTTATTTTTTATGAATGATTCAGAAGGGGGAGAACAGAAGAAAGATCATTTTATGGTTTCTTTAGAGTTGCGAATCGATGCAGGTAAAATGTCTCCGTACATCTCAAAAGTTTATAGTAGTACCACTACTGGATACACAAATAATGTACATTTCATGAACTCAAGTATTATTATTGCTGTGATTTATGCTGCAATGCTCTTCTTTGGCATAATGTTGCGGCATCTGTTATATTCCCCAAGTCCTCTTTGTGTACTTTCGCTTCAATTGTGTTTGTATCGAGACTATGGGTTGTATGTGTCTGTTGTACATTCCATGTTTAGTTGTTGGTGCGGTGAATTAGCACTTGGTCATCGTTTCTTATCTTTTTTGATTTAGGATTAATAGCGTTGGCCAGGCTTTCCTTTAGTAATGAGAGGAATTTATGCTTTACGATAAGTATTATGCCGTTGGATCTCTTTTGCATAATAAGAGGAAATTAATGACATCAATCACATTCTATTGTTTGACGATTTCATTTGATGTTCGCAAATCAATCTCCATGGAGGACACGGTAAGAGGTTTTACTAGGAAGTTTTGGATACTTCCATCCACAAGGGAGATGGAACGTAGCGTTGTTCTTCTGTTTGGCATGCGGAAATGACTGTAGAAGTGTTGTGAGATTGTTTCAGAGAAAATCACTTTGTTCTTGCCGCACGGTGATAGTGAGAGGGGATGGGATTGAGATTTGAATTTCTTGGAAGAGTTGGGTCCAGAATACAGAGATTTCTAAATAACTATGAGATGTACCTTATTGATGTTGGGATTTAACCCGGGCAGGTTATGCATATAGCTAAGGCTACCTCAGCATCACACCCTCCTTTGAGATGGCATGTGACATGTGTTTTATAAATCTGATACAAAGCACCCTTTGTCAACTAGAGCTGATTTCCCCGTATGAGTTATGATCAGGAATTGGACAGTGAGTTCTGGTAATAGTGCCTCAGGATATGCCGCCATATTCTTTCAGAGAAACATACATGGCAGTGTATTATTTCAGTTGCAGTGGCCATCTGTTTGATTGGAATTTCTTATGTGTTAGTGAACTGTTTATTTGGAGTTCTTTGAAAGCTATTAGATTGAAGGCGCAGAGCAAGACTAACGCTTTCTTCGGACTTTTCATTCAACTAAACGTTCTATTTGTTGTTGCATTGAAGGTGATTTTTTAGGTCAGTCGAAACAACATCCCCCCAGTAAACACAACACTTCACTCCTAGATAGGTAGTTTTGTACGCAATGGGCCGTTCTGGTGTCATTTGGTCCTATCTACGGCGGTGATGTAGAAAGTGTGCAACCTCCCGGTGGTCAAGGTCCGTGAAATTAGAATGCGATGATGAACCTAGGCTGTTACTGCAATCGAAAGGAATGAAGTAGCTACACCATTGCTGAACCAGACATAAATGCGGAAACTTATTGACGTCCATCGTAAGGCATTGTGTTTCTATTTGTTCAAAAAAGAGAAAACAGACTTTATTTTTCACATCACATCATCGCAAGAGGAAGAACGAAGATGAATTAAATGTCAAAACTCGAGATCAATGTACGAGGATTACACGAGCTAGGAGAAAATCATCATTTTTGCTTAGTTTTAACAGAAACTCCTTTGTACATCTCAACTTCGTCCTTGAGCGCATCTCGACGGGGTCGCGCAAGCTTGTTGTTTGGATCAAAAAGCAGGACTTCTTCAAATGCCTTGAGAGCAGACTTCAACTCTTTCTTCTTCTCATAGGCGTCTCCGAGGTTGTTCCAAGCTGTGACATAGCCCGGTTGAAGCTTCACGGCAGTCTCAAATTGAGTGACGCCCTTTTCGAGCTTTCCATCACGGATGTAACTGACGCCAAGGGCATTGTAGACCTGTTACATTTTATGAGGAAAGAAGAAGGAACATCAGAAAAAGGAAATGGATTCTCTCCGGTCCAAAGTTGGACTAGACGAGATAGTCCATGTATGGAGCGTCCATTTGCTGCAATGAAGGTTGAGACTTGTTCAAAAACCTTCCATGGAAGAGTTTTTGAACAACTCTGAACCATTCATTATACCAATGGACGGTCCCGAATCAGAGGACCCCAACAAGAGTACATTAGCAAGATTAACTGTGTTTCTGTGTCTGTTTTCGTGATTTCTGTTTCTGCCGTGTTTGGACAGCACAATGTGAGCAGAATAGAAAATGAATGAGAAAAAGTATTCAACCACATCCAAATTTTGTCCTTTTCTTTTCGTTTTCTTCCAAAACTTGTACTACTAGAAGTCTAAGATTCAAACACGACCCAAAGATTTCTTCTTCCCTAGCCCAAGAGTTTGCGTCATCCAATGGAAACTATATGGGAGTTAGATGGGTGCATATTTATATAAGAAGCAAGGTTCTGGACGAACAAAAGTTAGAAGCAAGGTGTCATGACAACGCACACCAGAAATCACCTTAGTGTCAAACGGTATACATTACGGGTAAATGCCACAAACTCCTTATCTAAGATATAACTAATGACAGATACATGTAAACTTGAAGTAAGCATGTCAAAACCAATCAAACTCAACTCAACTCAGGGTGATCTTATTCTAACTATTCGGGCTGGCTTATTTCCATGCTATCTCAACAAAACTATTTTCAGTTAACCAATGTGCTACAATTTCTTTTCTAACCAAAACTACTTTTGGTTTTCCACTCACCCTAGGACCATAGTTGGCATTACTCATGTCACTTCTGGCCAATAAGACAGCTATCAGCCCATTCAAATGGTCACGTCAATTCTCAAAATTTGCATTTTAATCATCTTCATTCTAAGGGACACCTTGCCTGACTGGTGAACAATACAACCTAAGTTTGGGTGATGTAAGTAGTTTTCAAAGAACTGTTCACTAATATGTTGACTGCACAATCCTGATAAGCATTTCATGCATCCCGTTCAGATCAGCAGGAAGTAACCTCAAAAACTCTGCTTTTATAGCTGATTACATGAGTAATGCTAGACAAACATACAAGTCTCACAACCTATTCTCCCCCTCAAATGTGGAATCGATCGAGTTATTCCTAATTCCTCACCCTGTCATCATCGTGAGTCTCATAGCAAATAACTAAGCTTCATTCCTGCATCTCTCAAGTGCAAATAGTGGTAGTGTGTGACTCAGTGTGAGATTAATCTGCTTGTATAGCATTTTCCTTTCCTTATTTATTTGTGCTTCCTTTTGTTGGATTCTCTCATTCACATTGAGTCCTTATCTCAAACCCATTGAAGAGTTTCTCTGAAGATATCTAATTTATTATTACCTGTACATTTATTATCATCACTTAACACAATAAGTGGCTACCAAGTAAATGAAACTAAATCCAAATGCGTCTATTCAATTCAACCATGAATGATTTAAAGTGATCATTACCTAGCATGATAGCATCTTAAAGGAAACTCACAATACTTTAATTGCGGAGGCTACTTTCTAGACTTCCAGCAAGTCTGTGAAAATCATAGAGGTCATTCTAAGCTACAGCTCATCAACCCACACCAGTAATATCTCATTGAGGATTATAAAAAGTACAAATGACTCTGCTGATACATGGTGTAAGTGCCAATAGACAGGAAATAATCATCAGTGGTTCAGTTTGCAAATGAATTAGCATTTGTCTAGTAAAGACTAAATCAAACAGAACTTAAGGATGACAAATGACCAAAAGAATCCAGCATGAGATGAATAACGGACTCCGAGAAAAATACTAACATGGGACACAGGATATTAGCAAGGTTGGTCTCCCTAATCACAGGAGCTGTGAGGATTCAAAATGTTAATAGAACTAACATCAAGCCCCGAATTGTATAAAGAGCTTACGACTCAGAACATTTATTATTTTGTCCAACAAGAAACAAGCTTTCCTCATGCACAAAGCAATCGTCCCTACGAGACCAAAGACATTGTCTGAGAAAACTTTGATAGCTTAGAAGGAATATCTGTACCTCACCCTAAGTAATTGGTTGATGGAACTTGTACGTTCAAAGGATAACAAAAGATTGTCGGACACTATTATTTTAGCATTTTAAATATGACAAGGTAAAAAGAATGCAACTTCCATAAAAAGAAAAACGTTTTTGATAGATGGTCAAGATTAATGACTTCGGAATGATATTGTTCTCTTAGGTTAAGACCTAGGGACATTCACATCTTAGACGTCTGATAGCAGTCGGTCCATTATTGAGAGGAAATTCAGCAGCTTATGTTGATTCAATTCACTAATTATATCTCTCTGTTACTGAATCAATCCCAGCCAAGAACTACCTATAAATAGAAAGAAACCTGACTATCCAATCACAGACCTGACATTTAAGGATACTGAATGCTACTTGTTCCTATTGTCTTTGTAACAACTTCAAAGATCAATGAAATTTTTTTGCCTTTCAAAAAAAAAAAAAGAATGCTAACTATCAATGGATCAGAGGGCAACACTTGTATAGCCTTGCATCTAGAACCTACAATTATCCAAACAGTACCATCTTCTTCTCTTTTTTTTTGTTAGAATATAGTGAGGGGTACTTAGGTCTTTTTATCATATCACTCTTCACTATAAATTAATGTTATGTGTTTATTAGGGTTAACCCTAAACACTCATACCATTAACATATAGTGAAGAGTGATATGATACAAAGACCCAACTACCCCTCACTATATTCTAACATTTTTCTTTCAAATTTATCAATTTATAAGACGTCTAAGGGAGAGATATAGTTATATACTTGAGCAAGATCTTGATCATCTCCATCCCATTTCTCGATCGCCTGAAGCAAGTATTTAATAGCTGCAGAGTAAAATTTTCTCCTCAACATTACTGCTCCAAGTTCAAAATACTCAGTTGCACTAGCATCACCACTTCGTACTTGCTCCTGAGATATATTGCAAGGGGGGAAAAAAACACAGAGTGTAAGCATTATGTAGAAGCTCCATCTGGTATTCACCAAACTAGCGAATAGGAACTCAAAAGACATGTAACCAATGAGGAAAACAGTTGGTAAACTCTGCAAGAGCGAGGATAGCCTTTTTCATTTTGGGATCTAATAATGCAAACGAATTCACATTCAATGGGAAACTATAGATTGTGACAAACAAGTGATTATAGGACAACTACATGAACTTGAAGATAAATCTATATTGAACATGCAAAGCATGAATCACATATTACCCAGGAAATCAAGATTAAGAGACTAAAATATCCACCAGTTGCATAGACCACGCCATGTTATCAAGCATCAGGTAACCATGGTTTCAACTTAGATATCGGTTATAGGTACTAGTCCCACAGGTAGCATCAATAGTTGGCCTCTAAAGAACATAATTATTTACTCTCCTTTAATATTCGAAGTTCTAGTCAAGTGGCCCTCAACAATAAGACGCTCCTAAGAGGTTTCATGGAATATTTATGTCTGTTTTAGTTGACGGATACTTAGTCGTTCTAAAAGCAGGAACAGACTGATTCTAAGTAGAGATGTTTTTGATGAAAATGGATGTAGCTTTCCAGAACAAGAAAGGGGTAACTGGAACTGACTTTCCCAGCAGTAAGAATGTATTAGGAAAATAATCATGGATTCACAGTGGGCAGTTGTTCTCCAATCACTCACAATTTAATTTCCCCTATGCTAATAGAAAACGTGCCAATTTCCCGCCCCTTGTATTTGCTATAACATCTCATCTTATATTTTTTGACAAATTCCTACCATACGTCACTCTCAGTATTTAATTTATTGGATCCCTTTTATGTATTCTACTCTGATCAATTGGAGCATGCACTTTCCACTTTTATCAAAGCCCCAGTTAAGATGTGCCATCAGAAGCAAGAGAGAGCATGTGGAAAAAGCTGAATTTTTTTAGCATGCAAGAGATAACCTCAGCAAAAATTTCTACTTTTCTGTTCAGAGATGGAAAAGTGTAGGTTCAAACCTTAGTATCTTGTATGGTGGTACTTCCACTTTTTCAAGAGCAGCATACAGGGTAAGTGGATGGCACATAATAACATATGAACAATCAGGAGTATGAAGGAAACATTATATTTGGCATTCAGGAAACAAAAAAATAAGTGGGAAGATTCACTTAATTCTCCAATAACTATACAAGTTAGAAGTCAAAAGCAAGTAATATAGAAGAAAGATAGTGGTTCTTACTTGCAATTCTTTGGCAGAAAGGTCAAGTTCTCTGCGAACAAGAACTTGACGAATCACAAAGAAGGTTCCAACCCCAAGTAGACTCAATAATATTAGCAGGTAGGAGAGCTGGATTCCCAATTCAAACAGTTCTCCAATCTCATAAACCGCATTCATTTTGACATCTTCACTGGCTTGTACCACTTGTGCAGATGTCAACCACGAGATAGATCCACATGATAAAGTCACCAAACTTAACGGCCCTTTTGTATTTGAAATCTCCTCAGCAATCAACAGGCTCCGTGGAATGTCTGAAACACAATAATAATTTGGCTCAACTATTTGCTTTGACAGGTAGATAAGAAAAAGTAAAAAGCTAGTGATGATGCAAAGAAACCGCAAGATAACGTAATAAGCATGGTATAAGAATGCTAGAGGCTGTATACATCTCAAAAGAGATAGATACTATATTATCTACAGAAGAGAAACTTCCTCGGAGATATCTCAGACTTATATCCAAATTTTGATTACCACCATAATGCTCTAAATCCCATCCATAATCTGTCAGAAAGTCCTAGTTGCCCACTGGATGATGAGTCTGCCCATCTGGGCCACAAAATTAATTAACAGTGTTCAAAACAAAATTAATCCCATCCACAATCTGCCAGTAAGGCATCGAAAGACCACAATCAAGAAGAGATCATGTGTTCGTAACTTTATAGTATCAATAGCATAAGTGCCTTGCGACCAGCTAATGCATGGACTTATAATGTGGGCCATATTCGATTGTCCTTGACAGAAGAGAAATACAGTAACTTTGGCTAGTGCAACATGAACAACAAAGCAAAACCCATTAAGCCCTTAAATCAGATGGTCAAATAAAGAATCATAGAGTATGACAAAATTACCCTCAGATTTTGTTGAGATCAAGGGTGCCCCAATAGCCAGTTCCCTTCCAAGTATCTGCATTCATCCATGATAAGATGGAAATTCAATGACTAATCAAACACATGCATAGTCACTTATCAGCCACCTGGTCCTTTGTTCTCGGTGGGAATGAGGGACCGCAACCAAAGAACATGAGAAATAAAATCGAATACTTGAATCTTTCCACCCCCATGTGGATGTCTTTCCCAGCCCAACAACTAGCCTGACGCTTTGACCCTTTGGGTTCAAACCCCAAAAGGTGCCTCCTAAGTTGGATTTGGGATGCCAAGAGTTCCCATCACATGGAACAAATCATACCGAAGTTCATAACCAGATTGAAACACCTAATAAGCATATGCTGCTCCATTTGCTGCAACCTTAATAGCATAATCCTTCAGTAGCACCTATGAAGCACCGACACCATGAGGTCAGCTGGTCCCTGTGTCTGACACGGGGACACACGCGGGACACGGCAAGAAACTATGGCACACGTTACATGGCGTGTCCATTAAATTTAATTAGTTTCTTTAAGGACATGGGAAGGACACGTATGGGGACAAGCGGGGGTTAAATAAGCAATTTTTTAATGTTTTGTTTGGGGGGAGGGGGGTAAATGTGTATTATTTCAAATATTTTGCGTTAAAAGTGTAATATGCTGTAGATAGGATGCTTGTTTATACAGATTGATACTTCATGCTAACTATGTTATTGATTTCTCCAATCCACGTCGACAATTAGCTTGGACCTTGTAACTACTATCTTTTCAATTAAGGAAAAAGGAAGATGAAAGTTGCATTTCCCTCCTAGTTATGGAAAACTCATAAGCAATACAAAAAACTTGCAATGATATCCAGAACTTAAAACAAAAAAACACACACCTCCATCATATTTTCTTTTCCTCGATATTTTAAAGCTATTTTTCTTGAAAAATCGATATCTTTAAATTAATCAACCGAGGAAGAACAATCTCTCTCTTTTTTCTTTTGTGCATTTTCTTGTCCTTCCATTTACTAAATTCATGAACCCCATATATCAAATGCTTTTTCCTAGGACCTCCGCTCAATCACTGATCAATACAACATGAACCCCATATATCAAATGCTTTTTCCTAGGACCTCCGCTCAATCACTGATCAATACAACACCACAAATTCGACAGTAGGTTCTAACAACAAATATCTATCTACAGCATAACACTAATTCCAAACAAAATAAAGGAGACCTTACAGGGTCGGCGAGGCTGACTTGAGAGAAGAAAACCCTCCTCCACTTCTTCTTGTTTACTAGTAATTCGCTTTGATTCAGTTTGCCGTAGTTGTTATTGCCGCTGCGTTGCATCAATTGCCCACCAACTGTTTGGTTCAGGGTCCCAGATAAATCACCAGTAGCGGCTCCCAGCTTCCATAACCTCAGTACGTCGGTTTTGCTTCTTCTTCGATTGATTCGTAAGGTAGCAAGACAAGGGGCCGCAGGGGAAACAACAGCTGCTTCAAACATTTCCAACACCTTCGTCGACAAACCAACAGCTTGATGTCTTCGTTTTGCTTTTCGTTCTTACGCTCCATTTTACCCCCACCACATCCACTTCAGTGAAAACCGCAGCTATTTTTATTGCGTAACAAACCCTAGAGTTTCACAAATTTGTCAAATGAAACACAGTATTCTTACTTTGCCCAACTTAACACCCTATAGTTCTATGAGATTCCCAATTTGACCCTTGAAGCGTTACGCCCCTCACCATCCATTTGGGGTGATAAACGAGCCAAATAGGTAGTTTATCAAGCCTGATTTGAAAATTTAACAAGCTTTAAAAATATGTTCGAGCGATCTCGAACGAACTTTAATCAAGCCAAATTTGAATCGATTTCGAGTAGCTTAGATTTTTTATACATAATAATCCGAATGAGCCAAGTAATTGCTTGTTCAAATTTGGTTGGAAATCTTAACGAGCTTTAAAAAAATGTTTAAACTTGATTTGTTCATGTAAGAGTATCTCTACTCCTTACTAAAATCTTGACTCAAACTCAAATTTGAGTGAAAATCACCTAAACCCTTCTCCACTCCTTACCTGAACCTATACCAAATTTGAGCTTTACTCAAATTTAGCTAGACTCAAACACTTACTCAAATTTTTGAAAGCAAATTTCACACCTTTAAATTTATAATATTGCCATTAATGAAGCTTTTACTCAAATTTGTGCATTTTTGTGCTTAAATTTGAGTTCATCCATTGGAACACATAATACCAAATCAAGTTTTTACCCAAATTTTTACTTCAGTTTGGGTAAAAATTTAAGTAAAGAGTGAAGATGCTCTAATAAACCAATCTTAAATAAACTTTTAACAAAATGGAAACTCAAACTCAGGTAGATTTTTTTTAAAATTTTTTGATCAGTACCCTATGGAATATTATTGAAAAGTGGAATAATTGTTATTGAGATGAAATTGATGGCTAAGTGCAATAAAACTGTTCAATACAAGGATTGAGTGACCTTACCAATAGCCTGTCCAATATCTTGAATGGGTTCGTCGTGACTCGGTGAGGAAGGTATTGGGGAGGGTCACTGATCATGTACTAAGTAGGATGTGACATGGGATCTCTTGTGATTGTTTGTTTCTACTGGATAGTCGATTATCGTTTATTGATTTCACTTTAATATGAGCATTGTTATTCTGTTGTATCGTATACTTCTCGGATAATTCATTTTTCAGGTGTGGAGATCAATTAGTGGAGGTTGAATCGAAGCATTTAAGGATTTTTGGAGAAATTTTGGACGAATTTTAGGATCATTAGAGGATTATTTATTTGGAGGCATTTTTTTTTTTTTTTGAAGATGTAAATTTGTATGTGAAGATAATGGGCCTGCAATTGTATGAAATACAGTGTATTTTAGAGTTTATTTCAGAAAACATATGGGTTATTACACAATGAACACGCAAATAAAATTTCACCAACTAATATGCAATCTTGCACACTCCATTGGATTATATAGTGAAATTTGGTATAAGTTGTGGTTGCAAACATTCTTTAGAACAACATACATTTTTGTGTTTGGTTAGCCCAAGAACCTCACTAGGATGAATCAATTCCGTAAGAGGTAAAAAACTAGAAGATTTGAAGGGTAATTACCGAAGAGGAATATGCTTTCATCTTGAAATGCTGGTAGTTGGCCGAATGGCTGTTCATGTTAAAGGTGAAAGTGAGACAAACAAACAAGTACATATAAAGTAACACAAAGCAAAATACATTATAGGTATGAACATATAAGCATATCTCATTGTTTTATTGCGATTAGACAAAATATGTTATTTATGAAAATAGATAATTTTTCTCAAAACTTTTTCCTCGAACAGATGATAACATTATCTGTTAGTTTTACTTTATCACAAATAACATTATATGCATTGTACAGAACAAATATATAACCTTATATATGTTACTTTATGATCTAAATAACAAAACAATACACATATTACGTTTTTTGTGTGACACAAAAAGCACACATATAATCTTATATGTGTTCTTTATTTGTAGGACCAAGCTAAAACACCTCTCCATTTATACCTTCTTTTTTTTGAAATCCTTTTGTTTTTATACTTTGTATAATCGCAATAAAATCAACAAATATAGTTATCTTTTCAAATCTATACTCTTTAGTATCACAAAAATACTACTAACATATAAAGTTATCTATGTGAAATATTCTGCACTTTGTATAATTATAATAAACCAATAGATGTGATTATTTGTCGAAATCTATACATTTTATTAGAGGTGGTAATCACAATCCATATCTCTTAACCCGTCCAA
This sequence comes from Rhododendron mucronatum var. ripense, assembly GCA_019656295.1. NCBI lineage: Eukaryota > Viridiplantae > Streptophyta > Magnoliopsida > Ericales > Ericaceae > Rhododendron > Rhododendron mucronatum. The sequence continues at coordinate 1,315,704 of BPLT01000032.1, read as the reverse complement.
ATCTCCCTACTTGTAACCCACCCCATTCCACCCACATTGTGTAATGGAATGATAGGGTTCAACACCCATATTTTTATGGGTTTGGATGGGTTGAGAATGGGTTTAATATGGGCTAGAATTAAAAATGATCCAACACCTCTTTTTCTCTCTCGCCCGCACTCTCTCTCATGTTTCTCTGATTCTTTCACTACAATCCAATTCACCCATCTCTCTCTCGCTAACTGTTTCTACAACAAAACTAAAAAAGTAACGCGCTAGATTTAGGGTAGGTTTGAATTTAAAAGATAAGTGGCTTATTTTTATTCTTATTTGATTTTTTTTTGCATTTGTTAATTTTGCGTTAAACTTTTGTGATTTAATGATTTGTGTCAACGGAGGAATCGGAAAAGTAAAATTTTTTTTTATCGAAACTCATAGGCTTTGTTTAGTTTAGATTTAGAAAGTTATTTTTGAGAGTTGGAGTGATAATGAGTGGAGAGAGATAGAGATAAAGATTTATTGGAAACTGTACCGAGAGTTAAAAGTTACTCTCAAAGTGTTAAACCAAACGGAGTGATAATTTTTTACAAAAAGACAAAAATAATATAATTACAAGACCAATCCCTTGAGCTCCTCTCCCTTTTTTGGGTTTTTTTTCGTTTTGTTGTTATTCAACTTTTTTTGTTGTTTTGCGACAAGTATTTTACGATTTTTGATTCATTTTACGATTTTTGATTCTTTCCAATAAGAAAAGTAAAAAATTATGACTTTTACCCAAATATTTTTGAAAATATACAAGATAAAGCCCAAAAAGCCGATTGTTAGGATTTATCTTGAATATTACAAAAAATATTAGGATAAAAGTAAAAAAAAATTACTTTTTCGATTTTCTCGTCGAGACAAACTAATAGGGATAAATAGTTTGTCGCAAAACAAATAAATACAAAAAATTTGATTAGTGACAAAAAAAAAAATTCCAAACCTAAGCGGTGGCTTCGGCGAACACAACAAAGACCGAAACTGTACAATCGGTGCAATCATCGTCTTCCAGACAATTCTCTAATGTGGCCTTCGACTCCTCATCGAAGTTACGTTACTGTTTGGAAATAAAAAAAAAAGAGTAAAAACCTGATTTTCTAAAAAGTTTTTTTAGCCTCTAATTGCTTCATTTTTATTCAAAAAAATTGAATTTTAATTATAAAATTTTACTTTTCTAAATCCCTTATTGAGACAAATTAGGAGGCCCCCCCCCAACAAAAAAAAAAAAAAAGGTCAGGTCGAACGGGTTTGAGTTTGGCTTGATTCATATTCGACCCCGCCCGTTTTGACCCGTTTACTTTTGATTCATATTCGGCCCGCTTATATTTGACCCACGACCTCTTTCAACCTGTCCAAACCCGCCTATTTACCACCTCTAGAATTTCCGCTTTTTTTTAATTATACAAAAAGTGCCAACAGATAAGGTTATTTCTGGACATCATGACCGAACAGGGACCGACTCCACACTATGGGAGAAAATACCCGAAATGTTTGAGAAAAGTGCTTTCTTGTTTCCACCATTTTTTTTTATCGAATAGTACTTCCAATAATACGAAAGCAATAATTTTACAACCGCATCCACTTTATGCATCCAAATACATATCTATATATACAAATGTGTCGGCTCTACACATACTACACACATACACAATCTATTATGTATGAAACTCACACACTTGTGTGTAGTTGTGTATTTGGATGCGGTCGTAGAACTTCTCAAAGAAAAGATGCATCCAGTGCCTGATAAAAGGAAAAGGAAAAGGGAAAGGGCAAAAAGAAGTCATGGAAGAAATAAATAAAGGTCACCAAGTGGACCCAGTACCATTAAATATCAATATATTGTACTACTGTGTAATGAAATGTACTGTGTTGACTTGTACTCACGGTGTTTTGGATTTTTTAAAAAAGAATTTTTAGAAAAGAAAGATAATTTTAAATTTAAAAATTACGTATTTTCTTAAATAATTTTCTTATCAATATGGATCTTATTTGATAGATTTCATATAAAAAAATTAAAAAAATATTTTTTATTTCATTATATTTGAGTTTGAAATTATTTTCGTTTAATTTTTTTTTTATAAAAGTGGAACCTTAATTCAGTCCCTTTTCTCTTTCTTCCATTATTACTGTATGGAGTAACTTTTTCCTTTTCTTCTGTTTCCTTGGGTAATTCACCTGCCACATTTCCCACCGGCTATCTCCTCCAGCGAGCCACCACTCCGGTAACTCTCTCTCTCTCTCTCTCTCTCTCTCTCTCTCTGCATTCTCTGTTTTTAGCATCAATGAATAAGAAAAAAAAAGGGAAAATGTGTGGAGGTTGAGCGGCAGCCATGGCCACCGTCCCACCTCTCTTCCCTCTATCTCTTCTCCTCTGCTCCCTCTCCTCCTTCTTCTTCCTTGTCCCTCCCTTTCTCCTCTCGTTCTCTTCCTCGATTGGCAGAGTTCAACGGGGCCATATCCAGGAATTTTGATTCCATCTTTTTCATCTATTGTAATAAGTTGATGCACTCACCGTTGGGGTACCACAACCACGGCCCCTTCGATCCTCATCTGTTAGCTTTTACCTTTTCCTAGTAAACATGTTGTCTGTTTTTAATACAAACGTTCTTTCATTATTTCGGCATTGCTTATTAAGAAATTTTTTGGGTTGAAACGTGTTTAAAAGGTGTCCCACTCTTGTTAATTCCTAACTACGCGGCTGATGGCACACGTTTAATGTGTCAAGATTCTCAGAACCATGTCATTTGCAGAAATCGTAGTGGGTGAGATAGGAAGGGACCATTTTAGCTATCTGATAATAAGAAATATCCAGTTCAGTTCATGCAAAAACATTTCCCGATAAAGTTGTGCTTTGCAATGACAATGAGATAAATCCAAAAGTTTAGAAAATGTTGGCATGTATTGAAGAGAATTTGTGTTCTTTCACGGTCAATTGTATGTGCTTTGTCACTAGCTGCTGCTGCTGTGAAAATCTTGGTTGAAATAAGAAAGGGAAATCATGGTATTCCCGATTATCGGACAAGAAATGTTACGTACCAAGAATTGCTAACACTTGCAAAGTGTCATTAACTGTAATGACGTTCTCGTAAGATTGCTACTTTTTATAATTAGCTTCTAATGTGACAACTTGCATAATTTTTACCTAAAATAATTATAACTTCCAGGAAGGATGGATATGCAGCTCACTCCAATCAAGAATATCAATAGTAGCACAACAAATTGGACAGCCAAAGTCAAGGTCCTTGATAAATGGAACCCAAGTCCACATAGCCCAATCAAGCTTCAGAAGTTGATCTTAGTTGATGCAGAGGTAAGAGAAGAAAAAAAAAAAAAAAAAAAAGGACATCTGTTCATTTTTCATTTTTCAATGCATGTTCAAACATTGCATGTAGTATGAATTGTTTTGTTTACAAATCTGCAATCAACTAACTGACATAGACCTCATAATTTTCATTCAATCGATACCAATTATTCAGGGAACCAGAGTCCAAGCAACAATCATTGAAGATGATATTGAGAAATTGGAAGACACGCTGCAATTTTACAACACATATCTAATTTCTAATGCAGTCGTCAAATATGTTTTGCCGAAGTACCGTCTCAATAACTTTGAGTGGCAATGGACAATCAATGCCAACACATTGATTCAAACGGTTGATGAATCTCTATCTCATGACTATCTTCTCAATCTTGATTTCGTACCATTTGAACAATTTGAACAGTATTCTGGTGGACAAACAACTATTGGTAATTCTCACTTCACATTGAGAATAGCTTATTGATAACATAGTACACACACTCATCATTGCATAAGCTATTTATTTCTCTTCAACAGATATCTTAGCAGCTGTTGCACGAGTCCAACCTCCCAAGGTTCTTAGTAAACCTGGAAATCCAAAAGCACAAGAGATTATTCTCATTAATCAAGAGTAAGAGTACTCAAAGTTTTGGATAATTTATTTCAAAGTTATTGGACAAATAAGTGCTATGAAATCTCATTTTGTACCGTATATAGGTTGAAGCCAACAATATTGACCTTTTGGGATGATTTCATAACAAGCGAAGGACAATTGTTACAAAATATGAGCCCATATCCAGTACTGATTGGAATTCGTGTCAGAGTTAATACATACAATGGTTTGACTTGGAATCACTAAATTTTGTTACAATACAAAATAACTACAAAAAAGAACATTAAACCAAATTATTTCTTGCAGGTCATTCATTGTCAAGTCGACCGGGAAGTTGTTTTGTCATAGATCCAGACACAATGGCTGCACATACACTGAAAGCTTGGTATGACTCTTCGCCATGTATAATATGGATATTCCAAATGGTGATGTGTTGTCTAATAAAGCTTGGGATATAGGTGCACTGCAAACAAAGAAACTATTGAGCAGCTTTGTGATGAATTCTTGGCTAAACCAATCGTTCGAATAGTACAAAATCCAGACGATAAGGATATTATATGCATCACAGATGTTCCAAAGACACCAGAAACGGTGAGTAAGGCCCCGTTCCAGTTTACCTTCCTTTTGTAAAAAGTTTTTTTTTTTTTTTTTTTCAATTTTCAAACTCAAATATAATGAAAATGAAAAATAATTTTTTTATTTTTTTTGCACCGTATAAAAGATCTCAATGAGATCTTTCAAACAAGATCCACATTGGTAGAAAAATTATTTGCGTAAACACATGATTTTTGAGCTTGAAACTACCGTGCAGACCTTGCTTTTCTGATTAAATTTCGATGATCCGAGCCTCTTAAAGTGATCAGAACGTGATTTTCAGGGTACCCGCGAGAAATCGGCAAAAAAACATGAACAGGAAGGGCTTGATCGGAGCAATTTTCATTGAATAGTTCAATAAAATACTGCCTAAATCAAGCCCTTTCCGGTCATTTTTTTGTTGATTTCTTGAAGGTACCCTTAAAATCACGTTCTGCACACTTTGAGCGGCTCGGATCATCTAAATTTGCTCAAAAAATGGATGGTTCGCAGGGTATAACCGTAAGGGATCCCTCACAGGATAATTTGTGTGTGTGTGTATATATATAAGAGTTCTATAATGTATTCTAAACTAATTAGGATAATGCCGCAGGTTGAGAAGCAAATGTATTGGATCCAAGGCAAGATATCAATTGTATCATTGAACCAAAACTTCTGGCATATGGCTTGCCCCAACTGTCGAAAATCCATCATTGCAAGAGATGAAGTGATATTTGATTGTTTCAATTGCAACAGGAAAAAAGTTATGGCAAGACCAAGGTTAGAAGTATTGCTCATTGAAAAGTATTTTGCTAATATGCCCCAATTAACATTGCAAAAATAATTGCAGTGTAAAATTTGAAGTTCTATTGACCGATGCCTCTGGTTCAATGACTGCAACAATGTTTGAGAGCTATGCTGAAGAATATTTCTTAGTTGATGGAAAAAAACTCATGAAATTTGCTGCAGAGGTAAATTTTAATTCTGTAAGTTTGCTTGCTTACTACTCCAATTATGAGATGAACTACTTACGAGACATAAATGTTCTTTTTAGCAGAAAGACCAAAATGTCATTGCTGTCTTTCCAAAGTTGGCCTTGGAAAATGAATATCGCATCCAGCTGAAACCGCGAGAATATCCTTCACGTGGTGTCAAACTTCTTGCATACAACATAGGCGGCATTAAACCTGCTGTAACTGAAGATAAAGCCGATGAAGATCCATTAACAGAGACAGGAAAATATTCACCTGCTGCTTCAGAAGTAACTTTTGAATCACCAGAACTCCAGCTCAGTGAGCATGCTAAAACCAGCACTAATCAGGTTAAAACTTAAAAATATTTTTTTAATATCGTGTTGTTAAACTCAAATAGCTGGCTGTTTCTAAGGGTTAGTCCCTCTTTTTCGTAACTAGAGCTACTATGCTTGCTAATATGACACGAAGGACTATAAATCACCACAACTGTTTCAGACTTTCTGTACTTCCATTTACGCTCCTATATACATGTTTGTTCTTGTGCATTTGCCATTACGGTCCACTAAAAATTCAGTCCTTTGTATGTCTCTATGTTACCAGGGAACTCTACTGCCCTAGCGAATTACGTTTTAGTATGAACGTTCCAAAACATGGTACACTGCTATTCCAAACAGTAAATTTAGCGATCCAATGCAATCCGCTTAGTTTTTCCCAAAATGTAAACCTATAATGGTAAAAATAGAGAGAAAATGGAATTTCGTGGGGAGAAAGTGCATAAAGTTTAACCTTTATACTCCTAGTGTTGAGAATATAAATAATAAAGTTGTCCCTCTCTCTAAAAGCTTAAACTTTTAGATGAGTTGGTGGTTAACAATCTATACCTAGAAATGTGTTTTGTATGAATAATTTGACAATGCTTAGTTGCATTGGATGTTTATCGCTTGGAAGAGTTAGTTCTAGTTTTGTTATCTATAGAAGCCTACCCCTAGCGTACCACAATTTAAGAATGTGGCGTTCCCGTTCTCGTTCCTCGTATCAGAACAATCCGCGTTCCTGATAACATCGGTATGTCTTGTCTTTTGTTTGCTGAATTTAGTGCTGGTTTGCTCCTTGGTACATAAGCTGTTTTAATTCCCTTTGTCAAGAGGATTGATTAGCTAATTTCCTTGAATGCGGATGTGCTATTTTAGACCATACTTTAAGTTTCTCTATTCGTTTGCCAGTTGCCACAAAGGTGGCTTGTTTCCTCTCTCTCTCTCTCTCTCTCTCTCTGTGTCTTTTCCTTTCTGTTATTGTCTTCTCATGTTTAGACTCTCTTCCTTTCTGCAAAGTTACGAGATTAGTTTCTTTGCTAATATACCTTTGTGATTTCACAAGGATTCTGCTGGGGATAACAAAGTGTTTCTTTTCAAATTACTTCAAGGACAATTTTTATCCAAACTTCAATATAATGGATCCACCAATAGTAGAAAACGGATTAGTAGCTTTTCCCGATCAAAATGGATTAGTGACTTTTGTATTAGGACTCAGTGCGGAAATATCTCACTAGTGATTGTAGAACATCTCTGTTTTCTTAGGATACCCCCTTTTCTTTTTTTTCTTTTTTTGCAGCTTATGAGATTGCAATTGGATTTTTCTGATTCAAGTCAACAAAAGACAAGACCAGAATCATGTCCTACCAGCGCTGAGGAAACTGGTTGGCTGACTCTCCGATCTGGGATTTTCGCTGGCGCAGTTGCTTTGACAGGCATTGGTGTATTAGTTTACTTGAAGCGCTCCAACCTTTGATTTTCTGCTGATCTACTTTAAAGGGTGAAAAGACAATATAGCCGTGAAGTTGATTGTATGAATGCTGTACTACCTTTGATTTTCTGCTGAACTACTTAAAAGGGTGAAAAGACAATATAGCCACGAAGTTGATTGTATGAATGCTGTAAGGCGTTTGTTTACCAGCGTCTTAAGATGTTTCCTAAAGATTGGTTTAAATGAAGCTGAAGATGGAAAGTAGCTATTGTCCTCTCGTAGCCTAGGAGAACTGAAGATTGAATGTTTTGTCTATGATCGATTTGAGAATCTACACAAGCTAGAGAAGCGTTTTTCTTTTGGTCTAGTGATTGGTGTAATAGTTATACTGACAATACTGGAGGTTAATTTGGAGTGGGTGAAACCTTGGATCATGTAGCTAGTGTTTTGGAACTCAGAGTTCTTGAAAAAACAAAAACTTAATTACACGACGTTCATAATTTGCAAAGGCTGCATATACTGTGAATGTGAAATGGGGCTGGCTTAGGTCTGCCTGAAGATTTTGGCAATCGAAATTTGCCAATAGGTTTCGGAGATTCAGATTAAGTTAAATCCTGTATCATAGTACGAGCTAGTATCCGTTTTTTTTGTCATGAGAAACTCCTTTGGGGGTGGCTGCTGGATCCACTAGGATAAAGTTCTGATACCGATAACTACGAACAAATCAATTGCAGTTTCATGGTAATAGACTCAGTGTTTGCGCGCACAAGCGCGTGTGTTTGCTTTTAAATTGTGTTTAATTGTTTTAGTTGATGGATGATGAGAGTAGTACTGCATGAGGAGTTTTGTTGTGGTGGGGGTGGGGGTGGAGCTGACCATCACAGCAGCAGTACTGGTCGTGATCAGCTGAAGGAGGGATGGATGGATTATATGCAGTAATCAAGGCTACTGGTCTTTGGGATTCCTTTTGTATATGCAAGTTTCCTTGCTAGCTCAAATATTAATTACACATATAGAATGGCCCTGTTCGGTTTGGGTTTGGGTATTGAGGGAGGTTTCTGAGAGTAATGAGTAGAAAGTTGGAGATAATTTATTATAAGGAATTGTGCGTGGGGATTTCGAGACCCAAAGCGAACAAGCCTTATGTGATCCCGGCCCTTCTCCGTACTCTCTCGATGATGATCGATCACCTTGCTAAGATCATCATCAATTCCATGTCAAGTCTCACTCTCTTCCTCCTTTTTCATTCCTTTCTGGTAGCTCTTATTTTGAATTTTGGATAACCTGTAATGTGAATGTGTGTATGCATCTAGAGGCCTCATTAGGCAAATCTAGGCGCACCAAGTTCTCCTTTTGTTAATTTCACTCTTCCCTAGTAGGAGGTTATTTTCGTGATTTGGTGCCTAATGCGACTAATTTGATTGTTGCGGGATTTCTCATACTTGACATAGTATTTCTTAATTATATATTGTAATTCTCAGTAGAGGAAAGAGAGATTTAATCTAGGCCGTCCAAAAGTATATTAGATGGTTCGAATGTGTCAAATGGGTACCACGTGAGATATATTCATTCGGCACTAAACATGGTAAAAAAAAATTTCTTCAAATTTTGTGACTAAGCTTGAACGATCCATTGTGGGCTTATTTTGCTACCCACGCTTAGTGATTACCATCTTGAATGGCTGTTACTTTTATACTTTATTATAGTTTATATACACACACTTTCTAGTCACTAGAATCTAGTGCATAGAATAAATTCGTGAAAATTAAAAACACAGCACACGCGCGCTCTCCCTCTTCATTCAACGTGCAAGCTGGTCTATTTATTTGGGTGTTTGTTTCAAATTCGTCAACGTCTCGAATTTGAGATTTGACATTCAACTAACTTAGTACTAGCCTTTATAACCGGACTTTGTTGGGGGGGGGGGGGGGGGGGGGGGTGGGGTTGTGGGGGAATTGGTTTTGGGACTGCTGTCCCAGCCGAGGGGTCCCGTTCTGGTCTCGCTCCGATGATCGGAAAAGTTCACTTCGTAGAGCTCGTTGAGTTGAGTAAGCATGCAAAAAATCAGCTCGATCGGATATCATTAAGTGCCTAATCAAAACACATATAACTTGCCAATAATGGGTTCTAATAGGTTTGATCTAGTGTTTTGGATCCATTTTTTTCAAGACAAAAAGGTTTTGATTAAGCACTTAATGATATCCAATTGAGCTGATTTTTTGCATACTTGTTCAACTCGACGAGTTCTACAAAGTGAACGTTTTCGATCGTCGGAGCGAGACCGGAGCGGAGCCCCCTCGGCAGCCTCCCCAACTCCTAACCAGTGTTGTATGGGTTTCTTGTCATCGCCATTTTGTTAAAAAATAAAAAGAAGTATTTCTTATTACAGTTAGGCTCTGTTCACGAACCTCAAAAAAGTCCATATTTTTTAAGAAGGTAATTTTAAGCTCAAAAATTATGGGTTTATTGAAATTTAAAAATATGCAATATCGATCTTGTTTGGAAGATCTCGATGAGATCTTTTATACGATGCAAAAAAAAATTGAAAAAATATTTTTCATTTACTTTATTTTCTAGTTTGAAAATGTGAAATAAACTGCTTATTTTTTAAGAAAGTTTCTAGAACGGGGCCTTATTTCTCTCTCTACATTGTCATTAATAAAGAACATTAATAATGAGTGTAACAGAAATGAGAATGTTGAGGTGGATGTGTGGTAAGACTAGAAGAGACAAGATTAGAAATGAAACGGTTCGGGAGATGGTAGGTGTAGCACCCATAGAAGAGAAGTTGAGAGAAAATAGGCTAAGATGGTTTGGGTATGTCTACCGTAAACCAAGAGATGCAGTAGTTAAGAGAACAGATATGATAGTTTTAGGTAGCAATGCTACGGGGAGGGTAAACCTAAATTGACTTTAGATGCTGTAGTACGCAACGATATGAGTAGAGTAAGTTTGTGTGCTCAAATAGCTCTTGACAGAGTTCAATGGAAAAAAAGGATTCATGTAGCCTACTCCAAGTGATTAGGACTTAAGGCTCGGTTTGGTTTGAGAAATGCTACACTTACAACATTTTTCTACAACATGTTTACAACATAGTGATGTGAGTGGGTCACCATGTTCTTTTTTTTTTTTTTGGCTGGGCTCACATCACTATGTTGTAAACATGTTGTAGAAAAATGTTGTAAGTGTAGCATTTCTGGTTTGATTTGGTTTGGTTATTAATGATATGTACTCAAAAAATTTACCAAAAAGGATTCGGAAAAAGTAAATAAACGGTATTATCCAGAGAGAGAGAGAGAGAGAGATGGCTTCAGCTCCTCTCTCAAGGTTTCTCTTCCCGATATCTGACGGGGTTTGAACAAACTGAAAAAATGGAACATAGGGTTTGGATAATAGTATGTCTCTGTGGATCTACAATGCACACTTCTCACCTCTCAACACAAGAGTTTCTTAACAAAACCCCAAGAGAGCGAGAGAGAGATGGACAGTATCCTCTGCGACGAGCTCCTAGAAGAAGTTCTCAGCCGCCTCCCTAGGGGTCCATTTTTCGACCCCTCCATCGCCGTCGTCTCCCTCGTCTCCAAGCGGTGGCTCCGCCTCTACCGCTCCACCAAGTTCAACCTCTTTCTCCGCCTCTCCCCTGACAACGGTATCTCCTCTTTCCTCTCTCACTTTCCTCACCTCTCCTTCCTCTTTATCATCATCGATCGCGGCCACGACGACGTCGACTTCTCGAATTTTTCCGATCGGATCCTCCTCTCGGTCGCCTCGTCCTGTCCCAAGCTGACAGGTCTCCATCTCGAACTTGGGCCACCAGTCTCTCTCTTCCCTCTGCTTTCTCTCTCTACCTCATGCCCTCACCTCGACTCCCTCAGCATCTCCCTATCTAGACCCATCTCTTTCCACTGGCTTGTCTTCTTACCCTCTCTTGTAAAACTCACCGTTGTTTTCAACCCCGTCCCGGGCGAAGTCGAACCAGCCGATACTTCGAAACGTAACTTCAACGCTGAGCTGAAATTAGAAACCCTAGTTTTGGATGGGATTCAAAGCGGCGATTACGGTTTTGATTCGCTGTGGAAAAGTTGCAAAAATCTTAAGAGACTGGAGCTGTATCGCTGCGAAGGAATCGGTGATGATTCGTCGGTTTCATCGTTTGTTAATTGCTTCAACGGCCTCCAAGAAGTGATATTGAGGTGGTGTGGTTCCATAGTTGATGACATTTTAATGAGATTGGTAGAGAATTGTACATCTCTGAACTCTCTGTTAATCCACGACAAAGTCGAAGGTAGCGTAGAGGGTTTGTTTCATTTCATTACTCAGAGCCGTTGTAATTTGCAAAAACTTGATTTACGTTTGCCTCTTGACCTCGAAGACAATCACTTATTGGCCGTGGCTGAGAAGTTCAGGGGTTTGTTGTCTCTTCGGTTGTGTAGTTGTTATGTTGTTACTGCTGAAGGGCTTAGGACTATGGTGTTGGCAATGAGTAATAAGCTTGAAGAATTGGCATTGATAAATTGCAAAGTGGAACCTGGCTTGTTGACCACATTAGGACAAAGTTTTAGAAATTTGAGGAAGTTGGACTTGTCTTATAATGAGATGTTGGTGGATGAAGAGTTTATATCGATGCTTGCGTCGTGTAATTGTTTGAGGAACTTGAAGGTGACGGGGTGTGAAGGATTGACAAATGCATCCTTGATTTCGATGTTTAAGAGCTGTAAGCAGTTGGAGTCTGTAGATATAATGAATTGTCCTGGGATTGGGGCAGAGGCTGTTGAGTTATTTGTTTTGAATTGTCTGCGGTTGAGAGCGTTACATGTCGAAGATAGCAAGGTTTCAGATGTTTCCAGGTCTTGGTCTTCGAAGAAATTCATAGTGGTTGTTGCGATTTAATGTTGAAGAAGGGCCATTTCTTTTTCTTTAGAGGTTGCGGATCGATGCAGGTATTTTTCTCTTTACATTTTCATTGGTAAATTGAAAATGCTTCTAATATGAATGTACCAAAACTGTATTCTCCAACGATGTACATTTCGTTATTTATGCTGCAGTGCTCTTCTTTAACATAATATTGCGGCTGTTGTGTTATTCCCTGGTCATCTTTGGTTACATTGGCCTCAATTTCTACTTGTTTTAAGATGGTGGTTTGTGTCTGTTATAACATAGAATGTGCATGTGTCTAGAGCGGCAAAGTAGCATTTTCTCATCATTCCTTATCTCTTTTGACTAAGGATTATAGCGTTGGACAAGTTTAGTCCTTTAGAGCATCTTCAATAGCCTCAATGGCATCCTAAGCAATTTGTCTAGAAAAAGTGCACAATTTTATTGTCTAACCACCAAAAAATTTTACTACCCAACAACCTAGGCAATTGACTGCTCAAATCCCAGCTCTTTTTTATTAAAAAAAATAACAGTCACCACCACCACTATCTTGACTGTAAAACTCGCCGGAATCAAATCGCAGACTACAAACCAAACCACCAATCCATCTCTCTCTAGCGCACACACGAATCCACAAACCAAGCAAGGAGAAAACCCACCATAATCCGGCAAATCAGAAATTCAAATTGAAGACACTTGCCGGAAAAATTGTACTAAATCGTAGAAGAAGAGAAGAGAGAGAGAGGAGGTAACCTTTCTTACCTTTGCCGGAGCCACGATGGCGACGGCGACAATCTGGTGGTTGTGAAAGTGATGGATGACCCTAGCTCGCCGGAAATCCACCGATATCAAACCCTTCAACTTTCAACAGTCCAGAGAGAGGGAGGGAGGCACGAGTGCTACAGTACCTCACTGGTGGTGGCGACGTACTGTAGCAAACTAGAAACCGGCGAGGACAGCGACGAGGCTGGTGGGAGTTGATTTTGGAGTGAAACTCTTCAAAATCTGCCGAAAACAGCCTCTGACGAGACTATTGGAGATGCTCTTAGTCATGAGCGGAAGTGGTGCTTTCCATTATGTTCTAGTTCTAGCTAGTCCATTTTTTTTTGAACAGATAGCTAGTCCATTTTACTGGTTTTTTTTTATGCAACTATGGAATTGTTTTGGGGATATTGATGGTGATCTCAGCCTTCTTTGCTCAGCTGATATGGGTGCTTATATATTTATTTGTTCTCATTGCATGAAGTTATTTGTTGTTCCTTTCTTTGATATGATTAGTGCTGTTGTACCGCTGCTGCTTTGTCACAATTGTTATATTGGCCAGTTTGCCTTTATTTTCATTTTCTCTGTGAATACTTGAGTGAGGATTAACTATTGAATTAGATCTCAGAACATGCAGTTATCTTTTTCTTGAAGCTGTATATTAGTAAATCTTTATCTTTTCAAATAAGGATTATGCCATTCGACTAGCTGCTCTTCATGATGACAGGAAGTTTATTGTGAGTCTGTGACCATCGTTTGCTATTGTTCCACAATTTCTTGTTGTGGGGTGTTTTGATGTTGTTTGCAAATCCAGCTCTAATTAAGGGGGACATAGCAAGAGGGTTTTACTAGGAAGTTTTATGCCTTGTTTGGATGAGTTTTTGAAAAATTTTGAATTTGGTTTTTAGGTAATAAGTCGAGAGAGAAATTAGGGTAATAATTGGAGATAGATATAATGAGTGGAGATAGATAGAGAGAGAAATTAGAATAATGATCGGAGAGAGGAGAGAAATGTGAGTAATGATTGGAAGTAAGGGTAATGAGTGTTTTTTAAGTTGGAATTTTTTTTTCAAGTTTGAATCCAAACAAGGCATTAGATACTTACATTCACAAGGGAGACGGAAAACAGCATTGGTATTCTATTTGGTGTTGTGGAAATAGTTGTAGCAGTTCTATTTAGAGATTGATTTCGTTGATTTGGTACCTTGATAGTGAGTGGGAGGCTCATAAATAACAATCAAATCTACCAGGTTATCCTAGAATTCAACCTGGGCCCCTTGTGCATGGCTAAGACTACCCCAGCACCATTTTTGCTCTTTCAGATAGCATGTGGTTTTCTATTCCTTTTGCAAAGCACCTTTTTCACAGAGGCATAGAGCAGATTCTCCCTAATGGAAATGGAAGTTTCTGCCTCGATGACCTAGGAGCGCCTAATGATTTTCTGCCATATTCTTCCCGAGAAACATGCACTGCAGTATATTATTGAAGCTGCCATGGCAATGTATTTGATTGCAAGTTCTAACATGTTAGTGGAAAGTTACTTAGTCCCCATCCCTAATCAAAACAGAAAAGAAAAAAAGACTGCTAGTGAACACTTTATTTGGAGCACTTTGAAAGGTGTTGGTCTGAAGGCAAAGAGTGGGTCTGACGCACCCCTACCGCCACATAGGTAGTTGCAGATGCCAGAGCTTAACTCATTTTCGTCGCAACAAAGGCCAAGATCCATGCGATACGAGCAACCCCTAGCCTCACCAACTTCAAAATCAACGAGAGCTCCCCTCCAAGCTTGACCCAGCGAAACTTGAACTCAAGAGCAAGCAAGCAAGGTGGAATGGAGGTGGATTTTGTGGGTTTTTGAGGGATGGAGTGAAGTTTCAAGTGGGAAAGCAAGAGAGAGAGACGGTAGAGAGAGAGGGAGAGAGGCGTGAGGGAGAGAGAGATATAAGGAGATGAAATATTCTCCTACACACACACACACTCACTCACTAATACAAAGGTAAATCACACAGTCACCCCCTCTAGTTTCTAATCTATCACTTTAAATCCCAATTCAAACAACCACCACATTATTCGATTTTCCCCAATTTCGGCATAAATAAAACATTTCGATAATTAGAAATATACGGGTCTCTACAAGTTTTCCTGTGGAGGGGTTTTGTGCTGGGTTTAAACTTTGACATTGGGGAGCCTATATTGGTGGTTGATTCGTTGGTTTAATCAGATCAAGTTTTCACACAACTTGCACATGTCGAATGTTATTTTCTGGTCGCTCTGGGTACACAGAAATAGGGCTCATTTTGATTCTGTGATTAGTATCACTCGAGCGTCTCAGATCGGGAGACCTCTCTATAAGAAGTGCTGTGTGAGATCCTAACGGGGAGATTGATTCTGTTGTTGAGTCTACTGAGAATGTTAATGTCAAGCTTCCTTGTGCTTCTTTTTCTAATGCTGCAATCTGTGCTAATGAGGGTAGGGTTAGAATCGTGGGTGATGGTGCTTGGCAGAAAGAGTCTCTCAAAGCAGCGGCAGCTTGGGTAGCTTTCGACGAAGGAAGTCAGGAAATTGGCTTGAACGAGATGGTTTTGTTTATTTGTCCAGTCGTCAACAATGGCGGAAGCTAGAGCTTGTTTGGATACACTTCAATGGTGTATTCGGAATAACCATTACTCAGGTGTCTATTGTTACAGACGCTTTACTTTTAGTAGTACATGCTGTCCAGGGGTCAAGTGCAGTGGAGTCATGGTTAGAGTTTTTGATATCTGATACTGTACTATTAAGTGGGCATGTAATCTTTAGCTAATGTTTTTTATTTCGAAAGTTCGTCGGAATGTTTGTACATAGCCAAAGCAGCCATTGCTCTGGGTCCGGTTTACTAATCTTGTGTTTTCTGTTTGGTTATTAATGAATATTATTCCCTTGAGGGAAAAAAAAAAGGCCTAGTAGTTTTGAAAATTTTATGCATGCTTATAGTCGTTCTAATTAGAGACCAAAAAACAAAAAGATTGCGCCAACAAATTTCTAAGGACATGAATTTTTGATGGCAAAAGAAGTATTTTCATACAATAAACCTATACCTGCAGAACTTAGCTTGTATATTTAGAGCCAAAATTTTGGTTTTAATCGCAAACCAAGCGCTGCTACTTTCTAAACTAGGTAATTTAACGTTCTCTTTACTGTAACATTCTCTCTACTGTAAATCTCACATTTTTTCACCACAGATGAAGAGGTTTGGTAAGAAACTATAGTAGTACTTTTTTTTTTTTTTTCAACGGTCAGGGTATCAAGGCCAGCTTATTCGCACCGGATCCGGGGACTGTGTTGCGCAGCTCCGTGTTTCGTATCCATTAGGATTCATTTTTTTAAAAGTTATATGTATTCTGATGAGGCACTTAATGATATTTGATCGAATAGTACTTGACAAGCTCTACACAGTGGACGTCTCCGATCGTCGGACCGATGTCGGCAAGGTTGTGCAGCACAATCCCCGGATCCATTCGCACCTCAACGAATCTCTTTTAAATAAGACAATTTTGATACTTTTGACTAAAATTTAGGGAATCATACTCGAAATTTGGTGGAAAAATGGAAAATGGTTGAAGTGAGAAGATTTTCAGTGCCGGATAGATATATCTCACGTGATGCCCGCTCAGCACTTCTGAGTCGTTCGATGCATTTTTAGACGGCTTAGATTAAAATATTTTCTCTCCTTTTTTTGTCTCCAAAATCCGAGTCGTCTAAAATCGCATCGAGCGGCTCAGATGTGTCGAATAAGGACCACATGTTATTCACTTGGCGCTGAAAAATTTCTCGAAACGTAGAGTTAGAATTAGAGTCCTGGGTTAGAGTTGACATGAATAGTAAAGTTTCCAAATCTTCTTTTCGAATAAGGCAAATGCTAATCGGTGCAATGTTGCACCGGATATGTGGGTCCAATTGGATAGCTTTCCAATTCTCTCCGTACTGGATAATGACGTCACAAAGACTTCTAACATGTTTTACAAATTTACTCTTAGTTTTGTAACTAATAACAAATAACCAATAACTGAATCAGAAAAAGTAATGTGCGCCATTCCCCAAGCATTCCCCCCCTTTTTTTCCTCTTTAAATACCTCTTTAGTGCAAGTTTACCAATTAAAAGGTAAAAATGCTAGTAAATAGTACATTTTTTTTTATTTTACCTACTCATATCTCCTTCAACATTACATCAATACTCTCTAGTTTATCTATCATTTATTAGAATACTAATTCTTTTTTGGAGAGAGAGAGAGAAGGGGGGGAAGTGATAGGGAAGAGAGAGAAAAGAAATAATATTTTAATGAGTGCATGGTAAGTAGTTGTTCGGTACATTTACCTAACAGTTTTTAGAAAGGCAAACTAGCTTCTCTTTTGCAGAAGCTGGTGTAGACTGGTTTTGACCTCTTAATGAGGTAAAATAGCTTCAAAAGCTTCTTTTGCTCAACTGATAAACTTGCTCTTAGACACCATAGGCATCACATACATTTCTTTTTCACCTTTTCTTCTAAACTCTCTGTTTCTCCATCTCCTAAACTTGTTTTGATCGACTGGAATGCCGGAGAGCTCTCTATTACACTTGAGGTAATTCAAAAACTCTTGATTAACCCCTTCTACATGGGTCCTTTTTTCCCTCGTTTTGTCCTTCCCCCTTGATTAACTCTTGAAATGTAGTAGGAACATGATGGTTTATGGAATTTTTGGCGTTGTTCGAGTTCTCACTTAATTATGCACTTACGAGTTGATTTATTTTGTGGCTTTTGGTGTTTAGGCATTTATATTCACTTTTGGTGTTGTTCAAGTTCTAAAATACAAGATATTTGGGTTCAGGTGTAGTTCATCTGATTTGTGTACATTTGGCTTGGAAACTCTGACTTGGACTTATCAACCACCTCAAAAAGAAATGCGGTTGTGCTACTCGTTAGCCAGACCGGCGATACAAGTTAGACTCGCATAACTCAATAAGAACTCGTATAACGGTTTAACTTTTCGTGTCGACCTGTTAACATGAAATGACGCGAATAGAATACAACTCGTGATAATTAGCTTGTCGAGACAAACTAATAATTCACAAACTTTTACGCAAAAATTTAAAAATTGTAAAACTAATAAATATGAAAAAATTTAAATAAAGACAAAATAAAATGCCAAGTTGATTTTTTTTAAAGGGAACTAGCTTGTTCGTTTTGGGTTTTGAATGAAGTTTGAGTGGAGAGAAATAAATACAAAAATGTATGAAAAACCGACGCCATAGTTTTGCAGCCCCAAACCGAAAAAATAAAAGGGTAAAAGACATGTCAATCCCAAAAGAAAAGGTAAAGACGGATGCCAATAAAAAAAATAAAAAAAGAAGAAGGTAAAAATTGTAAGCAGAAAAGGTAACCATTGTTTGAGGGCAAAGTTGTTAATTAAAAATACATTGATATTTGATAGACACGTGGCCAGTCCTTTCTCCCTTGATTGAGAACTGAGAAGTTGATGTACTTTATGATCTGAAAAAGTAAAAACAGTCAGAGTTTTGAAAAATTAACCGGTAGAAAGTAGCTCTGATTCGCCGGACCGTTCAAATAAATGGATTATTTTGATCGTCTCATCTATCACGAATACACTGTACTGTCATGAAAATATTTTAGTTATGCCGTGGAAGAAGAAGAGGAGAGAGAGAGAGATGGACAGTATCCTGTGCGACGAGCTCCTGGAAGAACTCCTCCGCCGCCTCCCACCGCGTTTAACTCTTTCGTTCTCCACCGCCGACGTCTCCCTCGTCTCCAAGCGGTGGCTCCGCCTCTACCGCTCTACCAAGTCCCACCTGTGTCTGCGCCTCTCCCCTGACAACGGTATCTCCTCACTTCCCTCACCTCTCCTTCCTCTATATCATCATCGACCGCGGCCACGACGACGTTGAAGTCTCGAATTTTTCCGATCAGATCCTTCTCTCCGTTGCCTCGTCCTGTCCCAAGCTGACAGATCTCAATCTCCTCCATGGGCCAGTCTCTCTCTTCCCTCTGCTTTCTCTCTCTACCTCATGCCGTCACCTCACCTCCCTCAGAATCTCCCTATCTAGACCTATCTCTTTCCACTGGCTTCTCTTCTTACACTCTCTTATAAAACTCTCCGTCGTTTTCACCCCTGTCCCGGGCGAATTCGCACGAGTCGATACTTCGAAACGTAACTTCAACGCTGAGTTGAAATTAAAAACCCTAGTTTTGGATGGGATTCGAAGCGGCGATTATGGTTTTGATTCGCTGTGGAAAAGTTGCAAAAATCTTAAGAGACTGGAGCTGTATCGCTGCGAAGGAATCGGTGATGATTCGTTGGTTTCATCGTTTGTTGATTGCTTCAACAGCCTCCAAGAAGTGGAATTGAGGCGGTGTGGATCCATTGTTAAAGATATTTTAATGAGATTGGAAGAGAATTGTACATCTCTGAACTCTCTGTTAATCCATGACAAAGGTAGCAGAGAGGGTTTGTTTCATTTCATTACCAACAGCCGTTGTAAATTGCAAACACTCGATTTACGTTTACCTCTTGACCTCGAAGACAATCACTTATTGGCTGTGGCTGAGAAGTTCAGGGGTTTGTCGTCTCTTCAGTTATCATGTTGTTTTCATGTTACTGCTGAAGGGCTTAGGACTATGGCGTTGGCCATGAGTAATGAGCTTGAAGAATTGGCTTTGGTAAATTGCGACTTGGAACCTGGGTTGTTGACCACTCTAGGACAGAAGTTTCGAAATTTGAGGAAGTTGGACTTGTCTTATAATGAGATGTTGGAGGACGAGTTCATATCGATGCTGGCGTCATGTAATAGTTTGTGGGGATTGAGTGTGAGGGGTTGTGAAGGATTGACAGATGCATCCTTGGTTTCAATGTTTAAGACCTGTAAGCAGTTGGAGACTGTAGATATAATGAACTGTCCTGGGATTGGGGCAGAGGCTGTTAAGGTATTTGTTTTGAATTGTCTGCAGTTGAGAGCGTTATATGTTGAAGAGAGCAAGGTTTCAGATGTTTCTAGGTCTTATTCTTCGAAGAAATTCATTGTGGTTCTTGCTGTTTGATGTTGGACAAGGTCCATTTGTTTTTCTTTAGAGTTGTGGATCATTGCAGGTATATTTCTCTTTACATTTTATTGGGAAATTGAAAATGTTTCAAATAAGAATGTACCAAAACTGGATACTCCAATAATGTACACCTCATGATTTATGCTGCGGTGCTCTTCTTTAACATATTATTGCAGCAGTTGTTATATTCTCCCTGTCCTCTTTATTTACATTCGCTTCAATTCTACTTGTTTAAGGCTATGGGTTGTGTTTGACTGTTATAGCTTAGAATGTGCATGTATCTATTTTGGAGCGGCATATTTGCATTTCCTCTTCATTTCTTATCGTTTTGACCAGTGATTATTGTGTTGGACAAGCTTGGTCCTTGAGTTATGAGAGTAAGTGATGCTTTTCATTATGTTCTAGTTCTAGCTAGTCCATTTTACTGGGTGTTTGATGCAACTATGGAATTGTTTTGGGAATATTGATGGTGATCTTAGCCTTCTTTGCTCAGCTGATACAATCCTAATGGAGATGGAACATAACAATGTTATTTTTCATTTTGTGGAGCAGAATTAATGGTACCAGCTTCGTTTTGAGTTTGTCTTCGAGAAAAAGACTTGGTTGATGTGGTACCTTCATTGTGAGAGGCGATGGATACTGAGAATTAACATCTTGGACGTGGTGGATGCAGAATACAGCACTTCTATGTAACAGCCAACTGTACCTGTTGATCCTAGAACTAGACCCCGGGCCTGGACACCTTATGCATGGCTGAGGCTTCTCAGCAGCATGTACTATTTCGAGAAACAATGTGGTCTAGATCTTCTACGAAGATTTCCCATAGAGCTGTTTTTTTTTTCCTCATCTAAGATTAAGTCACTTTATGCCAAGATCGCCTAAAAGTGCACAAGGATTTTATGCCATAATGTTTTTGGGAACAGCCTCACCCCCAGAACACAACCATCACCCCCAAATCGTTTTAGACAGAATGGGTCGTTATGGTAATCTGGTGTCATTTGGTGCCATCTGCTGGAGTGACGTTGAAGGGGTGCACCTTTGTTGCATTGATGCTGCAATTGTTTGTTGGCTGGTCAGCTTCATCTTTATTTACTTTTTTTTTTCCGAATAACTTCATCTTCATTTACGGAACGTTTAATTGTTAATTTCAAGACAACTTGTAAAATATTATTGTCAGAATTTGCCTCTTTATCTTTTTTTCAAGCTGTAAATTAGCATATGACTGATTTGAGCATCTCTTTTAACCTCTTCAATTTAGTATTGTTCCCTTGGACTAGCTCCCTTGCACAATGAGATGAAAGTGATAATTACTGTCCAATTCGAACCAGTTCATTTGGTTAGTACTTCGGTGGGGTTCACAAAAGAAGCTCCATTGTGGCATGCAAGACGTTTTAAAATGAAGTTTGAGGATCGTGGCACAGTTTTGCAATGCGGTGGTGATGAAAGAAGGCTAACATTGCTGGCTCCTCTCTCCTTATTCCTTGGTACCCAACATTGCTGGCTCCTCTCTCAACATTTCTCTCCCAATATCGGATTTGGATGCATTTCTCGCTCCTCTCTCAATGTTTTTCTCCCAGTATCAGATTTGGATAAGAGTTTTTACCCTGTTAGGGTCAGGGAAATGAAAGGAAAATTAAAAAATTTTCTCTATTATTATTTGGTTGGAAAAGGAAAAGAGAATAAAATAAAGATTTCAAGATAATGAATACAGTAGTAAATTTTCCCTCCTATTTTTCTTTCATCTTTCTTCTCTTTTATTTTCCTTTCCTTTCCATAGCTTTCAAACGGAGGCTTATTAGATTTTGGAGAAAATTTTTAAAGAGTAAAAAGTGGAGAGAGAATGAAAATTTACTGAAAAACTGGGCGCAGGATTTTTGATTCACTTAAGCTGTTTGTCTTTGTGGATCTACAATGCAGACTTCTCACCCCTCACCAGAAGAGTTTCTTTGAACCCTAAAACAAAACCCGAAGAGAGAGAGAGAGAGAGATGGACAGTGTCCTCTGCGACGAGCTCCTGGAAGAAGTCCTTTGCCGCCTCCCTTGGGGTCCCTTTTTTGCCCCCTCCATCGCCGTCGTCTCCCTCGTCTCCAAGCGGTGGCTCCGCCTCTACCGCTCTACCAAGTCTCACCTCTTTCTCCGCCTCTCCCCTGACAACGGTATCTCCTCTTTCCTCTCTCACTTCCCTCACCTCTCCTTCCTCCATACCATCATCGATCGCTGCCACGACAACGTCAACGTCTCGAATTTTCCCGATCAGATCCTCCTCTCCGTCGCCTCGTCTTGTCCCAAGCTGAAAGGTTTCCATCTCCTCCATGGGCCAGTCTCTCTCTTCCCTCTGCTTTCTCTCTCTACCTCATGCCCTCTCCTCACCTCCCTCAGCATCTCCCTATCTAGACCCATCTCTTTCCACTGGCTTGTCTTCTTACACTCTCTTAAAAAACTCACCGTCGATTTCAACCCCGTCCCAGGCGAATTCGAACAAGTCGATACTTCGAAACGCAACTTCGAGGCTGAGCTGAAATTGGAAACCCTAGTTTTGGATGGGATTCGACGCGGCGATTACGGGTTTGATTCGCTATGGAAAAGTTGCAAAAACCTTAAGAGATTGGAGCTGTACCACTGCGAAGGAATCGGCGATGATTCGTCAGTTTCATCGTTTGTTAATTGCTTCAACGGCCTCCAAGAAGTGGAATTGAGGTGGTGTGGATCCATAGTTGATGATATTTTAATGAGATTGGTAGAGAATTGTACATCTCTGAACTCTCTGTTAATCCACGACGGAGGTAGCAGAGAGGGTTTGTTTCATTTCATTACTCAGAGCCGTTGTAAGTTGCAAAAACTCGATTTATGTATACCTCTTGACCTTGAAGACAATCACTTATTGGCAGTGGCTGAGAAGTTCAGGGGTTTGTCGTCTCTTCGGTTATCTAGTTGTTTTCGTGTTACTGCTGAAGGGCTTAGGACCATGGCGTTAGCCATGAGTAATGAGCTTGAAGAATTGGCTTTGGTAAATTGCAACTTGGAACCTGGGTTGTTGACCACTCTAGGACAGAAGTTTCGAAATTTGAGGAAGTTGGACTTGTCTTATAATGAGATGGTGGCGGATGAAGAGTTTATATCGATGCTTGTGTCATGTAATTGTTTGAGGGACTTGAAGGTGAGGGTGTGTGAAGGATTGACAGATGCATCCTTGGTTTCAATGTTTAAGAGCTGTAAGCAGTTGGAGTATGTAGATATAATGAATTGTCCTGGGATTGGGGCAGAGGCTGTTGAGTTATTTGTTTTGAATTGTCTTTAGTTGGGTGTGTTATATGTTGAAGAGAGCAAGGTTTCAGATGTTTCCAGGTCTTGGTCTTCGAAGAAATTCATTGCAGTTGTTGCCGTTTGATGTTAAAAAAGGGTCATTTCTTTTTCTCTTTAGAGGTTGCAGATCAATGCAGGTATATTTCTCTTTACATTTTTATTGGTACACTGAAAATGCTTCTAATAAGAATGTACCAAAACTGGATTCTCCAATGATGTGCATTTTTTGATTTATGCCGCAGTGCTCTTTTTTAACATAATATTGCTGCTGTTGCTTTATTCCCCGTCATTTTTTTTACAATCGCCTCAATTTCTACTTGTTTTAAGACTATGGGTTTTGTCTGTTATAACTTAGAATGTGCATGTATCTATGTTGGAGCGTCAAAGTAGCATTTTGTCATCATTGCTTAATTCTTTTGACCAAGGATTATAGCGTTGGACAAGTTTAGTCCTTAGTCCCTTAACTCTTAGTCACTTCAAAAAAGGAAAAAAAAAACCCCTAATGATCGTTATTTACATGTTGGCAGTAGTAAAAGTAAAGCAAGAGGGGGCGAGAAGTGTATCACATGAAAAAGGCAACTGGTGACGAACTGTTTTTGTTTAAAAGTTGTTGCTATTAAGAATATAAACTCTGGTTTCATTAGTATTGGTAACGAAGAGTCGAAGAGTATAATTAACCCCTTTTTTATTACAAGAGGGTGATTGTTAGAATCAATTTTGGAGAGAATTGTTTACAACAATACCTTTTTGGTTATTTTGATCTTCAATAAAACGTTCATCGAATAAAAAAACATCTCCATCTTGGTATATGCTACTCTCTTGGTTAATTAGTGAATCAACACATTATTTCCCCCCCCCCTAAGTTGGTGATCGTATAATCCCAGTTAAAACAGCTCTCAAGGCTGGGGGCACTCATGTTGAGGTCATGTGCCCCAGGTGTGGGGTAAGTTAGGAATCAATTGAACATCTTGCTTTTAATTGTGAGTAATCCAAGCATGTGTGGAGGGGTTTTGTGCCGGGTTTAAACTTTGACATTGGGGAGCCTATATTGGTGGTTGAATAGTTGGTTTAGCCAGATCAAGTGTTCACACAACGTGCATATGTCGAATGCTATTCTATGGTCGCTTTGGGTACACAGAAATAGGGCTTATTTTGATTCTGTGATATATCACCCACGCGATACAATTAAGCTCAATCTTGACGTTGCATAAGAAGTGCTATGTGTGATCTTAACGGGGAGATTGATTCTGTTGTTGAGTCTGCTGGGAATGTTAATGCTAAGCTTCCTTGTGCTTGTTTTTCTGACACTGCAATCGGTG
The DNA here is from genome assembly GCA_019656295.1 of Rhododendron mucronatum var. ripense. Taxonomy (NCBI): domain Eukaryota; kingdom Viridiplantae; phylum Streptophyta; class Magnoliopsida; order Ericales; family Ericaceae; genus Rhododendron; species Rhododendron mucronatum. Next base: position 1,291,156 of record BPLT01000032.1, on the reverse strand, counting down.
CTAATGAAGGTAGGGTTAGAATTATGAGCGATGGTGCCTGGCAGAAAGAGTCTCAAAGCAGCGGCAGCTTGGGTAGGCATTCGACGAAGGAAATCAGTAAATTGGCTGTAACGAGATTGTTTTGTTTGTCGTCTGATGGCGGAAGTTGGAGCTTGTTTGGATGCACTCCAATGGTGTATTCGGAATAACCATTACTCAGGTGTCTATGCTCTCCAGGGGTCAAGTGCAGTGGCGCCATGGTTAGCTAATTTTTTTTTTTTTTTTCGAAAGTTCATGGGAATGTTTATATCCTTGGCACACAATCTAGCCAAAGCAGCCATTGCTATGGGGGTGCTAATCTTTTACTCCTATCTGTACGGTTATTAATGAGTATTGTTCCCTAGAGAAAAAACAGACCCATAGTAGTTAGTGACCAAAAAACAGAAGATTGCGCCGACAAATATCTAAGTACATGAATTTCTGATGGCAAAAGAAATATATTAAACCTGTGCGTTTGAAACGTTAGAAATTTGTTTGCAAACTTGGATTTGGTTGGATAAGGTTCAGGTTCAGGTTCATTGTGTCTAAACATACTCATAACACTAGTCACATGAGCTAACGATATTGGCGTGGTGCAACGGCAAATATGCACTGACGGAGGCGACGTAGTATCACACATGCACTTTCATTTTTTCTTGTTAAAAAAAAAAAAACAATGTACTACTACTAGATGTTGCATGTTGTCATCTAACTATTGAATTGGTTTGGTTATGCTCCCCCTCAACATTTCTCTTCTACTTTCTCTCCTGCTATCTTCGAGAATAATTTTGTTCACCCTCGTAACGTCTCTAGGGTGAACAAAATTATTCTCTCTATCTTCCCTTGTAAACTTTGGGAACATAATATTTCTGCAGAAAACCTTTTATTTTTTGTACTTGGCTTTATACCAAAATACTATATAACAATAAATAATTATAGATTAAATAGTTATAAATAGTAAACAAATAAACTTAAATAGTTAATACACAATTTGGAGATCCACGAATTAATGATGATAAGGCCGCTTTGGCCTAACTTTCTAGGAGCTTTTTGGCACTTTTTTTTAATTATTTTTTCTTAACTTTTGCACAATTTGGGTCAAGTTTTTAAATAATTTTTTTTTTGTCCCGGCTAGAATTTTTTCAATATTTAAAATGCATACGAACTTTTTTCGAAAAGGTAACAAAAAAAGTTGTAAGAGCATATCTAGCAAAGTTTACAAAAACTTGCTTTAAAACTGTATTTTGCTACCTTTTTACAAATTTGAAGGGTGAGTTATCAGGTGTGCAGCTCAGCAGACTCTATACATTTATTTATTTTTATTATTTTATGTCTTTAAAAATTTAAGAACAAATTGACCCCTTTTTTTTTTTTTTAATAGTACCACCACATCCACTTCACTCTTCAGTGACAAGTGCAGCAATTGTTATAACATAATAAACCCTAGAGTTTTACCAACTTCTCAAATCAAACCCAGCATTCTTACTTTGGACAACTACAACCCTATAGCTGTTTTTCAAGCTATCCTCGTCAGTTCCCTAACAACAGTTATTGCCTTTGAGCTCGAAAACCCCATCCAAAGGTGCTTTTAGGGTTTCGATCGATCGAGAGAGAGAGAGAGATGGACGGAATCCTCTGCGACGAGCTTCTAGAAGAAGTCCTCTGCCGCTTCCCTTTTTGCTCCACCGCGCTGTCTCCCTCGTCTCCAAGCGGTGGCTCCGCCTCCACCGCTCTTCCAAAATCTGCATTTTTCTCCGCCTCTCCCCTGACAACTGTAAGCCCCCCTCCCTCTCCTCTTTCCTCTCACACTTCCCTCGTCTCTCCCTCTTCTTTATCACCATCGACGGCGGCGAAGGGGACGTCTCGAGTTTCCCCGATCAGATCCTTCTCTCCGTCGCCTCGTCCTGTCCCAAGCTGAGAGCTCTCACCCTCAAGTCTGAGCCAGTCTCTCTCTTCCCTCTGCTTTCTCTCTCTACCTCATGCCCTCACCTCACCTCTCTCAACATCGCCCTATCGAGACCTTTCTCTTTCCACTGGCTTGTCTTCTTACACTCTCTTAAGAAACTCACTGTCGTTTTCAACCCCGTACCGGGCGAATTCGAACAAGTCGATGCTTCGAAAGGTAACTTCAACGCTGAGCTGAAATTAGAAACCCTAGTTTTGGATGGGATTCGACACGGCGATTACGGTTTCGATTCGCTGTGGAAAAGCTGTAAAAATCTTAAGAGACTGGAGCTGTATCGCTGCGAAGGAATTGGCGATGATTCCTCGGTTTCATCGTTTGTGAATTGCTTCAAGGATCTCCAAGAATTGGAATTAAGGATTTGTGGATCAATCGTTAATGATATTTTGTCGAGTTTAGTGGAGCATTGTACGTCTCTGAACTCTCTGTTAATCCATGACTACGTCGAAGGTAGCGGAGAGGGTTTGCTTCAATTCATTACTCGGAGCCATTGTATTCTTCGGAAACTCGATTTATGTTTACCTTTCGACCTCGAAAACAATCACTTATTGGCGGTGGCTGAGAGGTTCAGCGCTTTGTCGAGTCTTCGGTTACGTAGTTGTTTTCTTGTTACTGGTGATGGGCTTAAGACGATGGTGTTAGCCTTGAGTAATAAACTTGAAGAATTGGCTTTGGTACATTGCAAAGTGGAACCCGGTTTGGTGACAACTTTAGGACAGAGTTTTAGAAAATTGAGGAGGTTGGACTTGTCTCATAATGAAATGTTGGTGGATAAAGAGTTTATATCGATGCTTGTGTCGTGTAATTGTTTGAGGGAATTGATCGTGAGGGGATGTGAAGGATTGACAAATGCATCCTTGGTTTCGATGTTTAAGAGCTGTAAGCAGTTGGAGATTGTAGATATAATGAATTGTCCTGGAATTGGGGTAGAGGCAGTTGAGTTATTTGTTTTGAATTGTCTGCAATTGAGGATGTTATTTGTTGAAGAGAGCAAGATTTCAGATGTTTCCAGGTCTTGGTCTTTGAAGAAGTTCATTGTGGTTCTTGCTGCTTAACCTAATATTGGGGCAGTTTTTTATATTCCCCTGGTCATAATATTGTGGTTCGCTTCAATTTCTACTTGTTTTAAGACTGTTTGTTATAACTTAGAATGTGGTATGTATCTATGTTGGAGCAGAAAATTAGCATTTTGTCATTATTTTTTTAAATCTTTTTTTACTAAGGATTATAGCGTTGGACAAGCTTAGTCCTTCAGTCATGAGAGGATTTGATGCTTTCCATTATGTTGTAGTTCTAGCTAAGTCCATTTGACTGGGTGTTTTATGCAACTATGGAATTGTTTTGCAGACAGTGAAAGTGATCTTAGCCTTCTCTGCTCAGCTTATATGAGAGCTTACATCTTTATTTCTCATTGCATGAACTAATTGGTTGTTCTTTTCTTGGATATGACTAGTGCTGTACCTCTGCTGCTTTGCCAACATATTTCACAATTGTTATATTGGCCAGTTCGCCTTGATTTTCATTTTCTCCCTGACTACTTGAGTTAAAAGTAGCACTGTTATTCTATTTGATGGTGCGGAAATAGTTGTAGCAGGTGTTTAGAGATTGACTTTGTTGATGTGGTACTTTGATTGTGAGAGGGAGGCTTATAATAACAATCAAATCTACCTAGTTATCCTAGAATTAAACCCGGGCCCCTTGTGCATTGCTAAGGCTACCCTGGGACCATGTACTCTTTGAGATAGCATGTGGTCTTCTATGCCTTTTTCAAAGCACCTTTTTTCACACAGGCATAGAGCAAATTTTCCCTTCTGATCTTGAATTGGACAATTTCTGCCACGACGGCCTACAAGCAACTTGTGATTTTCTGCCATATTCTTCCGGAGAAACCTGCACCTCAGTGTATTTTTGTAGCTGCATTGACAATCTATTTGAGTGGAAGTTCTAACATGTTAGTGGAAAGTTACTTAGCCCCCACCTCCAACAAAGAAAAAAGAATGCTAGTGAACAATTTATTTGGAGCACTTTGAAAGGTGTTGGTCTGAAGGCAAAGAGCGGGTCTGATGCATAGCCCAACGCCCCAACTACATTTGCTGGTAGTTAAAGACCCTTAGAAGGGGTGAAGCTTAACTCATTTTTGTCACAACTACATTTGGGGAACAGTGGCTGTTTCTCACGATGGTCTTGTGTGACCTTCAAAGAATGCTAGCGAACAATTTATTTGGAGCACTTTGAAAGGTGTTGGTCTGGAGGCAAAGAGCGGGTCTGATGCTTAGCCCCACGCCCCAACTACCTTTGCAGGTATTTATAGACGCTTAGGAGGGGTGAAGCTTAACTCATTCTCGTGACAACTACATTTGGGGAACAGTGGTGTTTCTCCCGATGGTATTGTGTGAAATTCATGTTGCATGGTTCATCGTCTTGTTCGATGAATGAAATGAATAGAACACGACTGAACCATAGATGAATGTGGAAACATATTGATGTACACCTTAAGGCTTTGGGTTTTTATTAGCTACCCAACCTGGGCAAATTGAAGGTGAGCGAAAGGAAACTAGATGTCTGCATAATTTGAAGAACCATCGTAAATTGAGGGGCAGTTTGTTTTCTATATGAGCATTATATTGAGTTATATAGTCAAGAAGACTACTATATTTGGTAGTTGGTTAAAATGTTTACAGGTCGGATTAAATGTCCTTTCGTTGTATATCTCAAAAAGTGCGAGTATTAGTCTAAAAAACACGGACATGGCTGAAGACATGGACATGGATACGGGACACAGCAATTCTCATAAAATAGGGACACTGACATGGGACACGTTATTTTTTTATATATAATTTGTTTTAGTTATGCGAACGTATATTAATATAGCTCTAAATGTTATGGTAAGTCAATACACACATACGTTTTATAATATACTTTTGCCATAATACTTTTTGAAGTTATAAATATTTCACCTTAAAAAGCTTTTAAATTATAAAAAAATCACCATAAAAATATAAATAATTAAATGAACATGCAAGTGGTGTGGCGTGTAATGTATGTGTTCCCATGTCCCCAGTGTATCGCATGTCCCTAAAGTGTCCGACATGGATATGGTGACCTCTCGGTGCTTCATAAGTTTTAGTGTATCATGGAACATGTGGTGTTATTAATCTCATTAGTCATTACTATTAAGCCCATGACATTACATATATAGGGATATATACCTTCACTATCTGTCACTTCAAACCAATAAACCCTAAAAGTTTAGGACATCCAATTAAGCAGTGAGTTTTTCGTTTAAAGAAGTAGTGAGCTCATCACTTGGGCCTTGTTCTGCGAAGGTTCTTATTTTTGAAGTATTTATTTCCCGCTTTATGAGATAGGTCATTCTCTCACAATACATCACCTTTAATTCAAAAAATAAGAACTTATTTGAAATAGGTACTTATTTGAGTTAGTGGAACACACCCTTAGAGTTGCTGCTAGAGTAGTTGTTAATTTTACGGAAAATGTCAAGTTTATTGTAGTAGCTATTATGTTCTTTGGACTTGAGTCTACAACCTGCACTCAACAAGCGGAACGGTCACCTTCTGCTATGATACATCAGCATTGCTTCAACGGCCTCCAAGAAGTGGAATTGAGGTGGTATGGATCCATTGTTAATGATATTCTAATGAGATTGGTAGTGAATTGTACATCTCTTAACTCCCTGTTAATCCACAACGAGGGTAGCAAAAAGGTTTGGCTTCAATTCATTACTCACAGCCGCTGTAATTTGTGGAAACTCGATTTATGCTTACTTCATGACCTCGAAGACAATCACTTATTGGCCGTGGCTGAGAAGTTCAGGGGGTTGTTGTCTCTTCGGTTCAATAGTTGTTTTCTTGTTACTCCTGAAGGGCGTAAGACCATGGTGTTAGCCATGAGTAATAAGCTTGAAGAATTGGCTATGATAAATTGCAAAGTGGAACCAGGGTTATTGACGACTTTAGGACAGTGTTATATATTTGAGGAAGTTGGACTTGTCTTTTAATAATAATGTGGCGGATAAAAAGTTTATATCGATGCTTGTGTCGTGTAACTGTTTGGGGGAAGTGAAGGTGAGGGGGTGTAAAGGATTGAATAATGCATCTGTGGTTTTGATGTTTAAGAGCTGTAAGTTGGAGAGTGTAGATATAATGTACTGTTGTTGGATCGACGTAGAGGCTGTTGAGTTACTTGTTTGGAATTGTCTGTGGTTGAGAAAGATACATGTTGAAGAGAGCATGCTTTCAGAGGTTTCTAGGTCGTGGGCTTTGAACAAGTTAGTCAAAGTTGTTCTTTGATTGATGATTTGGATGGGGGAGAACATATGAAGGGCCAGTTATCTTTGTTTAGAGTTGCAAATCAATGCTGGTAAATATATCCGTACAATCGTACATTATCATTGTTTAACTGTAATCTTTCTGATAAGCATGTACGAAAAGTGGATACACCAATAACGAACAATTCATAAATTTATATAACTATTATTTGCTGTGATTTTTGCTGCAGTGCTTTAATGGCTTTATGTTTTGGCAGGGTTATATTCCCCTTGTCCTCTTGTCGTCTACATATGTTTCGATTGTACCTGTTTTAAGACTATGGGTTGTGCCTGTTAGAAGTTAGGATATGCATATATTTTTGTTGGACCAGCGAATTAGCATTTGGTCACCTTTTCCTGTCCTTTTATTAATGACAGTGGCGTCGGACAAGCGTAGTCCTTTGGTTATGAGAGGAATTGGTGCATTTCAGTGTATTGTAGAGCTAACTAGTCCATTTTACCGGATGTTTTATGCAACTGTGGAATTGTTTTGCGGATAGTGACAGTGATCTTAGCCTCTCTGCTCAGCTGATATGGGTGCTTTTTGTGTAAACCAATTTGTTGTTCTCTTCTTTGCTATGATTAATGCTGTTCCACTGCTGCTAGGAAGTTTTAGATAACAATCATAACGGAGATGGAGGTTTTACAATGAAGTTTTAGATTCTCACGAGGGAGATGGATCGTTGCACTGTTATTCGATGTGGTGGTGAGGAAATAAGAGTTCGCGAGAATGTTTCGGAGAAAAAGGTTCTGTTTACATGGTAACTTGATAGTTCCTGCATGGGTATTGAGAAGAGACCTTGGAGAGAGTTGGTACAGAGAAACATGCACTGCAGTTTAATATTGCAGCTGCATTGTCAATTTCTTTGTTTGGAACTTCTAATGTGTTAGTGACTACCTCTTTTAACCGAGGTAAGGTTTTTAAGTATGGATATGATTCTCCTTCCTCCCTTGTTCTCCTTCCTCCCTGGCTATTCTCTATCTATTTTTTTCTCGGCGGCTACTCTCCATTTGTTGTGGTAAGTTTTCCAGTTAAGACTCAAAAGGAGACAGATTCGATAGATTAGCGTCTTTGATCTGTTTCTGATGCCTTTGATGAGAGGAAAAGGTCATAGATGGTATAAGTTTTCTTGATTTTGCCCCTCTCATTCTTATTTGTTTGTCTTCTTGTTTGCTCTCGGTGTTTGGAACTCCTTCCTTTCCCTAAAGCTGTTTTTAACTTGCAATTGCTCGACATCTTAGCAAGCATAGGAGTTCTTTAAAAAGGTCTTGGTATGAGGACACAAGTAGGACTAATACTGAGTTTGTCTTTTCATTCGGTTAATGTGCTATGTTAGTGCCCAGCTAGCTGTTGATTTTATAGGTTGCTCAACAACTGAAACAGCTTCCCCCAGAAAACCATACCTCCACCCCGAAACCTAGTATGGTCGTATCCGAACCATGTTGTAGTATTGGTTTCAAGCCAAATCTGGGAGATCAAGCGGGTCATTTGCTCCCCGGTTGATCGAACATGAACATTGGTGATGGTGTTCATGCGCAAGCGGGTCATTTGCTCCCCTGTTTTTTGGTCATTTGCCAAATCTGGGAGATCAAGCGTGAGAAATTGTTTAAGGAAGGGGATTTTGTGATGGTGTTCTTGCGCAAGGAACGGTTTCCAGTGGGGACCTATAACAAGCTGAAACCCATGAAGTATGGCCCGTATGAAGTTTTGAAGAAGATTGGTGACAATGCTTATGTGATTGATCTTCCTGATTCCATGAAGATTTCAAAGGTTTTCAATGTTGCTGATTTATCTGAGTATCATGCTGAGGAGCCGCTGTATCCAGACTTGAACTCGAGGTCGAGTTCTTTCGAAGAAGAGAGGACTGATGTAGAACACGTGGAGGCCCAATTCCATGATCAGCTGGACCGAGCCAAGCCCCGGAAATCCAAACGATGTTTAATTTCAGATTACCCAAATTGGTTAAATTCGGACGAGCTCGGAATAGGCCCAAACTTGGTGAGCTGACTTATTTTCGCGCTCCGGTCCATACTCATCAACCTTTGATGAACAGTATTTTTTGGCCTAATTCCTTCGTTAAGGCTTTCAATTGCGTTATATTGCCGTTTTAGGAAAGATTTGTTTCGTTAATAACTCCTAGATCGTAATTCCTTTTCAGTTGATTCTTTTTGGAAAAATCTTGTTTTTCTTTCCCGTTTTCAATTTTAGGAAAAGCCCCAAATTATGGGACTTTTTATTTTCCAAGTTTATTTTTAGGGTTTCTAGGATTTTCGCCTATAAAAAGGTTTGTAATTTAGGGTTTAAGCAGCTTTTTGATTAATAATATTACAGATAATTTCTCTTTCATTCTTGTGCGCAAGAATTGCTCGTTGCGACGGGTTGATTATCTCGTTTGGATTAGTACGCTAACTAATCTCTCGTGAATTCCGCTTTGTCAGACTACCTCTTTTAACCGAGTTAAGGTTTTTAAGTATGGATATGATTCTCCTTCCTCCCTGGTTCTCCTTCCTCCCTGGCTATTCTTTATCTATTTTTTTCTCGGTGGCTATTCTCCATTTGTTGTGGTAAGTTTTCCAGTTAAGACTCAAAAGGAGACAGATTCGATAGATTAGCGTCTTTGACATGTTTCTGATGCCTTTGATGAGAGGAAAAGGTCATAGATGGTATAAGTTTTATTGATTTTGCCGTCTCGTTCTTATTTGTTTGTCCGGTTGTTTGCTCTCAGTGTTTGGAACTCCTTCCTTTCCCTAAAGCTGTTTTTAACTTGCGATTGCTCGACATCTTAGCAAGCATAGGAGTTCTTTAAAAAGGTCTTGGTATGAGGACACAAGTAGGACTAATACTGAGTTTGTCTTTTCATTCGGTTAATGTGCTATGTTAGTGCCCAGCTAGCTGTTGATTTTATAGGTTTGCTCAACAACTGAAACAGCTTCCCCCAGAAAACCATACCTCCACCCCAAAACCTAGTATGGTCGTATCCGAACCATGTTGTAGTATTGGTTCCAAGCCAAATCTGGGAGATCAAGCAGGTCATTTGCACTCCGGTTGATCGAACATGAATATGTGATGCACCTAGTCTTCGCTGCAATTGAAATGAACCAAATAAATACAACATGACTGAACCGGACATGAATACGACCGTATGGTGGCGCAAGAGAGATATTTTTTTATAAACTGCTTCTTACTAGTATATTATTTCTGGAAATTTCTGAAGATCCTTGTTGATATACTTTAAGAAGCATTGTGTCTGTATTCCTATGCCCTTGTTAAGGGCGTCTCCAACCTTCACCGTATATCTCTACATCTCCATTTTCTGGAGAATGAGATGGTGATCCTCTTTCTTTTGAGGACGAAAAACACAATAGGGGTCAAGTTTATATTCACACATATTGTTGAATTAGTACCATTTGAAAGATTTTCACAATACCTTTTGAATAAGGCAAATTTTGATGGCCATGTTTGTTTAGCTTATTTAGTTTTTTTTAACTTTGTTTTTTAATCATTACCCTATATCTTTCTTCAATCATTACCCTATTTCTACAATTATTAATTTCATTTCTCTCTCTATCTCTCTCCACTCATTACCTATCTCTCCAATCATTACCCTATTTCTCTCTCCACTCACTACCAAAACTAAAATACCCAAATGTGCTAAACGAACATGGCCGATATTTTTTACTAAAATTTAGGAAATCATATTATTTGAAATTTGGTGGGAAAATGGAAAATGCTTGAGTTTTAGGGTAATCTTTTGAAAAGTAGAGGTAGAAAAAGAGTGTGAGTTTAGAGTTGATATGAATAGTACAATCTTCAAATCTCCTTTTTAAATAAAATGGATTATTTCGATCCTCTCAGCTATCAGGAATATCATGTTGTCACTGTCGTGAAAGTATTTTAGTTATACATGCTAGTATATTCTACAATGTAGGCCTATCACAAAAAAGATAAAAGTCCAAACTAGGTTATGTTTACAATGTATTACCAACGGTTGGGTCACCTAACTATTGGTTGGTTTGGTCATACTCTAAAAAAATTCAATTCAGCGTTTATTTGTAACGTTCTCTTACATAATGTGGACCTCATATAAGTGTAGGTCTAATCCCATATAAGAGAGGCATTACAAATACCCGTTGCATTGAAGATTTTCTCGTCATACTCCCTGTCTTTTATTTCTCTCCTACACTCTTCCCTTGCAAATTTCGATAAAACGCAATATGGAGAAAGTTTCATTTTTCATCATTGCTAATCTTTTCTAAATTTCTCTAATAAAAATTTTGTTTTTCGTACTTGGCTTTGATACCACACTGGAGTATATTAAAATGAATAACTCTAGGTTATACAGTTATTCATTTTGGGAACACAGTATGGAGAAAGTATTTAACAAAAAAAATAGTGGAAAGTTCGGGGGTTAATTTTGGAGGAAAATTATGGAGAATTTGGGTTGAGTTGATGTGAACAGTAAAAATATTCGAATTTACTTTTTTTTTTTAATTGAACATCACACCGCTATTAGAAAGAAGTCCAGGTTCGAGTCTCTTCTCCATAAAACTGGGTTTTGCTAGTTATAGTTTATTGGGCATTCATAAAAGAGAATAAAAAATTATCTTTCCATGAAATCGCCACCCACTATAGTCTACAATGTCGGGTTAGAGTTGACATAAATAGTAAAATCTCCAAATCTTCTTTTTAAATAATGGTTTTGCTAACCTCCGCCCACTAAGCAGAAGATAATATACATATAATTCTAAACAAGTTCGGATATTAATACATTTTCACAAAATTTAATATACATTTCTCAAATATCAATGCATCTTTTTACCTATTATTCTACCCATTTGGATGGATTTTAGAATAATCCTTTAAACTAAAATGGATTATTTCAATCCTTTCAGCTATCAAGAAAATCATAGTCACTGCGGCAAAAATATTTTAGTTATACACACTACTACGTAACAATGTAGGCCTATTAGAAGAAAGACATTACTTTAATATGGTTCATTGGGCATCTCTTTTACTTTAATATAGTTCATTGGGCATTCCTAAAAGAGAATAAAAAATTATCTTTTGTGAAATCTCCACCACGACCTTTTAGAAAGCCGGGTTAGAATTGACATAAATAATAAAATCTCCGAATTTTCTTTTTAATGAAATGGATTATTTCAATCTTTTCGGCTATAAAGAATATCATGAAGTGACGAAAGATTATCTCACCACCGCAAAGCATAGCATAGTGTAGTGAAAAAGGAAGGAGAGAGAGAGAGAGAGAGAGAGAGAGAGAAGGAGAGAAGGAGATGGACCTCTGCGACGAGCTCCTAGAAGAAGTCCTCCGCCGCCTCCCTTCATCCTCCTCCTCCGCCGATGTCTCCCTCGTCTCCAAGCGTTGGCTCCGTCTCTACCGCTCTACCAGAACCACCCTCTCGCTCCGCCTCTCCCCGGACAACTGTACGCCCCACTCCCTCTCCTCTTTCCTGTCTCTGTTCCCTAACCTCTCCTACCTCTCTGTCACCATCAACGGCCGTGACCGCGTCTCGAGTTTTCCCGATCAGATCCTTCTCTCCTTCGCCTCTTCCCGTCCCAAACTGACCGTCGCCTCTTCCTGTCCCAAGCCGGCACGTCTCTGCCTCCAACCTGAGCCAGTCTCTCACTTCCCCCTCCTTTCTCTCTCTACCTCATTCCCTCACCTCACCTCTCTCGACATCGCCTTACACAGACCCTTCAATTTCCACTGGCTCCTCTTCTTCCACTCTCTTAAGAATCTCAACGTCTCTTGTCAGTACGTATTCGAACCCGTCTATCCTGCTTGCGAGGGGAACTATGACGGTGAACTGAAATTAGAAACCCTAAGTTTCTCTGGGATTCAACGTGGTGATCACGGTCTCAATTGGCTATGGAAAAGCTGTAAAACCCTTAAGAAACTGCAGCTAACATGCTGCGGAGGAATCGGTGATGATACGTCGGGTTCATCGTTTGTTAATTGCCTCAAAGACCTCCAAGAAGTGGAATTGATTCATTGTCCTAGACCCATACGTGATGAAATTTTGTTGAAATTGGTAGATAATTGTGCGTCTTTAAGCTCTCTATTGGTAAACGATCGTTATGCTGATACAACTGGATTACGTCAATTCATTGCTCGCAGCCGTTGTAATTTGCGGAAACTCGATTTACATATATTTCCTGGCTGCCTCAGAGAGAATGACTTATTGGCCGTGGCTGAGAAGTTCACGGGTTTGTTGTCGCTTCGGTTATGTGGTTTTTCGTTTAATACTGGCGGTGAAGGGCTCAAGACTAAGATGTTAGCCATGAGTAATGAGCTTGAAGAATTGGCTTTGGTATATTGCAACTGGGAACCTGGGTTGTTGACCACTCTAGGACAGAAGTTTCGAAATTTGAAGAAGTTGGACTTGTCTTTTAATAGGTGGATGGCGGAGGAAGAGTTTATATCGATGCTTGTGTCGTGTAAATTTTTGACGGAATTGAAGTTGACGTGGTGTGAAGGTTTGACAAACGCATCTCTGGTTTCGATGTTTAAGAGCTGTAAGCAGTTGGAGAGTCTAGATATCAGGGATTGTCCCGGGATTGGGGCAGAGTCTGTCGAGTTATTTGTTTTGAATAGTTCGCGGTTGAGGCAGATAACTGTTGAAGAAAGTAAGATTTCACATGTTTCCTGGTCGTGGCTTCGAAGAAGTCGGTCGAACGGCCAGTTGTGTTTCTTCGGAGCTCCAAATCCATGTAAATTATGTTACCCTAAACCGGATACTCCAACAATGTATTCGTGAATTATTGTAACTACTATTTGCTGTGATTTATGCTGCAGTTTTTGCGGCTCCATTTACATGTTCTATAGTCAACTGACCATCCGAAATTTTCTTTTTCCTTCTCAGAATGCATGTAAAATTTTGTGTTGGTCTTACTTTGAACACTCAATCCAATTATCAATGAATACCCAACCCAAATGTTAATGAACACCCACTCCAAAAATAGCCCACAAAATACATATTAATCCGTTTGAAATTGAAAGTCTAAATTTCAATCCACTAAACCCAATTTCATCAATAACAAAATGAAAAAAGAAAATAAGAAAAGGAATGAACAAATAAAAAAAAAAAACCACACAGAAGACCTTCGACCTCGTTCCTATTTGGCTCTCTGTTTGGTACACACTAACAAGTTTGTCTCTCTCTCTCTCTCAGGTTTTGGACTTGGCCTTTTGGTAAATCCTAAGTTGTATACTTTTGATTTCTATTTGGGTTTAATTGATTTTTCTTGTAATTGTTTACGGTTTTGAGCTCCAACCTTTAAGAATATGGATAAAGATTAAATATTGAGTGTTTCTTTGTTAGTACACTTTGTTAGTAGACATTTTGACATTCATCACGTTTTGCCCTAAAAAGTAACACCACCACTATCTCTTCTAATTTCTTTACATTTGTTTTGAGTAATCTCTTTACATTTGTTTTGAGTAATTAGATTATAGATTACTAAGTTTATATAAGTTACTAAATACTAAGTAGTATTTGATTCTGTTGATAACGAGAATATTATTCAACAGTTTCAAAATATGAAAAATCGTCGAGAACAATTGTAATAGCTATTCATCATTATACTTTTCACTTCAATTTTTTTCACCACTTTTCCTATTTACCTATCGTCATTACACTTTTACTCACCAATTTTTCAAAATGGAATTTACTTTAAGGGACAAAATAGACAATGCACCAACTTTTACCCACTAATTTTACAAAATGGACATTTATTAAGGGATAACCCAAAAGAGAATACTAGACTCTAAATAAGGGATGGAGAGAGTAATATACTTTGCTATTTTTGGGTCGTATTTTAGATGGTATGTATGACTTTTTGTTTACATATATAGTTGTGGTTTCTCGAGATAGTATAGTGCAATTTTTGAACACCCTTAGAAGAATTTTTGGAGCCGCCACTGCTCCTCTTTGGCATAATGTTGCAGCAGTTGATATTTAACATTGTAAGTTTTCCTCCTGGTCCTCTTCATTTACGGTTGCTTCAGTTGTACTTGTTAAAGACTAGCCCTGTTTTGTTTGAGTTTTGAAAGAAGTTTTTAAAAGTCATGACTAGAGAGAGATAGATAAAGAAAATTTATTAAAGACTGTGCCTAGAGGTTTTGAGATCTCCAAACGAACGAGCCTGATTTTGTCGGTTAGAATATGCATGTATTTTTGTTGGAATAGGGATTTAGCATTTGGTTTTCATTTCTTATCTTTTTCTAATTAAGGATTATGGCGTTGGAGTTGGAATAGGAAAGGCTCAGCCTTTTGGTAATGAGAGGAAGTGAAGCTTTCATTATATTCTACTCCTAACTAGTTTTTTTATGAGCCAGACTACGTCCACTGCACATGTGGTGTGGTGATCGTCCACCGCACGGTTATTGGGGTCCATTTCGGATCCCACAAAAATACAGCAAAATATTCATAAATTTTAAAATAATATTTTATGGGACCATGTAAAAAATCAGCTTTAACGGATATCGGTAGATATGTTTTTTGAACTTATAGGGGCGAAAACTGCAAAACTGAGCAGTTTTGCTCCTATAAATTCAAAAAACATACCTACCGATATCCGTTAGAGCTGATTTTTTACAGGGCCCCATAAAAATATTAGTTTAAAATTTATGAATATTTTTTTGTATTTTTGTAGGGCCCAGAATGAACCCCAATAGCCGTGCGGTGGATCGTTCACCGCATTCCATGCAGTGTACCTAGTTTTTCTGTTTATTTTACTGGTTATTTTCTGCAACTATGTACGTAATTCTTTTGGGGGTTTATTCTTCTTTAAGTACGATGGTTCTATTGTTATCTTCTCCGTCATTCTCATTTACTCCAAATCTGATTTTCACATAAATTAGACTACTTTGGTCCTCTTAGCTCTTAGGAATATATCATGTAATCACTATTGGATTGGTTTGGTCATACTTGGAAAAAAAAATTCCAGTTCAACGCTTATTTCTAAGGTTCTCTTACATAATGTGAGCCCCATATAATTATAGGTCCAACCTTATGTGAGAAGAGATATTACAAATACCTGTTAAATTGAAGATTTTCTCGTCATACTTCCCATTTTTGATATTTCTCTCTTACTCTCTTCCCGTGCAAATTTCGGAAAACACAATATGGAGAAAGTTTCATTTTCATCATGACTAATGTTTTTTTAATTTCTCCAATGAAATTTTCATTTTTGGTACTTGGCTTTGATACCAAGCTAAATCAGTTACTCATTTTCGGAACACAATATGGAGAAAGTATTTAACACAAAAAATTTGAGTTGGAAGTTTGGGAGGTTAATTTTTGAGGAAAATTTTAGAGACAAAAATGGAGAAATTGGATTGAGAGTTGATGTAAATAGTAAAAATATCCGAATTTACCTGTTTTTATTGAACATCACACCTCCATTCTAAGAAAGAGGTCCAAGTTGGAGTCTCCTCTCCTCATTTTAAACCGATTTTGCTAGTTACAATTCATTGGACATTTGTAAAAGAGAAAAAAACAGATATCTTTCTATCAAATCCCCACATCGTCAGCGTTTGATTCTCGTAATTAAGTGTACATATCCCCCTCATCAAATCCTCTATGATTGTGTAGATTAGGATTAACGAATAGAAAAAAAAAAAAAAAAAAAACCCCACCACTACCATGTTGGGTTAGAGTTGACATGAATAGTACAATCTCCAAATTTTCTTTTTTTAAAAAATGGATTATTTCGATCCTTCTAACTATCAAGAATATCATGCGGTCATTGTCATGAAAATATTTTGGTCATAAGCGCGGGTATATTCAATAATGTAGGCTTATCGGAAAAAACAACAATGCTACTATCTATGTACACGTCTATCGCCCACTCTCCAATCACTCATCTCTCACGTGTGTTGGCTTTACATAGTTAATTGTGAAACGAACTCCTCAAACATATGGAAAAAAAGAGTGGACGGGTGACCGATAACCAGGAAAAAAAAATACTCCAGCAAACGCTTTAAAACCTCAAACTAAGGTGAACGAAAGACATGAGCATCATCTGCCCACAAAGCATAGCATAAGGTGGTGAAAGACGAAAAGGAGAGATACGGAAGGAGATGGACGGAGGTCTCTGCGACGAGCTACTAGAAGAAGTCCTCCGCCGCCTCCCTCGGCGGAGTCCCTTTTTTGCCTCCTCTACCGCCGATGTCTCCCTCGTCTCCAAGCGGTGGCTCCGCCTCTACCGCTCTACCAGATCCACACTCTCTCTCCGCATCTCCCCGGACGACTGTACGGCCCCCGACTCCCTCTCCTCTTTCCTGTCTCACTTCCCTTGCCTCTCCAGTCTCCTCCCTCTCTCTCACCATCGCACGGCGGGGACAGCGTCTCGAGTTTTCCCGATCAGATCCTTCTCTCCGTCGCCTCTTTCTGTCCCAAGCTCACACATCTCTGCCTCCAACCTGGGCCGGTCTCTTACTTCCCTCTCCTTTCTCTCTCTACCTCATGCCCTCACCTCACCTCTCTCGACATCGCCCTACCCAGACCCTTCTGTTCCCACTGGCTTCGCTTCTTCCGCTCTCTTAGAGCATCAACACCAGATGAGGTATATGTATAAAATTAGTTAAAATAGAGAAGTAAAACCCAAAAACAGTACTGCAACAGGTTAGCAAAACACAAATGTAAAATACAATTTCAATGGATGGGTAGCTAAAAATAGCTACGCACTATTCAACAGGTTCTCCTTTTGTATTAACTTTCTCTCTCCCTCTCTCTTTCCATTTGTACTTTAACAATGATAAAAAAAGAAGAAAAGAAAAAAAAGGAAATAAAGTAATAATATTTTAATAGAGAATATGTAAAATAGATAGTATTGGTGTGGTGTTAAAAGAGATGCGAGTAGGTAAAATGAAAAAATTGCACTGTTCACTAGTATTTTTACATAACAACTGGTAAACTTGCTCTTAAGAATCTCAACGTCTCTTTTCTCTCGGTACCCAAAGGATTCGAAACCGTCGATGCTACTTGCGAGGGGAACTTTAACGGTGAGCTGAAATTAGAAATCTTAGAGCATCTCTAATCCAATACTCTATTTGAGAGTAACAAAATACTCTATTTTATCCATAAAGTGATTTCAGAGGAAATCACTATTCATATTTACTCCTACCACAAACCCTCTATTTTTCCCTCTAAAATCACTTTAGGGAAAAGAAAAAAAAACCCTTTTTTTATACTCTATAAGGATATGGTTGGTATAAAAATTTAGTAAAAAAAGCTTACAAGAACAAAAATGTCTTTTAAAAAGGTGAATAGTATTATGGAGATGATCCTCTATATTTTTCTCTTACCCTCCAAATATAGAGGATCAAAATTCAATACTCTCAAATGAAGGAGGGTTGAGAGGATGGGTTGGAATGCTTTGATACTCTCAAATAGAGATATAGAGTATGGGTAGGAGATGCTCTTACATGTCTCTCCGATTCAACGTGGTGATTACGGTCTCAATTGGCTATGGAAAAGCTGTAAAAACCTTAGGAAACTGCAACTAAGAGCAAGTTCATCAGTGGAGAGTTATACTACCTTATAAACAGTTTCCAATTCTATTTTAGCTATCAGTTTTTTCTCTCACAACTACACCAATACTATCTATTTTACCTAACATCTATTAAAATACTATTTTCTCTTTTTTCAAAGATTACAAATATTACCTAAATAATAAGTTTACATATACATACATATATGTGTATACAATGTATTCGGTCTTCAGGCCCTCAAAACCCAATCTTCGATCTAGATGACTGCCGCCGATTGGAACTTGTTAATTGCCGTCGAAGGAGATCACGGGTTGATCGCGCTTCAAACCCAAATCGAAAGCCCAAATAAAATTGAACTTCAACCCACTGTTTTTCACTGGGAAAATCGATTTTCACTACCTCTTCTCCGTCAAAGGCTTCTCCGACGAGCTGATGAGTAACGGAAGCAGCCGGATTCGACGAATTCAGTCGACGAGCTGAAGGGTTTCGATGATAATGGGTTTCACTGGAGAAAAAAAGAGTGGAGAAAGGAGGCAGGTGAGAGAGAAAGAAACAATAAAAGAAGAAAGGTATGTGAACAGTCCGTAGGTAAAAATAGTGAAGTACTGTTCACAAATGTTTTTTGCCTCCACTTTTACCTCATCTGCTGTAGGCTACTTTTTTGTGCTTTTCTTCTCCAAAATAGCTAAAAATGCATTTTACATCTTCTGACGTACATGCTCTAAATCGCTGCGAGGGAATCGGCGATGATACATCCCGTTCGTCGTTTGTTAAGTGCCTCAAAGGCCTCCAAGAAGTGGAATTGATTTATTGTAGATATGAAATTTTGTCGAAATTGGTAAATAAGTGTGCGTCTTTAAGCTCTCTATTGGTACACGATAGTTTTGGTGGTACAAAGCGATTACGTCAATTCATTACTCACAGCCGTTGTAATTTGCGAAAACTCGATTTACGCGCACACCATGGCCTGCTCAGGGAGACAGACTTATTGGCCGACGTGGCCGTGGCTGAGAAGTTCAGGGGTTTGTTATTGCTTCGGTTACAAGGGTTTTTTTTTTTTTTTTTTTTTCTGATACTGATGAAGGGCTCAAGACGCTCAAGACTATGATGTTAGCCATGAGTAATGAGCTTGAAGAGTTGGCTTTGGTAAATTGCAACTTGGGACTTGGATTGTTGACCACTCTAGGACAGAAGTTTCGAAATTTGAGGAAGTTGGACTTGTCTTCTAATACGAGGATGCTGGTGGATAAAGAGTTTATATCGATGCTTGCGTCGTGTAATTTTTTGACGGAATTGAAGGTGAGGAGTTGTAGAGGTTTGACAAATGCATCTCGGGCTTCGATGTTTAAGAGCTGTAAGCAGTTGGAGAGTGTAGATATCATGGATTGTCCCGGGATTGGGGCAGAGTATGTTGTGTTCTTTGTTTTCAATTGTCCGCGGTTGAGACAGATATGTGTTGAAGAAAGCAAGCTTTCAGATGTTTTCAAGTCGTGGGCTTCGAAGAAGTTGGTCAAGTTGGTGTTTCATTGATGATTTGGATGGTGAAGATCAATAGATGAAGGGCCCGTTATGTTTCTTTGGAGTTGTGAATCCACGTAAATAATGTACCTAAATCGGATACTCCCACAAGGGCCCGTTATTTATTTATTTATTTTTATCAACAAAGAAGAAATTTTATTAATCAACGAACCGAAGTTACTTCTTTGGCATAATGTTTGCGGCAATTCATGATATTTCACATTATTACTTTCTCCCGTCCACTTCGTTTACGGTTGCTTCAGTTGTACTTGTTTAAAGACTATAGGTTTTGTCTGTTAAAATATAAATATGCATATATTTTTGTTGGAACAATGATTTAGCATTTGGTGGTTGTCATTGTAAGAATAAAACAAAGATGGGAAAATGTGTGTTTATTGAATAACTAAAACAATACAATGGGTCATCTATTTATACAAGAGGAAGAGACATAAGTATGGAAAGGAAATAATCCTAACTAATTACAATCAAATCGTAATCACAAAGATCGTAATAACATCGTAATCAAATCATCAGATATGATTACGATATTATTACGATATTCTAACAGCCCCCCTCAAACTCAAGGAGGTAGAGCAGAGACCAACTTGAGTTTGGAAACTAAATCATGAAAGCGTCCGGGAGGATGCGCCTTGGTGAAGATGTCGGCGGTTTGATCAGCTGAAGATACAGAAAGAAGGCAAATAGTACCACCAACCACATGCTGACGCACGAAGTGACAATCAATCTCAATGTGTTTAGTACGATCATGGAAGACATCATTATGAGCAATCTGAATAACACTGCGATTATCACAACGTAGGACTGTGGCTGACGAGTGCGTGACACCTAAATCAGTAAGCAACCAACGAAGCCAAAGAAGCTCTTGCGTAGTATCAGCAAGAGCTCGATATTCAGCCTCAGTGCTGGAACGAGCTGTAACTGTCTGCTTTTTACTGCGCCAAGAGATCAGAGAATCGCCTAGAAAGAAACAGAAGCCTGTAGTAGAACGACGATCAGTAGGATCACCAGCCCAATCAGCATCCGAATAAGCATGCAACTCAAGAGATGAGTTGGTAGAGTAATGAAGTCCATGAAACATGGTGCCCTTGATGTAACGAAGAATGCGTAGTACAGCGGCATAATGAGTGGACCGAGGGGCAGATAAAAACTGACTAACAAGATGAACAGCATAGGCTATATCCGGTCGAGTAACAGTGAGATAAACAAGACTACCAACCAGCTGGCGATAAAGTGTGGGATCAGAAAGTAATGTGCCATCTAGGGGAGTCAAGCGAGCATTGGGTTCAAGTGGAGTTGATGCCATTTTGCTATCAGTTAGACCAGCACGTGCTAGAAGGTCAGACGCATACTTAGCCTGAGAGAGATAATGTCCACTAGTATCAGAAGAGATCTCAAGACCCAGGAAGTAACTAAGAGAACCCAAATCTTTCATCTCAAAGCTTTTGCTGAGAAAAAGGTTGAGATCAGAAATACCAGCCATATCATCACCAGTAATAATCATATCATCTACATAGAGAAGAAGTAGAGTGATGCCTTGGGAAGAGTGACGTATAAAAAGCGCTGAATCATAAGGACTGGAGAAAAATCCGTATGCTTGAATGGTAGAACTGAATTTGGCAAACCAAGCGCGAGGAGCTTGCTTGAGACCATAGAGAGCACGTCGAAGTCTACAAACCTTGTGTGGAGGATGATCGTACCCCGAGGGAGGTTGCATATAAACTTCCTCAATAAGATCACCATTGAGGAAAGCATTTTTGACATCCATCTGATATAACCCCCATTTGCGAACAGTAGCAACAGCAAGTAAACTCCGAACAGAGGTAAGACGAGCAACAGGAGCAAATGTCTCTTCATAGTCAATGCCATATTCCTGCGTAAAGCCCTTAGCCACAAGACGGGCTTTATAGCGCTCGATAGAACCATCAGAGCGGGTCTTAATTTTGTAGACCCACTTAGAACCAATAGCTGTTTTGCCAGGTGGAAGATCAACCAAATCCCATGTATGAGTGTGAGTCAAAGCTTGCAATTCTGTTGCCATTGCTTGCTGCCAAACAGGATTAGTACTGGCCTCACGATAAGAGCGAGGTTCATGACGGGAAAGAACAGTAGACGAGCAAACAAAATCACGAAGGTAAGCAGGAGTTTGCCTTACCCGATCAGAATGGCGAAGAGGGACGGTAGTATCGGGATCATCATGGGTGAATGTGGAGGTAAATGGGACGGATGTTGGAAGGGATGAGTCAGGGGGTGATGGAGGCTCACCTGGAGAAGGGCTAGGAGGTGCAGGAGTAGGATCATCAGACAGAATTGGCGCCTCGAGATAGACCGTTGAAGGGAGCTCAGAAGAACCTGTATTAACATCATCAAGAAATATATCTACAGAAGGGTCAGTGAAGAAAGATGAAGTGGACATAACAGGTAAATGAAACTTAGACATGGAAGAGAACATTTTGTGTTCCCAAAATATGACGTGCCGAGAAATACGAAGACGTTGGGAAGTGGGATCCCAACATTTATAGCCTTTGTGCTCAATCGAATACCCTAAGAAACAACAAAGACGAGCGCGAGGTTCTAGCTTTGTACGCTCATGAGGTTGTAATAGAACGAAACAAGCACATCCAAAAACCTTGAGAAGACTATAGGCGGGCAATATACCATATAATCGTTCATAGGGCGATTGATTCCCAATAGTAGGGGTGGGAACACGATTAATGGTATAAACAGCGGTGAGAGCGGCTTCCCCCCAAAGTCGCTCAGGGCACGAAGCATCTATAAGAAGAGCACGAATAGTATCAAGGATGTGTCTATGTTTACGCTCAGCACGACCATTTTGTTGAGATGTGCCAGGACAAGACCTATGAGTTAAGGTGCCATTTTGACGAAGAAAGTTCAAAAAACTTGTTTCTTTATATTCCATGGCATTATCAGCACGAAAAACTTTGATTGGCCGGGAAAATTGAGTTTGAACCATTTTAGAAAAATCATAATAAATCTGTTGTAATTCAGATCTATTTTTCATGAGATATAACCATGTAAAACGAGAGTAGTCATCTACGAAAATAACAAAATATTTGGAACCGCCCATGGTGGTATTTGGGGAAGGTCCCCAGATATCAGAGTGAACTAAATCAAAAGGAGCAGAGGAAAAAGAGTCACTGTGAGGAAATGGCAGTGCTGGTTGTTTAGCAAGTTGACAAGAAAGACAATCCACATGTTCATCTTTAACAGATCCTAGGTGTCCACCTGAAACAAGGGTACGTATTCGACCGAAAGACGCATGACCTAAACGAGAATGCCAAATACTTAGAGAATTAGAAGAGTTAGACATAACCGAACATTGGGAAGGACTCACTGAAAGAGCAGGAGGTACACATTTGAAAGATAAGGACTGAGATGGAACATGAAGATTGATGAGTTCATACAAGCGTCCAACTTTACGGCCTATCCCAAGAGTTTTTCCAGTCTGAGGATCCTGCACATGACAACCAGTAGCAGAAAAGATAACATTAAGCCCAAGTTCACACAATTGACCAACAGATATTAAATTCAATGTAAGTTTAGGGATCAAATATGTATCAGATAGGGATATAGTGGACGTAGAGATATGACCGATATGGCTGACATGTATGTGAGAACCATCAGCTGTCTGAATGGCTGGAGTGTGAGAGGCATGCGATTTCGAGGAGAAAATAGTAGAATCACTGGTCATATGATTGCAACAAGCTGAATCAAAGAACCATGAGGATGTACCTGTGGCAGCAGACAAGGCAGTAGATTGCTTACCGGACTTAGATAAAATACCAGATTTGGAGAGAATGTCCGCAAATACAGATGGCAGATCACTTTTGGTGAATTGAGTTGAAGGAGGATACTGTTTGAGACCTTCCAAGATGCAGCGGAGAAATGGGGTCATATCAGATTGCTCCATGGAAAGAACCGAGATTCACCAACAAACTATACAATCAGCGGACCAATAAAAATTGTACTACGGGAGGATTTCGTGGGATCAAATCAGAGGACCAATCGTCACCATAGGAATGAGATTGGGATTAACAAGATTGGTGTGGAACAATAAGCGGTGGGTAGGCAGTGGGTGTAATGATAGGTTTGAGTTGTGATTTTGGACATTGGTTTGACTTGTGGTTTTGGACAAAGGGAGTTTGGATGCTCTTATGATCAAGATATTTGTTGGTAATTTCGGTGATTGGCAAAAGTAATTACAGTGAGAGTGGTTAACAATGGGTTTGGTATTTTTCTGTTTGCAGTGGTTCGAGAGTTTGGGTAATGACGAATTTCAAGAGCGAGATGGTGACGTTGGTCAGTGATGATATAGTGCGGAAGCAAATTGGCGGCGAGGAAGTGAAGTGGCAGAGAGAGAGCGAGGTTAAAGAAACCTTGGCTCTGATACCATGTAAGAATAAAACAAAGATGGGAAAATGTGTGTTTATTGAATAACTAAAACAATACAATGGGTCATCTATTTATACAAGAGGAAGAGACATAAGTATGGAAAGGAAATAATCCTAACTAATTACAATCAAATCGTAATCACAAAGATCGTAATAACATCGTAATCAAATCATCAGATATGATTACGATATTATTACGATATTCTAACAGTCATTTCTTATCTTTTTCTAATTAAGGATTTTAAGGCGTTAGAGTTGGAATAATAAAGGCTCAACCCTTTGGTAACGAGCGGGATTGAAGCTTTCATTATATTCTACTCCTAACTATTTTATTTTACTGGTTATTTTCTACAACTATGTAAATTTTTTGGGGGATTTATTCTTCTTTGCTCAGCTGATATGGGTGCTTATGTATGTTTCTTTTTGTTCCCTTGTTTGCCCTTACTAATGTTGCACCACTGCTGCTTTGTCACAATGATGTTGCAATCTCTCTCTCTCTCTCTCTCTCTCTCTCTCTCTCTCTCTCCATGTTGCAATGGGGGCTAAGTATGATGGTTCTATTGTTATCTTCCCCCTCAATCTCATTTACTCCAAATATGCTTTTCATATAAATTAGATTACTTTGGTTAAGCTCTCAGCAATATTATGCAGTCACTGTCATGAAAATATTTCAATGTAGGCACCAATGAGTGAGAGGTTCAGTGGTTGAAAATTTAGACTTGGTTGAACAAGGTTTCGGTTCAAGATTTCATTGCCCCTCATCATGTCTAAACATACTCATAGCACAAACCACACGTGTTGAAATCTTAGTTTCGGTCCCAACATAAGTGAGATGGAGTCTCTAAAGATATTAATGTGGTGTGACGGTGCAATACTCACTGACCAAGGTAACGACTACCATACGTGCTCTTTTATTTTCTTGTTAAAAGTAAATGTACTATACTACTATGCGTTGCGTGTTGTCACCTAACTATTGAATTGGTTTGGTCAAACTCCCCCCCTCAACATTTCTCTTCTACTTTCTCTACTCCCTGTCCCTGACTCCTGCCCTCTTCCCTTCCAAACTTTGGAAACACAATACGGAGAAAGTTTCATTTTTATCACGACTAATCTTTTTTAAAATTTCTGCAGAAAACCTTTTATTTTTCGTACTTGGCTTTATACCAAAATACTATATAAAAACAAATAATTATAGATTAAATAGTTATTAATATTAAAAATGTAAACTTAAACAGTTAATGCACAATTTGGAGATTCATGAATGATGATAAGGCCGCTTCGGCCTAGAGCTTTTTGACTTTTTTTTTATTACGTTTTCATAATTTTTACACAATTCGAGTCAAACTTTTACAAAATATTTTTTTTTGTCTCAAGTAGAATGTTTTCAATCTTTAATTTTTATACAAACTTTTACCATAAAGGTAGCAATAAAAAAGAAGCTGTAAGAGCATCTTCAGCCGAGTTTACAAAAGTAGTTTCAAAACTGTACTGTGATACCTTTCTACAAAATTAAAGGGTGAGTTATCAGGTGTACACTCTAGCATACTCTACAAATTTGATTTTTTTTTTATCATTTTATATTTTTACCAATTTAATTAAGAACTACTTGTATATGGTTATACTTACTCACTTTGTCTCAAAATGATAGTCCCTTACGAACACACATGCAACTTTTGAATCGAAAAATAAAATACTTTCGTTCATGATTATTCAAGTTTCTTCGCATCAATGTAAAGATCTCGATTAGTTCTTTAATTTGGTGTAGAAAAATCCAAAATTTAATGAATGGATGTACTTCATTTTCTGATCCAAAAATTGTCCGTTTGTTCATAGGGGATTATCAAAAGGTGAATTTGAAGGCCCAAGTTAATAGTTTGGTATTTGCTGTCTCTATTTTTCTTTTTATAAATCAAACAATTCATTTCAAAAATGCCGATGGTAAATTTACTACGTATTACCTGAAATCTGTTGAGTTGAGGTAACAAATTTGGTGTTTTGCAGTCGATGCTCTCTATCTCTAATCATCAAATTAGAAGAGAGAGAGAGAGAGAGAGAGAGAGAGAGAGATACAGAGAAGGAGATGGACTAATCTTCAATTTGAGAGAGAGAGAGATGGACACATACCTCTGCGACGAGCTCCTGGAAGACGTCCTCCTCCGCCTCCCGCCGCGTTCTATTTTTGCCCCCTCCACCTCCGATGTCTCCCTCGTCTCCAAGCGGTGGCTCCGCCTCTACCGCTCCACCAGATCCACCCTCTCTCTCCTTCTCTCCCCTGAAAACTGTGCGCCCCACTCTCTCTCCTCGTTCCTCTCTCACTTCCCTCACCTCTCCTACCTCTCTCTCACCATCGGCGACGACGTCTCGAACTTCTCCGATCACCTCCTCCTCTCCGTCGTCTCGTCCTTTCCCAAGCTGAGACTTCTCTGCCTCCAACCCAACACACTCTCTCTCTCCCTTCTCCTTTCTCTCTCTACTTCGTGTCCTCACCTCACCTCTCTCTACATCGCCCTATCTAGGCCCTTCTCTTTCCAATGGCTCCTCTTCTTCCACTCTCTTAAAAACCTCGGCGTCCATTTCACCTCCGTCCCCGTTCCCGTCCCCGGTCAATCCACAAGAGTCGATGCTGCTTCGAAAGGGAAGAGCTTCGATTTCACCTCCGTCCCCGTCCCCGGTGAATCCAAAAGAGTTGGTGTTGCTTCGAAAGGGCAGAGCTTCGACGATGCTGAACTGAAATTAGAAACCCTAGTTTTGTCCGGGATCCAACGCGGCGATCTTGGTTTGGATTGGCTGTGGAGAAGCTGTAAAAAGCTTAAGAAACTGCAGCTACGCCGCTGTGAGGGAATCGGCGATGATACGTCGGTTTCGTCGTTTGTTAATTGCTTCAAGGGCCTCCAAGAAGTGGAATTGAGGATTTGTGGATCCATATCTAATGAGATTTTATCAATATTGTCTGAGAATGGTACATCTCTGAGCTCTCTGTTGGTACATGATGGTGGCAGCGGACAGGGATTATTTCAATTCATTACTCACAGCTGTTGTAATTTACGAAAACTCGATTTACGTTTACCTCTTGATGTCAATAACAATCACTTATCGGCCGTTGC
Organism: Rhododendron mucronatum var. ripense; assembly: GCA_019656295.1. Lineage (NCBI taxonomy): Eukaryota > Viridiplantae > Streptophyta > Magnoliopsida > Ericales > Ericaceae > Rhododendron > Rhododendron mucronatum. The sequence continues at coordinate 1,264,280 of BPLT01000032.1, read as the reverse complement.
CCAGAATTTCAGGGGTTTGTCGAGTCTTCGGTTACAGAGTTGTTGTCTTGTTACTGGTAAAGGGCTTAAGACTATAGGGTTAGCCATGAGTAATGAGCTTGAAGAATTGGCTTTGATAAATTGTGATATGGTTGAAAGAGAACCGGGGTTGTTGACAGCTTTAGGACAGACTTTAAGAAATTTGAGGAAGTTGGACTTGTCTTATAATGAGAAGTTGATGGATGAAGAGCTTATATCGATGCTTGAGTCGTGTAATTGTTTGAGGGAATTGAAGGTGAGGGGGTGTAGAGGGTTGACAAATGCGTCCGTGGTTTCGACGTATAAGAGCTGTAAGCAGTTGGAGATTGTAGATATAATGAATTGTCCTGGGATTGAGGCAAAGGCTGTTGAGTTATTTGTTTTGAATTGTCTGCGGTTGAAGCAGATACATGTTGAAGAAAGCAAGCTTTCAGATGTTTCCCGGTTGTGGGCTTCGAAGAAGTTCGTTGAGCTTATTGCTCGGTATAGTTGACTGGAAGGGGGAGAACTGAAGAAGGGCCATTTTTATCTTCTTTTAAAGGTTGCAAATTGATGCAGGTAAATATCTTCGTACATTTTTTTTATTGCGCAGTGGCAAATGTTTATAATAAGAATGCACCTAAATTTTGTTTTTGAAGGTTGAATGCGGCGATTGTTTTTTTCCCCCCGGTTCTCTTTGTTTACATTTGCTTCAGTTGTACTTGTTTGAAGACTATGGGTTGTGTTTGTTAGAAGATGCATGTATCTTTTTTGGAGCTTCAAATTAGCATTTTGTGACCATTTCTTATCTCTATGAATGAGGATTATTTCGTTGGACAAGCTTAGTCCTTTGGTAATGAGAGGAATTGATGCTTTGCATGAAATTCTAATGCTATATTTACTGGCTATTATTTGCAACTATGGAACAGTTTAGGGATAGTGACACTGATCATAGCCTTCTTTGCTGCAGCTTATATGCGTGCATATAGTTCCGTCTTTTCCCCGTTGTGTGACCTAATTTATTGTTCCCTTTGCTATGATTAGTGCTTCTGTGTCACAATGATGCTGCACTTGTTATGTTTCCCGTTCACCATTTTCATTTACTCCATGTATCCTTGATGTTAGACTAACTATAGAATTAGCGTCTCAGAATATGCATGTCTCTTTTTTATTTATCAATCAAGGATTATGCCGTCGAACTACCTAGTTTCTGACCAAGGAAATTTGTAGTTTCCAGTATAATGTGAACAAGTTCATTTTATCGGGTGTTGTGATGTTTAAAAATCAAGATCTAAGGGGACATGGAACACGTTGTTATTCTATTTGGTGGTGCGGAAATAATTGTAGCACTTTAATTTCAGGTTGTCTAAGAGGAAAAAGGCTTTGTTGATGTGGTACCTTGATAGTGAGAATGGATGGGTATTGAGAATTGAACTTCTTTGAAGAGTTGGGTACAGAATACGGAGGCTTTTTAATCAACTATGAAATCTACCCATTGATCTCTGAATTTTTGGTAACGAAGGAGTTCTTGTTCTTTTAAGGTGGTGTGATATTGATTAATCAGCTCTTCTTCAAGAATGAAAAGGTTTCGATAAAACTTTTGGCCTTGGCTTTTTTGAATCCCCTCTATCCTTTCAAAGAGCGCTCTTTTTCTTGAAAATTGTTTCCAAAAACCTCTTTGTGCCAAGTGTTAGCATTTGCCAGCGAAGGTTTCAAGGTAATTAGGGAAATTCATGTTTTGAAAATTGCAGGATTGCTTCACGCTTTTTATGAAATCGTGGTGGGTGGTCCAGGCCCCTTCAAGTCTTTAGGCTAGGCTTGGGTCTCACAATATTACTGATACATTTTAACATGGGACAGTGATCAAAATAAGTAAATTCTTAGGAGGTTTAAGTAAAATCAAATTACTTCATAAAAGCATACCAATAATCAATAATGTCTCTGAGAGAGAGAGACTAGTAATTAAGCAGTGAGCTCCTCTTCCTTGTGTTCTCAACATCAGACTGAGGATAAGCAACGCAAGTTAGGAGAGAGAGAGAGAGAGAGAGAGAGAGAGAGAGAGAGAGACTAGTAATTAAGCACTGAGCTCCTCTTCCTTGTGTTGTCAACATCAGACTGTGGATAAGCAACACAAGTGAGATGGGAGGTCGATCCCCACCTCCTCAGCATGGTTGAGAATGTATACGTCGTCTGGGCACTTGAACTCCTGCGGGCACTCGAAGGTAGATTGTGACCGGGCACCTTATGCATGGTTAAGGCTACATCAGCAGCATGTACTCTTTTGAGATGGCATGCGGTCTAGACCTTATGCGCAACACCTCAATCACATAGAGTTGGTTTTCCCTTGTGATATGGAATTGGACTGTTTGTGCCCCGATGGCCTAGAAGCGCTTAATGATTTACTTGCATATTCTTTCAGAGAAACATGCACCGCAGTGTATTACTGCAGCTGCAGTGGCTATCTTATATTGATTGGAAGTTCTAATGTGTCGGTGAACTGTTGGTTGGGACATTTGGAGAACTTTGAAAACCATTAGTCTGAAGGCGCAGAGCAGGACTTGTGCATAGTTTCAGACTTTCCTTCAACTGAACGTGCGTTTTTTTTTGGGCTAAAAGCTAAACCTGCTATGTTAGTGCAAAGCTGTTGGTTTATGAGTGCAATTTTGTTCACCCTCTTTAATTATCTTCTCTTTTATTGGTTGAAATGGTGTGGATTCCACCACAAGTAATTTCATGGTTACCATGCAATACACTCTTTAGTAAACATGACATCACTTTGTGGTGTGATTCACACCATTTCATCCAATATGAATGAGGGTAATGTTTACCCTCTTAAGTGGAAGGTGAACAAAACTCAACTCGTTGGTTTATAGGTTTGCTGAACAACTGAAAAAGCATCCCCGCCGGAGAACACAACTTTGGACGGTCTCTTTTGGTCCTATCAGCTGGACTGATGTAGAAGGGGTGCAGTTTAACTCATTTTCTCTACAAACTACATTGAGCCAAAGTGTGGAGCAGTGACACCGTCCAACATGGTGGTATTGTGTGTCCTCCTGGTATTCCCAGGTTCACCGAATGAGAATACGATGATGTACCTAGCCGACTACTACTAGTCGAAGTGAATCAAATAGATACAACATGACTGAACCACACATGAATGTGGCAACATATTGATTGTGCATCTGAAGGCATTGAGAAACTGTTGCTTATATTATTTCTGGAAGTTCCTGAGGATCCATTTTGATAGACATTTTGAATCGTTGTGTACGTTGGTATTAGTTACCCGTACGATTATAAGGGCATCTCAAAACCACACACTATATCTCTATATCTCCATTTTCTAGTGTATGAACCCTCTCCCCAACTCATCCTCCATATCTTCGTCCATTTGTCGCAACATTGCAATGGTCTATTACGAAACCTCATTTTCTTTTTAGGATCTAAAAAAACCCAATCGCAGCTGGTTGTGAGAGTAGCTCGACTGTCGTATCATCTGTGATCTTCAATGATGTAAAATACTGTTCGTCTTATGGTTGCTAAATTACCCCTTTATTTCACCAGCATAGGTCGTTCGTTCGAACTGGAACCCTATCTTGGAGTTTGAATTGCTGAATTGTTTCAAGTTGAATTTGGTCTATAACGCATGAGAAATGAGAATTGCAACTCACGAACAGTTTCTTTCCATTTTTGATACTTTACATCTTCTATTTTTCTTTGCGCGGTGTGACGCTCATCTTTTGTCACATTTACAAGATGTAATATTCGAATATTTATTGAAGCTATTCTTCCTTTCAGAATGAGATGTGTAAACTGAAAACAATTCATAAATATTTAATCCATGGAAGCTGAAACCTTACTCACAAAATTCTTCAAAATGTCTATCAGGAAAGCATGCAATCACTATTATGAAAATGTTCAAGTTACACATGCAAGTTTTCAACAATGTGATACTATTATATGAAAACCCAAACTAGGTTAAGTTCACAAAAACCTTACTCACAAAATTCTTCAAAACGTCTTGTGCTCTTACTCTTAATCTTCGCTCTCGCGGATTTCAATAGTTTGAGTCGTGCTTTAAAGAACACTTTCACACTTGCACTTTCGCTTTTGCTCATGAACCTACTCGCAAATTATGTGACTTACGGTATACCACCATACGTTAGGTGTTTGCCACCTAACTACTGGTAAGTTAGTCTTTTCTTTACTAAAATTAATTTATTTAGAGAAAAAATCTCATTTGTTAGAAAAGTTTTTTTTTGGTAAACTGTTAGGAAAGCTTTTAATTTACTTGTAATATATTTATAGGAACCCAAACCATTAAGGATTCTTAAGAGTATTGAATGTACCCCAATTTCATTTTTTCTTACTCGAATACTTTATTCATTTTCTGATTCCATGATTTACTTTATCCTATAATTTATATTCTTTCAATTTTTTTCTTTCTTCCTTTTCTATTCCGACAGAGTACCTTCTTATAATTCCCTTACTCTACTAAACTCGTAAGTGTTTGGATGCTAATTGTATAAAACGGTTTTATACAAAAAAAATTTAGATATTACTTTAATTCAAAATTTAAGATCTTAAACTCTGAAAGAAAAAATGAAAGATTGAATTAAGTACGTACGTATAATTATTCGATTGAGCTAGTTTTTATTCAAAACAACTAAACAAATTTGTTTGAAATTGATGAAACGGGCTCACTCTCGTAAAGAAGGGTAATTTCTTCATCATTTTGAACCGTCATTTCATCCTCTTCAAAGTCAAAGAAATTTTTTCTGCGTTAATAAAATAGGGAGGAGATATAATACTTCTACGTATTATTACTTTATAATCGGGCAATTGAATCTACTAAATTTTTTTTTTTTTTTGGACATGGCTATTAATCGTAAGTCGGTGGGAAATTCTTAAGCAGATACATTAAAAAGAAAAATGAAGAATTCACAACACATCTGCGCGGCAGCGTGGGTCATGCATATTTATTCTTAATTGGCAAAAATGTTATTTAAAAGAGAAATAGGTAAGAATAAGAATAATACGAAACAAACACCATCAGAAGTCATAACTGCAAAAATAAAAAATAAAAATAAATAAATAAATAAATTTTTAATGAAAAATCATGAACATGCATAGCTTCACTTTTTTGACGGTATCATAACTATACCTACAAGTACAAAGCACAATACGGGAACTTAGCCGGGTGGCATGAGATATCAATCAAATGGTTTGTTCTCAACAGTTTTCAAGTTGAACCTCACGAAAGTCAAACATTTAAAATCTCGGGTCATTTTAGATTTACCTAATCATTATCTTCGTAATTCCGAAAGGGTCCGTATCCCCTTGAGAAAACCCACTCCGCATTTCCCGGGTTTATTTATGTCTTCGATTTAGCACGAAAAGAGAAAATCACTGAAACCCAAACCAATTACTACAGTAGTAGTTTGTTCCTGCCAAATTTTTCCCGGGCATCTCCGGCAGGGGCAGGCAGGATCGTCGAGGCTGGGCCGGTCAGGTCATGCGATGGCGGCTCAAACCGCATAAAAACCTAACGAAGGAGAGAGGCCCTTGGATTTGGGTCGTGGGTGGGGCCCAATGAGAATCTCACACCTAGGATCCCTTCGCGCTCGGGGTTACTCCTCCATATCCCAAAAAATTCTTTTTTTTTTTGACCTCATTTGCAAAGAAGATTCAACCGTTCATCTCATAGGTCTTGAATTCAATAACATGTGTAGAAAAAACGTCAGCTTGATTGATTGAAATCTGAAGGCACATGAAGAAAATCGTTTAAAGTGGATAGTCAATATGCATGGTTTTAGGCTCAAGTCATTGTTGACTTTAAATGGATGTTCATGTATCTGGTCGGATCAACTTGATTTTTTGTGCTCATGTTTGTGAGACCTAAGAGATGAACAGTTTGGATAATTTTTTGAGCACAGTGTGGGAGAAAAATCACCTTGCTTGGTTTGCATTTTTGAAAGTTGTTTTTGAGATAATGGGTGGTAATGAGTAGAGAGAGATAAAGAGAACAATATTGAGAAACGTGTAGAAAGGAAAATGAGTTGAGTTGAGTTGTGAACCAAACAAAGTGATTGAGTTTGGTGGGGTATCGAGAGGGGGTTTAACCCTCCAAACTCATCAGTTTACACCGTAGATGTAGTGGTCGTTCCACTTTTAAAAAAAGAAAGTTTGGGAAAAAAGAAGGTAATTTCAAGATCAAAAATCATGTGTTTAAGTAAATAATTTTTCTACCAATATGAATCTTGTTTAATCGGTCTCATTAAAATCTTTTAAACGGTGCAAAAAGAAATTAAAAATCATTTTTCATTTTCGTTATATTTAAATTTAAAATTATTTTCTTTTTTAGGCGAAAGCATAAAGGAGCCGTATACTGCCAACACATTACACATCATCTGTCTTTCATTCACCCAATGTGTACCTTCTATTATTAGCTTTCTTTTTTTGAACACTGGCTTTCTTGATATTGAAATACTACATTTTATAATTCTTAAAATGTAAATTAACTAAGGAAAGAAATTACTAGTAGTAGTTTTTATCATACATCGGTGGTTATTTGAACAAATGATATTTGAGCGTCTAATTTTTTTTCAAGATAATTATAATTTCGTCACGTATGTACTTATTGACATTTTTTTCCTTGAATTTTCTTGTATGTGGTTTTTCGACATCAAATGAACCATTAATGCAAAGGATACGTTAAGCACTCGTTTGTATGTCCGGAAAGAAACAAATGGGGTATCGAATCCGTGGAATATGAGTGATATATATATAGAAATGGTGGAAGAAAAAGTAATTAATCCGGTGGTTGGGATTTTAATATGCATTTTCTAGCTAGCTTGTTCTCATGCAAATTACATAATGACAATACAGTCGCGTCAATAAGCTTTTGATGGAGAGAATACGTAATTCCCGGATTTCATGATTCCCTATAGCAACGGGATATAAGCTATGCTAGGGTATGTGATTTTACCCCAAAATGGCAGCAACAAAAGTCGGGGCCCAGTGGCCGCCACATTATACATCCAATCCCACCTTCAAATTCGATAAAATTTTCCAGTGTTGGGTGGGCACAGGCCACGTGGTGCCCGGCACCAATCTCGGCCGTCCAATGAAGTTTTGGACGGCTCGAATCTGTTCGACTGTCGAGAGGTATTTTAGTCATTTCACACTTTAAAATAGCCGAACAGATCTGGACTGTCCAAAATTTCATTGGACTGCCGAGATGGTGCACGGCACCACGCCAGGCACTGAAAAATTTCTCCTGAAATCCCCTAAACAAACATGCCCTAACCAAACTTTCTTGCAGCACTATGAATTCCTCTCTCTCTCTCTCTCTCTCTCTCCTCTCTCTCTCTCTCTCTCTCTCTCTCCCTGGGTTCTGCATCGCTAAATCTTGGACATGGTGTGAAGACATGGAACACCAGAAGATGGACAAGGTGTGAAAGCATGGAACATCAGAAGAGGAATTGGGGTTGGACTTGACAAAGTTGTCAACTTCTCTTAGAACATCTTCTTAAAAAATAAGTATTTATTTCACATTTTCAAACTTAAAAATAATGTAAATGAAAAATAATTTTTCAAAATTTTTTTGCACCGTATAAAAGATCTCATTGAGATCTATTAAACAAGATCCATATTGATAGAAAAATTATTTGCGTACGTACATAATTTTTAAACTTAAAATTATCTTCTTAAAAAATAAGTACTTATTTCCCTTCCGGAAACTGGACTTAGCATGATTGAATTAGAGAATGCAAGTGGTGTGTGTAGCTTTTCGTAGTAGTCTTTATCAGATTGACTTTCAATTAGTCCACACTAAACAAGTAGTACTAAATTGCAAAGGCTGATGAGAGTTAGCACTCCTCTAAACTAGCAATTAACGATAAAGGTAGATACTTTTTGCTCAAATCGCGTTACGCGCTAGCTCCATAACCAAAGGCTGTCAATTACTTACAGTGATGCTCGTCTCGAATTTCGGCTCGTTAAAAGATTTGTTCGTGATTTGCTCACGAGCAAATAAAACAAATGAAAAACCGGAACATGGTTTTCAATCCAATTTGAAATAGCGTAATGCACAGTAGATACTCGGTCCAAGACGCTTATAGCGTAACATGTTTTTTCCCTTGGCAAATTGTCCGATATTTCCGCAATTTAGTTAGTTTAACCTCTTAATAAAAATGTACTATATTCTACAGGACATTGGTAGTATTATTTAATGTCTCAATAATCAATTGATCAAGATAGACTGTTGTGATAGCAGCAGTTTGTTGCCCCCCTCGGAGGTAGCAAAAGTTGAATGAAAAGAATTGAAACTTATCCTTAAAGGCCACTAGAAGAATCCAATGAATACAATTTACGTCAGGGGTATGTAACTGGAGAGAGCCAGTCAAATAGTAGTAAATAACCACAACAATAATTCTATTACGAGACAGGTTTTCTAGTGTCGAAAACTCCTGTGTCACTGTGCCGAAGAGTATTTCGACCATTGAATTTAAAACATAAAAGAAAAAATCACACAATCTAACAACTGAAAAAATCCCTCGACATAGAAGCATAAGAATTTTCGAAACAGTGGAGATCGGACCCCTTCTGTTACCCAGTGACCTGCAATAGGTACGTGAGTCATATCCAGTCCGATACAATCGCTATCTCACAAAAATAGCTAAAGACCTTAATAATTGATCCCACCCAAGCTACTGCCACCACACATGCTTTCTTTTCTTATTATAGAGATAGAAAGAGTATTTTATATATACTAATCCCTATGAAACTTTCTTTATTGTCCAAAGGTACCTCTTTAGTATTTGTTTCTTTCTTTTTTCTTTCTTTTTTCCACTTTCAAAATGGTAATAACTCATTGATTTTTTTTTAATCCAAAATAACTCATTGATAGAAAATACGCATACACAAGATAATTAGGGGGTGTTCCACTAAGCCTTCTTTTTGAAAAAGTTCTTTTTCTTCAATTTTCAAACTCAAATATAATGAAAATGAAAAATAATTTTTTGATTTTTTTTGCACCGTATAAAAGATCTTAATGAAATCTATCAAGCAAGATCCATATTGGTAGGAAAATTATTTGCGTAAATACATAATTTTTGAGCTTGAAATTACCTTCCTTTTCTAAAAAGTTCTTTTTTTAGAAACCGGAACACCACCTTATCTAGATAGCATTTGTTCTTAATCAAAGGAATAAAAAACCACAAATGAAGGTAGTCTTCTCAGGTAATGGCACCCCGACCACTATTACCTCTTCATGCTGAAGAATGGGTCACCACCCCATTCGCACTCCTACGCATAAAAGAAAACTCACACTGATTAAAAAACTACATACACCCGTAACAGCGAGGCCAACAAGACAATCTATTTGATTTGTCATTGGACCGCCACCACCACCGCCTCCCTTTGTCGCCACTGTTAGAATTTGAATCGACACCTCAGACAGACTCTCTCTTGGTTGATATCTTGCACAACTCCACCACAAAGGCACAAACAAATGTGGTGTTTGGTAAACATGCCTAAAATCTTATCTAAAAGCGCATTAAATTGACTCATAAAGTACCATTTCACCAAGTGTCCGGAAGTATTTTAATAATGGATATGTACCAAACAGTCCTAAAACCCCACATAGGATTCTTATCTGCCCCAACCTTATCGCGGTTTGTCCTCTAATACCAGAGGAAATGCATTCAGAGGTGGGACACGGGAGGACTGACGGGCATAAAGAAAGGTACTTGGGCGCCAAGGAAGGATTTCGTTTGAGAAATTTGTCAAAAGGCCAATCAATTTGTGAATGAAACATCCTTGCAGCATCACCGCCATTAAAAAATTATTTTACTTTTGCATGTGTTGGCGAACCTTTTCTTACTTGAGTAGATTCTTGACTTGGTTGTGCACCAGAGAGAGAGAGAGAGAGGGGAATTCATAGTGCAAGAAAGTGGAGGGTGTTGCAAAGAGGATGTAACCAATAACAACCCTTCACATTTCTTGCCCAAGATATACTCCTATTGATTAGTTTCAGTTAGCTTGTGCATATTTGGACTAAACTTTACAATCCTACTGCTACCAATTTCATATGCTTATGTGTAAAAATGATGTGACCTCAAGATTTATTGATAATGACATGAAAATAGGAACATCTATTAATCTATATCATGGGTTTGAAAGAGCGTCTTGATTCGGACGAAGAAGAAAAGATCTCTTCAAGGCAAAAAGAGAAGACTCAAGCAAATTTCAGGGTTGCAATGACAAACATCACAATAAACTTCCATTCGAAATCTCAAGCAAAGACAATCCATGAAAACCTCAACAGAATCATTCAAACCCAGTCCACAACAAGTACTAAGAAAAAGGAAGAAACTTGCAAAAGATTCTGAAACTTAGCTAAACTGGACTACTATACCCATTTCATAAATATATTACATTTGTACACCCTCATTCCATCAAAAGCTATTACCCTACTACTACAGTACTACTACTACTACTAGTATTACTACTTCTACAACAGAGAGCAACCAAGAAACAACACCACAACCCAAAAGACACCAAACTAAATTGAAACTAATAAATCCCCTAAAGAAACTCAATTTGCTCTCTCAACATGTCTAATAAACACCGACTCCAAATCCGGAGGGTTAAAGAACTCCCTAGCGCCATTGAAATGGCAAGTTGACGAAGGGCGGCTCTTCCGTGGGGCCGGAGGGCACGACAGTCGCTCCGGTATTTTCGATTCTTTCCCCTTTGGAGTCGTCGAACTCGATTCATCGCTTTCATAACCACACTCCCTTTCCTTTGGCTTCATCTTTATCGGCCTCATCGGACTGCGTACTGCGATTCCTGCAATCACCCATTTCTTGCCTTCTGTCTCCAGGCCTATGTCCACCACTTGATGCTTCTTTGAAAAACCCATATCCAATAAAACTCAAACAAGGTAGAAAAGTACCAAAGTTGGAACTTTTGTGTTGCGAAACACCCGAAAGAGAAGAAGATCTGCAGAGGAAAACAGAGAGGTAGAAGATGGGTTTTTGATTTGGAAAAATCTTTGTGGGAAACTTATTGGAGGAAAATGGAGGGGTTTTTTAGGGGGGAAAGAAGAGGGAATAAGGGGAAAGGGGTCTTTGGTAATTCCTTTGAGGAGGTAAGGAAAGAGGAATGAGAAAAGAGGTGAATGGAAAGACTTTGAATGAAGAAAGGGAGGGGAGGCGTCAAAGTGATTGAGAATGTGTGTGATGATATAGAGAGATAGAGAGAGAAAAAGAACGTTTATATATTAGGAGTAGATGGGAGGAGAGAGGGAGGGATACGTGACCTAATTGACTAGCGTACACAGGAAGAGAGTTTTAGAGAGAGAGAGAGAGAGAGAGCTGACCGTGAGATGACGGGCAGCCGAAAAGGAATATAAATGGAGGGTTTTGGCGCCAAGTTTTGGTGTTTGACAAAGCAACGGCTCTTATTCCCGCCAATCATGTCTTTAGTTTCCCATTTTACCCCCGTTGCAAATGGTTATCTACAACGATGACGGAGAGTGGGCCGTATACTGTCGGTCGTGGATACGACCCAAGCAAATGGGGCTGGACGACGTCGTTAGTGCCCGAGCCTTGGTTAATCTGGGCTAGGCCCATTAGATACATACAAATTGAATGTTAGGAGAGCTAATCAGAAGTAGACCTAAATTGGAAAGGATTTGGACATAGATGTGTGCGTTCACAATCGTCTGATGCTTGTAGATCCCATGTGCATTGTGTAGGAGTTCACGTGCATCGCACAAATAATTTTTGGGTACTTTTGTGTCGAAATTTGTGTCTAAATGTCAGTATCTATTGCATTGCTCTTGCTAAATCGTAATTTTTATTGGAAACCTAAAAGATACCAATTGATTTAAATTTACCCTAAGGAATATACACTGGAGAATTATTATTTGTATTCGGGCTATATAAAAATTCGTAGCACTTTCCATTGCTTACGTAGCACCATGACACACGTTATCATAATTAGGCATTCTGGGTTTGATAACTCGTTAGATTTTACTAAGTAGAGTTCAATCCAAAATTAACTATCAAGTTGAGAGCATTCTCACAACTTAAATAGACCAAATTTTGGATAGACTTGAGCTTGTCGACTAGCCTAGCACCAACTCTTCCGTATATCTCCCGTTGAAAGTATACTACATTCGACTAATGTGAGACATCGCATCCGCAGTGAATTTGTTATATTTGTGTGTAAGGATGATATTGTCCCCAACAACACAACTTTTTTTTTTCTTGATCAACCACAACCCCATTAAGCCAAAATAGCAGTCATCGAAGGGAGGCAAATTATTTACTGCTGCTAGGACATGCTCCGCAACGTGCCAACACTCGGAGGCACACATGTGTTTCATGTTTTGCCATTTTTTGTGTGAGGCTCGTACGGCCTCCGTCCCAATTTAACATTTTTTTTTGTGAGTTCGTATTATTTTTCAATTGATTATATCTCATAATTTTATAATATTTTATGTGATTTTGCAAATATTGTATTATTATAGAACTAATTGAGATCTATCAAATAAGATTTGTATTGGATATAAAATTTATTACCGATTTAATGATATAACTAATTTTTTATCCGGTTAGAATAGAACGAATGACTATTAAATTGGGACGGAGGGAGTATAGGTCTGGCTCTCAAGGAGGGAAAAAAAATTATCAAGTGCTCATGGGTATTGTCACATTATGTTTAGGATCTTTCGGCCCAACATTCCACAGCTGTGGAGTTCAAAATTTTGAAGAGAACGGTATAATCACTCCATGGAGTAAAGGAGCACTTTTTTTTAGCATAGATTTCTGCCTATTAATCTCAGGTGTATTATCCATAAGTCAGTTCTTACGTGGATAGTAATGTTCATTCTTGACAATGTCGTCTCTATGGCGGCTGGAAATTCAGTTGCGGTTCGCCCATCAAGTAGGTGCGTAGCATTTGGGATTATTATAACTTGGGCGCAAAATGGAGAGATTTTGGAGGTGGATTATGGTAGGTCGAGGGTTACTTCAACTTCGGATGCTATAACGTGGGCTCCCGTGTGGACGGCTTGGATTGTTAAAACCCGGCATACATTTTAGAGCCAGTGCAAGATCCGGTTGCGCTGATTTAGTCCATCTTCTTGCGTATGAGACGTCTGGATATTGGAGTATCCATTACGTCCTGTGATTATTTTATGTCCTTTCATCGTTTGTAATGGTGTAAGTGTAATGGTTTTGTACTCAATTGGTAGCATATAAAGCCAATGCCAGTGCATTGTCCAAGACCCTTTGATGCGTTTCCCTGACCTCTATAATCTGGTTCAATTGGGCCTTTATGATGAATATAATTGGTGGTTGGCTGTAAACGAGTCGAGCAGAGTTTTATTGAACTCGAGCTCGGCTCTAACTTTAACGAGCCGAGCTTAGTTATTTACTAAACAAAGCTCTTCAATCGAACCGAGTTTTTTGTCGAACGAGCTGAACTCTACACGGCTCGTTAACTAAGCGAGCCGAAAATTGAAGCTCGACCGATCTCGACTTGATTAGTCAAATCAAGCGTTAACAAGCCGAGCTCGCGACCTAGTAGATTTGCGGTCCTCATTTGGGGGTAGATTGTGCCATTTGCCACGTAATAATTACCTGTCTGGATTCTTTTTCCTGACATGGTTGGCAACTTGGCATCCCCACCTTTAGTGGTGGGACTAGCTCAATCCCCAGGTGGGTCTAGCTGAATCCAATTAGGCTTACATAATAATCCTCCTAATTAGCAAACGAGCTTACGTGCATATCCTACTCAAATCAAACCGTCAAAGACGTACTAGAACCAAACACCAAACACCAACCATTCAAATTCCACAAAACCAATCAGTACTATTTAGAATCACGTTGACAAGACCAATCAGTCCTCGTCCTCATATATACAAACAATTCTATACATTATTGTACCGATGATATGGCTTCTCTCAAATTCAGCAGTGCAGACCAATTACTTCCGACCATGAGACCATAAAATATTGTCTCACCATGTGCATGGGCTCTACTTCAATCGGGTTAAAGGTTGGAGTCATGGGACCGATGCCTTCTTAAAATTTTGACCTCTTGCAAAGCCTGACTATGATCCGCTAGCCCGGCGGTAAAACTTAGATGCATAGTTCTTTGGTCTCTTTTTGGATTTGGCGGGAGTCTCGACTTTCGAGTTCTGATTATGCTTAAAAGAAAGTTGCCATGCCTGGTCGTTTTCTCCTTCGCCCGTTTATGCTTAGCAAAATGTTGAATTAATAGTTGTATTTTTCTTTGAAAGTAGGTGTTACACTGTTACATATATATAGAGTCTCGTTTTTTTGTTTTTGTTTTTGTTTTTTTTGGGATGACATTACACGGCTATTTAATCCTTCCACGGTGGATGCTCAAAATTTGTAACTTTAACATAATCCTTCGTTCTGAAATCACTAATTAAGTATATGAGTATATCGGCCAAGTGGGCATGCATGAGAAAGCTAATTAGTTTTTGTTTTCCATGAGGTCGCATGTTCGAAATCCATGGCAGCCAAGCATTCAAAATCGTGGGGCTACTGGAGGGTTTTTCTGGCCTTGTCCATTAACTTCAAGGCCCGAAATTAATCGAAGTGCGCACAAGTTGACCCGAATATCTGATTATAAAATAAAACCAATGGCTAAACCCTCAAAAAATGAAAAAAAAATTCAGACCCAAGCGGGTGCCACATGGTGCCCACTCGAGCATCCGAGCCCTCCATTTTATTTATGAACGGCTCATATTTGGAGAGAGAAAAGGAGAGAGAAAGTGTTGGGGTGAGAGGAGAGAGAGAGAGTTTCAATCCGAACTGTTCAAAAATATATCGGACGACTCGGATGCGCCGAACGGATACTACGTGGGATATACCTACTCGGTACGAAAAAATCTCTCAAAAAAGGAAAATGATACACCCACCGCAATATTTCCACCGAACCACTCACCGTACCACCCACTGCCCGCCACGTGGCAGTGGGCCCTTTGTGCCAAAAAAAAACAAAACATAAACGAAACAACAGTAGACAAAAACCCCAATTGAATTCAAAAACCGCGCGTTCTTTCTATTTTCAAGAGAGAGAGATAGAGAGACCAGCCACCACCAGCGCTGTCGACCACCACCGCTGACCCCAATCACCACCTTCGACCACCACGTCAGCTGCTAAACCTCCGGCGACCACCTCAACCACCAAGGTCTCTCTTCCTCCTCCTCCTCCTCCTCTCTCTCTCTCTTTGAATTTGCCCAATACAGTAGTAAGCCATAATGTGTACTAAACATCTTCTTGGTTTTGTCATGTTTTTCCTTTTATGTTGCCCGATTCATGTTCTAAGCCATGGCTAAGAAATTTTTGAAAATCAGTTTACCCTAGGTTTTTGAAATTTCCAAATTTCATAGTAGGGGTTTAAAACGTTTCTTATTTAATTTTGATTAATTAGATTCCTGAGTGAAATTGTTATCCCAATTGTTAGGGTTTAATTTATTTTAACCAAATTTACTTGTATCCCAGGGCTTTAACACGTTTACTTGTTTCTTGTTCGATTATAGTAGTTGATTTTCTGCTAATTGGTTTTGTTAGTTGATTTTGTTCTTCGAACACAGATTTCAAGATTCCAGATTCACCCAACTAAGAACAACTTTTAAGTATTTAGAGATAGAAGAATTGTGAAGTATTTATTTGTTTATTTTTGGTAGGCTAGAACTATTAATGAACATTCCTTATGTGGGTTCTGATGCCATCTTGAACATGTAGGAGATGTCATCGGATTTTGTTCCGTCGACACTGCCTCCTCAATTGAGTGGATACAGTGAAGAAGAAGAAGAGGGTATCGAGTGGTTCTTCAGAACAATAGTGTGATGAGATAGGTATTAATGCGGAGGGAATGGATACAACAGAAAATTCTATACATACAGTTGAGGAACCGAAGGAGGGAATGATATTCAACACACAAGAGGAAGCTTATCTGTATTACTCAACATATGCTAAAGAAAAAGGGTTTGCTGTGGCAAGAAGAAACTCGAGAAAGGGAATAGATGGAAAAGTGAGGCATGTATGTTTTGAATGCAATCGTGGTGGAAAGGCACAGGTGAAAACAACCAATCCAGTCAAACCACGGCCACAAACAAAAATTGACTGTCGAGCTCGGATTAATTTGTTTAAGAACCTGGATGGAAAGTGGAAGATAAATCGGGTTGCCTTGGAGCACAATCATGAAAATAGTCCGGTGAAGGCCAGGTTTCACAAGAGCTATAGGGTCCTTGATGAACATGTGAAAAGAAAGCTCTTAGTGAATGATAAAGCCGGGATTAACTTGTACAAGACTTATAACTCACTTCAGATTCAAGCGGGGGGACCTGAGAATCTTCCATATCTTCCTAGAGATTGCAGAAATTTTGTGAATAAAGAGCAACGTAAATTACTTGTTCAAGGAGATGCTGAGGCGATATATAGCTATTTCATGAAAATGAAAACCGACAATTCTGACTTCTTTTTTGCCATGGATTTGGATGATGTGGGTCGACTAGTGAATGTATTCTGGGCTGATGCAAGGAGTAGGGCAGCTTATAAGGAGTTTGGGGATGTTGTGACGTTTGACACAACGTACTTAGTAAACCAGTATAACATGCCTTTTGCTCCATTCGTCCGCATAAATCATCATGGTCAGTCAATATTATTGGGATGTGGACTTGTCTCTCATGAAGACACCAAGTCATTCTCGTGGTTATTTAAGACTTGGATGACATGCATGTGGGGTTGTGCTCCGAAAGCAATTATTACCGATCAATGTATGGCCATGAAGAATGCTATAGAAGAAGTATTCCCTAACACTCAACACCGGTGGTGCATATGGCATATCTTGAAAAAGGCGCAGAGAAGTTGGCAAAATACGACGCGTATAAATCAATCTCATCTTCTTTGCACAATGTAGTTTATGATTCACTAACAATAGAAGAATTTGAGGATGCTTGGGATGTATTTATCAAAAAGTACGACCTTCAAAATAATGAATGGTTAAATGGGTTGTACTTAGACAGGAGTCGATGGGTGCCGGCTTTTGTAAAAGATGTATTTTGGGCGGGAATGTCATCCACACAACGAAGTGAGGGTATGAATTCATATTTTGATGGTTACATCCACTCAAAGACGACATTGAAACAATTTGTTGAGCAATACGAGAATGCATTGGCTAGAAAGGTGGAAAATGAAAAACATGAAGATGCGAAAGATTTGCACTCTTTCATCCCGTGCATGACCGCAGCTGAGTTAGAGAAGCAATTTCAAAGTGCTTATACGCATGCAAAGTTTAAAGAGTTTCATGATGAATTTTTTGGGAGACTTAATTGTTCTTTGAAAGAAAGAAAAGTAGGTGATGTTTGGTTGGAATATGAGGTAAAAGAAGACATCACATTTGGAGAACGAGAAGAGACATGGACAAGATGTGTGCCATTTACTGTCGAGTTTAATGGTGAAACCAATGAAGCAAATTGTAATTGCCGATTGTTTGAGTTTAGAGGAATGGTGTGCCGGCATCAACTTATGGTGTTCCATGAAAGAAGAGTTCAAAGAGTACCTGAGAAGTATGTCTTGAGAAGATGGAGAAAAAATTTAAAAAGGGCCCACACTAAAATTCGTATCAACTACGATAACTCCTCATCGACAATTGAAGCACGTCGACATGACAATATGTGTAATCTCTTTAATGAGGTTGCCAATTTGGCGGAAGATTCTCAAGAGAAGTATGATAAGGTGATGGGACGGCTACAAGAGCTAAAAAGAGAGTTGATTGAATCATCGGTTGTGTGTGGAAGTAATATAGTTTCTGATACTCGAAATGATTCATTTTCATTACGAGATGCCGTTCTACCTTCCAAAGAGAGCCAGAACATCCTTGACCCGCTACCCGTTCGTCGAAAAGGGAGACCGCCCACAAAAAGAAAGGAAGGTGTTGTTGAAAAACTTGGTAAGAAGAAAAGAGAACAAAAAAAGAAGACATTGTCAAATGAAAAAATGAAGGTATATTTTTTTTGTTGCATATTGGTTAATATAGACATATACATATCTTGGATGAATGCTTATAGTCATATTGTTTTACTCATTTCAGGAGAATACTGATGGCAATGTTTTTGGGACACAAGAAAATGTTGCAAATCTAAATGTAAAAAACTTTTTATTGCTAAGTTTGTTCCTTCTATAATCTCTTTATTATGTTTCATGTTAATTTTTTTTTTGGGCAGAGTTTCCAAGGTTATACGGGGCAATTCATATGGCCAAACATAATGCCCCATAATATGCAACCAAATATGGCCCAAGCCGGAACCATCCTCCCATTTCCTCCAACTTTATGCCCAACCGGAATTGGTTTCAACCAATTTTTTAACAATTTTCAAACTTCACAAAGCAACATGCCAAGTTCACTTCATAGTCAAGTTTGGAGAGGACAATTGGGTACTCAAGTTTGGAGAGCAGGACAATCAAGTTTTTTGGAGCAGGGTTCGGGAGGAGGACAATCAAGCAATCACCAAAGTCAAGGACAGGGTTGGGAAGGAGGACAACGTATAAGTTATTTGGAAATGATGAATGTAGGAGATAATGGTGAACAATATAATTTTTTTTGATGAGAATGAACATGTCTCTCCTTTTTTTGGGCAAAATTTTCAAGTTGATGTTTTTTACTTTTGTTGAACTGCCAGTATTGTTCCAATTTCATCTGCTGCTACTGCAATTTGTATGAAAAATCTTAGTTCTTATTGCTCTAGTGGTTGCTCCAAGTAAATTTGAGTTGTTATCTTTCCCCGTGCCCATATCGTGGCGTGTCCATATTAATAAGCAAGCCAAAGTAGAACTTTACTTGTTTGAAATTGTGTCCGTATTGTGTTGTGTCCGTAATCACATTTAGGAGTATAGTCTTTGAAAAAAATTTGACCTAGCTCCGTTGCTTTATGGCCTAACCCGACGTCTCACGTCTCAAACTAACAACAACAGCCGCACAATCAACTCAAACTGAAAACAACATTAATTGTATATAAACATTCACAATCCAATACATTTAAAACCCATGCTGGGCCGTTCTCATCATAATTATCAATTACATACAAAGTTCGGTTTCACAAAACTAAAACTTGATATTCCAAATTACAACAATTTGATTATTTTTCTTGGCCTTTGATTCAATTGAATAGCTTCAATCTCTTCACCGCCTTTTCAAATAATAACTCCTAATAGCCCAAGCCCTCATTTTCCCCAAAACTTGATGCATTTCAGCTCCCAAAAATCAGTCTGTTTGATCCCTAAAATTCTGTCACAAAACCATCCTGAAACAGGTCCAAAACCAGCCTAGAAACTGCACTAAAATAAGCTCATTCCAGCCCCAAACACAGCCACTGTTCCAGCCTCAAACAGTCCAAAATATTTGAATCCTTCTGCCTCATCAAACGGTATTGGTGACTCTGCAATTCAATTCGCAAAGACAAGGAAAAACTGTTAATACGATCCTATGCACAACGGCACATCAAACAAGTAATCAGCAAACATTCTTTGCAAGTGAAAGCGAATTCAATTCAAAAAGGTAATCTGGCTATAAAGGCATACATACGTGCACACAAAACACAAATTTTCGCTATGGGATCTCCTGCGGAAGAATTCCACAATGAGAATGCAATACAGGTCAGTAAAACTCTACATATGCAATATCCAATTGTGAAAAAAATGGGGGGGAAAAAAGAGAACAATAGGAATTTTAGACCCGACAGCAGAAACTCCACCCATAAGAAAATCAATGGCGAAGCCTGCAACCCCTTTCTCTGAGGGAGCATGACAAACACAAGTGAGGCATTGGCAGCAATAAATGATAGATCATGGGTAGCAAAAAAAAATCTGCAATTTCCCAAAATTTTAAAACCCTAATTTTTGGGGGGTTTTAAGATGGAGATTTTGGAGCAAAATCGGCAAGTTTAGAGAGAGAGAGAGAGAGAGAAGAGAGAGAGACCTTGGCTGGCGGTGGAGTGCGTCCCGATTTAAAGATGGGTGTCCGATTTTCGCGATTCTCGCGAGATGGTGGTGTCGCCAGAGGTCGAGCGCTGACGTGGTGGGTGGAGGTGGTGATGTGGTGGTCGGAAGTGGTGACATGGTGGTTGGAGGTGGTGATGGGGTCGTCGGCGTCGGAGGTATGGCTGCCCCCTCTCTCTCTTGGAACCCGAAGAACGGGCTTCGGCTTCGTAATTGGAGTTGTCGTTATTCTTCTGTTTTGTTTTTTTTTTTTTTTTGGCACAAAGGGCCCACTGCCACGTGGCGGGCAGTGGGTGGTACGGTGAGTGGTTCGGTGAAAATACTGCGGTGGGCGTATCATTTTCCCTAAAAAAATGGCCACGAGAGAATTCTTTGGCAGGGAAACAGAAGGGAGAAGTTTTGTCCAATGTATGCAGGTATGTCATGTCACGTGGGCCAACACTAACACCGCCCTATATCCGAAGGATTCTATCAAGTAAACCGTGACATATCCAATTCCACATCCCCCACCATTAGGGTCTTTTCAGAGTTTTCTCTTTCGAGAGATTATCGCTCATTAAAGCATTTGATCAGCCACTCGTATATTGCATTTGCATTTTTTTCCTTCCCTAAGAAACAAAAATAAACTAGTGGAGTTGACATAAAGTGGCACCTAAAGAGCAAAACATAAAAGAGACGGCTTTCTCATCAGTCCCCACAAAAGGGAGGTGCAAAATACAATTGGGCTTTTGTGGGTTCACATGGGGTTTACTTCAACAGACGTCGAAATCGTTCATTACACAAAGCGAGCTCGTTGAAAATATCAAAAAATCGAAACTATTGATCGAGAGATTATTGCTCGTTAAAGCATTTCAGCACCCACTCAAAATATTGCGTTGCTTTTCATCTTCCCTTTACACCAAAAAAGCGAAACACAAACTTGTCATTAGTTGGTGGAATTAAACAGAAAGGAATTAAACTGCTATTTATATCTTATAAAAGTAGCTATCATAGATATATAATTAAATGCAAGTTTTTATGTCACATTTTTTCACTAATCCAAACAAAAAAATGAGCTACTTAATAATACATTCTCATCTATACCCTCCATAAAATCTACCTAAGATTCCAACAAACCATTACAAATTTGTTACGTATCGTATTGGGATTTGAAAAATCCCAAAGAGTTGGTTGAGTGAGAGAACATGTGCTTTCCAC
Source organism: Rhododendron mucronatum var. ripense (assembly GCA_019656295.1). Lineage (NCBI taxonomy): Eukaryota > Viridiplantae > Streptophyta > Magnoliopsida > Ericales > Ericaceae > Rhododendron > Rhododendron mucronatum. The sequence goes on along the minus strand of BPLT01000032.1, from coordinate 1,243,041 downwards.
CGTAACAAAATCTATTTGATCCATCAAAAAGTTTTTCCATCATTTTAACTTTTGGAATTCGAAATTAGTCAAAGTGTTCATTAGCTAATTCGGATACTTGATTATTATTATTAAAAAAATGTCTTAGCAAATGAAATTGAATCCAGATTTGGACCCCATGTTCTTTATTGGCTTTTCCTCTGTGAGTTGGCATTTGCGCCGACGAACGTATTCGCATGTGGGCGGCGGAAGAGGACAATGAAATTCTGATATGGTCGGTTTGATTTTGATCGTCCAATGGTTTTGATCATTTGCTGCTTTTTCATTAGTATATATATTACAAGATATATATATATATATATATATATATATATTGCTATCGTTACAGATATAAAGCATGCGAAACAACGAATTAGGCGGGGCATATATTTATGATAGTAATAACAATACTAATACTAACACAATTTCCGAACACAACTTTGAAAATAGTTGTATTCAAAAATCGTTTGATGCACGTGAGTACACATAGACATATTTAGCTCGGCTCCGCACACAAAGTTGTATTCAAAAATTGTCCTTTGACCCAAAATCATTTGAGTCCATATGGCAAATTTAGCCCGCCTCTGCGTAGTTGGATTCAGAAATTGTGTTCCTTGGACGGTTTTCCGATGGACTTGAATTCCTCACTTTTGAGATATTGGTAGTCTCTTTCGCCACGTAGATGACTGACATGGCAATCTGAGACTTTTCAATCAACCGACGGCGTCGGCACCGTTATCCACGTCAGCCTGATAATAATTTACGTTGGAACCGCCAATTCAAAGAAGGCAATTGAGTTGAACTTTGAAGACAATATCTATGAAGATAAATTATATTATTGTAATTCTTTATCTTTTCACATGTAGTATATATTTTATATAAAGATCTCTTCTTATTACACACGAGTATAATAATGTAGATCTACATACAAAAAAATAAAAAATAATGTAGAGCCACCTCTTAATATAGTTAGTCGGTGTGAGACTCTAATAAGAAAATGGCAATTATTTTTTGTGGCTGATTAGCATACTTAGGGTTGGTTCCGCTAAGATTCTTATTCTTTAAGTACTTATTTGTCGCTTTACAAGACAGATCATTCGCTCGTAATACATCACATTTAATTCAAAAAATAAGTACTGTACTTAATTATTTAAAAATTTGGGTTAGTGGAGCACACCCTTATTGTACTTTTGTGATGAGAAATCATAGGCGACTACATTTAAGTACAGGGAACTACACTCCCTTTTTGATATCTACACTTTATTTTTTGTCTTTTAGCAAATGAACATATACATTTTCGACATTAAAATCCAAAAAAGGAGTGTAATTAAAAAAAAAGTGTAGGAATCAATTCTCTTAAGTATATGTATAGAACAATGTTATACACAGATTTTGGTGCACATATCTAGATACGAATAAGGGGAAAGTCTACAATACACATCCCTTAAAAGTGTGTACCATACGCACCTTCATTCATAACATTTTAGTAACTTTTTAACAATACGATTCGTAACATTTTCATAATGATTCATAACATTTTGGTGCATTCGTAACTTTTATACTAAAATCGTAACTTTTTAGCAATACATTCGTAACATTTTCTCTATAAATCATAATATTTTTGAGGTGTATATGATATACATCCAAATTAAAAGTTTGCATGGTAACATTTCCCAGGAAGAATAAGTTCATGTAAGACGATTTTGGATACAACGGTAGTTGGATTTGTGTCCGAAAGCTTGTGTGCGCAAACTTTCCCTTTTTGGATCGATACCGTCTCACAAGGCATTAAAATCAAAATGTTGGTTGAATGAGGCCCAAAATTCACAAGCGAACAAATGAATTTATCACAAATGAGATGGAAAAACAAACATGATATACTGAAAATGAGGTAACTAAAATATTTGTGTTTTATAATTGAAAGGAAGGGGATGTATAATTGACAGCAATAAGTCTCTTTTTTTCCTTCCCGTAAATATGAGATAGTTTTATTAAGAGAATACTAAACGAGCACCTAATAGGGACCGTTTAAATGCGTGGGCTACCATATTACAAGAACGTTTAAAATGTATGAAAGAACAAGAGGAAAATAAAGATAGAAGCTCTAAACAGTAAACAGTCTGAAAGGATAGAACAACAATCAGAATAAGACTTTCCCTTTTAAGTAAGTGCCTGAACAATCTGGATTGAATCCCCTTCCACAATAATCTTGGCGAGGGTGTCACGATTGAAACTACTCATTTTGCTGTGTGCATTGAATACGTCGCCCATGTTAAAATCAAATTGATTGGGCATCTCAAATTAGATGATTGAAGCAGGTTTAATCTTGCTACAACTTACTTTCAAAATTTGTAATAACCGTTCAGAAATGACAAGACAATTGCGATCGAGTTGATTTTCTACGCAACTCCAATGTCCCATTTTAATTTATCCTACAAACGATCAACTCGCCGAACCCCGTAAACTGACCGGCTTTGATCAAATTAATAGACCGGAGTGGGAACCAACTACCCGCATAGCAAGCCCACCAGGTCCCCAATCCAGAAATCATGGCTGATAAATGATCAGTACCTCAACCACCATGCCAACACTTTGATCATTGCCAATTTATTGACATTGGAGGAGGAAAAAGTTACGAGCCAAGGCCTAGTCCAACGAGTCCTCCTACAGACGGTGACTTACTGATTCTGCATCGATGGTCATGCGGGACACTTTTTAGTCCCTCATGAAAAATAAAAAATTAGAGTCGTTCAATAATTTTTTTAAAAGAAATCCTGATGGGCTTGGAAAAAATTAGCTCGATTCGATATGCGTAGGTGCTCGATTTAATCTTTATATTTTTTATTCAAATTACAGGATTGACTCGGATTTTTTGTGCGGTATCTGGAGTGGGCCCTGCGTGACTGTCGGTACATAATCGGTAAGACCACCTTCGGTGGCCGCAACTTTTAAGTAGTTCAACACCACCTCTATAAAAGGCTAAAACTTATGTCATAGTCCTAATCCCACTTTCAATGTGGGCCAGCCTATATCTTTCTACTCATTGTAACTTATAGTAGCCAGCAGGGCATTGCCCGAACGGCATGAGAGGGGGCCTAAGTGCCTAAATAAGAGGTCTCAGGTTTAATTAGATGGAGTTACGATTGATCTGTTTTGTAATCTAGCTACCACTGATGCTATAAAAGGCATTAAAAAAAGAAGCTTAAAAGTACTTAATTTTCTAGAACAACAACTCTAGACCTAATATTTCCTTAGAAAATTATATATGTAAAGTGAGAAGAAATCTTGGTACACCAAAGAGTGGGACCCTCCGAGGTGGCCAATTCTGACACTTAGGATTAATCTCATTTGATAATACTAATATATTGATTGATGGTTTCCCTTATTACCTGTATTAGATGTTTATTAGCGTCGGTAGTCTGCTAATATCCTTGTCAATATATCATCATTATCAAGGAAGAACATAAACTTTGGATTCATTGCAAAAGAAACGTAGGTTTTTTCTTCTGCTAATTCAATGATTTTGGGACCATTAAAAACTGACCTTCAATTGATGTCTCTTCCTATAAAGCAAGTGGCACCAGAGATGACAAAAAGGCCCTCCTGTGCAAGAAGAAAGGTGGATCACCAAAATACAAAAAGGAAAAAATATTTTTTCATTCTCTTTTTATTTGTTTGCAATTTATTTTTTGGAAACTTTATTCACGTGAAATTATCAAATTGTCTTTTGTACGTAAAAAGTGAATGCAAGAAGGGGGAATGCGGATGTAATTTCAGATGAATAATGACAAGAAAAGGAGCGCGTTGAGATAAAAAAGAGAGGGTGTGAAATCATTTGCCTAACACATTCACAAACGCATCCTCACGACAGTGCCTTAACTAGCAGCCTTATTAGAAGAAATCCTGAATTCATGCCAAGACTATCTATTTGCTGCCGGCGCTTTTCCGGGTCGAGCCGGCATTCTTTTTCATGTTCGAAAATTGTAAGATTACCAAGAAACCCCCAAGCCCACCATTTCCAAAAACAAGTATAGTTTTAGCCCTTCTGGTAATTCTACAGTTGCGACAAGGACAGTTTGGTTGGAACTCAAGTCATCTTTATTAACTCAAGGAATATCGAGTAGACTTTTCAACAGCATATGGAAGCAGTCAGTTTCCCAGAGTAACATTCTCAGGGTAGGGTTTCCAAATGATAACTTGGAATGAAAGAAAGTTTACACCCTAAGCTAGAAAAGTTCATTATTATGCCATCACCCTAAGCTAAGTAAAAATCATGGCAAAATGTCAATCTCAATTTGTACGAACAAAATCCACAGCAAATTGTTTATCTACAAGGTGTTCGGGAGCCTCATTTTTTTTTAAATTTTATTTTACCATTTGCATTTTTCTTCTTATATATTATGAATCTGTAGAGTGTTTGAGAAATATGCGCAGAATACATTTTGCAATAGCAGTATTTGGAAGATATGTGCATAAGACATTCTGTAAGTGACTTACATCAACCAAAATAGAAATAGTAAATAACGAGAAACTAAAAAACTCCTTTTCCAGTACTTTTGCCTTTTGTTCTCTAAACTCAGAAACCGAAAATGCATTATACGAGATTCATTTTTTTTTGGTGAGGTAAGCCAAACAGCAATACTTGGAAAAGGAGAAAATGAAAATGGAAAAATTGGTCATCCAAACAACTGTTTTTTTTTTTTTACCTGCCAGTGAAAAATATCTGAATTATTGGTTTGTGTAATAATGTTTCGATAAAGCTGAAGTCTGACTAGTGTGCGGGCATGTGCATGTCAGGATCCATTAGTAAAATCTTTTGCCAACTCACCAAAATAAATAGCACACACCGGCCAAGTGGCCACTTTTGTCAGCTACTACTTTATCAACATGCTTGTCAAGCCAGCCGAACATGTCACTTGAACTACCATGTTCAAAGCTTGTGAAACTCTCCCATCAACTCATAACTACCAGAAACGATTTTCAAAAGTATTCTTCATGTAAGAAGAAGACTCACCCCTCCGGTGATCGATCAGACACAGAAAGACTTGAGAAATGGCAACAGAAGCTGATATTCCAGATCCCATATCTCTACTGGTGAGCTACACTTCCTTTGATCGATCCCTGATTCCCACACTGTTTCATTTTCACCCTGTCGGAATATGAGAAAACAAGGCAATCTTTCTTGCATGATAAGGATGATTTTGAGTTTTTCCGAAATTCGACGTCGTACATAGCATGTTGTGATGATCTTCTTGTTATTAGATGGGAAAATTTTGACAATTTGCCTGTAGAAGAATGGACTGATGGGGTTTGCAAGATCATGTAATACCTATGAGGAATATGGACAACCATCCACATAGATTTGCAGTTTCTTGATGTTAAGAAAAACTCTTCCTAAGAAGATTTTTAACCAATAATTTTGAGTATTCTGCATAGTTCACCTTTTTACTATACGGAATATCTCCAGTAATTCTGATACCTGTGAAAATCCATCTAGTTAAGCTTGTGTGATCTTGAACTATATTACATGGACTTTGTATGGGTTTTTAGATAGTTTGATATATATTGTTGGGCCCATTTCCTAACAACTTCAGCTTTTTGGGAATACTGGTTACTTAACATGGTATCAGAGATTTGCTTGGGAGAGTTATTGGATTCAAGTCTCTTTGTTTGCATAAGTCCCCGTTTGCATTCTGCTTCGTATTCTGTCTTGCTACATCTATGAAGTTTTTTACGTCTCCACGTGCAAGAAGGGGTTGCACGTGAGAGAGGGTATTAGATAGATTAATATACATTGTTTAGCCTATTTCCTAACAACTTAAGCGGTTGCAGGTATGAGGTACAGGTGTGGGTCTAAACTGTCAAACTTTCTCTAATTCTTGTGTGAAAAACACTAGAACCCTACAAATTGCGAACCACAAGTGTTGTTCTGATCCCACTTTGAAACTCTGTCCCTGTCGATTTTTTCAAGCACGTTCAACGGATTTGTATGTCAGCAAAAGGAATACGGACACGATATGACCTTTGTTTCTTTGATATGTCTGCGAGCTAAATACGAATGAATTTACGCGTAGAATTTAACTAATACTTGATGGTATTGTTCTTCGTTATCCGATTCAGTCTAGAGCTCTATCTTATGTTAACAATCATGTCTAGGACATCCAAAGCTCCAACTATAAACATGTTAATGAAGTTGATCTGGGCTGAAGCTAAAACATTCACCCATGTTTAATTTTCTGACTGGCTGCAGAAAAGAGAAGTGGAAGACAAAGAGATGACAAGTGAACTTCCCAATATCACGGTCAGGGAAGGCCCCAAAGAAGAAAAGAAGAGAATCGAATCCTGGCTTAGCCAACCTCCTGAAATCATTGAATTCTTCGGGAAAACAGAAACCGAGGAAGTTGGCAACGATGATGAGGTTGCAAATATGAATGTCATCAACAAAGGCAGTGTTGAAACCGTTGAGGGCGATGTTTTTTCGAAATCTCT